>CM070876.1:35197694-36660194 GCA_036365515.1 Torymus aiolomorphi | reverse complement strand
CTAATATTCTACAGTACTAAGAGTAAAAAAATATGTAAAATGTTTTTTAGAACTATGAAGAAAACTTTACATCGGTTTTAGAACATTGTATTGCTCATTTCTTTCACTTTTTAGTATGACTGTACGCCTTATTACCTAGCTCGCAAAAGCAATTCATTTCAATTGCAATCGATTACAAAGGTTTTCTTTTACGTGTACACAAATTTACAAGAACTAAACACTATTTTTTCAACTTAATTTTTTCAATAACTACGACGAGTCTAGCCATATTCAGAGAATCTCCATAAGAACCCACGTTAATTTTAAACTACAATATCTCGAAAACTATCTCGCAAATCATATTCAAATTTGGCAGAGACGTTTATAATGATATTATTGACCTACTGACGAAACTTTATTAATCTGACATTATTTTTTACATATAACCCATACAACCTTAACATTTCTCTTGTAAATAAAAAAGAAACCGTTCATTAATTATACAGCTTCTTTTGTAACTTAAAAAAAAAATCAGCGCGCGAAGCGCGCGTGTCGAACTCTAGTCTAGATAAAACATAACCCATGTAAGGGCCTTTGCACGCTAAAAGCATAACGCAAATGAATAAGGAATAAGAGGGCATAAGGTAGACATAAGGTACTTATGCTCCGCTTATTCCTCTTATGCCCGTGTTGTGTACGCAACGGATCGTGCATAACCCCTAAATTGCTTGTTTTGGAGTAAGTTTTTTAATAATAAATTGCAAGTAAACATTTACCTCTTCATCCATTGTTCAAAAATGTCTACACTACAAATTATTATAAAAATAATCACTAAATGATTAAGAAGAAAACTTTTCTCACTTCTGCACGTTGAAATGATAAAATACAAAAGCCCCTCAAGTTTTATTATTTTGTCAACTTTTTACATTGTAACCAATTAGAGTCAATTAATAATTACAGTAAGCTATTTCATTTCGAAAACTTTACTCCAAAAAAATCAAGAGGTTATGCACGTTTCGTTGCGTACACAACACGGGCATAAGAGGAATAAGCGAAGCATAAGTACCTTATGTCCACCTTATGCCCTCTTATTCCTTATTCCTTCGCGTTATGCTTTTAGCGTGCAAAGGCCCTAATTGCTCCGTTTTTGACGTTGCAATTTTGGATGTTTGTAGCATCTTAGAAACATAATATTATTTTTAATGTCCAAAATCCTCCTCGTTATCATTTAATTGAAAATAAATGAAAATTGTATCGTATGCTCTGTTGGACGGGGCGCCTTTGGGAAGTTGGATGGTGGCAATAATTAATAGAACACTCTTGACTGCACTGATTTTGTTTATTCAATTTAATGATGAACTCTGAATCTTTCTCTGTATCTCTGAACTAATCCAATACAAAACACACAAGGTATATAATGACTGATACAAAAGTAAAAACGCTGCGCACTCTGCACTATAAAAGGTCTCAAGCGAGAGTGAAGGGGTGAGCGGCGAGCAGCGGCTCCGCGGCGCTCTCGAGCGTGAGATCGGCTCCGCGCCCAAGAGGTGGCGCCTCTCTCTCGCGGTTATGGGGACTGCGATCTTCTCTCTCAATCTAATGCGGTAGAGTGGGGGGGGGGCCATGTTACGTACGGCGAGAAGCCGCCTGCGAGCGGTAGTGCGTCCGCTGTACACCTTCCTAATAAACCTCCTGTTGCTGTTAATTCCTGACTCTTTTCATTCTCTCTCCCCTCTCCCTCTGGAACCAGGAGAGCCGTGGGGCTTCAATCCCCACACGTTGGTAGTGAAGGCGGCATGAAGCCATATAACGCCGACATGCTCCCACTGCATTTGGGAGAATGTACATAAGCGCTGCGCTACGCTGAGCTACGCTGCGCTGCGCTACGCTGTCGCATTGATTACTTGTAGACCACGTCGCTGATTGGCTAACATTTAAATATTAGCCAATCAGCGACGAGGTCTACAAGTAATCAGTGCGACAGCGTAGCGCAGCGCTTATGTACATTCTCCCTTTCTTATGTGTGGATGCAGATGAGGTTTTGTCCACCATCTTCGAAGTCTCTTTCTTTTCTTTTTAATTAAACGTATTCTTATCAGTAAATTTATTAATATTTGAAATATTTGTAAATATTGTTTTTCTCTATCAATATCCATTTTTAATAATGATTAAAGATGAAGTAATTTATTATAATATTAAAATATTAAATTACTAATATTAATTTAATTATTAATAATATTAATTAATAATAATTAAAAATAATATTATGTTTCTAAGGTGCTATAAAAATCCAAAATTACAACGTCAAAAACGGAGCAATTACATGGGTTATGTTATCTATCTAGATTACTTTTGCTGGTTGAAATCAAGACCACAGAGTATAAACTAAGGTGGACTTCTCCGTTTTCGTGGCGGAATGGACAGCACAATGCAGCACAACGCAGCACAATGCAAGCGCAGCACACTGCAGCACACCGCAATTCATTTGTGGAAAGTCCCTTATATTATGTTCTTTTAGCCGATAAAGGACTGTCCACATAGCGTCTCGTGTAGGGATGGCGATATTAAACAAAAATATCGATATTTGCGTATCGATAATATCGGTATAGCTAATATCGATAATTTCGATACATCGGGTTAAAAATATCGATATTCACAAATATCGATAAAAAAATATAAAAATAATTTTAAAAAATACTTTATTAATTTTCAAAATAATTTTAATAAACATTTGAAACTTTACAAACTATAGATTCCAATATTTTAATGGTAATAAATTTAGAAAAAGTAATTCTTGAAAGTGTTGTGGGGTTAACCGATTCCTATTCTGAACACTAAACGACACTAAAAATTCGAATCGAAAACGAAGACGAACACGAACTGAGCCGCCGTTGCGGTTACGGTGTTGCCAACGTCTAAGCATCTAATATATTCGAAAATCTCTGATAGACGATAAAGGTCGCACAAGCACATTTGCTTTTGCGAGTTACGATTTTCAATTTCAAATAGCGCAAAATATCCTCTCTTAAAAAAATGATGGCCGGAAGTACTGGCTCATTTAAAGACTCGATGTAATTGGTTATTTGAAAAAAGTGCGAGTATTTGAATTTTTTAGATTAAACATGTGCTAGATTTGAATTTTAACACTCAAATATTTATACAACTAATAAATAATTAAAATAGAATAAAAACATTTGATTTATTGATTGAAAAATGTATCTAATTATCATTGAAACTAATTAAAATTAAATCATAGGGAAAAACAGTGCACGTAACCCCAAAAATAAATTAGTACGCGCGAAGCGCGTTTGCATTTTGCTAGTAAATTAAAAATTTTTATTTGGCATAAGTCTATTGAATATCGGAAGCCGATATCTTAAGTATAATATCGATATTCCGATATTATCGGTGACAAAAATATCGGTTACAATTATCGATATATCGCAAGGGAAATATCGATATTTATAAATATCGATAAATATCGCCCATCCCTAGTCTCGTGTGCCTTGTCTCTTGTCTCATGTCTCAAATGTGAAAAAAATCGTCCGCAATCTTAATAATTTTTAATCTATAGTAATTTTTTCTGTATAATTTTGTATTGCCATAAACTATAAATGTATAAGAATTTGAACAACGATTTTTTTCCGCTTGAGACATGAGACAAGAGACAAGGCACATGACATGAGACACTCGCTAAGACCCCCGCTACATAAGAGGCGGTCCACAAGCTTGCACGCTCCACCACCACCGCCACCGTTGTAGGTCGTGCGTTTTAGTACGTTCCAATTTTCTTAAGGGTTCTACCTTAGGACCTTTGCACGCTAAAAGCATAACGCAAAGGAATAAGGAATAAGAGGGCATAAGGTGGACATAAGGTACTTATGCTCCGCTTATTCCTCTTGTGCCCGTGTTGTGTACACAACGGATCGTGCATAACCTCTAAATTGCTTGTTTTGGAGTAAGTTTTTTAATAATAAATTGCAAGTAAACATTTACCTCTTAATCCATTGTTCAAAAATGTTTACACTATAAATTATTATAAAAATAATCACTAAATGATTAAGAAGAAAACTTTTCTCACTTCTGCACGTTGAAATGATAAAATACAAAAGCCCCTCAAGTTTTATTATTTTGTCAACTTTTTAGATTGTAACCAATTAGAGTCAATTAATAATTACAGTAAGCAATTTCATTTCGAAAACTTTACTCCAAAAAAATCAAGAGGTTATGCACGTTTCGTTGCGTACACAACACGGGCATAAGAGGAATAAGCGGAGCATAAGTACCTTATATCCACCTTATAACCTCTTATTCCTTATTCCTTCGCGTTATGCTTTTAGCGTGCAAAGGCCCTTACTGATCCAGTATGATATGGATGCTGGTATGCATGCTGGATCGGTAAGGAAATTAAGAAAATTGGAATGTAGTGAAACGCGCGAACTAAGGGGCAATGTACATAAGCGCCGTTCCGCTCTGCTCCGCTCTGGAGCCTTTCTACAATAGATTCAGTTCAGTGTTCAGTTCAGCTGTTCAGCTGTTCCGTGGTCTGAAGGGATCAAAACGTGAGTTTCCCGTCTACCTAGTATTGTATTACCAATAATTATCTCTACAAAAGCGACATCATCTTTAAGCTAAGAATCTTTGTCTTCTCAATCTCGACATTCTCGACCAACTCGGTATTAAGATGAGGACGAACGTGCTCCGAAATTCCTTCTCTTGCTCCGCGGAGCCTTAATCTCAAGATAGTTCTCTCTGTCTCATATATACTCATTTTATTCGTTAAGCAGAATAATAGGTTTAATTTTTCGAATTTTTAGATATCTCCAGAAGCAAGTTGTTCTTGATAAGCAGACAGCCCATTACCATTTCCGTCTTTCGAAAAGTAAACGGATTGCATGCAAGTTTGTTGTAAATTTAGTATTCCATTATTTCCAATATAGTATTAAATATTTAATCATGAATTGAAGTAAACTTTGTTACTAAGTAATATATGGTGTCTGATTATTATGAAGGTCTGATTATCTGTTAAACCTTTTTTTTATTGTATTATCTTTATATCCATTGTTTCTTAATGGTCTTATCACTATACACAATAAGTACTTAAGTATTTTTATAGCTTTGAAAACACATGATTATTTTATAATTTTTTAAATAAATAACATATTTATGAAATTTATTTTAAAATAACAATAAATATAAATAATGGAATTCTAAACAGATAAAAGATAATTAATTATCATAAAATTCATAATTTTCTTTTTATAAAATATCAAATTCCCAACTTCACCTGGTATAATCGCTATATAAGTAACCGCATAGAACTTTGCGCCAAAGCTGCTCGTAGTAGTATAATTAATTTCATGATCATTGGTAATACAATACTAGGTAGGCGGAAAACTCACGTTTTGATCCGTTCAGACCACGGAACAGCTGAACAGCTGAACTGAACACTGAACTGAATCTATTGTAGAAAGGCTCCTGCTCTGCTCTGCTCTGCTCTGGGGCCTTTCTACATATGTGTGTTCTGTGTGTTCTGTGTGTTCCCAACAAAGACAGATAGATTTGTTCCGTTTATGTAAGACAGAGACAGACATAGAGAGAAGTTGTCTAGAACAGACAGAACACACATATGTAGAAAGGACCCTGCTCAAACCCGGTCCAATTTCAGTTCAGTTCTGTTTGTAAGCGATTTTCCCTTTACTTGTTTCAGAATTCTGGTACGGAATAGAACGGAACGGAGCGGAGCAGAGCTGGGGCCTTTCTACATATGTGTGTTCTGTGTGTTCTATGTGTTCCCGACAAAGACAGATAGATCTATTCCGTTTATGTAAGACATAGACAAACATAGAGAAAAGTTGCCTAGAACAGACAGAACACACATATGTAGAAAGGGCCCAGAGCGAAGCAGAGAGGAACGGCGCTTAGGGACTCGCCACAAATGGACCGTGCCATGCCGTGCCGTCGCCGCCCGGGCCGCCTCGTGCCATAGCGTGCCGAGCGCTTTTCGAATCGGAGTGCGCCGTCTATCAAGAGTATTGCTTCCGTGCTCCAAGCCCTTTTGGACATATGAGTTTGCCTTCTGCAATCTTTGTTTATGACGAAAAAAATCAAGCATAGCCTGGATTGCTCCGAAATATTCTGCAGGTAAAATCATTGTTAAATCATTGTAAATTTTGCTAATGTCAACATTATGTTAATTTTATGGTGTTATAACACTTTTTTTTTGTTTAATTGCATGGAATAGCATAGATTAAAATAAAAAAGCAACTCTTAACCTACTGTATGTCACATGGAACTGTTGTGTCCTCGTTTGTAAAAAAATAAATAACAATTTAATAAATTAATTATTAATAATTAATAATAATAATAATTAATCAATTAATTATTATTAATAATTAATTAATTAATTATTAATAATTATTTAATTTAATTTAATAATAATAATAATTTGTAATAAAATATATTATTGTTCATGTTTTAGTAAATACTGTTACGAGTGAGCTTTTTTAAGGGGGTTCGAAAGTCAATTAAAAATTCAAATTTCGCGCCACAATATAGCAGACAAAAAAATAAGTAATTTGCCTATAACAAATAGTAAAAACAATATTACGGAAAACCAGGACTGCATTGCCCTCCGTTACTTTATGATCTATCATTTTACAAAGTTTGCAGTTTCTATATAAATATTTCGCTGAATGGCATTTGAATTACTTGATTTTGAGAAATTATTCAAATGCCATTCAGCGAAATATTTATATAGAAACTTCAAACTTTGTAAAATGATAGATAATAATGTAACGGAGGGCAATGCAGTCCTGGTTTTCCGTAATATAGTTTTTACTATTTGTTATAGGCAAATTACTTATTTTTTCGTCTGCTATATTGTGGCGCGAAATTTGAATTTTTAATTGACTTTCGGACCCCCTTAAACCATCATCTCCTGAGTTTTTTTCTTTTTTTTTTTTTAATATTCTAGCTATTATCAATAACGATACTGCTGTCACATGTAGTTTACAACACGTTAACATTTTTTCCATTTTACTTTGGTCCATTCTGTAAATTAATTATTAAACAGTATTAAACAAAAAAAAGTGTTATAACACCGTAAAATTAACATAATGTTGACATTAGCAAAATTTACAATGATTTAACCATGTTTTTACCTGCAGAATATTTCGGAGCAATCCAGGCTATGCTTGATTTTTTTCGTCATAAACAAAGATTGCAGATGGCAAACTCATATGTCTAAAAGGGCTTGGAGCACGGAAGCAATACTCTTGATAGACGGCGCACTCCGATTCGAAAAGCGCTCGGCACGCTATGGCACGGGGCGGCCCGGGCGGCGACGGCACGGCACGGCACGGTCCATTTGTGGCGAGTCCCTTATGTACATTGCCCCTACAACGGTGGCGGTGGCGGTGGAGCGTGGAAGCTTGTGGACCGCCCTTAAAAGCGTATGCACGCGGGCGCACGCGTATGCAACTTGGGAATATCTAGTAATTTTAGATGCATCCAACGTGAAAAATTTAGTGCCTCCAAAAAAGCTGTTCGTTTTCTGCTTTCACGTTGGCTGCATCGACAATTACTAGTTATCTTACGCGTGGATACGCGTGCGCCCGCGTGCAAACGCTCTTATGTAGCGGGGGCCTGATCACCGGTTAGGAGAGGGATCCGAGTTCAGACTTTGGCGCGAGCGGTCGTGTCTATTCCATAGACAATAGCTGGGGTCATGCTCTCTCTTTCTAATGGGCGCTTGGTGGGGGGGGGGGTCCCCTCAACGCCCTCTCCTCCTATGCCGTCACCATTTCCCCTCTACCCCCACCACTGAAGGTGTGCGAGAGAGATAGCATGACCCCGCGCCGCCATCTTGAGCTTCACGCCGCCCGTAAGAGCGCGCAGTCTATGAGTATAAGTCTATGGTCTATTCCCGCTTTCCGTGTTCTTAGTTCGATTCTCCTTTACTCCAGTGCTGCTCGGGTGGGAGTTTGAAGACGGAATCCATGCCGGTTTTCAGGCCGGAAGCAAAGCGTGGATCCTTTCTGTGCTATCTGGGGTTGATGGTCTTTTCTCGGTTTTCCGGATTGTCTCAACCTGGGGTGTGGCAGACCCTTTTCCCGGGAGAGGTGTGGCAGACTCTCCTGGCTACCAGGTAGTGTGGTTAGTTGTTCGTTTTGGATTCTTGTACATTTACACGTCAAGATCCGCCGTTTATAGTTTCATTTATTTTCTTTTGACTGTGTTATATTTTTACGAGTTCTTGTTCTTATATAGGGGTGTGTTTGTGATAACCCCGTGGTGGTTGATGTGTTTAACTATGGAAGCGCCTACGCGCCACCTCTAGGCACTATTTAGTGCGTGCTGCTTTTGCTAAAAAGCGAGGCAACTTTTTTCCCTTTTGGCATCTTGAAAAAAGTGCCTTAGTTTTTGATCACTTTTTGATGACTTTTGTGTCAAATTTGAAGGAGTTTTGCTATATTTTTTTGAAATTTATGTGTATAGGGTACTTAAACTTATAGTACTTAAACTTATTGTAAAATTTAACTATAAATTTGACTTTTTTTGTCTGGACTTTTGAGGTTAGGATGAGCTTTTATAAAAATTTTGTTAACAGCTTCTTTTGGCACAACCATGAACAGCAGAAAAATTCAAATTAAACATGGAACAGACATCAAAAATATTATTGTCAAAGATGAAAAATTGAAAAAATCTCAAATAAAAAAGTCAAATTTATAGTCAAATTTCACAATAAGTTGAAGTACTTACCATATACACATAAATTTCAAAAAAATATAGCAAAACTTCTTCAAATTTGAGACAAAAGTCATCAAAAAGTCATCAAAAACTAAGCACTTTTTTCAAGATGCCGCAAAGGAAAAAACCGCTGCCAATTCATTGGCACGTAGCTTCCTCAAAATAATTTTTTGATTCCTTTTATTAAATTAAAATTCGAAAAATAAATTTTTCACGAAAAAAATTGGAAAAATTTTATGGAAAATATTAACTTGTAATTTTTGCTGTTATAATGTGAGGGGATGTATTTTAAAAAATTTGATAAAGACAGGTTTTTTTTTTCATTTTTCAATTTTTCAAGTTTTACATTTTTGTTAATAATAAAAAACCGTGATAACTAAAAAATTTTTCTTTTTAGAAAATATAAATATTTTAATTCTCTTTCAAATGCTACCCATCCCATTCAGATAACAGAGCCATCCTCAAGAAATACATTTTAAAAATGTCTAGAAAAATTTTAACCTCAAATATCTCTGAAATTTATGAACCAATCATTTTGCCAAAAGAACTCATCCGAGAACTATCAATAATATACCTCTACAATGAATTTTGAAGCGAATAAGACAATTTTACTCTTGTAATAGTTGAATATATAAAACTCATTTTTTTTCATTTTTCAATTTTCACGTTTTTGTTAATAACAAAAGAACCGTGATAGCTAGAAAATTAAATTTTTTTAGAAAATATAGGTAATTTAATTCTCTTTCGAATGCCACCCACCCCATTTAGATACATAAAGCCGTTCTCGAGAAATTACAATTAAAAAAAAATTGAAAAAAATTTTAACCTCAACTATCTCCGAAATTTATGGATCAATCCTTTTGCCCAAAGAACTCACTCGATTGGTATACAAAATCTACCCCTATAAAGAATTTCAAAGTGATTAAGCCAATTTTACTATAGTTATTGAACGACAAAAAAAATCACTTTTTTTTATAAATTATTTTTTTTCTCAAAAAATAATGAATAAAAAACCTAAAAATTTAGTAAGTTATAGTACTTAATATCCTTTATAACCAAAAAAATATTGATGTTAATATCTTTTTTTAATTTCGAAATATAACCTATTTACAAAAAATTACGTTTTCATCAATAACTTATGACGAAATATAGCTACCGACTTTTTTTTTTTTTAAATTGTAGATAATTTTATCCTACATACAGAGAATTCATGATATATAAACAATATTTGTTCTAAATATTAAAAAAATCGAAAATAAAAATTTTGAAAATTAAAAATGGCTATTAAAAAAAAAAAATTAAATTTTACAAAAATAAAATATTGACCCCAATTATGGAAGCAAAATCTAAAAAAATGATCAATCTCCCGTTAAAATCGGTCGAGTAGATCATGAGATATCAGGCATGGTGTGGTTTGTGCACATAAGAATTATGCACATATTTATTGTGCACACTTTAGCATTGGAGTATACACATAGATATAGATATACACCAATGCTAAAGTGTGCACAATAAATATGTGCATAATTCTTATGTGCACAAACCACACCATGCCAGATATCAGCGTATACACACACACACACACACACACACACACACACACACACACACACACACACACACACACACACACACACACACACACACACACACACACACACCCACACACACACACACTCACACACACACACACACTCACACACACACACACACACACACACACACACATACACACACACACACACACACACACACACACATATCCATTCGGACATTTTCTAAAAATAGTGTATTTCGATTCTAAATTTGCTAAATAACATTTCTAACACATTATCCCATAAACTTTTTTTTTACTATCACAAAGCTTCCTCTAGGAGGAAGCAAAAGTTGCCTCGCTTTTTAGCAAAAGCAGCACGTACTAAATAGTGCCTAGAGGTGGCGCGTAGGCTCTTTTACAAAAGGCACTTTTTTTAAGATGCTGCATCTTGAAAAAAGTGCCTTGTGATGGTAACTGTAAAATACAATTTTTTGATGATTTAAATCTATTATACCACTCTAACCTCAAAATCACAACTTTGATATGATTTTTCGGCGCTCGTGGTATAAAATACCGTTCGAAACTAGTGCGTAAGTCGATTATTTAGGTGGTGTGACTTTTTCGCACTCGCTTCGCTCGTGCAAAAAGTCACACCAGCTAAATAATCGACTTCCTCACCCGTGTCGAAATGTACTATTTGATTAAAATTTGATGAAGTTTTGCTGTATTTTTTTCAAAATTTATGTACATAAAGTAAGTAATTAAACTATTTTTGTTTTAAAAATAAAAGAAAGCTCATCCTAACCTCAAAAGTTCAGACAAAAAAAAAGTCAAATTTAGAGTCAAATTTCACAATAAGTTGAAGTACCTACCCCTATACACATAAATATAAAAAAAAATACAGCAAAACTCCTTCAAATTTGACACAAAAGTCGTCAAAATGTCATCAAAAACTAAGGCACTTTTTTCAAGATGCCGCAAGGGAAAAAAGTTGCCTCGTTTTTTAGCAAAAGCAGCACGCACTAAATAGTGCCTAGAGGTGTCGCGTAGGTGCTTCCGTATTTAACCGTCCTCCACGAATACGCAGTAATAATTATTTACTTTTCGTTAAATAATTATTTATTCCTAAAGGGTGTGAGAGACCCGGCAGTTGTCGGAGTGGCAGTCCTTCAATTGCGTAGGAATTTTTTACTTCTTTCATTTATGTTTTATGTTATATCTTCAACTGCGTAGGAATTCTTTGACTTCTCATTTACGTTTTAGTTATATCATCTGTTTCTGGTTCTATAAAGGTTCTTAGCCTTTCTTTGTCGCTTTCTGTGCGCGATTTTACAATTTTTGAATTTTCTTAGCTTATTGTAATTTAGGAATGTAATTGTATACTGAATTTTATTCGTATTCTCGTTAGAGAATTTCGAAAGTGACCTTGGCTATACGCGTATACGTATTGTTTGTAAATATTGGAGGATAGTTCTTCTTGCAGTCTTTATGTATATATTTCTGTATATTATTTGACCCATGTTATGAATGTTCTTTCCCTCGAATGTCTAGAGTTGCTGAGATCTCAAGGTCGAAATATTTCCGCCATAATACTTTTCGAATTTTGAGATTTTGCTTCTCATTCTTTTGTTCGAAGTGCAGTTTATAGCAATTCTGACTTAGTTCATCAATGCATTTTGGTCTGTATATGATTTGAGGTTTGTTTTAATATAACTTCTTTGTATGTAGTTCTGACTGATAATTTTGTGTCCTTGGATTTCCTCATTATCATTTTTGATAATGTAGGCTAATCTGGGTTTAATTTTTATCTTAAGAGTATTTTCTGGTTTATAGTTTTTAATTCAACTATTTTCCAGATTTCGCACTCTTACCGTAGATTTAGGACATGACTTAGCCTTTTTTTAGCATGGTGACCTTTGATTGTATATATTTCGTTTTAATTTTTTTTTCATTTTTAGTTAACAATTACTGAGGTCCCTCTTTAATAATGTCTTCGATCTTAGCCCGGCGCCTCTTAGCTTAGAGCGGGTCATTTAGTCGCTTCGTTTGTGAATTCTCCTCGCTTTTGCTGGAGTTTCCGGTGCTGGGTATCTGTGCTATTGATTTTTATTTTTCATGAGGACCGACGTTTTGTGTTTTTGAGAGTCATCCTTCTGGTTCAGTGCTGGGTTCCCATACGTCAATTATCGACTAATTTTCATAACCCATACACTGTTGGGAGGAGACTCTCGTTCTATTTTTTCCTGGCTAGAGTAATTTCCTAACTTCAAGAGGAGCGACATAGCGAGAGTACAGGTATACATGACCGCAACGCGGTAATAACCCGAAACACGGAACAAAAAAAAAAGAAAACCGGTAAGGAGAACGGCGGTTGTCGTTTGGCCCTTCATAGAGTTGAGTATTTTCACCAGAGCCGCATCGCTAAAAAAGTTCTCAACTTAAATCGTCGGTTTTTCAAACATAAACGCTGAATATATAGGGCGCTAAGACCCTAGAATTGGGCCAATGCAAAACTGATATAGACGAGAAGAAAATTTTGCAACCGGCATGTGCAGAAAGATTAATAGATCTAATTAATAATTAACCTACAGAAATTCAACTCACTAGCTTGGAAGCAAGTAAGGTACTCGAACGTACTAAAGGGTTTATTAGCCTCGTCGGGATTTTGCGAACTTAAAGTTAACGAGGAGTTATGTTATTTGGATAAGGGCAGAGATCCCTTATTACTTACAGAGCGCGTTCTTCCAGGCTTATCTAACGGGATTTTAGAGCAAAGAGAGGTACTAAAAGATAATCTGCAAGGTATAATTAACTGGGCGTTTTCAAATAGAGAACTAGTGAGCCCCGAAACCATTTTTGAGATGTTCTCTCTGAATTTTGGACCAGGCTCCCCGATTTTCAAAAACTGTGAGCAAATGTTACAGGTCGTATGCGGGAAAAGAGCCGAATGCATTGAAGCGCGATGAGCATAAGTACTAACAGAAGCGCCAAATAAAAACGTACAAAGAGCACTCAGAAGGATTCCACCCAGCTCAGAATATCTATTTGGAAAAGAAAATTTGGTATCTCTGATCCAGTCACTAGAAGGCGCTTAATCATGGTTAAGAACCCCGTCCTACATACACCCCAGAAAACCATTCAGAAAAAGAGAGTATAGCCAAATCGAAACAGGTAACCGTCAATCATCACATAATCAGGGGAGACCTCCACTCCATGATCCAGACAACAGATCAGATGCGAAACCAAATCACAACTTTAAACCCAGGAGTGAGAGAAGGGAATCTTTCAGGGACAAGCCGTCGGATTCCTTTCGTAGAAAATCAGATAAATAACTACATACCATTAAATTTTTCACGGGGTCAACTAAGGAGATATCAAGAGAAATGGAAAGAGTTGAACGCCGCTCCAACAATCTTAAAAATAATAACAGGTTTTCGCATTCCATTCATAAGCAAACCTACGTGGACAACAAAATGGAACTCGTCAAGATTCACGACACCAAAGTCAATACAGATGTCAGAACAAATCAAACTTTTGAAGGAACAGAACGTTCTCGAACAACCTGCACGACCAGATCCAAGCTTCATTTCGAAATTATTTCTGCCGAAAAAGAGCAACGACGGAATGAGACCAATCTTCGACCTAAGGAATCTCAACAAACATGTAAGAGTGAAAAACTTCCGTATAATATCGCATTTCAAAATTCCAGATTTTCTTCAAGACGGAGATTGGTTAACAAAGATAGATTTATCTCAGGCATACCTACACATTCCTGTAGCCGAATCACATCGATGCTTCCTTCGTCTCATTTATGACAAGGAACTTTTGCAGATGACGACCCTGCCCTTTAGCCTCTTAGCTGCACCGCAGACTTTCGTGATGATAACGAACTGGATTGCGGAAATCCTTCGTTCACGAGGTCTGAGGTTGATTGTCTATCTGGACGATTTTCTCTTAGCCTCCCAAAACAAGGATCAATTAATATCCCAGACTAGAATGGCAATCAATCTGCTAAGAACCTTGGGTTGGCAAATAAACGTAGAGAAATACATTCTGGAACCTCACCAGGAACTAGAATTTCTCGGAATCATTTGGAACACACATACAAATCAAATAAAACTTCCAAAAGAAAAATTAATCAAGATTGTACAATTATCGAAAGAAATATTATGAAAAAACAGCTGCACTCTAAAACAGTAGTCATAGACATTGCTCCAGAACGTCAAAACTCAAACCACTCAGAGACTAGTATTTTAAAATACTCCAACCAATCACTGTTCAGTGAAACAGAAATCTTTGTTTTGAGAGGCTGACGTGGAAGGGACTATTATTTCTTTAGTCAAACGTTAATTCTTGACTATTTTGACATACGTGATTGGTCGGAGCATTTTGAAATACTCGCCTCTGAGTGGTTGGAGTTGTGACGTTCTGGAGCAATATCCGTGACTCTAAAACAGCTCCAGGGCCTTCTCGGACATATGAACTTTGCCAATTTCTTGATTCACAGAGGCCGACTTCATTGTCGACACCTTCAAAGAATATCCAAACATTTCAAGCAGGATCGCCTAAGAGAAAGGTGCCCAATAAACACGCAAGTAGAGACAGAACTAAAATAATGGTGTGAAGGCACAGCTTTAGCCACACACCTAAACAAGAATTAGATAATACACTACTTGACAACTGATGCAGCAGAGACAGGTTGGAGTGCTCAACTGAACAATATCCATATGAAAGGACAGTGGTCAGAGACTCAGAGATGTTGGCACTCGAACAAAAAAGAAATGCTAGCAGTCTAGGAATCAATAAAGCAACAATTGCACCAACTTCAGAGGACTCACGTCCTACTACAAACGGATAATCGAACAGTAGTAGCATACATTCAGAAGGAACGAGGTACAAAATCTCTAGCACTCTACGATCTAACCTATGTACTTCTCCAATTAATAGATGATCTGGAAATAACTCTGTCAGCATGCTACCTTCTAGGAAAATACAATGGCATAGCAGACCGCTTGTCACGTGGAAAAGCCCTTCCAGAATGGCACTTGCTCCCAACAGCAACGGAAGAAATCTTCAAAAAATGGGGTATCCCGGATATAGACTTATTCGCGTCAGCGGAATCAGCGGTAGTCAAACGCTACGTCAGTCGAGATTACAACGATCAGTCAGCCTACTTTGTAAACACCTTCAGTCGCTGCTGGAGGTTCAAACTATTTGGGTATTTCCCACACCAAACCTGATTCCAAGAGTTCTGGCTCATCTCAACAACTGCCAGAGTCAATTCTTAATAGCACCACATTGGGAACAAACATTTTGGTTGACCGAGCTGTCCGAATGCAGTCTGGAACCGCCTATGGAAATCAAGAATTTAGAAACATCTTTAATAGATCTAATATCAGGTCTTCCTCCGCCTCAGGCAGATCGATTGAATCTCCAAGCGTGGAAAATTGGATGTGGGAAACAATAACCAAGGATTGGTCCCAACAAGAAAGAGACCTAATAAAGAGTAGCTGGAGGACGTTAACTTTAGAAACATATAAAGCTCCTCTAAGTAGGTGGCTAAAATGGTGCAAGATTTTCAATTTAGAACCAAGAAATCCGACAGGCCTAGCAAGATTCTTAGCAAACCTGTTTATCAAAGACAATCTCGCCTACAGCACTATTTTAATACATAAATTAGCAATTTCAACCTTCTACTCGGGGAGTAAAACAGATATGCTATCGTCAGATTTCAAAACGAGTGCTGAAATCAATATCTGTAGCAAATTTGGGCAATATTTGGGCTCAAAACTGCGCAAGCTGATAGATTATTACATTGCACAGGGCAACTATCTCTTTATAAGACGTAATTCGATATATTTATTTTGTCACGTTCGCGTGTCGCTAATTCAGAATTCTATTTTAATTATAAAATAAAAAATAACGAAAAGAGTTAACGCGTGAAAAATGTGACAGTCTCGTTCAGCACCGAGCGGTTTGCACTGACGAGATTTGATTAGCGTGGCGAGTAGGCGTCAAGAGGGTGGTTTATTCTCGAACGACTCGAGAGTCGTTTTAGCGGAAATGTTAGAATAAATAAAAAGCTTACCTTTTGGTTGTTCAATGAAATTCGCTGGAATGCATTTCCTGTTACTTCCTTCCTTCTATCTGGTTTTATAAGTATATATATTTGGCAAAATAGGATGTTTGAATCACAGGGCTCGAAAGAATACTAGTAGATCTGATAGCTAACGATTCTTTTATTCAAACACTTCAAGTCGGAGGCTACTACGATATTGCACTCGATCAGAGCACAAACTAGACTGACGGTCCCTTGAGGTAAGGAAGTCAGGTACAAAATATGTATATGAACCCGAGGTGCAGCGGGCACCTTTACAATCGAAATTACGATTCAAAACGGAGAACGGAGCTACACTTGAGTTGACTAGACGCGTCACGTTTGTCTACTTGTAGCAAGCGTCCTTTATTTAAGATAATTTATGATGTTAGTTACCTAGCGGGAGTCGCGTATCGCGGACTACTGTTCCGTCGGTAGACCTTTTACGAGGGGTCTCGGGCCTGAGCTGAGTCGCGTATTGCGGACTATCTTGTACTGTTTGAAATAGAGGAGCATTTTGTAAGCCCTTTTATACTAAATATTACAAAAGAGAGAACACCTGTATTTACCCTTCAATAGAGTCATATGCATCACGCGACAGCGTGTGGTGGGAAAAACCCGAAAAATATACTTCATAAATACGTCTCTATTAAATAGTATGCACAACTGTGTAAACAATATCGGTAAAAAGCAATTAATCGAGCCATCATTCGGTGATCGGATGATGTCTCTATTGCGAAAAATATTTAATTAAGCGCGAGTATTTCTAGAAGAATTCAAAAGAATAAGACACGTGTGTTTACCCTCTGATAGAGCTATACGCATCGCGCGACAGCGCGTGCCAAAAAAATTGGATTTTGAACGTCTCCATCAGGCGGTATACATAACTGTGTAAACAATCAATTAATTAAAACTAGTAGATTGAGGCATCATCCGACGATCGGATGATGTCATAATTGCGAGTAACATTTAAGTATACTTTTATTTAAGAATTCTCGAAATCAAAAAGAATATGACCAAAAGAGAAAGAAATAAAGGAAAAATTTTAATTTGACGTCACAATTTTAATAATGTCGAATTTACCGAGTTCTGCCGGTAAAACAGAGTGCATGAGTACCACACCCCCTTAAAAGCGATTAATTAATAATAAAAGCTATAATTTTGGATAAAAAAGAATTAAATGTGAATCCTTCAATAGCGAATTAAAGGGGATTACATTGTTTGTCATTAAAGTAGATAAAAATAGTTTTAATTTTAATGCCTGCTTTATGGATTAAAAGCGATTAGTTCTAAAAGTTTAAAATTTTGATAAAAAAGGATTAAATGTTAATACCTAAATAGCGAATTAAAGGGTATTAAATTGTTTTTCATTGAAATAGATAAAAAAAGTTTTGATTTAAATACCTGCTTTATGTATTAAAAGCGATTAATAATAAAAGCTATAATTTTGGATAAAAAAGAATTAAATGTGAACCCTTCAATAGCGAATTAAAGGGGATTGCATTGTTTGTCATTAAAGTAGATAAAAATAGTTTTAATTTTAATGTCTGCCCTAGCGGAAATGATTTTTGTAAATAACTGTTAATAACTGTTAATAACTGTAAATAACAGTTTATAAGTGTTTGATTTGAGACGCTAATAACAGTTATTTATAGTTATTTACAGTTATTAATAGTTATTAACAGTTATTAATAGTTATTAACAGTTATTAACAGTTATTAACAGTTATTAACAGTTATTTACAGTTTTGCAAAAAAGTCCCTGCGAAAACGGAGGTACTGATAAAGGGTATTAATAGTTATTAACGGTTATTAACAGTTATTAACAGTTATTTACAGATATTTACAGTTATAAACAGTTTATTTTTTTCGCTATAATACTAACATTTTTCTTATCAACAAAACTGTAAATAACTGTTAATAACTGTTAAAAACTGTTAAAAACTGTTAATAACCGTTAATAACTGTAACTAACTTTTATTAGCACCTCCGTTTTCGCAGGTACTTTTCTGCAAAACTGTAAATAACTGTTAATAACTGCTAATAACTGTTAATAACTGTTAATAACTGTAATTAACTGTAAATAACTGTAAATGACTGTTATTAACGTCTCAAATCAAACACTTATAAACTGTTATAAACTGTTATTTACAGTTATTTACAGTTTTTTACAGTTATTTACAGTTATTTTCATTTTTCATTTCCACTAGGGTGCTTTATGGATTAAAAGCGATTAGTTCTAAAAGTTTAAAATTTGGATAAAAAAGGATTAAATGTTAATACCTAAATAGCAAATTAAAAAGGTTTGAATAGTTTGGCATTTAATAAGATTAAAGCAGTATTAATTCATTACTAATCTTAACGGGGTGGCATAGTCCTACCATTACCGACCGAGCAATTCACACAGTTTCAAGCTGATTAAAAATAAAATACGTCGAATCACAAAAAATCAAGAGAACACTTCGCTGCGGTTTTGAACGTTCTATCATCCAGTAAAAGTTTGGAGTCGAAATATCAAGTTGTTTTTGCAAAAACTTTGAACGAAACCGAATTTTGTTTTGTTCAAAGTTTTTGCAAAAACCACTTAATATTTCGACTTCAAACTTTTACTAGGTGATAGAACGTTCAAAACCGCAACGAAGTGTTCTCTTGTTTTTTTGTGATTTTACGTATTTTATTTTTAATCAGCTTGAAACTGTGTGAACTTCTCGGTCGGTAACGGTACGACTATGGCACCCCCTTAAGTTTTAAAAGCGATTGAAATAAGCAGTATATTCAACGTAGATAAAATATGATTTCATTTGAATGCAAGAATGGCGAATCATTGAAATATGTGGCATTAAATATGATTCAGCTGTATTAAATTTAATACTTACTGTTGATAATGAAAGTGATTCATTATTTTCGGGGATTGAAAGATATTAAAATAATTAAAAATAAATACTTAATTTGTAGATTAAAATGGATTAGAATAGAAAGTGATTAAATCTGATTAAATTTCAGTTCCGTACGTCTCTTCAAATGGATTCACTGTATTAAATGTATTCAATGTGATTCAATTTTAATACATTTTTATCATTTTGAATCCGGTATTTCCAGCAGGGATAGACAGAGGTAACTGGAAATGTGTGGAAACATTCAGGAACTACTACTGTAAGAAGATTCAACCGATATAACGAGATTCACGAATATCATTATTTAAAAACTTTAAACCTATTTAAAATATTTATAGTAATAATCTTAATAATACAATTGGAAAAAAAGTGTAAAATTCTAATTGGAAAGATATATGAATAAAATGTTTTAATTTCAAATAATTATCTTCGAAACACTCATTTCTTTTATAGAAGTTCACATAGCGTTGAGTTGATCACGAGTAGATAGCAAACACGTCTCTTAAGGGGGTCCGAAAGTCAATTAAAAATTCAAATTTCGCGCCACAATATAGCAGACGAAAAAATAAGTAATTTGCCTATAACAAATAGTAAAAACAATATGTAACGATGCACCTGATCAATAGACGCATCGATACGAAATCGCGATCATAAGAAGCTTTCTCTCTCCTAGCATGCGTGCGCTAGAAAGAGAAAGCAGCCGAACCTGTCAACGGCATGGGAGAGCGAGCGTACGAATGTGTACATACATGTACACACGCATGTATACAAGTACCGGAGCTCGTACAGCGAGGAGAGAGAGCAGGCGACTGAATAGTCGGCTTCCCTCTCCACCGAGCGCCGCGACCACGCGTCGCATACGACGCGCAAGCTATAACGCGCCCCACCGCGCTGCTTCTACAGCACACGGCGAAGCGGGTATAAATACCGCCTCGTGCGCCGTGGAAAGGATTCTCTCAGCCCAGTGCCGTAATCGCTAAAGCCTGGAGCCCTGCCGACGGAGCGGAGTATATGAGCGCACTCGTTACTCTGCACCAGAAGTAGCGCTGAGATGATTCCCCGGGTATATGAGCGCACTCGTTACCCGGGTGTTGTTCACAAGTAGTGGGAGCGCACTCGCCTACTTGTGAAGAACCGTGATCACGCGTCCCCAAACTCGCGTACTCTAGTAACAGGCTTAATGCTCGTGTATTATCATTGTTTGTTTCAGATCTACGCCAAAACCGAACCGATTGTGAATTAGATTTAAGCTATAATAAATTTGTTACTTTTCTTTTATACTTAAATTATTTGGCTTTGTTGATTTATTTCAATTGCTCTCCCTTTCGAATCCTGTCCGCTTAGCTATTCTCAAAGAGAGCAATCCTTACGCATGAATCTCCGTTTCATGGCGCCCGAACAGGGACTAGTTTTTCACGCGAAGGAACAAAATAACCTTTTCAAATAACATCTCATATTGAAATAAATTATACAAAGCAAAATAAAATTTTTTTTTTCGGAATCGAGCAATACTAGTAATCATGGGGAAAGTCGGATGGGTGTACAAGCTTCGAAAAGAGCAACTCAGAGACGAACTAGCGAAATTACAAATCGATAATACGGGAAATGTAACGGAACTACGACAGCGACTAGTAGCGATAGCAAAAATAAGTCCGGGACACTTTAAAAATCAACCAGATGACGCGGAGGAATACAATGAGGAATTAGATAAGACCCGCGATATGGAAGAACAAACAAATAACGCATCAACACCTCAGGGCATGCAAACACAATTTGTAATATCGAACCAAGATGCAAACACAGACCAGATAAATTATCTAACGGTAGAGAACGCGACCGCGAAAACCCTCGATCAAATGCGAAAATGGAACTGCCACTTCGACGGACGAGACGTTTACGGTTTTTTAGAAAGAGTTGAGGAATTACGTAAAGCATACGGCTTCACCGATGCAAATCTGCTTATAGGATTCCCGGAATTATTACGGGGGGAAGCTCAACTTTGGTACAGAAATTTAGAGCCTATAAATAGTTACGCTGAACTCAAAGAATCGTTGCGCAGCTTCTATATACCGCCGGGAGAACGACGAAATCTTGATCGACAAATAAGCGAGCGAAGACAAAAAATCGGCGAGATATTTAGAAGCTACGCCACGGCACTGAGTACGTTAATGCGCCGTCGAGGGGGCATAAACCGCGAAACACAACTCGATAATATATACTATAACATGCGCGCCGAATTACGATTGCACATTCGACGGTCGGAATTCAACAGCGTCAACGAACTAATCCAACGCGTAGAGGAAATTGAAGAAGTATTAGTACAAACCGGTAAAGAACGAAATGGAGAGAGATTAAGAATTAACGCTGGGAATATTATGGAAATAACGACCACGTACGACCGGAACACGTGCTGCTGGAAATGCAAACAACGCGGACATAGGAGAATGAACTGTCGGAATTCACAAAGGAAATTTTGTTCGTATTGTGGGACAGACGGTATACTAACACGCGATTGCCGATGCCACGAGAATATAGATGCGCCGGGAAACGAAAAAGGGTCGGACCCACCCCGGGACAGGACCGGCCCACGCAAACAAGAACTCCGATATCGACAGCCGCTATTTCGTTCGAGTCAACGCCGGTCGAGAGAAATTTCGAGGCCTAATAGATCCCGGATCAATAGGATCATATATAAACCCGCGCGCGGCGAATAAATGCCTTTCGCAAGGGTGGGTAAATCAGGCGGAACAAAAAGCAGCACGGATGGCCGATGGTACCTCTGCCACTCTTGAGAGCAGTATATCTGGAGAGTGCAGAGTACAAGGCAAAAACTTACGACACCGGTTTTTAGTTATGGAAGGATTAACAACCGATTTTTTACTCGGAATGGACATACTTGTTAAACTAGAAATACAACTAATGTTAAATGGAAATCAGATCAAAACCGGGAGAACAGACGGCACCGAGGGGTTATGTTCCGTCGGAAAACCAGTAGGTTTAGCTCAATTAACGGTAACGGAGGAGGAACAATTAGAGGAATTCATAGAACAAAAAATGGCCGAGTTCGAAAACATTCAAGGGACTACGCCATTGATTCAACACAAAATTAGGGTTATCGAACAAACACCCATTAAACAGAGATACCGACCCAGGAATCCGGCTATGCAGGAAATAATTAACAAGGAAGTCGAGAAAATGCTAGAGGAAGGGGTAATTCAACCGTCGGAAAGCCCGTGGAGCTCCCCAGTAGTAATTACGAAAAAGAAAAACGGAAAACACAGATTTTGTATTGATTTCCAAAAGATAAATCAAATTTCGGAGAAAGACGCCTATCCGCTCCCACATATCAATGCAATTTTAGATAAACTCAGAGGGGCGAAATATTTATCCTCGATAGATCTAAAGAACGGCTATTGGCAAGTAGCCTTAACCCCAGAAAGTCGAGCGATAACCGCGTTCACAGTACCGGGAAAAGGATTGTTCGAGTTTAACGTCATGCCTTTCGGACTTCACACGGCCCCGGCAACGTTTCAACGTCTGCTAGACCAAGTAATTACACCCGAAATGGCGCCGAACGCCTTTGCATATCTGGATGACATCATCATAGTAACAGATACGTTCGAGAAACACATAGAGAAATTGACTGAAGTGTTTAAACGACTTCAGGAAGCGCGACTTAAGCCGAATCCCGCAAAATGCCATTTTGCACGGAACAGGTTGACATATCTAGGGCACGTAGTAGACCGGGAGGGCTTGCACACCGACCCGGAAAAAGTGGCAGCCATTACTAGTTTACCGCCACCGGTTAACACAAAAGAACTAAAGAGATTCATGGGTCTTTTATCGTGGTATCGCAGGTTCATCAAAAACGTGTCACAAATAGCTTCACCGTTGAATAAATTACTCCAAAAGAAAATTAAATGGTATTGGGACGACGCACAACAAAAAGCTTTCGAAGAATTAAAACGTAGACTAACGGAAACTCCCGTATTAGCTTGTCCGGATTGGACCAAACCATTTATTCTACAGACGGATGCGAGTCTGCAAGGACTAGGAGCAATGCTTTCACAAAGCGACGGCACAAAGGAGTATGTTATTGCATACGCCAGCCGATCACTGAATAAAGCAGAAAAAAATTATTCCGTAACAGAGCTGGAGTGTTTAGCTGTGAAGTGGGGTATTTGGAAAATGCGCCATTATTTGGAAGGATATCAGTTTACCGTAATAACAGACCACCAATCGCTAAAATGGCTTAATAAAATAGAAAACCCATCGGGTAGATTAGCTCGTTGGGCAATGGAATTAAGTCAGTGGGATTTTGTGGTGCGTTATCGTAAAGGCAGTGAAAATACCGTGGCAGATATACTTTCACGACAACCGTTAGACGTAGGCGCAATTGACGCGAAAGAAAATGATTGGTATGCACACAAAATCACCGCCGTACAGACAAGACCGGACGAATACCCAGAATATTGCATAAGAGACGGAAGACTATACCGTCATATTCTTCATTCACTTGATTTTAAGGAGAACGATCCGGCAGACGAATGGAAAATATGCATCGCAAAATCAGAACAGGAACGCGTGTTAAAAGAAAATCACAATGATCTTACCGCCGGGCATTTGGGCATCGCAAAAACAGTACATAGACTGGCGCGTTATTATTATTGGCCGGGAATGTTTAAAGACGCGACAAAATACGTTCGAGCGTGTGGAAACTGCCAACGTCACAAAGCGCAGCAACAAGCACCAGCCGGTACAATGCATGCCACCTACGTCGACCAACCATGGGAAATGGTCTCGATCGACCTGGTAGGTCCACTTCCTCGGTCTAACACCGGACATTCGACGTTACTAGTAATGCAGGATCGACTCACGAAGTGGATAGAATTAAAAGCATTACGTAAAGCCACCGGAGCCGCGATTGCTAAAACAGTAAAAGAACAGATCATTCTCCGTTTTGGTTGCCCGAAAACTATTCTAAGCGACAACGGCAAACCATTTATTAGTCGAGACTTTGAAAATCTATTAAAAGACGCCGGGATCCATCATCGAAAGACACCACCGTATACACCGCAATGCAACCCCGTCGAACGTGCAAATCGTACCGTTAAAACCATGATCGGGCAATACACCAGTAGAAACCAAAAAACATGGGATTTGCATCTAAACGAAATAGCATTCGCGTTTAACTCCGCGCAGAGCGAAACAACGAATTATACACCAGCGTATTTAAATTATGGCCGCGAAATGATAGCTCCGGGGAGCTTGCATCAAGAAGTAAGAGTAGGTTCGGCGAAAACATTAAAAAATAGGATAGAAGAATTAAAAGACGCGATTGAAGTAGCAAAAACAAACACCGCAAGAAGCTTTAACCGGCAGCAAAAACATTATAATCTTAGAAGACGCGACTGGCAACCGAGGGTAGGAGACTTAGTTCTGAAAAAACAAATCACTCTGTCCAATAAGGCCAAAGCAATTAACGCAAAGTTACTAGATAAATTCGTCGGGCCATATACGGTAAAAAATGTATAAATCCAGTAATATTCGATCTGCGAGACGAGAGGGGAAGTTAGTACGGAATATTCACGTAAAAGACCTCAAACCCTTCGTCAATCCGGTATAAAAGCGAACGAAAATTTGTAAGGGCAGCTAGTTAACGATGGCAGCCCAAGCGTCAAGCATTGTACTCGAAACAGCGAAAGTAGAATAGTAAGCATAAATTGTACAGGTTATTAACCTTAAAAGTAAACATAACGATAAGCGAAAAATAACGACAATTCTTGCCCATTAGCTCAGTTCAAAATCAACCAGCAAATAACAAACATGCAAGGAATCGAGGCAGGGGATGTACCATATATTCCCGAGGGCACACAACACCAGCCAGCTCAGGAATATGTACCAACACCTCGACTCATTCTCGAGAGACAAGAAGTGGAGGCGGCACTCACAGCATGGAGGAGCATACCCCGGCCATACTCTCCGATAGAGGAGTCAACACCGTCGCGCGCCGCAACTACAAGTACCTGGGAAGAATACCGGAAGGCGAACGCTGCCCTTGCGGGAAAGCCGGATTTTTCCTGGGCTGCAACAGCGGGCGGTGTTGCTTCATCCTCGGGCAGCTCCGGAAAAAAACCTTCGACCAAGGCGGAGAGAGATTTTTTTTATACGGTCGGGAGAAGCAGCCAGCAGAACGAAGCACCAGACCACTACCAAACCCAGCCACGGGGTGGAGACACGCATACAAACCATTCAACCGCTCCACAACGTGGCTACCACACCGGGTAATAAAAATACCGAACGGACCAGAGGTAGAGGTGCCTATCGGGGTGGCACAATACCGCGTAACACATAACGGATGGCGCTGGCACCTGCGACTAGATAAAACAAACGGCAACGTTAGGCACCTGGGAAAACCCCGCCGTGTAAATATTTTTTTTATTTATTATTTTTGTTTTTTTGTCTAGGAGTAAATTATATTTCCGGGTATACATGTGCAAAGAGTAAAGCCGGCGGGCTTCACTCTCCTTAGCGGGGGAAATGTAACGATGCACCTGATCAATAGACGCATCGATACGAAATCGCGATCATAAGAAGCTTTCTCTCTCTAGCATGCGTGCGCTAGAAAGAGAAAGCAGCCGAACCTGTCAACGGCATGGGAGAGCGAGCGTACGAATGTGTACATACATGTACACACGCATGTATACAAGTACCGGAGCTCGTACAGCGAGGAGAGAGAGCAGGCGACTGAATAGTCGGCTTCCTCTCCACCGAGCGCCGCGACCACGCGTCGCATACGACGCGCAAGCTATAACGCGCCCCACCGCGCTGCTTCTACAGCACACGGCGAAGCGGGTATAAATACCGCCTCGTGCGCCGTGGAAAGGATTCTCTCAGCCCAGTGCCGTAATCGCTAAAGCCTGGAGCCCTGCCGACGGAGCGGAGTATATGAGCGCACTCGTTACTCTGCACCAGAAGTAGCGCTGAGATGATTCCCCGGGTATATGAGCGCACTCGTTACCCGGGTGTTGTTCACAAGTAGTGGGAGCGCACTCGCCTACTTGTGAAGAACCGTGATCACGCGTCCCCAAACTCGCGTACTCTAGTAACAGGCTTAATGCTCGTGTATTATCATTGTTTGTTTCAGATCTACGCCAAAACCGAACCGATTGTGAATTAGATTTAAGCTATAATAAATTTGTTACTTTTCTTTTATACTTAAATTATTTGGCTTTGTTGATTTATTTCAATTGCTCTCCCTTTCGAATCCTGTCCGCTTAGCTATTCTCAAAGAGAGCAATCCTTACGCATGAATCTCCGTTTCAAATATTACGGAAAACCAGGACTGCATTGCCCTCCGTTACATTATTATCTATCATTTTACAAAGTTTGAAGTTTCTATATAAATATTTCGCTGAATGGCATTTGAATAATGTCTCAAAATCAAGTAATTCAAATGCCATTCAGCGAAATATTTATATAGAAACTTCAAACTTTGTAAAATGATAGATAATAATGTAACGGAGGGCAATGCAGTCCTGGTTTTCCGTAATATTGTTTTTACTATTTGTTATAGGCAAATTACTTATTTTTTCGTCTGCTATAATGTGGCGCGAAATTTGAATTTTTAATTGACTTTCGGACCCCCTTAATAGATGCCGTGTATCGGCCAAAGGAATATAATGCAAGTGTTTTGCATTACACAAAACACGTATTATATTCCGGAGCCGATACACGGTATCCGAATAAGGTCTTACTAAACGACGATCGGCGTTCTCCTTACCGGTGATCAAGATAAACAGATGAAAGATGCATAAAGGTGCGTGTACAATGTAGTAAAGTAAGGCGACTTTAGGTGAGTACACAACAGCTTCTCTCATAGATGCCGTGTATCGGCTCCGGAATATACCGGAATACGTGTTATTATATTTAATTATACTAGAGTTCGACACGCGCGCTTCGCGCGCTGATTTTCTTTTTTTTTTATTTTGCTAATAATTTGTTAATAAAGCTATCAAAATGGTCAAGTATTTATGCAAATACATATATGTGGCTTCCAGAAATGATGACGTAACTACATTTTACGTGTTTTCGAGAAATTACCGTTTTAAAATTTCTGTCATTCATGAGTATCTACATAATGTACCTTATGCATTAAGGTATCCAACTCTCAGCCAATCGGAGCCAATCTTCGGCTTCGATGCTTAGTGGTGGGCAAATTACATGCGTGGACCTCATATCCCCTGACTACTGGGGTTTACAAGTTATTTAAATAATCGTTTTGCTTATTTTTTTATGTCTACATAACTCCCTTACATGCGTGGACCTCATATCCCCCGCCTACTTGTACTAATACATGTTTTGTAATTATAGTTTCAAAAAATTCTATTTTGTAATAGTTTGTTAAATAAATAATCCGGTTTAAATTAATTATTTCATTATTTTTGATATCAGATTCGTGATTAGCAACCCCAAAAACACAACATAATACAGTTCCGTAATTATAGTTTCAAAAAATTATATTTTTCAATAATTTGTTTAAATAATTTTGTTTAAATTCATTATTACATTATTTTTTATATCAGATTCGTGATCACCGCCTATAAAAACCGCAAGTTTGCTGTATTTTGTGTCTCAGATTGAGCTACATTTGAAAGCGGTAGTCCCGAGTATAGTGTACTAGCCTTTTAACGCGAGCGCGCTACGCGCGCCTGTCGACACTAACCTATCTTACCTACTGTATTAGCCAATGAAATTTTTTGATAACGCTCTGAAGTTGGCTCTGTAAGCTTCAATTCGATTTTATCGCAGTCTCCCTTTTATAATAGGAATAGGAGCTACATTTAATATTTGTCATTATAAAGTTAATTTAATCTAATAAATTATTTTGTGATTGTAACTTTTATTCTTGTAATAAAATATATTTAAATTGTAATTTTGATAGTTAAAAAATAGTTTATGTATATCTATATAGGAGTTTTAAAAACTTTAGACAAATATGTATTGCATTTATCCAATCTATAACCCTATAAATCTATATAGATGTAGAATGACCGTCTTAAAAGTTTTGGACACGTCATGAATTTTAATTTTAATCTAAGTTTTGCTATTAAAAAAATAGTTTAAATATAAAAAGTTTATTTTAAGAAATATACGATACGAGTTTTAAAAACTTTAGACAAATATGTGTTGCATTTATCAATATCAAATCTGTTAAAATAGCGATAAGCGTCATCAGGAACTTGACAAAGTATGGTCATTTGCTTCATATTTTCGACGGTCTTAAGACGGTCGCATGACCGTCTTATGACGCGCGTCACAGTCACGTTGCATCTCTGCGCATGCAACACGGCGCAACATCTGAATGTATACGCCTCTTTAATATTATTATATTACAAATGCAATAATTACAATAATGTAATATACAACAACATGTCAACATAATACAAAATACAATTTACATATTACTACAATATCTGTATTCAAAACTTAATCTAGTTCGCATTTAAAACTCTAGTCCCTTATATAAATTGAGCATTCGAGATAATCTATTTTCGGGAGTCGATCTCGAATTATCGAACTCGAATCTCGCTATGGGTGAAATCAAAATGGAGGACTCAAGATGGCAGAACATAGGCGCGCGTAGCGCGCAAATTAACGCTAGTCCCTCTAACTTTAGCCAATTGACGCGATTCGAGATTTTCGAGATATACTTCGAGATTTTCGAGAAAAAATCAACATGGCGCCGAACATGTTTGGTTGCATTTTATATAGAGGGATTAAACCCTTGCATTATTATTTATTATCCCTTATATAAATTGAGCATTCGAGATAATCTATTTTCGGGAGTCGATCTCGAATTATCGAACTCGAATCTCGCTATGGGTGAAATCAAAATGGAGGACTCAAGATGGCAGAACATAGGCGCGCGTAGCGCGCAAATTAACGCTAGTCCCTCTAACTTTAGCCAATTGACGCGATTCGAGATTTTCGAGATATACTTCGAGATTTTCGAGAAAAAATCAACATGGCGCCGAACATGTTTGGTTGCATTTTATATAGAGGGATTAAACCCTTGCATTATTATTTATTATTCTTTTCTCAAATAATTTGCAAGTATACTTATTAATACTTTCATTATAGAAATACAGTTAGTTTGATGAATAAGTTTTAATACTTTTAATTAGACTTTAAAATAATTTTAGATTAAGAAAAAATAATTAAATATAATAAATTAAAATTTTAAATTTCATAAAATTAACTTGTAGTTTACTCATGGTTTACTGCTATTTTATAGAGTTGTATTTCATATCTTACAAAAAGATATTTTAAATTGTTTTGTATAAATTTGAATACATAAATTTGTGACAACAAAAACATATATTTTTTTATGTAAATTTGAAAAATATCAATACATAATTTTTATATTTCACAATAAATGTAATAAATTCAATTTTTTCTAAAACTATTATCACACAAATTTAGACAAATAAACAGCCAAAACGTCAATCTGAACTTTAAATATTAAAAACTAATAAATACATACAATTACATAATTTCCTATAAAAGGTAGGAGTTTCTTAATTTTCTAAATGACTTTCGCAGCTATAATGCATGTCCCTGAATTATTATCGAATGAAATGATTGTAATAATACACATTGTAATTGAAGTTTAAATAATATCATAATAAAAAGCATATTAGTGTTTTCGTCGTTTTTCTCGATCATCTTTTTTCTGATCACGATCATCTTTTCGTTTGGTTGTTGGAGCAGTTGTAGTATTACTAGCTCTTTTGGCTTGTTTTAAGAACTGATCTAGACCAAAAGGATCTTCTTCTTCTTTCTCAAATTGTACTGGACCTGAACGAGCAGCACCAGTTCTGTCTGTGCCACTGAATTCTTTATCAGGAACAAATCTAAATAGAAAATAATCTTTTATTTTAACAAATAGTGATACACATAGGCATATTCTACTATGTGATTTATTAAATTAATAAAAAACGTGAATGTTATTTTATTGCTTAACATGAGAGAAATTTTGCAACAAACCTGTTTGAAGTTTTCAATTTTTCTAGGTCTTCACCATAATTGTCTTGATCTATATTTTTACTTGGGCGGTATATATGAGCAGCAATTGAATTTGTATCTCTCCATGGCTTATCATATACATTATATTCGTCGTCATGTGCAAAACCACTGTCCATACCCTTTGTCTGATTGAATAGTCGTTGGTCAAATGCTTGGTCTCCTGTAGTATTAATATTCTTTGCAGGCATCCCTAAAGCTATTTGTTCACTAATATCTCTCTCCCGTTCACGTTGAAGACGTGATCTTTTATCAGGTGCAGCACGTGCTAAATTTCGTTCACGTGCTCTGTCTTTGTGTCGCTCCTGTCTTAATTGATCTCTTTCACGAATTTCTTCATTTTTATCTAAAATAAAAAATAATATATGTTGTTAAAAAGATTTTTGAAATTTAACTTTAACACTAAGCTTGAACAGCATCTCTTATTTTTTTTAAAATACGCTTATTATTAAGTTGTAAAAAGATAAATAGTCAATTATTGTATTTTACATAATATAACTTTATTTTATAAAAGAAAAAAATATGTGACTGACATATGGGTCTTGTTGCACTACAGAAAAAAAAATGGAATACCCATATATGTGGATCATGTTCGTAAAAAGTGTTGAATAGAATTCAATTTTTTATTAGTAATTTTAATTCATTATTACTAAAGAAACAACACCTACCTAAAATAGCTGCAGTCTTTAATCCTGCACGTTCATTTCTTGCTTTCTCTGCAAGTTGTCTTAAATGATCTTCTTTCTTTTCTTTTTCCTTCTGTGCCAATTTCTTTTCTAATTGAGCTCTCATTTCAACAGCTTCACGGGCTTTTCTATCTGCTATGTATAGAGCTTCAGCTAATTTAGCAAAATTTTCATTAATATGAACCTGTTGCAGTCCTCTGCCATCTGCAGCTAATCGTTTATCAAGAGGTATGGTATATCCCTTTGCATTTTTCCAGTTACTTATGCAAGGAGGAATTTTCCATTCCTTTTGTTCCTTTACTGTGACTTTTCTAGTTGGTGAATGCATCACAGGTGCAGGAGGAGATGGAGGACCTCTAGGAATTTTCTTATTAATTTTAAACTTTGGTGGTTCCATAGGATCTACTTGGGCTTCTACCATCCTAATTACTCTTTGTTTTGCTCCTGAATTAAAAGATTGACCTTGTTGAGACGGGGTATATCTAATATATTGTGCTGGACCTTGTTTCTCAGCACGCCTGACAGGCATTGCAGCAGCTATTTTTGATTCAATGATTTTTTCAAGTGCTTTTTTTGTTTTGTTAGTTGTTTCTTCTGCTTCTTCCTCTGATGGTTTTTGCAAATTTGGATCATCTTCGCTCAATATTTCAGATGGCAGTAAATCCGTTAATTTACTATAAACCATTTTTTCCTTCGAGTGCCCTTGTCTTGCTATTAGATCATACTTAACTTTTCCTTGAGAATCAAGCTGAACTGCAAGGGCATTACTTGTAGCTTCTTTTCCTTTTGCTCCCATACTAAGTGGATACTGGGCCACATGAATTTCAGGAAATGCACCACCATCTCCAAAATCCTCTTCATTTCTGGGCACCCACCCTTTACGTTGACCGTAAGGTGGTGCACTTACTACTGCTTTTACTAAGGCAGATACAGGTCTTTGTCGAAGTTTGGCTTCCCTAGCTTCATCTTCTCTATCCCAAACTACCTGAGTAGGTTGAGGTAGTAAACTGAAAGAACATACAAAAAATAAATCATCAAATGTGATATTATTGAATACATATAATGTCTTCCAAGGTTAAATTTATTTAAATCCTCAGAAATACAAAATACAAAAATATCATTTGAATATTAAAATAAAGATATGTATATAATGATAAAAATACTCATTACCTTGCTAAAGACATGTTGAAAATTGAACTGACCTCAAAAAGTTACCTCAAGAAATCATTAGCGTATATATATATATTTTTTTTTATTTTTAATCCTTGTGAGGTATCTGTCACAGTATGCTGTTTAACGTAGCACACGAAAAAAACAATCACTGATTTTTATATTCCAATAAGAAATAAGATGTATTCTAGCTCGGCCGGCCAATATCCTCTAAGCTTTGTGAAGTTTGTCGTTTGGTTGCGACGACAAGCTTGTCGTGTCGCTGTCTTGTTTTTTTTTTTTATTTTTTTTTTTTTTATTTTTTTTTTATACTTCCGGTTATCCCCTATTAGGGTATGTACCAATTCGAATCATGGTCATCGCTCCAAAACGTCAAAAATCCAAGCAATCACAGGGCTGCTCCATGGAGTACGGGAGGCTACAATTTAATCAATATTTATGCAGTGTCGATAAAACAGCGAACATATAAATAATTACAGATTATTTTAATAATTATTTTAATAATTGCACTTAATTATTCAATTGATTCAGTAAATTACGTGCTTTTGAATTAAAAACATGCTTGATTGCTATTAATATTTTCAAAAATATTTTCAAATTTACACATTGAAGCTAAGGACTTATTATTAATCACCATTTACATGAAAATGTAAGGCCAAGATGACAAAAAATCACTAGAGAATGTGCTTACAATGCAAAATAAAGTGTGAGCTATAAGAATAAATTTTTTTAATATTATTTTGTTACAATATTAAAAGTAGTAAATTTTATTTTTTATTTTTGTTATTAAAAATTTATAATTAAGAAAATTCTCTTAAAGAATGTTTGTTATATATAATATTACAACTTAACAGTCGTAAAATTCGTTTATCATTTCAAACATGTATTTCAATGAATTTTACGCATTACCTAAGCTTAATCAAAAGAGATCTATCAGAAGAGACGTTACGTATATGATTCCAGTAAATTCTACTTACCAGAAAAGCTATAGAAAAAAAAAGATGTTTAAAATTGGCTATTGAATAATCTAAATCGGTCGTGTAAAATCTCTTAAATCAACGCTTAAAGATTCATTTTTAAGATAGTCAAAATTTTAAACGTCATTTCAAAATTACAATAAAATTGTGTAAATGTCAGTGCAAGAAATTGTAACTACTTCCGACAAAAATAAATAATAACTTATTGTATGCCATCTAACGGGTATCTGTAATTATGCATATGTTCGCTGTTTTATCGACACTACATAAATATTGATTAAATTGTAGCCTCCCATGTTCCATGGAGCAGCCCTGTGATTGCTTGGATTTTTGACGTTTTGAAGCGATGACCATGATTCACCAATTCTCACATACATTCTATGGTTATATGAACTTTTTAGAATCGTTATATGACTGTGTTGTTGACGGGAATTTGAGTTGTATGACTGGCTATGACACTTTCTGACAGCAATGAAAAGAAAGACGACCCCCGACCCACAACCCATGGATAATGCCCTAATCACATAACCGCGTACGATCGCGTACGTCTACGTACAACCGCGTCCGACGTTAAGGAAGAATCTAGTGATTTTCGCTGTTGCCAACAGCGGCAATGTCAGTGCAATAACTAGTACTTTCGAGGAACAGACCTACTCACACGAAGTGCAGTAGATCGGAGTAACGCTTGCTTGTTTATGTCTGTTGTCGTTGGTGTAGTAGCCGACTTTCGTATACGTAGGTCTGTTCCTCGAAAGTACTAGTTATTGCACTGACATTGCCGCTGTTGGCAACAGCGAAAATCACTAAATTCTTCCTTAACGTCGGACGCGGTTGTACGCAGACGTATGCGATCGTACGCGGTTATGTGATTAGGGCATAAATGAAACTTTGCAATAATAAATAGAAAATGTTATGATGGGATGACGAGTGAAACGATTGAGAAAAGTGTTAATTTTAGAAGTGTGGATGGGACACAGGGTTTCTTTTAATAAGCACACCGGTTTAAGGGGGTTCTCCTCGGGCACTACAGTTTGTGGCTCAGCGAGAGCATAAACTATACCATGAACGTCGTTCTGTCTCTCTCGCTCTCGTGCACGTCGTCTGCTATTTGTGTTTATAATCATTGATATCTTTTTAAAAAGATCGGCTTCACACATATTTGATAAACTTAATAGAAAGAGCCGAATTTCATTTTTCTTAAGCTATGTTTTTCTTTTTGAAGTCCAGTTTTTTTGATGAGTAATACTATTACTTTCTGTCACATTTGATATAGCACTCATTTACTATCCCTTATATAAATTGAGCATTCGAGATAATCTATTTTGCCCTCGAACGATCTCGAAATCTCGAATAATCGAATCCGTCTCGAATCTCTAAAGGAGAGAAACAAAAGACGAAACAGTGGCGCGCATAGCACGCTGATTAACGCTAGTCCCTCGATAAAAGATGCATCCTTGGCATGGTCGACGCCATGTTGCGACGCCATGTTGATTTTTTCTCGAATATCTCGAATATCTCGAATATCTCGAATATCTCGAAATCTCGAATTTTTTGGCGCATGCGCAAATGCCCTATAGGGACTGAGGGAGTCTCTACAACCGTGCACCGCGCGTGTGTGTGCTCGCCGTGTATAAAGTATACCTATATATAGGAGAGCGTTATATATAGGTATACCTTATAGGAGAGCACTATATATAGGTATACCTTATACACGAGAGGGCATATGCACGCGCAAAGTTATAGAGACACCCTTAGAGTTATGGTGGAATGGTATAGAGATAGCGCATGTGTTGTGAGCGGGAAAATATGATATATATTAATTGATAGAAATTTATAATCAATTGATAAATCGATGAAAAATTTTTTTTTAAAAAAAGATATTTATTCATTACGTGTGTGTGTGTGTTTGTATGTGTGTGTGTGTGTGTGTCTGTATGTGTGTGCGTGTATGTGTGTGTGTGTGTGTGTGTGTGTCTATGTGTCTATGTGTGTGTGTGTCTATGTGTGTGTGTGCGTGCCTGCGTGCGTGCGTGCGTGCGTGCATGCGTGTGTGTGTGTGTGTGTGTGTGTGTGGGTGAGTGGGTGGGTGGGTGTGTGTGTATGTATGTAAACACTCGATATCTCGAAAACCATTTCACCTATTTTCGTCGGACAAAGCTTATTCTCTTGGTCCCGAAAAAATACTCCGTTTTAATTTTTTATCGATTTTCTTTTTTTTTATAACCAAAAAATCTTTAAACTACCTACGTTTTCTGTTTTTAATTTTCAAATTATCTTTAGTATGTCATGGAAAATGTTCTTATAATTCATAAATTAATTTTTCAAAAAATATTTGATTATCGACTCAAAATTTTATTTACTTATTACGCTTATTGAAGATAATATTTGGTATAAATTTCAAGAGATTATCTTCATTTTTTTTTTTGAGAAAAAAATTATTTAAAAAAAACAACGCGTTTTCACTGACACACGATGACAAGAATAAAAACCAATTAATCGTCCTGAAATTTGGTATAGAGGATATAGATTTTTTATATCTCCAAACTATTCATTGCGCAAAAAAATTGAACTGTCACGACCAAAGATATTTGAGGTTGAAAGTTTTTTAAAAATATTTTCGAATAGCGTTTTTCAGACAATATTTGATAGATAGAGAAACTTTTGTACAATACAATTAATTATTGTCATATAAAAAATTAAAAAGAGGAATAAATACATTAGTTTGAGGAAGCTAAGTGCCAATGTATATTGGGAGCGGTTTTTTATTAGTGATGGTGGTCGGATTAGTGTAAGGATCTTTTTATTTAGTTAAAATTAAAAACACGGTTTTCTCAATATAAAAATATTCATCTTGAATTTTATACCTTCACTTTGCCTTTTTATATGTTTAACATTATTAAACACAGAAAACAGATATTTTCATAATTATGTTATTGTTTATCTATCTTAGTGGCAATTTTACTTATTGAACAAAATCACAACATGAAAAAAGCTTATTTAAATGAAATTAAACTTGATTAATCTTTATCATTGTAGTGACATTCTGATACTATAGAATTGAATGAACCTTTAAATTTGTTAAAGCAGGAAACTATGAAATGGAATGAATCACTAGAACTAAATTCAAAAGATAAAGACAAATCATATATTAAAATAACAAATACTTCTTCATACATACATTTTTTAGTCAATAAAACTATAACATAGCTTGATGAAAAAAATCATAATGTTTAAATGAATTCAAAATAAGTGCATTAAGGTTGTATTGGCCGTAAGATCTCATTTAAAAATTTAAGACAAATATTTTGGTCGTATAATTTGTCGAAAATACTAATATTCTACAGTACTAAGAGTAAACAAATATGTAAAATGTTTTTTAGGACTATGAAGAAAACTTTACATCGGTTTTAGAACGTTGCATTGCTCATTTCTTTCACTTTTTAGTATGACTGTACGCCTTACTACACAGTTTTTATGCTATAACTTTGATGTGAGTACCAGTCGTTACCGACGATTGCAGGGACCCGGTTTTCTCAATCAATTTTAAATTTTAAGAAAATATCGCTCTGGTACGTTATAGTTGACTATCAAATCTATAACGTGTCAGAGAGATTTTTTGTCAAAATTCAAAATTGAATGAGAAAAACGGATCCCTGCAATCGTCGGTAACTGTGGGGCCTCGCATCGCCTTAAGGGGGTCCGAAAGTTAATTAAAAATTCAAATTTCGCGCCACAATATAGCAGACGAAAAAATAAGTAATTTGCCTATAACAAATAGTAAAAACAATATTACGGAAAATCAGGACTGCATTACCCTCCGTTACATTATTATCTATCATTTTACAAAGTTTGAAGTTTCTATATAAATATTTCGCTGAATGGCATTTGAATAATGTCTCAAAATCAAGTAATTCAAATGCCATTCAGCGAAATATTTATATAGAAACTGCAAACTTTGTAAAATGATAGATAATAATGTAACGGAGGGCAATGCAGTCCTGGTTTTCCGTAATATTTTTTTTTACTAATTGTAAATTTTTACTAATTGTTATAGGCAAATTACTTATTTTTTTGTCTGCTATATTGTGGCGCGAAATTTGAATTTTTAATTGACTTTCGGACCCTACTAGCTCGCAAAAGCAATTCATTTCAATTGCAATCGATTACAAAGGTTTTCTTTTACGTATACACAAATTTACAAGAACTAAACACTATTTTTTCAACTTAATTTTTTCAATAACTACGACGAGTCTAGCCATATTCAGAGAATCTCCATAAGAAGCCACGTTAATTTTAAACTACAATATCTCGAAAACTAGCACGCAAATCATATTCAAATTTGCCAGAGACGTTTATAATGATATTATTGACCTACTGACGAAACTTTATTGATCTGACATTATTTTTTACATATAGTCCATACAACCTTAAATAATGAATTGAATAATAACATTTCTCTTGTAAATAAAAAAGAAACCGTTCATTAATTATGCAGCTTCTTTTGTAACTTAAACAAAAAAAAATCAGCGCGCGAAGCGCGCGTGTCGAACTCTAGTCATGTAAAAATAACCATTTTCAAGAATTTTTTTCTCAAAAATTTGTTCCGCAATGTATGTAAACAAACATATGGTATCATTTCTGTGACTTTGAAGAATATTTTTATATTTTTTTCAGAAGCTTTTTCAGTTTTTACAATATGAAGAGAACTACCTTAACGTGAACAATAAATACTTTATTCAGTAACGACTTCACTTTCGTACAGCTCTCTCTCTTCTTACAACTGCTCCTGGCAGAGGACGACGGACGAGTGAGCTCCCGCTTCGGCCGCTCGCTCTCACTAGCTTGCTACTCCCTATACGCGAGATGGCGCTGCGTATTTATTCTCTCTCATGCGCCGACATAAATGTACCTTATATTCTAACAAAAAGTTGAATGTGAAACAGAAAGATTTGGTTTCGACCCACGACCCACGACCCATGAGCACATAATGGGCTTAGGATGCAATACTTCTAATTATGGCGTTGCTCACAAGTGAGATGACAGCCTGAAGCATGCTTTGAATATTTTGTCGTAACGAGACGAATCTGAAACCCTCAGTGACTTTCATAGACACTCCGAACCAGTGTATACGACCATCACTGGGAATTTGATGGAATTGGCTCCCTCTGACAATAGTATAGAGAACTGGAGGTTAGACTGTGGGAATTCAAAAGAAAAGCGACTGAATTCCAACAGCCCACACCCAGAGCCCAACAATAACAACTATGAGTGGGTGATGGACGTAAACAAAATAATGGGTATTTACACATGAGACTATGAGGGAAAATAGAAAGATCTGTGCCCTTATGAGATTTGTATCTAAGCTACATAAGTGTAAGCAGCGTCAGAAAGACAGAATATTTCAAACTCTCTCTGTCTCTCTCTATCTCTCTCTCTGGATGAAATCCAGAACGAGAGAATAGGCTGACGAGATTCAAGAAGGAGCTACTGAGATGTGAGATCGGACTGTTCGGAGCAACCTACTCACAGAGACCGACATCAGAGAGAGTGTAGGATATTTAAAAGTAAACATAAATAGATTAGGTGTGTTTACAAGGGGGTATTATGAAGTGACCTTGGTGACTGACATCGATGGAATTTGAATTCTTACAGTTGTAGGCTAAATTGTGAATTATGAAAAAGGCCAGCAAAATTTTATGGATAAATTACTATAAAGGCTTTAATGACAAAAGAATTTAAAGAGTTTTTAATAGATGTAGGGTAAATAAGTGATAAATTGTGGAGATAAAAGTACTTAACACCAAGGTAGTTCGTTGAATTTGCAAAGAAGATTGAGAAGAAGGGCCGCTGAAGCACCCCGATACCTCTGAAGATTGGGTACCCGACAGGGCCATTGGCCAAAACAAACCTCTCCTCAATTACCTCATACAACCCCCTGTTATTGGATATGCAGAACTCCCAAAAGAGGAAATAAACACTAGTTTCCGAGCTGAGAGACAAAATGTTAAAAAGGTTCAATCTCACCCGATTTCTGAGGCAACCAGTAATTCAGTCCTAGCCTGTGTGAATCCAATAGTCAGTCATAAATTGAAGAAAGTCCATGAAACACACGATTTTCCCTGCACTAGGGAGAGAATTGGATAAAAGAAATGAGATAGATGAAAGACGATAAATTGAGTTTGATTTTGAATTTGAGAAATGGAGATTGAAGATGAATTTAAAATTAAAACGGTGAATCCGCTCGCGGATCCCGAGCCAAACACAGACGCGCGCGCGCACACGTCCGATCGCCCCGAGCGCCGCGATCGGAATCCTCGCTGTGTCTTGTTACGACCCGAGTCGGGTCTGGGAGCAGAAGGGCGCCTCTGCAATGGTCGCCTCGTTGACCAATTAAATTGTGGGTTCGTTGTCTGATTAAGCGCTGAAGCGCAAGGAATTGCGGGAACTTTGAAATGAAAACTCGAACTTGAAGAGATAAACTTTAACTTTGAAGTTTTATTCAATTAATAATATACTTTGGAACTTTAACAAAATATAAAGACTTTTAAACGTGACTCGATATAATTCAAAATGACCTTGAATATTATGCTCTGAGGCACTTGCACAGAGACCTCGGAGAGACTACTGGAGGCCGGTGAGGAGGCCCTATTTATATTCTAAATTGCAGGTAGAACTCCAGGTTGGTGGTGGGATTGGAACCAATCAGAACTATTTCCCTTCCTCAAGTGGGAGTGGCTTCGCTGGAGAATTCTAGTTTAATCCGGTTTTGTCCTTGAGAGTGGGAGTGGCCTCGCTGGATAATTCTAGTTTATTCTGGATCGTCCTCGAGAGTGGGGGTAGCTAGGTCAGTTATAACTGGATTTATCTGGCTCCCTCTGTTGACCTTGATGACTCTAAAAATGGAAGGGAAACAGGAAGAGGGGAGGGGGGAGGAGACAAACAACTCTTGGAAAATATGGAGTAAATATTTCCAGGAATAATGCGGAGTAAACAACTCCAGGAATTATACGGAGTAAACAACTCTAGGAATTATATGGAGAAAACAACTCTAGGAATTATATCGAGAAAACAACTCTAGGAATTATATCGAGAAAACAACTCTAGAAATTATATATTTAGAAAAGGAATGAGCGTTTCCCTGAGCGAGTTTTATCCTCTTATAATTTATTTAATCTTAATATTAATAGACTCCTAATTAGTATTATTAATGTCCATATTATTATTAATTAATTGTTATTAGTTCATTTGAATCGCAAGCTATTAATTATCAAATTGTTGATCACCTGTCTATTATTTATTTAATTACGTACGGAATTCGTATTTATCGTCAGTCATTTATTTCTATTCGCGTTATCGTAAATTCGTTTATTATTTATTTATTATTTATTTACGGAACGGTTGATGTAATTTATCTGAAACAAATTAATGATTTTATTGTTAAAATCTCCAACAGATTTTTATTTTATGGGAATACGTTTCAATACGTTTGCTATTTAATTGGTTGATTTATTTAATATTTATTTTGAAATCAATCTTTTAAATTCGAAATTATCATTGTAGACTGATCCTAAATATTCTGTTACTCGTTCACGCGAACGTAGTTCATAACAGTCCTCCCCGTCTTTTAAAACACGAACCCATGGTTCGGGCTTTTACTAATTTTAATTTCTAATTGGCGTACTTACGGTTAATTAAAATTTTAATGGTAAATAATGAGTTAAATGCTTGCAGTTGCGATTTTTATAGGGAGAAATTAAGACATTTTTATTGCAAGGGTGAAGTCGCCAAATTTTTGAATTTTAAAGATAACTTTGTTGGATTATTTTAACAGAGGAATTAATTATACTAATCAGGTTGAAGGCGCAATTTTATTTGTGAATTTATATTTTAAGGCTGTATTAATATTTGAAGGATGGAACTTTAAAGTTATTCCTGGAATTTATCTATTAAATTTATTTCCTAGGCCAATTTAATTATTGCAAAAGATTTGATTTTAAAGGCGATGTTTTAATTAGTAATTTTAAGTTTTGAAGGCGACAATTTAATACTTTTTATTTTTAAGAGTGAAGGTTTAATAATTTTATTTTTAAGGGTGAAGTATTGTTTTTGAATTTAAACAAAAATGAGTTTAATTTGGTTAATTAACGATGAAATTAATTATACTACTCAGTTGAAGACACGGTGATACTTACGATTTTTAATTAAGGGTGATTTATTAATAATTTTAATTTTTAAGGCTGAAGAGAGCGCCTGCCATCGCTCCCTTCTGTGAGATGCTTCCATGGCTCGCCGGGACCCATCCTGATGCAATGTATCAGGAGTACTTCCGGTTTCCCATCTCCAGGGCAAAACGGAACAAAACATTCAGTTCTTTAACTTTAAGGCGAGCCCTGGCCGTCTCTCCTATAACCCTTATTGTTTTATCATTTATTAATTTAATTACAAATAGGATACATGAAATTACAATTAGGTCGCACGTGGAATATAAAAGATACAAATATCGCAATAGAATAACATTATAAATATCGCGCAAAGAAGGAAAAAATGGATAAGTTAGTTGGGTCGTAAACACGCGTGTTTTAATTTGTCCACACTGTCTGAGTTTTATTATTCCCTAAATCTATTCTCGCGTTTCTATCGCCTGTTAATTCAATTATTTTATAACGACCCGCATATTGCTCGTCGAATTTCCCCACTTGCAGTTCTTTTAATAAATATACCTCCTCTCCGACTTTAAAATCTTTTGTATTTAATTTCTGATCATAATATCGCTTTGATCGTTCTTTCGCTTCTAATAATCGCGCGTTCGCCATTTTTTGAGTATCATTTAACTTAAATATTAACTCATCCAAGTACATTTCATACGTTTTCTCTACGGTTCGCGTCTCAAACTCGGAAGGTAATCGCGCCTTTTGTCCAAAAATTAATTCATGGGGAGTGAAACTGTGCGCTGAATGAACAGAGGTATTATACCTCTAAGCATTGAACTATCATGGCCGCTTTCGCTGTCTCACTCGATTTCTCTTTTATAAATAATGAATATATAATTTTCCCGTTCGATAAACATGTTTGCACTATTGCGCCTACACCAATGGGTTCTTCCTTTAATTTCTCAATATTTATCATCTCTAAATCTACTAGCTGTTGACAAATAGGGGTACTTATTTCGCAATCGACGGACATGAAGTGTGCTACGTTATCGCGTCTCATCAAGAGCTGATCTCACGAGTATTCGACGGGTGTTATTAATAAAATATGTTCTATATTATCTACGTGGGGTCGTATGGTACATGAATTGACTTTAATTATCATAGGACACTCCTCCTCATTATCCGAGGTGTTGGGACTTTCTTTTCTTTCTCTGAGTTGTAAGGGTTCTTTGGTTGGGCCAACTGAGGTCTTGGGTATCTCTGTCTTGTGATCTGAGTTCTTGGGTTCTTTTCCAGGATACGGGAACTGTCCGTTGTGATCGTCAATAGTGTGTGTGCGTGTGCGATTGGTGTGTCCGGAGAGCGTGCGTTGTGCGGCTTGTCCCGGTGATGATGTGTACGTCTGCCGTCCGGGGAGGGAGCTCGACTCGACCCGGGGAAGACGTGTGTGTGATTAGTGTGTGGGTGTTGGTATAATATTTGTCAGTGACGTTGTTATTTGTATGTATTATTTCATCCCTACTTTTGCCTGACGGGATTTCTTGATAGGAATTTTCCTTTTGGGTCCCCGGCCCTATCCTTCCCATGACCTATAACCTATAACCGAGTTCTTTCTTGACCACCCAATAATGCCAGACGGGATTTCTTGATAGGAATTTTCCTTTTGGGTCCCCGGCCCTAACCTTCCCGGGAGCCATAAGAGCATCGGTTTGTCCTCCGCACCTGGTCCACTGTCCCCGCTCTCATTGAACCCGAGAGTTCCAGTCGTGTATTGTACGACTTTAGTCCTAACCTCCTCTTGCGAGGGCATCGGCATGCTACCCATGGCCGATTCAATGCTAAATTCTCCTCTTTCGAGGGCTTCAGGTGCGGCCTCCGTAACCGGTCGTTCTAAACTATTATCCCTATGCTCTAGGGCGATCACGGTTCTCGTGACCAATGTGTTATTATCAGTGTTACTGTTATTAATCCTTTGATCAGGACTAATGTGTGGTAATGTAGTGTGGTGTAGTGCGATGGGTCCATAATCGTCTGTCAGTCCATTGTTCATTCTTGTCAGAGTGTGAGTTAATTCGGGATCCCTGTCCCCTTCAGGAGATTGCTCCGGAGACTTAATATTTGATTTAGTGAGAAGGAACATTTTTTTTATATTTGTCTCCGGGAACAGTCCTTCCGGGTCGAGGAGTAATGGTACAGTACCAGATTGGGTGGGTACGGGGTTCCTTGAAAGTGCGTCCGCGTTCATATTGATTTTCCCGGCCTTGTGAACTATTTCATATTCATACTCTCTTAAAAGAATTTTCCATCGCGCTACGCGTGCAGTGGGATCCTTTAATTTATGAAGCTATAATAACGGTTTATGATCGGTCACAAGGGTAAATTTAGTTCCGTATAAGTAGGGTCTAAATTGTTTTACTGCATAAATTATTGCCAAAAGTTCCATTTCGGTGGTTGCATAATTTATTTCCGCGTTTATTAATGTTCTCGAGGCGTACGCGATTGACAGATCTTTACCGATACGGCCCTGGCTAAGGATAGCGCCTAAAGCGTAATCTGATGCGTCCGTGGTCACAACAAACGGTTTTTTAAAATTGGGGAATTGTAATAGCGGCTCGGAACAAGGTATAGATTTAAGTCTATTAAAAGCCTCTTCCTGCGTACCCGTCCATGCGAATATTCGCGCTTTTTGTAAAAGGAAGTTAAGTGGCTTGGCAATTTTCGCGAAATTCGGAATGAACCTTCTGGAGTACCCGGCTAAACCTAGGAATTGTTTAATATTTTTAGCATTTCTCGGTCGCGGAAATTCTGACACGGCCTGAGTTTTTCGCGGACCTGGTTTGACGCCCTTCTCCGATATAATGTGACCGAGGTAGGCGACCTCTTTTTTCAGGAAAAGGCACTTCTCAGGCTGCAGAGTGAGACCAGCGGTTTTTAATCTGCCGAAAAGTTTTCTTAATTTCTGTGTATGTTCCTCTAAAGATTTCGCGTATACCACTATATCATCCATATAAACGAATAATTCTATGCCCTGCAGCCCGCTAAGAACCTTGTCCATTAGAGATTGGAAGGTAGCGGGGGCACCCTTTAATCCCATTGGCATTCGCTTGTATTGTAAGTGTTGAAAAGGGGTTGAGAACGCTGTTTTAGGGGCATCCGCTGGGTCGATCGGCACCTGATAGAACCCAACGGTTCCAAAGTCTGCGTGGAATTCGAAGCCAAATCAAGGGTTGAGAAATATTTACTTCTACCTAGCTGATCAAGGATTTCAGTAATGTTAGGAAGGGGATACGCGGAGGCAATAGTTTTTTCATTTAGAGCCCTAAAATCAACTACTAATCGCCATCTTTTGTTACCCTGAGAATCTGGTTTTTTCGGTACTATCCATAGGGGTGAATTGTAAGGTGACTCAGACTCCTCAACTACGTCATTATCGATTAAATCTTGGACTTGCTGTCGAACTGCGTCGCGTAAATGAGGTGGGTAACGATATTGTTTGACATTAATAGATATATTATCCGTGGTTGGTATTTTATGAGTGATCTTAGAGGTTTTGCTAAGTTTATCTTCTGGCAAATGGAACTGACAGGGGAAGTAGGACACTAATTTTACTATACTATCGCGTTCCAATTGATTCAAACCTTCCATGTTTAATGATTCGATTACTTTATCAATTCTGTCTTGCTTTCCGGCATCAACTTCTGTATTATCGGATATTTTAAGGGTACGAACAGGCTTAATAGTACTATCGTAGGTTTCTAATGTTATTGGAGGCACGATTACCCGGACATCTTCCGCTGTGGAATTTATCGCGAACAATTTTGCTTTCCCATCTTTGTTGGTAACTAGACATTCCCCAATAAATATTCCCGGACCGGTTTTTATTCTCGGAACGTACCCAGCCTGACGCGTTGGATTTTGTACCGTGAATTGAACTAGCGTTTTTGTTCTAGTTGGTAAATAAAGAACATCATGATTAAGGAAGGGAGTGGCTTCCCGCGACTGACCCCAAACAAGAAGGGAATTTTGAAAAGACAAAGTGGCCTCCTGTGCCCTCATAAACTCTACTCCGAGGATCCCGTCAGGTTCTATGGGAAAATGATCTGATACGACATTTAATCGGCACCGGAAATCCTCGAGTTCGATTTGTACGTATCCGTGCGTTTCGACTAATCCCTCACCGATTCCGGCCAATCGATATAAGTTATCTTTACAAATGCATACATCCTTTTTCAAAGATCCTCGTTTAACAATATTTAACTCCGACCCCGTGTCTAGAAGGAATCTTGATGATCCGCGGGCTAGGTCCCTACTTTTAAAAGCTACAACCGGAGACTTTACATCCTGGGGTGCTGTGGCGGTAATGATGACGGAGCGGGTCTGGACACTAGAGCCAGAAGGGCTGGAGGGTTCGCCATCGTGTCCTTTTGACGACCCATGTTCGAGTTTAAAGCGCGCGGAGTACCGTTATCCTGAAACCATCCCTGATATTGAGATAATCGCTTCCTACAATTATTATAATTATGACCAGGGAATTTGCAATAATCGCAAACTCTATCCTTATATTTATTCAGATATTTGGGACAACGATGAAAACTGTGACCAAAATCCCCGCATTCATAGCACTTGAACTTCTTTTTCTCCGGCTGTTCTTGTGTTTCCGTTTCCGCAATGTGACAGTAAGCCCGTTTCCTATTCTCGCCTAAGATTTCCCCGTGCAAATCGTTTCTTTGCTGGATAAACAGCTCGCTTTCTATAGCTATAGTAATCGCGTTCTCGAATGAGGTTGGCTGTTTTCCCGCCATCTGTACCGTTATTTTGGGCCGCAAGCCTAATATAAAACATTGCATTGCAGTCCCAATCGCCCCCTCGATTACACCCTGAGTATTGGCCGCTTTAGAATTTTCAAGTATTTCTTTTATTTTTTGCAGGATATCAGTAATCCTTAACCCATACTCTGCTACCTTTTCCTGAGGGCCCTGCTTGATGCGCGCGAGATCTACTTGTAATTGGGGCAAGTTCTTAGTTGGCGTAAAAGCTCTTTTTAACTCGGATAGTAACTAAATTTATATTTAACGCGGTGCTTGTGTAACGCACCGACAGATGGAGCCTCTCTTTTCCACTAGTGAAAAGAGTGGCTCAGTCTATAAACCTTTGGCCGCTACGATGGAGCGCTAGGTGTCTGATGACGGCTACTAGATCATCACTGATGAGTCCAATCTAGTAGCCTGGACGAAACACCCGTGAATTTTTTAGACTGCAATAAGTGTTTGACTTATTGTTATAATCTCTTATTTTTGACAACTTTTTTCGATTTGGGCCTTTAATAAAAAGGACATGAGATTGTTTTTTGCCTTTATGCACATTAGCGTCATAACAATTATTAAATATTACACTAGGCAATTAGCTTCACTTAAATTTACGGATAGTAACTGTTCTAGATTATCAAATTTTTTGAATTGCAAATAACTTCTAGCTTCCCCGGTGGCACGAGATTTTACTATTTTTAGAAAGAAATTTTTATCGTTAGGATTAACAAATTCCTCGGCTTCCCTACACTCCCTAATAAATTCGGTCACCGATATATTTTTTCCGTTAAACTCCGGGAGGATTCGCGCTATATCGTTAGATTTTTTATAACACGCATGCGAATTATTCTTTGCATAATTACTTATTGAATTATTATCATTAACTATATCAGTAGAGGCTGCGTGGAATTCGCGAAAACTTGGTAAAGAGTTAGTGCGCAGTATAAGCGAAGATTGGCTTACTCTATCGCGACTTTTCCTACCGTGATAAGGATTAGTAAGTAAAACCTCGGACGGATTATTCCCGGTTTCGTTATTACTTCCCGGTTTCCCTAAACCTGAACCGGACGCTTGTTCATCTGTATCGGACATTTTTATTACTTCTACTTGCTCGGTCGCTCAGGTACTTAGCTTGGGTTATTCGCTGTCTCGCAGATGGCCTTGGTGCTTTGGGCAGAGGCTGAAGACTCGTAGTAGATGCTAGAAACCTCGTGAACGATGTTGGTGACTTGTTACAGATGCTGGAGACTTGTGATCGATGCTGGTGACCTTGGAGTTATATTATTCGACCCACTCTCGTATCTTGATTCCGGGGTGTTTTCTCTCGAATTTGGTGGAGTTCTGTGGTTGGCGTTCATGAAGTCCTTGATCCTTGATTGGTTGGGGATTTCTCTCTCTTATTGCTGCTGTGGACCCAACTTCCCAATCAAGTGCTCCGGCATTCGCCCGCGTCCCAGGGGAAACCACAGCTCAAAAACCCTGAACGGAACACAACACTGAACTTCTTCCTCTTCTCTTTGGATCCTTTTCCTTGCAATCCTTCGAACAATCCCACCACTGTCACCAAAAATGTTACGACCCGAGTCGGGTCTGGGAGCAGAAGGGCGCTTCTGCAATGGTCGCCTCGTTGACCAATTAAATGGTGGGTTCGTTGTCCGATTAAGCGCTGAAGCGCAAGGAATTGCGGGAACTTTGAAATGAAAACTCGAACTTGAAGAGATAAACTTTAACTTTGAAGTTTTATTCAATTAATAATATACTTTGGAACTTTAACAAAATATAAAGACTTCTAAACGTGACTCGATATAATTCAAAATGACCTTGAATATTATGCTCTGAGGCACTTGCACAGAGACCTCGGAGAGACTACTGGAGGCCGGTGAGGAGGCCCTATTTATATTCTAAATTGCAGGTGGAACTCCAGGTTGGTGGTGGGAGTGGAACCAATAAGAACTATTTCCCTTCCTCAAGTAGGAGTGGCTTCGCTGGAGAATTCTAGTTTAATCCGGTTTTGTCCTTGAGAGTGGGAGTGGCCTCGTTGGATAATTCTAGTTTATTCTGGATCATCCTCGAGAGTGGGGGTAGCTAGGTCAGTTATAACTGGATTTATCTGGCTCCCTCTGTTGATCTTGATGACTCTAAAAATGGAAGGGAAACAGGAAGAGGGGGAGGAGACAAACAACTCTTGGAAAATATGGAGTAAATATTTCCAGGAATAATGCGGAGTAAACAACTCCAGGAATTATACGGAGTAAACAACTCTAGGAATTATATGGAGAAAACAACTCTAGGAATTATATGGAGAAAACAACTCTAGGAATTATATATTTAGAAAAGGAATGAGCGTTTCCCTGAGCGAGTTTTATCCTCTTATAATTTATTTAATCTTAATATTAATAGACTCCTAATTATTATTATTAATGCCTATATTATTATTAATTAATTGTTATTAGTTAATTTGAATCGCAAGCTATTAATTATCAAATTGTTGATCACCTGTCCATTATTTATTTAATTACGTACGGAATTCGTATTTATCGTCAGTCATTTATTTCTATTCGCGTTATCGTAAATTCGTTTATTATTTATTTATTATTTATTTACGGAACGGTTGATGTAATTTATCTGAAACAAATGAATGATTTTATTGTTAAAATATCCAACAGATTTTTATTTTATGGGAATACGTTTCAATACGTTTTACTATTTAATTGGTTGATTTATTTAATATTTATTTTGAAATCAATCTTTTAAATTCGAGATTATCATTGTAGACTGATCCTAAATATTCTGTTACTCGTTCACGCGAACGTAGTTCATAACAGTCCCGATCCTGTCAACTATAAAGTTTGTGGTTGTCGGCGTTGTCCGTTTGTCTTTTTTTTTTCTCCTTGTGGACTTGTGGTTATCCCTTAGTCGGGTATGTACCAGTTATCACATGCGTTCTAAGCTTCTGACTTGTTAATGACGTTTTATGACCATAGTTATGACGTATTCTTGAGACAATGGTAAAACCGCCAATCCTCTTGAAAATTGGATTAGGCCACTTGGACACTGTGGAAATGACTGGCCCCTGACCAAAAACCTTGTAGGATCGTTGAGTGAGGTGAAATAATTGAATCTATGTAGTTTGAGATAGGCTTGCTAAGGGTCACGGAGTTTAATCCTTAGCAATGAAGAGTTGATTGCAACTCAAAAGTAAGAAAATAAACTAAAACTTAGTGTCTAGGGTTTAGATAATGAGGAAGGGTTAACCGACCCACGACCCCCCGGAAATGAAATTATGCTATAAGGGCGTACTTCCCCAGCAGCGTCAAAAACAGAATGAACCGAGCACCCTCTCTCAGAAAGTATGATAACTAGGAGCTAGGCTGCTGAATTTTAAAATTAGTCCAGTCAAATTAGACTTTTTTCAAAACAAAATTAATATTAGGATGCGACAACATTTTTCTTGTTCAGTGAGCCAATAAGTATAGAGCTACTGTAAAAAAAGAAACTCGCAACTCCTGGCAGAATTGTTTATATCATTGTTTAAAGGGTCAATAGTAGATTTTCTTACAAGGGGGGAAAATGGAACTTTCGCAGGCACGTGATATGACGACCGAGGCGAAGCCGTGTAAGAAATAGTATTTTTCTCTATTCCCGGGCGAAAGTACGTTAATTAATCAATCTAGAAAAATCGAAAATCATCGTCTTTCTTGGTGACGTCAACTCTGCGCAGCAATATTTTTACTTTCGCCCTATGCTTTGATAGCGTTAGCGACTTCACGTCGTTCTTGTAGTTTGCAGATTATATTTTTCAATTTTATTTTACCTGTCGCAATTGGTTTTTCCCGATGCGCGCGTTTATGTGTGTTCGATGCCCGCCCAACTTTTGCAGCACGAGCGTAGCGAGTCTATTTACTCTGGAATAGTCGGTAATGAAAGCATAAATTGTTATAATGCGTATGAAGAAGGAATAAAAGTATTGCAGAGCCATATTGGAAAATCTTTTGGAAGTATAAAATCTTCATCAAAAAATAATGTTCGGTCCCTTCTCTCCCTGACATCCAGTACAAAAATTGGAGGTGACGTCGTCACAATAAATCCGCTGTTAATTTTTCAGCGAATTTCATTGAATTTAAAAAATCAAGAAGATATGAAAAAGTATCTTCAATATGAACTCGCACCATTCCCACTTTCTCTGCTTGATGAGAATGGAATGCGCAAAACGTCAAAATCCAGTTTTTATGACAATTTTGAGTGTTTACCTCAGCCTCCAGTAATAAATGCAAACGACATTTTTGTTCTTGACGGCGGCAGTCTGCTGCACTGTGTTGTTTGGCAACGCAACCTCCTTATCAAAGAAATTATTGATAAATATGTTCGATACGTACAACAATATAAGAAAGCAACAGTAGTATTTGATGGATATCCCGAGGATACAAGCAGTAATTTGAAAACGTGGGAGCGATTGAGACGGCAACGTAACAATGTATCTCGAGAAATTCATTTTGATGAGAACACAAAAATCACTGAAAAGCAGGCGAATTTTTTGTCAAATAATAGCAATAAGAAAAGGCTTATTAGTATGCTTTCTGTTGAATTACAAAATGCTGGATTTGAAACTAAGATAGCTGAAGAAGATGCAGATGCATTAATTATCGAAACAGCGGCAAATCTGACTGCAGTAAATAACATTATTATAGTTGGGGACGATGTAGATTTAATTGTACTCCTAACGCAATTGATTCCCAGTACAAAGAATATTTTCTTATTGAAAAAAGGAAAAGGACGAGATGTAGATCAATGGTACTCCAATAACAGCTTTAAATATCCAGAGTTATCAAAATATGTAGCTTTTTTCACGCTGTATCGGGCTGTGATACAGTCTCTTCATTTTATAAACAAGGGAAGAATAAATTATTAAAAATATTTAATTCTAATTCTGATTATCTGAAATTAATAGATATTTTTTATAACAAAAATGCTCTTCATGAACAAATTACGAAGAATATGTATCAAATTCTTTCTTTGCTATATTCCAATAAAACAGAAGGCACGCTCAACGAATATCGCTTTGAGTATTTTAAGCGATCTACATCTCGAGCTTCATTTCAATTAGAAAATCTTCCTCCAACTGAAGGAGCTGCCAAACAACATGCCTTCAGAATTTATTTACAATTGCAAAAATAGTTGGGCAACGACGACTTCGATGTGACTCAGTGGGGCTGGAAAGTCTCAGATAATATGCTAATGCCAGTGTATACTACGGAACCCTTGATACCAGAGAAAAATTATAAAAAAAATATCTTGTAGCTGTGCAGGTGGTTGCAAGTCTAAAGTATGTGGCTGTAAAAAAAATTTCCTCAAATGCACGAGCGTTTGCAAACACTGTGACTCAACTCACTGTGAAAATTTCGAAATTCCTGCTAAAATCGAAATAGATGAAGACTATCTTGATGATTTCGACAAATTTCTTGACGAACATATTGATCAGTCAGAATTTGAAAATGTTGATGAAGATTCTTCTGATGCAACAAGAAAAATGTTGTCGCATCCTAATATTAATTTTGTTTTGAAAAAAGTCTAATTTGACTGGACTAATTTTAAAATTCAGATGCCTATCTCCTAGTTATCATACTTTCTGAGAGAGGGTGCTCGGTTCATTTTGTTTTTGACGCTGCTGGGGAAGTTCGCCCTTATAGCATAATTTTATTTCCGGGGGGTCGTGGGTCGGTTAACCCTTCCTCATTATCTAAACCCTAGACGCTAAGTTTTAGTTTATTTTCTTATTCCTGTCATCAGTTGTCTATAATGCCTGGACTAATGATGATAAGATAGATGACGATAGCCAAATTGAAGTTGACGAAGAATAATATACAACAAAAAGAGTACAGATTATGTTTCAGAATAATATTTTGTTAATATAATTATAAATAGAATGAAATATAATTATTAATAAAGAGTATAACTAAAATTCGCTTAATTAAAATTATTTACATACCTTTTACCTTACATAATTACTCAAAATTACTCAAAATTACTAAAAATGAAAAGAAATGTTAAATAATAAATAACTTCAATTATTACATTGAAAAAATTTAGAAGAATATTAATTTTTTGTTCTTTTTGCAAAATTAATAGTTAAATAAATAATTACAGATTAAAAAACAATTTTATTAAAAAACGATTACAATAGGTCGTCATAATTTTTAGTGCTACCCCAAATTAAAAAAAGAATCATTCAAATCCATTAATTAGTTGCTGAGAATAGCTAAATTTTTCAGCTTATGTCATTTTGAAGTCTCTAATTCAGATTTTAGGCAGCGCGTGGTCGAGCGATTAGCGTCAATTACCTGCTCTTTTTGTGAAATCATTTTTCGTAGGTTTTAACTAAAAAACGCGATATACTTCTTATGGAGCAATTAAAGTACAACTCTTTAAGAAGAGAATAAGCTTCACTCCATGTCGATGCGACCTCCCATTCCTGTAATAATTAATTTTTAAAAAAAAGTGTTTTTTGTTGCAAAATGGATTTTAGCAATAAATAATTGAGTTATCGCAAATGTCAAAATGGTATTTTTTTCGTCTTGAAAAGACCTATCCAAATATGTAAAGTTTTAATCAATAACTATAATAGAACATTTTTTATTGCAAAAAATCTAAAAACTTAAATTTAATTGTTTTATTCAATTTTCGACGTAAATAATTGACGAATCTTAATAAATAAGAGCTCGTTTTGTAGGTCTTTTTAATGCCTACAACTTCTTCTATACATTGAACTTCATCCGAGCATTAGTTTTTTCGCAAAATGCAAAAAACCATATTTTGACCCTTTAAACAATCATATAAACAATTCCGCCAGGAGTTGCGAGTTTCTTTTTTTACAGTAGCTCTGTATTGGCCCACTGAAAAAAAAAAATGTTGTCGCATCCTAACATTAATTTTGTTCGAAAATCACCCTTTTTCGAGCCAATTTGACTGGACTAAATAAATAACAAAGCAACTAAAATTCGAGCAGCCCGCTCCCAGAAACCGACAACAACATTGAGGGGTCTCGGATGTGATGAAAACAAAAGATTATCGGTATGGGTATATACAAAAGCACTTGGGATCAACATTGATAATGAAAATTGTGAAATAGGTGATTATACTATGCTATAACAATACATTGGGTGGCCTTGAGATCAACAGAAATTTTAAAAATTGGATATACTATGTGAATGCTGTTTTACCCGGATATCAAAAGAAGTTCGAGAATTTATGATGAATACAGGGTGGATATATAAAAAAATGTAAAGCACAAAACACCAAGGCAGTCCGGAGAATCGAAAAAAGATGAGGGGTGGGGCCGCCGAAGCTTCCCGATACTCGTGAGGCCAGGTACCCGACGGGGCTATTGGCCAAAAGAAACCACTCCTTTAATATCTCTAGAAGATTCCTACCTTTGGGTGTGATGAATTACCAACAACGACCATTTGATTCTATGATAAAAGGCAAAAATAAGTAAAAGAGTTGACCTCACCCGATTGCTGAAGCACGATGAGTGCGACCTTGCGACCAATGATTCTCCCAAAACTAAGAGAGAGAGTTAAAAATGAGGTACGATGGAATGAGCGATTAAGTTGAAGAAGAAACACAGTAAAAGAAACTTATTGAAAAGAGTTTGAATTTGAGATTGAATTTGATTTGAAATTTGATAACTTGAAAAGTGATTCCGCTCGCGGATCCCCAACCGAAAGGAAGCGCGCGCGCGAACATGTCCGATCGCTTCGAGCGCCGCGATCGGAATCCTGTCTGTCTGTGTTAGGGAGGCTGCGTCTATATAAGGGTGATTGTACATAAGCGCTACGCGATCCTACGCTAAGACAGAATCCACACTATACCCCTAACTCCTATCCGTACTCCGTATCCGTACCCCGTCGAATTTTCTCGTTTTTTTTTTTTTTATCCTTCCGGTTATCCCCTATTCGGGTATGTACCAATTCTCACATACGTTCTATGGTTATATGAACTTTTTAGATACGTTATATGACTGTGTTGTTGACGGGAATTTGACTTCTGAGTGCAGTATTCCAAGTAGCGCGAAAATTGAATGTAGTGATTGGCGTAGATCTGATCTTACCCTTCATGACATTGAGAGGTATCTGGAAGTTCTATGGTTAAAAGATCTTTTTGATACGTTATATGACTGTGTTGTTGACGGGAATTTGGCTTCTGAGTGCAGTATTCCAAGTAACGTGAAAGTTGAATGTGGTAAATGGCGTAGACCCACGGACCACGACCCACGAACAATTGAAACTTTGCTATTACGAAGAATGCTCTTAATAGCAGCGACAGAGTGAATTAAACTCCCTCTCTAGGCCTGATCGGGAATTAGAGAGTAAGTTGGGGAAATTCAAATAAAAGCGACTGAATTTCAAGAAGCCTACTCTCCGAAAATCGATAGCAACAGTGGGCGAGTGAGAACACTTTTTGTTGCAGGTGGTGAATATGAAAATATGGGAAAAAGACAAAAAGAAAAGAAATTTGACCCACGACCCAGAAACTCCATAAACAAATAAAAAACTTTGTAATTATACAGAATTAGTATTGTATACAATAGTTTGTAACTTCGTCATGACTCTGCATGTATGCAGAGTGATGTAGGCTACCTCACTGGATAAAATCGGGAAAGAGATTGCGCTGACGAAATTCAAAATAAAAGCAACTGAATTTAGCAGCCTATTCTCCGAAAACGATACCAACAGTGAGCGAGATGTTAGAAAAATAAAAACAAAGGATTAAGCTTTGTGTATTATGGGTATGAAAGTATGAGTGACCTTGACGGTCGAAAATGATAAAATGAAAATCTTTCGGGTAATTCTAGGAAATATGCTATTTAATATGTTTAAGAGAGATAGATAATTTGCTTAAAAGAGTGATATCCAAAGCCAGATAAATGCTAGGTTATGCGTGAATCGAGGATTGTAGGGATCACGGTGTCGGGCCGCTGAAGCCCCCAAAAACCATGAAGAAAGGTTTCCGCTGAGCCATTAGCCAAAAACTCCCCGCAACTCCCCATTCAATTCACCGCTAATTAGCTATTATCTTTAGGTAACTTCCGTAGTTTTGTAGCCAAATAGAGATAAAGGCTGAGGTAGGAGCGATACCGAGAAGTAAAGGGACCACGGTGTCGGGCCGCTGAAACTCCCGAATCCTATGAAGAAAGATACCCGCCGAGCCATTAGCCAAAAATCACCCTGTGACTCCCCATTCGGCTCTACTTCACCCAGCTAATCTCTGTCGATGTATTTTCAAAAGGAATTAAAAGAAGAAATATTTAAATGTATAGATCTCACCCAGAAGACAATCATAAAACCAAATTCCTCAGCACACTGGGTAGCTGAAGGTGAAAAGTCACATTGATGGTGAAGATGACGAAAAAACTATGGATCGCAGCGATGGATAGTCCGGCGCAGATCACGCAAAAACCCAGATTTTGAAATGGTGTCAAGCGACACTGGCACGGAGTGAGTTATGGTTTTCAGCCGATGAGAGGTACGAATCAATCCAAATCTTCAAGATTTCGCGTGGAGCTGCATATCCATCGAACTACCGAGTATAGTTTCCCGTTTAAAATGAGAGATCCGAATATAGGCTCGGTAGCCTATGAATAGAGAGACTAAACCATGATGTTGACAGTACGAAGGTTGGAGATTGAATCTCGAATTTTCTCGTAGAGTTGGCTATCTCACAAAGTCTATGGTACTCTCATAGATCCGCTTCTCATTTTCATTATCAATGTCTTCGAGGACCATAGACTTTGTGAGATAGTCATCTCTACAAGAAAATTTGACGGAGTACGGATACGGGGTACGGATAGGGGGTAGAGGTATAGTGTGGATTCTGCCTAAGGGGTAGTGTACATAACGGCCTTTCCACATTGAGTGCGTCGTGCGCCGTGTTTCGTGACCCGTCATCCTCCAATTCTTGTAGACCGTGTTACTCATAACCATTTTTGATAATACCAAAAATTCCAACCAATCAGCAACGCGGTCTATAAGAATTGGAGGATGATGGGTCACGAAACACGGCACACGGCGCACGACGCACTCAATGTGGAAAAGCCGTAAGTGTCGTTCTGCTCTGCTCTGCTCCATTCCGCTCTTTCCGTTCCAGAATTCTGAAACAAGTAAAGGGAACATCGCTTACAAACGGAACTGAAGTGAAATTGGACCGGGTTTGAGCAGAAGAGAACAGGGCAGAGCAGAGCAGAGCAGAGCAGAGAAGAACGGCGCTTATGTACATTGCCCCTAAGGGAGAAAATACAATAGGCGCCGTCCTCTGCACACACACACACACACACACACACACACACACACACACACACACATAGCTCTACAGCATTTTGAGGATTATATTCGGCAAAAATACCGACTTTTGAGGATTTTTTAGCATTTTGAGGAGCATCCTCAAAAGTCGTAGGTACCCGCTTAGCATTTTGAGGATTTTTTGCGGCGTCCACAATGTGTTAATACATCGATTTCGGAAATTCCGTAATATTTTTCCGTAAAAGCGGGCGCCGCAGGCGTCGTGGTGTTAGTCAATAACCTTAGGGTCATTTCTTTAGTCACGCGCTTGTTTCCTTATTGTTTATAACAATGTTTATATTTGTGTCACTACTATTGTAGAAAACCTTTATGAAATCCTCAAAAGGATCCCAGGATAAAATTATATATATATATATATTATATATATAAATTTTATATATATATATATATATATATATATATATATATATATATATATATATATATATATATATATATATATATATATATAAATTTTATCCTGGGATCCTTTTGAGGATTTCATAAAGGTTTTCTACAATAGTAGTGACACAAATATAAACATTGTTATAAACAATCAGGAAGCAAGCGCGTGACTAAAGAAATAATGACCCTAAGGTTATTGACTAACACCACGACGCCTGCGGCGCCCGCTTTTACGGAAAAATATTACGGAATTTCCGAAATCGATGTATTAACACACTATTGTGGACGCCGCAAAAAAATCCTCAAAATGCTAAGCGGGTACCGACGACTTTTGAGGATGCTCCTCAAAATGCTAAAAAATCCTCAAAAGTCGGTATTTTTGCCGAATATAATCCTCAAAATGCTGTAGAGCTATGTGTGTGTGTGTGTGTGTGTGTGTGTGTGTGTGTGTGTGTGTGTGTGTGTGTGTGTGTGTGTGTATCTAAGGTCGGGATGGGTGGAATCAACCAATCAGGTGAATGCTTATACCACGGTGCAGATGGCGCAAAGGACGGAGCAGAGCACGGAGCAGAGCACGGCGCCTATTGTATTTCCTCCCTAAGATGAGCTACGCTGAGCTAGCGCCTGCCGTGGAGTTTCGTTTGTTCCTATTACATATACGAAAACATAGGAGAACATAGGAACGGAATGCTGTAGCGCAGCGCAGCGTCGCGCAGGAACCTATCTACAATAGATTCAGTTCAGTTGTTCAGTTCCGTCGAATACATTGTGAATATATCTATATACATAAGTATATATAGATATATTCACAATGTATTTGACGGAACTGAACAGTTCAACTGAACATATTGTAGAAAGGCCCCAGCGTAGCGTAGCGTAGGATTGCGCAGCGCTTATGTATGTACAATCACCCTAAGAGCGAGTCCATATAAGAGGCACAGGCCTGTGCTTTTGTGCTTTTGTGCCAAGCGAAAAAAAATAGTTGTCCGACATCTAGCATACTTGTTACCCATTGCTGAAGATTAACATATTGAATTCCTGCCATGGGTCATGAGTATGCTAGATATCGGACAACTAGTTTTTTTTCGCTTGGTACAAAAGCACAAAATCACAGGCCTGTGCCTCTTGTGTGGACTCGCTCTAAGGCTGTGTCTACAATAGAGTGACATGCGTGATATCACACTGACACGAACGTTCGTGACAGCCTGTGATATCACGCGAACCGTAGGGTGGGGGTAACTGCCTGGTGGGGGAAACAACTGTCTTCGTCGACCTGTTGTATTTCGCATATTATTTCGCAGTTGGCAGTTACCCTCACCCTACGGTCCGCGTGATATCACAGGCTGTCACAAACGTCCGTGCCAGTGTGATATCACGCTTGTCACTATTGGAGACACAGCCTAAGAGAAACATCGAAATGGTTTTCTGGTTTTTGTCCATCGCGACAGCACGAGAGCATCGAGAGAGGGAGTTCATACCAACTGTCTAACGATATAACAAAACTTAACCTCGAATTTCAGAATATTTTATTAAATATTTTTGATTTTACGATGTTGGTATGGACCCCCTCTCTCGGTGCTCCGCGCTGTCATGATGGACAAAAACCAGAAAACCATTTCGATGTTTCTCTCTTATGTAGACGCAGCCGGAGAATGTACATAAGCGCTGCGCTGCACTACACTGTCGCATTGATTACTTGTAGACCTCCTCACTGATTGGCTAATATTTCAATGTTAGCCAATCAGCGACGAGGTCTACAAGTAATCAATGCGACAGCGTAGCCTAGCGTAGCGCAGCGCTTATGTACATTCTCTCTTACGAACTGCGTTCGCGTGAACGAATAGCACGATATCTAGGGTCATTCTACGATGATAATTTCAAATTTAAATATTAAATATAAAACTAATTAAATAATAAACGTATTTCCATAAAACAATAATCTCGAACCAGGATTTAAACAATAGAATCATTAATTAGTTAATTAATCGAAATATAAACAAGTAAAAAATAATAACCCGAATAGGAAATAATAATAAAACAAGCGACAACAAAATTATTAAACTATTAACTTTTAGAATGAATAATAGTTGCGCTAGTAATTTAACTATTAATAACGGGGCAGACGCATTAAACCATTACGAATCTAAGTAAACAGTAATTTAATGATTTGCGATTAATTAATAATTATTCCGAGAAGTGACAATTACGTGATGGGTAGTCGAAACGATCCGTGATAGTTAACAATTCGATAAATAATAACAAGCACGCGTATAACAATAATTAATTAGGAAAGCTCGCTCAGATATGAAGAAGCTCTGTTACAGAAATTGCCAAGGACAACCAGCAGCTCGAGAAACAATCCAAAGACAACCAAAGACGTAAAACTTCTGAGAATCAATTAGCGAAGGGCTCGAGGAAATTTAATTCACTTCAAGGTCAGGAATGTCAGGAATGCATCAACGGCCAACCTAAGAATGCGTAAACACTTCTTGGAATCCATTAGGCAAAGGAAAGGATTAACGGACGAAATAAATAGGAATGCGTAAACACTTCTCAGAATTCATTAGTGCCAACGGTCGCCCAACGTGAACACAAACAATTCCGAGAACTATGGCGCAATGGCGCAATAGCCTAACGGCCCGATCCATCGTCAACAACCAATCACGGCCTAGCGGCGTCCCACGCCACTGGAGGGAGGCGGCCCGTCACCCGCTGCTCATCACTCTCGACCCTGTTTTCTGGTCTAGGGTCCCTCCATCGCCACTCTCCCTACTTGGGAGTGGAGGAAGACTTCTGAGGCAACCTGGCGCCCTACAGCCTTTACACCATACTGCCTCCCACTACCAACCTGAAGCTGCCAACCAATAGCGTTACTCCTAGGATCCTCGTCAACGGTCTGAGATCCGCGTTAGGGGTATTCGCCTTGTTAAGACCAGCGTCAGTGCCCCTCGCGGCAAAAATTCGAACTGCTTATTGAAGGATAAACACAGCTGATTAGCACATGAGCGGTATACGAACCAAAGATTATTTAATTAAAAAATAAAATAAGTAGTGATCCGATATCTTAAAATCATTTATTGATTTGTCTGATATCGTCAGATATATTGGCCAGATATACAAGGCCTTATGTGGAAGGCGAAAGAGTTTATAAGGCTAATCATATAATATTTTGTGGGTTAGCCAAAGAAAGTAATGATTGCTCAGCAGAGATAATAGCACTGTGCCTAAAAACGTCGGGTTTACAAGAATCCCCTCGTGAAATAACAGTAAAGATCTCTTCAAATGTATGTGCTGATGAATAGTACATTACGGTACAAGTGACAAAAGTTGAAGTTCCGCCACTGCGTGAAGTTGGCGCCCGAGGCGAAGCCGAGGGCGCCATATCACGCAGTGGCGAGCCTTGAAGTTTCATCTCGTGTACCGTATACTATTTTTCTTGATGTCCGGTGGAAAGTACGTTTGCCACTAACAATGATAACGCACCCGACGGGCTCGAGAGCATTGAGTTCGATGCCCGCCCCCGACATTTGCGGCACGAGCGCAGCGAGTGCTGCTGGTCAGAGGGGCGGGCATCGAAAACATCACGTACATAATTTTAATAAGTGAATTTTACTGAAGATCATGTAAAATATTTTTATTTTACGTGCAATTGTTACAATTGTTACACGTACAATTATTAAACAGGCGGTACTTTTGCTCCATTTGCAGCAACAAAGTCAACTACTTTATTTGTATCTGAAAAAATATGATCACTCAAGAAGAAATTCTCACAAAAAGTGTGACATTATTAACGAACAATCTTTTATCCATTTCACAAATTAAAGCAATATAAATCACTTGTATACCCGATGGGCCGCATTGATTCTGACAATGCATACCCCGATAGTGACTGTCACACATAATATTTAAATCGTTAACATACCTCGAAAATGATATGAACATTCAAAAGGTTATGTGTGAGTGCCACTAACGGGACATGCATTGCTAGAATCAATGTCCATCGGGTGTACCTTGATGATCAGAAGTGATAGTTTTTGTTGTAAATATAGGTTAATGACTTTGAATATGTTGACAAAACCTCTAAAACAATCTATTAATAAAGTCTACAGTTGCCTAGTTACCAACTCAGAATCAATGGTTAAATGTCCTTCTTTCGCCATCGAAAACAATGGCGAAACCACGTACTTTCCACCAGGGCATCAAGAAAAATATCATTCATTGTGTGTGCTCTTGTAAAGCTGGTATTTTGGGAAAATGCAAACACTCTATTGCAGTAAACTGATCATTGCAGTATCAGACAAATCAATAAATGATTTTAAGACGTTCATCGGATCACTACTTATTTTATTTTTTAATTAAATAATCTTTGGTTCGTATACCGCTCATGCTAATCAGCTGTGTTTATCCTTCAATAAGCAGTTCGAATTTTGGCCGAGAGGGGCGCTGACGCTGGTCTTAATAAGGCGAATAAAGGAAGAGCCCGGACTCTTAATGCCCTTTCTACAACCTCACGCAAAAACTGAGCGTGCACGCAAAACTGACTAGTTTTCGCTGTATCAACCAATCACATTTGAAGTTACATCGGAAACTAGTCAGTTTTGCGTGCACGCACAGTTTTTGCGTGAGGTTGTAGAAAGGGGGTAAGAGTCAGTCGCTACCGAGCACATGAGACGCTTAGGCTGGGTCTATAATAGAATGTAAACGCGCGCTTTAGTAATTTCTAGTGGAAATCAAGTAAAAAGCTAGTAATATAGGTTCGAAATTACTAGATATTACTTGATTTCCACTAAAATTACTAAAACTTGCACATTTACGCTAGTGTTTACATCGTATTGTAGACGCAGCCTTAGTAGCTAAAGCTTTGGTCGTTATCAACTAGTTTGATACTCTGCTGCACTAGTGCCTGACACTGTGTATATTGCGCCATTAACGCTATAGTCATTGAATTTTTATAGAGTCATGGCTAAAAGTTCTTTGTCTGTAATTATTAACAAGTACTTAATTATTGAATAAACTCCAAATTAAGTTTATTTCTTGAGTTCGAGTTTTATTCCAACTTTCCTGCAACTCCATGCGCGTAATTGAGCAAACGAATTCCACGTTCCGAATGGTCAACTTGGCGACCATTGCAGAAGCGCCTTTCTGCTAAAAGACCCTGACTCGGGTCATAACCTTAGGGAGAATCCACAAATGCACTGGAGCCTTTCTGCAATAGATTCAGTTCAGTGATCAGTTCAGCTGTTCAGCTGTTCCGTGGTCTGAACGGATCAAAACGTGAGTTTTCCGCCTACCTAGTATTGTATTACCAATGATCATGAAATTAATTATACTACTACGTGCAGCTTTGGCGCAAAGTTCTATGCGGTTACTTATATAGCGATTATACCAGGTGAAGTTGGGAATTTGTTTTTTTATAAAAAGAAAATTATGAATTTTATGATAATTAATTATCTTTTATCTATTTAGAATTCCATTATTTATATTTATTGTTATTTTAAAATAAATTTCATAAATAATGTTATTTATTTAAAAAATTATAAAATAATCATGTGTTTTCAAAGCTATAAAAATACTTAAGTACTTATTGTGTATAGTGATAAGACCATTAAGAAACAATGGATATAAAGGTAATACAATAAAAAAAAAAGTTTAACAGATAATCAGACCTTCATAATAATCAGACACCATATATTACTTAGTAACAAAGTTTACTTCAATTCATGATTAAATATTTAATACTATATTGGAAATAATGGAATACTAAATTTACAACAAACTTGCATGCAATCCGTTTACTTTTCGAAAGATGAAAATGGTAATGGGCTGTCTGCTTATCAAGAACAACTTGCTTCTGCAGATATCTAAAAATTCGAAAAATTAAACCTATTATTCTGCTTAACGAATAAAATGAGTATATATGAGACAGAGAGAACTATCTTGAGATTAAGGCTCCGCGGAGCAAGAGAAGGAATTTCGGAGCACGTTCGTCCTCATCCTAATACCGAGTTGGTCGAGAATGTCGAGATTGAGAAGACGAAGATTCTTAGCTTAAAGATGATGTCGTTTTTGTAGAGATGATCATTGGTAATACAATACTAGGTAGACGGAAAACTCACGTTTTGATCCGTTCAGACCACGGAACAGCTGAACAGCTGAACTGAACACTGAACTGAATCTATTGTAGAAAGGCTCCAGGGCAGTGCAGTGCAGGGGAGCGCAGTGCATTTGTGGATTCTCCCTTAGGGAGATTGTACATAAGCGCTGCGCTATCCTACGCTTAGATGCGCTACGCTGCGCCAGCGCCTGCCGTGGAGTTTCGTTTGTTCCTATTACCTAGGAGAACATAGGAACGGAATACTGTAGCGCAGCGCAGCGTCGCGCAGTGTAGCGTAGCGTAGGATCGCGCAGCGCTTGTGTACAATCTCCCTTAGAGCATATACTCCTGGAGGAAGCATGTTGTAGTAAAAAATCGTGGTCGGTTTTCGTACGGTGCAAGAGAGACAGAGGATAAAGTGTCCCTTGTCTGTCTCTCTCTCTCACACTGTGCTGTGATTGGTTGTTTTATCATCTTAGTTTGGAGGGGAGCGCGAGTAGCCAATCACAGCATAGTGCGAGAGAGACAAACGAGGGGCACTCTTTTTTTCTTTTTCTCCCGCACCGTACAAAACCGACCACGATTTTCTCATTTAACTTACTACCTCCAGGAGTATATGCTCTAAGTGTCATAACATCTGTCAATATAGTTTTTTTTTTCCTAGTGGTTATCTCTGGGGGCTTATTCCACAACTATCTCACTGAGTGACACGCGTTTAATTTTAAAATAAGTACTAATATTAAGAAAGTGTTAAATTATATGTATAGGAATTAGAACTATAATATAACATAATCTAAAATTCTTATACATATTTTTATATGTAGAGTATACTTTTTTTTAATATGTTAGTAATGAAAAATTATAATTTTTAAATTTACTATAAAAAGTTCATTCAAAATTAACCGTTTTTACGCGGTCGTTATAATATTGTATTTGTCAACAAAGAGCTAAAATAATTTTGAAATACTGGTCTGGGCTTAATAATCTTATAGTTTTTATCTATACTCGTCTACTCATGACTAGTGACTACTCGCCAGTACGAGGGCAGATCAAAGCACGGACGCAATAGAATAGTGTTGGTAGACTGCACACTCGTTTTTCAAAAGCGCACGACACGGGACGTTATGGCACGGCACGCCACGGTTCACTTGTAGCCAGTCTCCTACTGACTCCCCAGACCGGGCCGACGGTGCCCGAGCCCGACTCCCGCGGCGAATCTGCGCAGTATTGTCACTTGTTTGTCGCAGTTTACATACACATATTTATACTTACATATGTATATATCCACGCCTTCCAAAACACTTTGGTGCAGCCAGCAGCGTTTTAAGATTGTACAGTGTGCGTGACTTTCATAACAAACGGCGGCTTATATTCCAATTGTCTTGAATTCATGAGATACGGGATTAGTTTCGAGTGCACGAAAACATTTTTTAAGGGCGACCGCTGCAGATTGGTGTTTTTTGGCGTCCGCAAATTTGCGCAGTTGTTGTCAAATAGACGTTATTTAGGCCGTGTGGGGCTCGGGATCTGTACTTCCACACACCATGGTACGCATTATTTCCATTGAAAAATACGGGTTTGCAAAATCTTTAATGAACTCATGTATAAAAATATGTTATTTTCTCCAAATTCTCACACAAAGTAAGTTAGGTATTAGGAAGTTTTGAGTTGAAGGGTCATTGATCAGAATGGCTTAGTCAAGTTTGTCTTGTATAATTATATTTATTTTTTGTATTTATATATACATCAAATACATACGCGCACGCGCACCCACGCACGCACGCACGCACGCACGCACACACACACTTTAGGCTGTATAAATTCTTTGTTTTTTTTAAGCAATAACTCAAATCAATACTTAGGTATTTTTTATTGAAATTTCATAAAACCATGTGTTTACAAAATGGCTGATGACTTTTAATATATAGGTGTTAACTGATATTAGCAATTTTTTTAAACTTGTAATTTTATTTCAACATTTAATTTAACAATAGTAAAAAGTCAATGTGACCATTTTCCCTGGTGGAAATCGAAAATGTATATAAATGTAAAAAAGTGTAAATTTCTGTAATAAAATGTATATAAATGTAAATAAGTATATGTAAAGGTTGTAATTGGAACATAGATTATTTACATTTATTTATATTTATATATGTTTTATTACAGAAACTTATGTTTATTTATAAAAATATATATTTTATTTTGATGTCATAAATGATGGAATTTAATAAATGTAAATTCATTTTTATATACTTATATACATTTTCGTAAAACTTGTAAATTATAAGTCTTATATAGTGCAAATTTAAGAAAATGTAAAAAGATGTATTTAAGTGTATATGAATGTATATAAATGTAAAAACTTTCTTCCTAAACTTTTTACTAAACTATATTAACATAAAAATGTATATAAATATAAAAAATGTTCCAACTGCGACCTTTATAGCTACATTTATTAACATTTATATACACTTTTTTATATTTATATACATTTTTCATTTCCATTGGGGTTATATGGAACTTAATCTTGATTAAAAATTTTTGTTCTTTTGTTATCTTACTTTTATTTGAAAACTAATATTAAAATAGTTGAGTTTTGATTAAATTGAAACCCTATAATATTAATTTTATTTTGTATAGAGAAATGATTTTTTTCTTATATTTCAGTGGTGGGAGAATCTGGATCAAGCCATCAAAGATGGCGAAAATAATAAAATCATGACTATGCTAAATGAAGTATCAGTTGTTGAAGCAAAGGATAATACTGGCAGAAATCTGCTCCATTACTTTACACAAAGTGATAACGAGATTATCATAACTCAACTAATAGCAGCAGGATGTGATGTCAATTCTAAAAATCGATATGGAGAAACACCACTTATGTCTGCCATAGAATCAAATAATCTAAAAGTAGCTAAAATCCTACTAGATACAGGAGCCATGCACTTAAATACAAATTACAACGAAGATTTTGGACCATTACACATTGCTGTTTGGTATGGATATGCAAATATGATCAAGATACTGTTGGAATCTGGTGCTGATGTAAATGTTGTAGATGAAGAATATTCTAGTCCTTTACACTTAGCAGCTAAGACAGAAGGTAAGAAAAATTTAATTAAACAGTAATGGACTAGAATATATTATTAAGAAGGTACAGTAAAGTTCATGTAATTGGCATATGTATCTGAAACATTAAAAACTCTCTACAATGCTTATCCTGTTCTCAGGTCAAAATATGAAATGAATACTTGAAATTTCTTCATGATATAAATGATCCTTTTGAATCTTTTATATATATATATATATCAATAAAAATCATTAATTTATTAAACATATATTTTACATTAATAATTTTTTATCTTTTTTAGCAAAATTTTGAACTTAATATCAATATTTTTTGACTGTAGACTTGTTTTATTATTTGTAAATGCAAGTACTTTTTGATAGAGAATAAATAAACTTTTTATACCTATGGTTGAGAAAGAGATATGATGATTCTATATCTTTTTTTCTTCCTGCATTTATGCTCAGAACTATAATTCTCTGTAGTAATAATGCTGATTTTTAAAAGTTTATAATAGCTGTTTATTAAAATGAGCTTTTTCTGAATTTTAGCCATTTTTAGTTAAAAAGCTTTTTCACTAAATATTTTTTTAATCATAAAATATAAAGTTGATTTTATTACAGAATATTATGAATCTTTTACAGGGTCAACATTAAATTCGGCACATATTATAGGAAAACTACATATAATTATATAACTATAGTGAACATACATGGGCATTCAAAAGTTTTTAACAGAATAGAAAAAATAATGAAAATGATTTGTAACTATCAACTGATAAGAATTTTTCTATCGGTCTTACAGTCTTACAAATTAAATTAAAATAATTAATATTTATGTAACTATTACTTCACAGTAATATTGTTGTGAATAATTCTAATATTTTTTTGTTTAATAACAAAAATATTTACTTATTCTATTGAATCTGTTAGATTCTTAAATTCTTTAAATACATAATTAAATTTTTCCCAAAAAATGTTGACATTAAGAAAATGTAAAGTAGCATCACCAACAGACTGATCTGAAATAATCATCGAAAGAATGTGGACTCCATTTGTAAGTGTTACAGTTCTATTGTGACATCATGGTGTAAAAGTAACTTTTACATAGTATTTAACTTACTTTCATTCTATTAAAATAACATAACACAATGGGATTAAATTCTATTTTTGTATAGGATCAGAAATTTTCTAATTTATTTGTTATACAGAAATAGAATCTTCTAAGTTCTGTGCTATATGACACTAAAAAAGTAAAACACTATATAAATATTTTGGAATACTAAAAAACCCATTTTTAGTAAAATTTTCAAAAACTGTTATTAGTACAACATACCCTAGCAAAAATTTAAAAATGTAAATAAATGCAGGTAAATGTAAAAAAAATGTAAAGAAATGTAAAAAAAGTGTAAAAAAGTGTAGACTAATGTTGGATTTCGGACGTTTTTTTACATTTTTTTTACCCTTTTCTACACTTTCTTTACACTTTTTTAAATTTTAAATTGTTAATTGCAGCAAATGGTAGATTTTCTTCTAATTTTTTACGTGTCTGCAGCTTATGGCCAATCTTCTACCAAGGTTTTTGCATTTTTTACATTTTTTTAACACATTCTTGCAGTTTTTTTGATACTTTCTTACAGTTGCTTATATTTTTTTTTACATTTTTATGTTTTTTTACACTTTTTTACATTTTTTTTACATTATTTTACACTTTATAAAGTGTACAAAAGTGTACGAAAATGTAAAGAAAGTGTAAATAAGTATAAAAAAATGTAAAATATGTCCGAAATCCAGCATTAAACTACATTTTACTACACTTTCTTACACCTTTTTACACTTTTCTACACTTACTAAATAATTTGTTACACTTTCGATTTTTGCTAGGGTACCTGGTACAATAGTTTAATAAACCAGAGTACTAAGGCTTTATGTCTGAAGTCTGAATGTTGAGGGTTTAGTTATTGAAGTGTATCTATTATTTTCAGATTTAACACTGTCTTAATAAGCACAGAAAAATTATCTGAAATTTTCACTTGTATTACAAAATCTATCTTTATGATTTTTCCACATTAATCAGTTTATAACTATCATAACTTTTGAAGGTGAAGAAAACTTGGATATAGTGAAGATGCTGTTAGCTGCGGGAGCGGACGTCAACTGCGTCGATTACCAGGGGTTCACACCCCTTCACTGCGCGGTCAGATGGAGCAACTATACAATAGCGAATCTGCTACTCGACGCAGGTACTGCAGCCGATGTAATGGATTTAAATTTCGAGACGCCACTTCATTGGTCAGTGCGCGATTCGAACATGACCTTCTCTAGTCGCCTAATCAGCGCTGGTGCCGATGTAGACATGGTCAACTGCCACGGTATGACGTGCCTGCACTACGCCGTACAAAATTGCCACCTCGAGATGGTGTCGATGCTCCTAGCCGCAGGCGCTACGCCTAATTGCACTGATGAACAGGGCTACAGCCCCTTGCACTGGGCAGTGCGCAACAACGACGTAGTCTTCATTCGCAATCTACTGCAAGCTGGCGCAGACGTTAATATACAAGATGACGAGGATGCAGAGGGCTTACTCGCGCTTCAGGTAATTTTATTTGCAATTTTTTTTATTTTAATCAATACCTATGTGATTGTGATTTTCTTTAAAATTATTATGATTTGTTGGATAAAAACGAAGACTCAAATTTGTTTGAAGTTTTTAATTTTTAAGATATTAATCTAATTCTAACTTATGCAGGTCGCAGCTGAACTTGGTTTGATTGACATTATAAATCTTCTTCTGTCACACGGAGCTGACGTAAAGGGTAAATGCAACCGAGGTTACAATGTACTTTATTATGCTGCTATGAGCAAACGAATTGGTGTGGACATTGATGATGATCTCTATGTTGATATACTAAAGTTGCTCTTAGATCATGGAGCTGAAATAGGCGAAGATAATTATAACATCAAAACGCCTTTCAATAGTGTTCTTCTTTACGGTAACGAGAGAGCAGTACGTTTGTTTATCGAACAAGGCGTTGATCTCACGAAATGCGTACTTACTAAAAGTAAAATATCATCACTGCATCATGCAGCATTAAACAATGACAAGGGCGTACTTCAATTCCTCGTTGAAAGCGGACACTTTAACATTGAAGAAAAGTGCGGATCTGGACTCACGCCACTACATCTCGCCGCGCTTTCGAACAATGTCAACTGCATTAAATATCTGTTGAAGAAGGGTGCTAATATCAATAATGATAACATGTATGGAGCAACACCACTTTATTCAGGTATCATTAATGGACACGTTGAGTCTGTGTGGCTTCTTCTTCATAAAGGTGCAGATATTAACTGGAAAACGACAAGGAATGAATCGATATTAGGTGTTGCTGTAGAAACAGCTGTATCTGCTATTTTACAATATGTGGTAAGAGAAATAGCTAAAGTTGAGGCAATGGATCAATACGTTAATCCAGATAATTTTGAATTAATAAGACAATATGAAGATCTGCAATACTTATATGAAACATGTAAAGCTGAATTAACTCTTATGCAAGAGTCTTACATAGACGGACAAGTATCTTTCTTCCACATATTAACAAGAGCTGATATTGGTTCTTATGCGCGAAATGAAAATATAATCAATACTTTTGAAAAGCAAGATGTTACTGAATATTTTCCAATTTATGCGGACTTGCTAACTAGACGTTTTTCTAAAGAATTAAAAATACAAATACTGATGAAAAAGGCTATGACGGGTCTGAGTCGCATTTTAAGGTGTGAAGCTGACACGTTTTATATGGTTTTTTACAAAATTATGAATTATGTAAATAAGGAAGACTTAAAAACTTTGATAGAAGTTTAGAATTTGTACATATTGTATGACTGTAACTATAGTGAGTATAATGTTAATCTAAAAGATTATTTACTGATAAAAATTTTTTATATTAATTTTTAAAGTTCATATTTTATGAAAAAAAAACATTTGTTCTTACCATTTTATTTAAAACATAAAAATAAAAAATTTGCATATATAAATGAATGTTAGTTCAGAAATTGCTTTATACATGGCCTATGTAATATGTTATTTACTTCTTTTTTTAATTTTGAAAATTATTACGACAATTTTCAAGTATTATCAAAATATCTAAAGGTAGATATAAGAAATGTATTTAGTACAAAATAAAAAAAACTAAAACATTTTTAGTATGGAAACCACGGTATTAAAGGAGTCTGTGCTATTGCAGGATTCATCATTCATTTCTCACAAACAAACAAAATGTACATCAAACATTTCAAATCAAAGTATGTCATTTCAAATGACATAAATTTTTTTAGCGAATTTATTGCATATAAAAATGGTTTGTAAATTTGATAACTTCTTGAGATGCAAATATGTAAACAAAGTACAAGCGATCAAAGTACAAAGATGTTAAGAGCAATGTTCAATATTCTTTAGTATTAGTATCTTATTTATTTGTTAAACTTGAAATTGTAGAAATTGTATGTTTCATTAATTGTACATAAAACATTTTACAGTATTCACTTTTTAAGGAAAAAAAAATAAAAAAATTGTTTTTTATACTTATGTAAAAACAACATATCATCATAAGTGTTTTTAATTGTTAAAAAAAATCAATTTCTAATATGAAATTACTAAACTTTTCTGGGTTTCAAATTTTTTTTTTAATAAGGATATTTTTAATGTAATTTTTACCAAAACTATTGTTTTGTATATGTGGAAATAGCTATATTTTCTATCATCTGAATATTAAAAAAAAACATGATTTGATATACAATTATGTAGTCAATAATACTTTATTATTAAAAATAAAATTTTCATTATTCAATTTCCATTTTATTTACTAACACATCTTTAACTATTACTTAATGAACTATTTTTCCATCAATTTTTGCATAAAAACAGAAAACATTTGTCTTAATGTGAAATTTAGCTGCTGTAATTTATGTAAAAATTAAAAATTTATAAGTTCGTACTTCTTTATAGTATTAATTATGGAATAATAATTGATTTATTTGTTCAATATTTAGAATAGAATTTTTTTCTAGACATAATTGTAGCAAAGACAATATTGAACTCAATTTAAAATGACGAAGTCATTTCATCATGCACACATGCATCATGTATTTTATTTACATTGATTAAAGAGCTTTTCATCATTGTTAAAATGTAAAAAAAGACAGTATTAAGGTGGCTCATGCGTTTGATGCCGTATCAAGTCGTGGCCCTGCAAGGGGCTTCTTTATTATTGCCAAATTAAGTTAACTTATTTTACGTAAATTTATTGTAAATAACTTCTAAATGTTCAAACAAAAAAAAGATTTTATAAATAAGTAAAAACTTTGCTAATTTGTCGCTACATTTATATGACTGGTCGCAGTGCTTATCGCGCAGTAGCACATTTGTAACATTTATTGTTAATATCTTTTTTGTTTGGTCGTTAACCTATAATTCTGATCATATCATTAGATTCTTTACAAAAAAATCTTTAATTTCATATATTGTACATTAAAAACTGCTTTTTTACAAGTTACTACGAAGCAATAAACTGTTCATTCCCATAAGGTTATGTGTTAAACGTACCTATTTATAAACTCAGTTTTTTCGATAATTTGGTCGTTGACCTACAATTTTCTTAGTACAGATCGAAAGTTTAATGTCTAAAGAACATATTTTTTAAGTTTAAGATGTATCTGCTTTTTTATAAGAGATCGCATGAGCTACCTTAACGCATGCAAAATATTTTAGAGTAGGCATTTTTTATTATTATGATAAATTGAGTAAAAATAAAAAAGATCTATATATGTAGAAAAACAATACATGATTGATAACGTTAAATTAAGATAATAAAAACACATTTTAAATATTTTTGGATATGTAAAATCTTAGTATACACGCAATAACATAACCTTCAAAGTTATAGTAATAAGCTATTTACAAACATACACTTATAACAATATTTATTAGAAATTTAATATAATGTATAGTATTGATTCTTATTGTTCTATGTGGCCCTTAGAAGGACCGATTGAAATTGACAATCGCATCACAAGAAAAATAGTAAACGGAAAGTACGTAAAGCGATAGATTTCACCCGTTGCTGCTTTCAAAAGAACAGGGATTGCTGGTAAAAGATTAAATTTCCATGCGCTTGCGTTTCCTGATGTTGCTGAGCACGTTGGATGTCTTGATGCTCTTGACGCCCTTGTTCAGCCAGTTGAGCAGGTGTTGGCGCCCGATGGTACCCTGGCCGAGCAGCTTCCTCTCGAGCACTGAGAGCTGGCCGCGCATCGTCACCACGGAGAATGGATTCTGCTCAGAGTCCATGATGATCCGGAAGCGGCTCTTAAAAACGTCGAGTAGGAACTGCGGGACTATGCGTCGCTCGTCCTCGCTGAGCTGGGGCAGTCGCAGGCCCAGCTCGTAGTAGTGGTGATTGAGCTTATTCAGCTCGACGGCGCAGGCGTCCGCTTGGAGGATCTCACGGTAGTTGTCCCGGTAGATCTTGGGGCACTCGCACGCCACGAAAACCTCGCGCTTTGTGCTCAGAGCACTGGCTAGCCAGAGCGGCAGCTCCAGCTTCTGGCCGGGCTTAAGGTCCTCGTCCTTTGCCGCTGGGCTCAGGAAGCCGAGATTCGGGAGAACTTGCTGGATTTCAGATTGGATGCGCTCCTCGCTCACCAGAATGTCCGTGATTGAGAAGTACGAGTCGCTTTCCAACAGAGACATGGCAATTTAAACGGACCTCGCCGCTCAGGCGCTCACGCGTTCAGACTTTCAAAATTATTCTCAACATTTTCTATACCTACTAGCCTACTAAGCTGACTACAGCTCAACGTTGCTCCAGGTGTGCAAGTTTGAAAATACCGCAGAGGGATTGGTCGCGCGAGCGACAGGGGAGGGGGGAATCGTCTGACCTGTCTGCTTTTTTTTTTTTTTTTTCCTTAAAAGAGTTAGGGCCTTTGCACGCCAAAAGCATAACGCGAAGGAATAAGGAATAAGAGGGCATAAGGTGGACATAAGGTACTTATGCTCCGCTTATTCCTCTTATGCCCGTGTTGTGTACGCAACGAAACGTGCATAACCTCTTGATTTTTTTGGAGTAAAGTTTTCGAAATGAAATAGCTTACTGTAATTATTAATTGACTCTAATTGATTACAATGTAAAAAGTTGACAAAATAATAAAACTTGAGGGGCTTTTGTATTTTATCATTTCAACGTGCAGAAGTGAGAAAAGTTTTCTTCTTAATCATTTAGTGATTATTTTTATAATAATTTATAGTGTAGACATTTTTGAACAATGGATGAAGAGGTAAATGTTTACTTGCAATTTATTATTAAAAAACTTACTCCAAAACAAGCAATTTAGGGGTTATGCACGATCCGTTGCGTACACAACACGGGCATAAGAGGAATAAGCGGAGCATAAGTACCTTCCACCTTATGCCCTCTTATTCCTTATTCCTTTGCGTTATGCTTTTAGCGTGCAAAGGCCCTTATTCCCTGGCCGGGCATGTACTCTAATCCTTGTTAATTTATCCTCTTAAATCGAATAGCTTGGATCTCGTGGACACTGCTGCGCCCACAAGCCCTTATTGAAAAAGACCTGAATTTTCATGGGTTGTAAATCCACAACATAATCCTCTTAAAAACAAAATGGACCTCAACACCGGAAACTCCAGCAAAGGGAGGGAATTCAAAAACGAAGCGACTGAATGCCCGCCCACCGCTAAGAGGCACCGGGCTAAGTCCGGAGATTTTATTTAATAAAAACTAGACTAAAAATAACAAAAAACAAATCCAAACAAACACAAACAAAATTTGTGAACTTAGGAGAAGTAAAAAATTAGAAAAGAAATTTACAAAGGTAGAAATTAAATGAGAAAAATATTGCCCGAATATAGAGAAGAACGAAAATTATGAATAAGCAATAATTTGGCGCATAAAATTTTCTTGATTCAGAATTTCGATCTCTATATAACCCGAAGCAAATATAAAGCTCAGACATGGGTCAAAGTAAAAGAAAAGTAAACACTAAGACTATAAACATACCTATACAATATTGACATACAATACGCGTATAGTAGAGGTCAACTTCGAAAATTATAAAACGAAAATTCGAATAAATCTTCCTTAAAATTACACAACTTGAAAAAAATATATTATATAATTAGAATCAATCAATCCAATTTTTTATATCGTTAGAATAAAGCTTATAAAATAATGAAAAGTAGACAAATGTTCTCGTAATTAAAGGTCTCTCACACCGATAAAAACCAGGTCTCTCACACCCTTAAGGAGAAATGACTCATACTTAACAAAACGTTTTTTTGGGGGGATCTAATTCAAATTTCCAAATTTCTATAAAAATATGTAGCGTCCTCACAGAAGAAGGCCTGCCACCCCGACTCCTGAAGGGTCTCTCACACCCGAAAAAACACTGACTCGTATGCCAAGAACTATACGAGAGATATAGAAAAAAAGAAAAAACCTTTTTATACAACCTGTTTCTACGACGATCCGAATCCAAACATTGAGAGAAGGATCCCCCGGAAAAAGCCTAAGCTCCCGAGTCGAAAACGATCCAAACACCAGCAATGAGAAATCCGGGAAGATAAATAATACAGGATATAACGGGTGTCGATGACGGAAATGAATAAATGCTGTAGACGATCACTCCCGGATTCCGTCTTCAAACTTCCTCACGAGCAGCTAAGCAAGAGATCCAAGGAAAGAGGAAATAGATGCGGGGAGCAGAGGGAGAGACGTCCGCGCGCGCCGAAGTCTGAACTCGGAATCGACCTGGTCTGCTCTCTATATGGTCTATATATTCGCCTTAAGACCAGCGTCAGTTCCCCTCGCGGCCAAAATTCGAACTGCTTATTGAAGGATAAATCATAAGCACAGCTGATTAGCATGAGCAGTATACGAACCAAAGATTATTTGATTAAAAAATAAAATAAGTAGTGATCCGATGAACGTCTTAAAATCATTTATTGATTTGTCTGATATTATCAGATATATTGGCAATTAAACAAGGCCTTATGTGGAAGGCGAAAGAGTTTATAAGGCTAATTATATAATATTTTGTGGGTTAGCCAAAGAAAGTAATGATTGCTCAGCAGAGATAATAGCACTGTGCCTAAAAACGTTGGGTTTACAAGAACATTTCACTTTGAGGAATTTGGAATCTGTTTTCTTCAAGTGGCAAAAATGCTTCAATTTTACAGCTTCATACATTTTTGAAGCTGTCTGTTTTAGCTTATCCCACTGTTGTTTTAAATCCGTGCAAGATGCATCTTGAATAATACATGATGGAGTTCTTAAAAGAATTAACACATTTTATAAGTAAATGCTTTAAATATTTACTCATCATTTAGAAAATAAACAAAACAATAATTTTGAACTGACTTGTGAAGGTGAATTAAAACTGCAACAGAGTGTTTGCATTTTCCTAAAATACCAGCTTTACGAGAGCACACACAATAAATGATATTTTTATCAGCACATACATTTGAAGAGATCTTTACTCTTATTTCATGAGGAGATTCTTGTAAACCCGACGTTTTTAGGCACAGTACTATTATCTTTGCTGAGCAATCATTACTTTCTTTGGCTAACCCACAAAATATTATATGATTAGCCTTATAAACTCTTTCGCCTTCCACATAAGGCCTTGTTCCATTGCCAATACATCTGATAATATCAGACAAATCAATAAATGATTTTAAGACGTTCATCGGATCACTACTTATTTTATTTTTTAATTAAATAATCTTTGGTTCGTATACCGCTCATGCTAATCAGCTGTGTTTATCCTTCAATTCGGACGTCCAAGCCAGGAAGACTATAGTAAGGAAGGAGAGTCAACAGAATACGGAAGCACAGCGAAAAAGTAACGAAGATTAGTTGTGTTACCACACAACGATAACAGCAGGATATGGATTGAGCTTAATTTTAAAAATATGCGAATTCGAATTAAATTTAATATAAAAATTTGTTCAAATAATTATAACTATTTGTATTTTTGTATAATTTATTTTATGTTATGTTTAGTAAATAATCGGTGCATATAATTGATTTTGTTATTTTTCTTATGAATATTTAAACATTTATAAAATGACCACGTACATAATGCTTTGGTAATGTAATTTAGAATTATTTAATATTATTTAAAGTTATTTAAAAAGAATAGTTAACGATATCATATTTTTATTTATTTAAAAAGAACTGCACATTTGAAAACGGCAGCCATCTTGAAACTATACGAGCGCAGCGCCGCTATGCGGGGAAAATTTTTTGAACAATACTATATCATTGCGTTGACTCTCCTTACTATAGTCTTCCTGGTCCAAGCAAAAGTGGCACACCTAGCGGGAAAAATTAGAACTGCTCTAAGTTATACCTAAGCAGACAGCTCACAGCTCTCAGCTGACAGCATTCACACTAGTCAGCGGTAAACAAACGCATCTTAACTCCATACAAAATAGATTATATTAATTATAATTACGGAAAAATGGAATCAAAAGCGAAAAAATGAAAAATATTTAATCAATACAAAAGTATATACGATCATTTACAAAGTATTGCATTTCATAAAAATAGAATTTTACAAGTTCAAACCTGCCTCGCATACATCACGTGACTTTGGTATACCTTAGAGATGCAACGAGAGCGGAGAGAGACACCTGGCGGGACTTGGACGTCCGAATAAGCAGTTCGAATTTTGGCCGCGAGGGGTGCTGACGCTGGTCTTAACAAGGCGAATAGCTTGCCTTATTACAGCTGTCTGTCGTCTACTCCAAGGAAGCTTACTTCTATGACAATCTCATATTTATTAAACTTCTTACTGAAATTACATAAATACGTATAACATTGTTAAGAAAAATCAAATAATCGAGATTCAATCGAACATACGTATTTAAAATCAGTTTAATATATAATAATATTTAAATATTCAAAAAAATTTTGAATATTTAAATATTATTATGTACAAACATAGGCCCTGTACAGGGAACGCTCAGGTTGGCCTATACATGTAACATATAGACGTGTCATATGGTGGAAGACAGGCCCTAAACAGGTTGCTTTAAAATGAATTAATATTACTCGTTAAATATTCATCTAAACCTAGACATATGCTCTATTTTTCGAAGCATCATCTGGATGGTCCCCCAAATTTGGATTTGGGAGTCTCGTACACTGATAATGTGCCAAATAATTATAAAACTATTAAAAAAATAATCCAGGCTACCTGTACAGGCCCTGTATCGCACCTTATGACATGTCTCGAAAATGCCTTGATAACGTAGGTAGTTTAACATCATGTGCACTCACTGCACAGGCTATCTATTTATCTGTAGAAGCCCTGTCTTTCGCCTGAAGTGAATTTTGTGTGATGCCCTGTCGTAAATTTTAAATGTTAATAACAGTTAATAATTGTTAAAAATTATTTCTAACTATTTAGAACTGTTTAAAACTGTTTATAAGTGTTACAAAATGTATGATTTTGGACACATTTTTTCTAATTATAATACTTTGTAACAGTTTCAAACAGTTTTTAAAAGTTTTAAACACTTTCAAACAGTTTCAAATAATTTTAAATTTGATATATATCAGGAAAAATTAATAATTAATAAATTATTATTATTATTATTATTATTATTATTATTAATAATTAATAATTATTTAATAGCCTCATTATTATAATCATGAGAATCAAGGAGCGCGGGAGCACTCCGAAGGCAAGTAACAGTCAAACAATGCAGAAGAAGCCTAAGGAGTGTTTAATTATACTAATACTTAATTATTACTATGTTAATAATAATAATTAATAAATATTTAAAAGTTATTAAATAATTTAATAACTCTTACAAATTGTTAAAAACTGTTGAAAAATGTTACAAACAGTTACAAACTATTAATAACGTCCAAAATCCCACATTTTGTAACATTTTGAAACAGTTTATAACTCTTTCTAACAGTTTTTAACATTTTTGAACAAAAATATTTCCGCTAGGGTGGGATTCGACTGAATGCACATTGCACAGTGCATTGCCCAGTAACTTTATATTCTCAATGTAACGTATACATATACGAACAAATAAAACGTAATATTTTATCTAAAAGAAAGCTAATTATAATAAATTTAAACTTTACACATATGTTATACGTCAATTCAAATAACTTTTTAATTTTGGAATTTTCAGTTTTATTCGTTATACAATATAATGAGCATACTGTGTAGTCGATCCAGCATGATGAGATACGAGTTCATCGCTCTGTCTCTCTTAGATAGCTATATTAAAGTATTTTACATGTAACTATTCCTTTTCGGAATGCCATCCAATCACTTGTGCAACTTACGGAACAACCACTTACTTATATAGTTTCAATAAATATTCGCTAGTGAAAAAAATTTTTCGAAAAATCATTTGACCGGTATTATACAAATTCAGATGATTATTTAATTAAGAATTTTATCACGTGACCATTTATAGTATTTAAACTTACTTGACAATGGTTCTTTAACGAAAATATAACTAAGACTTTAAAATATTGCTTGAAGACGATGTGAAGTCCAAAATTAATTAATATTCAAACGTTTATTTGGAAAAACAATTTTGTCAGGCGCTCCGTATATGTAAATACTATGCTCAGAAATTTTTTTGAGTGATTTTATTTGCATTTCTATCAGATATGCTCGTTTAAAAACTAGATCAAAATTATACAAATGCAGATTCCTACTTACCGGCATGGCGGTTTTTATTTAATTAAATAATTTCTAAGTATTTTTTTTGGAAAAACAGGATTGTCAGGCGCTCCGTATATGTAAATACTATACTCTAAAATTTTTTTGAGTAATTCTATAATTAGTATTTGCATAAGATGTACACGTTCAAAAATTATGTCAGTATTTAATATCACCTGAAATTAATTTTCAGAAGCAATCGATTCGTGTGATACCTATTCATTGTGAATACATTTACCAGTAATTATACTTCTATTAAAAAATATATTATATTTGTTTAATTATTAAATATAATAAATTTGTTTAATTAAATATATTTTGCTTCCTCATAGAGGAAGCTTTGTGATAGTAAAAAAAAAAGTTTATGAGATAATGTGTTAGAAATGTTATTTAGCAAATTTGGAATCGAAATACACTATTTTTAGAAAATGTCCGTATGGATGTGGTGTGTGTGTGTGTGTGTTTGTGTGTGTGTGTGTGTGTGTGTGTGTGTGTGTGTGTTTGTGTGTGTGTGTGTGTGTGTGTGTGTGTGTGTGTGTGTGTGTGTGTGTGTGTGTGTGTGTGTGTGTGTGTATGTATGTCCGTATACGCTGATATCTCATGATCTACTCGACCGATTTTAACGGGAGAGTGATCATTTTTTTAGATTTTGCTTCCACAATTGGGGTCAATATTCTATTTTTGTAAAATTTAATTTTTTTTTTATAGCCATGTTTTAATTTTCAAAATTTTTTTTCAATTTTTTAAATATTTAGAATAAATATTGTTTATATATCATGAATTCTCTGTATGTAGGATAAAATTATCTACAATTTAAAAAAAAAGTCGGTAGCTATATTTCGTCATAAGTTATTGATGAAAACGTAATTTTTTGTAAATAGGTTATATTTCGAAATTAAAAAAAGATATTAACATGAATATTTTTTTGGTTATAAAGGATATTAAGTACTATAACTTACTAAATTTTTAGGTTTTTTTATTCATTATTTTTTAAGAAAAAAAGTGATTTTTTTTGTCGTTCAATAACTATAGTAAAATTGGCTTAATCACTTTGAAATTCTTTGTAGGGGTAGATTTTGTATACCAATCGAGTGAGTTCTTTGGGCAAAAGGATTGATCCATAAATTTCGAAGATATTTGAGGTTAAAATTTTTTTCAATTTTTTTTTTTAAATCGTAATTTCTCGAGAACGGCTCTATGTATCTAAATGGGGTGGGTGGTATTCGAAAGAGAATTAAATTACCTATATTTTTTAAAAAAAATTAATTCTCTAGCTATCACGGTTCTTTTGTTATTAACAAAAACGTAAAAATTGAAAAATGAAAAAAAATGAGTTTTATATGTTCAACTATTACAAGAGTAAAATTGTCTTATTCGCTTCAAAATTCATTGTAGAGGTATATTATTGATAGTTCTCGGATGAGCTCTTTTGGCAAAGTGATTGGTTCATAAATTTCAGAGATATTTGAGGTTAAAATTTTTCTAGACATTTTTAAAATCTATTTCTTGAGGATTAATTTATAATTTTTTTTAATTTAGTTTATAATTAAATTTAATTTAATTTATAAAAAGATAATTTTAGTTTATAATATCTCTGAAAATTATGAACCAATCATTTTGCCAAAAAAACTCTGCCGAGAACTATCAATAATATACCTGTACAATGAATTTTGAAGCGAATAAGACAATTTTACTATCGTAATAGTTGAACATCCAAAACTCATTTTTTTTTAATTTTAAAATTTTTACATTTCTGTTAATAACAAAAGAACTGTGATAGCTAGAAAATTAATTTTTTTTAGATAATATAGGTAATTTAATTATGTTTCGAATGCTATAAATTACATTCAAATACATAGAGCTCTAAATATCAATTGCAAATTTATAGGCAATTGTGATATATATTTTATGTATGTGAAATTTTGTGGAAATGTATAATCTATAAAAATTTGAATAAATTATGTTGGAGTTTTGTTATTTCTGTCTTTCTGAAGTATTGTAATGGGATGGCTAGTGGGGGAAAATTCCAACAAGCCACAGGCCAGCGATGCCCTAGAACACGGTGCCGCGGGTGTCAGACTAAAATGACTTGCCCGGGGATCTGCTCCTGGAATCCCGAAAACAACGCGAAGATCGCACACGAACTTCGCTTTCCAACTAATTGGATCGCTGAGTGAAAAGCGCGCGCTCGACGAGTAAAGCGCGCGGCCGCTATGCTCAGATATGAAAACGACCGGCGGAGTCGTTTTCCCGCGGAGGCGGCGGTATCCGGGAGAAGGACAGGTTGTAAAGAACAACGCGACGAGTAACTAGATATCACAATATATTCACAAACACTAATCTTTACAAGCACGACGCAAGTGCTGATTAGAACAAAGAGTTAGTTCGCGCGCGACCGTTAATATTCAAACGCGCGAACTACACGGCGCGCGGCGAAGCTGCTAATTTCGCGCGCGGTGTTAAAGTACGGAGGGCTGACACACACCCCCACGTACACGGCACAGAAGGCTTGCACGGGGCGATTTCCGTGCGAGCCTTTACAATAAACCCGCGAGAGGAGAGTAGAAAACTTACGTTAGGAAGGAGCAGCCGGTGCACTCGACTCTCTCGCGCTCCCTGTCGCTCGCACAGCAGTTGTGCTCTCTTTCTCTCTCTCTTGCTCGCTGTATCGTGTCGGCAGGCGGGTTGGCTGCCGGCTCGTTTCTCACAGTCTCGTGCGGCTCACGCGGCTCGGGACAGCTCTCTCTCTGTCTCTCTTTCGCACGTTCACTATATACGGCGCCTCCACTACACTCGCGGGGTCTCACAAGGTACGATAGGACGGCGCGGACAAGTAAAAACAGGAGAGACACGGAGGAGATGTTTTTCGCGCGATGGCAGACACGAATATGGCTCCCTTTTCTCGCGGGAACCAGTTAGCAGCTTCGCGACGGATGACGGGCATTTTACGCGTCGCGAGACCGATTCGCTACGCGCGGCGCGCCTCGATTCGGCTGCGCAGGAGTTGCGCGCGCGCGCTCACTACCTTCGCGCGGTAGATTAGTATCGCGGCTAGACACGCGTTACACCCCCCCGCCAGACGCTGCTTAGGGGACCGAGAGCAGCTCTGCTAATCATGGCCGTCGTCGTACCTACTAATATGGTAGTAATGATTATGAGAAGGAGGTTCGGAAAGGAACATTGCAGAATCGGAGTCACCGGTTTTTCTTTTTAATTTTTATTAAAAAAAATATATAAAAAAACTTCAGGGCTTCACCCCTCTTCAACTGGCCCGGGAATACGATCGGCGCCCCTTGTGACGAGCTTGGTTGGGGCAATGTTTTGACTTTTTCACCCCAAGCTCGCCACACATGAAGCACCGGGGATCGCGTTACTGCCGAGCGCATCCCGGGCCGCTCGCTCTTCTTCGAGCGCCCTCCTAAGGCGCTCTTCTTCTTTTTGGAGACGGCGCTGGGCCTCTTCCTTGACCCGGCGCGCCGTCTCCTCCGCCTTTTCCCTGGCTCGCCTGGCCTCTTCCATGCGCTCCTGCGTACGAGCCAGGCGAGCCTCCTCCGCCTTTTGGAAGGCGGTGCGGCGCAGCCTGGCGGCCCTGGCCTCTGCGGCGGCCGCGAGCTCTTCGCGCCGGCCTTGGGCCATTCCGATCCATTTGCCGGCTTGCCGCTCGCCGGCCTTACCGTGGCACTGGAGAAAGACCTCCAGTGCGGCCAGGGCAGCGTCCTCCGCAGCGCGCGAGGACTTGCTGAGGCACCGCGCTTCCTCGAGGGCCTTCTCCACTGGGACCCAGGCCGCACCGACTTCATCACTCGGTGCCCACTTGGGGGCCTGGGTCGGAGAACTCTCTTTCCTTTCTTCGTCGGCCCGAGCCGCGCCGGCGTTTCCTTCCGGCGCCATCTCTGAGGCTCGGACCGACGCCTCTTGTGAACGCCGTTCTTCCCGGCTTTCCTGCTGCTCCTTCGGGGGACGAGGTCGCCGAAGCGGACTGGGACCGGCCTCTGCCCAGGCCGGCTCCGAAGGTCCCTTTCTTGGCTTCGGCGCCTCTATCTCCTCGATCACGACGGTGGAGGGCTCTTCCACTGGCTGGGGTGCCAGTGTCACAGCGTCGATGCCCTCCACGACCTGCTCCAAAAAATCGATGACGGCGGGGTCAGGATTGCACTGGATTAATCCAGCGATCACCTTCTTCGCCGTCTCCGCTATTTCGGGAGTCAGGCCTTGCATGTCCTGAAACAGGTAAATCGATCCCGGGGAGGAGTGAGATTGAGGACTGGAGAATTAAGACGAACACAGGTTAGTACGTACGACACAAGTTGGACGGCACAATTATTGCTTTTTATACGCTCGGGTTCTACGAGGACTAATTAGTCCGGCATCAGCAGGTACGGGCTTCTTCTTCGAACCCTTTGGCCTCCCTGGGCCTCGCTTGGGTTCTGTTGGACCGGCCACACGCATAGGCCGGCCATCGCTCGCACGCTTTCCTGGCCTAACTAATAGCGCGGTCTTACGAGGTGGACCGCGCCTCTTAGCCGTCGCCCGAGGCTGTACATTCCCCTGGCTAACTCTGTGGCCCTCTGACGTGTTACGTTCGGCTGAAGAGTCCCTCGCTGGTAGCGCCTGGGCTACTTCTGCTGAGACGTATCTCTTGAGTTGCTGCGCATGGACGGGACGTATCGTTCGACCATCCTCACCTTGGATCTCATAGGTGTTTTCGCCTAGAATATTCACAATCGTGTAGGGCCCCGCGTACTTCGGGGCTAATTTGGCAGAAATCCCCTCAGCTGCTGAGGATAGTACCTTATTCTCTCTCCATACACGATCGCCTAGACAGAATTGTGGAGGTCGACGATGAGCGTCATAATATTTGGCTTGTCTCGCCTGCTCCGCTTGCGCGTCGGCCGCCGCCCGAACGTGCAATTCGCGGAGCTTGTCCATACGTACCACCCAATTGTTTATCGCCTCTTGCTGCCCTTGCTCTTCGGCTAACCTGTCTTCCTCCCGCCTTAGTGTCTTCGGTGGGTCGGGTTGTCGGCCGTAAATGAGCATGGCAGGACTTATCTTTGTGGAGCTGTGTTCGGCAGTATTGTACGCGAACGCCAGCTCATTCAGTTTCTCATCCCAGGACCGGTGATTTTCCTCTGCGTAAGACATAATCATTGTCTTCACCGTTCGATTCACACGCTCGACAGGATTGGCTTGAGGGTGATACGGAGGTGTAAACGTGTGATGCACATTTCTCTCCTTTAAGAATGCCTCTAATGGTGCATTTTTAAATTCAGTCCCATTGTCTGAGAGAAACACCTCCGGGACTCCGAATCGCAGACATACTCGCTCGTTGAGTCCCTTAATTACCGATTTACCATCTGCCCTTTTTATCGGAATTACTTCAATCCAGCGTGTGAACAAGTCCTGGAATATGAGAATGTATTCGTGGCCGTGCGTGGTTTTTGGGAGGGGCCCCATAATGTCGCTGGCCACGATTTGCCATGGACGCTCTGTAATTCGGCGTCCCATGAATCCTGTTGGAGCGCGCTGTTCGACTTTGCACTGCTGGCAAATTTGGCACTGGCTCACGTATCTGGCTACATCACGAGACATGTGTGGCCAATAATACTTCCGCTTTACTCTTTCTAGCGTTTTCTCGCGGCCCAAGTGCCCAGCAGTTGGAAAGTCACGGCATTCTCTCAGTACTTCGCGTCGCTTTTCGTGAGGGACTGCTAACTTCCATGCATCATCGTCGCCGAGAGACTCGTCTATGACTTCATCAGGTTCGTACTTGTACAGTCTCCCCGCCGCCAGCTTGAACGTGGGGAAGTCTCGCGGCCGCTGTTGAACCTCTTTCACAATTTCGAGGTACCATTGGTCGTTTGTATCGCGTTCGAGCTCTAACGCGGCGACCGCTGGCTCCTCTTCCTCGAACATCCGCGAAAGGGCATCTGGGACATTGTTCAAAGAGCCCTTTCGGTGTTCGACTGTGAAACTGTGGTTTTGTAGTTCCAAAGCCCATCTTGCTAACCTGCCTGATGGGTTTCGGAGATCACGGAGCCACTTCAAGCTGCTATGATCCGTGATGACCTTGAAGTCATAGGCCTCTATATACGGACGGAACTTTTTGATTGCCCAGAGAATTGCTAGACACTCTCGTTCCGTCACGCTATAATTCTTCTCGGCCGCGCTCAGAGTTCGACTAGCGAACTCTAGGACTCTTTCGTTGCCGTCTATTATCTGGTATAGCACCGCTCCAAGTCCTGTATCGCTCGCATCAGTTTGCACCACGAACTGTGCGTTAGATACCGGTCTGTGGAGAATCGGTGCAGAAGCAACTAGCGCTTTTAGCTTTTGGAAGGCCTCTTCTTGTGCCGTTGACCACTCGTATTTCCGATCCTTTTTCGTTAGTTCGGTCAGTGGTTCAGCAATTGTGGCGAAGTTTGATAAAAACTTTCTATACCACGAGGCCATTCCTAGGAAGCGTCTCAGCTGACGGAGGTTTTTCGGCACCGGATATTCCATAATGGGCTTTATTTTCTCGGGGTCTGGTTTAAAACCATCCCTATTTACTATGACCCCGAGATATTGGACCTCATCGCGACAGAAGACACTCTTCTCGCGATTTATTGTGAGGCCCGCGTCCTTTATCCTATCTAGAACTCTTTTTAGAACCTCTTTATGCTCCTCGAATGTTTCTGTGACTATTATTATGTCATCGAGATACGAGTAAGCAAAAGGTTCGAGTTCGGGGCCGATGACTTTGTCAATCAGCCTCTGGAAGGACGCTCCGGCATACGAAAGACCGTAGGGCATTCTTGTAAATTGAAATAACCCTTTGCCTGGCACGGTGAAGGCCGTAGTCTCTTTGGACTCCGGATTTAGTGGTATTTGGTGGTACGCACTACTTAAATCCAACGTGGATATGTATCGCGCTTTCTGCAGTTTGCTTAAGATACTCTCCATGTATGGTAACGGGTATGCGTCTGGCCTTGACGCTGCGTTCACTTTTCTGAAGTCCACACAGAAACGGAACTTCCCGTTGGACTTGCGTACCATTACCACAGGGCTTGACCAGCCGCTTGTCGAAGGTTCTATTATACCCGCGAGTAGCATTTCCTCCACCTGCTTGTGCATCTCTTCCTCGAGTTTTCGAGATACTGGGTAGTACTTCTGTTTTATGGGTCTTGTGGAGCCGACGTCTACTGCATGCTCAACCCACGAAGTACACCCTAATGGTGCCAGGCCGTTTCCCATCAGCTCAGCTACTAAAGCTTCCGCTTCTTTGCGCTGCTCTTCTGTTGGGTCCGCCAACCCTATAGCTGATACGGACACGGTATTATTGGCGGTTATGGAGGCTACTTCTAACTTTACGCTTGCATCATCATCTTTGAGATGCAGCGTATTGTCAGTGGGGTCTAAGACGGCGCTAAACTTCTTAATGAAGTTCACCCCAAGTAGCACTCCGTGTCTAGGTCTGGCATGATTGCGACGCGCACATCCTTGCACACGCCTGCCACGACCATGGGTAGATACACATAGCCAACCACTGCTATGCTCTGCCCATTAGCTACCCGTGCCGTTAGGCCGCTGGCCGGGATTAATTCTTTTCCGCAGGCTGTAGCGAGCTGTAAGCCGATGGAATTCATCCCAGTCCAGGAAGCTCCAGTATCGAAGAGTGCCCGTAGCCTGTAGCCGGCTACACCTACTTGAAGCCACCATCGCGAGCATGTTTCCTGGTTATCTTCGTTCTGCTGAGTCGCGGGCACTTCTTCGCTCTCTCCTTCAGGCAATTGGACCGAGTTACCCTCGGTCGCTGACGGGTGGGCTGGGGGCGGGCGTGTGGCCGTGTTTACCTGCCCCCTTGGCCGTTTCCCTGCTGGTTTCCGGCAGCATTGGGGTTGCGGTCGCTTCCCCTTTGCTCGTTGCCGTAACCCCTTCGGTACTCTGGCCTTTGTGGAGGTCCATTACTCCTTGGACTTGGCGGCCTAGCCTGGTGGGTCGCGCTGCTACCCCCACTAGGCTGATTATTACTTTGCCCGCCTTCCCGCTGCCTGTTCTCCCAATTATTCTTTTTCTTGGGCTTCTTGAACGACTGTGGGTTTGGCGTTTGCCCACTATTTCCGTCGGTGCCTTTCTTTGTCAAGCTTGACAAACACTCGGCCATCACCCGACGGAACATAGCCTCGAGGCTTTCTCGAGGCTCCTGCTGTTGTTGCCCCATCGTCGCCACTCCTGGATTCTGCTTTTTCCGCTGATCCGTGGTTGGCTCTGTAGGTACGTAGGCAAACTCTGGCAAGTAAGTGCGCTCTGGCGGTGGTGGCGAGTGATACACCTTATCTGCCGCGAGCGCTAATTCGGCCTCCCGGGCTAAATCCAGGAGCCCTCGGTAATCCGTAATTTGATTACGCATCACCATTTTTGTAGTTCTGGCCGCATGTTCCGGTGCAACATGTCCAATTGTTGGGGCATGCTAGGCACCGGAACTAACTTGAGAATCAAGGCTTGCAGATTCACTACGTAATCTCTCGTGAGTTCGTTTCTGCCTTGAGTCCTCGCGTTTATCTCCGCTAGGATTCGCTGTTGATGGCCCCTGTCACCGCCATACATGTGTATTATGGCCTCTTGGAAGTCTTGCCAAGATCGCCACGTATGACGGTTACTCCTATACCAGGTGGCCGCTACTCCACTCAGGAGCTCTGACAATGACGAGAATACTTCGTCGTACGTCAGATTTGCTAGAGCTCGACATTCCTCTACTCTCGTGAGGAATAACTCGACGCTCTGCTCCTTCAAGGACCCAGAGAACTTGATGTGCCATTTCCTTACGATTTGGCCAACATCACGGTTCATCTGTTGAGGCACGTACGTCTGCCTCGTAGACTGGTCCAGTGTAGCGCTCACCCACGCGTGACGCTGTGTAGGATTTCTTCCGCTATTCCTCCTAGCGTCCCTTGGCGATTCAGTATTGGGGCTGCTGCTGTCAAAATTCACATATGTGAACGTGTCCTGAAAGTTCACATGTGGTGATCCTCGTCCCCTGCCCGCACTCGGTAGTTGGACTCCCTCCAAGCGCGTGCTTGAGGGTGGGTGTCGAGCTTCTTGGAGTATTCGCACACTCTCTTTGAGCTCTTCCACCTCTTTGACGAGTCTATGGATCACCGACAGCAGCTGTTCTGAGACTACGTTATCTCCCACAGCAATCCCTGCGGTACGCTGTTCCCCCGCACTTGGCCACTCAAAACTCTGTGGCTGCGGTGGACTTCGCGTTTGCTGCCAGAACGCGTGCTGCCCATTTTGTGCCGACAACGACTCTTGTTCTTGACTCCGCCGGAATTGTCGTTGCCTGCGCTGCTCTTCTAGCAACGCCTGCTGTCGCTGCTGCTCTTGATGCTTTCGCTGTTGCTGCCGCTGCTGCTCCTGCTGTTGTTGCTGTTGCTGCCGTCGCTGCTGCTCCATCTGCTGCTGCTGTTGCATTTGTTGCTGCTGCATTTGCTGCTGCTGCATTTGCTGCTGTTGCAGTTGCTGCTGCTGCATTTGCTGCTGCTGCATTTGCTGCTGCTGCATTTGCTGCTGCTGCAGTTGTTGCTGTTGAAGCTGTTGCTGTTGGAGCTGTCCCTCGGCTTCGGCTGGAGATGTCTCGGTGGGTGCTGCAGAGCTCAATATCTCTGTCCCGGAACCCTCCTGGCCGTTTGCCTCATCCGCTGGCTCCACCACTGCATTATGTGCTTGTTGTGGAGCGTTCATCCTCCGAGACTCCGAGAGTTTTTGCATCACTATCGGGTCATCAAGGAGCGTAATGAACGGGTGCGGTTGGTCTGGATCAGTATTGGGATCCACAATAGTCGACCCAGACTTGTTCATCAACGTTAAGTCGATGAACGCCCTTCGGGACTGCTCGCGTTTAGCAAACGCTTGCTTCTCCGACAGCTCCGGCTCTGGCACAAAATCGGCGGCACTGTAATCGCCCATAAGCCACTTGATCGTTGTCAGCATATTCACTGATTGCAGATCTGACTGCTGCAGACCAAGGGCTTGCATGGCCTCGATAATTTCCTCTTCGGGCTGTGTATACGCCCAATTGAGTATCGCAGATTCCGCAAATTGCGACGATCGGGCCATGGTGTCAATTGGCTGTGCGCTTCCCCACGAACTTATTTTACTAGCGCGAGTAGTATCCTGATTGATGGCAGAGAGAGTTTGCCTTTTCAACCCGTGAGCTAGCTTTTTCAACGCGAACCCGGGTTACTTTCTAAGAGCTACGGCGGTTGCTCTTAACCTCGATAATGCACGAGGATTTCCCGTATGCGGCTCTAAAAAAAAATAAAAGCTATTTCTGTAAGTAATTACGATTTGTAATTAATTACGCTCCACTACTCGCACTTGTAATTTAAAAATAAATATATGTGAAAAAAAATATATATATATGTGTCAAAACGGACAATATCACCAAAAACACAAAAAATAAATACAATTTTCACCTAAAAAAAATAAAAACAATTTTTAAGTTCGAGGGGATTTTTGCGCTCGAGTTTTTACTCGGGCGCACAGTCAACTTTTTGTTCCGAGAGTGCTTGCCGACTTTCTCTCGATCTTCTTCTAACTGCACGATAAAAGAAAAAAAAATTTTATTTTTCGTCCAAAAAAAATAATTCGTATCGGAAATACGAGAGGACGAGAAAAAAAAATTTTCGAGACGAGAAAAAAAATTAATTAAAAAAATTAATTATCGCTAAAAAAAAAAATTTTGTCGTTAAAAAATTAATTGTTATTAAAAAACTTTAATTGTTAACAATAATTCCTCAACGCTCCAAAAATTCCGCGATCAATATCTCTCCTCGTCGGCACACTAGGTCGAGGGTTATTGGCTATCGCACGCCTAACCTCTCGACCGCACTCTCGCAACAGCACGGCTGTGTCACGCACACGCACACACGCACCTACGAGCTGCGGCACGAAGAGCCTTTGTTTGCAGCTTACGCTCAGCTACGCTGCTGAGCTTCTTCGCGCCAAGCTTCGCCGCGAATCACGTACGCGTCGCAGGTCCTTCTCCACCCCCAAAACGTTGGGCGCCAGTTGTAATGGGATGGCTAGTGGGGGAAAATTCCAACAAGCCACAGGCCAGCGATGCCCTAGAACACGGTGCCGCGGGTGTCAGACTAAAATGACTTGCCCGGGGATCTGCTCCTGGAATCCCGAAAACAACGCGAAGATCGCACACGAACTTCGCTTTCCAACTAATTGGATCGCTGAGTGAAAAGCGCGCGCTCGACGAGTAAAGCGCGCGGCCGCTATGCTCAGATATGAAAACGACCGGCGGAGTCGTTTTCCCGCGGAGGCGGCGGTATCCGGGAGAAGGACAGGTTGTAAAGAACAACGCGACGAGTAACTAGATATCACAATATATTCACAAACACTAATCTTTACAAGCACGACGCAAGTGCTGATTAGAACAAAGAGTTAGTTCGCGCGCGACCGTTAATATTCAAACGCGCGAACTACACGGCGCGCGGCGAAGCTGCTAATTTCGCGCGCGGTGTTAAAGTACGGAGGGCTGACACACACCCCCACGTACACGGCACAGAAGGCTTGCACGGGGCGATTTCCGTGCGAGCCTTTACAATAAACCCGCGAGAGGAGAGTAGAAAACTTACGTTAGGAAGGAGCAGCCGGTGCACTCGACTCTCTCGCTCCCTGTCGCTCGCACAGCAGTTGTGCTCTCTTTCTCTCTCTCTTGCTCGCTGTATCGTGTCGGCAGGCGGGTTGGCTGCCGGCTCGTTTCTCACAGTCTCGTGCGGCTCACGCGGCTCGGGACAGCTCTCTCTGTCTCTCTCTTTCGCACGTTCACTATATACGGCGCCTCCACTACACTCGCGGGGTCTCACAAGGTACGATAGGACGGCGCGGACAAGTAAAAACAGGAGAGACACGGAGGAGATGTTTTTCGCGCGATGGCAGACACGAATATGGCTCCCTTTTCTCGCGGGAACCAGTTAGCAGCTTCGCGACGGATGACGGGCATTTTACGCGTCGCGAGACCGATTCGCTACGCGCGGCGCGCCTCGATTCGGCTGCGCAGGAGTTGCGCGCGCGCGCTCACTACCTTCGTGCGGTAGATTAGAATCGCGGCTAGACACGCGTTACAGTATTAAATTTAAATATTGGAATTAAAAATTAATTAAAGGAATCAGTAAATTAAGTTTGAGGAAGCTACGTGCCAATGAATTGGCAGCGGTTTTTTTAATTATGTGAGAAACCATTTTCTTTATAAATATGGCATTGAAAAATTCATAAAATAAGTAATATTAAAATATTTATTAACATACTGACAACATATAAAAGAACTTTGATTCATTTTAAAAAATAAATTACCCAGCAAAGTATATAAATTAATAAATACACCCATTTTCCTTAGTTTTATTCTATTGTAACTTTTTAACAAATGATCTTTTTATCCATACATTACCTCGATTTTAAAAATATAATATAAGTATACTGATATAATGCCGCGCCTTTTGAATTTCTTAGATAATTAAAAAAAATCTTTTAAAAAGTCCCTGATGTGAATAAAGTTAAAATATTTATAGTAACAATATTTTTTGGTATTCAAATCGATGTCTGAGTGATAGACCGTATTAGCGTTTATTAATAAGTGAATATGATGTTATCGGTATAGGGTATTTAATATACGCATGTATAAACAAATTTAGAAAAAATTTCAACTTTGTGCGGCCTCAAAACTGGTCAAATTTTTGTTTAAAGGCACAATTTTCCGGACGCGTTTTTTCTTCTTTCTTATGTCACAAAGTAAAGTATACGGGAAAAATCACGCACAATTAAAAACGTCTTTCTCTCACATTGTTTTAAAGATTTAAATTTTTAAAGAAAATAGCAAAAAACCTTTTTCTTTAAACCTCAGCCGCCATTTAGCCTAGAAATGTTCGAAAAAAAAGTTTTAAAAAAGAAATTGAAACTAGAAAGAAAAAACTTTTCTTTTTTGGAAATTAAAAAATGTCAACTTTAAACTCTTATAACTTTTGAAGAAATAAACATTTTTTAATTTTCAGGAAAAGAAATGAAAGCTCTTTCTTTCTAGTTTCAATCTCTTTTTTGAAACTTTGAGTAAACCGTTTCTGGGCTAAATGACTGAGGTTTCAAAAAAAGAGTTTTTTTGCCATTTTCTTTAAAAATTTCAACCTTTAAAAAAATGTGAGACAAAGACGTTTTGTACACGATTTTTCCCGTATAAGTACTTTGTGACATAAGAAAGAAGAAAAAGCGTATCCGTGAGGTGTGCCTTAAAAAAAATTTTGATCAGTTTTGAGACCGCTTAAAGTTGAAATTTTGTCTGAATTTCCTCATATATTAGTTTAATATATACTTAAATTAATGTAGTTCATTAAACATTTGTTGGTTTATTGACATTTATATGAATTGAAAATATTATTCCTTGGGCATGATGGTGACGCGCTTGGCGTGGATGGCGCACAAGTTGCTGTCCTCGAAGAGGCCGACGAGGTAGGCCTCCCTGGCTTCCTGCAGGGCCATCACAGCCGAGCTCTGGAAGCGCAGGTCGGTCTTGAAGTCCTGGGCGATCTCGCGGACAAGTCACTGGAAGGGCAGCTTGCGGACAAGGAGGTCGGTGCTCCTGGTAGCGGCGGATTTCGCGGAGGGCGACGGTTCCGGATCTGTAGCGGTGGAGCTCCTTTACCGCGATGCTTGCCTGGGCGCTCTTTTGCGCGCGGTCTTCGTGGCCAGCTGCTTCCTGGGGGCCTTCCCTCTAGTTGACTTGCGCGCGGTTTACTTCGTGCTATTCTCCCAGCGAAATGAAATCTCGCAGCTGGTCCTGCGCAGCTATTTATACCCGCGAAATAGGCAAGGGGAGCAAGACTGTCAGTCGCAAAAGGTAGAGGGAGACTAATCCACCCGGCGTACACTGAAAAAAGTGGTAAAAGCCGCAGCTACTCGAGGGTTTGAGCACTGTATAGTGTACACTACTATCGAGATCTTCGGTCGTGGCAAGGGGGGCAAGGGCCTACGGAAGAGAGGGATCGAAGCGCCAACGCAAAATCCTGCGCGGCATCCAGGGCGTGGTTTTCTCGCACGATTTGAGTTTCTCTGTTATTTGTGTATGTTACAAACTCTATAGACAGATCTATATTATTCCTAAAATTTACATTTAAAGTTGTACATATTTTTTATGTCAATTTTGGATGCAATTATCATGAATATTGTTTGCTAACTTAACTAACCAGGATATCGAGTGCACGCCCTCTGGGAACAGATGCATACGGGGCTTTGAGGGTCTATTTCTGGTATCTAAAAATGAGAACTCATGTTCGCAATTTCATCTCATAGGCCTTTTTTCTTGATATATGGACCATCTAATCACAAACATGCTTAATTTTGTTAATGAAGATTATAAAAGTAGGCAGGTTCGGAGACATAAGGTCGAAATAAAGTTTATAAAAGTATGCAGAAAAGGCTCAAATTTGCGCTTTATTTTTTTACAAATATTATTTATTTAGAAAATTATAAGCAATCAAATATAGTGTATAAAAACGCGGCTAAAACTTTCCCCCTTTTGATAACATTTACAACATTTTATAGTGACATTTCACAGCTATCTTAACTACCTAGATTTTGAATGATCGAGTTCAAATTCATAGAGATAACTTGTAATATCATAACTTATGGCTCTATATTAAAAAAAATTCATTATAAAATGTAGAAATAGGAGCTCATTTAAATTAAAAAAAAAATCGTTTTTGAAGTCTTACTTTAAGTCTAACTTACAGAGATGTAATTTTCCATGAAAATATTATTAACAAAAGTGGTCGATATAATCGAAACACATAACACATGTTATTTATATTGTAACTTTTTTCGTTTAGTTGTATTCTTCAAAGATTTATGCTAAAAACGCTGAAATTTGCCAAAAATAGTACCTTTGGATACTAGTGCGATCTGTATCGATCACCTGTATCGAACATTATTTTATGATACTTCGTACGTCAAGTGCCTTTTATATAAGCACTTTTGCATTTAGCAAGACGCTTTTTGTATCTTAACTCGTAGAGGTATTGATTTACATAAATAATTTATATTCAAAAGCTGTAGATCTTATCAAAACCAAATTTTTTTTTTATTAAACAATTTTTTATTGAATCTATTCCTTGTAAGTTAAACCTAAAAACACAATTTAAAACGCTATAATAATACACTAAAAATAGACGTTTTTCGCTCATTACTTAACAGAAGTTGATTTTACAAAGAAAAGTTAAATATATAAAAGTTGTATTTTTGCGTAGAATCAATTCCTCGCAAATTAGACCTAAAAGAACGATTAAAAGAACTGAAATCCAATAAAAATAGTCGATTTTGTTCATTAATAGTAAATATTCACTGAATGCCAGTTACAAGTGCATAACTGATCAGCATCACGTATATACGCTGATTCAAATTTAGATAGTAGAAAATGTTATTGTATAAATATATTTTTTTGTTTGGATTTTTGTTACTATTACCATGTTTAATTAAAAAAGAATCATTAAAATGTATAAAACGTCAATAAAAATCTTGCTCTGGAAATAAATTTTTTGAGTGGAGATAGGCGCCGGTCTCATAAAAACTTTCTTTCTGCCGGAAAATAAAGCAGGCTTATGTACATTCGCACCCCCATGTCGCTCAGTCAAATTCTTTTGATCAAATAGTAGCTAACTATGTTTTTCCTGTTTCTTTTAAATAATAGTTGTCAGAAGTATTATATTTTTAATTTTTGCTACCTGAATACTGTTGGGATATTATATCTATATAGGGATTTTGCCATCTCTTTTAGGTAGAACTAATAATTTTTCAATCTGAGTTTAAAGCATCTTACCAGGATTTATATTATATTAAGTAATAAGGTAATTATATTGGTTTCTGTAGACTAAATTAAAAAAATCTAAATAAATATGCCATTGTAATATATAAAGACTGCTGAATACACGAATGGCCAATAAGACATTATAATTTAAGGTGTGCAGCGCACGCTTCTATACTTGGGACATGGCGGGAACCTTGTTGAATGCGCGGGAACGCCAACGGCGTGTACGTTCCTAAGAAAAAGATGGGAAAACAGGTAAGTCAGATGTAATACACACAGTATGCGCTTCTAAGTACGCGCTCGTTTCCATTAGTGCACATCACACATCTTGTCATCTGATGAGTAATTTCTCAAACAGCATACCAAAGTAAGCGATTACTTACATTATATTTCTACACGAGAAAATTTTTTTTTTTAAATAAAAAGCCTTGAAAATATTAAACATTTTATAATTGAATTAATATTATCCTTCCCGTTTTTTAATATTTTAAGATTAAAACTATTTATTCATACTACTGAAAAAAAAAAATATAATTCTGGATGTTTTTTAAATTCATGTTATTATTAAACAACTCATCTAGTCCTCATCTGATTGACTCTATAGTTAACTTGCAGAACGTCAAAATATGTTTCATATTATACATATGTGAACAGATAAAATAGAGAGACAAATTTATATCTTCCATACGAACCCACATATATTTACAATAATTATTAAAGTACTGCTTCAAAAACCATTTATTTTAATGGATTGCGAAGACGACATTAGTTTAAAAATTAGAACAGTTTTTTTTTATTTAAAAATTATTTATCGATAGTATAACTAGGTACCTCCCCTAGGGGCTGTAGGACCTTGTCGAGTGCCATGTGGGCGACCTACCTTGGTGGGAAACTCGGATGGCCTGGTGAGGAGGCTCAGTCAGCGTGTGAGGGCAAGGGCGAGGTGGAGTTGCATGTATGTGGCGCCCTATAAACGGGTAGTCCTAGTGTGTGGGGGGCCCCCTATAAACGGGAGGCCTGGCGTGAATGTGGCAACCCATAACAGGGTTCGTCCTAGTGAATGTAGGGCAGGTAAGTCCCGTCTCCCGCCTGGCCGGCCGGATAGCGCTGATGACCAACAAGCAGCCCCCCATCCAAGGTTGTGGTCTGGATGGGTATAGACACCCCCTGATCTGAAGGTGTTAGGCGATCCGTGCCGATGGAGATTCATGGCTCTCGGGGTATTGGAGGGTCTCTAACGGAGCCTCAGAGGCACCTGGCGCAACCTCTGAGTATTTTACTCGCGTTACCGGCGCATTCGGGGCTCTGCGGCGGCGGGCCTTTAGTTCCCTAGCTACTCGTGGGACTCACATGGATAAGTTCTTTAAAAAAAAAAACAATCAAAGGGAGGCGACTGGCAAAGTGGAGGAAGAGGGGAGCCAATTCCCAACGCCCCGCACACCAGCAGCCCCCACGCTAGAAACAACACCGGTGACTCCTGAGGTAGTCGCCCCGTCTACTTCGGTAGGCGAAGGAGAACTCGCCCAGGACGAACCGGAGTCCAAGGGGGAGGGGTTAGTGGTCTACGGACCACACCTACACGCAAGAAAATGCGGCGCATACCGCAAGAAACTGGCCAAACTGAGGAGGGAGGCAGAGGGCAACCTCAGACCCCCCTACAGCAAGGTCAGACGAATACAGCCTAGTCCCGGGGGGATCCGAAGAGGAAAAAGAGGGAGAAGGATACCCCGCCCTCGGCCCAGCGGGACGATAAGAGACGACGGAGGGAGGGCTGCGGGCCCTCTGGGAGCTGGGGCTCCAAAGGCCCAGTCCATGGGGGAGGAACGCACACCTCCCAAGGGAGGCGGTTGGAAAGCGGCGGAGAGCAAGAACTCATCGGGGGCGCCTCAAAAAGGTGCTATCGGTGGGGTCGGGCTTACCGCCGCCCAGAGGACGAACCCCCTGACCATGATAGCAACGGCGGAAGAATACCCTGAGACACTACTGTCCCAGGATGACTTCAACAGCTTCAGGGCCGGTTTCAGAGAACTGGCTAAGAAGACGCCCCCAGAACAGATGCCCAGAATAGAAACATCGTTCGGGAAAGGGGGCGTCTTCGTCTTCGTGGCTTCCGACCAAAGGTCAAAGGAGTGGCTACTAAATAAGGTGGCCACCCTTGAGTTCGGGGGCCCGAAACTCAGGGTGGGAGGGGTAGAGCTCATCCAGAGGTTGCACAAGGCTACGGTCTCTTCCGGGTCCTCCTGAGGAGCCGGCCGAGGTCATGAGTTGACTGGGGGCCTACAACCCCACCCTGAACATGAGCGGATGGCGCTCGGTAAAGGCGTCACCGCTCAACAAAGACTCGGGAAGGCAGGACACCGGAGGAAAATATGTTCTGGTGTTCCAGCTGCCCGAATCTCAGGTCAGGGCCTTAGAGGCCATTGACAGGCCCTGGATGGAGCTAGGCAGGGTCACCTTTAAGGTGTCCCGCCAGGCCCCGGAAAGGGAAGAGGTTGAGGCGATGACGGTGGATAAGGTATAATGGCCCAACCGTCACTGCCAATAATCCAAATTAACTTGCACCACAGCAAGGGAGCCACTGCTATATTGCAGAAAGGCTTGGCTGCGGTGCACACAGGCCTATCACTGGTCCAAGAACCATGGACAGTGAACGGCACAATCAGGGGTTTGGAAGGGTTGTTATGTTTCAGGGACGCAGCATCGACCAGACCCAGAGCATGCATAGTAGCAAAAGGGATCAATGTCGTGCCCCAATGAGAACTATGTACTGGAGACCTGATGGTGGTCACGACAGAGATGGATGGTGTCGGGAGAGTGGCCATAGCGTCGGCATACTTCCCCAACGTTGGGGGGCAGGATACGAATGTGCCGCCAACGGAAGTGATGTGACTAGTTGACCACTGCAAGGCGCTTAGGATGCCCCTACTGATAGGTTGTGATGTGAATGCACACCATCAGCTATGGGGCAGTACTGACACCAATCGGCGTGGACAGCGCTTGGTGGAATATCTGGTGACTACGGAACTAGACATCCTGAATGTTGGCAACACGCCGACCTTCCGTAATGCTGTAAGGGAGGAGGTGTTGGATGTAACTCTATGCACCAATAACGTTACAGACAGGATTGCCAATTGGAGGGTGTCGGACGAACCATCACTATCAGACCACGAACAGATCAGGTTCGATCTAGTGGCGGGTACGCCCGAGAGACCCCAATGGAAAAGAAATCCCAGAGACACGGACTGGGTCAACTATTCAGCAGATCTCGCCGAAGCCCTTAGGGATTTCCCTAAAGTAATTGACGACGTACCCACGTTAGAGGCGTCCGCCAATATGCTGAAGGACGAGATACTGAATGCCTACCACAACAACTGCCAACTTACGAAACTCAGACCTAGAGGCCAAGTTAGATGGTGGAACAAAGGCCTGGCTGCCCTCAGGGAGAGGACTAGAGCCCTCCTTAGGAAAGCCAGGAAACGTAACGATCCTCTCTGCTGGCAGGAATATAACCGGAAGAGAGATCGATACAGAGAAGAAATTAGGAAGGCCCAGCAGATGAAGTGGGCCTCCTTTTGTGAGGAAGTTGAAGGAGGGGCCGAGGCTGCCAGGCTGAACAAAATGCTGTCAAGCAATCCAGAGGCTGTCCTTGGCTCTCTAAAGCTCCCGAACGGCAGTTTCTCCACATCAGATGAGGAGACTCTGAAATGCCTGATAAAGGCACACTTTCCCAGTTTTACTAAGGCAGTTTTAATAAGGAAGAGCCGATCCAGAAGGAGAAAAATGAGGCGAGCAGGAGGCGGCTCAGGGCGCCGATATGGCGCCAGAACCGCAAACTGGCAAACCAGATAGTGACCCCGGAGAGGATCAAATGGGCCATAAATTCCTTTAAACCATACAAATCACCTGGACCGGACGGGATATACCCTGTGCACCTGAAGAAGGCGGAGCATGTCCTAGTTGGGCCCCTGATTAAGGTGATCAAGGCGAGCCTCATGCTTGGACACGTGCCCGCCGCTTGGCAAGGGGCGAGGGTGGTGTTCATACCGAAACCAGGAAAAAGCGGATATACCTCTTCGAAGGATTTTCGCCCTATAAGCTTGACTTCCTTCTTGCTTAAAACCTCTGAAAGACTCATCGATAGATATACCAGAGATGTGACGTTAAGAGGCAAGATCCTGCATGCGAGTCAACACGCATACAGGGCAGGGATGTCCACGGAGACAACCTTGCAAAGGGTGATACAGCTAATTTAGCCCCAGTTGGAGAATGGAGGCTTTGCTGTCGGCACCTTCATGGACATAGAAGGGGCGTTCAATCATACCTCAAGAGGCGTCATTAGGGATGCCCTGATGAGGTTTGGAGTGCCTACAATGCTAGTAGACTGGACGAGCCATATGCTCGGAAACAGGCAACTAGAAGTGACCAAAGGCAACACTACAGTAAGGGGCGATGTCTCCTCTGGCTGCCCGCAAGGGGGAGTTATGTCGCCCCTGCTATGGTGCCTGGTAGTGGACAATCAGTTAACAAACCTTTTGTTATTGATCATAAGGCGCGGACCCTTCCTACAGACCTTCATAGAACTCACACAGGGGGACTTACGGATTGTAGAAGCCTGGTGTAGGAGCACGAACCTTGGGGTCAACCCAGACAAAACAGAGGTCGTGGTGTTCACCAGGAAATATAAATGGAATAGAACCTGTCAACTGACGCTCAATGGGAAGGCACTCAAGCTATCCAAAGAGGTCAAATATCTAGGAGTCACCATGGATAGCAAGCTGACATGGGGAAGACACCTAGAGGTAAAGTGCCGGAAATTCATCGCGGCCCTATGGCAACTGCGAAGGGCCATGGGCAGGAACTGGGGATTAAAACCAGTAGCGATGAAGTGGCTGTATGATGCAATTCTAAAGCCCCGACTTACCTATGCGGCGATGGTTTGGTGGGATAGAACGCATCTGAAAACAGCAGATCAGCTGGGAAGGTTGAGAGGCTTGGTACTACGGTGCATCACTGGAGCGGGCAGGTCTACGCCAACAGCTGCTCTAGGGGCTGCGCTATGTATGGAGCCTCTCCACCTGACCATTGCTGCTGCTGCTGCAAGAGGAATGCTCAGGATCAGCAAGGACGCTGGTGAGAACCTCCAGGGCAAGATACCAGAGATCCTGAAGTCCGGAGGCGTCTTCAAGATGCTCCGCGATAAGATGACCAAGGCATTTATGTTCGACAGGAAATACCGGATCAGCCTGTCGGAGAGATCTGATTGGGCAATGGGCCGGGAGAAGCTATCAGCCAATGGTGAAATCTGGTATACGGATGGATCCAAAGGGGTAGAGGGAACTGGTGCCGGAGTCTACGGCCGCAGGGGGGGAAGGGGGTGCACCTTTCCACTGCGGCGGTACACGACGGTACTACAAGCTGAACTGGTAGGGGTGCTGAACTGCGCTCTCTGGGCAGAAGCGGAGAGCGGTAAAGGGCACCTACATATCGGCACAGATAGTAGGAGCGCCATTGAGGCTCTTAGAGCGTACACAACCACCTCGAGGCTAGTGTACGACTGTTACCGGATCCTGAATCGGCTGGCAGAAAGCCGTCCAATAAGCATTTTCTGGCTGCCGGGCCACGCAGGAATAAAAGGAAATGAAATAGCGGACAGGCTTGCCAGGCAGGCGAGGAAGGAGGTCTTAACGGGCCCAGAACCGGCAACTGGAATATGTGACACAGTAATCAACGCGGAAATTGACAGATGGGTCGCTAAAAAACATTCGGAGGCGTGGAAAAACGCCCAGGGATATCGAACAGCCAAAACCTTCATCAAGGATTCAGAGATGGAGGGATGGGCAAAGCAAATACTCGCATTGAGTAGGAAAAACGCAAAGGCCATGGTAGGGATCATAACTGGGCATGGTACTTTGCGGAAACACAGACACACGATGGGATTTGGGAAAGACCCGACTTGCAGATTCTGTGGAAAGGAGGATGAGCCGTTATTGCACGTTATTCTCGAATGCCCTGCACTAGTGGAGAGGAGGCGCCTGTACTTAGGTGGCCCCTTTCCACTGGCAAATAACATCGAGGTGAGGGACGCCAAAAGAATCCTTCAATTTTATGAGAAGGCAATGGGCTAAATTCACCCGGAAACTGAGGGACGCCAAGGGATTACCCATGCGTCTGGAGGCTACTTAACGTACCCCAACTCCTATCATTAATAATAATAATAATAATAATAACTAGGTAGTAGTTTTTGAGTAATATGTATTGTGAATCAGTATTACTGAGTTAAATATCAACACGTACGGCTATTTACATACGACAAATATAGCACGATAAATGAAAGAATAGGTATAATTCTATGGTGCATGTGTGCTTGTGCGTCTGTTTCTGTACACTGAAAAGATATGCACCAGCAACTTGTTTTACAAATACAAACTTTCATATCCTTATATTACGTTTATTCACACCTTATTTAACCTTTAGATGACGGGGGAGGTCGATATTTCGACCACCAATGAGTTATTTGTTGATAATATGGATACATTTTGGGTCTAAAAAAAAGTCGATTTGAACAAAAATTTTCCCGTCCTCTAACGGTTAACCCTATTTAGTAAGTCCATCGTTATTTGTCGCAATAATTTCATCATATCAAAAATACCACCAAGTAATAGAATAGTTTTTTTTTACAAAGGAGGTTTTAAGGCCTCTGTTAGAAACACATTTACATTTTATTTTTAATCACTTATCTACGTATATCGTGACGTATTTGAACAATCTCGATATTTGTACAGCTCAGTTTCCTGTTCCTTTATTTATCAATCCGGACGCATTCGCGATTTCTTTATTTCCCTCTACACGTTCATAATTTTTTAATATTTATTATTTTTATTTCTCTGAATTTTTCCGCCTTTCTTGCAAAATAATAAGTAGTAGTAATGCTGACAAATAATCATTTGAATATTTTCTAATATTTACTAAAGTTGCATTAATTATTTTGTTCGAATGATGGTTTGAATAAAGCAATATAACATGTTACAATATCAAACTTGTTTAATTTGTATAAATTAAGGTGATGCGATACCCACACTATTACTCACAATTGGGTAATAGCGTGGGTATCGCATCACCTTAAAACTTAAATAATAGAAATAAGAAGCTATGCATATGAAACAACATCGGAAATAACTTACCTGTTATAAATATTAATTGTCATTCAATTTGAATCAGCATAATATATATATATATAATTTATATTAGATACTGCATGATTGGGACCTCGTAGCTTCTCGTTTCCCATTCGCTTTGTTTTCCGTATCGTAAAGAAATATAGTTCATTTGAAGTTCACAGTGTAGCTGAACTTGTTTAAGAAAACCGGACACCACTTTGAATGAAACATCAATGCTTTACGTATGAAAAATAGTGCAAAAAGTACGGGGGCTCAGTAACATCAGGTTCCGCAAAATCAAGCCCGCGTCGAGCGCAGGGTGGCCGGGACTTTCTTCGAGGTTCGCAATCACCATACAAATAAGGGCCCATCCTATTGTAGAGCCCCTCATTCTCTCGTTTCCCCACAGCGGGATCACTTTTGATCGACAATATGAGCGACATCGCAGAGGAAACTGCGGCAGCAGCCCAAATCAAGGCGACGACTGCGGCGACGGTCGCCCCGGCCAAAAAGACGGCGGCGAAGAAGCCGGCAAAGAAGCCGACGACCAAGACAATAAGCCACCCGCTGGTCGGCGAAAGGTAAACGAGGCTATCGCCGCTCTGAAGGAGAAGGGCTCCTCTCTGCAGGCCATCAAGAAGTATGTCGCTGGCAACTATAAGCTCGACGCAGACAAGCAGGTTACGTTCATCAAGATGTACCTCAAGTCCGCGGTCGAGAAGAAGATCCTCATACAGACTAAGGGCTCTGGCACCGCGGGCTCGTTCAAGCTCGCCGCCGAGGCCGAGAGGAAGAAGAAACCCGTGGCGTCGAAGAAGCCCGCTGCTAAAAAATCTACCGACGAGAAGAAGCCCGCTGCAGCGGCACAGAAGAGCCCTGCGAAAAAACCAGCAGCAAAGAAGCCTGCCGCCGAGAAGAAGCCCAAGGCGGTGGCCAAGTCACCCAAAACCAAGCCCGTAAGGAAGGCAGCGACGGTCAAAACGCTCAAGTCGCCTACACGAGGAAAAAAATAACGCTGCAATTACTTAATATTCCCGTAACTCTAACTTCCCTCATGATAAATTCCTACAGGAAATCCTGTAGAAAATTGTGCAGAAAATTCTACAGGTATCCTGCATGAAATCTTGTAAACAATTCTATAGAAAATTATACAGGAAGTTCTGCATAATATCATATATGATTTTGCACGATTTCATGCAGTAAATCCTGCAGGAAATTCTGTACAGATGTTTGAGGAAAATCATGTAAAGATACATGCAGGAAATCCTGCAGAAAATCCTGCAGGAAATCCTGCAGAAAATCCTACAGAAAATCCTGCAGAAAATCCTTCAGGATATCCTGGTACAAGTATCTGCATACACACACACACGCATGCACGCACGCACGTACGCACGCATACACATACACACACACACACACGCATACATATGTCTGCAGATAATTCTGTGTAGACCTGCGGACAATCCTCTATACAAAATTCTGCAGAAAACATCCTGCAAAAAACCCGACAAAATATATTATATTCGGAGCGAAGGGGCAGGCGCGAAGTAACGCCGGAAGCTCAGGGCCCTTTCTACATATGTGTGTTCTGTCTGTTCTAGACAACTTCTCTCTATGTCTGTCTCTGTCTTACATAAACGGAACAGATCTATCTGTCTTTGTCGGGAACACACAGAACACACAGAACATACATATGTAGAAAGGCCCCAGTCTTGGTGCGACGCTCGCCAGCGTCTCTCAGCTGGCTCCTAGGAGTTAGCGCGCGAGATGCTCGCCGTAGCAAGACGCAACGAGTTAGCCGCTAGTTCCAGAGCAAGAGAGAAGAGTAGAAGAGACCCGGGTGTCGCAGCCAAAGCAGCCCTCTAGCGCCATCCCCAACAGCCGTTGTAGCCGACAGTTCCGCAGCAGTCTCCGATATCCGCTGAATGACTCGGAGTCACGAGAGTGAGAGTGAGAGAGAGGGAGAGGGAGAGTGAGAGACCGGGGACAGAAGCGGCCATGCATCACCGTAGATGCGAGCAGAGGGACGGCAGATTCGCGGCACGGCAACCGCAGCTGGCAGGAGACCAGCCATCAACAGCACCGCTCAGAGACAGCAGCGATGACTGGATCGACGAGCGGAACAACAGTGGAGTTCTCGGCATTTCAGAGTTCAGCAAAATTTATGTAAAACTTCAGCTAAATAAGAAGGTTGAGTACGCAATTTGGTGAGAGAACGCAGAGCAGCCATCATCCAGGGAGCAACGAAAATACTCCGTCGGCGGCAGCGGGATGGCAGTCGGCGAGCCTCCAATCGCCTTCACCAAGGACTGAGACGGCAGCGGACTCGTAATTCCCCACTTCGGAGCAGGGCTGTACAGATCAGGAACACCGTTTATTTCAATATCTGAAAAAGAAAAATTAAGAAATCTCACAAAGTATTTGTCCGAAAATCAAATAATTCGAACTATTTCTGAATTCGTAGTTTTTGTCATTTAAAAACGATGCAAGTAATAGGTAAAAAAAATAGAAAGGTTAGAAGGTTAAGTGTTATGTACGTTATTTTTATGTAAGAAGAAAAACTTATTTGAAACGGATTCCAGCGACTCCGAAAATCAGCAACCTTGGCATTTTCTATGAAGCCGATTTTCATTAATTCAGCTTGCTCTTTCATATCAATGAACTCCGCTATTATTTAGCGAGAAAATTTTATTGTAGGCTAACATCAAAATTCTATCTATAGAAAGACTATCAACTAATAGTCGTTGTTATGGTAACGAACTAGTATTGATGAGCAGTTTCAAGCGACAGCATAATTTGCTTGACTGAATTTTCGATTGACTTGTAGTGTTTTATACTATCTACTTCATCATTATAGCAGCCAAAATCAACATCTGGGGTAGTATAACAAAGATTGTAGATTTACGAAGTCACAGACATCCATTTCAGATAAGTTTCCTCTTCTTACTAAAAAGGCGTACACGTAACTTAACCTCCTAACCTTTCTATTTTTTACCTTTTACTTGCATCGTTTTTAACCTTTAGGAGACGGGAAAATCTGTATACAGGTGAAGAACAAGGTCAAGTCCATTCGAGATACTTAACCCGTATACGGATTTTCCCGTCCTCTAAAGGTTAAATGATAAAAACTACGTACTCAGAAATAGTTTAAATTATATGATTTTGGGACAAATACTTTGTGAGATTTTTTAATTTTTCTTTTTCAGATATTGAAATAAACGGTATTCCCGATCTGTGCAGCTTTGCTCTGAGGTGGGAAATTACGAGCCCGCTGCCGCGTCGGTTCTTGGTAAAGGTGATTGGAGGCTCTCTGGCGCCGAAGAAGTATTCTCATCATTCCCTGGGTGATGGCTGCTCTGCTCTCTCTCCAAATTGCGGACTCATATTTCTTATTTAGCTGAACTTTCGCATAAGTTTTACAGAAGTTTCGCAGAACTCCGAAATGCCGGGAACTCCGCTGTTGTTCCGCTCGTCAATCCGGTCGTTGCGGATGTCGAGAACTGCTGCGGAACTGTGAGCTAACGCCTGTTGGGGATGGCGCTGGAGGGCTTGCGTTGGCTGCGACACCCGGCGTACCCGGCGTCTCTTCTGCTCTTTCTCTCTTGCTCTGGAACTAGCGGCTACCCGATACTCTGTATCTTAGTATCTCTATGTCTCTGTACCTCTGTCCTTCTCTGTATCTCTATCTCTCTCTGTATTTCTGTCTCTCTTCTGATCTCTGCTCCTCTCGGTACCTCTGTCTCTCTCCGAATATCTCAGAATATAATATATTTTATCGGGTTTTTTTGCAGGATGTTTTCTGCAGAATTTCCTGGGGGATTGCCCGCAGAACCCTGCATAGAATTATCTGCAGACATATGTACGTATATATCTGCAGATACTTGTACTGGATTACCTACAGGATTTTCTGCATGAATCTTAACATGATTTTCTTAAAAAATCTGTACATGATTTTCTGCAGGATTTCCTGCATGAATCTTCACACTATTTTCCGCAAACATCTGTACAGAATTTCCTGCAGGATTTTCTGCAGGATTTTCTGCAGGATTTTCTGCATTTATCTTCACATGATTTTCCTCAAATATCTGTACAGGATTTCCTGCAGGATTTTCTGCAAGCATTCCTGCAGGAATTACTGCATGGAATCGTGCAAAATCATGTATGATATTATGCAGAACTTCCTGTATAATTTTCTATAAGATTGTCTACAAGATTTCATGCAGGATACCTACAGGATTTCCTCTAGGAATTTTTCATAAGGGTTGGCTGTATCAGTAAGCGAAATTCAGTAGAATCAACGTTAGCACTCAAGTTAAAGTTACTTAAGTCATCAGTACAAATGTTTGTTTACGTCTCGAGGTCATGGCCATACGGCACATTTTACTGAACTCTTAAGTAGATTTTACTTAAGGTGGCTCATGCGATTTCTTATAAAAAAGCAGATACATTTAAACTTAACAAATATGTTCTTTAGACATTAAACTTTCGAACTGTACTAAGAAAATTGTAGATCAACGACCAAATTATCGAAAAAACTGAGTTTATAAATAAGTACGTTTAACACATAACCGTATGGGAATGAACACCCTGTTGAAAATATCCACGCGGATTTCCACGTGGATAATCCATGTGGATATCCTCGTGGATTTCCACGTGGATTGACATGGATTCCACATGGATTCAAATGGATATCCGCGTGGATCATCCACGCGGATATCCATGATGAAAATCCATGTGGATTATTTGAAATCCATGTGGATTCCGAGAACCAGCCCGATTTGAAAAATCCACGTGGCTTCCAACTAATCCACATGGATGTAGACAATTCGGCTGAAAAAATTCATATGAGACTCACTTGAATCTCACGTGATTCTCAGGTGAGTCATGCCAAATTCTCATGTAAGTCTCATGCGAGTCTCATGTTTCCACTAACAATATTAAATGAATTAATACTATTTTTTACTGTAATTAATTGTTTAAATTAATTTAATCGTTTTAATTTATTTTCTAATATGAAACTAGAAATGTAAATAAAACAAACTGAAAAAATTAAACAGATGTATATATTTTTAAATGTTTTATTTTATAAAAGTATAAAAATATGTATTTCGGTACAAATAGTATTTTCGCCACCCTGAATATGGCCAAATAGAGCGTATGCCCTATTGAAAAAATCTTGTGATCAATTACATGATTTTTTCCAAAATCCGGGAATATGCTCTGCTTGATATATAACTCAATTTATTTATTATTTAGCAGTTTAATACTGCTTATAAATGAAGAATAACAGTTTAATAAAACTTTGAACGATAATATATTATCGTGCAAATGTTTCATTAGAATGTTAGTATAATTATTTGCAAGTATTACATTTTAAAAAATAATCAATTTAATTAAAAATATAGAATTAACTTTATTATTATAACAATTGTAATGTACCGATACAACTGTAAGTAAATAATAGAGACATGTAACACACCTACAACATTAGAATAATTTTATTGATCATATTTTGCTTAATGTGGAAAAAGAAGAAACGATGTTCAACGAGCCTCGTGCTCACGCTCTCGACGCCGACCCGTGATAGCAAATTCACACGAGGCCGGCGCCGAGCGCGCCTACGTGTACTCGATATTAGTAGATACCGCAAGAACAGTCACGATGGCGACGGCGACATGGCGCGCGAGGAGGCGACGTCTTGGCGATGTTGTCCCCGTTGACAGAACTCAGCTGAAATTTTGCGTCAAACCTCATATAACAGAACAAAGTCGAAAGTATCTTTCAAATTTGTGTCCTGACTGGTCTTGGTGAATTCACATATAGTTATAAAAGCACTTCACATATAAAAGAGTATTGACATGTGGATGACTTTATTAATATTGTGGATAGTTTATAAATTTTAATCCATTTTTAAATAAATTGTTTGCACATTCATTATTTTATTTCATATAATTGAGGTTTTTTGTCCACCACTCACTGTTATAGTCTAATATACATTTTAAAATATTTTAAATTATATATTTATTCATTTTGTTATTTTGTTATAGGCACATCTCCTTTGAGATCCACAATTCAGTTGTTCGTTGATAGATTTAAGACTTGGGTGGCTTTAGCGTAAGTAATATATTTGGACCCAATGAACTAAATAATATTGTAGATCTCTTATACAAGAGGACCAAAATCAACTTTAATGCAAACTGTAGCTAAAGAGACCAAGTACCTATAAGCATACAAAATTTTCTAATTACATAGAATATTTTATATACTCATGGCTACGTAGTGCTTTTAGTTATAACTTTTATTAGTCGATAAGTCACTTATGGGCTGGGTGACTTTATCGCAGGAAATATTGGGATCATATGGACAAAATACCTTGATCATATTTGACTATAACAGTTATGACATGTACATATTACTTTTACAAATAAAATTTTCATTTAACATGAAATTTTTACAAAATCATACTTACATTTTTTTTTATTTTAAAATAATGTTTTAATAAAATACTTCACCATTATGGTCACAAAGAATCATATCACATATGATGCCATTAGGTCCATCGGGTTCTAATATATCCAGCGGTAAAGTCACTCATCCTATATTAAGTACTTATAAATGTGGATTTTTTATAATTAATTATGGTATTAATTTATTTATATTAGGACTAGTTCTATGTATAAATGAATAATGTGAAAGAGTTTAAATTATACGATGACTCATATTAAATAGTATTGACATGTGCGTAGCTTGGACTGTACTTTCTTTAATGTTATATTTATACTTATCGCAAGTATTTTATACATAATACTATATAAGTTATTGTTATAAAATTTACAGCTAAAGAAGAAACCCATGCTTTATTGTTTAATGCTTCTTAAGTACTCATAAATGTAGATTTTTTATAATAAATTATGATATTAATTTATCTATATTATGAGCAGTTCTATTTATAAATGAATAACGTGAAAGAGTTAAAATTATATAATTACTCATATTAAATAGTATTGACATGTGCGTAGCTTGGACTGTACTTTCTTTAATGTTATATTTATACTTATTCGCAAGTATTTGATATATAACTCTATACAATTTCCAATAAAAGAAGAAACCCACACATTATTGCTAAATGATACTTAATCATTAAAGTATATAGTTTTACAGCTTGTTTATTAAATGCAGCAATACATTAAAAACAATATTATTTTCATAGGCAGCTTTTACAAACTGTAAGCTCTATTTTATTGATTAAATAGCATTTAGCAATAATGTATTGGAGACAGGCCAGAATAAAAAATACATGAAAGTCTAAGGCCTTACCTAGATATAAACCTGAAGAACATAATAAGCGCGAAGGTGGCAACTAGACTTAACCTATAGGCAACGTCTGCGAGAAACTCGGCATGGCAACAGAGATGACAGCAAGGCCAGCAGCATGTCTTTCTTAAAGGAGCCACAATGAACCCTCTTTCACGTCATTAATCGTTACTCGTAACCCATGAACACGAGAGCGCAAGTTGCAACACGTTGTTTGATGACTACAGCGCCCACATGTGTTTATTGAGAGTTTGAGAACTAGAGAGAGAGAGAGGAAGAGAGAGGAAGAGAGAGGGACGCCTGTACGGAAATGCATGTGCGCGACAGTCATAATCAAATGCCGCGTGTTGCAACCGGTGCTTACGCTTCAAGAGTTATGACGACAGAAGTCCGAACGTGAGAGAGGGGGTTCATTGTGGCTTCTTGAAGAAAGACCTGCTGCTGTCCATGCTGTAATCTCTGAGGTCATGCTGAGTTTCTCGCAGACGTTGCCTCTGGTTGCCTATAGGTTAAGTCTAGCCGTCACCTTCACGCTTATTATATTCTCCAGGTTTATATCTAGGTAAGGCCTTAAACTTTCATGTTTTTTTTATTCTATCCTGTCTCCAATACATTATTGCTAAATGCTATTTAATCATTAAAATAGAGCTTACAGTTTGTAAAAGGTTATATGTTATGAATATAATATTGTTTTTAATGTATTGCTGCATTTAATAAACAAGCTGTAAAACAATATACTTTAATGAACAAGTATCATTTGGCAATAATTTCTTTCTTGGCAATAGTTTACTTCTTTTGTTGGAAATTGTATAGAGTTATATATAAAATACTTGCAAATAAACATAAATATAACTTTAAAGAAAGTACAGTCCAAGCTACGCACATGTCAATACTATTTAATATGAGTAATTATTATATAATTTTAACTCTTTCACATTATTCATTTATAAATAGAACTGGTCATAATATAGATAAATTAATACCATAATTTATTATAAAAAATCCACATTTATGAGTACTTAAGAAGCATTAAACAATAATGCATGGGTTTCTTCTTTAGCTGTAAATTTTATAACAATAACTTATATAGTATTATGTATAAAATACTTGCGAATAAGTATAAATATAACATTAAAGAAAGTACAGTCCAAGCTACGCACATGTCAATACTATTTAATATGAGTCATCGTATAATTTAAACTCTTTCACATTACTCATTTATACATAGAACGAGTCCTAATATAAATAAATTAATACCATAATTGGTTATAAAAAATCCACATTTATAAGTACTTAATATAGGATGAGTGACTTTACCGCTGGATATATTAGAACCCGATGGACCTAATAGCATCATATGTGATATGATTCTTTGTGACCATAATGGTGAAGTATTTTATTAAAACATTATTTTAAAATAAAAGAAAATGTAAGTATGATTTTGTAAAAATGTCATGTTAAATAAAAATTTTATTTGTAAAAATAATACATACATGTCATAACTGTTATAGTCAAATATGATCAAGGTATTTTGTCCATATAATCCCAATATTTCCTGCGATAAAGTCACCCAGCCCATAAGTGACTTATCGACTAATAAAAGTTGTAACTAAAGGCACTACGTAGCCATGAGTATATAAAATATTCTATGTAATTAGAAAATTTTGTATGCTTATATTATAGGTACTTGGTCTCTTTAGCTACAGTTTGCACATGATTAAAGTTGATTTTGGTCATCTTGTATAAGAGATCTACAATATTATTTAGTTCATTGGGTCCAAATATATTTCTTACGCTAAAGCCACCCAAGTCTTAAATCTATCAACGAACAACTGAATTGTGGATCTCAAAGGAGATGTGCCTATAACAAAATAACAAAATGAATAAATATATAATTTAAAATATTTTAAAATGTATATTAGACTATAACAGTGAGTGGTGGACAAAAAACCTCAATTATATGAAATATAATAATGAATGTACAAACAATTTATTTAAAAATTGATTAAAATTTATAAACTATAGTAAAGCCATCCACATGTCAATACTCTTTCATATGTGAAGTGCCTTTATAACTATATGTGAATTCACCAAGACCAGTCAGGACACAAATTTGAAAGATACTTTCGACTTTGTTCTGTTATATGAGGTTTGACGCAAAATTTCAGCTGAGTTCTGTCAACGGGGACAACATCGCCAAGACGTCGCCTCCTCGCGCGCCATGTCGCCGTCGCCATCGTGACTGTTCTTGCGGTATCTACTAATATCGAGTACACGTGGGCGCGCTCGGCGCCGGCCTTGTGTGAATTTGCTATCACGGGTCAACGTCGAGAGCGCGAGCACAAGGCTCGTTGAACATCGTTTCTTCTTTTTCCACATTAAACAAAATATCATCAATAACATTATTCTAATGTTGCAGGTATGTTACATGTCTCTATTATTTACTTACAGTTGTATCGGTACATTACAATTGTTATAATAATAAAGTTAATTCTATATTTTTAATTAAATTGATTATTTTTTAAAATGTAATACTTGCAAATAATTATACTAACATTCTAATGAAACATTTGCACGATAATATATTATCGTTCAAAGTTTCATTAAACTGTTATTCTTCATTTATAAGCAGTATTAAACTGCTAAATAATAAATAAATTGAGTTATATATCAAGCAGAGCATATTCCCGGATTTTGGAAAAAATCATGTAATTGATCACAAGATTTTTTTCAATAGGGCATACGCTCTATTTGGCCATATTCAGGGTGGCGAAAATACTATTTGTACCGAAATACATATTTTTATACTTTTATAAAATAAAACATTTAAAAATATATACATCTGTTTAATTTTTTCAGTTTGTTTTATTTACATCTCTAGTTTCATATTAGAAAATAAATTAAAACGATTAAATTAATTTAAACAATTAATTACAGTAAAAAATAGTATTAATTCATTTAATATTGTTAGTGGAAACATGAGACTCGCATGAGACTTACATGAGAATTTGGCATGACTCACCTGAGAATCACGTGAGATTCAAGTGAGTCTCATATGAATTTTTTCAGCCGAATTGTCTACATCCATGTGGATTAGTTGGAAGCCACGTGGATTTTTCAAATCGGGCTGGTTCTCGGAATCCACATGGATTTTCATCATGGATATCCGCGTGGATGATCCACGCGGATATCCATTTGAATCCATGTGGAATCCATGTCAATCCACGTGGAAATCCACGAGGATATCCACATGGATTATCCACGTGGAAATCCGCGTGGATATTTTCAACAGGGCAGTTTATTGCTTCATAGTAACTTGTAAAAAAGCAGTTTTTAATGTACAATATATGAAATTAAAGATTTTTTTGTGAAAAATCTAATGATATCATCATAATTATAGGTTAACGACCAAACAAAAAAGATATTAGCAATAAACGTTACACATGTGCTACTGCGCATGCGCACTGCGACCAGTCATATAAATGTAGCGATAAATTAGCAAAGTTTTTACTTATTTATAAAATCTTTTTTTTGTTTGAACATTTAGAAGTTATTTACAATAAATTTACGTAAAATACGTTAAGTTAATTTGGCAATAATAAAGAAGCCCCTTGCGGGGCCCCGACTTGATACGGCACCAAACGCATGAGCCACCTTAACTCCACAGTTCTGTTTACGTGAGCGCCGCTTAGTAAAAACAACACACCTAACCTCAGTTACAACAGCGTTATTTTTCTCCCCGTGTATAAGGCAAAGAAATCGGCAGCGCCCAAGATTGCAAAGCCAAAAATCGCTAAGAAGTAAAACCCAGGTTCTACCGTCCTGCTTTCTTTATATATCTCCACATACATACACATATATATTATATATAACTATACATATAGAAAATCAGACCTTTTCAGGGCTATTACAATTTTACAAAATGGGAACTAAGTATCATTTACCTGCATATGTTTGTTATATCTAGTTTAAACGCATATTTATAGTGGAGAGTTGCCCAGCGACGCGATCTACGCATTATTATAGTAATTTTTTCATTATAAGAGTAATAAGACAAGGTTGTAATAATTAATATGAATGTTTAGCATACTTTTAAAACATTTTGACGTTCATTACTGTGTATTAAGAAATATTTAAATTCAAAATTCCATCAAATCTTGTGCCTGTTACTGGGTAATACTTTTTGAGAACGGTAAATATCAACATTTTGATTTTGTTAAATAACTATTTATTATTATTGTTACGTGTGAGCCTATCTAGAGTGAAAGTATAATATTATAATTAATCGAAAACATTTTATTCCGTCACATAAAGGGTACGCCAAAGAAATTTTTTTTTTTCTAAACTTTAATCCTCATGGGGGTAAGTACTGTGCAACTCTTTCTATAGTATTAAATTTGAACAAAATGTTCCGAACAAAAAATATTATTTTCTAATAGCTGTCAGAAACGAAAATTTTGAAGTCACTCGAGCGTTAAACATCTTGGAGATTTATCAATACAGATTTTAGAAAATCGATGAGTTACCCTGGTGGAAATAAAAATTGTATATAAATATAAAAAAATGTAAATATCTGTAATAAAATGTATATAAATGTAAATAAGCGTAAAAAATTTGTTTCTAAACTTCACGCTAAACTATATTACCATGAAAATGAATATAAATGTAAAAAAAGTAATAAAATGTGTTATGACGAAAAATGCATCAAAACTATAACATCTACCGAACCACGTAATGCCCGGGCAAAGTATTTTTATTTTACATTAATCTGAAGGGGATTTCGATTTACGCGCTTCGAAAACTACTATCGTTTTTTGTTTCAATCGTCAGAGACGTCTCTTAGCATTCCTCTCGGCGCGAATCACGTTACGTTTTGGTTATCGTAAAAACAGAGCTTTTTTAGTTAAAAATGTTCGCGAGCTTAATAAAATAAAGCGGTTTGTTTAATTAATTGCGGATTATATTCTATAAGTGCTTTCCCGTATGACTCAGCGTCACTACGCGCGGACGCAACGACCCGCAACGAGATCACATTGTGCTCTTCTTATTTTACATTTCACTTCACAAAAACACGATCCATACCTCAATTCGGGGCTTTCCTCTCTGTTAAATATTTATATCAATACATAAATTAAAACGAATTTAAAAGAGTATATTTATTTCATGATCCCAGTGAATGGTTATAATTAAAAATCGGAATCTCTCCCTATTGGAGAAGTTTCGACCACAAAACAAAATGTAAATAAATGTAAAAAAAAAGTAATAAAATGTATATAAATGTATACAACTGTGAAAAATGTTCCAATTGTCACATTTACCTATACATTTATTTACATTTATACCTACTGCCGCCATACGCAAGAAGATCTGTAACTCAAATAAAATTTAATTTTAAAAAATGGTTAATTTAATAGACAACGGCAGTTTTCTAAATAACTCATTTTTGAAAATTAATTTTTTTTTTTAAGTCACAGACCTTCTTGCTTCCGATGGCAACATATACATTTTCCATTTCCATTGGGGCAGTTACTGATATTAAAAAAAAAAAAAGAAAAAATCCGGAATCTTACAAAAGTTAACATGATTTATACTTAAAATTAATCATAAGCTCACCGAAAAAACACGCCTGAACTCGGCATGAAAAACATGTTTTCTTACTTATAAATTCAAATCAGAAGTCAATATAGAGGGGTTTAACAAACCGATTTTCTTTAAATACTGTTTCATTATTAGAAATAAGAAAAAGGCACTCATCTACAATTCATGCATGCCCGCAAAAAAAGCCTCAGAACTCGCCATCAAAATAGTACATTATGTAACAAGGGAGAAAAGTCGCTCTTGAGTCCCGCGGGTGGGTTCACTGCCCGAGCGAGCGAAGCGAAGGGCAGTGATCATCCGAGGGAATCATCGACTTTTCTCCCGAGTTACATATAGTACTTTATTCCCATCTCAACTGTGGCTACTTTTTTATTTGGAAAGTGGGACCGACGGAAATATGGGGAGTGTTTGTAAACATGGGCGGCGGCCGGCAAAAAGTGAGAAATACGGCCATATTTCCCTCTTTTTGAATGTGACGATATTTCCCGCAAACGTTAAATTTGCTGAAAGAGGGAAACAAATCTAACTTTTGTCCCGCTTTTCAGGAAAAAAAGTGGCTATATTTGTTGAGATGGGAATAAATATGTTTTCTTACGTATTTTAAGGTGCTGAATCCATATCTGAAGTCAAAATAAGCGGTTTTCCAAGTTGATTTTTTTTAAATATCATTATTGACACCCCGAGCAAAAATAGCATTTTACGCACGGAGTGTAAAAATATGGTCGATACAGGTAATAAAAAAGTACTATTTATTATCAGGAAATCCTAGAAAGCAGCGAAAAGCATTCAGATGATCCCGTTTAGATGAGCTTTCACGTCATATACGACACCGGTAGAATGCGAATCCATTTAACTCGAAACTATAAGGCTTATACAAAATTCTTTTCATTGAATCCTTTTCATTATCCACTAATACCTATTATAACCCTCCATCCTCATTTCATAAAAAAAATTCCATTTCAAACAACGTAAGGTAAAGTACCCGAAAGCGGGACACATTCGGAGTACAACCATATACAAACGGTGCTTTCAGAACCGACAACCAAAGTTTTTAAAAACTTTTTAATCTAATCATGGATATACAATCTATCTTACTAATCTATACAAAATATAAACCTATTTAAATACTTTTTTCTAATAAATAAGTAAGATTGAAAAAACATGTGTACGACTGCTATTCCTGGACACTCTATGTCGACCTGGGACCTAAATCGGGACTTTACTCGAACCCTATGTCGGAACAATACTTTTAAATGTGTTCCGCTTTCGGGTACTTTACCTTACCGACGCAACTGCATCCACACCCTGCTCATCCCAATCATAACTTGCATAAAAATCCTCTGTGCATTAATATGCGATTCTGTATCTACCACTATTGCAATCCCTGAGGCAAATCGGTCACGCTTACACTTACCTCTCGTGGAAGTCGTGTCGAGGTCATCGTCGTCGAAAAGTCATCAACACAGCATGACACCGCAGTCGCACTAGGTTAATAACTTTGTCCCGCTCTATCGTCGCCGCGCGCTGCTCGGTCACTCCGCCTCCGCTACCGTAAACCTACCGCTACCGCATATAGGAATTATCGCTTTACCGAAACCGTCACCGACGCCATTTCGCCCTACGTGTTGTCATCTCTACCCCAACAGCAGCTGGGGACCGCTAGGCAGTCAGCCCCGTCGCCTAACCCATGCCGTTGCCGCCCGTTGCATTATAGCATCAACGCTCCGGTACCGTCGAGCATCAAGAGATAGCCAGCCAGCAGCGGTCACGAGGACAGCACGTAACTTGGGCCTGGTAGCCTGGTAAGTGGCGATAGACTGCGGCCTCATCTTTGTCCGCGTCTCTCTCGCGCGTCGGAATTATAGGTTGCGTAGCGTGCAGAGCTCTAGCTCGCGCCTATAGAGCCATATGCTAAATTGAATTGTGTATCGTAGCGCGTATCTTAGCGAAACTGTTTTATACTCCGTCGTCGAGTAGGAACTTGCGTCGTGCCCCATTCATTTTTGACCGGGTACTTATTATATTCGTATTTCAGGATTGTATTGAGAGCTGGTACTAGACAAAACTAATTATAACTATGAAAACCTTTCGTTCTCTATTTCTACTTTTCAATAAACTTGTAATAATTTTTAATTGTCGGAGTAAGTATTTATTCAAATAGCAATCTATAATTCTTGGCTTCCAATAATCCCTCTCTGCATGTTGTAACGTACTTTACATAAGTAGCTGGAACAACTTAATTATCGAAACAACGCAGTAACATCTGGGGGGTTATAAATGGTGTATCTCGGGATTTTACTTGGAACTTTAGTTTTTTAAATGCGAGCAATTTTATCTAGTTTTTAAAATTCATATTACAAAAACCAATCGACATATTAATACTTTATTTTCCCTCTCTCTTACAAAGGCTCAACTTTGACGCTCCTCTTGATCAGGCGTCCTCGCCGGCTAGCCGCACATGTTCCTGTGCCATTTCCTTAATTTTTTTAATGCACTTTTTACCGGTGTTAGTGTAGGGAATCTCCTCGACGAAGACGACGCCCCCGCTGATCCGAGAGTAGATGTCAATCTTGTCGCAAGGGAATTCCGCGATTTCCTTTGCTGTTACCTGTAACAAAACCGTCGATCTTGAGTCTATAGGCGCCTATTGTATGCTAATCGTAAATTTTGTAGAGACAAATGGAATTCAAGAGACGTGAGGGTGTACTACTATAGAAAAAAACGCTGCCAATTCATTGGCACGTGGCTTCCTCCAAATTAATTAATCGGTTCTATATGTATAGTATATTGTTCAAATTTTCTTCGAAAAAATATAAATAACCCAATGAAGACCAGCTCATTTTGCGAAACAAAAAGGCTGGACGAGCGATAGCGCATCAATTGATTTGGGCAGCTTCTTCTTCTCGGTTTTACCCTTGTTTTTTGTTGCTGCGGCTTCTGCACTCGACGCTTAATCTATCAAACTCTGGGAGGGTTCGACCCTTGTACGATTTTTTTTTTGTTATCAAGTTGGCACTGTTTTAAAACCAATAAATTACCTTTAAAAATATTTTTAAGTGGTTCTGCTGGAGTTGGGAAAAGTGCAGTAATTAATATAATTTATCAGGAGAAAATACAGACAAATTAAAAATATTATTATGCGCACATTCAGGAAAAGCTGTTTTTTTGATTGGAGGAGTAACATGTCATACAGATTTCGCTTTATCCATTACTCAATTTAACAAACAAATGCCTGACTTATGAGCAGATATAGAAAATACTATAAAAGAAAATTTATACCATTTAAAATTATTAATAATAGATGAAATTTCTATGGTAGGATCGAATCTGTTAACTCGCATTGATACTAGATTGTGAAAAATTTTTGGTGTTAATCAGAGTTTTGGAGGATTAACAGTCATATTAGTAGAAGACGTGTCAATTACCACCAGTAATGGATCGGCCAATTTTTGTTACACCAACTACGACAGAACTTAGCATTTTTTGTGATAACATTTGATGGGAAGAATTCAAATATTATCCATTGAAAAAAATAATGCGTCAACAGAATCATGAATATTTTATTAATACTCTCAACAATTTAGCAAAATGAAACATAATAAATAATGATTTATCATTAATTAATTATCGAACAAAAAATGTGATCAAATCGATTAAACCAATTTTACTCCCTTCATCATGTGACAAAAGAGAATCACTTTTTAAAATACATTGAAAATTTTCAATGTCGAATATCTCCAAAAATAATCAACTGATATTGACAAAAATTTGCACACGTATTGCCTATATAACATACAAAATTGTCTATAAATTTCAAGATGATAAATCAAGCCGTTCTCGAGAAATTACCTTTTGAAAAAAAGGTTAAAAAAATTATGAAAATTTTGAATGTTGAATATCTTTAAAAAGAGTCGACTGATCTTGATAAAATTCTGTACGCATATTGCCCATATAACGTACAAAATGGTCTATAAATTTTAAGATGATACATCGAGTCGATCTCGAGATATTACGATTTGAAAAAAACGATAAAAAAATTTTAACGTCAAATATCTCTGAAATTTATTCAGCAATCCTTTTGCCCAAAGAACTCATTCGAAAGGTATCCAAAATCTACCCGTACAAGAAATTTCAAAGCGATTAAGCCAATTTTACTCTAGTTATGCAAAGGGAATGAAAATCACTTTTTTTTATAAATCATTTTTTTCTCCAAAAATAATAAATAAAAATATAGCAAGTTATAGTACTCCATATTCTCTATGACCAAAAAAATATTCATGTCAATATCTTTTTTTAATTTCGAAATATAACATATTTTCAAAAAATTACGTTTTCATTAATAACTTGTGACTAAATATAGCTATCGGCATTTTTTTTTTTTTAATTGCAAAGAATTTTATCCTGCATACAGATAATTCATAATATATAAACAATATTAGTTCTAAATATTAAACAAATCGAAAATTAAAATTTGTAAAATTGAAAAATGGCTATAAAAAATCGATTTTGACAAAAATATAGACTATTGACCTCAAATGTGTAGCAAAATCTAAAAAAAATGATTCCTCTCTCGTTAAAATAGGTCGAGCAGATTATGAGGTATCAGCGTATACGGACACACACAAACACACACAAACACACACACACACACACATGCACACACACATACGCGTGCGCGCGCGCGCGCACACACACACACACACACACACACAACACGCACTTGTGCGCGCACGGCCTGAAAAAAAAACGAATTTTCCATTTCTTTTACCTGAACACCAGGACGCAGTTTGACAAATGCGAAAGGCCGCTCAGCGTCCACCTCGTGGGTTACACCCACGACCGCTGCGTCGAGGACGGCGGGGTGGTCTAATAGGCAGAGCTCGACTTCCAGAGTCGAGACATGGGTACCCTGTATGATGACCACGTGCTTCAGACGATCGGTAAGGAAGATCTCGCCACTGGTGGTGTAGTAACCTACGTCGCCAGTGTGAAGCCAACCTTAACACGAGAAATAGTAGGAAAAACTGTACTATTAAGAATGAGTATACCGCTAAAAAGACCTTCGATAAAAATATTCATACCTATAGATCTTATAGTTTCTTAAAATATGGTAACTACACACACACACACACACACACACACACACACACACACACACACACACACACACACACACACACACCCACACCCACACACACACACACACACAGGCAGATTCATATTGGTATAGGAGAATCGTCTCAGAAAACGATTTTGAAACTTGAAACTCATTGAAACTTGTTTTATATTGCAATTAAATAATATCTATAAAATATAGTTTTCGGGTCCTAAGGCCCAAAATATCATTCCCCCATTACTGATGCACAATATTCTTGTATGAAAACGTAAAATTCTCCTAAAGGATTTGCCTTTTATAACAGGAGACCATGATTTCGGTAATCAAATGGCGATTCTTCGCGTAGGAGGAATTCCTTTTTAGTGCTGGAAGATTTTTTCAGGAGGAATTTTATTCTGGGACGGAGGATAGTTTTTCTGAGAGTTCGATTTTAATAATTCAAACCAAATTATTCACCGAATATTTTTTCAAAACACTTCTACAGACCCAGTTTTTATGAGAAAAGTGTTTATTAATTAAAATCATTTCATTGCATCATAGTACATTACGATACGTACACGAGACGTTTTTCGCACGAGCGAAGCGAGTGACAAAAGTCGAATCCGGTAAAAATCACCTTACGCACCAGTGTCGGACAGTATTTTATACCACGAGAGCCGAATAATCATATTAAAGTTATGATTTTGAGGTTAGAGTGGTATCAAATATTTAATGAAATAACATTGAGTATTCGAAAACATATTGCGGACGAATAATGACGATCTCTGCTTATAACTAATAATTTATTTTATTTTTTCGAATGAAATACCTTCACTATCGATCATCTTTTCTGTTTGCTCTTGATGCCCGAAGTAGCCAAGAAAGCAATCGTTTGGTTTGAAACAGAGCTCGCCTTGCTCGTTCGCTCTTAACGTCTTACCCGTCGTCAGATCGACGACTTTCATCTGCACGGTTTCAATAATGTATCCGACGGAATCGCACTTCTTTCTGTCCTTGGTTTGAAATGCAATACATCCACCTAACTCTGTCATTCCTGGACATTATTGAAAATCGTAATAAAGTCTGTATTTTTAATGGTAAATATAGTGAAAATAATAAAAACGCAAAAAAATAGTAATTGTACTGATTTTATCATAAAATAGTAATGTATAAACGTTAAAAATTAACCGTCCGAAACGCATTTAAAATGATAAAAAACTAAATTAATTTCAACAGAACGGTAACATTAATGTATACTCTTGTTACTTATGAGGACTTTAATTTCCTTTTCAGACATTTATTAGCACTTAACAACAAGTTTAGCATAGAAGGTGTTATATAAAACCTAAAGGAGTGCAAATAGATGTTACAACAACATAAGAGAATACAATGTATTATTACTGTGACTTTTTACATTCAGATATTCATCCCCACCCTTCTTACAAAGAAATATAATACTTGTACAATCTATGATCCCACCCATTGCAAGAAGCCAAAAGGGCCTTACTCACCGTATGCATTAGAAATAAGTGCGTGGGGCAGAGCTACCTGTGCCTCTTCGAGTACTCGTGTAGAGGGCCGCGAGCCCGCAACCATAATGGTTTCGAAACACGAGAGGTTGTAGCGCTCAAACACCTTAGCCTGGCACATCCGAGTCAACATGGTCGGCGTCAGGAGCATCCAGTCGATCTGCGTATAAGAGAGTGTTACAGTTTTCTTGTTTACGGTGTATTTGCTAGAATAGCCAATTGAAAAAAAAATATTTTTTTAACCACATGCATGAATTTATGAATAAATTAGCTATACTTTTCTACGTTTTAAATAATTTTTAATTTTTCTTTCGGCAAATCCCCATGAAATTACTTAAGGAATAAAATGAGACCTTCAAAACTATAATCAGTTGAGAAACAAAAAAGGTTCCAGTGGATGTATCAATAATTGTTTTTCGTGACAATATCTAGTTTCTAGAATATCGATATTTTGTAAAACAATTGTGTACCCTCTCTTCCTCCCCGATTTACCACACGTCCAAAGCAAAAAAAAAGCGCTAGCGGCCGTACCGCGTCGCCACCGTAGCCCGTCTGCCGCCGCTCGATCCCCATTCTTTTTCTTTGTGCTGGAGGATTCGCTCGTTCCATGGAAAAATGTCAGGGTGAAAGGGTTTTGAGCCCCTTTTTGACATTTTTACAGTTATTTATTAAAATAGTGCTCTATTGGTGTATCAAAGGAGCAGATGCTGATCAAGAAAGGATTACCTTACATCATATAAGATGTAAGATAACCCAAATATCGTTAGTTTTTTCTTCTGTTCAAGCCTCGTACAGGTGCCGTCAAGTACGCGGCGGATATTTGCAAAGGCATCTTGTTCAGATTCTAATCTAAACAAGATACATTACTGTGTAATATAAGCCTGCAGTCGAGGATATAAACCTTGTTCAGGTTCTAACCTGATCGAGGTACATAATTATTATACTATGTAATTACGGCAGTGGCTGATCTATTAAGATCATTCTTATTCGGGCTCTAGCCCATTAAAGAGGCGTAACAAGGTTATGTTGCCTAAGCCACGAGTCAATCTTTTTCTGTGGAGGACACGAACGCTGCAGAGGACCACGAGTCATAGACTTCGTCCATCGAGGAGCAGTGAGCACGCAGCGTACACACCTACACACGGCGAGTAAGTGGCGATGCTTTTCTCTGCCTACGGGCGGTGATCGGCCATTTTGTCGTGCGCGCGCTTGCGCCTCGGCGACCTCGATGCACACGGCGTCGTCCGCGTGGCACTTGGCAGTTGACTGACGCACAATGAAGCACGTCATCACCCCATAATTAGATGCATGTGTCGCTCGTGGTGCTCTACATCACAGAAGGCGAGCCAAAACTCCAGCGGACTGCCGTTACCTGCAACAGTCGTTCAGGTCCTCACCTGTTTGACGTTCATAGTTATCACTTTTATGTAACCTTATAACATTTATAAGTTATTTGGGTTGAATAGTAATTAAAATATAATCATTCAGGCGCTATCCTGTTCGATATTCACAGATATTGCTGTGACCTACCATTATCTAGTTTTCTAATATTTATTAATTACTTGAGTTGAATAGAAATTCAAATGTAGTCGGTCAGACCCTATAGTCCGTTCTGTACTCATAGTTCTTACTATGACACATTGCTATCTATGCAACCTGATAATATTTATAAGTTATTTAATTATAAATTAAAAGACAACTTCTCAGGTGCTAATCTGTTTGATGTGCATATTTCTATGTTTTATATATCTATATATCGTTTAATAACACTTATAAATTAAACAGATAGTAAATTACATTTGATCGCTCAGGTTCTAACCTCTGTAGTTATTACTATGCCTTTAACACAAACATCTCAATTTATATAAACATATAGTTTATATAAGTTATATAAATATTTATTAAAATTTGAGGATCAAATTTACTCTGTTTGAAGCTCATAGTTTTTTTACACTGCCTTTGCTAAGATGCCCTTATAACGTGCCGTTATAACGTTTCAACTTGTGTAATCATTGTATAATGGAAATTTGGCATTCAGGCCCTATCCTATGAGCGATTTTTAGTGATTACTTTTTGTTCAGATTCTATATAATTCAATTATCTGAATTTGAATCTAGTGCACCTCGATGCACAGAGTAGCGTCCTTATAGAACTCAATTCTTTTGTAAAGATTAAAAAATTGTCACTCAGATCTATAACCTGTTCGACATTCGTAGTAATTACTATAATTTGCCTAATCTGGGGATAAACTACAGATCGTGTCTTCACACGCTAATTGAAATTAAATATTAAGTATAAATATTCATTCGGCTCTATGGTGCTCATTTTCTCAAGTTATACTGGGATGTAGGTCTTAATTAATTTAAGGAAACTACAATGACTCACATTATTACTTGAAATTTTTCATTAATACCCTAGAATTTTGAGTTTTGATAGTTACAAATATAATTTTTGCCTCATAACATGCTGGATGCATGTTTTTCTGCAAAAGTTACTGACTCTGCCTAAGTGAATGGGTGACAGCGGCAACTGTCTTTTTATCTTCATCATCTCAGCTATGCTGTCTGCTATATGCTGTCCGCTTCATGCGACACTTTTATGCAGGCGCGATAATATTCGCAGCGTTACAGAGGCGGTAAGACCGGTAGTCTAATACCTGAATGTATTTCATTGGCGTTCACTAGACACTCGCATCGCGTTCCAAGATTGAGAGACTGAGCCGGGTTGGCACACGCGCAGCGCCATGAATCGACAATATCGTGCTTAACCGAGCGTCACACGCACTGGTTATCATCAGAGGGAAATTGTCTTACATGTAGGTTTTTTCAGAGAACCGGGCTTCTCGCTGGCATCCAACGCTTAGAGCGTTGAGATCGCACCTTCTTATTCGGGAGCGACGATTTGATCATGAGGAAGAGGTACGAAATACAATTGTACAATTGAAGGAACTTACCTGTAAGTGAAGTTCGATTAAAATTGTATGAAGCACCTCTTCCGAAATGATCAATCCCACCCTGGTCCCGTATCTATAAGCCTCTATTTTCATTTCGGAAGAGGTGCTTCATATAATTTTAATCGAATTTCACTTACAGGCAAGTTCGTTCAATTGTACAATTAATCTTAGTCATGTTAAATATTACTACTCTATCAATTGTACAATTAATCTTAGTCATGTTAAATATGACTATCTCTATCATTTTAAATAAATAAATCACATTACAACTATAATTTTGTTAAATTTTAGGTTACCTCTTCATTTAGCACTGCTTTGACTCGGGAGTCACGTTCGAACCACCTTAAGGTGGCTCATCCGTACTCCGTGATTGAAAACACTGGAAATCTGAACGAAACTTCGGGAGTTGTTTGTTATCAATTCAAAACAAACCTCCCGAATTTTCAGGCCCAGTTGTCAGGCAAATTTTTGCAAACGAGCCATTTGAAAATTCATTTTTTAACAATATGGCTCTTATGGGAGACCATTTAATGATGCACTGGAAATGATACGATATCTTAAAAAAAAAAACTGAATATTCAATCGCGAAAGGGAATAGAATTGGGTACTGCTATACGTAGCGCACGCCCACTAAACGATGGATAATGAAATATCTTCAGGAACATCATCGGAATTCACAATTATTATTTAGGTATAGTTTTTAGAAAAGATCGTGATATATTTTAGAAAGTTTATTTACGTTACTATTTTTACTAGGAATATGTCACTGAGGAAATAATACCTTTTGTGTTCTAAGATAGTATTCATTTAGAAAAATTCAATAATTTTTAACCATTCAAAATTTTGAACAAATTCATACCTTTTAAAATGCGTCCACGCTTGATTATAATTTCTGGAATCGATGATTTAGATTCTTTTTTAAATTAAAACATAACTTTTGGTGTGTGATCTTGATAGCATTATCATATCGCTTCGAAATGGAAGAGATTATTTCGCCACTCCGTGTTCACTAATTGTGTTTGTTTACACTAGCGAAATAAGATGAAACTGCGAGGATTTGCTCTGCATTTGTTTCAACGAAGCCGAATATAAAATTAAAGCCTAATATATGGCTTAAGTCATCGTTGCTTTTAAGGCAGATAGATCCATCAAAGATAAAGACAATGAAAATAGAAGGAGAAGAAGAATTAGAAAAAGAAATTAAAGCTCCCCCGCCCTGGTAGAAATCTTAACCGCAAATTACCTATTTTTTTAGCTAACTTTATGGCCAAGAATAATATTCTGCTTTATTTGATAATTATGTAAGGTAAAAGTATCAATCCTTGGCTGTCAAAAATTGTGTACCAATAAGTAGCCGCATGTAGTTAATAGTAGGTATATTTTCGAAGTTACATTCAAATGCATTATTTTCTTTTTAAATCTAATTTAGATATGGCCGAAATTTTTAATATTCCAAAATGAATGCAGTTATAGTGCAATTGAAAACTGAAAAAATTTGTGTCAAATTATTTTAAAAGAAGAATATAGCATATTTGAAAACCAAAATAATCGGAGACATGAGAATACTCTGGCCGTTCGATTTGAGATGGATTTGGTCATATCGACGCCCTCTATGCATAAGGTAAAGTATTACTATGAAGTTATCAATGTTACCCATGATATTATATACGATTTTAAAGAACTATCTTTCAAACTTAATTCGAATAAGATAACAATAAAAAAAGGAAAAAAGAGTATTGTAGCCATAGGAGTGTCAAAATTTAAGCAAGTAGCGGCCATTAAAGGATTATACAATCAGCTAATAGGGGAGAGCGGGGCATGTGTGGCACCGTAACTTTGGGATAAGTTTATATTAATATTTTAGGTATTTGAGTAATTTCAAAAAAAGAAATAGGTAGTTAAACATATTGAGAATTAGTAGCAATAGTCAAATAATATTATTTTTCAATATATTTTTAGTTATAAATCGAAACGTAAAACTCGTCAAAATGGTCTACGTGCCCCAGTAGCGGGTACGTGTGGCACCTGGGAGACTGCGGTCTCGTCTAACTTTAAAATTTCTTCCGATCAGCTGGCCTGACCAGATTTGCCAATATATTTATATATTATACTCTCGTAAATAATATAATTACATAAATAATATTTGTTTACTTACCATTAATTGATATTTTTATTAATTTAAACGGAAATTTTAAAAGGAATTGATAAATATTTTTGAAAGTTAAGTATATTTAATGACTATTGGCAGACTGTTCGTTTAATTGTTATTTACAAAATTGATATTACTAATTTAAACTACTTTATCAACAATAGTCGTCTTTTGAATAAATGAAGATTTTCAGACTAAAAAAGTTTAGAAATGATTGGTGTAGAAATGTTTGGCGTAAATCTACCAAAGATTCTTAATTATTGATAGAATTTATTAATAACAATTAATCGAACAGTCTAATTAATTATATTGTCATTTAAACATTTTCATGTTGACAAGCATGCTTTTTTTTTACTATAAACAAAGCGTATAAATGGAAAATAAAAAATTGTTTGTACTCTGATTGTATTTTATTTTTAATCAGGTATACTCAACTACGACTTTTAATTAACAGTTAACATAACATTAATCACATTAAGTTCCAAAAATTTTCATCTTTAATTCCTTTAATTACTTTAAGAGTTATACTACACTATAATAACTTAAAAATATATTATTTCTTATTAATAATAAATAAATAATATATTATGTTATTAATCATGGTATATAAGTAAGTTCGTAAATCTGATCAAGCTGTCTGATCAGAAGAAAAGTCAGGAGAAGCGAGAGCGCGCGCTACATGTGTATGTCTCTCTCCCCTCCATTTCCCTAGTCAAGCGACGCAGTTGGCATGGTAGCTCACGACAGTCACGATGCTCTCTTTCTGCCGTTGGGCATTGAGGTGTAAGGCCCGTTACACGCAAAAAGGAATAGTGACAGATATAAGAAATTAACATGGCTTAGTATATCTATATATGTGAGGAACAGCAAGGAATAAGCGCTGTTCCTCATATATATAGATATACTAACCCATGTTATTTCTGTATCTGTTCCTTGTATTTTTTTGCGTGTAAGGGGCCTAAGCACTGCGTGCTCCGAGCGTGGAACGCTCTCGAGAGCGTTATTATTGAAGATAATAATGTAATTAGAACTGTTGAATCATACGAGACTGATGTTTTAGGAGCTAATCCTACTCAAACAGGCATCAAAGAGCGCTGTGTTTTCAACGAACTAAAAAATTTTCATATAGTTGAAAATATATATGTTGACGTTATGCATGATTTCTGCGAAGGTATCATTGGATATTCTGTAGGCAAAGTTCTCGATGCTTTAGTTAAAAAAAAAAGTATCAACTTACATGCATTAAACTGTAGGATAGACAGCTTTCCTTACGGAGAATTAGAAAAAGCCAATACGCCTATGCCTTTGCAATGGACAACTTCTAAAAAAGGAGCTAAAAAATTAAAACTCAAACAGTCATCTGCCGAAATGCTTTGCCTTGCACGATATCTTGGTCTAATGATTGAGGATTTAATACCACCACAAGATGTTCATAAATAAAAAGTTATATAAATGTATTCGTAAGATAATATCTTACATAACGTCACCTGTGTTAAACAGAGGAGAAATAGAAACTCTTGACGATTTAATACAAAAGCATAATATCCTATACTTAAAACTATATGGTAAATTAAAACCGAAAATGCACATGTGGTTGCACTATAAGAGAGTTATGCTCTTAAACGGTCCTGTAACACATTATTCCACGTTAAAATACGAAAGAAAAAATAAGGAATTAAGAGAAATATCTCTTGGAACTACATGTACCATTAATTTACCATATACAATCGCGATAAGACATTAACTAAATTTATGTTATAAAAAAGAAACTTATAATGCTTCAGTTGAAACAGTCTTACTTGGGCCTATACTATGTAAGAATGCATACCAGGAATTCAGACGTTTAATTCCTAACTTAAGAGATGACGTACCTGTTACGACCTTAAAGTATGTTGAAATTTTAGGCAAAAAATATATGCAAGAAAGTATTGTTGTTACTCAATTTTCAGAAGAGGGCCCTAAATTTGGAATTATTAAGAACATATTTTGCGTGATAATTGATGGCGAAAAAAACGTATATTATCAAGTTAATGAATTTGTAACTTTGTACTTTCATAATTATTATTATGCTTATGTAGTTGATTCAACCAATGCTGAAATGGCAGTATTTAATATTAATTTGATTCCAAAATACCCACCTTGTTTGTACGTTAAAAAAAAATGCGTTGAGTTTGTGAATACCAGGCATATTATATAGAAGATATACTTATTTCTACTATTATCACTTATTATCACTTGTTTTTCCGCAAAAATATAAATAAATTATTATTTGTTTAAAAAAGGATAGTTTTTGTTAATTAACACATATTCCCTATTTATAATTAAATTTTTTTTTTGTTAGTAACGATTTACCTTTACAGTTTGTAAAAAATATTTGAAAAAAAAAGTATTATAATTTTAGATATTTTCCAAAATATTAATACTATATGAACAAATATAGACAATAATATAAAATTATACTCACATTTTCTAATTTTAATGATTGTTACATTTTATGAGTGTAGTTCTTGTTACTTTTTTAAATAGCTTTATTTATAAAAATAATATAAAATAAATAAAATCATTTTTCTCCATACGGCGCGTAAAGTGCGTACTGTACGCCCTGCGGGCGAAAGACAGCCTATACGCATTTACGCTCCTGGTGGAAAAACGTAGCACCATGGGAGTAAGTCAAGAATCCCTCAGATCGCATGTTTATCATATGTATAAGTATTTGTCATTGTCGATTGCATTTGTCTCGCTTTCGGCTCGGGTGACAATTATATGCGATCTGGGACATTCTTTACTTTTACTCCCTATAGGTGCATAATGTAATATATTATAAATACGTTCTTCGTCTTGTATTTGAATCTATATATTGTTCATGCGCGCATGCGCCCTCCAATCTCCTCATTCGTGCCCCCCACCCCAAGTCTCGCGTGAATTCCCATAGAGTTGTTACCGAAATCGCAACAACGCTCTTGGGAATACGGTATAACTAACGCGATGGTTTTCTAGTGTCAAGCTTTAGACAAAAACGTATCGATTTCGAAGCAATTGGAGTAAAGGTATGCACCTTATTTAGTACTGGAGAGGTCCATGCAAATAATGCTCGTTTCTGTTGCGTTAGTAATGTTGATCACCTACCAATCTCCCAACATAAAAACTGATACTTTATAAGCAACAAGATTTACACTAAAGTCGCTAGAAATTTCTCTCCGTGATAGACCCTGTACTCATCACTGAATAAACTAGATATAGCTTTACTATTGTACAACTACTGTCCTTCATTCATAAAACCAACATCACGATCCATATCCCAACAGGTATAGTAGCCGAGTCCACAGTGGCAAGTGTGCCGAGCGTGTCCCACTCGGGTGCCACATATACCCCATAAAGATACAATTTTTAACTAGTAATAAATCCTTCTATAATATACCTAACATAAACAAATAAAAAAGCAGTTAAAAGTTTGTTTTGCGAACTATCAAATGCACACATTTTCGAATAATATATATTCATTTTTCTATTACTACCACGCGAATAAAAAATGAAGTGAAACTCATTTTTCTGCTAAAAATTTCAGCTGCATCACATTGTTCAAATAACAATTTTTTTATGCTATTTTTTACGGAGAAAAAAAATAGAAGTATTCTTTATAAGCTGCACTTGAATTTTCAGTAAAATATTCAATAATGTTAAACATATTTAAATGCCAATTCTACCCGCGGTGCTACGCATACCCGACTCTTCCATATAAAAAATTAATCATTCAATGCTTCCGATGAAGATTATGACATACTAATTATACACGAAAAGAAAAGAAGGACACTAATGTCCAAAAATATATTTATACCACTCTAACCTCAAAATCACAACATTGGTATGATTTTTCGGCGCTCGTGGTATAAAATACCGTTCGAAACGAGTGCGGAAGTTGATTATTTACTTCATGTGACTTTTCGCACTCGCTTCGCTCGTGCGAAAAACGTCACATGAAGTGAATCATCACCTTCCGCACCAGTGTCGAAATGTACTATTAAAAAAAGGTATATTCTGACGTAAAGATTTAAGAACCGTGTGTAAAAACAATATTATACCGCAACAATACCATTCATATTATTCATATAATTTATTAATTGCTAAATCTGACAACGATACTGATAATGACCAAGAAGAAGACGACAGTTAATTAACATAATCACTTGAGAATGAAATTGTATTATATTTTTTAAATAAATGTATGCATATGGGTGGTTTCACGTCTTCCGCGAGAACCAAAAAATTAAAGTCACTCAAATTTTGTTTACTTGCTAGAAATTTTTTTAGGTTGAGCTCGCTTCCCGGGCCTTTTTGAGTTTGGAGATTTTATTATTTAAATTATCTTTGGCCTGCCCGCCTGCACGTCTAGACTAATTCTTTAGGTGGATATTGCATCCCCCGCGTATTCGACTTTTTAATTTATTGAATTAAAAGTAAAAGAGAATTTTATTTATTGAATCATCCTGGATCTACCCATCTAAGCCTGTAGATTATTTAATAGGAATTACGCTTTCCCCGTTTCAAGGTTTTCTTATTAAAAGATTCTTAGGACTTTCTTGCACGGAACGGCGTTGAGCTTTGAGATAGCGCTCTATTGAATTATCGTTGGCGTCTGAGTTGGGACATATGCATAGGCGACGTTGATGTAGGTTGGAGCGAAAATTTGAGATCCTACTAGGATCTGTTTTGTCCTATTGCGGCCAATATTATAGTTCACTGATACTCGTAGTTATTTAATTCATTTATGCTGATACAATTATAAAATATGCCTTTCATTATACCCTGGCCGAAAGTACCCCTTTCGGCTCAAAAACACGAATGTGGTATTTTCAGCCTGGGTATGGTGAAAAATAGTTTTTGTACCGCATGCACGATTTTCGCGTTTTTTGAATCTATTAATAGAGCGGAAAGCGACCGCTTGTCGACCAGCGGGCGGTAAAAACTGAAAAGCGTCCGTTGCTCGCCGTAGTGGGTGGTAAAAATTGAAAAGCGCCGCTGCTCGCAGTATTGGACGATATTGCAATATGTTGTAGTACATTAAAAAATAAGAGACACGTATTTTTTTTACGTGCTGATAGACACTTTAAGGGGGTGAAATCTACCCCTAAAGTTCACCCTCAAAAACAGTTTTTTTCAAATATTTCAAAAACGAATAAAGCTAGCTTAATGAAACCGACGCCAAAAGTTGTAGAATAAAAAAGCCTTCAAAATAGCATTACTTTCAATTTTAAGGGTAGCAACCCCAATTTTTTTTTTCAAGAAAACTAAGCTTTTTTCATCAATTTTCAGCTATAAAAATTACAATAAATTTAAAAGAAAATTAAAAAATAAAGTTGACCTGTCTCGTAGTTTTGGCCAAAATTATTTTTTAGGGGGTAACTACCTTAATAAAACTAATGCTAAAAATCTTAAAATTAAAAAGACAAATTAATAGAACGTGATTTTACCTGAATTAAGTTTTCCAGATGTCGAGGATGTAACATATACGTTTGTAGGCACAAACAAATTTTGTGAGACAATTGGTCCAAATTCTCCGCTTCGTTCCTTTGGGGGGGGGGGGGGGGGTAAATTTTGTTCGGTCAAAAAAAGGCAAATTTTCAATAATTTTTTTAGAGCACTTTGCTATTATCGATTTATTTGAAAATTTAGTATGTTATTATACAATATTTAAAAAGTTTGTAAAAAAATTTTGGTGCAAAAATATGAAGAAACAACGGAGTTATAGCAGTTTTTCGCCGATGTCTCGAAAAATGTTTTTTTTCCGGTGACCGCGAATGCTCATCGCTGGATTATCTAAAATCAAAAAAGTAAATAGTTTTGGTTAGTTGATACCTTTCTCCCTCAAATGACGCTTCGTTTTTTTAATTTTATAAATTTTTTCATGTTTTGCATCATTTTTAAGGTAAAAGGTCGATTTTTGCAAAAAAAAAACGACTTATTTGTTATTGTAAAATTGAAAAAAAAAAAAAAAAAAAACGAAGCGTCACCTGAAAGCTTTATATGTGTAGAATATGTGTACAAAATTTCAAAACGATCAGTTGAGTAGTTTTTTTGGGACGCTGATCACCGGCTTCATAGAGACCCAAACAGCTGCCGCTTACCGCTCGGCGCAGGTAGCTAAAATGTGCGTAAAACTGAGTAGGAGCAAGGTTCGTTCAAACTGCTGTAACTCCGTCAATTTTGCTCTGATTGATCTCAAAAGTTAACACAATATTTCTGAGGTGTTATAGATTCAAAATATCAAATAAAAAAAAATTGAAAAAAAAAGGTTTCAAACTTTACCCCCCCCCCCTTAATACTAAAAATAATGGTGATAGTAACTTTCCTGTGGCTGAAATTGTCGGCTGTACAGTATAGCTATGAGTTGTTGATGTGACCGACTGTACAAGGCACTGTAATTTCTTTTCTCCTTCAAAAGCAAGAGATCGACCAGAATGCATTTCCAACTGAAAACCAGACTGGTCTGAATTATATGTATTGTCAGCGCCTATTTGATTAATCAATTGTTTGACTTCTGTTATGAATTCTACTTCTTTTTTATGCAAATCATTTCTATTTTCTATACTTTTTTTTGTGATAAATTTATTAATTTTTCGAGAAACAAAGCTATTAGGCGATTCCATTAAATCTAACAGTATCATTTGGAAATGGTCTTTTATTTCTATTTCTTTAATATTATAAGGGCTATCTTCAATATCAAGTGTTTGGAAATAGGCAAGCAGCAAATTAATAACATTCAGAGGATTAATTTTCATTTTGAGTGCTAAAATAATCAAACATTTATAAGAATAATTGCATACAGAAATAGTATCTTTACAACACACATATATAGAATGCTGAAAATAAAAACATTTTTTTAATTTGTATGCGTCACCCCTCTAAACGTTACATTACTATGTTGCGAGAACATAGCTATTTCTCAATGAGGAAGCTTTGTACGTTGTACGTTGTACGCTTTTACTGATGTACGCCATCATGCGACCAATGTCTTTTTACCGGGAAATATTTGTTTAAATATTAAAAAAATACCATATTTTCACAAGATAATAATGTTGCATTTAAAAAGGCGACACATACAAATAAAACAAATATTTATACTTTGGGCCATCCTGTTAAGAATCTATTAAGAATATCGTATCTGTATATTTCTTTACTAAAGCGCTTGATTAAAATGAAAAGAAGGTAATCTCGCGTTTTTTTTTTAATTTGTAAACAGTAATCAATAAGATGTATTGCACAATGCCTGTTAATTTAGATTTATTAAAATTAAGATTTAGTTATTTAAAATTATTATTTGTATGTAAAATTTATTATTTGTAAAACATCTAATAGTAAAGGAACCGTATACAATTTTGGCTAAAAATTGAATCAGGAGTCTATAATTTTGTTAATAACAGAAAGTAAACAATACAGTATACACAATAAAGTATATTTTGATACATTTTTTAATTTTCGTAAAAATATTAAAAATACTTTATGCACTTATAAATCAGGATTTTTTAAATCTTTAAAATTAAAGAAAAATCAATTTAAACTATTTGTGCTCTATAACGTCAAATGTATCTCCAAAAAATGTAACAATGTACGAAATTGCATACTTTCTAATATGTTCATTAAAAATAACGCAAAATATAATTTTGAAAAGCTGTTATAATTTTATTAAAGCCTATAGACAGATACGAAATTCTTACAATTAATGCATTAGATCTGATATATAAATAGACATTTACCTGTAGCTTTGTAGTGCTGCTGACATTAAAAAAAATGAATTGATGCAATATTACAGCCACAATATTGTAGAAATAACCACTTTCACAAAACAACACTGCACGACTGGAACTCTACCGATTTATAAATACAATGTTTGCCAGCAATATATAAAACTACGAGTTAAATCACCAATCTATAAATATCCGCCTCATAATAACATAAAAATAACATATTATTTTCTCATTCACAATCAGCGATTACTCTTATTTACTGCATAAAAATCACTTACATCCACGTACACACACGCACACACACATTAATTTTTTTTTAATGCTTTATTTATCACGTATCAAAACGGTACGATTGCCTTTGACGAAGTATTTATAATAATACATAAAATATAATAAAGGGAAGTAAGAACATAATGAACTTCCGGGGATGATTTGCACCCCTTTAAAATGTATTATTCACAGATAAAAAATATAAATATTTTTCGTTTTTTGGTTCACTACAACATATAAAAGTTTAAATAAACATGTTACTTTTCTTGTGGAATTCAAGTCAAAATTAGTTTTTCGAAAAAGCTTTACAATAATCCGTTTAAACAAGTAGTTTAACCAAACTAATTTTGCAAAATTAATGATAAATTAGTATTTCGTATTGCCCGAAAGCGCTAAAATTACATAGCGTTTGTCTGTGTTATTGGTCAAAATTTTATGGTCAATCTTTTCAATGGAATGGTTTTTAAAGAGATATATTTATTGTAATGTTTATAGTTGAAAATTGATAAAAAACTTAATTTCCTTTAAAAAAATAGGGGTTGCTACCCTTAAAATTGAAAGTTATGCAGATTTATGGCCTTTTTAATTTTAAGATTTTTAGCGTTAGTTTTATTAAGGTATCTTTATTTATTTCTGAAATAATGAACAAAATATAAATAAGGGGTAGTTACCCCCTAAAAAATAATTTTGGCCAAAACCACGAGACAGGTCAACTTTATTTTTTAATTTTCTTTTAAATGAAATCTGTTTTGAGGCGATATATAATTTATTGTAATTTTTATAGCTGAAAATTGATGAGAAAAGCTTAGTTTCCTTGAAAAAAAATAGGGGTTGCTACCCTTAAAATTGAAAGTAATGCTGTTTTGAAGGCTTTTTTATTCTACAACTTTTGGCGTCGGTTTCATTAAACTAGTTTTATTCGTTTTTGAAATATTTGAAAAAAACTGTTTTTGAGGGTGAACTTTAGGGGTAGATTTCACCCTCTTAAAGTGTCTATCAGCACGTAAAAAAAATACGTGTCTCTTATTTTTTAATGTACTACAACATATTGCAATATCGTCCAAATCGGCGACTTACACTTGGGGTACCTTCCTTGTAAGTCCACAGACAGATCTGCACTTAAAACTTACACTTTATATCTCTTAGCGGTAGGGGAGGGTGGGGCACTATGGGTCTCCTTGACTTTTGGCCATCATATTTAATTATGCGATAGGTATGAGCACTTATGAATGAGGCAATTGTCTAAAAGAACTTTCGAAAAACATAATATTCACCTGTAAATGTTGATATTTTTCATATTATTCAAACCAGAAAGTATAATGAGACCGAGTTCAAAAAACCCATAACACCCCACTAGTGGGGCACGTTGGGTTTTAACGCAGGGCATGAGAGGTTGAGGATGGGGCGTGAGGAGTTGAGGGTGGGGCGTGATGAGTTGAGGATAAGGCGTAATAGATACAAGGATATCATTTCGGCTTTCATTTGATTATATGAAATGTAAATTAAAATAATAATTTTAACTTTTTTAATATTTTTACTTTTTCATCAGTCCTTTTGTATTTCTTTTGTTGTTTAAATTTTTTTAATGTATAATTAGCAATACCTATTATTACACTATCACATTTCATTTGTAGGTACTATGTTATACAGTTAGAATAATTACATGTAGCGCACTAAAAACGAGTTCTATAGTTTAAAACATAATGAAATTTTTCTCAAAACGAACATAAATAATTTATTATATTTAAATAACACATAATATTAGTTAACAGATTCTTTGTAGAATATCACATTTGTACTAGGATGGCATGTTATAATATGGATAAGGCATAGGCATTTGCATGGGCAAAATATTTTGATTGGCACCTGCAAAAACTGGCATTTGATAATATGAGAAAGGGAAAAATTGCTGTGGTGCCTCAGAAACTTGAGACGGTTGTACAGCACCTCCTTTTTTTCGTTTTTTTGTAGGAACTTCATGCACAGGTTCAGTAAGTTTCGGAATAAGTGGTATTTGAAATGGTATCGCTGGGATTGGTTGTATAGGCTGAGTTTGATTGCCCTTTTTTCCTCTTTTTGTTTTTGGAAAAGGTTTTTGATGCCCATTAATTTCTGTGGCTGGTACATTATCCAGTGTTGTTGAAGAATTCTCCTTAAATTCTAGTCCATTTAAAATATCTGCTAAGGGTCCCTTCTGAGTCACTTCTTCTTTGAGTTTTCTTTTTCTCTCTTTTTTAATATTTTTTACTTTCATAGCTATAAGCTCCTCTTTGTAATTAGTATCAGTGACTATTGCCGCTTTTCCTTTTCGACTTTTTGCAGGTACAGATTTTTCTTGGCTAGGCCCTTTATTTCTTTTTCCTTTTGGAAAACCTTTTTTTGTACATTTTCAACTGAATCAGAAGAGCCTGATTGTGTCAATTGAGGAGCACTGTTTTCTGCCTCAAAGTCGTTTAAAACAGTGGTTGAATTTGAATCAGTAGAATTAGAATTTGTTAAGACAATGATATCCTTTCTTTGAGTTACTTCCGAGCTAGTACCATTTTCGATCGATTCAGACGATCTACAACTCTTTGCCGCATCCATAGTTGCGTCCGATGATTAGAAATAAAAATAGTATATTACGCACCATGGGAGGAAAAAACTTGGACAGTCCACAGCTCGTGTAAATTGCCACCCGAGCCTTCGGCGTGGTGCGTATACTATTTTTCCTCACATCGAGGCAGAAAATGTCATATTTCCGTTTCGGAGCCGGGCGGGAATGAGGCACTTTCGGCCCGGTGTGAGGAAAATTATAATAATTAAAACAGCCTCAACATTACCAATTTGGTTGTTTAAAAATTATTACATACGAATACATTAAGTAATGTTTCAGCTTCTACTAAATCTATCACAGGTAAGCTAATCTCAGCTATTTCTATCGCTTGAGTTTGAACATTATTTATTGAATTGTAGTGACTGTCATTTTTAACTGCTACAATTTCTTCAGCAGCCTGGATAAACGGATCATGAATAGGATATTCAACTGATAAAAAATATTATTTGTAAATAATCTGTAAATAATTTGTAAATAATTTGTAAATATTTGTATATAATTCGCCGATGTTATTTAATAATTTATTCTTCTCAAAATGAGTATATTTACTTATGTAAACTACTTAGTAAAATAACTCAAGTAATTAGTTATACAAAAATGATTAAAAACTAATATCATTTTTTTAAATACCTTGGAGATTATTGGAATGAAGTGTAGCATTGTCATTCGTAACCAGCTGGACAAAATCATCTTTAGAAAAAACATTTCTATTGAATGGGCTAATCCCTGTTTTTCTAAAGGCATTTACAGCTATCTCTATTTTCGCAGCTTTCATAAAAGCTTTGCCGAATACTTCATAGATATGTTTTAATTGCAAGACACGAGGAAAATTGTCTCTCATCCAGATAGAAACTTCTTCCGTGTAAAAATTACTAAGCGGCTTCATGAAAGCTACATCAAGTGGCTGTAGCCGATGAGTACAATGCGGTGGGAAACATAAAACGTTCACTCTGTTCTCTTGAGCCAAGTCAATTAGTTCTAAATTTTTCACGTGCGTAGAATGACCATCTAACAAAAGTAATGTCGGAGTCGCTTTACTTGATTTCGAAAATTTGGAGCAAGCCTTAAACCATTTAGTGAAAATATGAGCTTGAATCCATCCAGATTCATGAAACTCGGTCCATGCTCCGGTGGGAGCGCCAACTAGATATTCCGGATTTTCTTTTTTTCTGGGAAAAATTAGCATTGGAGGCATAAACTGACCACTCGCAGAGAAACAAATTTCAGCTGTGACTGTTTCTCCTCTTTCAGCTGATGATCTTGATCCAACTTGCTTTTTTCCTTTACACGCAATCACAGTTTTTGCTGTTTTTGGGTTACAGGTTATACCCGTTTCATCGACATTGTATATTTGTGATGGTTGAAACTTAAACCGAGTCATAAGATCATCTAATAAATCATAAAAATCGTCTAGAGCCTTCTTATTGAATCCACTTGATCGTGCAGCAGATGCCAATTCACTTTTACGATGCGATAAGTTATTCCTACGCATAAAACTGCGAAGCCAATCTTTTCCAGCTAGACCTGGAATTGAAAATTCAATACGAAAGTTATGATGTATAAGTGCATTAGATAGTCATGATAAGTAAATGAATAATTAAATAAAGAATATAAGTATAAAGTTATTATCATAATTACCCGATTCATTATTAAAATGATGCTGCAAATTAAATCGTACTGCCAATTGATATGCTAATGATTTCACTTCTATAGATGAAAATTCGATGAGCTTATTTTCTATATCTAATATATATTGTAAATACAAATAAGTTTCCGCCGTTTTTTTATAAAAATTATCAATTTATTGTAAAAAAAATATACGTTACATTTTATTCAAAATATTGTCCGTCATTGGCTACTACTTTTTGCCATCTTTCTGGCAGCATTCGAATGCCACATCGAAAAAACTCTTCATCTTTTGAAGCTACCTATGAATCGACCCAATTTTTGGCTTCTTCGTAAGAAGTGAAGTGCTGCTTGACCAGGGCGTGAGCCGTCGACCGGAACAAGTGGTAGTTCGAAGGAGTAATGTCTGGTGAATACGACGGGTGGGGTAAGACATCCCATTGTAAAGCTTCCAAAGTATACTTGACAACTTTTGCAACATGTGGCCGAGCGTTGTCGTGCTGAAAAATCACTTTGTCATGTCTTTTGGCATATTGGGGGCGTTTAAGTTTCAATTCTTTGCTCAATTGCAACAGTTGCTGTTGATAACGTTCTCCAGTAATAGTTTCGTTAGGCTGGAGTAGCTCGTAATAGATTACTCCGAGCTGATCCCACCAAATGCACAACATTAACATTTGCCATAAATATTCGATTTGGCCGTTGAAGTTGGTACATGGCCGGGCTTACCCCATGATTTCCTACGCTTTGGGTTGTCGTAGTAGATCCACTTTTCATCCCCCGTCACTATTCGATGCAAAAAACCCTTTCGACTTTGTCTTTGGAGAAGTTGTTCGCACGTGAAAAGACGGCGCTCGACGTCTCTGGGTTTCAGTTCATGCGGAACCCAATTTCCTTGCTTTTGTACCATACCAATGGTCTTGAGATGGTGTGAAATCGCTTGTTGAGTCACTCCCAAGCTTTCTGCGAGCTGCTCTTCAGTTTAGCATGAGTCTTGGTTCAATAATGCCTCTAACTCAGCGTCTTCAAACTTGATTGGCCTTCCTTCGCGTTCTTTATTTTCCATGTCAAACTCGCCGTTTTTAAACTTTTGAAACCACTCACAACAACTTCTCTCACTTAAAGCAGCATCACCGTAAACTTCTACAAGCGACCGATACGCCTCAGCAGCAGATTTCTTTAAATGAAATAAATAAATCAAAACTTCCTGCAAATGACGCTTATTCGGTACAAAACTCGACATTTTTTAACAAAACAAAAATGTATACTGCCAATACAAAGTCAATAGTATTTTAAGGTTATGTTGTTGATGGGTGTCCAAACTTTCTATGTGACATTTTACATCTGACGATTTCAAAGTAATCTTGTCGGTGGGGCCATCTCTTGAAAACGGCGGAAACTTATTTGTATATAGCTTCTTGTTCAGCTGTAAATGCTTTTGAAAACCCTGTCTCTGAAACAATATTGTAAACATATAGCCTATAACTAGTTCAATTATTACATAATATTATCAACACCCCCGTTTATTTTTAGGTTACATAATAATATTAGTAAATAACAAAAATATCAAATTACCTTTTTTTAAAACCACAGGAAGTAAATTTTCTGTACATTCCTTGCATTTTTGTTGAAGAGTAGATGCAGGTACTCCGTATTCAGTCGCAGCAGCTTTTATGGTTTTTCCATTCAACACAAGTAGATAAGCTACACCGATTCTGCCCCCCCACCACTCCCCCTCCAGCCGACCTGTGCAGCGTTCTGATTGGTTGAGACGATCGGGTGAGGCCCCGTCCACTTTCGAGAAGCTTCTACGCCCACCATTTGCAATGACGTCATCAAATAACAATTGTCAGTATTTTATTGTCACAATTTTGTATACTAGTGACCCCTGGCGGCGGGCGGCAGCAGCGCGACCTAATCTAAAATAACGGTTTTTCAAACTTTTCCTTTTCCAACGGTTTTTCGTCACCGAGACTTGATACGATGCTCTATTCTAAAATAACGGTTTTTCAATTCTTTTCCTTTTCCAACGGTTTTTCGTCACCGAGACAGGACAGTTCTGCCCCCCCCCCACTCGCCCACCCGCCGACCTGTGCAGCGTTCTGGTTGGTTGAGACAGTCGGGTGAGGTCCCGCCCACTTTCGAGAAGCTTCTACCCCCACCATGTGCAATGACGTCATCGAATAAAAATTGTCAGTATTTTATTGTCACAATTTTGCATGCAGGTCGAATTTTTATTTACTAGCGACCCTCGGCGGCGGGCGGCGGCGGCGCGACCTAATCTAAAATAACGGTTTTTCAAACTTTTCCTTTTCCAACGGTTTTTTGTCACCGAGACTTGATACGATGCTCTACTCTAAAATAACGGTTTTTCAATTCTTTTCCTTTCCAACGGTTTTTTCTCCACCGAGACTTGATATGATGCTCTATTCTAAAATAACGGTTTTTCAAACCTTTTCCTTTTCCAACGGTTTTTTCCCCACCGAGACTTGATACGATACTCTAATCTAAAATAACGGTTTTTCAATTCTTTTCCTTTTCCAACGGTTTTTCGTCATCGAGACTTGATACGATGCTCTATTCTAAAATAACGGTTTTTTTTGTTTTCTGTTCCCCATATACAAACGATAAGAGTGAGGGTGTTGATGGAAACCCTCGAAATAATAATTATTTAATATGTCTATGATTTCCAAAGATCTATGGGTAAAAGAAATTAAAACAGTAATATATGATATTCATGAAGTTTATTAAACATAATTTTACAAGTGTTGTGTAAGTTTTCATATTATATTAGCATTAAGCGTACATTGAATACAGTCTCTTCTTAAAGGTGGTACTACACTCTCTGTAGGATTGTGCTCTCGACAACGTAGACATTTGAGAATTTCTTGATCGCTTTTTAAATCATCAGACAGTTTATTCCACGCCTGCTCGATACTGTTTGCTCCAAATGTTGTGAGAAATGCCTTAGGTAGCTGAGCAATATCTGTAGGACTCATAAAGGATAAATGTTCTGTGCGAAAAAATATCTTGAGAGATCTCTCTAGTGATGGAGTATTATCATGATAAAATTTTCTTAGCAACAGTACATTTCGATATGCACAATTTGCCTTGTAAGCAAGTCTATGATGTGGACATAGCTGCTCCAACACATCAAACTTGAGTTTCTGCAGTGATGGGAAGCGCATATCGCTCATATCATATACGTTAAGGTTGTATTGTTCAAGCCACTGTTTTTTCTCAAGGCCCTTCACATATACGACACTTGCATCATGTAGACTACGCTGTAACACATTTTTCAACTCTTTATAGGGCAGCTCACCCGAACTCCAAGATAAACCGTGATAATTACGTTCCAACCAGCAATTTTGACTTTTATACTTCGCTGGAAGTCTACACCACGGTGTAGATGGCATGAAGGTAAACACCGCTGGTTTCACGTTTCCACTCAGAGGCACAATGGCTAATTCTTTGACAACAAATTCGTTGATGAGTTGCTTGAAACCTTGCACATCCACCACGTACTCCATGTTGACTGACTCAGATGGCTTTGCAGTGTCTTTTATACCTTCAGCCCTCTTCCTTAAGCTAATTTCTTAATATTCCCACTTATGGGATTATATTCGATAATACGGTCGTGTAATATCAAGCAGTAGGCTGATGTATGTGCTGGAAAATTTTCATCTAATTGGACATTTACACTGTGACGTGTTCAATCAGCCCAAATTTCTCCTCAACGGCGTAGAAATGAGAGTGAGACTAGTGCGCAGTAAGGACGGAATGCTTATATTTACGGAAAATTTTCCGTAAACATAAAGGAAGCGACGCTTATCGTGCGTCGAGCTAAAATTAGTCCAGGTGTACTGCTCGCTCATGCCAATGCTCTAGCTAAGACTACGGCAAAATATCCCATTACCAGGGTTGAAGTAAAGGCTTTCACTATGCACAGCGGTGTCATGGGAGAAACGCTCGATAACGTTATTCTAGGACAGTTACCCAAAGAATCATCGTGGGTTTCGTGAAAAACAAAGCATTTAACGGAAATCGCTAACTAAACCCCTTTAATTTTCAACACTTTAACTTAAATTTCTTATCGCTCTACGTGGACGACGTACAGATTCCGAGAAAACCACTTCAGCCACACTTCACAGGCGACAATAAATTGTACGTTGATTCTTTCCACACTCTCTTCAGCGGCACCGGTATACACTATCTCAATGAGGGAATCGACGTTAGTCGCGTTTCTTACCCGTCAGGCTATTGTCTGTTTGCATTCGATCTAACACCTGACTTATCTGCCCATTTTTCCTCCCACTGGAACCTCGTGCGCTCGGGGTCTCTACAAATCGAAGTTCGTTTCGAGGGGACAATAACCGAAACGGTAAACTGCATTATTTACGCTGAATTCGACAACGTACTGGAAGTAGATTCCAACCGTCAAATCGTCACAGACTTTAACGCGTAAGAAGAGGAAGTGTTCAGTGGTGGGGAGAAACGAATATAAGTTGATGAATCCCAACGCTGGCAGTGCAGTCGGCTTTTCGCTTCGTGACGAACACATCGACATTTCTCATCATGGATTACGTAATAGAAATTCAGGGTTTGAGAGACAAGGATAATAAATTTTTACCCAAGGAGGTTGCCATTGTCTCTTTGCAAGGGAACGTCTCGGGACATTGGATAATTAGTCCACCTCACACATTCGACGAGCTGCCTAGGCAGGCCAGAGTGACCAACGATTATCTTTCATCGAAACTACTTGGAATCCATTGGTTCGATGGTGATATTGGCTTACGCAAACTACAACACCACTTTTACAACATTGCCAGAAACGCTGCTAAAATCTACGTGAGAGGCGGCGATACGAGTCGATTCGTTCAATCCATGATGACACGCAGCATAGTCGACATCGAAGACTATACCAGCGAAGGTTTCACCGATACGTAGAGAAGATTCAAAATTGAACATGTATCGCTCACGGATGTATGGATAATCCGTATAAAAAGTCATACTGCGCTCTCAAATGCGTACATGTAGTCAGAGAGTGGCTTTACTCACTACTACCCGAAGAGAACCGTACAAAATTACCGGAAAAAAGCAGCGACCTATTTTTTGACACAATAGAAAATCTCATCTGGAGTAGAAGAAGCCGATCAGATTCAGAATCGGAGGCAGAGACGAAGTCGACGGCACAAGCGAGACAGAATACGAAACAGCCGAGGAAGCACGCGGAGAACATGAACACGAATCAGATAGCGAGAGCGTTGGAGGGTCTGAAAGCGAAAACGATCGGAGTGTACGTGGCTGATCGGATTCAAAACGTGATGATGATACCAGCCGCCATTGTATGCAATACGGATGATCACACGAGACCAGGATCACACTGGGTAGCCATCTACATAGACAAAAATCGATTTGGAACGTACTTTGATAGTTACGGCTTCCCACCTGTTTCAAGACACCATCTCTCACAACTTAGAAGAAACTGCAAAAATTTCCGTTGGAACGTCAAGACGCTTCAAAGTATCGATTCAATATACTGCGGACAGTATACTATCATGTTTTTGTATCACATGTGTCGTGGCATCGACCTCAATACCTTCTGTCGACTCTTTACGCGTGACACAAGAAAGAACAATGCATTAGTTATCAATTATTATAAAAAAAATTTCATAGAAATAAGTATAGAAAATGTAAGAAAGCACTAGCTTTTTCAAGCGAACGCTCTCATGGCGAAGGCATATGTAATCAATCATGTACTCCTAGATTAAGGTGTGTCCAATAAACAGTATTTAACCGTCAAGAGAGTTTTTTTTCAAACCTTTTCCTTTTCCAACGGTTTTTCGTCACCGAGACTTGATACGATGCTCTATTCTAAAACAACGGTTTTTTGTATTTTTCTCTCCCCTCCAATAATACTCAGAAAGCGTGAGTGGGGATTGACTAAAAGAATAGTCAAGCACCCAACGCTTACCAGTCGCAGCCGACACTTGCTCCTGAACACTTGGTGAAAGAATTGTTCGCGATTAAAATCAGTATTGAAAAAATGGACAACTGTCACGGAAAGCCCGGAGCTGTCGCAGAAGTGCCCAACGTTCTGCTAGCTACCACGTACGCTCTTAATAAATCCAACACGAAAAGAATCTGCGTAAGACTACAACACAGCGGTGGATACTATCGGTCAGTTATAAAGTTTATCACATCTGGTCCTTCGTACAAAAACGTAACGCTCAACGAAAATAGCTGGAATGATTTGCAAGACCGATTCGATACAATAATAGCTTATTTTGGTGACGCTTACACGTTTTATCAAGACTTTCGAAGACCAACTAAAATTTTTTTGGACAATCACGATTTAAACTTTACATCGGCATACGGTAACAAATCTATCACAATCGATGAGCGACCACAACCAACACAAGACGAAGACGAACAATCATCGTGCAAAAAGAAGAAAAAATATGGAAAATTGATATCGCTGCCTCTCCATACAGGGATAGCGTAAGTTGGGTCAGTATAGTGCGCCCCCGCCACTCGTCTACGTTGAAGACCTCGGTGATGTAGATTTTCCCCCTCGCCCCAAGTCCATCAGCGATATCGATTTTCCCCCCTCTCCATACAGGGATAGCGTAAGTTGGGTCAGTATTCGTCATGTTAAGCGATGGGTGGCGGCGCTATGCGACAAACAACCGTACTAGTTTGTTTGACGAAAAAGTCGTTCCAAACGTAAGAATAAAATAAATAAATTACTCCAAAGTTTTTATAATGGAGAATCATAAGAGTAAAAAAATTCGTAAATGCAATGTTACGGGATGTAAAAAGAGTGATGCAGATGCCAATATTATCCTGCACCGGTTGCCTTCCAACGAAAAGATCCGTGAAGAGTGGGTGCGGATATGTAATCTAACCTCATACATAGATTTTGCATCATCCTTCAATTTTCCCCATTGCTGCTTAACATCAGTGCATGTAGCTACATGTATGGATTCCTTTTCTGTTCTAAAATATATATTAATAATTTTTTATTTCATTCTATGAATAAAAATCTTATGCGTTACCTACTTACTTCACAAGATGTACTAAGGCAGCAACACAGTGCTTACACCGACCAGATTGACCTGCTTTACACGAACAAATACAAGAAATCGTTCTCTGTATTTGAGAACCGTTCTTCTGCACACTTGAACTTATTTTAATGTGCAGTTCATGAGGTACCCCAAATAAACACGAAGTTTTCAAACATAGACACATAACCTCGATAAGGTTATCATCTTGCCTTGTAATACCGCAATAAATTATATGTTTCGCATTATACACATTTTCCCCTTCAACATATTTTCGAACCCCATCCCCTACATACTCAAATAATTCGGATATAGTTATAAGGTACATGGTCGTAAGCTCATTTGAATTTCAAGTTTGAATGACGTTGTTCGTCAAACAAACTAGTTGATAAACAACCCACCGAGCGGCGCCACCCATCGCTTAACATGACGAATAGTGCGCCTCCGCCACTCGTCTACGTTGAAGAGTTCGGTGATGTAGATTTTCCTCCTCGCCACAAGTCCCGGGCGTCTTATGAGACATATATGGGATGTTATATGGGAAACAGTATGGCCGATATTTGGCTCCGGCGCCGTGGCTATAATATATCTGCCAGATATTGCCCATTTTTATGCTATAGAGTAACACCTTTTCTATGTTATAGAGTAACGCCTTTTTTTATGCTATAGAGTAGCACCATTTTTTTTTATGCTATAGAGTAACACCTTTTTTATGATATAGAGTAACACCTTTTTTATACTATAGAGTAACACCTTCTTTATGCTATAGAGTAACACCTTTTTTATGTTATAGAATAACAACTTTTTTATGCTATAGAGTAATACCTTTTTTATGTTGTAGGATAACATCTTTTTTATGCTATAGAGTAACACCCTTTTTTATGCTATAGAGTTATACAATTTTAAACTATTATGTTATAGTGTAACACCTTTTTGAACTTTGACGCTATAGAGTAACACCTTTTTATGTTTAATAAACTTTACCTCGAGCGAGTTGGAGGCAGTTGAGGTCCTCCAGGTGTTGGATGATTTGACAATTCACACAATGGTTGGATAAGCAAATCAGATGTGTAAAGGTTAAATAAATAAATAAATGCCGAATAAAAAATGATAGTTTTTTTCTTTATTTATTGCCCAATATTTTATTTATAATATACATGTATATGTTTAAGATTGATATATATATTAGATGAAAGTTGATTGTATGCATACATACAATCAATCTTCATTTATTTTATATATTTTATAATGCCCCCACGGCAGAGTATCTGTTTCATTTGGTATGAGATATCTCTTATTGTCATGTGGACTTAGAGCTAATTTTGTTTGTTTCACAGTACGCACTACATGAGCTTTAGACTGTATGATACATTGCTGTCTATATTGTGTAGTTGAATTTAGTAAACACTGAAGATAGTCGTCGAAATTTATGGTTTTACTGACAACTCCACTTTTCACACCTTTAGCTTTTTTCATGTGGTCTTGGCCATTGGCGCGTATGCTATACATTTTACTACGTAGTCCAATGAATTCTGTCATAATGCAGCCATTGCACTCATCCTTCATTAATCCTACAACCTTCTTATTAGCTTGTGGAATTCCAAATATATTGTTAGATGGATAGTCCGAAGTATCAAAATTTGCAATATTGCTCTTAATCACTTCATAAATATCATCATTTCTTATTTCATATATTAAGCTGTCAGTGTCAGTATATAGCAGTTTACGACGATCCTCAAATTTCGTTTTCATATATTTGTAGTGAAAATCGTATACTAATGTCTTTGATAAATCAAGTACACACAGTCCTACGTAAATTGGCTTGTTAATATACACTTCAGTTTTTGCTAACTCTACAATAGCAAGATTTTCATCAATGACAGTACTGCTTTGAAATTCTGGCTGTGCAATACGAGCTTCTGCTCCATATCGACCTTCCCATTTAGTTAGTAATTTAACATTAACCCTTTTTCGTACATTTTCCATCGTCTTTCCAAAAACAGCATTATTCATTAATTTGTAGAGATTTTTTTCAAAATCATTTTTAGCTGCTTGCCTTATTCTGCTATTTAGATCAATATACTCTTTGAGCCAGGGCCTTTGATCAAATTTTAATATCCTATGAATTTTATTAAGTCTTAATCCATTTGCTAAAGCTTGCTTCAAATTGCGATAGTGTAGAACGTATCGTGATTTGCCTTTAAGAGTTGTGAGAAGTTTAGCTTGTAAGGAATCTGGTGGTTTCTTGTCCCAGATTTACACTCTGGACAAAATGGAAGATCATTATGTGAATCATGTAAATTTTCGGGGTATTCCAAGTCCACTTCAAGTATCTAGCCAACCGAAGCATCATCCGGAACATTGAAATTTATTCGTTCTACATCATCAATCCATTCAAAGCCACCATAGGGTAGATATTGTTGCATAGCCCAGCCATAGAGATTATTTACATCAAAGTACATGAGATATTTGGACTCCTTATCTACTTCATAACCATTGCCCATGTATTTGTTATTGGCTCGAGCATAACGGTTGGAACATTGACTCACTCCACCTCGTATTCCACGTTCAATGAACATAATCTGATCAATATCTGTAAGTAATTCTAGCTGTATTTTCGTATACTTGAGCATAGCATCCCAAGTTAAGCCTGGAATTGTGTAATAATGTGCCGGATCTAAACCGTATGCTTTTAGACAGCTGTCGCGGAAATTTTCAAATACTTCTACCAAAAGTAGAACATCTGTTTTTAAGTATAAATCTGAATATTGACCCAAATTCGTTATGTTGAATGCTGTCCAAATATTTTTCGCATGCTCATAATCTTTATCTGATATTGGATTATCATTCAATTTACTGTAGAATTCATCTTTTGATGGCAGCTCAGAAACATCGAGTTTTTCTTTTGAGTCCACATAATCATAAGGGAATACTCCTTTCCGTTTAAGTAATTCAAATTTCTCTTTAGTAAATGGTGAATACTCTGCATTTTGAGAGAACTCTTGCCACAAAAGATTAAGTTCTTCGAGATATGATGACAATTTGTCTAAGGATGCTGCCATGAATCGGTAAGAATCTATGAATTTAAAGTTAATATCATTTCCCTCAATGTGCTTGGTGAATGAGATGAAGCGTTCTTTATTCACTGCTAAAAGATCTACTCGTCCAGGAAAACTATTGGCAATATCCTTTATGAGAAAATGTGAGTCATCGCCAGTTAAATTATGAAATACCACTGGAATACTATGTGAATCTTTATAATTTAAATTGCAATCTTCGTGAGCAGCACCTCGATACCTAAAACATAAGAAAAAAATAAATAAATAAATAAAACATAAAAAAAATGCAAAATTTCTGTTTGAAGCATGTTTCATTTTCTTTTATCCTTACCTTCCAGTCAGATGACAATGATCTCGTACACGCTTCTCTGCTAAAGGTTTATCGCAAATGTGGCATAATGATGTATTTCGAAATGCTTGTTCTTGTTTTAAATTTAATGTTCCCATTGGTACTATGGGCTTGAAGATAGTCTCAAACTTTTCTACCAGACTTTGTAGCTGCTCTGCAAACCATTTAGCAGGATCTTTTCCTCTGTAGCTACTGTAGTGAGATAGAGAGTCATCATAACTGCACTTTAAATAATAGCCAATACTAAATGCTTCATGTTCTTGATAAGCATTTCCGATTTGCACAGCTTTTAAAAGGCACTCAAAATCTGCGTATATGACGAATGGCACTTTTTCTTTGTGATTAAAATTTTTAAACTGTAAAATGTTATCTCTTGGTGTAGGCAAAGTTACTTTGTACTTGTTGAGTTGCATACAATCTTGTTCATGTAAGTTCAATTTAAAATCATTGCTGAAATAATGTAGACATCGATCACAAATAAACTGCTTATGACCCCATTTTGAAAGTTGTATAGATACTAAACGCGATAATCTTTGATCCAAACATAGTGGAATATCGATAAATCATTTTCAAAGTTTTCCTCCTGTTTACTTTCCTCGTTATCTACGTAATAGTTTTGTAGAAGAAGAAGGTTGATATGTGTTTCCTTCTTACATGATGTTATGTGAAGCGGCACAATTTTAAAATTTCCACTAGACTTTTTTAAAATATAAACGTTAACCGAGATGTTATTTTGTTTTTCAAATTTCGGAATTTGTTTAGGACTCATAGGAAATTGTATTCCATTAAAATTCAATTCATTCTCATAGACTTTATATGATGATACTCGGTCAGAGTGATGTACAGGGTGCAAAGCTGACAGTATTGCCCACTTGAAACATGCATCATCGAAATTCTGTACATTGATACATGCATGCTTCTTTTGTATTTGTGGGGGTAGGCTGATGTATGAGCCTCCTTGCATTGGATTATATTTATTGATGTGTACAGATAAATTAAGAATTTGTCGAAGTATCCAGCCGGAATCTTTCTCCTGAAATTCTTCCATATCTTTTTCAATACGCTGTTGAACATTCTCAGTAAGCCATTGCTTTAAATCAGTTGTTCGTAAAATCACCTCCGCCTTTGTATTAAAATACTTGATTTCTACTATCTCTTTATCAGCTTTTATTATGATATATTCAGCTGACAAGATAGTATACACTTTGAGAGCCTCTTCTTTTTTCAAAACATTTTTCATTTGAGATTGAAATAATGCTTGAGCGTCTCTCATAAATCTAGTTATATCTAAATTTTTTAAGTTGGTAATCGCTCCAGATTTAATACGATCATTGAAAGCAGACTCCATATTTTGCCATTTTACTCTGTCACTTCTTGTTTCACGCAAACCTGCACCACTCTTTAATAAACGCTTGAATCTATCTTGAATGCCTTTAAGCAATCCAATTGTGGATATAAAACTTTGTTTTTCTGCAACAGTGTTTCCATTTTTCAGCGAAAGCTGCCTCAAGTTTCTTAGATTCTGGTCGCCTAGTTTAATCCACTTCGTAATTTCTTCAGGATTTACCTTTTTATAGGGTAAAAGACCATATGCTTCTAGCATAATATTCACAAGTTTTTTATAGTCAAACGCGGACATAGTGATCACTTGAAACTTCGTTGTACGATGAAAGAATTCCAGCTCCCTCGTCGTATTTATAAGGCTCGTATGACGAATTGTGAATAGATAAACAAATTTTAAGAATTTATTGTAATTTTATGTCCTTTCGAGGTAGAAAATTTAACGATAAATAAATACTTATTTGAGAATAAACTAATAAAATACTGTGTATATTTTGATATTTGACTGTGGCAAGTATACATGATATTAATTCAAGATGCGACTGTTCTGCTCAGGTCTCCGAGCAAGACTGAAATGCTCTCCGCCTTGCCGCCTTATATAGACCTATTAAATAATTATTATTTCGAGGGTTTCCATCAACGCCCTCACTCTCATAGTTTGTATATGGGGGATAGAAAACAAAAAAACCGTTATTTTAGAATAGAGCATCGTATCAAGTCTTGGTGACGAAAAACCGTTGGAAAAGGAAAAGAATTGAGAAACCGTTATTTTAGATTAGGTCGCGCCGCCGCCCTCAGGGTTTCCATCAACGCTCACACTCTTATCGTTTGTATATGGGGGATAGAAAACAAAAAACCGTTATTTTAGAATAGAGCATCGTATCAAGTCTCGGTGACGAAAAACCATTGGAAAAGGAAAAGAATTGAAAAATCGTTATTTTAGAATAGAGCACCGTATCAAGTCTCGGTGACGAAAAACCGTTGGAAAAGGAAAAGTTTGAAAAATCGTTATTCTAGATTAGGTCGCGCCGCCGCCGCCCGCCGTCCGCAGGGTTTCCATCAACGCCCTCACTCTTATCGTTTGTATATGGGGGACAGAAAACAAAAAAACCGTTATTTTAGAGTAGAGCATCGTATCAAGTCTCGGTGACGAAAAATCGTTGGAAAAGGAAAAGTTTGAAAAACCGTTATTTTAGATTAGGTCGCGCCGCCACCGCCGCCGCCCGCTGCCAGGGGTCACTAGTATGCAAAATTGTGACAATAAAATACTGACAATTGTTATTTGATGACGTCATTACAAATGGTGGGCGTAGAAGCTTCTCGAAAGTGGGCGGGGCCTCACCCGCTCGTCTCAACCAATCAGAACGCTGCACAGGTTGGCTGGTGGGCGAGTGGTGGGGGGGGGGCAGAATCGGTGTAGCTTATCTACTAACACATCTTGGATTGCACTTCGCATTTGGTCTTCTTGCCAAGTTAGCCGTGTAGACTTTTTAATATACTTTCTGACCATCGCAGAAATTTATACATTTAACTCTTTAACTTTAGTACTCGCGGTGCTCCAGAATCGGCATAGCTTATCTACTAGTACTTATCTCACAGTCATACGATGTTGGCGAATGTAGTGTAAGGTTAAGGCGCCGTCAGTCTGAAATTGCAGCCCGTGGTGCCCCACCCAGCGAAACCTTTCATGCCCCGCCTTGCAATTTTTTTTTAATCGATAATTTTAAATTAATAAAAATTTGTATTAAAAATGATCAAAATATGATTTTAAAGTAGAAGAACTATACTTTCTATTAATGCTAACGAAAATGACTAGAGAAATAGTATATTACGATACGTGTGCCGGAAATTGGATTTCGTGGTATGACGCCCGAGGCGAAGCCGAGGGCGTCATGACGCACGGCCAGGGCATCCAATTTTCGGTCCAAGTATTGTATACTATTTTTCTTACTCCCCGGCCGAAAGTACGTTCTGTAATTGTTAAATAATTGATAAAATTGCGTTGTCGTCTGCTAGCTGTGTTTGAGTGTTAGTTTTTCTTTCGGCCCGCTCGGCCGCTTTGGGTAGCTTGGTCGATATTACCGACTGTTTTTTCTTTCGGCCCGGCGTGGAGAGCTGGTTTTTTGGCCGTCTGCTACTTTTGCTGTTATACAGATGGTTTGATGCCCGGCCGACATTTGCAAGACCGAGGCGAAGCCGAGGTTTTGCTGGTCGGACCGGGCATCAGAAACACATTCATTAAAAAAAGAAAGAAATAAGGTCATGAAATAAGTACAATAAAGTTTGATTTTAATAATTTAAACTTTTTCAATAGATTAACATTAAGTATTAATACAATAATTAATACAAGATTTACATTTAAATTAATCAGTTTTGGTTTTAATAATTTTAACTTTCAATATATTAATCTCAATATAAAATAAATTTTTCTTACTCTCCCACCCGAAAGTACGTACTTTCGGCCCGCATCTCCGAGCCGAAAGTTAACTTTCACACCCTTTAATGTACTTATTTCATCACCTTATTTCTTTCTTTTTTAAATGAATGTGTTTCTGATGCCCGCCCCGACCAGCAAAACCTCGGCTTCGCTTCGGTCTTGCAAATATCGGGCGGGCATCATACCATCTCTGCAACAACGAAAGTAGCAGACGCCCAAAAAACCAGCTCTCTACGCCGGGTCGAAAGAAAAAAACAGTCGGTAATATCGACCGAGCTACCCAAAGCGGCCGAGAGAGGCATTACTATCGAGCGGGCCGAAAGAAAAACTAACACTCAAACACAGCTAGCAGACGAGAACGCAATTTTATTAATTATTTAACAATTACAGAACGTACTTTCGGCCGAGGAGTAAGAAAAATAGTATACAATACTTGGACCGGAAATTGGATGCCCTGGGCGTGCCTCGGGCGTCATACCACGCACGCCCCGGAAATCCAATTTCCGGCCCACGTATCGTAATATACTATTTGTTCGATTTTTTTCTTTACAAATGATTTTCTTTATCAGATTTGTAATTGTTAATATTTACAATGAAATTGCCGTTGATAGTACAATTTTTAATTTTAATATATTTGTTTAAAGTTGAATTTATTTGATCATTCAATGAGTTATTCTGATCTTGATTTTGATTTTTATCTTGAATTTGAGGATTGATGAAAAATTGATACATGATATCTCACCTGAGATTTCACATGATATATCACCTGAGAAATCACCTGAGATCTCACATGATATATCACCTGAGAAATCACCTGAGATCTCACATGATATATCACCTGAGAAATCACCTGAGATCTCATGTATCAAATTTTAAAAATTGAAAAATTGTGTAAAATGCTTTTTAACATGTATTTTTGAGCTCATCTGGGGGGTAAAACATCCTGAAAGGCGATTCCCAATACTGAAGAAGCTGATTTTAATTAACGTAAGTTTTCTGCAGTATCTGGAGCAGAATCTCATGTGAGATTTTGGCGTGAGATTTTACATGAGATCTCACCTGAGAAATCACCTGAGATCTCACCTGAGATTTTTCAATAGGGCGAACGCCACCTTCCTAGTTGTTTAATCATTTGCATGTTTGCACCGGATTCAGAAAGAAGCGTTGCTGCTGTTCTTCTAAAGCAGTGACCTGTGTACTTTTTTGGATTTTGTAATTTTAAATGAGAAGCAATAGTCTGTGGTACTTCACGTATCTTATTTTTTCCAATGACTTGCCGAGTACATTTGCCTTTGTTGTAGTGGATGAAAAATCTGTCTGTAAATTGATCGGTTGGTCTTAAGGAAATGTAATGTTTAACCTGGTTATAGAAAAGGTTTCTTTTGTCGTTTTTGTTATGTTGGATCGATACTAGAAAGGCATCACCCAAGTCTTTTAGGTCTTCAAGTTTCATATTAGTTAATTCGTCACAGCGGAGTGCACCACAAATTCCAAATGTAAGTATTACCTGTGAATGTTAAAAGTATAGTGTAAATTAACCAAGTATAAGAGTATTAATTGCGAAGTGAATATATAAATAATGAATTACCTTTGTGGCTAAATACACTTGATCATCGGCTGTTGTCATAAAATTCATAATTTCAGTCCAGGTTAAAGTTTTTGATTTTTGAGGTTTGTAACCTTTACCACAATTTTTTATCATACTTTTTAAAGCGAAGAACTTAGTAATATCAATATTGTCTTTTGTATTTAAAGTATTTCGAAGCATACTCCATACGCTCCATAGAGTTGGCGGTTTCAATTTTAGTTTTAAGGTTTTAAAGTAAACAATTAAATTGTTTTCTTCGGAGTTTGTTGAAAGTGAATTTTTATTTTCTTCTTTCCATTTTTTGTAAGCGTTGTAGACTAGGAGGTAGCGTTCGGAAGACTTCTTTGGTAATGTTTCTGACTCTATAATTATTTTTGCTTCTTGGTCAAAATTTTTTAAGATTGCTTCTTCGTCTTCAGAACCATCGGATGAGGATTCATCTGTGTTTGTTTCATTGAAAGACATTTTTTTATCTCAATGGAAATTGAGAAATTGCACGTAATTTTATTGCTTTTAATCTTCACTTGTTTGGTTAAGCACGTTTTAGGTTAGAAAGCGGACACTATCACTGCATGTTAACGCAGTATTTATTGCTACATTTCTCGAGAGAATTTGTAGAAAATAGTAATTCAATTTTACATTTCTCGAGAGAATTTCAGTCAGAGCGCGTGTCGAGCTATTCATTTTTCTGTAAGATATCGTGCAGAGTGTTGGGACTTGTGTAGTGTGTCACTTAATTGTTTCTACACGACTCGAAAGTACGTGTAGAAAACAAGGAAAAATGTAATGACCACGATCAAACAATATCACTTTTTATTTCAACTAACTTTTTTTTTCTCGTCACTCGTGCACTTTCCTCTGTTGATTTCATACGTATCTAACCTTCACACCGCACAAACATCTTTCCTCGGACATGCGCGCGGGCGCTCAAGCGCCGCGGGTCAGGAAATTTCGGCAGCCAATCAGAGCGCGCGGTTGGTCTAAAATAGGATGCGAAAGTTTCTCTTTCGGCCCGGAGATGCGGGCCGAAAGTACGTACTTTCGGGTGGGCGAGTAAGAAATAGTATATTACTAACGCGGGCGGAAGAGGATTATTTACCTCATGCGACGTTTTTCGGCCGAGCGAAGCGAGGTCAAAAAGTCGCATGAGGTAAAAATTCTCTTACGTCCACGTTTCAGTAACGTATTTTTCCGTCCGAGGCCGCAAAATGACATTTAAGATGGCATTTTGAGGTTAAAGGGCGGAAAAATTATTTTGTATGTATTCCGTATTTTAAGCACCTTTCGAAATCGTACTCTCATACCTCGAAATTTCTTCAAGATATTTACAATTACATAATTTTTCCAAATTAATTCTTCTTTTCTGCGAAAAATTATTTGTTATTTTTTGTTTAAAATGGTACAAAAATTTACAATTAGAAGCATTTTGTTTATTTATGAAACTAGAACCCGTTTAACCCGCCTATTCCGTTGTGCCCCACTCTCCCCTACAGTTTGCATTCTTGTATTTCCTTTTGGCGTGCGTGAGTAATGTGCTTTTTGCAATTGAGTAACGGACTTTGCACAACAAGAAATTCCATTTTCGTTTTAACGCAAGTATTTTACTAACCATGTATAATTTACATTTTAATCTTTTTAAAATACTTATCCCAACTATTATATTTTAAAATCTAAAGTTGGCATCAATAATTTTTAATTTTTCCAAATTCTTTCGAGTACCTAGTAGGAATTAATATAAAAAAAAAGCATATTCAGCAACAGCATATACCTTGTAGTTTTGTATAATCTGACAGGTAGCATCGGGGTCAAACGCAGTATGAATGAACCTCGTGCACTTTGATGTAATACACGATATTATCACGATCGATCCGGTGATCCACGACAAATTCGAGTAGCACAACACTCTCCTCTCTTCTCTCTGTAGCAAGTACTTCATCCTGTTATTGGCAATTATTTCATACGATAAAGACGCGCCCTTTTTGAATCCCGTGGTGCCCGAGGAAAACATTACAGCGCCAGTCTGCGTTTTGGAATTTGCAATTTTCGTCGGCTGGAAAGTCGAGACCATTTCAGCGGTTGATTCGGAGAGGATCTGTTTAAGAGAAAGAAAATCCGGATGACTGTCGAAGCAGACGAATTCGCAGCTGTGATTGGGAACGAGTTTGGCAGCGGCGGAGAGCAAAGAGATGTTTTCGAGGCTGGTAAACATTATTTTCGGACGGTGGAGATCGAAGAAGTGTTGGACTTCGCCTGAAATGAGCAAAGTATGATTTCTAAAGAAGTAGCTAATAATATAAGGTTGAGGAAATGCATTATTTTCAGAAAGAAACGTTAAAACGTTAAAATCGTTTCCATGATGAATTACTCAACAATAAATAATAATTAATTGCAATAAATAATAATAATACATAATTTAATTATGTCATAAATATTCCTTATTTTATAGATTTTCATAATACCTATGTTTTGCAGTTTACAGAATAACGTTTTGAAGACTTACATACAAAATTAATACCTTAATATTTCATTTGATTCAGCTTATTTATAAAGTTTACTTATGAATTTTTTAATATGTATATATATGCGCGAAAATACTACATTGAGTAACAAGGGAGAAAATTCCAGGGTATATTCTAAGGGGCTGTTATACTTATAAGTAAGAAAGCGCAATTTTCTACACGACTTTCAGGCATGAAAAAATGCTCGTTTGATGCACGTGTTGAAGAAAAATAACTACTTCTACAGTTAACACAGTTCATTACAGATTAGAATGCAAGGTTTCATTTTACTAATAATGTTGAAAAAGGCATTAAAGAAAATCTCCCTTCTGTTAAAATGGGATTGGCATTGCATTTTAACATTGAAACAACTTTAAAACAAATACAGTTACTGCTTTTACTGAAAAACAGTTTCTCCGTCTTAAAAGTAAAATTTAAGCTGGTTTTCTTTAAAAAATATCAATTTCTGAGAAAGTAATAATCAATCACAAGTAGCGTAAGAAAATGTTAAAAAATACCGCCCACAAAATCGTTAAAAAGAAGAGCAATTTTTAACGTCTTTCTTGCGTTATCTTTGATATTTATAATTCCTTGAGGAATTAATATTTATTAAGAAAATAAAGCTTAAATTTTAGCTTTTTTTCTTATATAATCTGTTTTGCTCGTTTTTTAAGAAAATGAAGCATATTTCAGATTAGACAATCCAATGGTGCTATTGTTTTTTCTTCGAAATGCTTTTTTCAATTATAAATTTGAGTTGAAAGTTCAGAGCGATTTTTCTAGAAGCAACTATAAAACTTTCAAATTTCAAATTGGAAAGATGAAGGGTTCATAAGTGTGCGTACACTGAGAAAAAAATTTTGGAATAATTACTGTACTGTCTGATAAAGCTACCACAAAACTGTAAAAAACCCAAAAAATGACCATACTTTACAGTAAATTTTACAATACTTATAGTACATTTTCTTATCTTTCTAGCAAAATTTCTTATAAAGTATAGTAATATTTTGAGCTTTTACAGTTTGTGGTGGCTTTCCTAGAAAGTATAGTAATTTTTACAAAATTATTAATAATTTTTACTAAACTTTTTCTCAGTGTATGCGTGTGTGAATGTGCGTGTGTGTATAGATATATGGATATTATTATTATATTATTATGGATGCAAGTTCCACGTAGAAGAGAAAGGCAAGCAGACAAATAGCTTGGGGATGCGAGTTCCACGTAAGAAAGGAAGGTATGAGGACGGACGAGAGGAATAGGTTAATTATTAAATAAACTAGCGTTAATTTGGCGCGCTACGCGCGCCCTCTCTTCGCTGTTTCTCGATTTCTTTCGAGTTTCGAGATCGATTCGAGATTTCGAGATACCTCGCAAAAACGCTCGAAAACCGAACGAATCTCTATCGCTCAATTTATATTGTTATGAACTGCGTTCGCGAAAACGAGTGGCGTAGAATTTAGGGTGATTCTACAATGAAAATCTTAAATTTAGAAGATTAATTTTAAAATAAATATTAAACGGATAAAAACGTATTCCCATAAGATAATAACCCCGATGAATATTTTTAGCCGTAATTACCCAGATAAATAATTTCAATCTGTTGTTAAAATAATAAATAAATACTGAACGAATTTACGATAACGCAAATAGAAATAAATGACTAACGATAAATATTAATTCCGTATGATAATTAATAGCTTGCGATTCAAATAATCTAATAACAATTAATTTAGGTATTAATAATAATAATTATGAGTCTATTAATATTAAGATTAAATAAATTATAACAGATAAAACTCGTTCAGGGAAAAGAGCTAAGGAAAATTACTGGAGTTGTTTACTCCTTACTTTTCCAGAAGTTAATTTACCTCTCCTTTTATTTTTAGAACCACCAAGATCAGGCCGGCGAGATTCCAACGGAAATTCCTCTCCCCTCCCTCTTCCTGTTTATCTTTTATTTTTAGATAATCCCGAAGTGACGGTTGGCGCTAACGGTCAAGCCGCAGGAATGCGTAAACAATCCCAAAATAGATTAAGCCGGTTCACTCCTACTCTCAAGGGCAAACCCAGATTAAACTAGAATTATCCAGCGAGGCCACTGCCACTCTCAAGGACAAACCCAGATTAAACTAGAATTATCCAGCTAGGCCACTCTCACTCTCAAGGACAAACCCAGATTAAACTAGAATTCTCCAGCGAAGCCACCCTCACTCGAGGAAGGGAAATAGCTCTGATTGGCTCCACTCCCACCACCAACCTGGAGTTCCACCTGTAATCTAGAATATAAATAGGGCCTCCTCACCGGCCTTCGGCAGTCACTCCGAGGTCTCTGTGCAAGTGCCTCAGAGCATAATATTCAAGGTCATTTTGAATTATATCGAGTCACGTTTGAAAGTCTTTATATTTGTTAAAGTTCCAAAGTTAATTTATTAATTGAATAAAACTTCAAAGTTAAAGTTTATCTCTTTAAGTTCGAGTCTTCATTTCAAAGTTCCCGAAATTCCTTGCGCTTCAGCGCTTAATCGAACAACGAACCCACAATCTTATTGGTCAACGAGGCGACCATTGCAGAAGCGCCTTTCTGCCCCCAGACCCCGACTCGGGTCGTAACATTTTGGTGACAGCGGTGGGATTGTTCGAAGGATTGTAAGGAAAAGTATCCAAGGAGAAGAGGAAGAAGTCCAATATTGTGTTCCGTCCAGGGTTTTTGAACTGTGGTTTCCCCTGGGACGCGGGCGAATGCCGGAGCACTTGATTGGGAAGTTGGGTCCACAGCAGCAAAGAGAGAGAGAAATCACCATCCAATCAAGGATCAAGGATTTCATGAACCCCAATAATAGAACTCCACCGAATTCAAGAGAAAACACCTCCGATTCAGAATACGAGAGTGGGGCAGACAACGCAACTCCAAGGCTAAATCGAGGACAGCGAGCCTTCCCCAGAACGCACCCTTATCAGCTTCGTTCCCTACGTCACCTGCGGTCTGGTCATTGCCTATCCACACCACCGAACTGCAAGTGTAACGTCGGACGGTCATGTCAATTGCGATATCGACCGCCTTTACATTGAGTCCTCTAGGCATCGACAAGAAAAGAATTTTTTCTTGATGCCCTGGTGGAAAGTACGTGGTTTCGCCATTGTTTTCAATGGCGAAAGAAGGTCATTTAACCATTGATTCTGAGTTGGTAACTAGGCAACTGTAGACTTTATTAATAGATTGTTTTAGAGGTTTTGTCAACATATTCAAAGTCATTAACCTATATTTACAACAAAAACTATCACTTCTGATCATCAAGTTACACCCGATTGACATTGATTCTAGCAATGCATGTCCCGTTAGTGGCACTCGCACATAACCTTTTTAATGTTCATATCATTTTCGAGGTATGTTAACGATTTAAATATTATGTGTGACAGTCACTAACGGGGTATGCATTGTCAGAATCAATGCGGCCCATCGGGTATACAAGTGATTTATATTGCTTTAATTTGTGAAATGGATAAAAGATTGTTCGTTAATAATGTCGCACTTTTTTTGAGAATTTCTTCTTGAGTGATCATTTATTTTTTCAGATACAAATAAAGTAGTTCACTTTGTTGCTGCAAATGGAGCAAAAGTACCGCATGTTTAATAATTGTACGTGTAACAAATTGTAACAATTGCACGTAAAATAAAAATATTTTACATGATCTTCAGTAAAATTCACTTATTAAAATTATGCACGTGATGTTTTCGATGCCCCCCCCCCCCCCCCCCGACCAGCAGCACTCGCTGCGCTCGTGCCGCAAATGTCGGGGGCGGGCATCGAACTCAATGCTCTCGAGCCCGTTGGGTGCGTTATCATTGTCAGTGGCAAACGTACTTTCCACCGGACATCAAGAAAAATAGTATACGGTACACGAGATGAAACTTCAAGGCTCGCCACTGCGTGATATGGCGCCCTCGGCTTCGCCTCGGGCGCCAACTTCACGCAGTGGCGGAACTTCAACTTTCGTCACTTGTACCGTAATGTACTATTGTTTTTCTTTTTCCTTTATTATTATCTCCTAAATCGAGTCCAAAAGAATTCTCGTATTCGAACCGTTGGCTCGCACAAAGTAACGGTCAGATTTGATGGCATGCAGATGCAAGACACTGTATCCCGGCCCTTTCCAATGAAATGGAAAAACGCGGAAAATCTAAAAGTGAAAACTTTCCTAAAAGGCGAAAGCATTTCCTCCTATGTGAAAAAAAATGGGAAAGGTTTTACGACTTTACCCCGAAAGGCAGCCACCCCGGCTGTGCACGTGCGCGCCTACACGTCGCCGAAAAGCCATACAATTTCGACCGTTACAACTTGCTTCGACTTTACATATTGCTAATTTTATTTTTACATTTTAACTTGTAGTTATTAACTTATGTTAAGTTAAATTTTTCTGATTACGCTGATCTAGATTTTACGAAAATAGGCCTGGCAGAAGTAAAGATGATTAAATAAAACACTTCACAACAACTTCATTTTAGCAATAACTAATGAACAAACTCATAAATAAAATAAAAAAAGAAATAAGAATATCACGATATTTACATGCATAGTTCACAATAAAATTTTAATTAAAATCTTTGTAAAACCACGTTACACACTCTCCTACATATACTATTTATAAAAGTTTACTAAAATATATATGTGTGTGCGTGTGTGTGTGTGTGTGTGTGTGTGTGTGTGTGTAGTTTAATGCATGATGTATTCGCGAATTTATTCTGATACATATGTATTAACTGCATCTCTTACATATATATAAACACATAGAGTATTGCAAAAATGAAGCAGGTTCTTTACTTTCTTTTACTATGCAACGAGGATAACTGACAACAATAATAAATAATAAGATCTGTAACTCGTAAAATGTAATATATTGCAACGGTACATAAAAATTTAGTTATAAATAACAATTCTTATACAAGCGTCTCGCCAGAATAATTTAGTTTAACTTATAAAATCTGTCCCTATATAAAAGAATGAATAAAAATTGTCACTTCGTTATATTTTCGACACTATTATTAATTTTTAAGTTAGTTTTAAGCTTACAAATGTACAAACAATATGTATTTTCTACTCGATAGTTAATTAGATTTTAAACCATGTATTTTGGAAGTTTTAAAATATTAAGTGTGCGCAAATTTGTACAACAAAATTAAATTTAATTAGAAAATAAGTCATTTGTTAAATTCATATACAATAATTAACACTATATAATAAACAGTTAACCGAATTTTTTATCTAAACAATGTATTTAACATTAATGAAAAATAGGCGCAGAACCACTACATGTAACGTCATCTCTGTGAAAGGGTCGAAACTACAGCCGAAAGCTGGGGGATGCTTCTTTCCCCCACGCAGCCAATTAGCCGCGTCAAAGGGCCTTAGGCCCACCCTTATTTTTCGCCCATACTTGCGCGACTAGTCAACTGTCCCCAAAAATCTTTGTAAACTCCCCCACGGAGAGTACCCCCCAACCGCACTTGGCGAGGGAGGAAAGAGGGAGAAAACCGAACTAAGCTTTTCCCTCGTCCCTCCGCCGTCAGACAGTTCCTCGCCACCATCAGAGTTGACCAGAGTAGCATCAACACAACACCACTCGAACCGAGTATTGTTTCTACCTTATTGTATCAAAGGAGGGAAGGAAGCCTATAACAATAAACAAAAAGTAAGAAACTCTAAATTTGTTTCTTTAGCTTATTTTTGTTCTTTTTTCCTCTCTTTTCTCCTATTCTAAAATTCCCTCATTTTCACCCACTTCCGAGGAGCATTCAGATCGCTCTGTGCCGAATGGGCAGAGCAGGAATCGCTTGTCTCCTCAAACATATTTTTTTTTCCTCCTTTAGTTATAATTAAACAAAACATTTGTAAGACTTGGCCATCCCTAGCTCTTGGGTAACTCCAGGATAGAAACGGCTGAAGTGAACATTTAAGTAATAGACGGCATTCTGGACGTCACACAAGCATTGTCAGCAGTATTAAAAATTAATACCACCCAGCAGCATTTTCCAAGCGTCAGCATCAACCGAGGGTCATCGGAATCAGCGGATCATCAAGCGATAAGCTAAGTACCTGAGCGAGCGAGCGAGCGCGTAATTTCAAGATAAAATGTCGAATAACAGCGAAACGACCTCCGGTTCCGTGCCGGTTGCGAATAATTTAACAGTAGCAAACGCGAATAAAGCTGGGTTCGTAATCCTTTGCACAGGTCAACGTCATCAGATGCGTTAGATTTGAGTAGAAACAGCGATAGAGGGTCAACCCAGGAGTTTCTTGTGATTTCGTAATTAGAGAGGAACCGCGAATTAGCTATAAAAAGACTACGGAAGTAGCGCGGATACTTCCCGTTTTTAACGGAAAAAATATCTCGGTAAATCGTTTTATAAGAGAGTGCAAGGAGGCAGAGGTCTTCGTAAATCCGAGTGATAGAGATTTTTTCCTAAAGCTAGTAAAATCACGCGTTACCGGGGAGGCTAACGATTACCTCCAATTTAAAACTTTCGATAACTTGAATCAGTTGTTAACGGAACTAAAGGGAGTTTTTGCGCCTAGTCAAAATTTGCCTCAGCTTCAAACAGATTTGGCACGCGTGAAGCAGAGTAAGCAAGAAAAGGTTTCAGAATATGGGTTGAGGGTCAAAAAAATTCTGCAGAAGGCACAAGAATTGATTAACGAAAACTTTAGTCCTCCTGTAGCACGTGATATGATGGAAGAGACTGCTAGTACCGCGGTCGAATACTTTATTCTGGGTTTAGATTCTGAAGTCACGGCTCAATTAATAGGGAAAACCTTGCCCACCCTTGAAGCAGCCATTAACGCAGCAATAACCTGCGAGCGCCATGTACAACAAAGGAAAGAATTGCATGGCGACGTTTTAGATGATCGCAAGAGGGCATATTGTCACGTTGCCGAATCAAAGAATGATCCTGCTCCCAGTAGCAAACGAAGGTGTTATGAATGTGGGGACGTAGGTCATTTTGCACGGTATTGTCGACAAAAAGGTGACCAAGGCCTCTATTGTAATTATTGTAGACGCGAGGGGCACACCTATAATTCATGCAGAACACGGCTGCGGCCCGGTTATTCGTCGAGAAATCCTTCGAACGGGAACTATTTGCCTATTGCTAATTATCCTCAACATCAGGCTCCCGTTAATAACACCCGTTCTTTAAACTCGAATGCAGTTCGTCACGCGGGCGCGATGGCGAATCTTCAAAATTCAAATCATCAAGCGTCCATACCTGCGCTGTTATCATTGCCACCGGCTCCACCGAGGAAGTAAATTCGCCCCTTGTTACGATTAAAAGCGATGATCTGGCTAAAAGCATGCCGCGTTTTCTTATGGATACAGGATCGGAACTCAATATAATTAAGCGCGGCCTGTTAAAAGACAAAATGCGTATTTATAAGGATAACTTATACCGATTGGCCGGAATTAGTGAGGGCTTGGTCTTGACAGAGGGGTACGTGAGGGTCAAACTCAGAATCACACAATAACACAGAATCCTATGTGGATAATACGATGCATGTGACACAATTTGATATAAATGATTCAGTACACAAAACTCCACCCCTGATGGACTGCATGACACAAACCCTAATAAACACAACCCATAAAGTACAGCCCTTGATAAGTGCGACACCACCTATTACGAATAGAATAGATCAAGTTTTAGTTATAACCCCCGTCGAATACTCCCGGGATCAACTCCTAATGTGAAAAGATAATATCGCGCATTTTATGTCCGCAGACTGCGAAATAAGTACCCCTGTTTGTCAACAGCTAGTGGATTTAGAGATGATAGATATTGCGAAATTAAAGACAGAACCCATTGGTATAGGCGCGGTAGTGCAGACGAATTTATCAAACGGAAAAGTTATATACTCATTATTTGTGAAAGAAAAATCAAATGAGATAGCGGCAGAGACCATGATTGTTCAATGTTTAGATCCACTCCGAACCACAATGATTGAGGAGCAAGTAGGCTCAGTTAGTATCGCAAAAATTGGGGACGGGCTGGAAAAAAATCATTGGTTACCCATCGAAAAACCGGAACTCCGAAATTAATTATTTGTGCGGGTGAAGTAATTATCTCATCTCCCGATGATAGATTAGAAATAATTAATGAAGCCCATGATTTCACGATAGGAGGGCATAAGGCACCATCGCGTTCGGGAAAGATTTTTCTGGCCGGGAATAAAAGAAGACGTCTCCGAGTATGTGCGAACTTGTGACCATTGTCAGAGGAAGAAATTGGTCCGTGTCATAACTAAAAAACCGATGAAAATCACCACCACCCCTAATAAAGCGTTCGAAGTTCTAGAAATGGACGTTGTAGGCCCCCTTCCCGTGACCGTCTCCGGAAACAAATATATTCTAACTTTGCAATGTAACCTAACTAAGTATTCTGACGCCCTTCCTATCCCCGATATGATCGTCGAGATGGTCGCTACCGCGTTAGTGCATGACTTTATAACCAGATTCGGTTGTCCCGAAGCGATTAAAACTGATCAGGGTAGCAATTTTCAAAGTAGCCTGATGCAAAAAGTAGCTAAAATATTTAAGATTAAACAATTGAGATCTACCTCTTTTCATCCTCAAACTATGGGTTCCCTAGAAAGAAGTCATCATTCGTTAGTAGAATATTTAAAAATGTACACCGACAAAACCGATTGGGACACATGGATCAAAATGGCTATGTTTTCATATAATACGTCTGTTCATTCGGCGCACGGTTTTACTCCTCATGAATTAATTTTCGGGCAAAACGCGCGGTTACCTTCCGAATTCGAGTCGAGAACTGCTGAGAAAACGTATGAAATGTATTTAGATGAATTAATATTTAAATTGATTAATTGTTCTTTTTTTTTCTTTTCAAGGAAACATTCAGTAGGTGAATACTTATCCGATAATTCAGCAAGATGCTCCTAGCAATTCTCTTATCGGGAAGCGAGAAATTAGCCTTTTCCTTCGCCTCTTCCTCTTTTTACTTGCGATTCTCTTCAAATAATATGAAAGTTTGAATCCCTTTGAGGAAATTCAGGCTCCTCTTGCCTGTTGTTTTGACAGCTAAGCAGACGGTAACAGCTGCCGGCAGGGGCGCGAATCCGTGGCACCATCTAACGGAGACAAGCCAAATTCAGCTCGCGGCGGGAGGACTCAGTTAAGCGCGCGAACATTTGAAATTCGAAATATGAAAAAGCCCGAACCATGGGTTCGTGTTTTCAAAGATGAGGGGGGGGGGCTGTTACGAACTGCATTCGCGAGAACGAGTGGCGTAGAATTTAGGGTGATTCTACAATGAAAATCTTAAATAAAAACGTATTCCCATAAGATAATAATCCCGATGAATATTTTTGGCCGTAATTACCCAGATAAGTAATTTCAATCTGTTGTTAAAATAATAAATAAATAATGAACGAATTTACGATAACGCAAATAGAAATAAATGACTAACGATAAATATTAATTCTGTATGATAATTAATAGCTTGCGATTCAAATAAACTAATAACAATTAATTTAGGTATTAATAATAATAATTAGGAGTCTATTAATATTAAGATTAAATAAATTGTAACAGATAAAACTCGCTCAGGGAAAAGGGCTAAGGAAAATTACTGGAGTTGTTTACTCCGTACTTTTCCAGAAGTCATTTACCTCTCCTTTTATTTTTAGAACCACCAAGGTCAGGCCGGCGAGATTCCAACGGAAATTCTTCTTCCCCCCCTCTTCCTGTTTACCTTTTATTTTTATATAATCCCAAAGTGACGGTTGGCGCTAAGGGTCAAGCCAGGAATGTGTAAACAATCCCAAAATAGATTAAGCCGGTTCACTCCCACTCTCAAGGACAAACCCAGATTAAACTAGAATTATCCAGCAAGGCCACTGCCACTCTCAAGGATAAACCCAGATTAAACTAGAATTATCCAGCGAGGCCATTCCCACTCTCAAGGACAAATCCGAATTAAACTAGAATTATCCAGCGATCCCACTCTCACTCTCAAGGACAAACCCAGATTAAACTAAAATTCTCCAGCGAAGCCACCCCCATTCGAGGAAGGGAAATAGCTCTGATTGGCTCCACTCCCACCACCAACCTGGAGTTCCACCTGCAATCTAGAATATAAATAGGGCCTCCTCACCGGCCTCCAGCAGTCACTCCGAGGTCTCTGTGCAAGTGCCTCAGAGCATAATATTCAAGATCATTTTGAATTATATCGAGTCACATTTTTAAAGTCTTTATATTTGTTAAAGTTCCAAAGTTAATTTATTAATTGAATAAAACTTCAAAGTTAATGTTTATCTCTTCAAGTTCGAGTCTTCATTTCAAAGTTCCCACAATTCCTTGCTCTTCAACGCTTAATCGAACAACGAACCCACAATCTTATTGGTCAACGAGGCGACCATTGCAGAAGCGCCTTTCTGCTCCCAGACCCCGACTCGGGTCGTAACAATATTAAGGACTCGAAAACCCAAATAGTCGGGGGATGCGAGTCCCACGTAGAAGAGGAAGGCACACAGACGGGCCGGAAGAAGCGAGTTAATTATTGAATAAATAAAAAACCAAAATAGACAAGCATTTGCATGCCTTCCTTTTCCACGAGGAGCTCGCATTTCCGGGCTACTTGGTTTTTGGAGTTTGTTTAATAATCAACTCTCTTCCTTCCACCCGTCTGCGTGCCTTCCCTTTCGATATGGAACTCCTATTTCTCGGCTACTCATGGGTTTTGGAGTTTATTCAATAACACCTCATAGGGGCCTCTAATCATTCTATAGCCCCGGGCCTCTCAAAGTCTTGATCCGACTCTGTGTGCGGATGCATGTGTGTGCGTGCGTGTGTGTGTGTGTCTGTCTAATTGCGGGTGCGTGCGTACATGTATAACTATTAACGAAATAGTGCAATAGTGTATAACCGCGCGTTCCAGCGCACTGCGGAACGCACAGACTCCCGCCGCAGTCTTTTAAATTATTTTATATTTGTGAACCCTTCATTTCTCCAATTTGATATTTTAGGGTTTCGTAGCTCAAGACATGTACTTTCGAAAGTAAAAAATTTATTTTGAAACAAATATGGTATACGTCTAGAAAATCGCACTGACATTTCAACTCAAGTTTTTGACTGAAAAAAAGAATTTCAGTGTAAAAATAATAGCACCATTGGAAAGGGCAGGAAAAAATCTGGTATATGTATTTCGTTTTTTTTCGAAGAGACTCAGCGTACGATTATGTTTTTTTATATTTCTGCTAATTTATAATTCTGCAATTTTATCTGTACGGCAAACTTAACTGTGTGGGCTGGTCAATTTTTCTGCCGTGGTGCGTATACTATTTTTCGCTATACCCGGACCGAAAATACCACATTCACGTTTTTGAGCCGGGAGCGAAAGTGGTACTTTCGCCCAGGGTATGGCGAAAAAATTTTTTTGAAGGCACACTCATCGGACAAGGTTTCTTTCGTTCTTTAAGTTTTTCTAAATGAAAAAAAAAAAAATATGTACACCCAACGGTAAAAATAACTTTGAAAATTTAAATGGAAGTTTGAACGTTATAAAGGTTAGGTTAACCCTAAAGCGAGGGTACACCCTGCTCTTCGATATTTGTAGGCCCCCATCGATAGGTGGCGGTACGTTACAATGCTAGGGAGAGAGAGAGCAGCTCACCCTGCGTGCGAGCGCTGCCCTCGTCGCCGCTCAGTTCCGCTCTGACCAATGTACGCGTCAGACCACGCCAGAGAGAAGGAGAGTGAATAAAGATAGTTAGTAGGAAACGTCGTCTCCTTTAATACGATCTCGCACCAGCCTACTCCTACATTGGTAATCCCGACGCACAACAGCTCCTAGACCTTCATGGAGTGCGACTCTCCGGCGGCAGAACGACCCTCTCCACAGGCTCGTCTCGCGGCGCATCACAGCCAGTTGCTCGCGCCCACCGATTTTCTTTGTGTGCATGCTGGCACGCCGGCGCACACAAAATTTTCATCTCCTCACGTCCTTCTTTCGCAGAAGACGTGAGAGATACACAACAGGCTCGCAAAAAGCCTCCTACCTTCCGTATGCGTGCAGGCACGCCGGCGCATAACGGAAAATTTTGACTTTCGTCAACTCACGCGGTGTGCGTGCTGGCACGAACCGCGCCTTCCTAACGCACCTGTTGAGCAACGTAAGGTCTTCAGCAGCAGCCTGGACATCATCTTCGAGAAACTTCAGCGCTCAGCAAGTTTTCATTATTGCGCCAAGGTATGCGTGCGGCTAACTAGCGTGCGAACGTTATAATTACGCGGCTCGTCGCGCAACGTATTATCAATTTCTCTTCACATTGAGCGCACTTTCCAGGAAAGTGTTTACCTTCTCCCGATCTTCCGAGAATTCATTACTCGGCGCGCGCTTTTCGTGAACAGCTCGGGCGCCCCTCGCTCCCCGAGAATTGTTGCCAGTCGGCACGTGTTTACTCGTGAGCTTTAAATTCGCGGAACTTAGCGATTATTTTTCTTTTTGTAATTTCTCGAGCGCTATTTTGTTTTCAAGCTCGCTTCGGCGCAAGGTCACGCGGTAAACACTTTAGCCTTTCTTGATACATACCATATTGTATTCTTTTGACTTACACGAATTTACGCGGCACTTAGTAACAATATAGTTTTAAGTTTTAGTGCAGGCCTTAGATTCTGTAATTATTGTTTGTGCCTGCGAGCACTAACTAGGGAGCGTGTGATACGCAGCGGCGTAAGGCAATTAGGCGCGCTCTGAAACCTCTTAGGAGGGATCAGACACCTTTCACTACCTCCTACGCGTACTCTCGAGTCACGTAGGGGGTAACCATTACCGTCTGGGTTTACACTTGGCTTAAAAATACTTACTTTTAACCTTTACCTTAATTCCTTCTCTTTACTTTACGGCCGTTATTTACGAGTCGGACAAACACTGTTTTGCATTTATGTATGTACCTGCGAGTACATCTCTCTTTAACCTTTTAACAATTTTGTAAGTCTGTCTGGACTATTTATCATTAGATGTGCCTCTGCATTTTCTCGTAAATGAGCAAACGGGAATTAAAAGCGCTACTGGATTCACTCGTACAGGACCCTAACCTAGACTCACCCGCAACAACACCACCCGCAGCTCAAGAAGAGCTCTTTTATCTGCCAACATGATGCAACACACTCCAATCAACAAAACCAACCAACCTGGCAATCCAAACGAGGACAGTCATGCCTTCACTTCTAGTGAAGCCACGTCCACACAAACCTCGCCCTCCAACACAATGACCGGAGTATCCCTCCCGCCGACTTCAGGGAACCAGCCAGCGCTGCCAATCACGCCCCCCACGTTCACCTTTGACCTACCTAACGTCAGCGACACGACAGCCAGACAGAGGCGGCTCAGCTTTGATTTCAACTACCCTCCCCCCCCCGCACCACGAGCAACGCTGTCGACAGTGACGCCTCCAGTTCATAACCACTCGACAACTCCTACACACCCCTCATCAATACAGACGTCATTCCTAAACAGCCCAACATGGGCTCGGGAATGAACGCACCTTCAAGGAGCAATTTCGCAACCGTGGAAAAGTTAGAAGACCTCTTGAGATTAAGAGACGAATAAATTGACCGCAAATTGGAAGGGCTCGTGAAGCTCATCGAACAATACTTCACCTCCTCACAAGGAAGACTTCACTCGAGCCCCGCATTCCCTAGTGAGGCCTCCACAACGCCTCCCCCTGTCACCATTTCGTCTCAAGCGGTTACAGTCTCAACGTCGCCGGGCCTGTTCACTACGGCAAACACCAACTGCAGCAACCTTCTTAGCCACTCACAGTTTGCCTAAGAACGTTTCCTCGATAGGTTACAACCTTTCGCATCCCCTCACGACTGGAACCCCTTCTCACAGTCATATGCTTAGCCAGCCGTAACTACCAATCCGAGCCCTCCGACCGAATGCACCTGTACACAGTCCCAGAGACTAACTCCTGCTGCACAACCTAACCCAAGATTTAACACTTCCACACACAATCAAGCGCAAGGGAATGTGACGCACCTCCAATACCACAGCCCCTTAGCCCTCGCAAGTACTAAACACTTACAGTTCTGGAACTTCTACAAACACGACCCGCAAGGCTGGTTCAAACAGTTGGAGGATCTACTCTTGTTATACAACGTCACCGAGGACAGAACACCCTCATCAGAGAACAGAAGTACGAATCCATCAAGAACATCCTGACAGAGTGGTACGCCGAAACACCAGAGAAGCAGCTCGACAGGCTCTGCAAGGGTTTAGAAATAGGCGCCAAACGACCTTCCGACTTCCTTGCCGAAATGTTGAGCTTAGCTCAAGGTCGTGTGCCTAAAGAGACAGTGATATCCTTATGGCGAGCCCGCCTTCCGGCACAAATCCAAATCATGGTCATGAATTATAAAGAGGAAACAGAATTCCTCAAGAGCGCGGACATGGCTCATGATGTCCTTCTACAGTCGCACGACATTAATGCTCTGAAAACACTCAACTCAGCCTCTTCAGCTCCAGAGGAAATGCTGGCCCAAATCTTAGTGGCTATTCGCGAATCACACAACCTCCCCGGGTAAAAACAACGATCATGCTCTAAGGACAGGCGTGACTCCTCGCCTGCAAGATCGCCATCCGGCTCACGTGATAACGACCTCCTTCCTTCTGACTGGAAACGCGGACCCGGCCAGGAGTATAAAGTCAAAAATCCTGACACTTCGACCAATCAGGAAAACTAGATCAACCTGCTGTCGTGGAGACTGACAGCCGGTCTGGCATCATCGCACGTCTCCATGTTAAAGACAAACTTTCCGGTGAAGTTTTCTTAATCGATACGGGTGCCGACATCTCGGTCATTCCGAAACCTAAAGGCTGGTGAGGAGGTCCAACTGAAGTCAAGCTATACGCCGTTAACGAATCCACAATAGATGTCTTTGGCGTCGCACGCCTTCAAATAAATGTAGGCCTCCCTTACAGGCTCAAGTGGAATTTCACTGTAACGGACGTTCCCCACTCCATCATCGGAGCGGATGGCGCCCATGGCGCCCATGGCGCCCATGCGGCGATTACCGCAAACTTAACCTGGCCACAGTCCCTGACCGATACCCGATCCCACACATGCACGACTGCATGATCCTCCTCCATGGCAAAAATATTTTTCAGCCATCGACTTACGTCAAGCCTACCACCAAATACCGGTAGCTCCAGAAGATGTGCCCAAGACAGCCATCATCACCCCTTTCGGATTGTACGAATTTCCAGTCATGACATTTGGATTCCGAAGTGCGTCGTAAACCTTCCAGCGACACATCAACTCCGCACTGGGTGACTTAGACTTCGTATTCGTCTACTTAGACGACATCCTCATCGCCTCCACTTCTGAAAACGAGCACCAAAAGCATCTCTAGATAGCACTCTCGCGCCTCAATGAATACGAACTACAAGTCAATTGAGATAAATGCAAGTTCGGTGTTCCAGAACTGGTCTTCCTGGGCCATCTCATCACACCGAATGGCTTCAAGCCGAACCCAGATAAGGTCAAGGCAATTCAAGAATTCTCTACACCACAGACTATCCAAGAATTGCGCAGATTCTTGGGTCTTGTGAATAGTTACAGGCGCCTGCTAGCCAACGTAGATGACACGCAGCATCCTCTCAACGAATTCTTGTAAGGTGCCAAGAAAAAGGACAAATGTCCAGTGCTCTGGACCGAGGAAGCCAAGACTGCATTTCAGAAGTGCAAGGACGACATTGTCAACCTTGCGTTCTTCGCCTTCCCTAACGAGAACGCAGACTTACGTCTCATTACCGATGCTTCAGACTCTAAAATGGGAGCAGCCCTCGAGCAACGCTCAGGCGGCTCCTGGCATCCATTAGGATTCTTTTCGCAACTTTTCTCGCCCGCGCAAAAGAAGTATTCCACCTACGACAGATAACTCATGGCCATCTATGAAGCAATTCGCTACTTCCACTACTATTTAGAAGGAGTAGAATTCAAGATCTACACAGATCACAAACCGTTGATCTATGCTCTACAGCAGAACTCGGACAAAATGCCTGCCATTTGCTCACACAGGTTGTCCTACATCGACCAGTTCAACGCGGAGATTTACTACCTCCCAGGCGAAGATAATGATGTTGCGGATGCTTTATCCAGAATCAACATTTTCACTTCACCTTCACTCTTCGACTGGAGCGATCCCGAATTGCTAGCTGACCATCAAGTCAGGAAAATCTTGGCAAACATAAACCTTTAGGCTTCCAACGTTCTTCGATCTGACGCAGCTCGGTCAGGAACAAGCTAACGATGAGTAACTTCAGGAAATCTTAAGCACTCCAGATCACCCTCTCAAGCTTCGCAGGCTTACATGGGGCCCTGATCACACACCCTTCTACTGCGATTTCTACGAGGATTCCAGACGGCCTTACGTACCAGTAAAATTGCGTAAAATAATTTTCGACAGCTTCCACTCACTCTCACACCCTGGAGCAAAAGTCTCAATCCGTCTCATCCACCAGCAATACCTCTGGCCTAACATGAGCCATGACATCGATGCTTGGTGCAAAACGTGTGCTGCTTGTCAACAATCCAAGGTTATAAGACACAACAAATTCCTGCCCAAGCACTTTGTTACCCCAGATGCAAGATTCGACCCTGGCGAAAAAAATCACGTGATTAATCATATGATTTATCACTTGATTTCTCACTGGATTTCTCACGTGATTTTTCACGTGATTTCTCACGTGACGATTTGGCGCGATTTCTCACGTGATTAATCACGTAAAAAATCATGTGACAATACAAATATAAAAAAATAATATATAACGCTTATTCGTTAATGAAACTTGTTTCCTCAATTGATAGCAAATACATTATCGCAGAAAAAAAGATACATAAAGTTTCCAACCCAACCGAGAATCGAACTCACGAACTTTGGGTTCCTGCGTAGGCACGCTATCCCTCGCCCGAAAGATTGCGGTCATTTTCACCTACATGAGCTGCATTCTCCATATTTATTGCTATTTCAATTTGATTATTTATGTAAAATAGCAATGGTTGGTAAAAATTATTTATTTATACACTATTTTAATAAAATGCGTAACTTATATTAAAACATTAATTAATTTAATTCGAATAACTTAAGAATGTAGGGCCGATAAAGTAGAAATCTGGTAAGTACAATTTATAATTTTTTTTTTTAAACAAAATACCAAGTTATTTTTATAAAATGTTATGTATATAAAATTGTAAATAATGATCATTACATTTTTAAAAATTTGTATTACTTTTGAAAAAGTTATTCGAATTTAATTATTTAATATCTCAATATAAATTACTTATTTTCAAAATGATCAAAATTAAATAGCAAATTAAATAATCAAAATTAAACAGCAATTAAATAAATATTAAGGACGATCATTTATCTAAAATATCAAAAATTTCTAATTATTATTTATTTATACACTATTTAAAGAAAATGAGTAACTTACATCAAAATATTAATTAATTAAATTCGAATAACTTTTTCAAAAGTAATAAAAATTTTTAAAAATGTAATGTTCATTATTTACAATTTTACATTCATAACATTTTACAAAAATAATTCGGTATTTTGTTTAAAAAAAAAATTAGTTTTGTAGATACCTGATTTCTACTTTACCGGCATTACATTCTTAAGTTATTCGAATTTAATTAATTAATGTTTTAATGTAAGTTACGCATTTTATTAAGATAGTGTATAAATAAATAATTTTTACAAACCATTAATATTTTACATAAATAATCAATTTGAAATAGCAATAAATATGGAGTATGCACCTTATGTAGGTGAAAATGACCACAATCTTTCAGGCGAGTGATAGCGTAATGGATAGCGTACCTGCGCAGGAACCCAAAGTTCGTGAGTTCGATTCTCGGTTGGGTCGGAAATTTTATGTATCGTTTTTTTTCTGCGATAATGTATTTGCTATCCATTAAGGAAACAAGTTTCATTAACGAATAAGCGTTATATGTTATTTTTTTTTTGTTTGCATTGTCACGTGATTTTTCACGTGATTAATCACGTGAGAAATCGCGCCAAATCGTCACGTGAGAAATCACGTGGAAAATCACGTGAGAAATCCAGTAAGAAATCAAGTGATAAATCATATGATTAATCACGTGATTTTTTTCGCCAGGGGACCACTTGCACTTGGACCTCGTGGGACCTTTCGCCAACAGCCAGGGTTATACTCATGTTCTCACCATTATCGATCGTTACTCGAGATGGCCTGAGGTAATCCCAATTCCAGATACCACAGCACCCACAGTGGCTCGTGCTTTCTACAACAACTGGATTTGTCGTTATGGCGCACCAACCACGATCACCACGGATCAGGGCGCCCAATTCGAATCCAGATTCTTCACTGAACTTCTATCAATCCTGGGAATCAACAGAGTCAGAACCACCTCTTACCATCCTGCTTTCAACGGTATGATGGAACGCCTTCACAGGGACATCAAGACAGCTCTCACGTGCCACGGCAACAATCAGGAGTGGACCTCTTTGCTGTCCACAGTTATGCTTGGTCTTCGTACACGCATCCGTCTAGATTCAGATGCCAGCCCAGCCGACTTAGTCTTCGGCAAGGCAACGAGAATCCCTGGTGATTTCTCGCCTTTCACAGCAGAAGAACCTGACGTTCGGTCCTTTTTCAACGAATTTCGCGAATTTATGCAACAACTAAGGTCCGTCCCAGTTAGCCACAAAACCGCAATCAGACCCTTTCTCCATCAAGGCCTAGACACCTGCACTCACGTCTGGCTGCAAGAAAAACCTATCAGACCAGCCTTAATACGGCCATACACTGGCCCACACAAGGTGATCTCTCGCGACAAAGAAAATCACACCTTCAACATTGACGTCAGCGGCAGAACCAAGACCGTAAGCATCGAACGCTTGAAGCCCGCCTTCACCCTGCAAGAAGACCCTGACGGCGCGAAGGACGACATTCCTGAACCGATCACTCCTTCTCCTCCAATTACGGCGCATTACACGCCCAAACCTACCGGCATTCTCAAGCCTTCGCAGCCGACAACGCCGGTTAGGTCACCTACACCTCTTACCCCTCCCACTAACGAGCAAACGACTCAATCCGTCCCTTCTACTCAACCTCCTTCACCCAAACCGAAGCGAGTGAAGTTTGTTCCCAATATTTTGAAACGGAACAGGAAAAACTGAGTTGACTCAGACCCGCAGTCAATATTGCTCATTTTGCGAGGGGGTGCAGCAGCCGAATTCATGTTATCTCAATTTACCGCGCTACGTGACCTATTGTAAATTTTGTTCTGTAAATACGTTATTTAGTAATTTAAGCTTAAGTCAATCACGACCCTATATCATTTCTTTTGCTACGTGGCGCAACCCAAGACTACACTAGTCGCATGGAGTCAAACCAAATTGCGTTGTTCCTATTACAGGCAAATACTTATACAATCATTATTCTGTGATTTTAGATCTTAAGCTGCGTCCGTTTCCAACAAAAAAATTCAATATTGTTACCAAATCACAACCTCACTTCTAAAAAATGTATAACTCTCTGCGTTCTGACTGCACTCCCATTTCTTTTTTTTGTAATCTCTCTCATCCACCAACCTTATTCTTGTAGCACTTATAAAAATGTTACTCATTTTTCTCCTTTCGGGGGGAGTACTGTAGGCCCCCACCGAATACCGATAGGTCGCGGCACGTTATAGTGCTAGAGAGAGAGAGAGAGAGAGCAGCTCGCGCTGCCCTCGTCGCCGCTCAGTTCCGCTCTGACCACTGTACGCGTCAGACCACGCCAGAGAGAGAGAGAGAGAGAGAGAGAGAGAGAGAGAGAGAGAGAGAGAGAGAGAGAGATAGAGAGAGAGAGAGAGAGAGAGAGAGTTAGCAGGGAACGTCGTCTCCTTTAATAAGACCTCGTACCAGCCTACTCCTACATATTTATCTAACCTAACCTTTAGAACCTTTCAAAAGCTGAAGTTCCAATTTTCAAAGTTATTTTTATCTTTGGGTGTACATGCTCAATTTAATGGTATGATTTTTTGGCGACACTTTTAAGTCAATTTTGGATTAAAAAGAATTGACGGAAATTTCACCTTTTTTCTAAACGATGAAACTTGAAGAGGTGATTTAATTTTGAAGGCACATCTACAGGACAAAGTTTTTCTTGTTCTTTAAGTCTTTCTGAATGTGAAAAAAATTATTTATAGCACTGTGTAACCTAAATCCGCACTTAAGTCACGCTTATCTGTGACTTAAGGTTGTATTGGCCGTAACGTCCCTGCCAAAAGTTAGTTTTTCATGTTAAAACTGCAATAAATAATTATATAAAGCAATTGATCAATTTTTAGTTCTCGCGATCAATGTATTAATGCAATTGGAATATTATAAGCTTTAAAAATAAAAAATCAAAGCAAAATTGTAAACTCGGCACTATTTTTTTTAAATCATCAAAATGCACTAATTTCAACGTAATGACGATTTTTAAAAAAATAGTGCCGAGTTTACAATTTTTCTTTGATTTTTTATTTTTAAAGCTTATAATATTCCAATTGCATTAATACATTGATCGCGAGAACTAAAAATTGATCAATTCTTTTACATAATTATTTATCGCAGTTTTAACGTAGAAAACTAACTTTTGGCAGGGACCTTACGGCCAATACAACCTTAAGCAGCCCATTATTACACTGTGAAATAATGAATTTACTCAAGTCATAGGCACATAATTAATGTCAATTATCTACCAAAACTATTCTGAAATATAGATTTACATGTATAATAATAAACAGAAAAAAGAAGTAAGACTTCGTAAACAGTGGACAAAACACAAAAAGTAAATAAAAATGACGATAATAATGCTTCTCTATATTATAGGTTAGTTTCATCTGCTATCGGATAGCAAACTGCGCGCTTTTTAAATATTCAATTTTAAACTGTATTAATTTTATTTTATTATATTTCGTTCTCAATATTGTCAACACTGGTCGGAAGTAGATTATCTATCTCTTGCTTCGCTCGAGCGAAATACATCACATGAGGTAAATAATCTACTTATGTACTAGTCTCGAACGGTATTTTTTACGACGAGCACTGAAAAATCATATCAAAGTTGTCATTTTGAGGTTAGAGTCGTATAAAAGTCTTTCTCATTGATGAATTAAAGTATACAAATGTTTCACTTTCATAAATTTTAATTTCTGATAAAAAATTACAGAAAAAATTGCAAAGAATCTTATTTTATAATTTTTGTATGTGTATTAAATATTCTAGATTCAATAATAACAATATTCTATATATGGAATTTTATTATTTGAATGATTTTTTATTAATTTTTTTAAAGGCGGGGGGTTGCGCCCCCCGAACCTCCTCATATTTAGATTTTTGAAAAATGTCTAATTCCGAAAAATTCAAAAATTATGCGAAAAATTCTGAAAAAATTTCCACGTGTTCTTTGAATAATTCTAAATACTTTTTAATCTCTAAAATTTTGTTTGCCAAGTTAATCCTTTTCAAGGAAAAAAATTGCAAAGTATTTTATGAGATTTTCGCTGAAAAATGACCATTCCCGTGGCCGCTATTTTGAAATTCGATTTCAGACCTATGCCACTTCTAAGTATAGCTAATTACTTCACAACTTTCACTGGTTAGACTCACGGATCAATTCTGTTTCGGTACGAAATTTCGATCAAAAAAAAATTTTTTTCGAGAAAACCGTGTTTTTTTTGGCTAAAATGGCTTATAATTTTTTAAATATTGATAGTATTGCAATTTTGAGGACGGATTCTGAAAGTACATAAAATTTTACGTCAGAAATCATATTTTTTAAGTTTTTTAAATACTTGAAACAAAAAGTTATCGTATCGAAAATCAGACGAAAATTTGGGAATTCCGGGCCGAAACAGGTTAATACGTTTTCTTTGATTTCGTGAATTACGCCAGGATACCATTTCTTATTATAAATTACTACAATCCAACTGTCTTTTAAATAATTATTGGTAATATATTATTGTCAAAAGATTAATTGAATAATTAATTGTACTATCAACAAGATTGTAATGATTGCAGTAACGTTATTTCGAATTTTGTTAGAAGGTGTCATTTTAAATTTCCCTTGAATAATTGATTGTACTATCAATTAAAGTGTTATTTCAGAAGCACTTTATTTTCCGTGGATTTTGTTGTGGTATCACTGCAATTTATTTAACGACAAAAATACGAACGTAGGCGTGCGTATCGCGCCAATTAACAATAGTAAAAGTGAACTGCAGTGGTATCACAAAAAAATCTGTGGAAAATAAAGTGTTTTTGAAATGAAAACCTTCAAGCAAAATTTGAAATGATACATTTAACAAACCAAATTCGAAATGGCACCTTTTTCTAGCAAAAGTTGAACGGACACCTTTTTCAATCAAAATTTGAATCGACACTTTTTCCACCAAACCGTCGATATATCAATCGTCACCGCTGTGTTCTTCTATCACAGGCTCAACCTCATTTATTTGGTAAAATGAAAATTTAATTCAAATTTTTAAATTTAATTTTTAACAAACTATTGCCCGTTTCAAAATAAAATTAGTGCACCAAGTTATTCGGTTGAATTAAAATAAGAACAGTGTACGTTTTCGTTATTTACCTATCATGCACCGATTGTCTATCGACACATTTCTGTAATCATTACAGTCCTGTTGATAGTACAATCAATTATTCAATTACACAAAAATCTTTTGACAAAAATATTACCAATAATTATTTAAAAGATATTTGGATTGTAGTAATTTATAGACTTATTTTATAATTCTCTTATAATTAGTAAATAAAAAATTAAATGGGTTGACTGATGTTCTTTATTCACTTAATTATTTCAATTACAATATGCATTGAATCCGTAAAGCTGATGTAAAGATTAAAAAAAGATTATTATTTCATATTTTCAAATATTTATTGAAGTATCGCTTATAGTAGCAAATTATTGTGGAAAGTTGTAATTGTAATTAAACTTAAAGAACAAGAAAAACTTTGTCCTGTAGATGTGCCTTCAAAATTAAATTACCTTTTCAAGTTTCGTCGTTTAGAAAAAAGAGGTGAAACTTCCGTCAATACCATTAAATTGATCGTGTACATATTTTTTTCACATTTAGAGAAGCTTAAAGAACGAGAAAAACCTTGTCCGATAAGTATGCCTTCAAAAAAAAAATTTTTTTTTTTTTTCGAGACGTAAGAGGGAAATAATTTTGGGAATAGCTTATATATTCGTCATTTTTAGCTTTCGGCAAAAATATTTTCGGCAAATCAATCCCCATACCCCGCGCCAATTTTTGTTGTTCCAATTAATACTTCTTTTATTTTAATATCTTGCGATATAGGATAAGAATTGTCTGATAAGACTACGGAAATTTTTGATAGTTGTTCCGACAATCACTTTTTACAGATTATTTTAAAATTTTAATGACATGTTATTTAATATATTATATGGAAGTTTGTGTAATTAAAAAAAATAAAGCACCTGTAAACTGTAAAATTTAATTTTTATAGTTACTAAAGTATAAGTACTATTCATTTACTCGGAGTCAAATCGTAGAACCAGGGATTGTAAATCCCTCCGACGTAGTAGGTGGCGAAGAAGGGCACGTAGTCATCGGGGCGGTTGATCGTGGATACGCTGACGACGTCTCCTGGGCCGATGCCTCGACTGCGCAGCCATAGGGCGCAACGCACCGTCAAATCGAGTATCTCTGCAAAGGTTGTCGCGTAACCCGTCTGAATATCGAACTGCAAAGCATAAATGAAAATTTAAGCTGTATATACAAGTACAATGTTTCGTTACTCCAGTGTTATATGATAGTACAAATAAAGCTTCATAATTTCGGCATGTTTATTAGTTATTTATTACAATGAAATGTTTGAAAATATGATACTATAGATCAAGAAAAAACTAATTATAGGAAATTTAAAATTCGGGGAAATATAATTTTAGCTGTCACACTTACGCAACCGACGAATTCCGGCGATTTCTTTAAAGAATCCAACACCTGCTCACTAATACTACGAGTTTCTACTCCATCGCCGCATTTTTTGCCCATAAGAATATTGTCTTTTATGTCGAACGTTGGAGCGCTAATGCGACAAACCTGTAAATAAGAAATATAAATATAGCCATTTAAAATTTTTATAATTAATGTATTAAGTTTCCCACGATTCCTTACCTCTTCGACGTCCATACTTTCAGCGTAAACACTGATTAATCGTTGTCAGAAAATAAATCCTTCAATGAAAATTCGTCAAAGTTGCGCTGAAGTTGATAGTTGAAAAGGCGTCCGTACGGCCCGACTGTTGGACGGCAAGAGTATCAGAAGCGGCTTGTCAGCCGAGACGCACACGATGCAGGACTATAGATACGGTGTAGAGGTCGCGATTTAGCTTCGATCGCATATTGTGGTTAACACAAAGTTATTCGAGCTCGCGAAGTCGCTTTCACAAAAATAATATATTTACATATAACTTTTATATACCTAAATTCAAATCCATGTATAAAACCCTTGTATAAACTTAACACGCCTTTATCTTCTTAAAAGTATTACCACGAGGCTTATATGGATACAATATAGCTGGCACTATAGGTATTGCTACACTAAGGTTTCATAGTTGAAAATATCCATATGGACTTGATATAGAAATCCATATGGAAATCTATATGCATTCCATATCGATTCCATGTGAAATTCCATATGGAAATCCGTCTGAAAACATCACATGAATATCCACATTGATATCATTATAAAAATCATTATGGAAATCTATCTCGAAATTATCAAGGACTTGATTACCATATATGGTTTCCATGTGACTTTCTATATGGATTTGAAGTTCCGTATGACTATCCATGTGGATTTCCATTTGGAAATCGATTCGCACAGCTCGTGAAATTATCGACATGGATTTCTATACATGGATTTCATAGTCCATATAGTTATTCATACGAATTTCGATTAAAAAATTGATTTGCGGCATCTCGTGAAATTATCAAGGTGGATTTCCATGTGATTTCCATGTGATTTTCCAAATGGATTTCATGTTCCATGTAGTTAGAAATTATCAACATGGAACATGAAATCCATATACATAAGCATGTATCCATATACCCTGAAAAAAATGGTAGTATGTAAAAACCGCAGTTAGGGCTGAATCAGCCCGAACAATTGACGTCAGTGTGCGCGGCAGTTCGGGTGTGCAGGGATCGTGCCACGTGTGAGGTACCCGTCCGGCTCTCGCGCGTAGGTTCACTGCGCTTGGAACAGTTTTCATTTAATTATGCATCATATTTGAGTATTATTATTTTTAAATAGATTTTATGCATCTTATGTAATTTTTTTATTTATCTTTTTAACTTATTTTTAATACTTACAAACTTTTGTTTTTTTACATATTTCAATTTTAAGATTGCACTCATTTAGAAGATAGATATACGAATATCTACATTTATAAGGTATCTTTTAAATTAACATTAGCAAATTCAAAAATTCTAATTTTATATACAATACTATATCGTAAAATATTTTAATATCATTTTAAAATAATTGAGATTAATAAAACTATTTTAAGAAAAAAATGTTAAATGAGTAATTATTTATTAGACTAAGATAATATCAAAATAATCGAATTTCCTAGAAAACTTTTCATATTCCTTGAGATGTATAAAATGAATTTTTTAATAATGAGAAAATGACGAATACTCTATTAACAATTTATCATTTATTAACATTTTTCAAATTTTAGTTGATTTATAATTTACAGATCATATCTCGTAGCGTCATAGAAATTATCATTCTTTTTTATAAATAAACAAGGTGCTACTCGTGGCACCAGCTCTACGTTAATTAATAAATCGTGTAACAAGTAATGAATTTCGCCTCTCTTCGCATATAGACCACGTTGGTGATCGACGTGTTCAAATTGAACTAGCAGAAATATATGCCAGAGCACTGAACGCTCCGCAATATAACAATGGGTTGTGATACTTCCGCTCTCCCAGTGCCATTTTTTTCAGTGTAAATCTGACCTTAATTCTTTTAACCCTTTTCGTTCCAAATTACCAAAATTTCTTCTCAACGTTGGTCGCCAGCTTCCAAATATGAAAAATATACCTTATAAATCGTTTTTAATTGTTTGAGAATGATAACTACATTTTTATGTAACTTTCTAATAAAAAAGTCATTCAAGTGTTTATTCCAATTTATCTAAAATGACAAGAGATATCGTATCTATTTTAGCTACCTTAGACCCCATGGAGCGTGTTTTTTCTGCTGCATCACTGATTATGAGGGATAATCGATGTTCACTTCTTGATCAATCTTTACGGGCTTTATTATGTATAAACTCATGGATAAAGTGTAAACTTAAAAAAAATATTTGTGAAGTAGATATATAATGTATGTTTGTTGATGTGTAGTACATAATACGAACATATATGTGTATACGTTATACCCTGGTGGAAATCCAAAACATTTTATAATAACTAACCATTTATATTAGAAACTTGCTATAAAATAGGAATTTCTCTTGTCCAATTACTGGCTCCCGATGAAACGCTTTTTCTCCTATTATTTAGCCACTTAATAGATTGAAAAATAGTATGAGTTTTTCGAAGACAAGCTCAAGCTTGTTCTTGAGTATTTTAAGGTATTAAAACCGATCAGTTTCTTTAGTCTGAAAATGGCTAGTAGAAGGCTTGCTGTTATGACAAGGAGTGAGAGAGACAGAATCAGATGGAGAAATAAAAGTTTTGCTGAATTATTCATTGAATGTGTACAACAAATATTTTATTAATTAATGTTATTTATTTATATTATGGTAAGCCATCCGATGCTCTTTAATGGTATTTCATTAAAGATAAAATTAGTAAGTAAATCAAATGTGAATATTTTGTTGTAACGTCAATCTCAGAAATAGGCAAATAATGGTCGAAATATTGTTTTATCGTAGTCATTAATTAGCCAGTCTTACTAGCTATTTTCTAACTTCTTGACCATTTCATATAGATGAATTTCTACCAGGGCAGATAATATATGTATAATGAATGACATTTAAAAAAAAAAAAGTACACTTAGAAAACACCTTATGGTATAAAATATATTTAGCATTGTTTAAAAAACTTTTTATTCCTAATTATTTCAGAATCTGATTATTCAATCCCATTTAATTTTATATTTATAATAATATTGAATACAATTATTTTTACGCTTTTCTATTACGGAGAAAACACTAAACAAAATTCTTTATTTATAAAAAACGCTAAATAAAAATATATTATTATGCTTCTCAAAACTCGAGACAAGACCAAGAGTCTCGACACTCCAGTCTCGGTATCGTCTTGAAAATTTGTTCTCGATCTCGTCTCAAGACCAAGACAAGACCATGAAAAGTCTCGAGTTTCGTGCAACCCTAGTTTCTATTATCAATTTTCAGCGAGTCGCACGTTTTATAAAATCAAGAAAGCAAGTATTTCGTTTATAGTCGAAATGTAAGTTAAAAACCCAATTGAAAGGGATACGGACAGAAAGGTGAAGTTTTAAAAATAATTTTTTTTGTAATTTATAGAACCAAAATACTTTCGCGTCTATAATTCACCTAATTCGGCCAATCTGTAAAGAAGATGTGATGCAATAAATATGAAAAGCTGTGAAATTCGTATTGCTTTTACGAAGTCATGTATATGTGTCACTTTTGTGAGAAGAAACTTTCAAAATATTATTAGCAATAATCAATTTCATTAATCAAAATGAATTTTTTGTTTAATTTATGGTAAACTCCCGTATCGAATTCCAAGATCATTTATAGAATGCATTATAATGTAAAAAAATTCCTTTATTTCCTGTATACTTAGTATTACTCATATAATTTAATCATTAAATAAAGTTTTTATATATTTAAAAACATAAATTTAATTAATTTTTAGAGTTTATCAGTTTCCTTGTACTATTTTTTTCAATATTAGAAGGCCAAACGCATGTTTTACACTTTAGCACCCTACAAAGCCAATATCACATTTGGGGCGTTCCTATTTTGCTTCCTCAAAGAGGAAGCTTTGTAACGGTGAAAAAAATTTTCGTGTGTGTGTGTGTCTGTGTGTGTGTGTGTGTGTGCGTCTGTGTGTGCGTCTGTGTGTCTGTGTGTGTGTGTGTGTCTGTCTGTCTCTGTGTGTGTGTGTGTGTGTGTGTGTGTGTGTGTGTGTCTGTGTGTGTGTGTGTGTGTGTGTGTGTGTGTGTGTGTGTGTGTGTGTGTGTGTGTGTGTGTGTGTGCAGGCGATAACTTTTGAACCGATTGACCGATTTACATCGGAAAAGGCTTATTCTCTTCGTTTCGAAGGAGAATAGAGAGAGCATAACCTACTTTTTAGGCACGACCGCTACTCGGGAGAGCCTTATATTTTCACCAGAGTGAAAATTGTAACTCCCCGAAAACTAGCAATTTACTGTATAAAAACTATTTTCCGCCGAGAAATAGTTCATTTTAGGCGTTTTCTATGATGTATGTATGTACGTTCGTATGTAATCAAGTTTATGGATTATCTCACCGAATTTTCGATGGATTTCATCGGGATTGCGGGAGAATACTCCTCTAATTATACCTAAGTGCTGGTCCCTTAACCAGAAAGATCGATGAAAAATTGTTCAAATGCGAGCACAAAGAAATATCTCAAAAAATCGATTTTTAAGCCTAATGTCTAGAAAAATTAATTTTAAGCTAATATCTACAGATCTATTTGCTAAAACTAATTAAAATACACATTTTTTCTGTTAAAGACTTTTTTCTAAGAGCAATATTTACCCAGATAACTGCGAAAATCGGCAAAAAGGTCAAAAATGGACGATTTTTTACTATAACTTGACAAGATTTGATTTTACACGAAAAAGTTGTAGATTATAATAATACAAAACTTTTTCCCATTTAACATTTTCATATAAAATCAATTCCCGATGAGTTACACTTATAAAAACGATTTTAAACGCATAAATATACATAAAATGGACGATTTTTGACTATAACTTGTCAGGATTTGATTTTTCGCAAAAATTTTAAATACAAAAGTTGTAGATAATATTGAAAAAAACTTTTTCCTACTTAACATTTTTTTGTAAAATCAACTTCTGACGAGTTAATCTTATAAAAACTATTTTAAACGCCAAAAAATACATATAAAATGGACGATTTTCGACTGTAAGTTGACAGTATTTAATTTTACACAAAAATATTCAATACATAAGTTATAGATAATACTTAAACAAAACTTTTTCCCATTTAAGATTTTCATATAAAATAAATACCTGACGAGTTAAATATATAGAAACGATTTTAAACGCCAAAATATACCTAAAATAGTCAGTTTTTGCTTATCCCATTAAGTCCTGAATGGACGAATTTTCACTAAAGTTTTCAACGCTTATATTTTATGTGAAAATGAATTGTAAAAAGTATATGAATAAGCGTATTCGATGTAAAATTTGATAAACTTTTAGAATCTTTCGTTAGATTTTTCAAAAAATTAAACTGTCGAACACTGTACATGACTTTTTCCAAAAAAAGATGGTTTTCAAAAAAAAAAAAAATTTTTCATTTCGATTTTTCAAATGGAATGCATTTAAGATTTAATGATCAAAATGCAGAAAACGTGGCCTCGAGACCTAAACTTGAAAATCTAACGATTTAGGTTTTGAAAAAAAATTTTAAACACAAAATGGCGGCTGAAACGCAGAAAAATCATAAAAATCTTCTGAAATTATTTACTCGAAAAAGATGGACTTTAGAGAAAAACTTTACTGAAGAAAAAGTTCTTAGAATTGATTAAAGAACACGCTGGAATTTTTTCAGAAACATAAGAAGCGTTTTTAAATTTTTCAAAATTTGAAAATTTTGAAAAATTCTGAAATTTGCCAAAAGGTTCTGGAAAAATTCCAGCATGTTCTCTGATCAATTCTAAGAACTTTTTCTTCAGTAAAGTTTTTCTCTAAAGTCTATCTTTTTCGAATAAATAATTCCAGAAGATTTTTATGATTTTTCTGCGTCTCAGCCGCCATTTTATGTGTTTTAAAATTTTTTTTCAAAACCTAAATCGTTAGATTTTCAAGTTTAGGTCTCGAGGCCACGTTTTCTGCATTTTGATCATTAAATCTTAAATGCATTCCATTTGAAAAATCGAAATGAATAATTTTTTTTTTTTTTAAAACCATGTTTTTTTGGAAAAAATCATGTACAGTGTTCGACAGTTTAATTTTTTGAAAAATCTAACAAAAGATTCTGAAAGTTCATCAAATTTTACATCGAATGCGCTTATCCATATACTTTTTACAATTCATTTTCACATAAAATATAAGCGTTGAAAACTTTAGTGAAAATTTGTCCATTCAGGACTTAATGGGTTAACTCTTCTAATTTGAAAGTATCCAATGGCCATAAAACATATAAAGACTCATTTGGACACGAAGTACATCTAATGAACCTATATATATACCTATCAAGAAAGAATAGGGCAGCGTAGATCCCGAAATATCGCAAAGGTACCCCGGCAGCTCAGCCTGTCGAACTTGTGATTGTTCATAGATTGCGTAGGGTAAGAGTCCCTATTAGTGTGCTTCTCCCTATTTGTGTGCTTTTTTAGTTAAACAATTCACACAGAAAAGTATATGAAAATAATTAAATGATATAATTTTTATAGTAAAATTAAAGTATTTCTTCATATTGAAAAACAAAAGAAATTGTATTTCAAAACTTTTAAAGCATAGTTTATACATTCTTTAAAAAATCATGTTTCGATTTCTCGAAATTTATCGTGTTCTCTTATGAAAAACTCTTAGAAATCATGACTTTTTCTAAGCTTATTAGAACTATTTACTTCAAATAAAGTGTTGTGTCGAAAACTCGCGAATATATTGCGAACCTCGAAATTTTGTCCTTCCCTTTAAGGTAAAAATAAACTTATAATAAGGGAATAAATAAAAGGCTTGATTTAGGTCCAACACGATAATAAACAATGAGTTTATTTCACCAAGAGGGAAAAACCTTTAAAAGTAAAAAAACCCTCGTTGACAAATTCGGTGTACAATATTTATAGTACTGTTAGAATCTCAAGTATGAGAATGTGTGTGTGTGTGTATGTTGATATTGTCGTCTGTGCGAATGGGCTAAGCCGCTCACAATTCTGTTGTTTAGACAGCTTATAAACTGGATCGCCTGTTGGCGACAGCCGCGTAATCGCGTCCGTATGTTTTTCGGAATACGAGCACGACGGAAAAAGATTTTAAAAGATAAAAAAGCCTTGCTATTTCTTAATACACGTCTAGCTGGTTCAGACTCGCGAGAGAAAGTGAACGCGACGTGACGTGCATCACGCACGACGCGAGGGACGAACGCGGCAGGTAGAATCACCGCGGTTTCGATAGAACATAAAGTGTATGTTATGCAATAAAAATAGTTTACTTAGCAATACATCAGTAAAATAAGTATATTTAATATTTTTTCTTTATTTTATAAGTGAAATCCACTAATAGGGTCAACTTTTAAGACTTGTCCGTATGTGTGTGTTGTCATGCTAATTATGTTGAAAAATTTTAAATTAATCCTAAAATAAATTTCCACTACTCCACCTTTTTCAAAATTTAGAAGAACCATAACCTATAATTCTCTTAATAATTTCAAAAGGCACATTAATGCGAGGCTCACATATAGGGATAGGCATACAAATCGGGGGCACACAAATACATTCAGTGAGAGCTGTCAGGGCACACAAACAGGGACAAAATCATTATTTTTTATTTTACGTATATTTATATTAAATACGTTTGCATTCATATAAATAAAAATACCACGAGGAAAAGAAAAAGTCTAACTATTTCACTAAATTTCCAGTTAAGGAAATAAAAATTATATCGCTCTGTATTTCGTGTATAACTAAATGTTTTCTTTTCATGGCACACTAATTAATATAGACTCTTACCCTAGTCTGTTTCACACTCTTCCTGTGTTTCTGATCGCATATTCTTGCGTAAGGCATTTTGAAGTAAGATTCCAACAGATTTGCGATAGCAAAAGTGCATGTTGTAGAGCTAGCATACGCGCATCAGAATTGCAGCAGAATTGCGGAAGAGAAGTTGCAACCAAGTCTTACGCAGAATACAGTTCAAGTTCATGCAATAGGTTTCAATACTGCACGTGTGAGTGCAGCAGACAAATGTAGACTTATAGCACGCCTTATGCAGCAGGATTGCAGCAGACTTACATCATTTTCAGTGCACTTCTTAAATTTGTCAATGGTTGGGTAAGAACATCATAATTTCAGCAGAATTGCGAATAAGAATTAGCGACTAGGTCTACGCGGCAATATACAGCAGACTGAAGGTAGACAAAGTGCATGAAATTTGCTTTTATAATGTACGTGAGAGTGCAGCAGATTTCAAGAGAAAAAATCAGATTAATAAATATGAGATTAAAATAACTCTAATTTACCAGATAGTTCAGCTTAAAAATATATAAAAAGTGTTTAAAATTATAAATAAAATTATAAACAAAATATATTTTTGATGTGTTTTAGATTGTTCGTAAAAATTGTAATTTATGTAATTTAAAAATTGGACTTCAGATGAACTAAATTTGGATACGTGAGTTTATTTAGGTTGAGGTTTCGGGAGTTTTGTGACTCACCTCTTCAGGGCTACAATGTATTACAAAATGAGAGATGTTAGAGTTTTTTTAAGACATATGCATGCATGAAGATGCAAACTATTGTAATTACCCTTAAACATAGAGTATCACCATACGGTTCGTCGAGTTTGAATTTTATTGTCAGACATTTTTAGAATACTGTAGCGGTACAGCGCCCTGCCTTATCAGCAGGTGACGAACAACGCCACCTCGAAACAAAGCCCAGAGCCGCCGAAAGCGCGCGGCGACCGAGAAAGCAGTAGCTTGAGCCGCGACCGTTTTTCTAAGCCAGATCAGATCCGCGTAAGCACTGGCTCGAGACAGAAGTAAAGGCGCACCAATTGTAACGCCACAGCTGTGGCGATCCCGAGTTATTTTATTCATTTGATTTAGTGTTAACATTTTATATTTTACGATTGCTGTAAGTTTGAGTACGATTTATACAATATATGTTATCTTGTTTAACGTCAACACTTGTGAGGAGTTTTATTGGATTATTCCCTGTCCACCGACCACAAATCCCACAATACACGAAACCGACCCAAATGCTAATGAAAAAATTATTATTAATGACTGTTGATACGAAAGGTTTTATAAAGAATTGGTTTAGATGATAAAAAGTTGGACTTACGTGGGTCTTCCTGTACCATAGACTTTGCCATGCCAGAGCTGTAACTTTCCACGATAAGTTTAACGACAGACTCGGGGCATAGCTGCATGCACTAGAGAGCTTTGTATAGTTTGAGGGAAGTTCGTGGAAATGTAGAAATGAAAGGGAGGATAGGTGGGAGGGAAAGAAGTGGGAGAAACAAATGCCGCATCGGCACGTAAAAAAAGTAATAAAATTTATATAAATGTATACAACTGGCGAGTTCTGAGGCGTTTTTTGTGCAGGCCTGTGTAATCATTTTAAGTATAAATCATGTTAACTTTTGTAAGATATTGGATTTTTTAAAATTTTTTTTTATATTTTCAGTGACTGGTCCGATAGAAATGGAAAATGTATATACTGCCATTGGAAGCAAGAAGGTCTGTACCTTAAAAAAAAATTTAATTTTAAAAAGTGATTAATTTAATATACAAAGGCAGTTTTCTAAATAAATCATTTTTGAAAATTAAATTTTTTTTTAAGTTAGAGACCTTCTTGCTTCCGATGGCAGTATATACATTTTCCATTTTCATCGGGGCAATTACTGATAATAAAAATAATAAAAAAAATCTCAAAAGTTACCATGATTTATACTTAAAATGATTACACAGGCCCGCACAAAAAAACGCCTTAGAACTCGCCATCAAAAACACGTTTTCTTATGTCTTTTAAGGTGTTGAATCCATATCTGAAGTATAAATAAGGGGTTTCTAAAGTCGATTTTCTTTAAATATCATTTTTGACACTCCGAGATAAAATAGCATTTTGTGCATGGAGTGTAAAAATATGTTCGATACAGGTGATAAAGAAGTACTATTTATTATAAGGAAATCCTGGAAAGCAGAGAAAAGCATTCAGATGAACCCGTTTAGGTGAATTTTCACATCGTATACGACACCGGTAGAATACGAATCCAAACGATAAGGCTTACAACATTCTTTTCATTGAACCCTTTTGATTATCCACTAATACCTATTACAGCCCTCCATCCTCATTTCATAAACAAATATTCCATCTCAAACAACGTACCGACGCAACTGCATCCACACCCTGCTCACCACCATCATAACCTGCATAAAAATCCTCTGTGCATTAATTTGCGATTCTATATCTACCACTACTGCAATCCTTGACGCCGCAAATCGGCCACGCTTACACTTACCTCTTGTGGAAGTCGTGTCGAGGTCATCGTCGTCCAAAAGTCATCAACACACAGCATGACACCGCAGTCGCACTAGGTTAATAACTTTGTCCCGCCCTATCGTCGCCGCGCGCGGCTCAGTGAATCCGCTACCGTAAACATACCGCTACCGTATATAGGTATTATCGCTTTACCGAAACCGTACCGACGCCACTTCGCCCTACGTGTTGTCGTCTGCACCACAGCAGCATCCGAGAGGACCGCTAGGCAGTCAGCCCCCTCGCCTCCGCTTGCGAACAGGCCGCATCCAGCCAAACACCTGACCCATGCTGTTGCCGCCCGTCACAGAGCATCAACGCTCCAGCACCTTCGAGCGTCGAGAGACAGCCAACCACCAGCGGTTACGAGGACAGCACGCAACTTGGGCCTGGTAGCCTGATAAGTGGCGATAGACTGCGGCCTTATCTTTGTCCGCGTCTCTCTCACGCGTCGGAATTATAGGTTGCATGTGGTGCAGAGCTCTAGCTCGCGCCTATAGAGCCACGCTAAATTGAATTATGTATCGTACCGCGTATCTTAGCGAAACTGTTTTATACTCCGTTGTCTAGTAGGAACTTGCGTCGAGCCCCATTGATTTTTGATACGGTACTTATTGTATTCGTATTTCAGGATTGTGCTGAGATTTTCTCAGCTGACGGCTGACGCTAGACAACACTTATAACTAATATGGAAACCTTTCGTTCTCTATTTCAAGTTTTCAATAAACTTGTAATAATTTTTAATTCTCGGAGTAAGTATTTATTCAAACAGCAATCTATAATTCGTCGCTTCCAATTATCCCTCACTGCATGTTGTAACGTACTTTACATAGGTACTTTACATAAGTAGCTGAAACAACTTAACTATCGAAACAACGCAGCAACATGTGGGGTTCGTAATGGTATAAGTTCAGTGTTACAACAGGCGTGTCTCGGGATTTCACTTGGAACTTTATTTTTTTTAATGCGAGCAATTTTATGTACTTTATTCTCCCTCTCTCTTACAAAGATTCAACTTTGACGCTCCTCTTGATCAGGCGTCCTCGCCGCCTAGCTGCACATGTTCCTGCGCCATTTTCTTCATTTTTTCCATGCACTTTTTACCAGTGTTAGTGTAGAGAATCTCCTCGACGAAGACGACGCCCCCGCTGATCCGAGAGTAGATGTCAATCTTGTCGCAAGGGAATTCCTCGATTTCCTTTGCTGTTACCTGTAACAAAACCGTCGAACTTGAGTCTATAGAAAAAGCCGCTGCCAATTCATTGACAAGATGCTTCCTCAAACTAATTTATCGATTCCATTTTTTAAATTTAAAAAACAAAAGTAAATTTTTCACAACAAAACTTTATTAATAAATAAAACTGTTTTCTTTGTTGTTCTTTATTGTTTGTTAAACAATTTGACTTAATATAAAAAGTATCTTTTTTGTTTTTTCATTTACGTATCCTATGCAAACAATTAATTATTGTAATAAAAAATTTTAAAGAAATACATTAGTTTGAGAAAGAAAAGTATGTATTAGCAATAATCTAATAAATATTTGTTTTGAAACAGGTATTTAACTACTGTCCTGCTCGACTTAGTGGTTTAAAGTTAATCCATCATTGTAACATACAAGTATAACTAAGTTATACTTCTTAACAAAAGTCAATGAATCGTTTTGAAATTTAACAGAGAGGTAGTATTTTTATATTTAAGAATCGATTTGTTTGCCCAAAAAAATCTGACTTTTGCGATTAAAGTTATTTCATATTTTTATGAAATATTTTTATGAAATTTTTACGAAATTCATATTTTGAAAGTCAATTTTTATCGTTGCCCTAGTACACGTTGCCGGGGAAGTCAATCTGAAATGACTTTCTCGGGGATATGTCCTAGTACACAATAATTATTTTTTTTATATATGATATATAAATTAAATAGAACTATTGCATATTTTGCCCTAAAACTTTATATTTGTGTTTTGGGGCTAATTTGGAATGAGTAAAAAAATTTTGAGCAATTTTAAAATTTTAAGCGCGCACACATACACACACACACACACGCGCACACGCACACTCACACACACAGACACGAACATTTTTTATTTATCAAAAACAACGAATTTTAGCGCCAAAAGTCTTAAAACATGTTTTTGAACATTTTTTGTTACGAAAATTTTTTTCACCGTTACAAAGCTTCCTCTTTGAGGAAGCAAAACCGCGGCCAATTCATTAGCACGTAGCTTCCTCCAAATTAATTTATCTGTCCTATTTGTATAGTATATTGTTGAAATATAAAATATGTTTATTCATTAATATTTAAAAAAACGGCTCTCATTTTATTTTCTTAAAAAAAATATAAATAACCCAATGAAGACCAGCTCATTTTGTGAAACAAAAAGGCCGGGCGAGCGATAGCGCATCAATTGATCTGGACAGCTTCTTCCTCTCTGTTTTACTCTTGACTTTTGCTGCTGCGGTTTCTGCACTAGACGGTTAATCTATCAAACTCTGAGAGAGTTCGACCAATGTATGATTTTTTTTATTATCAAGTTGGCACTGTTTTAAAACCAACAGATTACCTTTAAAAATATTTTTAAGTGGTTCTGCTGAAGTTGGGAAAAGTACAGTAATTAATATAATTTATCAGTTGCTATCTATTCACTTTAATGAAATTCCAGGAGAAAATACAGAGAAATTAAATAGTACATTTCGACACTCGCTTCGCTCGTGCAAAAAGTCACACCAGCTAAATAATCGACTTACGCACTAGTTTCGAACGGTATTTTATACCACGAGCGTCGAAAAATCATATCAAAGTTGTGATTTTGAGGTTAGAGTGGTATAAAATATTATTATGCGCACATTCAGGAAAAGCTGCTTTTTTGATTGGAGGAGTAACATGTCATACAGATTTCGCTTTATCCGTTACTCAATTTAACAAACAAATGCCTGAATTATGAGCAGATATAGCAAATAGTATAAGAGAAAATTTATACCATTTAAAATTACACAGCCCCACAAAAAAAAAGAAAAGGTTCTGTACTTTAGATCGGACTATCATATCTCGGTGTATTTTAGCCCCCTAAGTATGATTCCAAGGTCAGAATTCGTCCACCACGTCTGAATTTGGAGATATCATTAGGTATACGATTTTTGAGATATCTTAAAAAACAAAGTAAAAACAATTTTTTTGTTAATATGTTCTACAAAACAATGTAGCATTGTTTGCGCCCTTCAAGACCAACTTTACACCATCCCTCTACAATTTTTTTTCTCGGAGATCTGAATATATAAATTTCGAGATTGAAATAAAGAATTTGATTTTAAGAGATATGTGCGAGTTTACAAAATTCAGGTATTTAGATCCCGGAGAAAAAAAATTGTAGAGGCATGGTGTAAAGTTGGTCTTGAAGGGCGCAAACAATGCTACATTATTTTGTAGAAAAGATTCACAAAAAATTGTTTTTACTTTGTTTTTTAAAGTATCTCAAAAATCTTATACCTAATGATATCTACAAATTCAGACGTGGTGGATGAATTCTGACCTTGGAATCATACTTAGGGGGCCAAAATACACGGAGATATGATAGTCCGATCTAAAGTACAGAACCTTTTCTTTTTTTTGTGGGGCTGCGTTATTAATAATAGATGAAATTTCTATGGTAGGATCGAATCTGTTAACTCGCATTGATACTAGGTTGCGACAAATTTTTGTTGTTAATCAGAGTTTTAGAGGATTATCAGTCATATTAGTAGGAGACTTATGTCAATTACCACCCTCGGTGAGTTTTAACTGGAATTAAATGAAAGTGTCTCGTCCTTTGAAATTTCTTGAAAATTTTGAATCTATATTATTGATATATTATTAAAAAAAAATTAAAATCATTTGTAGAGCCGTTTTCGAGAAATATCACTTTTTACATAGTCAGCATTAAAATTTCAATTAATTCGAAGGCAACAAATAGCAACGTAAAAAATATATAATTTTATTCAAATAATATAGTTATATAATTTGAATGCCTTATATTTACGTTAAATAAAGCAAGTTTCTACAAACAAATTTATTTGGATCATTCAAATTTTTTCATTTTAGCTTTACAAGTGACGTGTTATTATGTACTTATATGTACCCGTCAGTTTCTTTATAACCTTAAAACGTGAGATTAGCACTCTAGTTCTTATTTTAAGATGCCGAAAGATCACGCGTTTGCGCAGGATGAAAATTGTCTCAAAGTTTGTTTATTGTGTTTTCGAAAAGCAACAGAAATGTTTATTATTCAGGGTAAATTAAGGGAGTACTATCAGTTTTGAATTAGTGTTCAGAAAATTACGATATATTGTATACTAGTATGTTTTGACCTCAAACTAACTCATATAAATTTTTGGAAAGCTAAACCAACCCAGAAAAAGTTATTAATACTTTTATGTTTACACCATTAACACATAGTTTTATGGGAAATCATGTTTTCGACAGTTTTAATCAAGAAATTGATTAAAACGGTTGTTCAGATTTTGATGAAACCTTGAGAAATGTATAATTTAATATCCCATGAATCTAATGCGCACATCCAAATGTTGATTCACCAATTTTTAGAGTGAATATAAGCAAATGAATAAAATTTTTCACGCTCACTCGATCATTACACACCCTATTGGGCAACATTGCAAAGAGGTTAGGAAATCCGAGACGACGAAACATGCACTTGACTCACGGCGTACCGATAGTACACTCCCTTTAAAGATGTTATTGAAAATCTATTTGTAAACTACGTTGATGACGATAGTATACCTGCAGCTGTATGCGGTACATTTCAGAGAAATGTTTATCATATGAAAAATGATGACAAGAAAAAAATTGACTAGGGTAAGTGTGGGTACTACGGCGGTATTTTTTTCAGGTTAGTTTCAAACGAATATATTTCGTCTCCATGCAAAAAAATTATGCTGATTCTTTTTGATAACGGAACTTAGGTATCATATCTATCGATTAAAGTACAATTTTAGAACAAAAATTGATAAATAAATGTATAAAATGACTTTGAAAACAAGATCTCTCTGCTGGTGATACTGCGAAGCTGCTGCAACTACTGCGTTGGTATTACGGTGCCATGTTAAAGCATAGGGAGAGCGCTGGCGCATGCGCATAACCCCAAAAAGTGCGTCGCTGGTATTACTGCGATTTTCCATAAGATTCTACAGCAGTAATACATACACAATAATACCCACGTCCGCAGTAGTACCCACACTTACCCTATCCGGATCTATCTACATTTCACTCGCAAAAGAGGATGACAAGGTCACGGAATAACTTGAAATGCGATTGTAAAGTTTGTGAAATAAGGTAAAGTAGGTGATATCGGGACAGATTTTAGAGTCTATTGAATATAATCTTGATTTTTTCCAATAATTGTTGCGAATTCCTGCAAAGTAATTGTATTAAACTTTAGATGGCTGTATTTTCTTGATTTTCGTGTAAAAAACAAATCGATATCTTTGACAAATAAGAAAATACAACAGTCTAAAGTGGGGGCTCCAGGAGCAAAAGCGGGACTATCTTTTTAAGGTGGCAGGTATATCTGGACGGTGATGGTATCGAAAGGTGGACTATGAAACAAATAACTTGTACATGCTATACAAAATAGTTATTTTATTGATATAATGTTGATTACGTGAATAGTATTATAAATTAATAAATAAAAATACACTATTATAATTGAAAAAAGAAATTTATATATTATATTAATATTATAATACTGATCTGTATTAGTAAATAATCAACTATAATATATCTGTAATCTAGATCTTAAAATAGAAAATATTTTTCAAACAAGTATGTTTATCAGTAGATAACTTTATTACAGCTTTTCTTGTTTTATTTTAATTTTTTGTTGCAAAACATCCATTTCGTGACTTACTAATAGTCTGTCAAGCTGTTCAAGTCGTGCACACAGATTTTTTTGCTTAGTTAGTAGTTCAGTTTTATTTTCTTTTTCGGATTTAGATTTCAAAATTTTCTTTAAATTTTTAATTTCAAAATTTATTTCCTTCTTCTCCTGAATCAATTTTTTCTTGCGCTCTTGAAAATCTTTATTAACGCTGTTCTCTTTTTCTTTCAGTTTTCTAATCCTTTCTTTTTCTTTCTTATTTTGCCAAATTTGTTGGTCCTTTAATTTTTTTTCAGTTTCTTTTTTCTCAAGTACTTTAAGCATGTCATCTCTAGTAGAAACCACAGCTAGAGGGGATCCTTTAGATTTTGATTTTGTTTTGCTTTTTTTATTGAAAGTTGGTACAGGGAAAACATTCTTAAATGTCTCAAAATCTTTCACAGTTTGCTTGGATTCTGCGCTAGTACCATTAGAAGCTACTGATAAATCAAGAGCGTCATCTATTATATGATAAATTATGAATTAATTTTTACAATAATATAGAAAATAATTTAGTTAGAAATAATATGTGATTGTTTTATTTAGTTTACATACCTATTAAATTATTAAACTCGTCAGAAGTTCTCATTTCATTTACAGGATTTATCATTTCATCCATAATTACATTAGTGTCAGTTTGTTCTGTATTAACAGTGTTTGTAGCCTCAATATCAGCCGGAGAATCTTCAAGTTCATTGTATAAAGTTTTGTTAGTTTCAAAAGAAAATGCAGTATTTTCATTAAAATGGGTACTTTGTTCTAAAAAAAATTATTTATCACTACATAATATTACATAATATTTATAATTAAGCACAATATAATTTATAATAAAACAATATTTTACCTTCCATAGAAATTACAGTAGAAAGTATGTTTGGGTTCAAAGCATGATCTTCGCTAATTGGAGTATTTACATTTATGTTGGAACTATTCGATGCCTCCAGAGTGAAAGTTATAGATGATGCTGTTAATCGTTGTCCTAATTCATGATAATGATCATTATCACTATTAGACGGATTTAAATCTATTTCAAGTACCACTTCCATAGCTTCAAACTGATTACTTTCCTCAAAACTCTCAAGATTCAAAATTTGAACGTCACTTGGCATGATATAGGCTTCTATGCTGGCTAAAGAATTTTCTTCCACTATTTCATCACTTTCCGTAACACTATTTGCTGTACTTAAATTACTTATACTATCATTAGGACTAATTGTAACTATACTTATATTTTTTTCGATATTTCCATTATCACTAACATTAGCTCTGCTTTGATCTTCATTATTTTCTATTATATAAATTAAAATTATACATTAATGTTATTTTGTAAAAAAAAAGGTAATATGATCATAACATATTAATTCTCATAAAAAATAATCAGTACAATAAAAATTAATCAATAAATTAAGAATTATGCATTAAAATTATGAATTAATATGATTTTTTCAAGTATAAATAGCATTAAATCATAAGAATACATCTTATTTGAACCAACACAGATCAGTTTAATAGAAAAGCTTTAAAAATCACATAAATCATAGGTATATAAAACTTATAAATGAATGAATTAAGTTCAAATTAATACTTATGTACCGCATTGTTTTTTCAATTTAATCCAAGATTCAAACAGCCCTCTCTGACTGACATCGTCTCTCCATTCTTCTGTCTCATTATTTCTAAATTTATCCAAAAGTTCAGGACTAACAACATATGTTTCGAATACTTGCAAAATCTGGAGATTACTAACTGTATTCGCTGTCATTTGAGACCTGTTACTTGAACTAGAAGATGAAATTACTATCTATTTTTTTCTTGTCCAATATGTTATAATTAACAGCATTTTCATTAAATGGGTGTAAGCCACATGCTTTAAACCCATTTTTGATTGTATCACTTAAATCAACAGAATCTATAGCAAGTTTTAAAACTTTTGCGAACATTGATTTCTTAAAATCTACAACATCATTCTCTATTCTCCAAATTCTTAAAGTTTTCTTGTAGGCCTCTTTTAACGGGTGGAACACTGCTACGTCTAATGGTTGTAGTATGTGTGTCGCATTAGGGTAGAGTGCTATAATCTCAATGTTGACTTGGTTGCAAAATTTCATCAGTGGTAGAGTAAGGTGAGACGAGTGGCCATCGACATACAGAATGACTGGGAATTAATATTTCTTGTCTAATAACCAATTATAAAAGACGTTAACAATATAATTGTAAAAGGTTTCTGACGTCATCCATCCTCTGTCGCTGTGTCCCATACTCCACCCTTCTGGTATTTCATTCAGTACATTTTTTTTGGTGTGGTTTTTAAATCAAATAAAACCATTGGAGGAAGCAGTACTCCAGAGGCAGCTACAGTAAAAAGCACAGTCAAACAAGCTTTCTCGTTCCCAGCAACAAATTGATACACTGATTTTGCTCCTTTACGTGTAATTACAGCATTGTCCTTAGGCACTAACATAAAAGCTGACTCATCAAGATTGAATATCCGGTCTGGAGTCAAGTTTAATAAATCTTTGTTTTCTAAATAGTTGTGAACACTATGGAACCATGTCCTCAAATCATCCTCTGTAACTCCAGCTCTTGATGTAGTAAGGTTTTGCGCAATCCTGTTACTTAGATTCGGATGTCTTCTCATAAAAGCAGTGTACCAGTATTTTCCTGGTCTATTATCTTTAAATGGATTTTCTCTTTTTTCTGAAATTAACCACTTTTGTATACGATCTAACAGCACACTTTTTGTCACTGGGAATCCTCTTTCTGCTAAATATAAAATCCATTCAGCTAGCATACTTTCTTCTTCCTTTGTAAAAAACGTTGGTGCTCCTTTTACACAGTTGAGGGGCACATGATTGTTTAACTTTGCGTGCAAAGTAGATTTTGGAACTCCAAAAATTCTTGAGGCTTGGCGTAGGGTATGACCTGCTCCAATTGCATTCAAAGCCTTTTCCACAGTGTCACAGCTATATTCTTTCTCTTTATACTTCCTCTTTATTCTATTAAAAGTCTTTTTAACAGGTACATCTTTTTTCTTGCAATTTTTTGGTGTTTTAGCTTTAACAGGCCTTTTACTCTTTGTAGTAGTTGTAACAGTAACAACTTTTTTCTTATCTTTCTTTTTTTTTCGCCATTACAACCTATAATTACAATTTTTATTTAATTTTAAAGAAATGATATAAAACGAACTAGAAATAACAAGTAAAAGTAATCCTACTTACGTATAAGTGTAAAGCGGTTAAGTTTGCAGGTTAGGTCGAGGTTATGATTTTTTAACGTGTAAATAACTATATTTGAAACTTAATAAATAGCGTACATATGCACAAGACACATGTATAGTACTAATATTTTGAAAATTATTGCGCAAATATATATATATTCTTACTTTTTACGTGGTTTTCTGTAATCAACGAAAAAACGTATTCACGTGTCCAGCTTTCACTATCGTGCTGAATATAGCGGGAGGGAACTCGGAACATGAGCGGCACCTCTGTCCGGAATTCACTACTATTTTAAAAATTTTGAGGAAAACTGGGACACGAATTTTTAATAGTAAATGATATGATTTTTACATGAATTTGTTTATTAATGTTGACTTTTAAGTATTAATCAATATTTAAAAACATAATTTTTAGTTAAATACTATATTTTTCTTTTTTTTACTACATAAAAATGATGACCAGTACTTACTTATTTTGAGTAAATGGAGATGAAGTTTTGTTAAACATTTAAAGCTTATGTTTAATTATTTATTTATCTCGTTTTACATTTAAATTCCATAACTAAATGTAATTACTTATATGATGGACACCATGATATACAAAAAGTAATTTTTTTTTTACCATTTATTGTGATACTCAGTGTAAAATCAATAATTTTCATTACTGTCCAGATATACCACCGAATTTTCTCGGTGTCCCGATATCACCTACTTTACCTTAGCAAGAAGTATTCCTGCTAGATTTTTCGGAAATACTTTACAGAAAAGAGATTCTGGTAAGATTGTAAGTTATAGAATTGTTGTGAAATTTTTAGCATTAAGAGGACGTCGGATATCGATAGTAGGGATCTGTTTTACCGTAACACAAAAAAACTCCATTTTTGGCTTCTCCTGACGATTAAATATCCTGACGATTTCTACCATAAAGAAGAGTTGTCCCCATTCTATTTTTATTAAGGAATGTAATGGAATTTGTCTCACATCCAGAAAGTTTCTTATTTTCTCAAAAAGTTGGAACTACGATAGACAGTGTGTAGACCTTATGGAGTAGATGAGATGCGTGTGCTATTTGGCATCTAAAATAATTTAGGAAGGCGTTTCACGAAAAAAATAGTTGTCCCCCATAGAAAAAATGATGAAGAATATTACGGTTAGTTTTTAGGCACGACCGCTTCTCGGGAGAGCCTTATATTTTCACTAGAGCGAAAATTGTAACACTTCAAAAACGGACAATTTGTTGCATAAAAACTATTTTCCACCCAGAATTAGTTCATTTTAGGCGTTTTTTATGGTGTATGTTTGTATGTCCGTTCGTATGTAGTGAAGTTTATGGATTATCTCAGCGAATTTCCAATAGATCTTAACGAATTTTGGCCCAGATACTCGTCTAAGTATAAGTAAGTTCCAGTCTTATACCGAGCCGAATCGATCGACAAATAAAAAACGACAGAGCAAATAATAATTTGAAAAAATCGTTTTTTGAACATAATGTGACCAAAATTAATTTTACGTCAAAAAACAACAAATTCATCTGCTAAAACTAATTAAAATACGTCTTTTTTACATGGAAAACTTTTTTCTATGAACAATATTTAACAATGTAATAGCGAAAAAACCGCTAAAATCATCAAAAATAGTCGTTTTTTTGCTATTTCTTTACAGGATTTGATTTTACACAATAATGTTAAGTGTAAAAGTTATAGATAATATTAAAACAAAACTTTTTCCTCTTAAAAATTTTTTTGTACAATCAATTCCTGACGAGTAAAACTCATAAAAACGATTTTTAACGCCTAAGTATACATAAAATGGACGATTTTGGGCTATAACTTGACAAGATTTGATTTTACACAATAATGTTGAATATAAAAGTTGTAGATTATAATAAAACAAAACTTTTTCCAATTTAACATTTTCATATAAAATCAACTCCTGATGAGTTACACTTATAAAAACGATTTTAAACACTAAAATATACATAAAATGGACGATTTTCGGCTATAACTTGACAGAATCTTTCTTCACACAAATTATAAATGTAACAATTGTAGACTATAACAAAACAAAACGTTTTCCTGTTTAACATTTCATGTACAATCAATTCCTAATGAGATAATGCGATAAAATCAATTTTAAACGCCTAAATATACATAAAATCAACATGATGAAGTATTTTCGGCTATAGCGTCTCAGGATGTAACTTAACGGAAATATGGTAATGTAAAAATGTAAAAATTGTTAATTATAATGTAAAACAAAACTTTTTCCATTTAAGATTTTCATGTACAATTATTTCTGAATCATCTAAACGTATAAACATGATTTTTTAAAGATTCAATAAGATACACTTAATATAGTCAAGTTTCGCTTATTATTTAACAGAATATGATTTGACACAAATATTAAATACAATAGCTATAAATAAGATCGGAAAAATCGATATCACATTCCAAAGATAATATAATTACAAAAACATAATAATAAGATACAAAATTACATTTGATTACAATATTCAATGGGATCAACACATTGGAAGAATAATTAAAGAAACCAAAGATCTATTTTCCTTGTTTTACAGAAAAGGAAAATATTATGCAAACTAAAACGTTTTTGATACTATATTACAATCTTTTGAATAACATTAAAAATTATGTGCACCCAGCACTTTCATGATATCCCCCAGTTCCTTATTACCTATACCTATCCCCTCACACTCTAGAGCACTAACACTCGAAGGTCACTGATAGAGCTGCAGAAGTAGCAAAATATGGCTGGACTGTCTAGGCTGGCACTACTCCACGGATGCCAGTCTGCTGAGAATCATCTAACTAACAGCCATCCACTATATCAGTAACTCCACCATCTGGGAGGAAAGTACTGACAGAGACCGTCAATTGTGTCTCAATGTCAGGGACTGCCTCAGCCTATGAAGCACATTAATAGCAGATCAGCCACTACTCTGGAAGGCAAGTGAGAAGAGCTGGCACCTAAAAACCACATATGACTAGTAAATAGATGACACATTACCATAAAACATTACCATAAAAAAGAAACGTCTGCAGCAATGATTGTAGTTCACTCGCTGCACCAGCTATCTGTAACAACCAGAGGGGAAGGACTAGTGGAAACCTTCACTTGTTTCACTGCTGGAAATAGCTCCAACCTGAGAGTCGCTGAAGACACAAGCAGCAAATTCACTGTACACATAGTCATCCAAATAAAAGCCAAACATGGAAAGTTGAGCATCTAAAAACCACATATAGCTAATAAATAGATGAGCCAGACAACATTTCCACACCCAAGAAATAGTCTGTAGCAGTGCTCGTTGTTTATACTCCTCCTGCTGCCAGATATCTGCAACAAAAGAAAGTACTATCAGCTCACCCATCAGAGAGGTTAGGAACGAGAAAAGGCTTACTAATAAATCTGCTCTGGCTGTTGGCACACTGCCTTCCTGTCTCCGACAAATTATCACCAACCGGCGATTGGCGAACATGATGAAAGGGACGAAATTCACCAGGGCGGCATACTACAGCAGCCGCTGTCATCACTGGGAACGCCGGGAGCTAGACGACGCGATTGTTGACATCACACACGTACCATGGACACACGCACGCAGGCGCCATGCCGCAGTTCGCACTACTCTATAGGGCTATAGAGCAGTAGCAGAAAGCGCGCGCGATCCATTATATAGGTATAGATATATTAATATATATCTTAGGTATATACAGGGAGCGCTCGCGGTCAAGCGGGTCGCATGCGTTTTTCCAATGTCGCGCAGCCTATACAGTCGCGGTAGCCGTTACGGCTGCTGCAATAGGGTAGTGGTCCGTATTAGTGTGCCTGTCCATATATGTGTGCCCTATTATTAAAACATATCCTAGAAGTAAACGAGTAAAAACGTAACACTAAAATATTTTTTTTCATAAAGTATAGTTAATTAAGTTTAAATAAAATTAATTACTTAATTTGTTTTCATTTACTATAACATTAAAAAAGAACTTTCAAAAATATGTTTCACGGTTTGCGGTATGTCACGGTGTTTCCTTGTCCAAACTTGCTAAGAAATGATATTAAAAGTAACATTAAATAATGTTTCGGAAGGATTTTAATGTGGGATATAATTGATTATATCATAAAATAATATTATGTTATTGTCAGTAATGTAAATTGCGGTATGTTTATTAGGCCCGTAGTCGAGTCTCGGGACTCCAAAGTCCAGCGCCACCTTCGCGGTATACACGCGTAGTTTCACCGGTCCGTCCGCGCACTGAGCCGCGCTCTGCCCCTTCTCTAACCGTAGAGTCAGTTAGTTCAGGTCGAACCGTCGACGCGCACGCACATAATTGTCGGTCGCTATAACTGAGTAATTAGTCTTGTCTTATAACAATAAAATCTGATTGAACTTTATTTGTGTTTTGTACACTTTATTTCTGGAGCCTCTCTAACAGTTATATAATAAACCTTAATATAAAGGTTTTCAATTGATTTTAATATTTAATTAATGGTGTCTACTAATAGGGTCAGTAAAACGACTTGTCCAGATTTGTGTGTGCACAAATACAATACGAGCATGCTCGTATCGGTGCTTGAACAGAAAAGTTAGGTTAGGTTGTCTGCGCACAAACGTTGTTTCATATCGCATTGACGACCTTCAGCAGTTTTTACCGTATTGGAATTAATTAACATTCAATGTAAACAAGGGTTAGAAATTGATTATAAATGCACTACAGTTAACAAAATAATTTTGTTTGCAATGATAATATTATCAAGACACACTAATGTGGGACACACAAACGTGTACATCCACATTAATACGGGGCACACAAAAATGTACTTTGATGTCTGCAAGAGCACACAAATGCGTACAAAATTTTTGCTTCCTCCTAGAGGAAGCTTTGTGATAGTAATTTTTTGAGTTGTTGTAAAAACATGTTATAAGTGTTATTGGAGGTATTAGGAACCAAAATACGTGATTTTTGAAAAATGTCTGTATGGATGTGTGTGTGTGTGTGTGTGTGTGTGTGTGTGTGTGTGTGTAGCTGGATCTCAGCTTCTACTCGATCGATTTTAATCAGACAGGCCTCATTTTTTTTTGTTTTTTTTTTGTGTGATGGCGGGTCAAAAATCGGTTTTCGATTGGGCTGATTCGTTTCTGTTTTATTTCGAATTTTCGATTTTCTCAAAATTTATTTTTGATTTTTTTTAATGATCGGGTTTAAATTTTTGAATCGGATGGGTAGCATTCGAAAAAGCGTAAAAAAACCTATAAATTAAAAAAAAAATTCTCTAGCTATCACGGCATGTTCTTGTTTGTGCACATAAGGATTGTGCACATATTTATTGTGCACAGATAGCATTGGTACAGATCTATATATATAGATATATGCCAATGTTAAAGTGTGCACAATTAATATGTGCACAATCAGTATGTGCATAAACAAGAACACGTCGCTATCACGGTTCTCTTGTTATTGATAAAAATGTATTTTTTTTTTAAAGCCTGTAACTCACAAACTAAACGGTCCATTTTTTTGAGAAAAATCACGATAATGCACAATATAAATAGCTATAATCTGTAAAAATTTGAATCCATTTCTTTGGTTAGTTTTTGAGAAAAAAATTGAAAAATGAAAAAACTCTTTCTCTATGCCCGACGTTTACGGAAGTAAAATTGACTTAATCGCTTCAAAATTCCTTGTAGAGGTAGATTTTGTATAGTTCTCGGTCGAGTTCTTTGGGCAAAATATTTGGTCTAAAAATTTCAGAGATATTTGAGGTTAAAATTTTTTTAACCTTTTTTTCAAATCGTAATTTCTCGAGAACGGCTCTATGTATCTGGATTGGATGGGTAGCATTCAAAAGATAATTAAAATACCTATATTTAAAAAAAAATTTTATTCCTAGCTTGTAGCGGTTCGTTTGTTATTAACAAAAACAAAAACCTGCTTTTTTTAAAAAAAGGTTATCAACAGGATGTACCTGAATTTATTATGGACATTTCAAACAAATCTCATCTTTTAAATTTTATTATAAAACACCAAATAATTACAAAAATAAGTTGCTCTATTTGTAAATATGCAAAAACAGAAACTACGGATAACATAATTATCACATTAGCGATACCACAAGTAAATCAATCCCAATCCCTACAAAACATAATTAATTATAATTTAAATAATTGGATAACATTAGATTCTGAATGCAATAAATGTAAAGTGAAAATGCAACAAAAAATTAATGTGAAAATTGAAGAAAAAAAAATTTTAATTTTACAATTACTATTATTTACAATGAATGAATCAAACAATATAGTCAAACTGAATAACTGTAAAATAACAAATATTTCTACCACGAATGTAAATATTGATGACAAAATATATAAAGTTTCGAATGCAATATTCCATCATGGTAATAGCATTGATGAAGGACATTATACAAATATGTTACGAAAAAATAATAAATGCATAAAAGTAGATGACTTAAAGGTAAAAGAACAAAGTTGGCCCAAATACAGTAAAGATTTATATGTTATTTTCCTAGAAGAGATATGATAATATATTCTTGAATTATTTATTATTTTTTTCACTAATAATAAAATAAATGAAAGCAAAAGTGGATTAGGCCTTTTTGCATAATATTATTTTAAAAAATAATTTCAATAATGTAAATTAAGTGTAAAGTTAAGGCGAAATATACATATTATATTATGCAAATGGGGACACCACTAAATACAAGGTTTTATTATTTTTTTAAATGTTTAAATTAATTTGTAAAATTTATATATCTCATATAATATTATTTGATATTATTTTTATTTAATATTATTTATATATTATTTTTATTTAAATAATTCATTTCAAATAAATCATATTTTCTAACATATAAAACCTTGTTTTCAGAAAATATAAACCCATAAATTAATTTTCGTAATACTATGCGTAAAATAAGCGAATATATTTATGATTTACGGGCATAAAGTTGAAATTTACGCTTAGTTGGAGTAAATTAAAAATATTAAAATATTTATTTACGTACTATAAGCGTAAAATTAAATTTTTCATCAGCAACCCATACACATATTCGCGTTTTACTTTATGTTTAGGTCTAATATAACGAAAAATAATGCTCGCAAAACGAGCGTAAAGTGGACGTAAAGTTCAATTTTACGCTCTTGTAACAAAAACTAATATTAATCTCAAAATACAAAAGCTTTATATTTTCTTTAAAAAAAACGCGCCATGATATCTACCGCTAGGTGGTGTGGAAATGATATCAAAACAATAAATAGATGATAATAATGTATATTTTCCATGCGTATGTTTCTAAGCCGAAGGCGATGACGAACGATGAGCGTTGAATTTTTGATTAATAAATGGAAAATAAATGGAAAATTGTCAAAGACAAATAAATTTTTTTAACTTTGAAAATTTTTTAATCAAAGCTATAACAAAATTTTCTGCTTTTTTTTAATAAAAACACAAGTTTTTTTTAAATAACTTTTCTTATCAAAAGAAATAAAAATCTCTTGAAAATTTAACTAAATAATAATATATTGTAATAAATAATTGTAATAATTGGTTAAAATTTCAAATTGATCAAATATTCTCTGAGATATCAGTATTAAAAAACATTAAAAAAAAAATTTTAATCTCGAATATCTGGTCGTGATGATCATTTTTTTGTTTTTTTTTGTGGGCAATGAATTTTTTTTTGTAAAATATAAAATTGTATTAATAATTGCTTTTTAATGATAAAAAATAGAAAGAGTCAAAATAGAAAGTCACAAACCATTTAACATAGTCTCACCGTACAAAATAAAGTATTAAATTTTAAATATTGGAATTAAAAATAAATTAAAGGAATCAGTAAATTAAGTTTGAGGAAGCTACGTGCCAATGAATTGGCAGCGATTTTTTTTATATTGCTTGTAACTTTCGTAAATATAAATATTTTTCTATAAAAAAAATTGTTTCGTGTAGATTATTACTTTTATTATCTATATAAACCATCCGGAATCTCTGATACAGCTTAAATAGTCTATTATTATGCGAGAAAACTGAAGAGTTTCTTAAACCCACACTAATACGGACATCTACCCTAGTACTCATGCACGCAGCGCTATTTGCCGAATGCATGAGTGTTGAGCTTTTTTCTTCTGTTTTTCTCCTTTTCGCGGTATTAGTGTATGTGTGCATGATGTGCCGCGAGTATTTTTTCGTAATTGAGATTGTAAAGGTATATGCAGTTAGGAACACCCACGAGCAGCTACAAGAGTCCCCACCTTTCGTTAGAACTGTATGAAGTTCAACTTTAATGTTTTTTTATTAATCGAGAGCAATGAAACAATAGTTTTCCTCATATAATTCAACAGGATTTGACTATACACAAAAATTTCAAATACATATAAGTTGGGGATAACATTGAACAAAACTTTTTTTCTATTTAACGTTTTCATAAATAAAAATAAAAAGAATTTTATAATTTCGATATAAATTATGAAAACCATGTTTTTTTAAATTTTAAATATACCTACAATCATGATACTTATATTCAATATTTCTATGTACACTTTAATCATATCAATTAGTACATATTAAATTTATATACATCATAGACTATATTTAAAAATTTATCTAAATATACTTATAGTATGCAGAATTAAAACGCAAACCTTCTACAAAATAGAAGAAATAAATGTGTAAAAGTAAATGGACAATTTTTATTTAAACTTTACTGTAGATGTATTTATGTTTATTTTAATGATGAAAACAAGAAATAAAGTATTACAATTTTTGCAATAATGAAAGTATAAGGTTCATCTGAGCACTGCGGTCGTGCCTATTAGTAAAAACGAAGTTTTTACAAAGGGAGGGGGCGGGCGACGAGCGAAGCGAGGAGCAGGTGTGTGTGGGGGTGGGGGGGATGGCGTGCCGAAGGCACGCTGGGGGGCGCAGCCCCCCTAGTTTATATTTCAAAAGTAAGTTATCTCGGAGGAAACTTAGAAATACGTTTCAAAATGTGCAGTAGCAAAGATGTGACCTGTTTTATCATTGGAAAACTTTGAATCGTAATGTATAAAGTAACCGTAAGAGGGCAATGCGTAAATTTCCCTAGATATAAATATTAAATTGACACAAAATTCGTTTACGAAGATAAAAAAGATAAGTATAGAGAACATTAAATTTGTAATTAAAATATAGTAAATAGATTTTTTTAATCCATTTTATACCACTCTAACTTCAAAATCACAACTTTGATATGATTTTTCGGCGCTCGTGGTATAAAATACCGTTCGAAACTAGTGTGTAAGTCGATTATTTAGGTGGTGTCGCTTTTTCGCACTCGCTTCGCTCGTGCAAAAAGTCACACCAGCTAAATAATCGACTTCCCCACCCGTCTCGAAATGTACTATATTAGGGACTCAGATATTTACCGCAAAACTTCCGCAAAACTTTAGCTAAATAATCAACTGCACATAATCGAAGTTTGGCAAAGTCTCGTTGGGCAAGATTGGGCAAAAGTTCTACCAAACATGAACCTTGCCCAAACTTGTGCCAAACGTAAATTTTTTTACGCGGGCAACCCCATCATGCAGCTCGAAAAATGATAAAGCCAATAACGATAAAAAGCATGAAAAGAGAAATAACGCTAAACACAAAAAAGAAATCTCAAAGAGCCATGATAAGATTGACATCAGCCAGATAAGTTTCGAAGATATGCCAATAGAGTCACCCCCGTAAAACTTAGGAAAGTCGGGAAACTCGCACTAGTTGTCTCTCGCGCCGCTAATAATGTTATGCGGGGGGCAACTGCATCGAAAAATAAGTCTAGCTGTAAAAACAAGATCGAAACAGTAAATATAAATTCTATACTCGTGGACCCACGTGATGTGCTCCTTTACGACATACAACCAGAAGGTTCAGACGTAAAGGCGACAAACTGTCCGGAAATCAGTATATTGCTCGGAAACACACTCGTGAACGCTTTAATCGACACAGGGAGCGAAATTACGTGTATCTCGGAAGAATTGTATTACGCGAACCAAAATGATTTCGCAGCGCGACCAACGCTACCTATTAGCGGAAGATTAATCAAGGGGGGCAACGGGCGCGAAATCGGCGCGATTAAAATTCCAAGTCTTATTATCCGCTACGATACAAAGCTTAAAAATCAACCTCATTTATAGTAGTCCCTAAACTAGTCAAACCCTGCATTCTGGGATACGATACACACAAGGCATTAAATATGTTAATAGACACGCGAAACGAAGAAATCCTCTTTACCATAAACGAGCATTATGCTCAAATCTCATATAAAAAGGCCGATGTAAACTCAAAAGAGTTCGTGTCTTTGAGAATCGAGGAATTATACGAAGATCCGAGCTAAGGCGACGACGAGTATGATCCTCATGAACAAAAAAATTATTTCACAAGTGAGGACACATATGAATATGATTAATCCTACGACATTTCCATAGACGGAATCGAGAACAAGATAAATTCATGTCTAAACTTAGATAAGTCCCAAAGGGCAAGAATTAAGCATTTAATAATGCGCTACAAAGAGGTATTTCAAAAACGTCCGGGTTTGTTGTCAAATTACGAATATAGTTTTAACTTAAAAGATAATTTGCCATATTTTTCTAAGCCGTATCCTATCCCAGTTAACTACAGAGACAAAGTTAAGGCCGAAATAAATAAATGGTTGGAACTAGGGATAATAAGACGCTCGAAGAGTCTACTCGTAATCGTCATAAAGAAGGACAAATCGGTTCGTCCATATCTAGACGCGAGAAAATTGAATGAAAAGCTAGTAGACGACCACAAGGCTCCTCCGGGTATAGAAGAAGTGTTTCTTAGATGTAAACATGTAAAATATATGTCTAGTTTCGATCTCACGAGTAGTTTTCATCAAGTCAGACTATCGGAAGCTAGTAAACAGTACACAGCGTTCATGTGCGACAACAAAGTTTACGAATTCAACGTAGTACCGTTCGGGATAAAAACGAGCAGCGCAGCTCTTATTCGGGGCCTGGACATAGCCGTCGAAGACCTCGAAAATTTCCTCATTACTTTCGTTGATGACTTACTATACATGTCCGAAGACTTTGAAGCTCACATGCAACATTTGGAACTATTGTTCCAAAGATTATTAAAAATTAATTTAACAATAAGCTTTAAAAAATCTAACTTCCTACGGAAGGAAGTCGTTTTTCTCGGTCACTTCTTATCAGCAGAAGGACTAAGTCCAGACCCCGAAAAAATACGAACAATAAAGAATTTTAAACGACCGAGAAACAAAAAAGAATTGCAATAATTTTTAGGGTTTGTTAATTTTTATACAAAATTTGCGCGGAATTACTCAGCACATACAATACACCCTTCATTAGATTGTTAAAGAAGGGAAAAAGGTATGAATGATCAAGCGAGCTCGAAAAAGCGTTTGAAGAAATTAGAGACTTGTTTGACGAACATATAATCTTAAAATACGCTGACCCGAGTCTGCCATTGATACTTACCACCGACGTGAGTGATGACGCGATCGCCGCAGTCCTTATATCACAGATAGACGAGACGGGTGACGAAGGCATAGTAACGTTTGTGAGCCGAACACTTAAAGGTAGTGAATGCTCGTACTTCACTACCGACAAAGAAATGCTCGCGATCGTATGGGCACTAACCCGTTTAGACACGTACTTACGGGGGGCGGAAAAAGTCGTCGTACGCACCGATCACGAAGCATTGACCTTCCTAAAAAACTAAATTCAATAACGCAAGGCTAAGGAGATGGAATCTAGCAATACAGGATTTCAACCTCCAGCCCAAGTATTTACCTGGTCGAAAGAATACTGTTGCAGATTATCTTAGTAGACAATTCCATGATATACCCGAAAATACGGGGGACGAAATAATAATAGCAACAGCATTGTTACAACGACCAAGCCGCGAGTTGACAAGACGACTAAAAAATATAAAAAAATTACAAAATAACGATCCGTATGTTAGGAAAATATGCGACCAGATAGAAAATAATTTACGCACAATTTACGGGCATGTGGGGGCAAGGAAAATCTACAAAATGATGACTGAGCATCTCTTCGCACCGCGCATGCGACAAAAAATTAGCAGCACGCTAAAAACATGTGATACGTGTCAAAGAACGAAATATTTAACATTAAGATTAAATGAGCACGTTCAACCAATTCTCACGAACGCACCAAATGAGCCTTTATCTGTTGATTTTTTCGAGCCACTGCCAACGTCAATCGGGGGCGTTAAGCATTTACTAACGACCATAGATGCATTTAGCAAGTACGTCGTAGTGTACCCTATAAAAAAAGGAAATACTGCCACAGTGATACGGAAGATTTTTGGTGGCGGTGAACGCAGTTCACCTCAGAAAAATGGATATAAGCGTTAGAGAATGGAGGCATAAAGCCTATTTTTTCCTCAATAAGACACCCGCAAAGTAACTTGGTTGAGCGCGTTCATAGAGAATTAGGTCGTTTTTTCCGGACTTTTGTAAAAGAACGACATACCGGGTGGAAGAAATATTTAGATGCAATACAAAAAATAATTAACGAAATGCATCATGAGACAACAGGCTTTACTCCAATCGAATTGCATCTAAATACGAAACCTACGCGTGCCTGGGAGAAATAGATAGCTGTACCACCAGTGAATGACACGACACGCGAACAAAAAATATTTTTAACACGGGACCGAGCCCATCGAATGTTAAAACATCGAGCGCGCCGCGAAAATGGAAATAAAAGACATTTTACGCTTAATGAAAATGATTTAGTATTAGTCAAAGCCCAAAATCAATCCGACGCGAGCGATAAGAAAATAACTAAGTTCTTCCACGTACATGAAGGGCCATATATTATTAAATGAAAAGTAAATATAGATACATATCTAATTATCGATAATAACGAGAAGGAGCGCGGAAAGTTCCATGTATCGAATCTAAAGCCCTATTACATGGAAGGATAAGCAATAAACACATTTGCAAACTAGGGAAATGTCCCGGGGAAAGATTCCGAGAACGCGACAAATCCCTAGTAATTAACATCCTACCTACACAGATAAAATGACAAGCCTTCAGGCACGCGTCAGTCTGCCGCGATTCAAATGTCGAACGTGTCCTCGTGCGACGCCGCCGTCCAAGACGGCGTCGTTACGTGGGTACGTCACAACGTAGTATGTCAAACCCTGATGAAACCGGGTAATAAACCGTGAATGCCGGTAGCGGGAGATGTACCAAGGAGGCGGGGCAGCAGCAACACCAGAACTCAGACACCAACACCGTCGAGATGTCGTCGCCAGGTGCAGACACCAGCCAGATGGGACGCGCCAAAGAATATATGGCTGACACCGCGCCCATCACCATCAGCGACGCGTCGCATCCCACCTCTTTCGGCGTCACCCACGACGCTCGCAGCTCAACTCCTTCCCGTGGAAGAATACGTGCCGCGGCCAATAATAGCGACGACATTGCAGCCACAAGTGTACGTGCCGGGAAGAGCTGGGTGAGCTGAAATCTGTGTACGTGCCGACGCCCAGGGAGGAGTGGCGAGAGTTAACATCGGAGGAGCAGAGCTACTCATACCAGGACGTGCTCCGCATCACCCAATGGATGCACCAGCTACCGTCACCACTCGTCACGCCACTACCTCCATCACCACCACCGTCGCCGTGAAGGAGGAACGTTTTTGTCCATACAGTTTTTTTTTGTACATATATTTTTTTTGTAAATATTTGTGAGTACATATTTTTTTTTTTTAAAATAAAAATTTTTTTTTCACGACAAAAATAAATTTTTATTGGGGGGCGATGCGACGGCCCCGAGCGAGCCCCTGCACTACCGGCAGCCAGCCAGCTCCCCGTGAATGCGGCCCATGCGGTAGCATGCAAAGCGTACACGAGCGACGCTGAGCGCGTGAGCAGGGTTGGGTGAGAAATTATGCCAACTTGGCATCCTAGGCGTGAAGGCTGCCGCGCGCGTCTCGGCGGCACCGCGACGGCGCACTTCAGACTGACGATGCCAGTTCGAAAAGAAGCGGCACTGACGATTTCGTGCGATTAAACCTTAGATGATTGAGAATTGCATAGATAATATCGAGAAAGTAAAATCCGCTAGATTCTATGTATAATATAATAATTAATACTCTAAAAAATAATCTAGATTTTTTTTATTAATAATTGCTATTATTATTAGTATTGGTTATGTAAATAAATTACAAATGAAATCATTTCAAGTTATGCATGATTTCAAATTACCAGACTAAATTTGTTTCTTGACAAAGATTTTTTTATACATGCATTGAAATAAGGTTGGTAAATATCATAGATAACTCCGATTTTGAAGAAGTAATTATATTGAAAAATCAAGATTAATAAGATTTTTATAAATATATTTTTATAGAAAAAATAATTATAATGCCTGTAAAACATTATAATGGTAAATGTATTAGTTAATATAGTTAATTTGCATACAATTGAATATTTCCCTTACTGAATAGAATTAGAAACCAATAATTAATTAAATATCTTTTTAATTTATTAAGAAATTTCAATTTTAAAAAATATTTATCTTGTAAGTAATTCGTCAATCATAATGAAATTTCTGAATATATGTAACCATGAAATTAATTTATATTTTCATTAAATATTAGTAGTAACTAAATACTGTTAACTCTCACGGCAAAAAAATAGGAATCTATTTCAAAATGGTCGCAAAAAGTATTCCGTCAGAAAAAAATCTGTTAATCAATTAATATGATGTTCTCGGTGTATTGATACCTATATATAATTGTATGACTGAGTCATACCCTCGAAAAACACGATTTTTAACAAGAAATATGGGATAGAGATTAAACAAGCTTTACTCGAACTTAAAGAAACGAAGAACATTCGAATTTGCAATACATTCGATGTGCGAGAAAGCTGACTCTCGGATACAAGCTTTGCATGCGTCCTGCTGTTTACATGCGAAATGACGGATTAAACTTCGTACATGTACTTTTCTTGTATAAAACAAAATAACTGCCCATAATAAAAATAGCTAACTGGTACCATGACGCGGGCTCTCGTAGATGAGTTCTGTACGCGTCCTTTCGTTGAAAAATCAAGCATTTATTGAAGTGAGGCGAGATAGAAAGAAAGAGCATCGGAATACAAAGCTTATACGGGCACTTCTGCTTATATGGGCATAATCAAAGTCGAAATTTAGATAGTTTAATGATTTTTCCATCCAAGTAGTCGGGGAAGCAAGATCCATGCATTTCAGGAACTGATGTAACGTAAACGACTAAGCACGATTATTTTGATGATTTTTAATCGCAAGTAGCAAAGAGAAGCAATTCCCAGGCAAATAAAGTACTAACGTAGATACGTGACATTTCTATATATAAAAATGCGTATTATGATTATTTTAATGATTTTCAATCGTAAGCAGCCGGTAGATGAGAGGTCCTATCATTTCAGAGATGTATGTAAAGGAGCAGCACTGCTAACGAATATATAAATCAATTTTAAACCTCAGTAGCCGGAGGACACAATGTTCACGCATATAAGGGAGATGAAAGGTCCTATCGGAAATTACGGAAACGTACCAAGTGTGCTTGGTAAATATATAAATGATTTTAAACCCAAGAAGCCGAGGTATGAGAGGACCAGGCATTTAAATGCGTTACGTAGACATGCAGCACTGTACATGACAAATGTATATGAGGCGTTTCACGTCAACTCTCCAAGCGTGCCGCAGAATCGTGCTGTTCTCGGCTCATGTTCAACAAATTAATTTTGAAAAACTGATAACATCATCGGAAAGCTGAGAAAAAACCCCTATCGAAATCACTTGATCATTATTTTGTTATGTACATTTTAGCCTTTTAAACACGAGCTAAAAATTCCGCGCTTGGAGGATTGACGTGAAACACCTCATATATGAATTTAGTATTTACAGTATTTAGTTACTACTAATATTTAATGAAAATATAAATTAATTTCATGGTTACATATATTCAGAAATTTCATTATGATTGACGAATTACTTACAAGATAAATATTTTTTAAAATTGAAATTTCTTAATAAATTAAGGCGATGTGAACCTCAAAATCAACCCAATTTCATTATTTAATTCATAAACATTCGAACGTTTATTTGGAAAAACAATTCTGTCAGGCGCTCCGTGTATGTAAATACTATGCTCAGATTTTTTTTGTGCGATTCTATCAGTATTTCCATGAGATACGCTCGTTTTAATACTGGCAAAATTCGAAGTATTACAGATCCCTACTTATCGGCATTGCGGCTTTTATTTAATTAAATAAATTCTGAGTAGATTTTTGGAAAAACAGCTCTGTCAGGCGCTCCGTATATATAAATACTATACTCAATTTTTTTTTTTAGTAATTCAATTATTATTTGCAAAAGATATACATGTTCTAAAATTTGTCGGTAACTACACATTATCTTAAAAAGATATTTAATTAATTATTGGTTTCTAATTCTATTCAGTAAGGGAAATATTCAATTGTATGCAAATTAACTATATTAACTAATACATTTACCATTATAATGTTTTACAGGCATTATAATTATTTTTTCTATAAAATTTCTTGATTTTTCAATATAATTACTTCTTCAAAATCGGAGTTATCTATGATATTTACCAACCTTATTTCAATGCATGTATAAAAAAAATCTTTGTCAAGAAACAAATTTAGTCTGTTAATTTGAAATCATGCATAACTTGAAATGATTTCATTTGTAATTTATTTACATAACCAATACTAATAATAATAGCAATTATTAATAAAAAAAATCTAGATTATTTTTTAGAGTATTAATTATTATATTATATATAGAATCTAGCGGATTTTACTTTCTCGATATTATCTATGCAATTCTCAATCATCTAAGGTTTAATCGCACGAAATCGTCAGTGCCGCTTCTTTTCGAACTGGCATCGTCAGTCTGAAGTGCGCCGTCGCGGTGCCGCCGAGACGCGCGCGGCAGCCTTCACGCCTAGGATGCCAAGTTGGCATAATTTCTCACCCAACCCTGCGCGTGAGTGAGCGCACCAAGGCCGACGCAAGCGTACATGCGTGTACGCTCCCACTCCTCAGGGAGTCTCTACAACCTTGCGCGTGCGTGTGCGCTCGCGTGTATAAGGTATACCTATATATAGCGCTCTCCTATATATAGGTATACCTTATACACGGCGAGCGCACACGCACGCGCAAGGTTGTAGAGACTCCCTCACCGATAGCGCTGCGACACAGCGTTACACTGCGACTCTCCCTACTCCTGGTAAAGCACAGGCTGCTGCAGCAAGCTGGACGCAATGGGGAATCCCCACTTGCATGTAGCGGAACTATGCGAGGGGGGACAATACGAGCGAGAGAGATGGAGAGACCGCTCTCCGGTATAAATAAGCCCAGCGCAGTACGGAGAGTACGCATTTGCTCACCGAGCAGCCACAGCACACGAGCTCTGCTCCGCCTTGCCTGCTCGCATGTATTATACCTGCGTCAATAAAGCCATTGATATTGTAAATTCTCATTTTCATTTTTTAGTAGAATCAAGCCCTCTCACCCTCTCTACCCACCTACACCTCTCCCAGACTCGAACAAACGGCTCGAAAGATCCGTTTGCATAGACCCATCCTACCCCGACGGCTGAGCGGAAGGGCGCTTTGCTGCTCCCGACCATACACCCGTGTCTTCGGCTCGAACAGACGGCTCGAAAGATCCGTCTGCTTAGACCCGTATCCTCCAACGGCTGAGTGGAAGGGCACTTTGCGGCTTCCGACCATACACCCGCACATCCCTAGCTCGAACAGACGGCTCGAGAGATCCGTCTGCTTAGACCCATCCTATACCTCAGCATACGTTTGCATGCCTTTTCAGAAACGGAGCCTGTGTCCAATAAGAACCCTGTGCAGTAGTTTCAAATAAATAATAAAATTTTTTTATTAACATAGTAGAGCCACTCCTTGCACGTCACAAATAAATTTTTTGTAACGCAGGCTCGATTTTCGCGTTTTTTTTTTTTTTTTAACGGAAGAACGGGTTTAAAATAACCGATTTTAGACCAGCGGGCGCAAAAGTGTTGGAGAGGGCGCAAAGTACGAGAGCGGGTGCAAAAGTAAAGTTGCAGCAGGTGCAAAAGTAGGCATAGCGGGCGCAAAAGTGCCGTAGCGAAAATCTAAACCTGTGTCACAAAAATATCGTGTGCACCAAGGGCTAAATGGACTTTTTTACCTAGTGTGATTGCAGTACTCGTCTTCGGCTCGTGTTTGCTCACCTTCGACTCTGTATTGCAAACTCCACACTCGGCCTAAAAAGGCCCACTTTATGCCCTTGCTATACAATATACTATATTATACTGGTCATCTGGAAGGTACTTCCAAATTTGGTAGTCCCAAATACAGACAGTGTGAAAAATAATAAGAAAATTATAAAAGGAAGTCAGGTTACCTGTTCAAGCCCGACCACGCACTTGATTCCCCGCCTTGAAATTATATAGATGTTGAAGTTTGCCCTACTGAAAAAGCTCAGCTGATTAGTAGATGATAATCAGGTGAAAATCATACCGAAACTTTACCTGATAATCAGGTGATTTTCATCTGAATGTCTTTATATTATCATTTATTTTTTATTAATTATTATCAATTTGTAAAAAGCGTTCGTGATATTGAATATTACGTGTAAAGTTGATACCAACGAACAAAAAAATAAAATTTGACTTTTTTTTGTAAAAAAAAATCATTTTGTCTTTTTTTTTCGTTGACGTCCAAAAAACCTTACATATAATATTAATTATTATCATTTACTATATTTATATATATAAATGGTGTAAAATAAGAATTAATTGCCATAATTTAGGAATGAAAAGTTAAATATAAAAAATTTAAGATTAACAATAATCAATAATAATAATAATAATATTTAATAGTAAATAAAAATATTAACGTGATTTTCATGTGAAAATCAGCTGATAATCAGCCGAACTTTTTGAATAGGGTGTACAGGCGAGTCTGGTTGCCTGTACAGGCCCCCACTTTCGCATTTAATTATTCTGCTAGGACTAGGGATTTTTTTTACTGAAAAGGCGCTTTGGTACTATTCAGTGCGGACAGTATCACTAGCGTAAGTCCCTGCATTTTTTATTACCATTACATAACTATCAGTTACCATATGAGCTCCGTCAAAGTCACCAATTTACTCCGACGTCGTCTTAAGGGGATGCCTTATACCGACAGAGTTCTCTGCCAGATTCACCAGAGCCAGATGAGGAAACAAAGGATCCTGAATGGCAAAACGCAGAGACGAAGAAGACAAAAAAGAAAAAAAACAAAGAAATGAACGGTCCGAAGACGAAGGAGCAAACTAAGCAGCGGAGCAGACGACTGCACCTCTGTGTCCTTGTCATCAAGCCATTAGAGGGAAAGACGTATGCTGATGACATTAGCATGGTCATAAAGAACACCATTCTCCAGGAAGTGGGCCTTGCAGTGTCCGGTGTGCGTAAGACGTTATCTGGTGATGCTTTTCTTATCCTAAACAAGGATAATCAGGGCAAGGTCACAGAACTTTGTGAGAAGATCAGAACGGTGCTCGGCGAAGATGCAACCATCAACGCTCGAATGCAGCAAATAACACTGGAGGTAACTCGTTTAGATGGAACGACCACAAAGGAGGAAGTCTGCAAAGCAATGATAAGAGAACTTGGCAACGGTCATAGCGTGTCCTCAGATACAGTGGTATCAGTGAGGAAGGCCTATGGCGGCATGCAGACAGCACTACTGAGGCTACCAGCGCAGGTGGCCAAGGAGCTCCTCGAGAAGCTGACGATGCGGGTGAACTGGTCGAACGGTCGAGTACGAGCAGTCATGAGGCCTACCAAGTACTTCAAATGTTGGCCGTATGGCCACATCACGAAGAAATGTACCTCAGAGATTGACAGATCTAAATGCTGCATCAAGTGCGGCGAAGAAGGCCACAAAGCGGAGAAATGTACGACGACACCATGTTGCAGCCTCTGCAAGGAGGGAGGCAGTACGGAGACGAACCTCGTGCCTGGGAGTAGAAGGTGCCCAGTATACGAGAAGGCGTACCAAGCTCTCTGCTCCATAAATCGCACTGAAGGTACTACAAATCAACCTTGACCACTGCGAGGCAACACAAGACCTAACCTAAAAAAGACAAAGTGCTGTTCTAGACGGTATGGGATGAGAAGGTGAATATGGGCATCGTAGCCGACCAATACAGGAATCTCAACGGACTCACTTGGAAGACTGGCGCGGCTAACTCAGCAGCCATCTAGGCTTGTGGTAAACATCCCTTCCAAGAAGTAATGAAAAGTCCTAAGGAGGCCTTCGCGAGAGTGACGATCAGAGACGTATATTTTTATAACTGCTACATGCTACCGAGTATGCCTCAGGAAGACTTCGAGAGGATATTAGATCAATCATCGAAGGCGCCAGAAACTGAAGTCCAGGCCATTGCAGGAGACTTCAACGCATGGGCAGTGGAATGGGGCAGCAAAGAGACGAAGAAGAGAGGGCAAACACTCTTGGAAGCATTTTCCGTGCCGGACCTCACACTGCTGAACAACGGAGAGAAACCAACCTTCATCAGAGGTGAAGCCAGTCCGATGATAGATCTCACGTTCGCCAGTAGCGGCCTTCTCAAAGGTAATAACTGGAGAACCAACTACTAGTGTATGACACAGAAGACGGCCCAAAGCATATCGGATCACTGGGGGAGTCCCGCAAGGTTCGGTGTTAGGATCTCCTCTGTCGAATATCATGTATGATGATTTACTCAAGATCCAGCTGCCACCAGGAGCCGAGATGGTGGTCTTTGCGGACGACGCGGGGCTGGTTAGCACTGGAAAGTACATGGAGGAAATTCAGCGCATCTTCAGAGACTGTTACGAAGAAGTGCAACGGTGGATGGGATCAGTTGGGCTCAAACTGGCTGACCACAAAACTGAAGCTGTGCTGTTTACGAGTCGGAAGAAAGTGGAGACCGTCACCCTCGATGGGACAGAGCACCATTACTTCTCAGCCTTTTATTTGATATTAGAGACTGCTGTTGGACACAAGACTGAGCTTTAAGACTCATGTAGAATACGCTGCAGCCAAGGCAGCTAGAGTGGCCACTGCGTTAGCGAGGCTCATACCAAACATAGGTGGACCTCGTCAACCTCCAAGGAAACTTTTAGCTTCAGTGGTGATTTCCATACTCACATATGGAGTAGCCATCTGGCGCGAAACCCTCAAGATAGAGCAGTATCGACGCCAGATGACAGCAGTCAACCGGCTCAGTGCTCTCAGGGTATCCAGTGCCTTTCGTAGGGTATCAGATGATGCCGTGTGTGTCATCTCTCAGGTTGATAACTGGATGAACCGCAAACACGGGAAAGTCAACTATTACCTGACTCAGACGCTCTCCAATCATAGGTGCTTCCGAGCATAACTTCGCCGGTTTAAGCACGATGAATCACCAGAGTCTCCAATAGGGTGCAGGGTGCCAGAGGACGCAGAGCACGTATTCTTCCGGTGCTGGCGCTTTGCTGAAGCGGGAAAGAAAATGGAGGAGCTACTGGAATCATCACTTACTCCAGAGACAGTTGTGGAATTGATGCTAGAGACGGAGGAAAACTGGACTGCGGTCAACAGTTCCGTCACAGCCGTCATGATGAGGCTGCGAGAAGAAGAGCAGAGGCGCAGAAAAACGAGGGGACCAACAATAAAGGTTCCTCGTTAACAACACAGTGAGAGAACGAACATCAGGAATCGTGGAAAAACTAAAAAGCTATGGCCGCCCTCGCGAAGTAATGCTTAGCGGTAGTTCCGCGGGGGCAACGTAAGGCCAATGATGATGAGGTTAGGATTTTAATAGGTAGGTCCAGTACAGTCCAACACACGGGTATCCGGTACCTACGGTGCATAAAGCATTTCCCCCCTCCTATTAAAAAAAACACACACACTCATACGCATACGCATACGCATACGCACACGCACACGCACGCACGTACACACATCCATATGGACATTTTCTAAAAATAGTGTATTTCGATTCAAAATGTGCTAAACAACATTCCTATCACATTTTCTCCAAATTTTTTTCTACTATCACAAAGCTTCCTCTAGGTGGAAGCAAAAGAGGAAGCAATTAATGTTGACTGCTGTAGCAAAATCTAAAAAAAAAAATAACGACGCAAAAAATTGTAACATTTCAAATTCTGAAAATTTACAATGTAAAAACTATTTGACATCAAAAACAAATCCATTTTAAGGGTTTCCGAGGATGTATGTATGTCTTTACGTATGTATGTTATCAAGTAACCAGATTATTTCAATCAATTTTGATCAGATCTGATTGGAAATTATACCAGACCACGTCTTATTATACAGACGTGATGTATCTATTTTGAGAAAGATCCCTTTAAAAATATAGAAATGGGAGCACAAATAAAATTATGAAAAAATCGATTTTTAAGCGTAATGTATCGAAAATTAATGTTCGGTATAAATCTAACACATGCTAACTGCAAAAACTAATTAAAACACATCTTTTGTATATTGATACAATCAATTCCTGATGACCCAGGTGGAAATCGATTCCATTATTTAGCTAATAAATAGCTAGTTTCCCCAATAATCGCCGAAAACTAGACACTTTTCTTGGCCATTTCTATCCATCGATGAAACGATTTTTCCTATTATATTCGCCATTTAATAAACAGAATAATAGAATAAGTTTTTCACAAATTTACATTACCTTATTTATGAGTATTTAAAAGATATTAAAGTTGGCCAGTTTTTTTAGTTAGAAAATGGCTAATAATAGGCTTGCTATTATGACGAGGAGTGAGAGAGACATAATCAAATGGAAAAATCATTGTTTTCCTTTGTATCCCCTGAAACAGTACTATAAACGAATTAAATACCAATAATTTGTCTTTACGTTTTGGTTAGCTATCTTTTTTTTAATATTTGGCTCTAAATACATGATCAGATTACAGAAAAAATTTAGTACAAACATTTTAAGGTTGTGTTATCTCTATTAAGTGGAGAATATGACCAGAAAAATCGTTTCATCGGTACCCAGAAATTAGCTATTTTTACTAGCTATTTATTATTTTCCTGGCCATTTTCGATAGAGACAATTTCTACCAGGGGTGCTAGAACCACACAAGCGATTTTTGACGCCGAAATGTACATAAAATGGTCGATTTTTCGTTATAACTTAGCAGGATTTGATTTTACACAGAAATGTTGAATGCAAAAGTTATAGATAATATTGAAACAAAACTTTTTCTTCTTGGAAATATTGAGTACAAAGTGATTTTTCGAAATATGGTGTTATAAAATAATATATTAGTATTTAAGATGTAATAGTTTTTGCAATGGTGAAGATACGACTCTCTTGGATAGTAGTGATCGTACCTTATACTTATGTAAAAACGAAGTTTTCGCATAGACAGCAGGGAGTGCGGCCCCCCTAATTTAGTGTAACTAAAAATATTTTTTGATAAAAGAATAATCTGAAATTCAGGTAATTTCTCAAAATCGTAAACTTGAATCCTCTTCCCTGGGAAATTGATTTTACATAAATTAAACAAAGTAACAAAATTGTTAAAAATTAAGAGTACAACATCGCCCTACTCTCCCCAGACAATAATAAAATGTATTAACAATTCCGTTTGAATAACTACGTCATCATTTCAAACGTATTATAATATAATTGATAAATATTAAAAAATAATAATTTGTGTACGAGTAATTCTACAGAAAATCCATACTTCAAGGGTTCAAGAAAAATAAAATGTTTGAAGCACACCTCTGGAATAAATTATTTTTCTGTCTACAGGCCATAGACGAGAAAAATGGCCAACCAACGAAAAGACTCTTGTGACACTGTTTTAACCATAGATCAATTTTTCTTACGTATTGATTAAAAATCGCGAAAAATGACAAAAAATAAGCAGTTTTTCGCCCACCACCAGGCACTACTTCAAATCACACTTTGAAGTGCCTTATAAATCCGCTCCACACACCCATCCACCCCCCCCACACACACACACACACACACACACATACACACACTCACGCACGCGCACACAGCCTGGAAAAAAACGAATTTTCCATTTCTTTTACCTGAACACCAGGACGCAGTTTGACAAATGCGAAAGGCCGCTCACCGTCCACCTCGTGGGTCACACCGACGACCGCTGCGTCGAGGACGGCGGGGTGGTTCAACAGGCAGAGCTCGATTTCCAGAGCCGAGACATACCTGCCCCGAATGATGACCATGTACTTCAGACGATCGGTCATGATAATCTCGCCACTGGTGGTGTAGTAACCTACGTCGCCAGTGTGAAGCCAACCTTAACACGAAAAATAGTAGGAAAAACTGTACTACATATTAAGAATGAGGGAGAAAGAGTTGGTGGGATAAGTATATTCCACAAAAATATAATCGCCTTATTCAAATTCATTCAAAATGTAAATGTCTTATCAAAGCCACGGCTTTCCGATTTAAATCTATATAGCTCCGTGAAAATTTTTGTTCGACAGTTGTTTTCATAAGTTTATTAAGAAGGTTGTATACCGCTAAAAAGACCTTCAATAAAAATATTCATACCTATCTTAGTTTCTTAAAATATAGTAACAATACATATCTTCCTACAGGTAGATTCATATTGGTATAGGAGGATCGTTTCAGAAAAATATTCATATTCCGTTAAAACTAGGTTCAAGGAAATTTCCTTCTATGTGAGAGGAGGAATATCCGCTCTGTACGGCCCTAGACACATAAGCGCGTTTGCTCGCGTTTGGCTGCGGTCAGCCGCGGTCGGACGCGATAAGAGCGCACGCGCTCGCTTCTCCCATTGGTTGGAAGCGAGCTTAAGCGGACGCGGCCGACCGCGGCCACCCGCAGCCAAACGCGAGCAAACGCGCTTATGTGTCTAGGGCCTACAATATTGTATCGCGATAAGAGCAATTCCTCCCAGGTATATTAAAATAAGTATTAATAAATAATATAAATAAATAATTAATGTATATATTAAATTGTTATACTCGAATGGAACAAAAAGTTTAGTCATTTTGAATATTTATATTAGTCCTAGTGTCATCAGTTATCAATAAAACTTGTTTTATATTGCAATTTAATGATATCTATAAAATATAGTTTTCGGGTCTTAAGGCCCAAAATATCATTCCTCCATTACTGACGCATAATATTTTTGTATCAAAACGTAAAATTCTCCTAAAGGATTTGCCTCCTGTAACAGGAGACCATGATTCCGGTAATCAAATGACGATTCTACTGCGCAGGAGGAATTCCTTTTTAGTGCAGGAAGATTTTTTAAAGAGGAATTTTATTCTGAGCCGGAGGATCGTTTTTCTGAGTGTTCAATTTTAATAATTGAAAGCTTATTTTGTTTCTGAAACATTAATTTACAAATCCACCACGTTAAAATTAAAAAATAATTTATATACACACAGAGTAAAAGGTAATTGTTTATTTGTAATTTTATAATAAAATAATTAATAATTAATTTTTCCAAATATATCATTTTTTTTAATTATTGACATAGTGAATTTATAGATAAATGTTTAAGAAACAAAATAAGCTTTGAAGTATTAAAATCGATTTAAAAATAAAAACGTTTTACATTTTCAAGTGAAATTTTGTTTAACGATCATTATCTACGATTCAGATATCACAAATAAATTGAAAATATTCGTTCTTACTTCGTAAAGTATACTTCTTATATTCGTACTATCGTTACCATATTTTAGGAAACTAAGATCTGAATATTTTTCTTAAACGTCCTTTTAGCGGTATACAACCCGCTTAAACAATTAACCATCGTGTAATATATAAGCTATTCTCAGATTGGGGAATTTTGCATCATGCAAAAGAAAACGTCTTGTAATTAATAATTTATTTTATTTTTTTCAAATTAAATACCTTCACTATCGATCATATTTTCTGTCTGCTTTTGATGCTCGAAGTTTAGTTTGAAACAGAGCTCGCCTTGCTCGTTCGGTCCTAACGTCTTACCCGTCCTTACATCGACGACTTTCATCTGCCCGGTTTCAACAATGTATCCGATAGAATCGCATTTCTTGCTGTCCTTCGTTTGAAATGCAATACATCCACCCACTTCTGTCATTCCTGGACGTTATTGGAAATCGTAAAAAAGACTGTATTTTTCATGGTAAATATAGTGAAAATAATGAAAACGCAAACAAATAGTAATTGTACTGATTTTATCATAAAATAGTATTGTATAAACGTTTAAAATTAACCGTGGGAGACGTATTTAAAATGATAAAAAACTAAATTGATTTCAACAGAACGGTACCATTAATTTACACTCTTGTTACTTATGAGAACTTTAATGTCATTTTCAGAAATTTATTAGCACTTAACAAAAACTTAACATAGAAGGTGTTATAAAACCTAAGCGAGTGCAAATAGATGTTACAACAACATCAGAGAATACAATGAATTATTACTGTGACTTTTTACATTCAGACATTCATCCCCACATTAAATATAATACTAGCACAATCTATGATCCCACCCATTGCAAGAAGCCAAAAGGGGCCTACTCACCGAATGCATTAGAAATGAATGTGTGGGGCAGAGCCGATCGTGCCTCTTCGAGTACTCGCGAAGAAGGCCGCGAGCCAACAACAATAATGGTTTCGAAACACGTGAGGTTGTAGCGCTCAAACACCTTGGCCTGGCACATCCGAGTCAATACTCTCGGTGTCAGGAGCATCCAGTCGATCTGCGTATAAGAGAGTGTTGCAGTTTTCTTGTTTACGGTGTATTTGCCGGAATAGTCAATTGAAAACAAAAATTTTTAGCCACGTGCATGAATTTATGAACAAATTAGCTATAAGTTTCTACCTTTTAAATAATTTTTAATTTTTCCCTCGGCAAGTCCCCATAAAACTACTTAAGGAATAAAATGAGAACTTCAATAGTACATTACGGTACTAGTGGCGTAAGTTGCACTTTACGGCACAGCGCGTATAAGCACCCGAGCGTAGCGCTACTAATCGTTCTCAATTTTATTTCCCAAATTTCCTCTTCTATAATATACCTAACATAAAAAAATAAAAAAGCAGTTAAAAGTTTGTTTTACGAACTATCGAATGCACACATATTCGAATAACAAATATTCATTTTTCTATTACTACCACGCGAATAAAAAATGAAGTGAAGTTCGTTTTTCTGCTAAAAATTTCAGCTGCATTACATTGCTCAAATTACAATTTTTTTATGCTATTTTTCTTAAAAGTATTCTTTTATAAGTTGCACTTGAATTTGCAGTAAAATATTCAATAATATTAAACATATTTAAATGCCAATTCTACCCGCCGTCCCACACATACCCGACTCTCCTATACAAGAAATCATTCAATGCTTCCGATGAAGATTATGACACACTAATTATACACGAAAAGAAAAAAATGAAATTTTTTTAGATTGAGCTCGCTTCCCCAGCCTTTTTGATTTTGGAGATTTTATTAGTTAAGTTATTTTTGGCCTGCCCGTCTGCACGTCTAGACTTCTTTAGGTGGATATTGCATTCCCCGCGTATTTGCATGCACGTCTAGATTATTTTCGCTTGCGCCCGCTCATTCGAGTTTCAGGAATTTTATTTAATGAATTATCCTGGGTCTACCCATCTAAGTCTGTAGATTATTTCATAGGAATTACGCTTTTCCAGTTTCAAGGTTTTCTTATTAAAAAATTCTTAGGGCTTTCCTACACAGAATGGCGAATGGCTTTGAGCTTTGAGATAGCACTCTATTGAATTATCGTTGGCGTCTGAGTTGGCACCTTATTATGCACAGGCGGCGTCAATGCATAGGTATAGATTGTAGATAACTAACAACGAGTTGCGTTTTCTGGTTTATATTTCATTATAGCTATTTAAATGGCTACATGTACATACCTACACGAAAAGATATAGTTAGGAACTATATATTCGAGTAATATATTTTTGTACACATTACAAAGAAAAATTTACTTAAGTTGACAATTAAAAAATTTACCTCATATAATTTTAAATCAAGTAAGATTGTGTACTGTATTGTCAGTAAGACCACCCGTGTAAAAAAAATTTGTCTGGCACTGGTCTGGGAGAAGTTTGGCTAAATTAGTCTGACTGAAGTATGGCTTTAGTCTGGCTACGGCCACTATACCAGACTTATAATTTTTTTCACAAATAAGTCTGGCAAAAGTGCCAGACTTTTGCCAGACTAAGAATTACTTTCCCTAAAAAGTCTGGTAAAACGCCAGACTTTCGCCATACTTTTGCCCAGACTTTCAGCCAAATTTTTCACGAGATTTACGTTTGGCACAAACGTAAAATTGTGCAGTCTCGTTGTAGGGCAAGTTAGGGGGAGGACGGGCAAAACTTAACGTTACCTATAAAGTTGTACCAAAGACTGGCAACGTCGAGTAACCAACGGCAATGAGCAGCGCAGGCGACGGCGTGTGGCTAACCTGCATGCGCAACGGACGACGGGAAAGTCCCGGAAGCTGTAAGACGGTGCAGTAACGTGACAGCGGCGTAGGGAAATATCGCTCTCGACCTCTGGTTACACTTATGGTACACACATTTCCATCGTCTCCGTCATCACCGTCGCTGCTGCTCTCATAAATATGACGTATCACGTAGATCGACATCTGAGACAAAAACATTTTCACAAAGCATATTGTTGCAAGATAAATTTAATAAATTTCGTAATAAAAATACTTATCTGATAAAATCGACTTCATTTCAGTTTCCCGTTTATACGCTTCTTTCATCAGTTGATAACCAATTCATAACCCCTTGCTGCCGTGAGTCCAAATAACATGAAACCAGCTAAACAAACTACATATGGAAGCTGCATATTCAGGTTATCGACAAAATACATTATATGACAGGTTCACGTTGTTTGGACTTCAGATGAAATATTTTCATCTCACAGCAGCAAGGGGTTAAGGAATTGATTATCAACTAATGAAAGAAGCGTATAAACGGGAAACTGAAATGAAGCCGATTTTATCAGATAAGTATTTTTAATACGAAATTTATTAAATTTATCTTGCAACAATATGCTTGTGAAAATGTTTTTGTCTCAGATGGCGATCTACGTGATACGTCATATTTATGAGAGCAGCAGCGACGGTGATGACGGAGACGATGGAAATGTGTGTACCATAAGTGTAACCAGAGGTCGAGAGCGATATTTCCCTACGCCGCTGTCACGTTACTGCACCGTCTTACAGCTTCCGGGACTTTCCCGTCGTCCGTTGCGCATGCAGGTTAGCCACACGCCGTCGCCTGCGCTGCTCATTGCGGTTGGTTACTCGACGTTGCCAGTCTTTGGTACAACTTTATAGGTAACGTTAAGTTTTGCCCGTCCTCCCCCTAACTTGCCCTATAACGAGACTGCACAATTTTACGTTTGTGCCAAACGTAAATCTTGTGAAAAATTTGGCTGAAAGTCTGGGAAAAAGTATGGCGAAAGTCTGGCATTTTACCAGACTTTTTAGGGAAAGTAATTCTTAAAGTGCCAGACTTTTGCCAGACTTATTTGTGAAAAAAATTATAAGTCTGGTATAGTGGCCGTAGCCAGACTAAAGCCATACTTCAGCCAGACTAATTTAGCCAGACTTCTCCCAGACCAGTGCCAGACCAATTTTTTTTACACGGGCAAGTATTGGAGCGAAAATTTGAGATCTTACTAGGATCAGTTTTGTCCTATTATTGTGGCCAATATTAGGTCATTGATACTCTTAGTTATTTAATTACTTTATGCTGATACAATTATAAAATATGCTTTTAACCATACCCTGGCCGAAAGTACCACTTTCGGCTCAAAAACGCGAATGTGGTATTTTCGGCCTGGGTGAGGTGAAAAATAGTATACATACCGCGGGAGGAAAATTGGCCAGCCCACATCTCGTCTTTACCCGAATTTACACGAACTGTAGACTGTCCAATTTTTCTCCTCCCTAGGTGTGTAATATACTATTCGTTTGGTTAACACATGAGCTGTAGTCTGTAAAATATCGTTATTTTTCAACCAAAGCCGTTCTCCGTTGTTACTAAGTTCACAGACAGATCCGCACTTAAAACTTACACTTTATCTCGTAACGGTGCAGTTTGCACTCTTGTATTTCTTTTTGGCGGTGCGTGAGTAATTTGCGTTTTGCAATTGAGTAACGGACATTGCAGAAAAAGAAATTCCATTTTCGTTTTAACGCAAGTATTTTGCTAACCATGTACAATTTATATTTTAATCTTTCTAAAATACTTATCCCAACTATTATTTTAAAATCTAAAATTGGCATCAATAATTTTTAATTTTTCTAAATTCATTCGAGTACCTAATAGGAATTAATAAAAACAAAAAAAAACATATTCGGCAACAACATATATACCTTGTAGTTTTGTATAATCTGACAGGTAGCATCGGGGTCAAACGTAGTATGAATGAACCTCGTGCACTTTGATGTAATACACGATATAATCACATTCGATCCGCTGATCCACGACATATCCGCGTAACACAACACTCTCCTCTCTTCTCTCTGTAGCAAGTACTTCATCCTGTCATTGGCAACTATTTCATACGATAAAGACGGGCCTTTCTTGATTCCCGTGGTGCCCGAGGTAAACATTACAGCGGCAGTCTGCATTTTAGAATTTTCAATTTTCGTCGGCTGGAAAGTCGAGACCATTTCGGCGGTTGATTCGGAGAGGACCTGATTAAGAGAAAGAAAGTCCGGATGACTGTCGAAGCAGACAAATTCGCAGCTGTGATTGGGAACGAGTTTGGCAGCGGCGGAGAGCAAAGAGATGTTTTCGAGGCTGGTAAACATTATTTTCGGACGGTGGTGTTCAAAGAAGTATTGGACTTCGCCTGAAATGAGCAAAGCATGATTTCTAAAGAACAAGCTAATAATATAAGGTTGAGGAACTTAGTTATTTTCAGAAAGAAATGTTAAAACGTTAAAATTGTTTCCATGATAAATTACTTAACAATAAATAATAATTAATTACAATAAATGATAATAATACATAATCTAATTATGTCATAAATATTCCTTATTTTATAGATGTTCATAATACCTATGTTTTGCATGTTTAAAAATTAAAAAAAGAAAGTTAATTGGGATACAGAATAACGTTTTGAAGATTTATACACAAAATTAATACCTTAATATTTTATTGGTTTCAACTTATTCATAAAGTTTACTTATGAATTTTTTGGTATGTATATATATGCGTGAAAATACTACATCGTGCAATAAGGAGAGAAAATTCCTGGGTATATTCTAAGAGGCAGTTGTATCTATAAGTAAGAATGCGCGATTTTCTACACGACTTTCAGGCATGCTCGTTTGATGCACGTGTTGAAAAAAAAATAACTACTTCTACTGTTCACACAGTTCATTACAGATTAGAATGCAAGGTTTCATTTTACTTACAACAATGTTAAAAAAGGCATTAAAGAAAATCTTCCTTCTGTTAAAGTGGGATTGGCATTGCATTTTAATACATTCAAACAACTTTAAAACAAACACAGTTACTGCTTTTACTGAAAAGCAGTTTCTCCGTCTTAAAAGTAAAATTTGTGCTTTGTTTCTTTAAAAAATATCAATTTCTGAGAAAGTAATAAGCAATCACAAGTAGCATAAGAAATTGGTAAAAAATACCGTCCACAACATCGTTAAAAAAGAAGAGCAATTTTTAACGTCTTTCTTACGTTATCTTTGATATTTATAATTCCTTGAGGAATTAATATTTATTAAGAAAACTTTTCTTATATAATCCGTTTTGCTCGATTTTTAACAAAATGAAGCATATTTCAGATTAGACAATCCAATGGTGCTATTGCATTTTCTTCGAAATGCTTTTTTCAATCAAAAACTTGAGTTGAAAGTTCAGAGCGATTTTTCTAGAAGAAACTAAGGAAACTATAAAATATTCAAATTTCAAAATGGAAAGACGAAGGGTTCATAAGTGGGGGGGGGTCCAGAGTTTCGACGATTCACTATAAAATTGAAGTCAACTATAGATGTTTTTTAGTTCGACAAATGATAATGCAGTTCTTAATTTCGAAATTGTAAATTACGAAAATCATATTTACGAATGTAACACTTCACCTACTGTCCAAAACATCGAATTTCATTAATAGAATTTTAATAGAGGTACAATACAGATACTTCGAAATAAATCATTAGAAACAACTTATATTTGCTTTGAGGTCGTATTGATGAAATTCAACGTTTTGGACAGTAGGTGAACTGTTACATTCGAAAATATGATTTTCGTAATTTAGAATTTCGAAATTAAAAATAATCTGCATTATCATTTGTCGAACTGAAAAACGTCTATCGTTGACTTCAATTTTCAAGTGAGTCGTCTAAACTTTGGACCCCCCCCCCCCATAAGTGTGCGTGCACTAAGAAACAAATTTTGGAAAAATTACTCTACTGTCTAACGGGGGGGGGGGGGTCCAAAGTTTCGACGATTTACTATAAAATCGAGCCAACTAACGATTTTTATAAATTCGACATAAGTCGTTGTCGAATGTACATTATTCCGAAATTTTAAATGATGAAAAACGTATTTTCGAATGTAACAATTTACCTACTGTTCAAAATATCGAATCTCAAACTACAGAATTTTAATGTAGATGTAGCTAGTTTCTAATGATTTATTTGGAAATAACTTTATTATCTCCTTATTAAAATTCTGTAGTTTGAAATTCGATATTTTGGACAGTAGGTAAATTGTTACATTCGAAAATACGTTTTTCGTCATTTAAAATTTCGGAATTATGTACATTCGACAACGACTTATGTCGAATTTATAAAAATCGTTAGTTGGCTCGATTTTATGGGGGGGGGGGGTCCAAAGTTTAGACGACTCACTTGAAAATTGAAGTCAACTATAGACGTGCTCGGTTTCGATATAAGCTACTGCAGATTGTGCAAAATTTCGAAATTCTAAATTACGAAAATCATATTTTCGAATCTAACAATTCACCTACTGTCCAAAACATCGAATTTCATCAATACGATTTCAAAGCAAATATAACTTGTTTCTAATGATTTATTTCGAAATATGTTTATTGTATCCCTATTAAAATTTTATTAATGAAATTCGATGTTTTGGACAGTAGGTGAATTGTTACATTCGAAAATATGATTTTCGTAATTTAGAATTTCGAAATTTTGCACAATCTGCAGTAGCTTATATCGAAACCGAGCACGTCTATAGTTGACTTCAATTTTCAAGTGAGTCGTCTAAACTTTGGACCCCCCCCCGATTTTATAGTGAATCGTCGAAACTTTGGAACCCCCATCGATTTACTATTACACTAACATCAATATTATAAAATAATCCAATATTATTAATAATTATATAGTAAGAATAATATGAATTTATTATTTCAACTTAATTTATTAATTTATTATTAACTGTAACGGGTCGATAAAATGAATACAAAACTTATAATTAATATAATTTTATTAAATATCTCGCTGAGATGTAACTAATAACCCTGATACGGTCCCGCGCAAAAATCGATCCTATCGGCGACATAATGCTAACATACCAGAAATTCTATGAGCAACTAATCGGCGACATGTTGCCCCTCTCTCTTCAACATATCCAGAACATAACAGAAATGCGCAGTTTCCGACATATTGCCAATTTTTAACTTTAATAATACTTTTAGAGTATTACCAATATATTGCCAACAAGTTTCATAAAAATTATAGGTTTGTAATATATACGCGATGTATCGCCCCTATTCTTAATACAATAATTAAAATAATATTATATACAATTATAACTTTGATAATATTTATTAAACAATTTTTATTTATAGTACAACGAAGAATGTTATTATACACTTTATTCACTCAAATTCGACCATATTTACAGGTTCACAAATATAATTCTGTTCGCCAAATTGAACGTGAAAACACACATTTTTCAAATGATTGACATCAATTATTTCGAATGAATCAGATACATTTATACACTTATGAATAAAATCTAATGTACCTCCAGGTATTGCTACTGAAAAAGGTTTGACTGTAACAAGTTTTTTTCGCAAGCGTAGCTTTTTCCATCACATTGACAGACCTTCTTACAATCGCAATTCGTAATGTGTATAAAATTTTGAATGCTGCCTATGTTTAAAATATAATTAGTATAGTAGGATATAGTGTGAGAATCGGTTCGCATAGTGTTGTTATTGATTACGGATGTAAAAAGGACTTTATTTTTATATAACTTTTTAAACGTGTAGGCATTTGTTCCTTGTAAGCCATATTTCGTTAGAAGTTGCTGCACATTAACATTCGGAATTTTCTGTGCTAGCCGAACTATGTACATTGAATCCCCAATTCTTTTAGTAAGACGCAATTTTCGTTTTGGAGATAAAAGATCTTGACATAAATTGTATATTACGCTATTCGGTAATAACCATTCATATTTTAATGAATGTACTTTTATATACATATTCAAATTAAAAATTATTTGCAATTCCGGGGTTTTACTACTATGTACAAAGGCTTTAAGTTTTCCATTCAGGTCTTCAAGGGCAAAGCAGGAACTAGTCCATAATGGACCTAAACGTCGAACTATGTCAGGTAAGTGAACTAAGCTATGCACGTTGCATGTCATGTATTTTATATCATAAAGATTTTCAAATTGAGATACGAATTCTTGTATTAGCTGTTGCGCAAAATTTATCATATTTGTAGTGAGTTTTTGACTACATAAAATATATATAGCTAGTACAAGGTATTGGTAGTGTTCTATATATGGCGTCGGTAAAATATTATTTAAAACAGGCACGGAAATATAAAATAACCAATTTTTTAATTCAGAAGCTTTCCAGTACGTAAAATGAGTTGCTATTGATCTAGGGCATCTTTGAATATATGCTGGTGGTTTTATAGCACAGATCTTCTCATCTACTAAATCGACAAAATTTGATATATTAAAAATTTCACCAACAAATTTACTACTAAACCACAATTCTCCCAACTTTTTCACTACACCTTCGAAAACGCAATGCATCACATCTACGGCTGTAGATGTTATGTATTTATAGCAAATTTTCACGCCGCAAACTGGTTGTCCTACTTCAAATGCTTGCATAGCATAATCTAACGTGTCGTTTTCGTCTCGTAAAATCAAATTTTCTTTATATGAGTACGTTCGCGTTCTTTCCACGGTTTTACCTTCGTGTATACAAACTTGGCAACCAAAGCGACCATTATATTGGTTCATTGCTAAAAATAAAGCCTTCGCTGGTAGATCGCACGTACCACACACGAGAAGTCCCTTTACAGTGATTCTTTTATTCATATCTTTTACATATAAATCTACTCCTTTGTATAAGCATCGTAATGACTCTTTTAAGAGCTCTAAAAAAATGCTTGGCACTGACTTTTTATCGCCAAACCACAGAGCTATTAACAATACGTTTTCTAATTTATATCTCTTTTCATAAGGGAGTTCTAGTATAATAAGAAAAAAGCCCCAAATATTATATTTCGAAGAATTAAAAATACGGACTCCGTCAGAATACCACATAAATGATATATTATTATCGCTTGATAAAATATTATCGTGACGTAATTCCTGGTAAATTATCCCATCATAAATATCTTCATAGCAGTTTGGTACTTTATTTCTTATTATACCTTTCTGTTTTGTTATATCATTATAAAAATCAGGTCGATTATACAGCGATTCTAATTGACGTATTAATGGCACTTCAATGAAATAATTTTGTTTTTCATCACAATCACACAATACTTCATTATTAATGTTTTCGATCTCGATCGATTCGTCATTATTAACATCATAATCAGTGTTATTTTGGCAAGAATTTCAGTTACAGCAGTAAAAATGTTTTTGAAGAATGGAATCGTTGATAAGATTAAAAAACTTTTTAAATTTATAATAACTTGTAGGACAGTTATTTGGTTGCGGTAGAACGTTTGACATTAATTTTAACGTAAAAGCAATGTGACTATTTGGTTGGTTAAGATGGGATTTCAGTAGAGCTATACTTAAAACGAATTCCGAAACAGTTATCGAAGCTCCTGGATATAACTCTTCGTTTAGATGTGAATTGAGAGTGTCTTCCTCGCCATCAGTATCCGAATCATCACTGTCGATATCGGTAGAATCCCAGTTTACATCATTCCCAGCATCAAAGTTGTTTATATTGTTACGTTCTAGAAAATATAAAAAGATTATTAACATCTGGAGAAATATTACATTATGATACGAGTGCGCACAGTATAGATGATTCCCGCACGAGCATAGTGTGTCCTCCGAGCGAAGCGGGCACTGAGTGTGGAAAGCATTTTCTTTGCGTACTGCTCCGTAAAAATACGGAAAACATATGCTTTTTTCCGTTATTGGGTTATCCCCGCGTTGCGGTTATATACCCGTAAAACATATGCTTTGCACACGTAAAACTCGCACGGAAAGTGTGGGTATAAAGTTTGCAATGTTGGAGTGCAACCAATTTAAGAAAATTTATTTTTACTTTAAGATCATATTAATTATATATATATATAATATATAGTTGTTCTTATTATTCTACAGTACAAAAGACTCAAGTATTTTCGTTTATATTATAATTTGTGTTGTTTAAGTAAATTCACTTGATTGTGAAAAATTATTTCGTTGTATTCCAATGATGCAAACTGCAGGCCCATCGAAAAGTTAAATTTTTCACACTCAGTTAAGATAAATAATTTACTACAAAAATTACACTAAAAATGAATTATCTACAATGAAATGTCTTTAAACAGCAACACGTTCACTGTGCGAGGTAATTGCAAATTTGCTTTGAGCACATTGCATGAGTATTGATAATGAGAAAACGTATAATGAATAATACACTGCAAACGCACTATACGGTGAGAGTACTGTATTTTGCGCCATTATGTCAAAACACACTTTTTAATCAGTGTACCTATAGTATATTACGATACTAGTGTCGTTCGATATTTTATATAAGCACGTTTACCTGAGTCCGCTGTCACGCCTATTCGTGCCAGTCCATTGTTGCACTGTGAGGTTAGCGCACGAGCGTAGCGAGTGCGATAAACACGGTGCAATAATCGACTACTTAAGTCACGAATAGGTGTGACCTAAGTACGGTCACACCGTGTTATGAATTTTATTATTATATACTTTTTACTTCATCATATTACTATATTTTTTTAAACTTACGATGGTAAATATCTCCTTGTACAGGCATATAATATGCATTACACGTATGATTATATTCGGCTGTAACGTTATAATTCATAGCTTCATTCTGAAATATTGATGTACATTTTAGTAATTCGCTACTGTGTAAACTGCGTAGTTATACAAATCACAAAATAAAGATTATACTTACAATTGATTTACTTCCCTCGCCTAGGAGTGTTCCTTCTCCTCGAAGTGGGGATACTTTTTTATCGAATATTCTTTTTGATCTCTGCTTACGATAATCCGAAACATCTTTGAAGTGTACCGGTCGCTTAGACATCTTAATTACTTACATTAAGAATGTTCTTAACCTTTTCTTTTTGTTGATCGATACACATCGAACAATATGAAGTTGCTGTTATTTGTTTGTTTGGTTGCTAACGACAGCTAACCAACACTTATATACTTACCTGACAACATTGGTGTAGGTTAATTTTGATAGCTGAAAATTTATCAGTTAATAATATGTCTTACGCCTTAATTTTTTGGGTGAAAGATAAAAACATAAGTGTTGTCGACGTAGGAGATCTATGCCCTAATGTAGAAGAAGGTGAAACAACTCGTGTTCAATATAAGGATAATAAAGTGTATGAAGGAAAAGTAGTTAAAAAAAGTTGTAAGTTTTCACATATATTTTTAATAAAATTCGATAAAAAATGGAATAAAAAAATAAAAATAAAAAATAAAATTAAAATAAAAAAAATTATTTTTATTAAATAATAAAATTTGATCGAAAATTAGGATAAGGGGTTAACTTAATGTATCTTGTGCTTTCCAGATGATAAAAACTATTTATTACGTTTACGCGTGAGTAACGAGGGAAACCTATTAAATTTGAAGCGGTCAACAACCAACACTGCCAGCGCTTCTACTAATATAAGGCAAAGAAGGCGAAACTTGCTATCCAGAAAAAGGAGAAGAACAGACAGCAGAATAGAACGCTGCGTACATCAAATCGTAAAATGTTGGCATCTCGATCCGTTTTTTATTCTTCTTTTGACACGGAGTCTGAAAAAGAGGAAAGAAAGGACCGAGAGAGCGAACAGGTACGAGAAGAAACAGTTAAAGAATTGAAGGAAGTACGCAAACAAGAAACTGAGGGAAGGGCGACCGAGAGGGAGAATGAACGGGGGCGAGAAGAAAGGGAACGAGAGTTAAAACGCGAACGGAAGGAAGAGAGAAGGGCAACAGACAGGAACCAAGAGAGCGAACGAGACCGAGAAGAAAAGGCTAGAGAACGGGAAGAAGTACGCGAACGAGAAAGGGAGGAAAGGGCGGCAGAGAGGGACCGTGAGCGCAAACGAGAGCAAGAAGAAAGGGAACGTGACTTAGAACGCAAATGGGAGGAAGAGAGAAGGGCAGCAGAGAGGGACCAAGAGAGCCAACGAGAACGAAAAGAAAAGATTAGAGAACGAGAAGAAAAGGTTAGAGAACGGGAAGAGGTACGTGAACGAGAAAGGGAGGAAAGGGCGGCAGAGAGGGACCGTGAGCGCGAATGAGAGCAAGTAGAAAGGGCACGAGAGTTAGAACAAGAACGTGAGAGGGAAAGAAGGGAGGCAGAGAGAGGCCGAAAGCGTGAAGGGGAGAAAGAAGAAAGAGTTAGAGGATGGGGTTTGGAACGCGAACGAGAAAGAGAGATGAGATTTGCAGAGAGAGATCGAGAACGTAGACGGGAGCGAGAAGAAAGAATGAGAGAATGGGCTTTGGAGCGCGAACGAGAGAGTGAGGAAAGGAGACAAGAGTTAGAACGCGAGCGGTATAGAGAGAACGAAAGGGTTAGAGAACGCGACCGAATAAGAACTGCAGAGAGGGACCGAGAGCGCGATTTAGAACAAGAACGTGTAGTACATAGAAAAGAAGTAAATGCTAGAGAAAGGAATGATAAGCGAGGTAGAGAAGAACGAGAGAGGAATGAAGTAGTTGATCCAGAACCGGAAGATGATCAACGTCGAGAACAGGCAGACGAAAGACGTAGACGAGAATGTACTGTTGGTAGACGAAGAGAGGCTGACAATGATGATGATGTGATTTTTTATTTCATTTTATGCTTACATGTAATAATTTCTGATCCATTAATATTCTAATATTCCATTTTTAGAACCCAGGCAACGAAAACCCATTAGTTGAATGTAGACGACCTGGAGACGGAAGGGTGCTAATATGCCAATCATATAATGTGTGGATTGATCAGGGGGAATTGACGTACCTGCAAAGGTGGTATGACAGCCCGAAGGAGATGACTCGGAGCCTTCTGAAAATTTTAGTTGGTAGAGCAAACCTCAAAAACATGTGCGCAAGAGGGAGGTCAAAACGGAGACAGGCTATTCCCGCTGATATTATGAAAGCGGTTGAATGTGAGTGAAATCTGACTTTTCTTTTTATAAATATTAATGAAAATTCAAGCTCTTAATAATTTTATAATTTCTATTTTTTAGATTACGTGAACAAAAAGGGTACATGGAGATTAAGACCAGAAGTTTTTACTAATGTTGCGAACATGATGATACAGTCATTAAGACACCCAAAAAAATAATTTCATTTATTTACTGAATAATTAACTATAAATATTAAAGTTATAATATTATGTGTTACCTTCTTGTATAAATTACAATATACGCTGATTAATAAATGACAAAAAATAAATAAAAAGGAGTTGATTTTATTAAATAACAGTTGTAGATAACGTATAATGATTAAATAAATAAATAAATGTTTATATATACAGCTATTATAATAAATTCTATTAAAGTGGCGATATATATATATATATATATATATATATATATATATATATATATATATATATATATATATATATATATATATATATATATATATATATATATATATATATATATATATATATATATATATATATATATATATATATATATATATATATATATATATATATATATATATATATATATATATATATATATATATATATATATATATATATATATATATATATATATATATATATATATATATATATATATATATATATATATATATATATATATATATATATATATATATGTTGGTAATACTCTAAAATTATTACTAAAGTTAAAAATTGGCAATATGTCGGAAACTGCGCGTTTCCGTCATGTTCTGGATATGTTGAGGAGAGAGGGGCAACATGTCGCCGATTAGTTGCTCATAGAATTTCCGGTATGTTAGCATTATGTCGCCGATAGGATCAATTTTTGCGCGGGGTTTCGTGTCGTACGCGACTAAAGCTCCCTCTACCTTTTGTAACGTATTTATTATTTTAAATTTATTTCATTCCTGTTATGAAATTCGTGGCGAGAATTCGAGTTACCAACATCAAGGCAAAATCATGTATTAGTAAATATAGATATTGTAACTATTATAATATCACACACTGAGAAAAATGTTGTAGTAAATTTTATTATAACTGTAATAAAAATTACTATAAAGTATAGAAAGGGTGAGACAAATACACTTTATGCTGCATTTTTATTATAATTGTATGAATAATTACAAAATTTCTTGTAATTTTTATGACAGTTGTTGATTAGAAAGTATTACGAAATAGGGATGGGCGATATTTATCGATATTTATAAATATCGATATTTCCCTTGCGATATATCGATAATTGTAACCGATATTTTTGTCACCGATAATATCGGAATATCGATATTATACTTAAGATATCGGCTTCCGATATTCAATAGACTTATGCCAAATAAAAATTTTTAATTTACTAGCAAAATGCAAACGCGCTTCGCGCGTACTAATTTATTTTTGGGGTTACGTGCACTGTTTTTCCCTATGATTTAATTTTAATTAGTTTCAATGATAATTAGATACATTTTTCAATCAATAAATCAAATGTTTTTATTCTATTTTAATTATTTATTAGTTGTATAAATATTTGAGTGTTAAAATTCAAATCTAGCACATGTTCAATCTAAAAAATTCAAATACTCGCACTTTTTTCAAATAACCAATTACATCGAGTCTTTAAATGAGCCAGTACTTCCGGCCATCATTTTTTTAAGAGAGGATATTTTGCGCTATTTGAAATTGAAAATCGTAACTCGCAAAAGCAAATGTGCTTGTGCGACCTTTATCGTCTATCAGAGATTTTCGAATATATTAGATGCTTAGACGTTGGCAACACCGTAACCGCAACGGCGGCTCAGTTCGTGTTCGTCTTCGTTTTCGATTCGAATTTTTAGTGTCGTTTAGTGTTCAGAATAGGAATCGGTTAACCCCACAACACTTTCAAGAATTACTTTTTCTAAATTTATTACCATTAAAATATTGGAATCTATAGTTTGTAAAGTTTCAAATGTTTATTAAAATTATTTTGAAAATTAATAAAGTATTTTTTAAAATTATTTTTATATTTTTTTATCGATATTTGTGAATATCGATATTTTTAACCCGATGTATCGAAATTATCGATATTAGCTATACCGATATTATCGATACGCAAATATCGATATTTTTGTTTAATATCGCCATCCCTATTACGAAATAAAAGAAAAATTGCTATACACATAGCAAAAACTGTGATATAATAAAATTTAAAATATATGATTTTAATTTTTATTAGAATAGAATATAAATTTTATTTTGTAGCGTTTAAATTTTATTTTGTAGCGTTTAAATTTTATTTTGTAGCGTATAAATTTTATTTTGTAGCGTATTAAAAATTACTATAAACATAGTAAAAAGTGCCACATTCAAAAATTGCTACAGGCCATAAGAAAGTTTGCTATCCAACATAGTAAAAATTGCTACAACGCGCCACGTGTCTGATTGAGGTTATGTTTCTACGGGAATTTCACTTTGTCTTGCTTTTAAGTTTACAAAACATTCAAAACCTTACTTCAATTATTTTATTTTTATATTATGCACATTAATGATAAGTTTCTTTGTGTTATCAAACTTATTTATTGTCATTATGTAATATTATCTGAAATTTTCTTGAAATCGATGGTTTGACATGTACAAGTTCCAAAATTTTAGACTCAAGAATCCTATTTGGGTAAGTGGTTAGCGCGTCCGATTGCCGCGGTGAAGGTTGCAGGTTCGATCCCAACGCTCGTAAAAAAAATATTTTTATTTCTCATTTTAATTTATTTTCACATTAAGTATTGTATGATTAGAGTCTGAAAATAGTTCTGAAAACAGGAAGAACGAGAAAAAATTTAATTTTTTGAAATTTAAGGTCATTCATAAAAATTACTATGTTGCATAGCAAAAATTGTTATAATTTCGATTTGTCCCTCCGTTCCTACAAAATATAGTAATTTTTCTTATGTTTATAATAAATTTTACTACAACATTTCTCTCAGTGCATGTTTACAGATAATATATTGAATTTAATAGTTAATTTATATTTTAATATTAACAATATTACATTTTATCCTTAAACATGTCAAATACTTATATTTCAAATAGATAAATATGTTAACAGTAACAATATTCTTCTCTCAGTGTACTTATATAGCAAATTTTCTTATAAAGTGTAGTAATATTTTGAATTTTTACAGTTTGTGGTGGCTTTCTCAGAAAGTATAGTAATTTTTACAAAATTATTAATAATTTTTAGTAAACTTTTTTTTCAGTGTATGCGTGTGTGCATATGCGTGTGTATACGTATATATGGATATTATTATTATATTCATTGAAACCATTGAAACTGTCATTTCCTTTATTAACATCCAAGTACTCTATTCGTCCTGTCAAATATGATGACAAATTTTTAATATTCTTCTAAAATTATATCTGATATGAAAAATTATCATCTTGAGGATGTGTAGATACGTCTTGAAAAATTATCATCTTGAGGATGTGTAGATACGTCTTGAAAAATTATCATCTTGAGGATGTGTAGATACGTCTTGAAAAATATTGTGCCGTAAATAGTATTTGTCTGCTCTTCCATAATAGATACATCTTGAAAAATATTGTGTCGTAAATAGTATATAGTTGCCTGTTCTTCCATAATAATATTGGTTTGGTTTTTCTTTCTTGATATAGTGGTACTATATTCTTACCATGTTCTTTAATATAATTCTATCCCCCCCCCCCCCCCCCAAGCGCCTGTTCTTCTATTAAAATAACTTTTTTTGTCCATTAATAAAATAACAACCAGAATCATGAGGGCACTTGTTCATTTTTGCTGATTCAAAATTAGATATTTCAAACAGTTCACAAATTAGAACTCGTCAGCATTATTGATCATATATCTCCATATCTCCAAAATGATTCGAAAAAAATCTTCTGGTCTGTAAAAATAAAAAATCATACAATGTATCAATTTAAAAAAATGGTTTTAGCCATTTAACATTTAGCCAGTAAGTACTTATCTGAAAAAAGTTATTTTCCCCATTGATGATACACAAAGATAAATCAAAATTCTCCTTATCACCAATTGACTACATTCTTTTATACTTATCAGTCACTGATTAAATTATTTAACTCACGAGATCATAACATTTGTAATAATGTATATCTTTTTCCAATCCACTTGGGTGATTTTAATTCCAAAAATTCTCCTTGTATATCTGTAAAAAATAATAAAAAATTCTCAAAAAGTATCGATTTTTTCATATTTTAAAATTATTTTAGCGTTTAATATTTAGCTATTTTATACTTATCTAAAAAAAGTTATTTGCCCAGTTGATGCTCGTAGATATAAAAAAATTCTCTTCATCAGTCGACTTTCTGAGATCTTTGATATATAATCTTTGATATACTTATAACCCTTACGAAAAGATGCTGTAGTTATTACTACACAAACGCTGTAGTAACAGTTCTGTAGTAGTTACTATACAATAACTACTGAAAAATACTGTAGTAATTTCGGACTGTAGTTATGACCACACAAAATTACTACAGGAATTGTGTAGTGACTACTACAGGTATTTTTTAGTTACTACTACAGGAATTGTGTAGTTACTACTACAGGAATGTTGTAGTTACTACTACAGACAATTTTCGTGAAAACATCTTATAGAAGTTTAGCATCTTATTTCGCGCTGTGTTATCGCACAGCAGAGTCAGTGGTAAACAATCCTAGGTAAGGAGTTGTATCCGGGGGACTGCCTTGCATGACTGTCGGCACCTTATCGATTAAGCCTAGTGAGCTCAGATATCAAAATCAAGGTAATCCTTGTCATATTGACTCTCCGTAAAGAGTCGTTCGGACGGTTGAATCTCATGGCTTTACATACCCTCGCGGTTCCAATGTGTTTATGAGAGTTCCGACTGCTGCGCTGCTCTGCGGCATGCGGCAGAAGCTCGCTTGTCCAGAGCCTCGTTTATGTATGTTCGCTGCTATGCCGCTATGGAGCGCAGCAGCCGGGACTTTCATAAATACATTGGAACCGCGAGGGTATGTAAAGCCGTGAGATTCAACTGTTCGAACGGATGATGATCATCAGAGATCGATTGATTCTGTCTCTGACAGTCGTCGCGTCAAGATCGCAGTGAGCATCGTAGTATCGCGATAGTTTTCATCAGTGAGTGATAGTGATAGTGATAGTGCATCAGAGAATCAATTTGATCACCTGCCCTTCTAAGGGCAATCACGCGGCTGAACACAGTATTGTGTTATTCACCGCATCCTTCCAAACTACAAGTTCGACAACAACAGCAGCCACCAGAGAGCGGACCTAGGAGAGGTGACCTCCAAGGTCACCATGTCACACACATCGGACAAAATGGACCAGTCGGATGGTTCAACGCCACACCACCCTAAGCGAGTGAATCCCGATAATAGTGATGATGGATTCAGCGTCGTATCATCGACCAAGAGGAAGAAGGCTAGGACATCGACAAAGGCCAGGACCTCAACAAGGGCCAGCAGCAGCACCACAACTAGCACTAGTAAGATCAACACACAACCATCTAACGTGACCCTTTCCAATAAAACCAAAAATTATTTTGAGACCCTTGCCAACGACAACACAGAGAAAACGGTACCAACCGGGTGCCTAAACACAAACGACACACAGACAAACAACGTGACAGACCCTAAACCTAAAAAACAAAACATTAAACCAGTGACAGTAAAAGTGGACGAATTAAACTTCCCTTACAAGATGCTCAAAGTTGTTCTCAAGAAACTTAAGTTTCCACCGATGGTTCAAACTATTGACAGCACCCACATGTCAGTTGGGGTTAGTACACTTGACGACTATCGGTTGTTACTCAAGGGTCTTGAGGAAGCAAATTTTCAATTCTCCCTGAGACGACCTGCTGATTCCACCCCCCCTGCGAAAATTGTGATAAGAGGCCTCCCCTCGTACACAGAAACGGATGAAATCAAGAAAGAATTGATTGAATTAGGACTGAAGATTGAGGGCGTTGCACAGATGAAAAGAGGAAGTGGAAGAACAGCCACGCCGCTCCCTCTTTTCTTATTAACCATAACTAATGATGAAAACCTAAAGCTTTTGAACGAAGTAAAATCGATTAATTATTTTAAAATAAAACTTGAAAAGTACAACAAACCTAACAAACCTGTGCAATGCTTCAACTGCCAGGAATTTAATCACGTATCTAAATTCTGCCACATGCTTCCCAAATGCGTTAAATGTGGAGAAATCCACAAATCAACTGAATGCAAATTAGATTTCTCGGATAAAACAAACAACCTAAAATGCGCTAACTGTGGAGGAAACCACACGGCAAACTACCAGGGATGCCCAAGATATAAAAGACAACACGACCTAATCAAAATCAGGTCACAAAAACAAACAAACGCTAAACCTACACAACAGGTAAAAATTCATGCGCTCAGACAACAACCGCCACAAAAACAACAACAAACACAACAACATAATTACAACGCCAACACTAACTATGAACGTAACTTCCCGCGACTTATTAATAAACAAAACGCAAGTCCAGCTTGGACACACACACAAACAAACATGATAAATAATAATGATAAAATACAATCTAAAGACGCCGAAAACCTAATGAACATTATAAACGAGGCAATCGAGTTAACACTTCAAATTACAACAGGTACACTCGCACTTAAAGATGCAACAATTCAAACAGCTAATCTAATAAAACAACTTTTCTCTACAGCCCTTAATGTCAGCAATGGAGCAGGAAAATAAACAATTAAAAATCTACGCATGGAACGCGTGCGGTGGATTATATGCCAAAAGACTTGAATTAGAATCCCTCTTAATAAATAACAAAATAGTCATTTGCCTCATAAGTGAAACCTTAATTAAAGATAAACAAAATTTCAACATAAAAAATTATAAAACATATAAAAACAACACTAACAGAAGCACGGCTATTCTCGTTAAAAATGACATCAGCCACTACGTAATTCCGATTGATCTTGAAAAACTAGAAGCCACGGCTATAAAAATTAAAACGCGAGGCCAAGAAGTCGCGATAATATCCACATATAACTCCCCTAGCGTAAAATTCCATAAAGCCGACTACACTAAAATCTTTAAAATAGCCCCGGTTGTTATTGCAGCAGGTGATTACAATGCAAAACACACCATATGGGGTAGTAGATCTATTAACACACTTGGCAAAAACATTAATAATTTCTGTTTTAAAAATAACCTTTCAGTTCATGCACCCCCGGAATTCACGCACTATCCATTTAACAAAAGACTAAAACCGGACATAATAGATTTCATGATCTCAAAAAATCTCTATTTTACTTCGGATGTAAACACAATTCACGAGTTAGACTCAGATCACTACCCCATAGAAATCATAGTTAACTTGAGCGCTAAATTCACCACTAACCATCCTAAATATAACTTAGCAAAAGCAAATTGGAATTCATTTCAAAATCATATAGATAACGCGATTAAAGAGCGCCAAAACGACTTAAATTCAATCGATAATATAAATCTTGCAATCTTAAATTTAACTAATTCAATCTCGGAAGCATTAGAAATAGCAGTACCTAAAAATGAAAATAAAACCGGTGAACCCCCTCTGCCACAAACAATACTTGATTTAATTAACTCCAGAAATAAAAACATACGAGAAAACCATGTCAGGCCAAATCCCCTACTAAAACTAGAAATAAATCACCAACGGAAAAAAATCGATAAAATGATTAAAGAATGTAAATGTAACACGTGGAATAACACAGTTAAAAAATTAAATATTAAAGATAACAGCCTCTGGAGAATGACAAAAGGTCTAACGCGTAAACAAACAAACATTCCAGCTCTTAAAAACGAAAATAATGAAATTAAATACTTTTCTGCAGAAGACAAAGCTAACGCATTTGGAATGCACTTCGCTAATACATTTACCCCGCATCTCACATAGCATGAAAGCTTCCTGGAAGTTTTATGAAAGCTTCCAAGAAAGATTCGGAATTACATGGAAGATTCCTGAAAGCTCAAAATGTCCGCCCTTTTTTCTCACAAAAAGCTTTCAGGAAAGATTCTATTAATCTTCCCAGAAAGCTTTCCAGGATCTTTCATCAAACTTTTAAAAGAGTAACTGGAAGCTTTGTGAAAAATTTGTCAATCTTTCTGGAAGCTTTCTTGAAAGAATACGGTAAGTTTACAGAGAATCTTTGAGGAAGACTTTAGTAAGATAGCTGTAAATATCTTTGTAAGGTTTTTGATAGTTTTATTTAAATCTTTCAGAAAGCTTACATGGAAGATTCCTGAAAGCTCAAAATGTCCGCCCTTTTTTCTCACAAATAGCTTTCAGGAAAGATTCTATTAATCTTCCCAGAAAGCTTTCCGGGATCTTTCATCAAACTTTTAAAAGAGTAACTGGTAGCTTTGTGAAAGATTTGTCAATCTTTATGGAAGCTTTCTTGAAAGAATACGGTAAGTTTACAGAGAATCTTTCAGCAAGACTTTAGTAAGGTAGCTGTAAAGATCCTTGTAAGGTTTTTGATAGATTTATTGAAATCTTTCAGAAAGCTTACATGAAAGATTCCTGTAAGCTTAAAATTCCGCCCAATTCTTTCTCGAAAGGATACGGTAAGTTTACAGGAAATCTTCCAATAAGACTTTAGTAAGGTAGCTGTAAAGATCCTTGTAAGGTTTTTGATAGATTTATTGAAATCTTTCAGAAAGCTTACATAAAAGATTCCTGTAAGCTTAAAATTCTGCCCAATTTACTGGCAAAAGCTTTAAAAAAAAATTTATTAATATTTCCGGAAAACTTTCCAGGACCTTTCATCAAGTTTTTAAAAGAGTAACTGGAAGCTTTGTGGAAGATTTGTCAATCTTTCAGAAAGATTCTACGAAACATTCTAGTAATCTTTCAAGAAACCTTTTACGAACTTTTTTTCAAGTTCTTGAAAGATTACTTTGGAACTTAAAGCCATACATATTACATACAATACTCTAAAGTATAACTATTACAATTCTCGCATATTATTTAGAATTTATTACTATATTAATCGCAATTTTTTCATCGCAGAAAAAATTTTACATAAAATTTTTTTACTTAACCGGGAATCGAACCTACAACCCTTGGGTTACTACGCACGCATGCTATCCGTTACGCTATCGCTCGCTTGAAGGAGTTGGAACATTTTCATCCAAATAAGGTGCACTATCTACGATTATTTAATTGTTATTAAATAATATCATACATACATACCTAACATACATGTTATTATTTCGATTATTCATCTAAAATATTAATGGCTTTAAAATGGCCATGTAAAATACCGAAACGATACCTACCTTACCGGCACCTAAGTTTTATTTTTTTATCGTATTTAAACAAAAATTTCAGAGAAAAGCGCTCTTTTACGGAAATCCAACGCTTTTTCCTAAAGTTTGTGTTTAGATGTAATAAAAAAATAAAATTTTGGTGCCGATAAGCTAGGGATCTACGTTTGAGTTGAACATGGCCTCAAAGTTAAAACGGTATTATAAAATCAAGTTTCAATTAAAACATTATAAAATCAATTATAAATGTATTAAAATATTATCAAATTTACTTTATTTAAATTTGCTTATATTCTATACATGTTTAATATAAATGGATAAAGAAATTTTTCAATTCATTAAAAAAGCATAATTTTGTTCTAAGTTGATGAAATCTTCAAATCTATATTTTCAACTCAAAAATAACTTCAAAATAGTCTCAAAAGAGATGAAAAGAGAGGGGATTAAACATATTACAAGAATATGTGTTTATATTAGATGCATCTTTAAGATGAAATGGCGAAAAAGTTATTTACAATTCATATAACTATTATGTATTTAGAAAAAGTTGTTACTTTTTCAAATCACATTTTTAAGACCAAAATAACTCGTGAGTAGTTATAAATACATAATTTATAATGAAATTAACTGTACTTTAAGAATATCGGTATCCATTTTCTATACCTGAAGAACCAATTAAAAAGAAAATTATTTCTGAAACAAAAAATTTTGGCAAAATTGTTATTTTATCAAAATAAGACCTTATTGTCATTCATTTGACTCCAAAATTTAATCAGTTCTGAGTTAAGACATACGTAAGATGCATGCAAAAGTTCAGCTCATTACGTCTATCCGTTCAAGAGTTATGCCGGGGACAAAATTTCGTTTCATAAATTCATACATACATACATTTTTTTAAAACCTATTATTCTGACTCAGAAACCTCAAAAACATAGAAATTCATCTGTTTTGAAAATTTTCACTATTACAACGCTTTCTCTTTGAGAAATAAATATAGTGTCAATAGGGAGAAATAAAATTCGTATACTGAATATATTTTAACACTCCGTGCGCAAAGCTCGACTTCGCACACGCTCAAATAAAAAAGCATATGCTAAATCAAGCTTTGTACACGTCGTATACAAAAATACGGTTCGATACGCGAGCGAGAAGGTGATTTTAACCTTGTGTGACCTTTTCACCCTAGCTTCGCTCAGGTGCAAACGTCCACACTAGGATAAAATCATTTTGACGCACTAGCATCGAAATTTATCTGTATTATTTTGACTCTCCGTGCGCAAAGCGCGATTTCGCGCACGCTTGTTTTTTGAATGAAAAAGCATACGCTAAATCAAGCTTTGTACACATCGTGTCAAAAGATACTGTTCGATACACAAGCGAAAAGGTGCACGCGTTAGTATCAAACTGTACTATTTCTAAACAAAGAAAATATTAACTTTAATTATTAATTTTAAACATTCATTTGGAAAAACACGTCTTCCTTTTATGCAAATACAATACTCAGAATTCATTTGGCAATTCTTATGAGAGTACTATTATGAGAGATAATTGTTGAAAAATCGGATCAAAATGACAAAAATGCAGATTCCTACTTATCAACATTAAAACTATTTTAATTAAAAAGTTTTTAAACAGTTTTTTGGAAAACCACAATTTTAACGCCCTCCTTATATTTAAATACTATACATAGAATTATTTTATAGCCATTCTATTATAATTTTGATAAAGTATACTCGTTGGAAGATGATGTCGGTATCCAATATCTCCTTAAAGCATTCATTTTTGGAATATTTTATTAAGGGTTCCCGAAATCTTTCTAAAGCTTTCATGAAATGTTGCTCAGTTGCATAGGTGGAATTTTTTGTTATTCCATTAAGCAAGCTTTCGCGGAACCTTACCAGAATATGTTACGGTTCCAGTAATCTTTGACTTATTGTTACTGCAATCTTTTATGAAAGGTTCTATTTATGTTGAGAAGAATCTTCCCTGGGGGTATTCATAAATCATTTTTAAAAGTTTTTCGGAAGATTTGCAATGAATGTTATAGTTCGATCTTTCACTAAGCTTACTGTAACCCTTCTGGTTACCTTTCATGATAGATTCCAGTATTCATGAATCTTTCTTAAAAATTTTTCAGAAGATTTGCAATTTATGTTCCAGTTTATCTTTCAGTAAGCTTACTGTTACCTTTCTAGTTATCTTCCATGAAAAATTCAAGTATCTATTATTAGAATGTTTCATGGAAGATTCTGGAAATCTTTCAAAAGCTTTCATGGAATGTTACTGAATCGCACATGAACATTGCAAGGGAATGCGACTGAGGAGTTTCGCCGGAACCTTCCATTAGGCTTTTCCATTATTTTTCGGTAATCATGCTAACTGCAATCTTTCATGTAAGATTTTATTGATGTTTAGTAGAATCTTCCCTGAAAGTATTCAGTAATCTCTTTCAAAAGGCTTTTGGAAGATTTTCAATCAATTTTCCAGTTTAATCTTTCAGTAAGCTTACTGTAACCTTTCTAGTTATCTTTCATGAAAGATTCCAGTATCAATTCTGAGAATGTTTCATGTAAGGTTCCGGAACCCTTTCAAAAGTTTTCATTGTATATGGTCGAGTCTTATAGTTCGAATCTTTTTTATTGATTCCGTTAAACTTACGCGAAGCTTCCATGTGACATTGCAAGGTCACGGTACTGGAAAGTTTCGCCGGAACCTTCCATTAAGCATATCGCATTATTTCTCGCTAATCTTTTATCCATGCTTACTGCAATCTTTCATAAAAGTTTCCATTTATGATCAGTGCAATCTTCCCTGCAACGATTTTGAAATCTGTTTTGCAATCTTACCGTAAGCTTTCAACAAAGATAAAAATGTAATCATCTCAAAAGCTTACTGTAATATTGTTATTTTCTTTCGTAAAAAATTCCTGTAATCTTTTGTTCATGCTTCCTGTAATCTTCATGAAAGGTTCTGTTTAGGTTTAGTGGAATCTTTCCTGCAAGGATTTTGTAATCTGTTTTGCAAGCTTAGCGTAAGCTTTCAACAAAAATAACAGTGTAATCTTTCTAAAAACTTACTGTAATATTGCTGTTTCCTTTCGTGAAAGATTCCTGATTTGATTCCTGAAATATTTCACGTAAGATTCCCGTAGGCTTTCCAGAAGCTTACGTGTAATATTCGTCGAAAGGACATTTGGCAATCTTGATTGTAATATTGCTTTAACCTTCCGGGAAACTTACAAGAAAGCTTACAATGAAATCTATCTGAAAGTTTCAGTTATCTTTTAGAAAGGTTGAGGAAAGCTTCCATTGGAATATTTCTTGAATCTTTTACTGGGAAGCTTTCATGTTATGTGCGGGAAGATTTCAGTATCGATTCTTAGAATTTTTCATGGTGGGTGTCAGCAAGCTTTCAAAAACATTAATGGAATGTTACGGGATCTCATAGTTGGAATTTTTTGGTTGGTTTCCGAAGATGTACGAGAAGCTTTCGTAGAACATTGCAAGGTAATGCTACTGGAATGTTTCGCGGGAACCTTCCATTAAGTTTTTCGCATTATTTTTCGGTAATGTTGCATTCATGCTTATTGCAATCTTTCATAAAAGGTTCCATTTATGTTTAGTGCAATCTTTCCTGAAAGTATTCATCAATCTTTTTCAAAAGTTTTTCGGAAGATTTGCAAGAAATGTACCAGTTCAATCTTTCAGTAAGCTTACTTTAACCTTTCTAGTTATCTTTCATGAAAAATTCCAGTATCGATTCTTAGAATGGTTCATGGTCGATGTTGGCAACCTTTCAAAAACTTTCATGGAATGTTACGGAATCGCATAGTTGGAATTTTTTGCGGTTGGTTCGCTTAAACTTACGGGAAGCTTTTGTGGAACATTGGAAGTTAACGCTACTGGAATGTTTCGCGGGAACCTTCCATTAAGTTTTTCGCATTATTTTTCGATAATATTGCATTCATGCTTATTGCAATCTTTCATGAAAGGTTCTATTTATGTTTAGTGGAATTTTTCCTGCAAGTATTTGGGAATCTCTTTGGTAATTTTAGCTGAATCTTTCAAGAAAGATAACAGTGTAATCTTCCCGAAAGCTTACCGTAATATTGTTGTTTCCTTTTGTGAACGATTCCTGTATTGATATCTGCAAGGATTTGCGAATCTCTTTTGCAATCTTACAGTAAGCTTTCAACAAAGGTAACAGTCTAATCTTCCCAAAAGCTTACTATAATATTGTAGTTTCATTTCGTGAAAGATTCCTGTATCAATCCCTGCAAGGATTTGGTAATCTTTTATGCAATCTTAGCGTAAGCTTTCAACAAAGACAACAGTATAATCTTCCCAAAAGCTTACTGTAATATTGCTGTTTCCTTTTTTGAAAGATTCCTGTATTGATCCCTGCAAGGATTTGGGAAGCTCTTTTTCAATCTTAGCGTAAGCTTTCAACAAAGATAACAGAGTAATATTCCCAAAAGCATACTGTAATATTTCCTTTTCCTTTCGTGAAAGATTCCTGTATTGATCTCTGCAAGGATTTGGGAATCTCTTTGGTAATCTTAGCGTAAGCTTTCAAAAAAGATAACAGTGTAATATTTCTAAAAGCTTACCGTAATATTGCTGTTTCCTTTTGTGAACGATTCCTGTATTGATCCCTGCAAGGATTTGGTAATCTTTTCTGCAATCTTAGCGTAAGCTTTCAACAAAGATAACATATAATCTTCCCAAAAGCTTACTGTAATATTGCTGTTTCCTTTTTTGAAAGATTCCTGTATTGATCCCTGCAAGGATTTGGGAAGCTCTTTTTCAATCTTAGCGTTAGCTTTCAACAAAGATAACAGTGTAATATTCCCAAAAGCTTACTGTAATATTGCATTTTCCTTTCGTGAAAGATTCCTGTATTGATCCCTGCAAGGATTTGGGAATCTCTTTGGTAATCTTAGCGTAAGCTTTCAAAAAAGATAACAGTGTAATCTTTCTAAAAGTTTACCGTAATATTGCTGTTTCCTTTCGTGAAAGATTCCTGTATTGATCCCTGCAAGGATTTGGTAATATTTTCTGCAATCTTAGCGTAAGCTTTCAACAATGATAACAGTATAATCTTCCCAAAAGCTTACTGTAATATTGCTGTTTCCTTTTTGGAAAGATTCCTGTATTGATCCCTGCAAGGATTTGGGAAGCTCTTTTTCAATCTTAGCGTTAGCTTTCAACAAAGATAACAGTGTAATATTCCCAAAAGCTTACTGTAATATTGCATTTTCCTTTCGTGAAAGATTCCTGTATTGATCCCTGCAAGGATTTGGGAATCTCTTTGGTAATCTTAGCGTAAGCTTTCAAAAAGATAACAGTGTAATCTTTCTAAAAGCTTACTGTAATATTGCGGTTTCCTTTCGTGAATGATTCCTGTATTGATTCTTGGAATATTTCACGTAAGATTCCCGTAAGCTTTCTAGAAGCTTTCATGTAATATTCGTCGAAAGGACATTTGGCAATCTTGATTGTAATATTGCTTTAACCTTCCGGGAAGCTTACAAGAAACCTTACAATGGAATCTATCTGAAAGTTTCAGTTATCTTTTAAAAAGGTAGATGAAAGCTTCCATTGGAATATTTCTTGAATCTTTCACTGGGAAGCTTTCATGCTATGTGGGATAAAAACGAATCCGAAGAAGCAAAGCTCTTCACCACAGAAACAGATCGCATGGTTTCCTCGTACTTAAACCATCTGGCAATTACGGATCCTAAATATAAAGCCAAACCATTCGAAATCAAAAACTATATTAAAAGAACTAAAAACAATAAAGCCCCCGGACCGGATAAAGTCACTAATTACATGCTTAAACATCTACCCTCCAGCGCCATAAGTTATATTACGAAAATTCTTAATGCTTGCTTCGATTTAAATTATTTCCCTACGGAGTGAAAAAAAGCAACTATCTTAGTGTTTGCTAAACCCGGTAAAGATCTAACCATGACCACCAGCTACAGGCCCATAAGTTTACTAAATACAATGAGCAAAATTTTCGAATCAATCATAATCGACAGACTTAAAGAAGAACTAAACGATAAAATTCGGCTCCAAGCAGAACAATTTGGCTTTAGAGATGGACACTCGACAGTACAGGCCATACTTAGACTAACAGAAGACATCATGAAAAACTTTAACTGCAACAGAAACACAGGCGCAGTTTTTCTGGACGTCGCGAAGGCTTTTGACAGCGTGTGGATTAACGGACTAATCCGCAAGCTGATCGAAGCCAAAATAAATAAAAATTTAATTCACCTACTAGCATCATATTTAAAAAATAGAAAATTTAAAGTAAAACTATATGATGTAGAATCTAAAGAATTTAATATACGTGCAGGCATACCACAAGGTAGTCTACTCGGTCCTATACTTTTCATCATTTACATCAATGACCTTCCAACCGTTGAAGGAGTAAAAATAGGAATTTACGCAGATGACACGGCCGCGTGGGCTACCTCGTGGAGCAATCTCAAAATAGTAAAACTTTTAAACGAATTCCTTAATAAAGTAAAAAACTGGACAACATTATGGCGCATAAAAATAAATGCTTCTAAATCAGAATCAATTCTTTTCTCGCGTAAAAAAAACCCAACACGGGATCTAGATCCGCCTAATCTAAACAACGAGTCTATAGAATGGGAAAATAAAGTAAAATATCTAGGAGTAATGCTTGATAAAAAATTAAGTTACACAGCCCACGTTAATAACACGCGTAACAAAGCAATAGGAGCCACAATGAAACTCAAACCGATCTTAAATATTCACTCAGCACTAAATATAAATAACGGAGTAATAATTTACAAAATGATAATAAGACCCACCTTAACCTACGCCTCGACGATCTGGGCCAACACAAACAAATCTAATTACCAAAAAATACAAACGGTACAGAATAAAATACTCCGCACTATTTTAAACGCCCCTAGATACACTAAAAACGCTCTAATTCATAAAGATTTAAATGTAGAGTACATTAAAGATTACATCAAAGAAGCCGGCAAAAACTTCTACAACAGAATTTCGGAATCAAAATATCAAATCATTAAAAACCTAGGCAACTACGACTCCGACGCAAGAGACAAATACAAGAGACCTAAAGACTTTTTGCATATAGATCCACCCACATAAATCCTAGTAAATAACGCAAATTTACGATGTTTCAGATTCAACAGATCCAAGCCAAGGACAAATGCAGACACACCAGATTTACCTTCCCCTTACTAATCATTTTTCTTTCAGGATCACATCAAGAAGACGCACCTCATACACTAAACTCTCTCTCTCTCTCTCTCTCCTTTCACGCAAAAAGAGACGCAGCGACGTTATGCTGGCGGCTGATATTCAGTGCGCCTCAAAACTGCAACGAATGCCTGACCAGACCGGCTCGCGGATGCGGCGTCTCCCTCTGGGTGAATCTTTTTCCTCTAAAACTTTCTGCCGCATATCACCTTTACCTACCTATATAAATTACTCATCTATTTTTTCTGTCTAATAAAGTCATTCTACGCATCTCAACAACTAACTTAAGATAAATGGGTTTTTACTCCTAGCGAGGTTTTTCCCCATTCTACACTCCACATAGTAGTCCAGCCATACAACCGTTTTTGCTCTATAACTTCTGATAGTGTGGAAATGCCCTCACAGGGTAACGCACAACTTCCTCTTTTTGATTTCCTTCTTTAAGGAGAGGTAACTGGAATCGCCCAGGCTCCTCCTACGTGGATTCATTTCTACGTAAGGGGCTCCTGGACGGTGATCCGGGCAGGCTGTACCTCACTGGTAGGGGGCGACGGAGGGGGCCCCCACCATCCCTTCTTTCTTCTTTCTTCTTCCGTTCGAACGACTCTTTACGGAGAGTCAACGTGACAAGGATTACCTTGACTTTGATATCTGAGCTCACCGGGCTTAATCGGTAAGGTGCCAACAGTCGTGCACAGCAGTCCCCGGGTGCAACTCCTTACGTAAGACTGTCAATGACTCTGCTGTGTGATGGCACAGCGCCAAATAAGATGCTAAACCTCTATTAGATGTTTTCACGAAAATTGTCTGTAGTAGTAACTACAACATTCCTGTAGTAGTAACTACTCAATTCCTGTAGTAGTAACTACAAAATACCTGTAGCAGTAACTACAAAATTCCTGTAGTAATTTTGTGTGGTCATAACTACAGTCCGAAATTACTACAGTATTTTTCAGTAGTTATTGTATAGTAACTACTACAGAACTGTTACTACAGCGTTTGTGTAGTAATAACTACAGCAATAAGTATGCACGACAAAGAATCGGTTATCAACGATATTTATATTGCATTACATAAAAATAAATATATTTGTATATATGTGTAAAATATGTGTAAGGTTCGGTCGTCGTCGTCGTCGCCCAGACAGAAACACGGGAGTATGTATGTGTGTGTGTGTGTGTGTGTGTGTGTGTGTGTGTGTGTGTGTGTGTGTGTGTGTGTGAGTGTGTGTGTGTGTGTGTGTGTGTGTGTGTGTGTGAGTGTGTGTGTGTGTGTGTGTGTGTGTGTGTGTGTGTGTGTGTGTGTGTGTGTGTGTGTGTGTGTGTGTGTACGCCTGGATCTCAGCTTCTACTCGATCGATTTTAACCAGACAAGTCTCATTCTTTTTGTTTTTTTTGTGTGATGGCGGCTCAAAAATCCGTTTTTTGATTGGGCAGATTCGTTTTTGTTTTATTTAGAATTTACGATTTTCTCAAAATTGTTTTTGGCTTTTTTTCAATGATAGAATCGAGATATTTAAATCTGATGGTTAGAATTCGAAAGAGCGTAAAAAAACCTATAATTTCAAAAAAAAAAATTCTCTAGCTATCCCGGTTCTCTTGTTATTGACAAAACGTGTTTTTTTTTAAAAAGCTTATAACTCCGAAACTAAACGGTCAATTTTTTTGAGAAAAATCACGATAATGCAGAATATAAATAGCTATAAGCTCTAAAAATTTGAATCTATTCTTTTGGTTAGTTTTTGAGAAAAAGATTGAAAAATGAAAGAAAAGAGTTTTCTATGTCCAACGATTACGGAAGTAAAATTGACTTAAGGCCATGTGATACTCAAATGAAAATCCCTACCTTACCGATATGTCGGTAACAGACTGTATATTGAGTAATAATTAAATTATGAATAATTTTTTTAACAAAAACGCTCTGTCAGGCGCTCGGGAATTCTTCGAAGATGATTATGTCAAAGTTTCACAATTGAAATAATAACTGTCATCGAGTTATTTAGTTTTTAGTCATATTTTTTAGCTAAAAATTGAATAACAGCTCGAATATACATCGGATTTGCGTGAAATTTAACACATATGCTTGTTGTATCATTTGCGAGCGCCTGACAGTCTTCTTTTTTTGAAAGTCGCCAAAAAGTATTATTTTATTTTTTTACATAAATAAACTTCCGACACTAAGTTGTGAGGTTGGCATCACTTCTATATCACTATCGTAAAATGGCAGACAGTAAGGCATACCAACCTTTTTTCACGCGATGTATTTGTTTACGTTGTATTGTTTTCGGAAATGGCAGTAGATGGCGCTATGACTACCATTTGGAAAATAAAATTATAAATTATATGATAAAATGATAATTAAAGTAAAATAGAATTGAAAAACTTCAGCTTTGCAAATTATCTGATTATTGTTGTGCGATATACATATACATATATCTAAACGATAGAATAGCGATGAATTGCGTTCATAACCTCAAAATCATCATGTGATAATGTTTTGAATATGATATTGTTTTCGGTAATGGCAGTAGATGGCGCTATGACTACCATTTGGAAAATAAAATTATAAATTATATGATAAAATGATAATTAAAGTAAAATAGAATTGAAAAACTTCAGCTTTGCAAATTATCTGATTATTGTTGTGCGATATACATATACATATATCTAAATGATAGAATAGCGATGAATTGCGTTCATAACCTCAAAATCATCATGTGATAATGTTTTGAATATGAATCTTTTATAAGAGGAGGAACAATGTTTTTCTCTGCATATTTGTACAGAAATATTATGATATAAGTAAATCGAAACGATATAATAGCGATGAATTGCGTTAATAACCTCAAAAACAATATCTGATGTTTTGAATACAAATATTATAGCTGAAATAATACATCTACTTTCAAACCTAATTTACAAATATTTGATTCTTTATAATAACCATTAACTTATAACAGTATAAACTATTGTTTTTCACATACTTATGAGGAAATACGGGTCCGCGAAAATTTTTGTAAATAGCCTATAAAGGAGTTTTCACTGAGAAAGTTATTATTGTGAAGAGAATTCCCGATCAAACCAAGCTTCTCAAGTAATATTTATTATATTTTGTAACAAATAGAAATATGTAAATTATTAAACAATTTTTTTCCGCGCGATTTTGCGAAATGCGCATGCACGACATTATTTGTAAAGAGCTTATGAAAGGGTTTTGATTGCGGAGTTATGATTTCAGAGTTATGATTGCGGAACGATTTCCCAAAGAAATCAAAGCTTCTCAAATAATATTTGTTATATCTTGTAACAAATACGAATTTATACATTATTAAACAATTTTTTTTCCACGCGATTTTTCGAAATACGTCTGCGCGACATTTTTTGTAAAGAGCTTATGAAGGGGTTTTCCTACATAGCTATGATTGCCAAACGATTTCCCCAAGAAATCAAAGCTTCACAAGTAATATTTGTTGTATCTTCTAACAAATACAAATTTATAAATTATTAAACAATTTTTTTCCCTACGCGATTTTTCGAAATACGTGTGAGCGAAATTTTTTGTAAAGAGCTTATGAAGGGGTTTTCCTACATAGCTATGATTACCGAACGATTTCCCGAAGAAATCAAAGCTTCACAAGTAATATTTGTTATCCTTGTAACAAATACAAACTTATAAATTTTTAAACAATTTTTTTCCACGCGATTTTCCGAAATACGTGTGCGCGAAATTTTTGTAAAGAGCTTATGAAGGGATTTTCCTACATAGCTATGATTGCCGAACGATTTCCCGAAGAAATCAAAGCTTCACAAGTAATATTTGTTATACCTTGTAACAAATACAAATTTATAAATTTTTAAACAATTTTTTTCCACGCAATTTTGAGAAATGCGCATGCGCGACATTTGTTCTAAAGAGCTTATGAAGGGGTTTTCGTACAGAGTTGTGATTGCCGAACGATTTCCCAATGACATCAAAGCTTCTAAAGTTACATTTGTTATATCTTGTAATAAATACAAATTTATAAATTATCAGACAATTTTTTTCCACGTAATTTTGCGAAACACGCATGCACGACATTTTTTGTAAAGAGATTATGAAAGGGTTTTCGTTCAGAGTTATGATTGCGGAACGATATCCCGAAGAAATCGAAGCTTCACAAGTAATATTTGTTATATCTTGTAACAAATACGAATTTATAAATTATTAAACAATTTTTTTCCGCGTGATTTTTCGAAATACGTTATGCGACATTTTTTGTAAAGAGCTTACGAAGGGGTTTTCGTATAGAGTTATGATTGTCGAACGGTTTCCCAATGACATCAAAGCTTCTTAAGTAATATTTATTATATCTTGGAACAAATACACATTATTTATAAATTATTAAACAATTTTTTTCCACGCGATTTTCCGAAATACGTGTGCGCGACATTTTTTGTGAAAAGCTTATGAAGAGGGTTTCCTTCATAGCGATGATTGCGGAACGATTTCGTAATGACATCAAAGCTTCTTAAATAATATTTATTAGGCACGACCGCTACTCGGGAGAGCCTTATAATTTCACCAGAGTGAAAATTGTAAGAATACAAATACCGAATATTTCATGTGTAAAAACCATTTTCCACTCAGAATAAGTGCGTTATGTATGTCTGTACGTCCGTATGTGCGCAAGTTACTCCATTATCTCAATGAATTTTCGATAGATTTCATCAGAATTGCGCGAAACACTCATCTAATTACACCTAAGTGACAGTTCTCTAGCGAGAACAATCGATAAAAAAATTTGATATATTTCCTTTCTTTCGTACATTTATCTAAATATTTCCTTTCTTACGTGCATACTTATCTAAAAAATAACAGACTCACTATTAGAAAGCAATAATAGTCGGTGAAGTGGGAATATTACGATAAAATAACACGATTTAACCTCTTTTATTTCAAAATATAAATATTCGTAATTACTTAGAAAAACGTTTACTTATTGCGCAGGGCCATCGCTATATACCCATTGCAGGGAAGAGTCACGATCGTATCCCGCCAGAAAAGTGCGATGTGAGCGGGCGAGGCTACGGGAGTCGCGCCCGTCCCGCAGCGCCGGACGGGAGCGACTCCCGTAGAGTAGCGGCGCGCTATACGTCTCGTCTGCCGTGATGGAAGTAAATACCATTGACCCTTATGATAACGAGGATAGTTTTCATCGAACCAGATGTTGCTTATAATTATATTTCAATTTCTAATTTTTGTCTGAGAAATTCTATTCAGAGGAATTTTTGGTTATTGACGAGCATCCGTAATATACGATGATGAACTTGTATTGCACAAGGCAGCTCTATCGACATATTTCCTTTCTTTCGTACATTTATCTAAATATTTCCTTTCTTACGTGCATACTTATCTAAAAAATAACAGACTCACTATTAGAAAGCAATAATAGTCGGTGAAGTGGGAATATTACGATAAAATAACACGATTTAACCTCTTTTATTTCAAAATATAAATATTCGAAATTACTTAGAAAAACGTTTACTTATTGCGTAGGGCCATCGCTATATACCCATTGCAGGGAAGAGTCACGATCGTATCCCGCCAGAAAAGTGCGATGTGAGCGGGCGAGGCTACGGGAGTCGCGCCCGTCCCGCAGCGCCGGACGGGAGCGACTCCCGTAGAGTAGCGGCGCGCTATACGTCTCGTCTGCCGTGATGGAAGTAAATACCATTGATCCTTATGATAACGAGGATAGTTTTCATCGAACCAGATGTTGCTTATAATTATATTTCAATTTCTAATTTTTGTCTGAGAAATTCTATTCAGAGGAATTTTTGGTTATTGAGGAGCATCCGTAATATACGATGATGAACTTGTATTGCCAAAGGCAGCCCTATCGAAATATTCCCTTTCTTTCGTACATTTATCTAAATATTTCCTTTCTTACGTGCAGACTTATCTAAAAAAATATTAGACTCACTATTAGAAAGCAATAATAGTCGGTGAAGTGGGAGTATTACGATACAATAACACGATTTAAGCTCTTTTATTTCAAAATATAACAAAATACGATAAAATAACACGATTTAACCTCTTTTATTTCAAAATATAAATATTCGTAAATACTTAGCAAAACATTCAGTTATTGCGAAGGGCTATCGCTATATACCCATTGTAGGCGAGAGACACAATCGTATCTCGCCAGAAATGTGCGATGTGAGGAGGCCAGGCTACGGGAGTCGCGCCCGTCCCGCAACGCCGGACGGGCGCGACTCCCGTAGAGTAGCGGCGCTCTATACGTCTCGTCGGCCGTGATGGAAGTAAATACCATTGACCCCTATGATAAGGAGGATGGTTATCATCGAACCAGATGTTGCTTATAATTATATTTCAATTTCTAATTCTTATCTGAGAAATTCTATTCAGAGGAATTTTTGGTTATTGACGAGCATCCGTAATATACGATGATGAACTTGTATTGCCAAAGGCAGCTCTATCGAAATATTCCCTTTCTTTGGTACATTTATCTAAATATTTCGTTTCATACGTGCATAGTTATCTAAAAAATATCAGACTCACTATTAGAAAGGAATAGTAGTCGGTGAAGTGGGAATATTACGCTAAAAATACCACGATTTAACATCTTTTATTTCAAAATATAACAAAATACGATAAAATAACACGATTTACCCTCCTTTATTTCAAAATATAACAAAATACGATAGAATAACACGATTAAACCTCTGTTATTTCAAAATATAAATATTCGTAAATACTTAGCAAAACTATTAGTTATGGCGTATGGGCCATCGCAATATACCCATTGCAGGGAAAATTTACGATCGTATCTCGCCAGAAATGTGTGATGTGAGCAGGCGAGGCTACGGGAGTCGCGCCCGTCCCGCAACGCCGGACGGGCGCGACTCCCGTAGAGTAGCGGCGCGCTATACGTCTCGTCTGCTGTGATGGAAGTAAATACCATTGACCCCTATGATAACGAGGATGGTTTTCATCGAACCAGATGTTGCTTATAATTGTATTTCAATTTCTAATTCTTATCTGAGAAATTCTATTCAGAGGAATTTTTGGTTATTGAGGAGCATCCGTAATATACGATGATGAACTTGTATTGCCAAAGGCAGCCCTATCGAAATATTCCCTTTCTTTCGTATATTTATCTAAATATTTCCTTTTTTACATGCATACTTATTTAAAAAAATATTAGACTCACTATTAGAAAGCAATAATAGTCGGTGAAGTGGGAGTATTACGATACAATAACACGATTTAACCTCTTTTATTTCGAAATATAACAAAATACGATAAAATAACACGATTTAACCTCTTTTATTTCAAAATATAAATATTCGTAAATACGTAGCAAGACGTTTAGTTATTGCGTAGGCCTATCGCTATATACCCATTGTAGGGGAGAGACACGTTCGTATCACGCCACAAAAGTGCGATCTGACCGGGCTAGCCTACGGGTGTCGCTCCCGTCTCGCTGCACCCGACGGGAGCGACTCCCATAGAGTAGCGGCGCGCTATAGGTCTCGTCTGCCGTGATGGAAGTAAATACCATTGACCCCTATGATAACGAGGATGGTTATCATCGTACCAGATGTTGCTTATAATTATATTTCAATTTCTAATTCTTATCTGAGAAATTCTATTCAGAGGAATTTTTGGTTATTGACGAGCATCCGTAATATACGATGATGAACTTGTATTGCCAAAGGCAGCTCTATCGAAATATTCCCTTTCTTTGGTACATTTATCTAAATATTTCGTTTCATACGTGCATAGTTATCTAAAAAATATCAGACTCACTATTAGAAAGGAATAATAGTCGGTGAAGTGGGAATATTACGCTAAAAATACCACGATTTAACATCTTTTATTTCAAAATATAACAAAATACGATAAAATAACACGATTTACCCTCCTTTATTTCAAAATATAACAAAATACGATAGAATAACACGATTAAACCTCTGTTATTTCAAAATATAAATATTCGTAAATACTTAGCAAAACTATTAGTTATGGCGTATGGGCCATCGCAATATACCCACTGCAGGGAAAATTTACGATCGTATCTCGCCAGAAATGTGTGATGTGAGCAGGCGAGGCTACGGGAGTCGCGCCCGTCCCGCAACGCCGGACGGGCGCGACTCCTGTAGAGTAGCGGCGCGCTATACGTCTCGTCTGCTGTGATGGAAGTAAATACCATTGACCCCTATGATAACGAGGATGGTTTTCATCGAACCAGATGTTGCTTATAATTGTATTTCAATTTCTAATTCTTATCTGAGAAATTCTATTCAGAGGAATTTTTGGTTATTGAGGAGCATCCGTAATATACGATGATGAACTTGTATTGCCAAAGGCAGCCCTATCGAAATATTCCCTTTCTTTCGTATATTTATCTAAATATTTCCTTTTTTACATGCATACTTATTTAAAAAAATATTAGACTCACTATTAGAAAGCAATAATAGTCGGTGAAGTGGGAGTATTACGATACAATAACACGATTTAACCTCTTTTATTTCGAAATATAACAAAATACGATAAAATAACACGATTTAACCTCTTTTATTTCAAAATATAAATATTCGTAAATACGTAGCAAGACGTTTAGTTATTGCGTAGGCCTATCGCTATATACCCATTGTAGGGGAGAGACACGTTCGTATCACGCCACAAAAGTGCGATCTGACCGGGCTAGCCTACGGGTGTCGCTCCCGTCTCGCTGCACCCGACGGGAGCGACTCCCATAGAGTAGCGGCGCGCTATAGGTCTCGTCTGCCGTGATGGAAGTAAATACCATTGACCCCTATGATAACGAGGATGGTTTTCATCGAACCAGATGTTGCTTATAATTATATTTCAATTTCTAATTTTTATCTGAGAAATTCTATTGAGAGGAATTTTTGGTTATTGACGAGCATCCGTAATATGGGAGCGTCTGCCAGAAACCAGCCAGCGGGCGCGCGGGACGCATTTTTCATGTAAAACACGCTCTGTTCAACTCGCTCGTAATCGTATTTTGAGTCTCTCAGAAAAAAACAAAAGACATATTTCGATAGATTTTTTCCTGGTCTTTCCAATGGTGCTATCCTTTTTACTCCCAAACACTTTCTTCTGGTCGGAAATTCGAGTGAAAAGTTCAGAATCATTTTTCTTAAAGTATAACATGTTGTTCTTCAAAATGCATAGCACCATTCGAAAGTACAAGTTAAAAGCTACAAACCTCTACATTTTAAAGTTGGAGAAACGTAGAGCTCAAAAGTAATAAGATTAAGAAGACAGCGGCGAGCAAATTTTTTGCGCTGGACCCGAATGTGCTTTTATAAACGTAGTGCATATTTTCGTTGTTTCCTATTAAAAGCATTACACAATGTTTTATCAGTGCATCATATATTACGTTTTAAATATATTAATTTTTTATTTAAACCTTAATTCTTTTACTTTTATTTGCGATTATTTTTATTGGTCTTTTCACGATACTAATGTATAATAGATATATACGCATACAGAGGCGCGTCCAAGAGCAGAACAGATTTCACGCGGCCGCTCGCCGGTGTGTTTTCAATCTTATTACTTTTGAGCCCTTCATTTCTCCAATTTGAAAATGTAGGGTTTTGTAGCATAAGACTTGTACTTTCGAATGGTCGTATGCATTTTGAAGAAAAACATGATATACTTTGAGAAAAATGTCTCTGAACTTTCAACTTGAATTTAAGACCAGAAGAAAAAGTTTCGGAGTAAAAACAATAGCACCATTGGAAAGAGCAGGAAAAAAGCTATCGATATATATCTTGTTTTTTTCTGAGAGACTCAGAATACGATTACGAGCGAGTTGAACAGAGCGTGTTTTGCATGAAAAATGCGTCCCGCGCGCTCGCTGGCTGGTTTCTGGCGGACGCTCCCATATACGATGATGAACTTGTATTGCCAAAGGCAGCTCTATCGAAATATTCCCTTTCTTTGGTACATTTATCTAAATATTTCTTTCCTTGCGTGTATACTTATCTAAGAAAATATTAGCCTCATTCACTATTAGGAAGCAATAATAGTCGGTGAAGTGGGAATATTACGATAAAATAACACGATTTACCTCTTTTATTTCAAAATATAAATATTCGTAAATACTTAGCAAAACATTTAGTTATTGCGTAGGGCTATCGCTATATACCCATTGTAGGGGAGAGACACGTTCGTATCGCGCCAGAAAAGTGCGATCTGAGCGGGCGAGCCTACGGGAGTCGCTCCCGTCTCGCTGCACGGGAGCGACTTCCGTAGAGTAGCGGGGCGCTATACGTCACGTCTACGGTGATGGAAGAAAATACCATTTACCCCTATCATAACGGCGATGGTTTTCATCGAACCAGATATTGCTTATAATTATATTTCAATTTCTAGTTTTTCTAGTATCACCGTAAAATTTCTAGTACCACCGTAGACCCGTTGCACAGAGTATAACATTTACTAAGTTTCTTTCAACTGCTCTTTCTTGGTTACTAACCAGATGATCTAAGAAATCTTTAACTGAGCAGAGAGAGAGAGAGAACGCAGGAGTTCTTTTTATGCCGATTGGGACTGTAGGTACCTTGCCCCAGAACAGACAATACTATTTCTTAAATTATTTTTCCCACGAAGCGTCCATGCCTACAATAATTAAATAAAATAAATAATAATAAAAAAATAAATAAAATAGGTACGCTTTCGGAAAATCAATAGAGTTGGACGAAAAGTATAATGAGCTGACTAATTCGATAACCACAAACACGAAAAATGTTCAATTGAAATCTTCGAGTCTACGGTGAACGGACGAACCACCATAGACCCACGGCACACAGTTTAACGTTTACTGCGTTTACTTTCGACTGCTCTTGCTTGTGTACTAATCAGATGATCTAAGAAATCTTTAGCCGAGCAGAGAGAGAGAGAGAGAGAGAGAGAGAGAGAGAGAGAGAGAGAGAGAGAGCTCGCAAGTGCACTTTTTATGCCGTTTGGTACATTACGTATCTTGCTCCAGAACAGACAAGAATATTTCTTGAATTATTTTTCCCACGAAGCGTCTATGCCTATAATAATTAAATAAAATAAATAAATAAATAAATAAATAAAATAATTACGTTTTCGGAAAATCAATAGTCTTGGAGGAACCACCGTAGACCCGCCGCACACTAACATTTACTACGTTTACTTTCGACTGCTCTTTCTTGGTTACTAACCAGATTATCAAGAGCACTTGCGTACACTGTAGGTGGCAACCGACAGGTGCCTGACGGTTAACATGTGGTCATATGATAACATAGCAGCCAGCGGCGAGTCGCAGGATTCGTCCGAGCGCCCCGAGAGCCGCCGAGGCTCCCTTAGGCCGTCGATCTTGCAGTTGCGTCGCCGCACTGCGCAGGCGAGATTTGGCAACACTGCGGTTTTACGTAGTAAAGAGCGACAACAACACGAGCGACGCGTCGACGCCGGCACGCCGCGCCTGCGCGAGAACAGTAATGGGCGCTGAAGACACATACACACAACGCGGACGCTATAGTTGTAGAAAGTACATCACCGAGGCCGGGAATGCTACGGCGATGATGCAGTTGACTGAAGTTTACTCTCCCGCGACTGATTCGTGTAAGTACTTTACTTCGAACTAAGACTTTATTCCGTTGTATCTGTAGTATAGCCGAACCTAACCTCCAAATTTTCATCTGCCCTCTTCCCTAGCAGTTCAATACTGCTCTCCTCATTTCTAATACTTGACGTATTATTAATACATTTTGTTTTGCCTAAAGTGAAGAGCTGCTGTAGATGACCACGCGCTTCAACGTAATTCTACTTCTCTCGAGGGAAGCCGGTGCAGCTATCTTTCCCCAAGGACATTACCGAGTCGAACAGGACGGAGAAACGACGGCGATGATGCAGTTGAATTAGGTCCATGCTCCCGCGACTGAATTGGGTAAGTACTTCACTTCTGACTGGGACTTTATTTTGTACTATTTGTTGTATAGCCGAACCTAACCTCCAAATTTTCACCTGCCTTGTTCCCTAACCCCAGCATTTCTACACTGCTCTCCTCATTCCTTATGCTTGACAAATTATTAATATACTTTGTTCTGCTTAAAGCGAAGAGCTGCTGTAGATGACGACGCACTTCAACGTAATTCTACTTCTCTCCTCTCGAGATATATATATATATATATATATATATATATATATATATAGAACGCGCTCGAACGTACAACACACGACAAGATAACTCGGAAATCGTTGAATTCACGCGATGCTATGCACTTAGGGTCGTGTGTCCCCGCGCGGGCACACGCAAAGGCCTCTTCCCGAGGATAAACTGCGAGAAAGAGAGAAAGAAAGAACATACAGGCTCTTTTGGTTGCTCCACAAAGAGACCTACTATAGTGTTCATGATGGTGACTCCTGCTGGCTCTCCGCATGAGTCATCCATGTCACTGCTTGCTTACTTGCCATCCATGGAAACTTTCGATGAAACTCGATTTAATGGCCTTTATGCAACTTTGCTCCATCTGCTTTATGAATAAAAACATGCCGATTTACTTGAGCTAATTCGATGCTGAAAAATGCTTGATATTCCTATGATGATTTTGATGCTGTTCTTGTTTATTAATATTTTGTTTTTCTACAGGAGCTACAGTAAGGCTTCATTGTGCTCCGCCTGTACCAATTTAATCATGTTTTAAATTTACTTTCTTGCCTAGGGTGAAGAACTGCTGTAGATGACATCAACATCTTGAGCTGCTGCTGTTACCGGTTTTCTTTTTATTTGGACCAAATGATGGAGTGATTTATGTGGACATCGGCAACCCCTGAACTTTTTGGAAAAATTTTGTGGTGAGTAGTTTGCTGTAAGAAGGTTAACTTTTTTTACTATACAAGTAACACCTATCCTGCAACTCTTCCCTTCCCTTTGACAGAGGCATGGCTTCTCTGTGCTCCGCCCTTACCAATTTAATCATGTTTTAATTTTACTTTATTGCCTAGGGGGAAGAGCTCCTGTAGACGATAACGACGTCTTGAGCCTAATACCGTTTTATTTACTAGGACCAGATGGTGGAGGCATGCATTTTATGTGGACACCGGCAACCTTTGGAACCTTTTGGAAAAATTTTCCGGTGAGTAGTTTGCTGTAAGAAAGTTTACAGCTTTACTACAGCTGAAACCTATCCTAAAACTCTCTTCTTCCCCTTGGCAGAAGCGTGGCTTCTCTGTGCTCCTTCTGCTGCCAACTTGTTCCTGTTTTAATTATGTTTTATTGCCTAGAGCGAAGAGCTCGTGTAGACGACATCGCGACGTCTTGAGTTGCTGTTGTCGCAGTTTTGCTATATCATCAGCCATGTTCACTTGTTGCTGTATGGTAAGGAGTTACGATTATGTGAGGAGTAAGGCGCATTCGAGTAAGTAGTTAATCTGTCGCGGTTGTCAAACTTGTTTCGCCTGAATTTTGAAATTAACTCAGACTAGAGTAAATTGGCTAACCTGCATCTCTTATTTCCTTTGAAGAAGTTGTAGTTTCTATAGCATTTTTAGCTCGATTGTTGAAATATTTTTTCTTTTGGTGTTGTTTTTCCACTGGTTATTCCATTCATTGTGTATAGTGTTGTTCACTAATTGTCGGAAGTTTTTGGTGATCTTATGTTTACTATCGAAATGTGTTAGGTAATAGGTTGCATGCCAATTTTCCTTTTCCGGTTAATTCGGTGAGACTTCTTGTATCAAGGTGGAAGTCGCAGATTGAGAATTTACCCTTGGCTTCTATTAATATAACTTATATAATTAAACTTTGAGGGAGGGTCGGGTGGTCTCAGTTGGAAATGTAAATGCGTCTTTTCGACTTTTGAGTTGAAAAGAGGCTTTTCCCTTCTCGGCAAATATTTTAAACTTTAGACACACTATAGTATACATGCTGAGGGATTGTATATCAAGTTTGAGATCTAAATAATCAGCGAGTAGATCTGAAATTAGATGTACAATTTCTCAGCATGCATTGCATTGTGTGTCAACATTCTGTTAAACTCTAAGCGAGGGTCAGGAGGTCTTAGTTGGAAATGCACATGCGTCTTTTCGACTTTTGAGTCCAAAAGATGCGTTTTCATTCGCTACAAATATTTCAAATTATACACACACTATATTATACATGCTGAGGGATTGTATATCAAGTTTAAGATCTAAATAATCACCAAGTGTGCAGTTATTGCCTTTTCTGTGTGTTTTTCAGGAAATTTTCAAGAAAAATGTTGTTTCCCCAACACTGGCTGATGGAAAAAGTCTGAAATTAAATATACAATCCCTCAGCATGTATTCCATTGTGTGAGGAAAATTTGGTAAACTCTAAGTGAGAGTCAGGTGGTCTTAGTTGAAAATGTACATTCGTCTTTTCGACTTGAGTCCAAAAGAGGCGTTTTCATTCTCTCAAAATATTTTAAACTTTACACACACCATGCAATACATGCTGAGGGACTGTTTATCGAGTTTCAGATCTAAATAATCAGAAAGGGTGGAGATATTGCAATTTTTTGTGCCCTTTTCAAGAAATTTTCAAGAAAAAAGTTATGTCCTCCATACTGGCTGATTGAGTAGATCTGAAATTAGATGTACAATTTCTCAGCATGCATTGCATTGTGTGTGAACATTCTGTTAAACTCTAAGCGGGGGTCAGGAGGTCTTAGTTGGAAATGCACATGCGTCTTTTCGACTTTTGAGTTCAAAAGAGGCGTTTCCACCCGCTAAAAATATTTCAAATTATACACACACTATGTTATACATGCTGAGGGATTGTATATCAAGTTTAAGATCTAAATAATCACCAAGTGTGCAGTTATTGCCTTTTTTGTGGGTTTTACAGGAAATTTTCAAGAAAAATGTTATTCCCCCAACACTGGCTGATAGAAAAAGTATGAAATTAAATATACAATTCCTCAGCATGTATTACATTGTGTAAGGAAATTTTGGTAAACTTTGAGGGAGGGTCAGGTGGTCTCAGTTGCAGTGCTATTCCGCGCGGACAGTGTGTCGATAGCGTAGATCCCTGTATATTTTTATTACCATAACCTAATTATAAATTACCATCTGAGCTACGCCAGACTCAGCAATTTACTCCGACGTCCTCTTAAATCGTTAATCGGCAGAAACTTTCTGCACAAAATGGCTTGACTTGCTATTTACAAAAAATGTCACGCACACAGATTTCGTTGAATTCCGGCAAAAGAATATTGTTAAAGCGTCTAGAAATTGTTAATTATGATAAAATTTATTGATTACGTCCATCTTGATTTGGGAATGGGTTGTTAGCCAAAAGAGCGGCTATAAAAAACACTTCACAGACTCTTTACAAAAAATGTCGCGCGCGCAGACTTCCGCCGAATATTAAGAAATTAAATGTTTTCCACTATTATAAATTGGTATTTACAATTTAGTTACAGGCGATATCGCTTACTAGGTTCTATTTAATGATAAAATCGTCCATCGGCAGAAACTTTCTGCAAAAAACCCTTCACAGGCTCTACAAAAAATGTCGCGTGCTCGTATTTTCGCCAAATATTGCGAAATTATATGGTTTCAACTATTATAAATTCGTAATTATTACTTAGTTAATTGCAAATTTGGTTATTAGTTTATATTATATCTTTATTTCGTCCATGGACAGAAACTTTCTATACAAAAAGGCTTCACATGCTCTTTACAAAAAATGTCGCGCACATGGATTTCGGAGAAATCGGGTAGAAGAATATTGTTAAAACGTCTAGAATTGGCTTATTCTGTTGCAATTTATTGATTACGTCCATCTTGATTTGGAAATGGGTTGTTAGTCAAAAGTGCCGCTATCTAAACCCCCTCACAGGCTCTTTACAAATATGTCACGCGCATGTATTTTAACCAAGTATTGCGAAATCAAATGGTTTCAACTATTATAAATTGGTAATTATTAGTTAAATTCAAATTAAGTTATTCGTTTGTATATAATCTTTAAATTGTTCATCGACAGAAACTTTCTGCACAAAATGGCTTTACATGCTCTTTACAAAAAATGTCGCCCACATAGATTTCGTTGAAATCCGGCAAAAGAATATTGTTAAAGCGTCTAGAAATTGTTAATTATGATTAAATTTATTGATTACGTCCATGTTGATTAGGAAATGGGTTGGGAGGCAAAAGTGCCGCCATCAAAACCCCTTCATAGGCTCTTTACAAAAAATGTCGCGCGCTCGTATTTCCGCCAAATATTGCGAAACTACATGTTTCAACTATTATAAATTTGTAATAATTAGTTAGTCAAATGCATATTTTGTTATTAGTTTATATTATATCTTTATGTCGTCCGTGGGCAAAAGCTTTCTACAGAAAAAGGCTTCACATAGTCTTTACAAAATATGTCACGCCAACGGATTTCGTTCAAATTATGATAAAATTCATTGATTACGCCCATCTTGATCTGGAAATGGGTTGGGAGCACAAAGTGCCGCCATCAAAAATGCTTCGCAGGCTCTTTACAAAAAATGTCGCGCGCTGGTATTTCCGCCAAATATTGCGAAATTACATGTTTCAACTATTATAAATTTGTAATAATTAGTTAGTCAAATGCATATTTTGTTATTAGTTTATATTATATCTTTATGTCGTCCATGGGCAGAAGCTTTCTACAGAAAACGGCTTCACATGCTCTTTACAAAATATGTCGCGTACACGTACTTCGTTGAAATCCGGTAAAAGAATATTGTTAAAACGTCTAGAAATTGTTAATTATGAGGCAATTCATTCATTACGTCCACCTTGATTTGGAAATAGGTTGTTAGTCAAAAGTGCCGCTGTCCAAAACCCTGCACAAGCTCTTTCCAAATATATCGCGCGCACGCATTTTAACCAAGTATTGCGAAATTTCATTGTTTCAACTATTACAAATTGGTAATTATTAGTTAAATTCAAATGAAGTTATTTGTTTGTATATAATCTTTAAATCATTCATCGGCAGAAACTTTCTGTACAAAATGGCTTCACATGCTCTTTACAAAAAATGTCGCGCAAACAGATTTCGTTGGAATCCGGCAAAAGAAGATTGTTAAAGCGTCTAGAAATTGTTAATTATGATAAAATTTATTGATTACGTTCATCTTGATTTGGGAATGGGTTAGCCAAAAGTGCGGCTATAAAAAACCCTTTACAGACTCTTTACAAAAAATGTCGCGCGCGCGGACTTCCGCCGAATATTAAGAAATTAAATGTTTTCAACTATTATAAATTGGTATTTACAATTTAGTTACATGCGAATTCGCTTACTAGGTTATATTTAATGTTAAAATCGTCTATCGGCAAAAACTTTCTGCACAAAACCCCTTCACAGGCTCTTTACAAAAAATGGCATGTGCTCGTATTTTCGCCAAATATTGCTCAATTACATGGTTTCAACTATTATAAATTGGTAATTATTAGTTAAGCTCAAATTAAGTTATTTGTTTGTATATAATCTTTAAATCGTTCATCGGCAGAAACTTTTTACACAAAAAGGCTTCACATGCTCTTTACAAAAAATGTCGCGCACACGGATTTCGTGGAAATCCGGCAAAAAAATATTGTTAAAGCGTCTAGAAATTGTTAATTATGATAAAATTTATGGATTACGTCCACCTTGATTTGGGAATGGGTTGTTAGCGAAAAGAGCGGCTATAAAAAATACTTCACAGACCCTTTTGAAAAAATGTCGGGCGCGCGGACTTCCGCCGAATATTAAGAAATTAAATGTTTTCAACTATTATAAATTGGTATTTACAATTTAGTTACATGCGAATTCGCTTACTAGGTTATATTTAATGATAAAATAGTCCATCGGCAGAAACTTTCTGCACAAAAACCCTTCACAGGCTCTTTACAAAAAATGTCGCGCGCTCGTATTTCCGCCAAATATTGCGAAACTACATGGTTTCAACTATTATAAATTTGTAATAATTAGTGAGTCAAATGCATATTTGGTTATTAGTTTATATTATATCTTTATATCGTCCATGGGCAGAAACTTTCTACACCAAAAGTCTTCACATGCTCTTTACAAAACATGTCGCGCACACGGATTTCGTTGAAATTATGATAAAATTCATTGATTACGCACATCTTGATCTGGAAATGGGTTGAGAGCACAAAGTGCCGCCATCAAAAAAGCTTCGCAGACTCTTTACATAAAATGTCGCGCGCTGGTATTCCCGCCAAATATAGCGAAATTACATGGTTTCAACTATTATAAATTTGTAATAATTAGTTAGTCAATTGCAAATTTTGTTATTAGTTTATATTATATCTTTATATCGTCCATGGGCAGAAACTTTCTACACAAAAAGGCTTCACATGCTCTTTACAAAAAATGTCGCGCACACGGATTTCGTGGAAATGCGTCAGAAGAATATTCTTTAAACGTCTAGAAATTGTCTATTATGATAAAATTCATTAATTACGTCCATCTTGATTTGGGAATAGGTTGTTAGCCAAAAGTACGGCTATCAAAAACCCTTCACAGATTCTTTACAAAAAATGGCGCGCGCTCGGACTTCCGCGGAAATTAAGAAATCAAATGGTTTCTACTATTATAAATTGGTAATTACAATTTAGTTACATGTGAATTCGCTCACTAGGTTATATTTAATGTTAAAATCGTCCATCGGCAGAAACTTTCTGCACAAAAAGTCTTCACAGGCTCCTTACAAAATATGTCCTGTACACGGATTTCGAAGAAATTCATGAATTTTTTTACTTTCTTATATTTAGATTACTTTTAATATAGTTTCAGATTAAGTTTGTTAAGTACGGCTTTATGATCCGAGTATTGCGTGGTCATTTTCCCATTATTGTGCGAAAAGTTTTATTTCATATACACATTGGCATTCGCAAAATGTCACATTCCCGCAAGCTGATCGAGCGTGTCAAAAAGTAGCTGAGCGTGCGGGAATGTTTTCACGCTCGCACACTTGGGTACTTTCTGCCTACTATTATTGAAATATTAATGAAATCAACAAAGTAATAATAAAATATTATTAATGCATACTTTTTCATGTTATTCATGTACATATGCAATAAAATGTAGTAGTTATAGCTTTGCTTGATTTTATTTAATACTGCTGATTATTTATTTTTCAAATTACAATTTAAATAAGTTTTAATAACCTTGTACGATAAGATAAAATAATGCATGATGTATATAGCTGTGGTGAATATTTAGGCTTATATGTGTATTATTTTGGTATACGTAATTAGGTAGTTAGAACTTGTGTTGTCCTTAATATCATTTAGTACTTCAAAGTACTAGGAAAACATTGAAAAAAAATTTAAAAAAAAAAAGAAAAAAAAACGAAAAAGAAAACGAAAATTTAAAAGGAAAAGATAATGAAATGACTAAAGAAACGAAAAAGAAAAGAAAATTAAAAAGAGGAGAGAAAATAAAATCGGAAAAAGAAACAAATAATGACGTTATACTCGAGTGTTGATTATTGAAAATCACTTCAGAGCTAAATATAAACATCAATTTAACAAGAAAATAACATTGTAAATGCATCTAGATATTTCGATGCATATCATTGTTTTATGAACAAGTATAGTACATGACTACAACTTGCAATCTGAGTATCCTTTGACAAATTTGCATCTTCTATTTTTGTAATGAATGATATTACTAATAATAATAATTAGTAACATTTATCGTTCTATAATCAAATATTATTTTTATCATATTGCATGTTATCGTAAAATACTGCAGTAATCGATAATTTATTTATAAATTTGCAATCATAGATCGTTTTCATAATGTTACATGGTATTTATATAAGTATTTTTGATTTATTGATCTATAATGAAATACTATGTTTACGATATTGCATGTTATCGTAAAATACTGCCAAAATTGATAATTTCTTTATAAATTTGCAATCATAGATCGTTTTCATAATGTAGCATGGTATCTATATAAGTATTTTTTATTTATTGTTCTATAATCAAATATTATTTTTATGTTCTGGCATGTTACCGTAAAATACTGCAGTAATTGATAATTTCTTTATAAATTTGCAATCATAGATCGTTTTTATAATTTTGCATGGTATTTATATATGTATTTTTTATTTATCGATCTGCAATCAAATACTATGTTTGTGGTATTGCATGTTATCGTAAAATACTGCAGAAATTGATAATTTCTTTATCAATTTACAACCTCCGATCATTTTCATAATTTTGCATGGTAATTTATAAGAGTATTTTTCATTTATCGATCCACAATCAAATGAAATTGTTACAGCCCTTAATAATTTCTTTATCATTTATCATAAAAATAAAGTATAACGTCTTATTCTCGCAAAATTTACTTATAAGAATTGTTGTTTGAAAAAAATGTATAAACTTGATATGAATATTTTCATAATTTTTTATGAAAAAAAATTATTGCTTATATTATGCACTCAGAGAACAACATCTTCTGTTTAAATTCGAAACTACAATATTGTAACTGTTACATATTATATTTTAATAAGGAAGAGTTTAAACGGAAAATCTGAGATTGTAACTATTACAATGTCTATATTTACAGCAATACATTGAAATTGTTTAAAAGAACTCGGTGACTTAACTATTACAATGCTTATATACCGAAATATTGAAATATACGCATGTTAATAGTTACGAATGTTACGAGGCCATATTATTAAAAAAATGCTCTCAGTGCACGCCATCTGTGAGTGTTCTTGGAACTAAAAGTTCTACGCATAGATTAAGTATACAGCGGTGCTAGACAAAAAATTTTCCCCACGAGTGCTAGCTGACTTCAGAGCGGTTAGGTTCGGGAGTGCGCGGCGCACTCCCGAACCTAACCGCTCTGAAGTCAGCTAGCACTCGTGGGGAAAATTTTTTGTCTAGCACCGCTGTAAGTATAGCTTCAGCGCCATCTACTGTTTAATATACAGTAGTTGGCACCCACCTACATTATCGACTGAACCCAACACAATTTTTGTTGAGTATCACATTGCCTTAATCGCTTTAAAATTCCTTGTAGAGGTAGATTTTGTATAGTTCTCGGTCGAGTTCTTTGGGCAAAATGATTGGTCTAGAAATTTCAGAGATATTTGAGGTTAAAGTTTTTTTAACCTTTTTTTTCAAATCGTAATTTTTCGAGAACGGCTTTATGTATCTGGATCGGATGGGTAGCATTTGAAAGAGAATTAAAATATCTACATTTGGAAAAAAAATTTGATGTCTAGCTATCACAGTTCTTTTGTTATGAACAAAAACAAAAACGTGTTTTTTTCAAAAAAGATTATAACTCCTTAATCATATCTCCAACCTTCAAAAAAAGATGGATTAGTTATGATATCAATTTATTAGTGGTTTTTGTTGGTGGGTAACGGGTTGCTAGGTCACAAAAACAGAAGTGGTGTAGTTTCGATAAAATCACAGCGCTCACCGCGCGCTTCGAGAATACTAGTGATGTTATATATGTATATATTATGTTAAACCTGGAACATTCTTGCCGGTTGATATAAATAAATAAATGAATGAATAAATTTGAAAATTAATACTTTTTAATCTTCAAAATAAATTTAATTATAATTATGGCATAATTTGTTGCAAAATATAAATTTTGTTATTAAAAATTAATTAAAGAAATCACAAAATTAAGTTTGAGGAAGCAACGGGCGAATGAATTGGCAGCGGTTTTTTTTTCAAATCGTAATTCGCGCAAACGGCTCGATGTATCAGCTCCAAATTTATAGAAAATTTTGTATGTGATATAGATAATATGTGTGCGAATTTTCACCAAGATCGTACGATTACTTTTTGAAATATTTGATAAAATAAAAATTTTCGTATTTTACAAAGTTATTTTCTTTGTCGCATGATAACTAGAGAAAACAAAAATTGGTTTAATCATGTTGAAATTTTGTGGAGATATAGAATCTATATATATGTATTATCGTATAAGTCCTTTACGTAAAAAAATTGTCTCATGATTTTTAGAGATATTTAAGGTTCAAACTTTTTTACGTTTTTTTGATAATCGTAATTTCTAAATGACGACTCCATGAAAAAGCTTGAAATTTATAGACTATTTTGTTTGCGATATAGGCAACCACTTATTATATATATTATATATTACACTTATTAAAAACTATATTTGGTTAAAATTTCAATAAATTTCCTTCATTTGTTTTTGAGAAAAAAATTATTTTATTAAAAAGTATAAAAAAAGGGAATTGATAAATTAGTTTGAGGAAGCTACGTGCCAATGAATTGGCAGCGTGTTTTTATTTACTAATTATAAGAAAATTATAAAATAAGTCTGAATAAATATGTTCACTGCTTATAAATTTTACAATTTTGAACCGCCTCAGCTACATATTTATATGTCTTATCGCTAAGGCGGAAAGTATTTGTTTTTTGCTTCGTTTTACCCTTATATTTAAATGAAGATTCAATTCTACATAACATTTGAGTCGGGAATACTTTTTAGACGTCGTCTACTTGTGGCTATGAGAAATTTTTTCCTTTGCGCGCGATAAACTTCGTAATTAATACGTTTTCTTCAATTTCGAGAATTACGTCCGGATACCATTTCTTATTATAAATTACTACAATCCAACTGTCTTTTAAATAATTATTGGTAATATATTATTGTCAAGAGATTTTTGTGTAATTGAATAATTGATTGTACGATCAACAAGACCGTAATGATTGTAGAAATGTTATTTCGAATTTTGCTAGGTGTCATTTAAAAATTTCCTTGATTAAGGTGTTATTTCAGAAGCACTTTATTTTCCATAGATTTTGTTGTGATACTACTGAAATTTATTTAACGGCGAAAAGACGAACGTAGGCGTGCGTATCGCGCTAATTAACAATAGTAAAAGTAAATTGCAGTGGTATCACAAAAAAATCTGTGGAAAATAAAGTTCTTCTGAAATGAAAACCTTCAAGCAAAATTTGAAATGACACCTTTAACAAACCAAATTCGAAATGGCACCTTTTTCTAGCAAAAGTTGAACGTACACCTTTTTCAATCAAAATCTGAATCGACACATTTTCCATCAAACCGTCGATATATATCAATCGTCACCGCTGTCTTCTTCTATCACAGGCTCAACGTCATTTATTTGGTAAAATGAAAATTTAATTAAAATTTTTTAATTTAATTTTTAACAAACTATTACCCTTTTCAAAATAAAATTAGTGAACCAAGTTATTCGGTTGAATTCAAATAAGAACAGTTTACGTTTTCGTTATTTATTTATCACGTACCGATTGTCTATCAACATATTTCTGTTATCATTACGGTCTTGTTGATAGTACAATAAATTATTCAATTACACAAAAATCTTTTGACAATAATATTACTAATAATTATTTAAAAGACAGTTGTATTGTAGTAATTTATAATAAGAAATGGCCACAAGTGTACGACATCTAAAAAGTATTCCGGACTCAAATATTATGATAAGACATAAATATGTAAATGAGGCAGTTCAAAGTTGTAAAATTTACGAGCTGTGAACATATTTATTCAGACTTATCTTATAATTTTTTTATAATTAGTAAATAAAAAATTAAATGGATTGACTGATGTTCTTGATTCTCTTAGTTATTTCAATTACAATATGCACTGAATACGTAAAGCTGATGTAAAGATTGAAAAAAGATTATTATTTTATAATCCAGTATGTGCTTAATCGTATTCACGATTGTACTCCCCATTGCAGTAATTAAAGAAATAATTCAGTCAATTCTGATAAGATCCGTTGGGAGCAAGCGTAAAAATTCAAAACTACAAAGGTGTTGTGTAGTCCAATGCGACGATTCGTCGACGGGTTTATCGACCTCTTCAGGCTTTATTATCGCGTACGCTACGGATCTTGTCAGAATTGACTAAATTATTTCTTTAATTATTATTTTATATTTTCAAATATTCATTGAATTATCGCTAGTAGCAAATTATTATGGAAAGTTGTAATTGTAATAACGATTATTTCTTAGAAAACTGTAACTTTTAAAGTAATAATTTCAGTGTAGATAATGATTTATGCAAAGATCAAATAGGCAGATGCCAGTATTTATAAGTGTCGTTGTTTAGAAAAAAGACGAAATTTTCCTTAATTTTTAGATTTAAAAGTAGCGCCAAAAAAGTTTACCATTCAATCGGACTTGTAAATAATTTTTTTCACATTCAAAAAGACTTAAAGAACAAGAAAAACTTTGTCCTGTAGATGGGCCTTCAAAATTACATCACCTTTTCCAAAACTTTAATCAAAAATTTACTTAAAAGTGTCGCCAAAAAATGATACCATTAAATTGAGTGTGTACCTATTTTTTCACATTTAGAAAAGCTTAAATAACGAGAAAAACCTTCTCCGATGTGCCTAAGAAAAAAAATTTTTTTTTTCGATTCGTATGAGGGAAATAATTTTGAAAATAGCTCATATATTCGTCATTTTTAGCTTTCGGCAAAAATATTTTGGGCAAATCAATCCCCACCCAGTACCATGTTTTGTTCCCAATTAATACTTCTTTTATTTTAATATCTTGCGATATAGGATCAGAATTGTCTGATAAGAATACGGAAATTTGTGATAGTCGTTGCGACAATCGCTTTTTACAGATTCTTTTAAAATTTTAATGACATATGTTATTTGATATATTATATGGAAGTTTGCGCAATTAAAAAAAAGCACCTATAAACTGTAAAATTTAATTTTTATAGTTACTAAAGTATAAGTACTATTCATTTACTTGGAGTGAAATCGTAGTACCAGGGATTGTAAATCCCTCCGACGTAGTAGGTGGCGAAGAAGGGCACGTAGTCATCGAGGCGCTTGACAGTGGACACGCTGACGACGTCTCCTGGGCCGATGCCTCGACTGCGCAGCCACAGGGCGCAACGGACCGTCAGATCGAGTATCTCTGCAAAGGTTCTCCCCTGACCCGTCTGAATATCGAACTGCAAAGCATAAATGAACATTTAAGCTGTATATACAAGTACAATGTTTCGTTACTCCAGTGTCATATGATAGTACGAATAAAGCTTCCTAATTTCGGCATGTTTATTAGTTATTTATTAGAAAATATGATACTATAGATCAAGAAAAAACTAATAGGAAATTTAAAATTTGAGGAAATATAATTTTAGCTGTTATACTTACGCAACCGACGAATTCCGGTGATTTCTTTAAAGAATCCAACACCTGCTCACTAATACTATGAGTTTCTACTCCATCGTTGCATTTTTTGCCCATAAGAATATTGTCTTTTATGTCGAACGTTGGAGCGCTAATGCGACAAAACTGTAAATAAGAAATATAAATATAGCCATTTAAAATTTTTATAATTAATGTATTAAGTTTCCCACGATTCCTCACCTCTTCGACGTCCATACTTTCAGGGTAAACACTAATTAATCGTTGTTAGAAAATAAATCCTTCAATGAAAATTTATCAAAGTTGCGCTGAAGTTGCTAGGTGAAAAGGCGTCCGAACGGCACGACTGTTGGACGGCAAGAGCATCAGAAGCGGCTTGTCAGCCAAAACGTACACGATGCAGGACTATAGATTCGGTGCAGAGGTCGCGATTAGCTTCGATCGCATATTGCGGTTAACAAAAAGTTATTCTGCACGAGCTCGCGAAGTCGCTTTCACAAAAGTAATATATTTACATGTAACTTTTATATAAGTACCTAAATTAAAATCGGTGTATAAACCCCTTGTTTAAAACTTAACACGCCTTTATCTTCTTAAAAGTACTAGCCAGTTCAAGCGCGCTGCGCGCGCTCTTCGCTTCACCTCTTATACAATTAATATTGAAATATTATGAATCTAAAATTCATTTTATTTTTTAACATACACAAATTCATCCAATATTTTCTATTAAAACTTGGATTGTATTTATATTTATTTTAGTTTATTCCTAAAATACAAAAATTTCGAGGTTAGAAATTTAACCGTATTCAGAACAGTTTTCATAGTCCTTCATTATTAACTACAGACAAAGTAATAATACTTTTTTGTTATACAATGTTAAACTTTAAATCATTAATACAATTTATAACTTATATCTTTAGTTTAAATATTTCATATAATTTCAAATTATATGGGTTTTATTTGGACGAATCAGTTAAGACCTTAAGCTAATAGCTAACATCACTGCAGATCAATCACGGGTTCCATTTAAACGGACTTGACCAATCGCAAAGGTTTTATTTCGGCTTCACATTTTCGTCATCATTCTTTTAAGAGAGATTACCACCAGACTTGTATGGATACAATGTAGTTGTCAACTATAGGTATTACTACACTATGGTTTCGTAGTTGAAAATATCCATATGGACTTCATATAGAAATCCATATGGAAATCCATATGCATTCCATGTGGATTTCATGTAAAATCCCATATGGAAATCCATCTGAAAACATCACATGAATATCCACATTGATATCATTATAGAAATTATTATGGAAATCCATCTCCATATGATAATCCATGTGGATTTCCATATGGAAATTGATTCGCACAGCTCGTGAAATTATCGACATGGATTTCATGTTCCATATGGTTTTCCATGTAATTTTTTATATATGGATTTTATGGTCATGGTCCATATAGTTATTCATGCGAATTTCGATTAACCCATTAAGTCCTGAATGGACGAATTTTCACTAAAGTTTTCAACGCTTATATTTTATGTGAAAATGAATTGTAAAAAGTATATGAATAAGCGTATTCGATGTAAAATTTGATGAACTTTTAGAATCTTTCGTTAGATTTTTCAAAAAATTAAACTGTCGAACACTGTACATGATTTTTTCCAAAAAAAGATGGTTTTCAAAAAAAAAAAAATTTTTCATTTCGATTTTTCAAATGGAATGCATTTAAGATTTAATGATCAAAATGCAGAAAACGTGGCCTCGAGACCTAAACTTGAAAATCTAACGATTTAGGTTTTGAAAAAAATTTTAAAACACAAAATGGCGGCTGAAACGCAGAAAAATCATAAAAATCTTCTGAAATTATTTACTCGAAAAAGATGGACTTTAGAGAAAAACTTTACTGAAGAAAAAGTTCTTAGAATTGATTAAAGAACACGCTGGAATTTTTTCAGAAACATAAGAAGCGTTTTTAAATTTTTCAAAATTTGAAAATTTTGAAAAATTCTGAAATTTGCCAAAAGGTTCTGGAAAAATTCCAGCATGTTCTCTGATCAATGCTAAGAACTTTTTCTTCAGTAAAGTTTTTCTCTAAAGTCCATCTTTTTCGAATAAATAATTCCAGAAGATTTTTATGATTTTTCTGCGTCTCAGCCGCCATTTTATGTTTTAAAATTTTTTTTCAAAACCTAAATCGTTAGATTTTCAAGTTTAGGTCTCGAGGCCACGTTTTCTGCATTTTGATCATTAAATCTTAAATGCATTCCATTTGAAAAATCGAAATGAATAATTTTTTTTTTTTTTAAACCATGTTTTTTTGGAAAAAATCATGTACAGTGTTCGACAGTTTAATTTTTTGAAAAATCTAACAAAAGATTCTGAAAGTTCATCAAATTTTACATCGAATGCGCTTATCCATATACTTTTTACAATTCATTTTCACATAAAATATAAGCGTTGAAAACTTTAGTGAAAATTTGTCCATTCAGGACTTAATGGGTTAAAAAATTGATTGCGGCACCTCGTGAAATTATCAAGGTGGATTTCCATGTGATTTACCAAATGCATTTCATATCCCATATAGTTATCGATGTGGATTTATTTCCATTTGATTCACGGCAGCTCGTGAAATTATCAACATGGAACATGAAATTCATATATATAATCACATAAGCATGTATCCATATACTCTAAAAAAATGGTAGTATGTAAAGCCCACAGTTGTGGCCAAATCAGCTCGAACGGCGCCATTCCGCTAGGTTAGTTATATTAGTATACTTACAATTAGTGCTGCAGTCCGGGTGTGCAGGGATCGTGGCAGTGCCACGTGTGAGGTACGCGCCGGGCTCTTGCGCGTAGATGCACTGCGCTTGGAACAGTTTTCATTTATGTGTGTGTGTGCGTGCGTGCGTGCGTGCGTGAGTGTGTGTGTGTGTGTGTGCCGCTTTATCTCCGGATCTACGTGATCGATTTTGACCGGGCGGGTCTCATTTTTCTGTTTTTTTTTATTGCTAATTCGGGAAGAAAATAATTTTTTAGAAAAAAGAAAATAGTTTTTGGTTTATGATGAATTTTTGATTTTCGAAAAATTTATTTTTGAATTTTTTTAATGACCGGATTTAAATATTCGAATCGGAATAATGCTAGTCGAAGGAGGATAAAAATACCTTTATTTTCCAAAAAAATTTTCTCTAGCTACTACGGTTCTTTTGTTATTAACAAAAACGTCTTTTTGTTTTTAAAAGCTCATAACTCCCAAACGAAATGGTCAATTTTTTTGAAGAAAATTATGATAATGTAAAATATAAATAGCTATAATCTGTAAACATTTGAATAAATTCTGTCGGCTAGTTTTTGATTAAAAAATTGAAAAATGGAAAAAATGAGTTTGCTATGTCGCACGTTTTATGGAGTAAAACTGCATTAATTTCTTGTAGAGGTACATTTTGACAATCGGTCTGTTTCTTTGGGCAAAAGGATTGGTCCATAAGTTTCCGAGATATTTGAGGTCAACATTTTTTTAACCTTTTTTTCAAATCGTAATTTCTCGAGAACGTCTCCATGTATCAGCTCCAAATTTATAGATAATTTTGTATTTGATTTAAATAATATATGGGCGAATTTTCATCAAGATCATTCGATTACTTTTTGAAATATTTGATATTTAAACTTTTCCTATTTTGCAAAGTCATTTTCTTTGTCGCATGATAACTACCCTAGTGGAAATATCATTTGTTCAAAACTGTTTTAAACTGTTCCAAACAAATTCTTATTAATTAATACTATTTTTAGACAAAAATTTAAAACTGTTCAAAACTGTTTAAAACTGTTTTAAATGCCCAAAAATACGTACTTTTGAACAGTTTTAAAAAGTTTTGAATAGTTTTGAACAAATAATATTTCCACTAGGGTAGAGATAAAAAAAATTGGTTTGATAATGTTGAAATATTGTCGAGATGTAGAGTTTATGTGTTTATAGTATCAATATATAGTCATTTAGGTAAAAGAATTATCTCATAATTTTTAGAGATATTTAAAGTTAAAATTTTTATACGTATTTTTCAAAATCGTAATTTCTCAATGACGACTTAATGTATCATTTTGAAATTTATAGATTATTTTGTATGCAATATAGACAATGCCTATCTAAAATTTCATCCAGATTATATGGTTAATTTTTGAGATATTTGACATTTAAAATTTTAGTATTTCTTGAAATTACTTTCTGTGTCGCACAATAAGTAGATTAAAATTTAATTACTTTGAAATTTGATGGTGATCTATATTTGATGGAAGTGTAGAGTTTGTATATTATTTATTACATGAATTGTTACGGTAAAAGAATTAGTTTATAAATTTCAGAGATATTTGAGGTTAAAAATGTTAAAACTGTTTTAGGCGTCATTTCAAATAGCAATTTTTCGGGAAGGGTTATATGTACTAGAAAATGGAAATGACAAGCGATACGCGCGAGTGTCGTTTAATTGATTTTGTCTTTATTGAGGTTAATTTACAGCGAGCTCTGCAAAAACATGAAATTAGTAAGATAAGCAGGACACTTTGATGTCAGTCAATCTCGTTCGACTGGAGGAGAGGGACAACCCAACGATGAGCGATGGTCGCGGTGCTCCTGGCTTCTACGTTGGGTGTGGAGAGGACACAGCACTAACCTCCACACCGAACTCGGGCACGAGCGAGACCAGCTCGCTATTTGTGTTTAAGTTTCCTTGCGCGGCCGATCTTATTGAAAAGATCGACCTAAAAAATAACCCGGAGGTTTATATGCCTTTCGGCTTAGGTTGAAGACCGCCGAGGATCCTCACGGTCTTCCCCGGCTTGGCCGGAGCGGTCGGTTTCCGGGTGCAGGGCGGATTCTCCTCCTCGCTGTTGAACCGCTTGGCCGCCGCGGCAGCTTTGCGGCTTAACTCGGCGTTCCGCTTGGCGACTCTGGTGGCAGCCTCCCACTCGCCGGCACACTGAATGTCGGTCTGACTCTCCGCCTCCGTCGACTCTGCGGTTGGGTGGATGGTGGGCTGCTCCTTCTCCGTCTGCGTGGTGCGGTGTCGTCGCTGATTCCGCCGGTGCTCCGCTGTCACCCGGGCGGCGTACCCCTTCGCCTCCCGCAAGAGCGCACCAGTCCGCCTTGGAGAGCTCGTACTTGGGCTCGGTCATGAGCAGGAGAGAGAGAGAGAGAGAGAGAGAGAGAAAGGATTAGGGAAAGGAAGGCGGAGGGATAATGGAGCCCGGAGTGGCTCCTCAAAAACGAGATAAAATCTCGTAGGTCCAATAAATAACTAAATTGGCTATTTATCGGGAAAGAGTCTTTTATTGTCACCCGATAAGCTTAGCGAGATGCCGAGACCATCCACGAGACGAGATGTCCGGGTGAAAAAAAGGCTGTCGGGTCGTCCGAACGCAGCCTGACTTATAGCCGGAGGGCGCCGGCTTGATAGTGGGGAGAGCGCCGCGCGCGACGCGTAGCGGGCGGCGCGGTACTAGGCTCTCAGCGAAGCGGCGCGGCGCGCTTGGCGCGCAATTCAAATTTCAAGTTTCGCAACTGCGCGGAGAGTCTTTACATTTATGGGCTTTTATTGTTCTTTTAGTAACAATAATTAACTATAATAATTATTAGACATATAACAATTCCCCTCTGTTTTAAAAGACGTGGAGTGCAGTTGTGGAGGTCTCGGCTACAAATGTTAGTGTGAGTTTGTGTAACGCATTAATCGCAAGTATGTAATCGCAAAAGTGTATCGCCGCAAAGAAACGCAAGAGTAATAAACGCAATATCGTACGAGTTCGCAAAATGATAATCGCAAGTGTAGTCGCAAATGTGTATCGCCGCAAAGAAACGTAAGAGTAATAAACGCAATATCGCACGAGTTCGCAAAATTATAATCGCAAGTGTACTCGCAAATAACAGCCGCAGGTGTATACGCAAGTTCGCAAGTGTAGTTGCTAGAATCGCAAAGTCTATTTTTTCGAGATCAAGATTCACTTCTGCTAGTTTTTTTTTTTTTTTATTTCACTTGAATCGCAATGTTTATCACTTCACTTCTTCTTTCTTTCGCGTAGTTCGTAGCGGTGTGTGAAGTTCGTTGCAGGAACCTCGTTGCTTCGTCGGGCGGTTCTTCGACCGCGTTTCGACTTGGCAGTCCCCAGACTGCGCTGAGTAACGGTGGTCCGTCCACCGCAAAAAGTTGATTCGACAGCACTACTGTCGAGAGGGGTAGCTGTAGAGCTGCTGGGTGAGGCGGCGGCCTCCTGGCCACCACTGGTGAGGATGGGAGCGACTGCTGAGTCGCTGGGGGAAGCGGCGGCCTCCTGGCCACCACTGATGTGATTGTACGTTGACTCGTAGCTATTGTTTAGTCTAGCGCCCTCCTGGCATTCGTCTGGTTGGTGGCACGGTTTCATCTGGAATGCGTGCACCTTTACCAAGGACCTCCCTTGGTCTACGAGGTAGATGTCGGTACTGACACGTTGTTGGATGCGGTAGGGCCCATCCCATCGGGCCATGAATCCGGCGTGACGTTCTTGCCCTTTAGACAATGGATGTGTTTTTATATACACGTTTATACCTGGAACATATGACGTCGGAGATTCGACTTTAGCGTATTTCTTTTGATATTCGGATTGGTTAGAAGTAGCTTGAGTAACGCGCTGTTCCCAAGGTTTGCTTGGATCCTGTGGCCAATCCAACTGCCAATTTCCGGGTCGTTCGAGGTTATGCCCCAAAAGCAGCTGCGCCGGGGTATAGCCAGTGGCAGCGTTTCGACGGCTGCGCAGCTGGTACAGGATATTTGGGAGGTGGAGGTCCCATTTCTTGTGGTCCACATCATGAAGATGTAAGCGCAGGCCCTTCTTGATTTCTTGATTACGTCTTTCCGCGGGGTTCGCCCTTGGATGATAGATCGCCGTTGTCCAGTGCTGCGTTTTCCAACGCTCACATGCCTCCTTCCAAGCCTTGCTGATGAATTGGGGACCATTGTCGGAGAGAATCGCTCGTGGATATCCCCAACGTGAGAAGACTTCTTCTTCCATTATTCGGATCACACGGGATGCATCGGAAGAACCAATAGGGAATGCCTCTACCCATCGGCTAAACATATCCGTTGCCACGAGGATGAATCGTCGCCCCTTTGAGGAGCGTGGATATGGACCCATCAAGTCAACAGAGACTGTATCCCATGGCTTCTTTGGTCGATGCGAACGTAACGTTGGCGCGGTTGCTGTATTTGAGTTTTTACAGCAGGCGCATAGAAAGCAGTGTCGTACGTAGTCGCGAACCTCCTCGCGCATCTTTGGCCAGCGATGGAACTCCAAAATCGCCCGGAGAGTTTCCTCAGCTCCGGGATGTCCCGCGTATTCAGAATCGTGGTAATCGTATAGAACTCTGGCGACTGCTGCTTGTGGAACCAAGATTTTATATGGTCCGTCTGGATCGTCGCGTTTCCAAAGGACACCATCGATGACGCCGTAGTAGTCAACGAAGCGTTGCTCCTCCTCCGTGAGGCTGCTCTGCCGGATGAGATACATGTAACGCCTTGCGATTCGACTGTGATAAGGGTCGGCCTGTTGAGCGTCTCTTATCTCCTCCACCAAGGTGCGTGATTCGATGACGTAAAGGCCTGTATCGAGCTCCTTTTCCGGTGATCGCACTGCTTCGTCATTGGTTGGCGGGAGAAGTCGCTCCTGGTCGTCCAACTCTTCCGTGACTTCTTCCACCGGGTTGCGAGAGAGAAGGTCGGCCAATTGATTCTCCTTTCCCGGGCAGTGCTCGATTTTCATGTTGAATTCCTGGAGAAGTAAGGCCCAGCGCTTTAACTTGTCCCTTGTCTCCTTGAATCGGTGTAGCCACGTCAACCCCTTGTTGTCTATTTTGAGGGTGAACGGACGATCTTCCAGAAGGTGACGGTACTTCTTCACTGCCCAAACGACAGCTAGACACTCCTGCTCGTTGCTGTGGTAGCGCGTTTCGGCAGGCTTGAATTTTGCACTGGAGTAGCTAATGATATTCTTCCCTCCATCCGTTCGAGGTTGATATAGGGCTGCGCCCATCCCGGTAGTGCAGGCATCGGTGTGAAGAACGTACGGCAGGTTCGGATCGGGACGAGAGAGCTTCAGAAGTTGATTAAAAGCTTCCTTCAGCCTTTCGAACGCCTTCTGAGCCTCTGCATTCCAGCGAAACCCGGACTTCTTCACGGTGAGTTCACTCAATGGTGCGGTGATCTCAGAGTAGTGAGGTATGTACTCCCGCAGCCAGTTGCACGTTCCAAGGAAGGACTGCAGTTGTCTCTTCGTCTTTGGCGCCGGAGCCTCGATGATTGCCTGGACGTACTCTGGATTTGCCTCGTTGCCGTCGGTGGTGACAATATGCCCCAGGTACTCCAACCGTTCCATCCCGAATTGACATTTTTCTAGAGACGCTGTCAAGTTATGGATGTGTAAGCGTTCTAGGACGAGCGCAAGATGGTGAAGATGCTCTTCGATGTTCTGGGAGTAGATGATGATGTCGTCTAGGTAGACGATGGAGAACTTTCCAATGTAGCCGGTGAGAACTTCTTGGCTCATTAGACGTTGGAACGTTCCAGGAGCTCCTTTCAGTCCAAACGGCATCACTCGGAACTGGTAAGATCCCCCTGAGGGCGTAGCGAAGGCTGTATCCTCTCCACACCCAACGTAGAAGCCAGGAGCACCGCGACCATCGCTCATCGTTGGGTTGTCCCTCTCCTCCAGTCGAACGAGTCCAGTCCAAAATTTGGCAGCACATCCTCGTTACCAATATGACATGTTTTTTTCAGTTTTAATACATACGAAAAAACTATGGTGACTCATTTTCAAAGCTCGTTAAAGCGTGGGGATAGAAAAAATGATAAATTCTACAGTTTCTCAAAGTAAACTATGGAAAATCCTTTTGAAGGAATAAAAAATGTACTTTCATTCAATAATAGTATACACTCCGTGCGTAAAGTGCCACTTTTAAGCACGCCTACATTTACAAGCATGCGCAAAAATAGCACTTTATGCACGAAGTGTTAAAACAAAAATGTTCGATACACGCAATAAAAATGATTCTCGCACGAGTATGATTGTCGTGCAAGAGTCATTTTTATCGCACTAGTATCGAAAAATTAAGGACGTTCTCCGAGTCGAAAGAGCAATCTTAGTTTTTATATTTTTAAATAATGTTTTATTAATTTGATAATCCAAGAGTAAGTACATGTAACAAATATATACTTGAAAGAACATAAGACAATTTTTTTTAGACAAATTCAGGCAATAGTCACTATGCTATTGTTACAATTTATTAAAGACAGAAACTTCAATAAGTTCTTTAAATTTTTTTATTTTTTATCCGATCTTAACGAAATAGAGCTTATTTTCTTCATTAAGAAATTTCAGGGAGAGTATCGATGGGAAAATTTATGATACGAATTACCAGTACGGCGCAATATCAATTTGTTTAAGAAAGTTTTGATGAAAACATGACTTGCTTTTCTTAAATAAATTGATATTGCGCCTTACTGGTAATTCGTATCATAAATTTTCCCATTGATATTCTCCCTGAAATTTCTTAACGAAGAAAATAAGCTCTATTTCGTTAAGATCGGATAAAAAATAAAAAAATTTAAAGAACTTATTGAAGTTTTTGTCTTTAATTGTAACAATACCATAGTGACTATTGCCTGAATTTGTCTAAAAAAAATTGTCTTATGTTCTTTCAAGTATATATTTGTTACATGTACTTACTCTTGGATTATCAAATTAATAAAACATTATATAAAAATATAAAAACTAAAATTGCGGTTTCGACCCGGAGAACGTCCTTAAGTGGCACATTATTGCATCACGTGAAATTAGCGCACAAGCGTAGCGATGGTTCCCGACCAGCAAACGCGAAATGTCGAAGCGCGCCCAAAAGTGCTGTAGCAGGGCGCAACCTCGTGTGGTTGCAATATTTGTCTTCGGCTCATGCTAGCTCGTCTTTGGCTCATACTGCACCACACTTGGTCTAAAAATGCACACTTTACGCCCTTGGTATACAATATACTATTTTGCCTGCGTCGAAATTAGTAACTTCATAGCTAGCTTTCGTTTTTCAGGTGCAAAAAACTACAAAGATCCAAACACATGTTACAAAAAATACGGTGTATTCTAAACGGTGTAAAATAATGGCCTTTTTTTGAAAATTGCAGTACTCAGTCTAAAAAAGACGCCCTTGACACACAATATACTATTAAACTTACTTTATGCATGCTAATACATATAAAAAATATTTTTGAAGATTTTTCGAAAGAAGTCAAAATCCAAGATGATCAAAATAAAAAATTGTTTGTCTACTATCCTCCTTGGAAATACATCTGTATTGTTAACGGATTGACAGTCACATTACTTATACTAATTAATATAGTTCACCATTATACATAATCTGGTAGTCATTAACCAATAAGTGTGCCAGTTGAAATAGTGATGTTTTTGCTTGAGTTTCTTTTCAGCAATCAAATTTCAAAAGCTTATAATTTTTTTTCTATTAAAGGCACACATTCCAGTCTTGGGTTATTTTATAGATTACGATGCGTAGAATGTACACTTCCATGATAGACTTGATTGACAGATTGTTAAAAAAGTTGTATCGAATAAGGTAAAATCAAGATGAATTTCAAAAATCATGCCATCTCTGTTTTGATAAATTTTTGTGTTCCTACTGTACATATAATATGAGCTTTTTCAATTGCTGACATGCTTATCTTAATAGAAAAAAATTATTAGCATGATAGGATCTTCGTTCAAAAAGTTGCAGTAACTAGAAGAAGAAAAAAAATGTCATCATCACATTGGCTTATCGGTTTTTCACGAGGTTTGGTAGTCAAAACAAGCGGGTATAGGTTTTAATCGATTAAAACACTATAGTAACTTTCGAAAAATAATATTATTTCATGAGTTATAGCCTTGAATTATTAAATTTTTAATTTTGAATATGTGAAACCATACACCATCATCGAAGTGAAAAGTTCTAGAGATTTGCCCATATACGAATTTCTATATTTATAAGGTACCTTTTGAATTAACATTAGTAAATTCAAAAATTCTACAATAATTTTATATGCAATACCAGGGTGACTTCACCAATTTCTGAACAGTCGCCAGTTAACGAACATTTCCTTTGAATATATGAAAATATCAAGTTTTCTATGTATTGTTTATCTAACATGACGATAATTTTCGAATCTTAGAAAATTTTTATTTTATTTTACATAAAGATTCTGCATAAAATAAATTATCTTGTTAAGAATAAAATCATAAAATCGCTGCTATTGAGTGTTTATTCACTGGCGAAGTATTCATTCACTGGCAAAAGGTATTTAAATACTAAAATCACATTTACTGGTTTTTAGGAGATATTTACATATTTCTTTTAAACAAAATTTCTACTTTTATTCTTTATCTAAAATTTTGTCACTGACGTAAAGTTTGAAGATTTTAAAATACGAATTAAAAAAGATTTTTGCTTTTAATCCATTTTTAATTCTTTTAATTAAATAACAAAGATTGAAATTTCCTTATTCCTTCATTCACTGGTGAAGTCACCTTATATCGTAAAATATTTTAATATTATTTTAAAATAATTGAGATTAATAAAATTATTTTAAGAAAAAAATGTTAAATGAGTGACTATTTATTAGGCTAAGATAATATCAAAATAATTGAATTTCATAGAAAGTTTTTCACATCCCTTAAGATGTATAAAATGAATTTTTTAATAATGAGAAAATGACGGATACTCTATTAACAATTTATCATTTATTGACATTTTTCAAATTTTAGTTGATTAATTAATAAATCGTATAACAAGTAATGAACTTCGCCTCTCTTCGCATATAGACCACGTTGGCGATCGACGTATTCAAATTGCACTAGCAGAAACATATGCCAGAGCACTGAACGCTCCGCAATATAACAATGGGTTATGATACTTCCGCTCTCTCAGTGCCACTTTTTTCAGTGTAAGCCTGCCGCTAATTCTTTTAACCCTTTTCGTTCCAAATGACCAAAATTTCTTCTCAACGTTTTTAATTGTTTGAGAATGATAACTACATTTTTATGTAACTTTCTAATAGAAAAGTCATGCAAGTGTTTATCACAATTTATCTAAAATTGCAACCGATATCTTATCTATTTTAGCTACCTCAGTCCCCGCTGAGCGTGTTTTTTCTGCTGCATCACTGATTATGAGGGATAATCGATGTTCACTTCTTGATCAATCTTTATGAGCTTTATTATGTATAAACTCGTGGATGAAGTGTAGATAATATAGACATATATGTGTATACGTAGATAATATATGTATAATGAATGACATTTTTAAAAAAAAGTACACTTAGAAAACACCTTATGGTATAACATATATTTAGCATTGTTTAAAAAACTTTTTATTCCTAATTATTTCAGAATCCGATTATTTAATCCCATTTAATTTATTTATAATAATATTGAATACACATTATTTTTACGCTTTTCTATTACAGAGAAAACACGAAACAAAATTCTTTGTTTATAAAAAAACACTAAATAAATAGTAGTTTTCGTCACTAGGGCGTAAAGTTGAACTTTACGCACCGAGTGTTGGGCGATCACGAGGTCGTAAAGATTTCGCCCGCGTGGCGAACAATATTTTTTTTATAGTATAAGTAAAGCACGCCGTCGCATCGTTTGAGTGTATAAAGTTGAATTTTACGCATAGTATGCGTTAAGCGAAGCTTTACGCACACTATGTGTGAAATTCAACTTTACGCACTGAAAACGATGCGAATCGACGTACTTTACGCAAACTATACAAAAAAATATATTATTATGCTTCTCAAGACTCGAGACAAGACCAAGAGTCTCGATACTCCAGTCTTGGTATCGTCTTGAGAATTTTTTCATGGTCCCGTCTTGGTCTTGTTTTGAATTTCAAGACAAGGTCAATACAAGACCAAGAAAAGTCTCGAGTCTCGTGCAGCCCTAATTTCTATTATAAATTTTCAGCGAGTCGCGCGTTTTATAAAGTCAAAAAAGCAAGTATTTCGTTTATAGTCGAAATATAAGTTAAAAACCCAATTGAAAGTGGTACCCGAAAGAAAGGTGAGGTTTTTCCTTGAAATAATTCGTATGGAAGTCATATTAAAAATAACTATTTTGTAATTTATAGAGCCAAAATACTTTCGGGTCTATAACTCACCTAATTCGGCCAATCTGTAAAGAAGATGTGATCCAATAAATATGAGAAGGTGTGAAATTCGTATTGCTTTTACGAAGTCATGTATGTGTCCCTTTTGTGAGAAGAAACTTTCAAAATATGATTAGCAATAATCAATTTCATTGATCAAAATGAATTTTTTGTTTAATTTATGGTAAACTCTCATATCGAATTCGAAGATCATTTATAGAATGCATTATAATGTAAAAAAATCCTTTATTTCCTTTATACTTAGTATTATTCATGTGAGTTAATAATTAAATAAAGTTTATATATATTTAAAAACATAAATTAATTTATAGAGTATATGAGTGAAAAAAGGCGATGAAAAATACGGTACTCGTAAGATTAGTATTTTATATTAATTTATACTTTTGTTAAATAAATGAAATAAACTAAATTTCTATCCTTTTCCTTTATTAAAACGCAAATTTATTTTATACTAATCTGTGGTATATTAATATTGTCTTATGCAGTAAGACAATATTAATATTAAGAATAATAATATTGTTAGATCCGGGTTCAGGTAATCAATAAGTATGTAACACACGATTACAAAAATACGTTGAAACTTTATTTTACTTCAACCCAACCGTCAAGGTCAAACTCAAAATCAAAACTGAACTATTTACAAACAATAAACAACAGCTGCTCCGCCGTTGTTATGTGCGGCGGTTCACAATGTTCGAACCGCGCACACGTTCGATTTCCCGATCATAACAATATTATTAATATTAATATTGATACTAATCAATATTAATATTGATAATATTAATCCCAATGGAGATTCCGCTGCGCACGCATGACATATCTGCACGTATGCGTAGCGAGTGGCAGCTTCGCTGCGCAAGCGTTGTGTGTCCGCGAGCGAGTGGGAGCTCAAAGCTCTCAAACGTTGGGAGGTGAGCCGGTGAGCGCTGCGAACTCAAGGGAGCGCAGACGCCTGTAACATGCGAAAATTTTGGTGTTTCTATCCTACCAGAGCTAACGTAGCTGCTCCCTCAACATTGTCTCCATGTATAAAAACTCATTTGGACACGAAATACATCTAATGAACCTATGTACCTATCAAGAAAGAATAGGGCAGCGTAGATCCCGAAATATCGCAAAGGTACCCCGGCAGCGCAACCTGTCGAACTTGCGATTGCTGAAAGATTGCGTAGGGTAAGAGTCCCTATTAGTGTGCCTGTCCCTATTTGTGTGCTTTTTTAGTTAAACAATTCACACAGAAAAGTATATGGAAATAATTAAATGATATAATTTTTATAGTAAAATTAAAGTATTTCTTCATATTGAAAAACAAAAGAAATTGTATTTCAAAACTTTTAAAGCATAGTTTGTAAATTTTTAAAAAATCATCTTTCGATTTCTCGAAATTTATCGTGTTCTCTTATGAAAAACTCTTAGAAATCATGACTTTTTCTAAGTGAATAAACAGCTTATTAGAACTATTTACTTCAAATAAAGTGTATGTTATGCAATAAAAATAGTTTATATTACTTAGCAATACATCAGTAAAATAGGTATATTTAATATTTTTTCTTTATTTTATAAGTGAAATCCACTAATAGGGTCAACTTTTAAGACTTGTCCGCATGTGAATGTTGTGAGCCCCAACGCGATCGTTAATCTAACCTTCTTTTAGCTTGGACGTGATGACTATACATCTTTGATTAAAATTGGTCACTAACCCTAATTATTGTTGAAAAATTTTAAATTAATCATAAAATAAATTTCCACTACTCCACCTCTTTCAAAATTTAGAAGAATCATAACCTATAATTCTTTCAATAATTTCAAAAGGCACATTAACGCCAGGCTCATACATAGGAACAGGCACACAAATCGGGGCATACAAATACATTCAGTGAAAGCTGTCAGGGCACACAAATAGGGACAAAATCATAATTTTTTATTTTACGTATATTTATATTAAATATGTTTAATATTCATATAAATAAAAATACCACGAGGAAAAGAAAAAGTCTATTTGAATAAATTTCCAGTTAAGGGGCTGTAGGAGTGAACTTTACCGATGGTGACCCCACCTCGAGCCGTATTTCCCATTGTTCACGCGAAATTTACTTCGTGATATTGAAAATTAAGTTGCTAAAGATTTGTTATCGTGTAAAGAATGCAGGATCACAGCATTTTCAATAATCAAAATATTCAATAATTTATATAATGTCATATTCTTAAAATTGACGTATGGAATTACGTAAAAGTGACGGTCATCTTACAATTTTCTGTGTGAAACGCTATCCTCACCTCACGTCGTATTTCCCATTGTTTATCTTAACTAACAATTATTAAATACTGCATAACGTTCATAAACATTCTTTATTATAACAAGAACACGCGATCACCGCATTTTTGTGTTTTACGATTGTATACTTTATTTATGATATTACGTTTTTGAGGTTAGGAAAATTTCAACCAATCAGCGTGGTTCCGACATCACCTTAAGGAAATAAAAATTATATCGCTCTGTATTTCGTATATAACTAAATGTTTTCTCTTCATGGCACACTAATAGGGACTCTTACCCTAGTCTGTTTCACACTCTTTCTGATCGCATATTCTTGCGTAAGGCACTTTGAAGCAAGATTCCAGCAGATTTGCAATAGCAAAAGTGCACATTGTAGGTGCCAGTAGAGCTAGCATACGTGCATCAGAATTACAGCTGAATTGCAGAAGAGAAATTGCAACCAAGTCTTACGTAGAATACAGTTTTAGTTCATGCAATAGGTTTCAATACTGCGCGTGTGAGTGCAGCAGACAAATGTCGACTTATAGCACGCCTTATGCAGCAGGATTGCATGAGCATCTTACAACATCTTTAGTGCACTTCTTAAATTTGTTAATGCTTGAGAATTAGCGACTAGGTCTACGCGGCAATATACAGCAGACTGAAGGTAGACAAAGTGCATGAAATTTGCTTTTATACTGTACGTGAAAGTACAGCAGACTTGAAGCGAAAAAATCAGAATAGTAAATATGAGATTAAAATAACTCTAATTTACCAGATATTTCAGCTTAAAAATATATAAAAAATGTTTTAAATTATAAATAAAATTATAAACAATAGTACATTACGGTACAAGTGACGAAAGTTGAAGTTCCGCCACTGCGTGAAGTTGGCGCCCGAGGCGAAGCCGAGGATCTTTTATCCATTTCACAAATTAAAGCAATATAAATCACTTGTATACCCGATGGGCCGCATTGATTCTGACAATGCATACCCCGTTAGTGACTGTCACACATAATATTTAAATCGTTAACATACCTCGAAAATGATATGAACATTCAAAAGGTTATGTGTGAGTGCCACTAACGGGACATGCATTGCTAGAATCAATGTCCATCGGGTGTACCTTGATGATCAGAAGTGATAGTTTTTGTTGTAAATATAGGTTAATGACTTTGAATATGTTGACAAAACCTCTAAAACAATCTATTAATAAAGTCTACAGTTGCCTAGTTACCAACTCAGAATCAATGGTTAAATGTCCTTCTTTCGCCATCGAAAACAATGGCGAAACCACGTACTTTCCACCAGGGCATCAAGAAAAATACATTTATACCACTCTAACCTCAAAATCACAACTTTGATATGATTTTTCGGTGCTCGTGGTATAAAATACCGTTCGAAACTAGTGCGTAAGTCGATTATTTAGGTGGTGTGACTTTTTCGCACTCGCTTCGCTCGTGCAAAAAGTCACACCAGCTAAATAATCGACTTCCCCACCCGTGTCGAAATGTACTATTTTGATGTGTTTCAGATTGTTCGTAAAAATTGTAATTTAGGTAATTTAAACATTGGACTTCAGACGAACTAAATTTGGATACGTGAAGCTGAGGTTTCGGTAGTTTTGTGACTCACCTCTTCAGGGCTACATATATTACAAAATGAGAGATGTTAGTTAGTTTTTTTTAAGACATATGGACGCTTGAAGATGTAAATTATAGTAACTATAATTAAACATAGAGTATCACCATATGGTTCGTCGAGTTTGAATTTTATTGTCAGACATTTTCAGAATACACGGAACCGACCCAAATGCTAATGAAAAAATTATTATTAATGACTGTTGATACGAAAGGTTTTATAAGGAATTGGTTTAGATGATAAAAAGCTGGACTTACGTGGGTCTTCCTGTACCACAGACTTTGCCATGCCAGAGCTGTAACTTTCCACGATAAGTGTAACGACAGACTCATGGCATAGTTGCACTAGAGAGCTTTGTATACAAAGTCAACCATATATGGTTTGAGGGAAGTTCGTGGAAATGTAAAAATGAAAAGGAGGATAGGTGGGAGGAAAAGAAGTGGGAGAAACGAATGCCGCGCCGGCACGTAAAAAAAGTAATAAAATGTATATAAATGTATTAGTCTAGGCGCCAGGGGGGTTCCCATGGCCGATGGATGTCCACGCCTCCACCAAAGCTTTTCTTACGTATTTTTGTCTGCCGATTCCGAATTTCGAAGGTGGACAGTCGCCAGACCGTTAGCTTTTTGATATTAACAATTTAATTGTTTAAATTGTTGCCAAATCAATATGATTAATCATAACTGAATCCTAACTGTATAAAACTGTAGTAAATTTATCTAGAAGTAATCTGCGTAATCTGGCCCGCGCTCGAATTCGCGAGTTATTGCACTAAATTTGCAATAATTCGGGTTCTAATCAAAATTTTTTATTTTTGAAAAAACGAGCATAATTCTAGATGAATTTACCACAGTTTTATACAGTTAGGATTCAGTTATAATTATAATCATATTGATTTGGCAGCAATTTAAACAATTAAATTGTTAATAACAAAAAACTAACAGTCTGGCGGCTGTCCACCTTCAAAATTCGGAATCAGCAGACAAAAATACGTAAGAAAAGCTTTGGTGGAGGTGTGGACATCCATCGGCCACGGGAACCCCCCTGGCACCTAGACTATATACAACTGGCGAGTTCTGAGGCGTTTTTTTGTGCAGGCCTGTGTAATCATTATAAGTATAAATCATGGTAACTTTTGTAAGATTTTTTTTTATATTTTCAGTAACTGCCATCGGAAGCAAAAAGGTCTGTAACTTAAAAAAATTTTAATTTTAAAAAATGATTGATTTAATAGACAACGGCAGTTTTCTAAATAAATCATTTTTGAAAATTAAATTTTTTTGAAGTTACAGACCTTCTTGCTTCCGATGGCAATTACTGATAATAAAAATAAAAAAAAAAAAGAAAATCTCAAAAGTTACCATGATTTATACTTAAAATGATTACACAGGCCCGCACAAAGAAACGCCTCAGAATTTGCCATATCAAAAACATGTTTCCTTACGTATTTTAAGGCGCTGAATCCATATCTGAATAAGGGCGGGTTTCAAAAGTCGATTTTCTTTAATAGTACATTTCGACACGGGTGGGGATGTTGATTATTATTACTCGCTTCGCTCGTGCAAAAAAAGCCACACCACCTAAATAATCGACTTACGCACTAATTTCGAACGGTATTTTATACCACGAGCGTCGATCATATCATATCAAAATTGTGATTTTGAGGTTAGAGTGGTATAAATATCATTTTTGACACTCCGAGCAAAAATAGCATTTTACGCACGTAGTGTAAAAATATGTTCGATACAGGTGATAACAAAGTACTATTTATTATCAAGAAATCGTGGAAAGCAGAGAAAAGCATTCAGATGACCCCGTTTAGGTCAGCTTTCACGTCATATAGGTACGACACCGGTAGAATGCGAATCCATTTAAGTCGAAACGATATAAGACTTGTACAAAATTCTTTTCATTGAATCCGTTTCATTATCCACTAATACCTATTACAACCCCCTCCATCCTCATTTTATAAAAAGATATTCCATCTCATACAACGTACCGACGCAACTGCTTCCACACCCTCATCATAACCTGCATAAAAATCCGCTGTGAATAGCCGAATCCGTGATCTGGAGGTATAACCCTCTCCTATAGATAGTATATTTTTACGGAAACATGAAGCCTTATACAAAATTCATACACTGACAGAAAAAATCTGGTAAAAATTCTTATGTTGTCGTGTAAAAATTACCATGTTGGAATCGTAACTCGACCATATGTCGGATTTTTAGCAGAATTTGCAATACACGTAGGAAAAATTCCAAGTCTAACATGGGAATTTTTTTATAACTGATTTTAAAGAGCGAAAAAAATTATTTCATCTTTTTTTTAGGAGTGGGGGAGGAGCGAGTATCAGACACATAATTATTATATTTAGACAATACAGAAGTTATTTTTGAATTAAACATGATTAAAGAAAATTTATTAAATAAATTAAAAATTTTTGACGACATCGAGACTCGAACCTGGAACCCTTGGCACGGTAGTCGGGAGCGCTAACCACTTACCTATAAAGACATATGTCCTACAAAATTTTGGAACTTGTATATCCCCAAACCTAAGATATGCGCGCTAATTTTATAACAAATTATGCTTTAACTCGAATAATACTATTCTCTATTTTAGCGTAATTTATTACAAATGTTATATATTAAGAATATTGTTTACCATTTTATAAATATTACCAATACCTTAAATTAAACAAGCTCATTTATTTATTAATGAATTTGTATTTTCGATATAATAGTTTTTCACAACCTTCCTTAAAAATATTACAAATAAACAATTATTTTAAAAATTGTCTCATCATAAAAAATAAAAAAAAATAAATAAAAACAAGTATATTGGATTAGAACGGCACATTCAGTTGTTGCGTTTAGCGTTTGTGTTTTGTCTCGATGTTGCCAAGGTGGATTGAGTTTGTTAACATGTATCTGTCTGAATCTTTCCTATTTTGACATTGAAGAGGTCAACTTTTCGTGCACTCGCGGGCTGTTTACGATTGAACGTGTGAATTCTTATTCTAAAACTCTCTCAATTTTTACCATGCTAGCCTGGGAAAATGTACAAAAGATAAAGTTCCATTAGCCACGTGTTAATTTTTACTATGCTGGCATAGGAAGTTTTACTTGTGACATTGGACTTTTTCATATAAAAGATAGTAAATTTTTCGATTTTAAGCAGTTGTGGGCAACTTCCAAGAGCAACATAGGAATTTTTCCCCGGGTTTTTCTGTCAGTGTAGCAAGAATCTCTATATGGGTATTTAATTATTATTTTGATTTTTTTTTATTATCGAGCTCCCTATTTTTTACTTTTACGATATTATTAACAACAATTACTAGTTTAAGCAAGCAAATATGTGAATTATATGAAATTTAGATCTTATTTTTTAAAATAAATATCCACTCCGTTCCACACTTTGGAGCACCGGGGGATCGCGCTCAGCCAATAATAACGCATGGTAACGCGATGGAGTGAGAGTGCCTAATATCCCGCACCCTATAAGGTAAAATACCCGAATGCGGAACAAACTGAAAAAATGGGATCGAAATCGGAGCAGCAGTAAAATAACTACCATAGAATGTTAAAGGGTAACGGCATTACTTTATTTGTGATATTAATTATGTATTCATGTATAATATACTATGTTTCTTAGAATGCCGTGCCTCTTTTAGTATATTACGATAGTATAGTGCCTTAAGTGGCTCATTATTTCACGTCGTGCAGTGGGCCACTGAAGGCACTAGTGTCGTAGTACGACATTTTATAGCACATTTACCTAAGCCCGCTGTCACACCTATTCGTGCCTAATTAAGGACGCTTGCTCATTGCAATCGTAACCAAAAGTACGCAGAGTCGAACGCCGTACGCCTAGCGCTCTCTCGGGTCTCCCCACTCTCAAAATTTCACGCGAGACTGTACACGTACACATGGCGCCGCTTCATCGGTGTGTAACTGTGTACATTCACATCGAAGCGCTCCGTCTGTGTAGACACACGCGTAGCGCGCGGGCACGCCATTGGTTTGTTTACACGCACACAAGGACACGCGCGGCCGAAGTTACCTACTTTAAACAACTGTATCTCGAAAACAGTGCTGCTAGGCTTTCTGGATTTGGGAGAGCTTATTTAAAATATCATCATTAGTAAAATATCTCTTTTTCGTTCAATTCTATAGAAAACTTTTGGCGTTATTAATGAAAACGTTAATTTTTTCACGACTTTTTCATAAGACACCGTATTAAATTGTCTAACTTTGATAGCTTATATCTCATGAACGGTGTTGCTAGGCTTTCTGAAGTTTGCAGATGTTGCACATAATAACAATAAGAATCTACCCTGCAAGTTTCATAAGATTCTATAGAAACTCATTTTGTGAGCAAGCGTCCTTAAGCAGTCCATTTTTGCACCGTGAGGTTAGCGCACGAGCGTAGTGAGTCACGCTAAGTGCGGACTTAGGTCACACAGTGCTATAATAATATGTACGATACACGTGTCATAAGTCGTTTTTTATGGCATGGCGTTAAACGCACTCGCTACGCTCGGGCGCTTATACACGCCGTGTCGTAAAGTGCAATTTATGCCACTAGTATTGTAATGTACTATTTCAACGGTAGGGAAGAGTGAAGAATTTTCTGGATTTTGCAGGCATTCATATTTTTTTCTTCTTACAATAGAAAAAGAATGAATATCTTTTCTAAGTAGAATTAGATTAGTGCGTCCAGAAATGTGCGGAACCGTAAATGGTACGACCTTGACGCTAATTGAGAGCGTAGATCACGTCCATAGCGGTGATGACCTACCGCGTTGTGAATGATGATCTCGAGAAAGACTCCGAGCAAGTCGGACGTGCATCAAGAAAAAATAATTATTTATATAATTCCTAACCCCAAGTAGACGGGGGATGCGACTTCCATGCGTATACGGGTGCGCGTTAGACGTGTATATATGGCAAAATAATTATATAAATAATTCTTAACCCCAAGTAGGCGGGGATGCGAGATCCACGCGTATACGGGAGCGCGTCAGACGTGTATACAAGGCAAAATAATTATTTATATAATTCCTAACCCCAAGTAGGCGGATGATGCGAGTTCCACGCGTATACGGGAGTGAATACTTTTAATTCATTAAGAAGTCATTAAGTATTGGTGTCAAAGAGTAATTTTAGAATTCTTTTAGCGAATTCTTTATGAACTCATCGCGAACATGTGTGCCGTCTGGGACAATTACCGTAAATACTATTTGCATGTCTTTAGTGTATTTAATTTAATTTGTCGTAGAATCGACGTATCAAAAACAAGGCATACCTTGTAAGTTCGACTCTTAAAAAGTCATTGAAGTGATCGACTCTCACAGTCTTATACACTCGACATTGGCAACTTGTTTATAGGAAGTAGGAACAGTCGGCGGGTCGCCACGTATCGGCGAGTGGCGGTAATAAGGAATGGGTCTGGGTGACAAGCTTAGTACCGCCACTGGCCGATACGTGGCGACCCGCCGACTGCTCCTATAAACAAGTTGTCAATGTCGAGTGTATAAGACTGTGAGAGTCGATCACTTCAATGACTTTTCAAGAGTCAAACTTACAAGGCATGCCTTGTTTTTGATACGTCGATTCAGCGACAAATTAAATTAAATACAGTAAAGACATGCAAATAGTATTTGTATAATTGAAATAAAAAAATATTTAAAACTTTTTATCATAGATGAGATCTCATATGAGATCTCACATGAGATCTAATGGCTTCAGTTTTTTATTTAATAGAAAATTTTAGATGAGATCTCATATGATATCTCACATGAGATATAATTCCTGAAATTTTTTCATTTAATGGAAAATTGCAGATGAGATCTCATATGAGATCTCATGTGAGATATAATGTCTGAAATTCGTAATAGGATCTCTTATGAGATCTCATATGAGATCTCATGTATATCTCATTTGAGATCTTTTTAAGATCTCAATTACAATCTCATATGAGATCTCATATCATATTTTCACGCGGGTATATAATTGAAATACTGATGATATATAGATTAATTGTATTATTTAATAATGATAAATAAGCAATTGTTTCTATACCTATATCAAGGAGCGCGGGAGCGCTCCGAAGGCAAGTATAGAAGAAGCCTGAAGGAGCGACCCGCGCTACTCATACATTGAAATGGGTGCGCAAGAATTTCACTAATTTTTTACGCCTTGGAATTATGATTTATATATTACATAAATTTCAAAATTATAATATTAAAATAATGCATTTTTGTTCGTATTTGTATAGAGTTTATCAAATATTTTCTAATTATAACTGAAAGTAAAAAGGCTTAATTTCGAAGCAATATTTTTTATAAATAAAAATTTATTAGGCTTTTGGTAATTTCAAAAATTTTGGGGAGTGGTGCAGAAAAGACTGTTATTTTCTCTATTGGCTACTTAATTAAAAGTAAAATATTTAGATTATTTTCCATTATAAATTAATCGATAAAAATCTATATCGATCTGCATCTGCAGCGATGCCATATCTAATATAAAATCACGAGAGTATAATAAATCTCTGCATGAATAATGAATAAATCCATCTAGGTCGGGTACGTGAATATCTCACGCGCGACGCGCATCCACATAACACACAATGCGGAGCTTATATACATAATACTACTGCAGTGCATGCGATGGTCGCGTCGCGTTCGGCGCGGTATAGCCGCTTTAAAGTAAAGCGAGCGCACCGATGATAAAGCTTAATAGAAAGTAATCTGCATGCTTTATTGGTTTGACCCCAGGCCGCTGCTGGGACAATTCTCTCGGCTGAAAGTAAAATGATTCTCGTTCGCCCGCGTGAGTCGCGACTCTGTTCGCACTGGCCGTTTTCGGCATAAGTATACTTACCCAATAAGTACGTACCTTACCTCGCGCACGGCCTTCGTCGTGTCAACCCGCTCTTCTTTGCACTCGCCGTCCCGCCGCTCTTTAGGCTTCGAGTATTCGGGCTCTTTTTTAATAATTATTTTATTAAGTATTGGTAGGTTAATTAAGCCGGCAAAATGTCGGAAAACGTAAGTCCCATCAAGTACTTCCTGAGTGGGGGCTTCGGCGGAGTCTGCACCATCCTTGCGGGCCATCCTCTGGATACCATTAAAGTAAGGTTATGACACGTCATTTTTCTGGCCTTATTCATTTCGTTACTTGCCTTGTTTGCACGTTTTATGACTTGCGGACTACGCGAGTGTTATGTAATTCAAGCGCATTTGCTTACCGTATTTACTTTTCAAATTTTTACAATGGATCATTCATTAATTTGGCCTTTTCGTTCGTCAGGTACGACTCCAGACTATGCCCGTTCCTGGGCCCAATGAGAAAGCACTTTATGGAGGAACATGGGATTGTGCGAAAAAAACTTTAACCAAAGAAGGTGTCCGAGGTTTCTACAAGGGTACATTTTGTCATTTTCTTGTTGCTACGTTTCACAAAAATATTTATTTCATTCATACAGCATCCACCAATTTGTTTTATTATTTCAAGGTATGGGTGCACCACTTGTTGGCGTTGCTCCAATATTTGCTATGAGCTTTTTAGGCTTTGGAATAGGAAAAAAATTACAGCAAAATGATCCCAATGAAAAACTGTCAGAGCTGCAACTATTTTATGCTGGAGCTTTCAGTGGTATATTTACAACAGTTATTATGGCTCCTGGAGAGCGAATTAAATGTCTTTTACAAATACAACATGGGGATGCTAAACCAAAGTATAATGGTCCTATTGACTGTGTTAAGAAGCTTTATGCTGAAGGTGGGTTGAGGAGCATTTTCAAAGGCTCATGCGCAACACTGTTAAGAGGTAAATAAAATTACTATTTTATTATCATAAATTGTATTTAATTATAATATTCAAATTAATCAGTTATCATAAAGGTTACACTTATTCAGAAAGATCTCATCTCTAACTAATTATATTATTATCTTCTATATTTTCCACTTTCTTTTGCTTTTTTCTAAGTCGACGTTTTGGCCACTTACATTGAAGTCCACCCTTGCGAAGGGCATAAAACACACCCCAGTTTCTTAATGATTTTGGAGTAAAACATCGAGGCGCTGTTTCTTTTGCTCTATTCACCTGTTTAAAAAATAATTACGTTTTATTTATATTTTTTATTGTTTTCGGTTAATGAAAACTATTTACTTACCAAATGTGGATTCCATGTTGTCATATCACAACTGCAATCCCAAGGATTTCCATCTAATCTTATATTTTGTATTTGAAAGTGTTTGTTAGACATACGTAAACTTTTGAAAAAATCTGGAGGTAGCATTAACAATTTATTTTTACTAAGAATAATTTCCTTTAATTGTTTCTGTTGCTGTATCGAAAATAGTCCTGGAGGAATGTACTCCAAATCATTATAAGAGAGGTCAATACGCTTCACATTTTCCAATCCATAAAAAGCATCCATTGATACTTTTGAAATATGACAGTGACTTAGATCTAAATCAATAATATTATTCAGATCAATGAAAGCATCAAATTCAACTCTTGTAATATTTCCTCTTAATTTTAACTCAGTCAATGATGGCATTCCTTGAAGAATAAATCTTTCTAGCACTAGAATTTCAAGATTATAAATATGCAAAATTTTTAGATTTTTCAAACCAAGAAATGCATTTTTTTCCAATTTAAGATTTGCTTCATTTCCACCTAGCTCCAGCATTCTAGTTTTATTCATTATTTCAAATGTGCTAATTGAAAAATTCATTTCATTAGAATAAAATTTAATTTGAACTCATTAATTATATTGGGTATTAAATTTCAATAAATACCTTGGAAATATTGAGTCAAGTGGATTGTCACGAAAATCTGCTAAAAGAAGTGATGGAAAGGGAGGAAACGATAATTCTGATAAAAATGTTAAATTATTTCCACTCAAATCTAGCTTTTCAAGAATCAATAACCCTGCTAAATCTACAGTAGATAATGTTAATAACTGGTTATTTGCAAGTGATAATTCTCTTAATTTTGGAGTTCCATAAAAACAGAATTCTGGGATAAATTTTAAATCATTCTTTTGCAAAGACAGGTACTGTAGACTGTCAAGACCATCAAACATATGCCATGAGATATCTTTGAGAGCACAATCATATACTCTAAGATGAGTTAGTGTTCTTAATCCTGCAAATAGACCTCCAGACTCTCTATAACCTTCTGTTTCTTGTTTATAAATATCATAAGGTAGAATTTCTTTATCTTCATTATTAGACCCTATTTGTTGACTTAAAAATATTAATCTATGACCAGTTTGGTTTCCATTATCAAAATTTGATTCATCTTCTGGTGGATTCATTGGTTTAACAATAAGGTTTACTTTGCTTTTGTCAGTAAGACTCAATGCAGTTAATGTTACACGTTCAAGATTTAAATAAAGTAATGTTGGTCCTAAAGGAAGAAGTGTGTCAGCTGATAAAATAATTCCTGTTTTATCACTTTTCACTCCTGTAGCACTGTTAGTTTTTAGAGGATCTCTAGTTTCCATTCCTTGAATATCTAAAGATATCAAATCTGTAAAATACTGCATATCCGATGATTGCAAGATTATTTCTTCATCACCAGACCCGGATTCTAAGATTGTAAAAATCTAGAGAAAAAAATTAATGTTGACAATAGTGAAATATAGCTTAATGAAATATATCATAAATATAACTTACTTGTACATCTCTAGGTAATTTTGCCAGTAAATCTTTTGGATTTTCTGAAACAACACATGTTGCAACTTTTAGAAGCTCATCTGCTAAAGGATGTTCATCAATGTCATGTTTAAATGAATTACTCTAAAAAAAAACAGTTTATAATTTTATTATTTAAACAGTCAATTTAATATTTATTTTGTTGAATATTCTAATAGTTAAAATTTTTCATTATAGTTTAGAATTGCAAAATTACTTAATCAATCATAATATATATAATAATCTTTTGAATATAATAGTTATGATATTTTTTTATAGCACCTGATATCCTAATTAAATTACTTGTATTAAAATGTGGAACTTATATCTTTAAATTACCTTAAAATCATTAGTTGTATTAATCCATTGATGTAAAGGTAGATCTGCATAACGAAGAAATTCACATGAACATTCTCGTGGACATTTCACTTCCCATACACCACCAATATCAATTGTCTGTGCTGTACACAAACCCTATGTTTTAAGAATTAACAATAATGATTATTATTGGCAACTAATTAGTATATACACTATGTATATATTTTTTAATATTATGTATTTTATATTAAGTATCTCTCATACCAAGTTCAGAATAATTGATGTAAAAAATAAAAAATTCATTTTAAATTCATTAAGTTTGAGCAGTAAAAATTTTAATAATATAGGAGGCCTCGGTCCATTCAGTTGGACCGAGAGGAACTGAACTCATTGCTTATCTGTTTGCTTTCAATGGTTCCTATCATACAGGATGTCTATTATCTACTCAGCCCACACACATTATCCTCTCTATTATTAATTGATACACATATTTAATTTTACATAGAATTACAAAATTAATTTAACGTTTTATTTTTAATTTTCAGATGTACCTGCTAGTGGAGTTTATTTTACAACTTATGAAGTCTTGCAAAGAACATTAAAAACTGAGGATGGGAAACTTGGTCTTTTATCAACAATAACTGCTGGAGGTTGTGCAGGAATTGCTAATTGGATTGTTGGGATGCCACCTGACGTTTTAAAATCTCGTCTTCAAACTGGTATAAATATGTTTTAAATATCATTATTTACATACTGTTACTTCATTCACATTGCCTTTCCGCAATATATCAACACTAAAAAACATCATATCGCGAAAAGTGATGAAGAATATCTCATCACTCCATAAAAAATTTTACTTGAACATTAGAAAAAATTGTTACATGCCTAAATAGAAAGTACAAACTTGTGTTCTTTGCACATATACTGCAAAAATATTATTTTGATAAGGGAGTACCAAAAATGCATTTTGACATACTAAAGTACCGTATAAAAAAGGTCTGGGTGGATAAGATGGTCGAAAGTGCCCTTGAGCGAATATCCACATAAGTGGTACAACCTTGTGGGTAATAAAAAATAAAACACTTCCATAAATTTTTAAATTCCCACCCACCCTGGAGTGACGGGTTCTAATTGACTTTTTTTTGTAATTCTTGCAGGAAATGAAAAATATTTGAAAACACTATAAAATGCAACTATTTTCCATATTTTTTTTTTGCCTAGCGGGCCGAAAGTACCACTTTTGCTCCCGGCGCCCGATCGCAAAGGTTGTATTTTCGGCCTCGCCAGGCAAAAAAAATCATATACGCAACACGGGGATAAAGAGGGCTACCCCAAAGCACATGTTTGCCACAACTCTTTACCTCCCTAGTTGCGTAATATACTATTTCGCCCAGATGTCTTTCTCCTATCTCAAAATTATTGAATTAAATGTTTTAGAACACATTTCAAAATTCAAATATCCCGTCAAAATTTTTGAAAAATAGTTGCATGGTGTTTTCAAATAACTTTCAATTCCCGTGAGAATAAAAAAAAAGTCAATTATAGAGTCCAAGATATTTGTTGTGTTAAGGTAGTTCTTACCCAAGAAAACGATCGTTAAAAAAGTATTCTATATAATCTATTGCTCAAATATTATATTACAAGTGATAGTAAAATCCAAAAGTAGGTTGCTTTAAGTAACAGAAAAATTTTTTCAAATTTGCTAAATAAGGAAAAATATCATAAAAAGTCATGAATTATTTTTATTTTTTATTCGATTTTTTTATTAAAAACGCTATTTTGTTTCTCAAGCGTTCCTCGATAAATTCACCGCATGAAATTATCAACAAATCATTTTACAAAAAATTTAGAGAAATTTGTTTAAAAAAAATTACAAAAACTTAGCAACTAATAGCTCTAACTTTGTGTAAAATGATTTGTTGACAATTTCATGCGGTGAATTTATCGAGGAACGTTTGAGAAACAAAATAGTGTTTTGAATAAAAAAATCGAATAAAAAACAAAAATAATTCATGACTTTTTGTGATATTTTTCCTTATTTACCAACTTTTAGGCTTTAATGTATATAATTTATATTTGAAAAATTTTCTGTTACTTAAAGCAACCTACTTTTGGATTTTACTATCACTTGTAATATAATATTTGAGCAATAACTTATACACAATACTTTTTTAACGATCGTTTTCTTGGGTAAGAACTACCTTAAGCGGTGAAAATTGGAACCCTTCAAGACCCCAAAAATACATTGCGTAGGATATGTTTGGTCGCCGCTTCATTCATTTTCTCATGTATTTCTTCGCGCTAAAAATCGCCAAAAATCTAAAATTTACATTTTCCTGCCCCCAAGCGGGATGGGAATCAAAAAATTTATGGACGTGTTTCTTTTTTATTACCTACAAGGTGGTACCACTTATGTGGGTATTGGTGCGTGAGCATTTTTACTATCTTATCTGCCCAGACCATTTACAAAATCTTACAAGTGCTAGCTTTTACACAAAAGGTGTAACTCCTTTATATGTTTTACGTATAAAATCGTATTTTACACTCTTATTGCTTATTATACTATTTTTGTTTAGTATAAACGAGTACACTTGTACATTTTTGTACTTATACTTTAGTCGGAAGATTTTAACATCACGTTTACTTACATCGTACGAGCATTCAAGGTTGCGACGATTACATTCGATCATAAAATCGCGATTTGTATTTTTATTACCAAAAAAATTGTATATTGCCAGCTTACTTTGATCAATTTATCTTATTATAAATAAAAATTTTGTGAAAGTAATTTTTTAATAGGCTCAGTCCAGCATGACCTATGACTAAATTTTCCGATACTTTTAATTAAAATTAAAAAAAAAAAATTGTACATTTTGACACGGGTGCGAAAGGTGACTTTTCTCACTTGCTTCGCTCGTGTGAAAAACGTCACATGAGCTAAAAATCTTCTTACGCACCAGTTTCGAACCGTATTTTATACCACGACAGCCGAATAATCATATTGAAGTTATGATTTTAAGGTTAGAGTGGTATAAAAAAATATTTAGGCATTTCTCAATAATACATTTTACATAAGCGCGATACTAGCAAACAATTTCATAAAATTAAAACAACAAAATTCTTGATTTCTTAATTAACATCATCTAAACTAGAATTTGTTTTAGGATTTCTATTTCAGTGTATAATTAGTGAATTATATTTATTATTGCAGATAATAGTAGATTATGCACCTAAGAAGTAAAGTACGTACACCCGTGAGGGATTTGATGCCCGAGCGAAGCGAGGGCAGCAACTCGCGGACGTTCATAGTCCTCATTGCTCCCGAGGGCAATATACAATTTTTTCACATGCCCGGCGGAAAGTTATTTGTGCTTAATCCCTGATTTCAGGATCGAAAACGTCACATAACCTCAGAAACTGCGACGCTTATGCTCGTGTGTCTACTTTTTTCCCGATTAGCGCCGCCTGCAGTGACTTGTGACCCTAACGAAGCGAGGGCAGCAACACGTAAGCGGCGCTAGCCGGGTAAGCCGGGAAAAAAGTAGGGAAACGTACATGTGCGTCGCAGTTTCTAAAAGGGAGTACTTACATGTGGCGTTTTATTCCCTGACGTCAGGGAGTAAACACAATACTTTACGCGTGGTATGCGAAAATAGTACATTACGATACGTGTGCCTTAAGTAGCCCATTATTGCACGGTGTGAAGTTAGGGCTACGCCGTGTAATGGGCTACTTAAGACTCTAGTATCGTACAATATTTTATAGCACAGCCTAACCTAAGCCAGCTGTCACGCCTATCCATGCGCTAAGCAGTCTTTTTTTGCACCGTGAGGTTAGCGCACGAGCGTAGCGAGTGCGATATACACGGTGCAATAATGGGCTACTTATCGCACGGATAGGCGTGACTTAAGTGCGGGCTTAGGTCACACTGTGCTATAAACATATTTACGTATAAAACCGTATTAATTCGTATATAATTGTAAGAAAATAGAGACAACCCCTGTCGTAAATTTTAAATGTTAATAACAGTTAGTAACTGCTAAAAATTATTTATAACTATTTAGAACTGTTTAAAACTGTTTATAAGTGTTACAAAATGTACGATTTTGGACACATTTTTTCTAATTATAATACTTTGTAACAGTTTCAAACAGTTTTTAATAGTTTTAAACACTTTCAAACAGTTTCAAATAATTTTAAATTTGATATATTTCAGGAAAAATGAATAATTAATAAAATATTATTATTATTATTATTATTAATTAATAATTATTTAATAGCCTCATTATTATAATCATGAGAATCAAGGAGCGCGGGAGCACTCCGAAGGCAAGTAACAGTTAAACAATGCAGAAGAAGCCTAAGGAGTGTTTAATTATACTAATAATTAATTATTACTATGTTAATAATAATAATTAATAAATATTTAAAAGTTATTAAATAATTTAATAACTCTTACAAACTGTTAAAAACTGTTGAAAAATGTTACAAACAGTTATAAACGATTAATAACGTCCAAAATCCTACATTTTGTAACATTTTTAAACAGTTTATAACTCTTTCTAACAGTTTTTAACATTTTTGAAAAAAAATATTTCCGCTAGGGACCATAAGATTTTTTAAAACTTACGGGGAAGTACGTTTTTGTACGGTTCCTTACGGCTTTTTACGGCTTAATTCTTACATTTTCGTATGTTTGAGTTTTTATAGACTATTTTGAAAGAATGTATAAATCATATAAAAACACATACAACTGTACAACCCATAAAAATATGTTCTAAAACCAACGGTTTTTTGTGGTTTTTTACGGATTCCTTTTTTTACCCTCGTTTTGGTCGGGCAACAACCTCCTACGCGTGCATGAGTCATTTTTATATAGCACTAGTATCGAGAAGTACTAGTAGTATTCGCTAACAGACGCAAGCGTGCGTAAACGTGGTCCTTTATCACGGAGAGTCAAATAATTTCATACTGTATTTAGTAAAATTCGCAAAGAAAATTCCGAAGCTCGTGTTCGGAGTTTTTTTACTCTAATTGTCATTTTATTCTATAGTTTCCGTTTAATTCGTGATTTTATGAACAATTATCTTTTATTAAAGTATTAAAGGGTACCTTATTAGGTACCCTACTAAAAAGTTCACAAGAGACCGCATATGAGATTACTGATGGGAGCTAATATGTGGACTCACATGAGACTCATATGAGTTCATGGGATTTCATACGACTTCGCATTAGCGAGCTCATGGGAGATCATATGTGTCCTACTGCTTTATGAGTTTGCGTGCCAAAATCCCGGCCAAAATATCGCATGATTTCTCACATGAATACTCATTAGAAATTTTATTTTGAAGGATCATCCATATCTACGACATATGTTATCATGTGATATATCATTACACTTCATATATGATATCTCATATAAGATTCTGCATGATTTCTCATATGAGTTCTCATATAAAATTTTATTTTGATGTATCATTCATATCTACATCGTATGAGTTATCGCGTGAAATATTATCTGATTTCCTATATGATTTCTCATATAAGATTCCGCATAATTTCTCATATAAGATTCTGTATGATTTCTCGCATGAGTTCTCACAAGAAATTTTATTTCAATAGGTGATAACTCATGCGACGTAGATATAAATCATATCTACGTCGCATGAGTTATAATACTAGCAAGGTCAGGCGCGCTGCGCGCACTCGTTACGTTGATTATACCTATAAAATTAATATTGAAATATTATCAATTTAAAATTTATTTTACTTTTTAACATCCGCAAATTTATCCAATATTTTTTTTTAGTGAAACTTGGATTGTATTTGTTTTAGTTTATTCCTACAAAAGTTTGAAGGTTAGAAATTTAACTGTAATCAGAGCAGTATTCATAGTCCTTCATTGTTAACTACACATACAATTTTAATACTTTTTGTTATACAAAACCAAATTTCGTCATTAATACTATTCTCTTAAAATTCACTCGGAAAATCCGGGAAGGGCCACCTTAAGAGAGGAACTGTCGACCAATCACGGGCTCCTTTTAAACGAACTTGACCAATCGCAAAGGTTTTATTTGGGCTTCACATTACCGTCATCATTCTTTTAAGAGAGGAAGAAAGAAGAAAAAATCATATTAATAAATCTTAAAATTCACTCGGAAAAACCGGGAAGGGCCACCTTAAGAGAGGAACCGTCGACCAATCACGGGCTCCTTTTAAACAAACTTGACCAATCGCAACGGTTTTATTTCGGCTTCACATTCCCTTCATCAGTCTTTTAAGAGAGAAAGAGAGGATAAGAGACTGTCTACATTAGAGGCACACGTGCCTTGCGCCTTGCGTCTTGCGCCTCGTGAAAAAAAAAATCGTTGTCCGATATCTAGCATATTCATGATCCATGGCAGAAGTTCAATATGTTAATCTGTTTCCATGGATCACGAGTATGCCAGATATCGAACGACGATTTTTTCCCATGAGGCGCAAGACGCAAGGCGCACGGCACGTGTGCCTCTTATGTAGACAGTCCCTAAGAGAGGATCTTTTAAAAGAGGATATCATTTGACGTATGTATGAATTTCTCATATGAGATCCTGCTTGCTTTCTCATAATGAGCTCTCACATGAAATATAATTCCAATCGGTGATTCAAATTTGAATTTTAAATTTCATGTGAGAACTCATACGAGAAATCATGCGGAATCTTATATATGAAAAATCATATACAAAATCAGATGATATGTCACGCGATAACTCATATGACGTAGATATGATGATACATCAAAATAAAATTTCATGAGTACCCTGGCAAAAATTTAAAAATGTAAAAAATCGTGAAAAAACGTAAAAAATGTAAAAAAAAGGTAAAAAATTATAAGAAAAAAAAAATGTAAGAAAACGTAAGAATTTGTATATTTTTTCTGGATTTCGGACGGTTTTAACGTTTTGTTACACTTTCTTACTTTTTATTACAATTTACAACATTTTACACTCCGCAACAAAATTAACGCAACAACTTGTTTTCCTCTAAAAATTGCCAAACTTTGAAAGTTTGTAGCACAGCGAAAAATCATCGTATCCCTATCGATTATTTAAATTGAAGCTTAGAATCTCAGCTCTACGAATCCGAAGTTCATTTTTATTTTTGATGCGCACTTGGAATCGGCGATCACGACGTTCAAGGTCACCTTTTGAAACTTAAAAATTTGCAAAGTTTGCCAAGCTCCACGGACTTGTATAAATTTTTTTTCTTTAAATCTGATCACGAGATCTTAAAGTTCAACTCTTCCTCTTTAATTTAAAAAAAAAAGTAAAAAAGTACGATTTTCTACGCCATTCTATAAGACTTTTAAAAAAAAACAGAAAATCACGTTTTTTGGGGGGTAGGCTCGGCAATATTAAATGAAAATTCGGAACACACACACGCACACACACACGCATGCACGCACACAGACGCACACGCGCACGCACACACGCGCACACACACGCATGTTTTTGAGTGTGTGTGCGTGTGTGTACGTGTGTGTGCGCGTGTACGTGTGTGTGCGTGCGTGCGTACGTGTGTGTGTGCGTGTGTTCCGAATTTTCATTTAATATTGCCGAGCCTACCCCCCAAAAAACGTGATTTTCCGTTTTTTTTTTTTTTTAAAGTCTTGTAGAATGGCGTAGAAAAATCGTAGAGACTTACTTTTTTTTTAAATTAAAGAGGAAGAGTAGTTGAACTTTAAGCTCCCGTGATCAGATTTAAAGAAAACAATTTATACAAGTCCGTGGAGCTTGGCAAACTTTGCAAATTTTTAAGTTTCAAAAGGCGACCTTGAACTTCGTGATCGCTGATTCCAAGGGTGCATCAAAAATAAAAATGAACTTCGGATTCGTGAAGCTGAGATTCTAAGCTTCAATTTAAAAAAAATCAATAGGGATCAAGCTTTCAAAGTTTGGCAATTTTTAGAGGAAAACAAGTTGTTGCGTTAATTTTGTTGCGGAGTGTATTTATAGTATCTTACGTTTTCTCACATTTACTTACATTTTATTACTTTTTTCATCTATATTATGAATTGAAAAATTGTTTAATAGTTTTTTACATTTTCTTATAAATTCTTACATTTACATACACATTCTTACAACTTTTAACATTTTTGTACATATTTGTACTCTTTATTACATACTGTTACATTTTCTTACGTTTTTTTACACCTTTTTACATTTTATCACATGTTCTTACAAATTTTTATGTTTACTTACGGTTGTTTACATTTCATTATATTTTTTTACAAATTTATAAGTTAATAAAAATTCTATAACATTTCTTTATGTTTTCTTACATTTTATCACGATTTTTTGTATTAAAATGTAAAATAATGTAGAAAAATGTGAATTTCTGTAAGAAAATGTAAACTGTTACAGTTTCTTACAATGATGACATTTTATTATAGATTTTTATGTTTTTTTACATTTATGTGAAAATAAAGCTGAGAAATAAAGAATTCAAGAAGTGTAACAAAGTGTAAGATAAAGTTAATTAAGAGAAAGTAAGAAAACGTAAGAAAATGTAACCTGTTACAGTTTCTTACAAATAACATTTTCTTACGGATTTGTACGTTTTCTTACTTTTATGTGAAAATAAAGCAAACAAAACAAATAATTCAAGAAATGTAAGAAAGTATAATTTTTTGTAAAAAAGCAGCAAACTGTTACAGTTTTCCACAAAAGATGACATTTTCTTACGTTTTCTTACAGATTTGTATATTTTCATTATTATCAGCCTAATAATATAACTTACGAATTATTTATTTTTTTCTGTGATAGCTCCGGAAGGAACGTATAAAAGGGGAGTAAGGGAAGTATTTGTACATCTCATGAAGACAGAAGGAGCAGCAGCCTTATATAAAGGTGTTGTACCTGTGATGCTCAGAGCTTTTCCAGCGAATGCTGCCTGCTTCCTTGGTTTTGAAGTGGCAAAGAATTTCCTAGATTGGTTGGTGCCAAGCTTGTAATAATTTTAGTGAATATGTTGATAGATTATCCGTTTTCTAGGATTGTTTATTGACTTTAAGTATCTGATATGTTTGTTATTACATACAGATATATTCTCTTGGAGCAAGCAATGGTCAATAGCTAGCATTTACAATTACCTATATTAGGATCAAACAATTATCAATGCAATTTATAGTTATGAATACTTTATATACTTTATCAGTATGTCAAAAATGTTATAAGTATGTTAAAGTTCTAAAAAATGAGTTGTATTTTTACTAATAGAAAGAATCTGTCTATGTGTTCTTTACAATGTATACATAACTACATGTGTACATTGACGATATTTTTTTAATGATACTTCTATTGGTAAATTTATAATTCGTTTGACTGAGATATAAAATGACAGTTTGTCCTTTAACGTGGATCGGTATAAGGACAAAATCATAAAAATAAAATGAAAGTATTTGAAAGTAAAATATTAAAATAATCAAATTTTGAATATAGATAACACTGACAGCGAAGCTGTATGTATATTAGATATAGTTATTATTTGATATGTTTTTTAATGCAAATATCTATAGCATATTATACCTCTTTCGATGGCACAATTATTTTAGCACTTGAATATATTTAAATATATATAAACATATCATATCTGAGGCCTAATATATACATATAAATATTTCTATATTTTTATGGTCTGATAATTTTTCATTATTGGACATGTTATAATCAATTGGTTTAGTGATTTTATTAGGGAATTGGTTTATTTTTGTACTTTTATTGTATTTTATTGTATATTGGTAAATTATATATTTTTTCTTATTTGTTAATAGTTGATAATATGCAATATTCTTGAAACAAAGTTTCTTTATAAAAATTAAGTTTTTTGTCAGATATACTCAACAGATAACCATTACATTTTTTATACATATGGTTATAGTAATTGTTATACAATATTTGCCATAAATGTGATTTCAGCAAAGCTTAGAAAAGTATACCTTTTATGATCTTTTTCAAATAATACTGCACATAATTGTACAAAAAAATTGTTGTAAATGATTTATAAACAAAGGTTTAATAACAAAAATAAATTTATTTTATCAAAAATTGTCTCCTTGACATCATTGTTACCCTTACTCTTCCCAGCCATCGTCATCTTGAGATTCGCACTCACTGGTTGCCGAATTTTTGTCCGAAGTTGACGATTCATTGGGCTTAGGTGGTGGTGGTATCATACTGGACATTCTAATAAGAGCATTAGTTGCTGAACCAGCAATACCTTTGCGTCTCAAAGACAATTTTGCATGAAGATCTGCCATGAGATCACCTCCAACTGATGCTGATGACCAGCGATCCTTACTCTTATCAGCAGGCATAGTTTGTTTCAATTTAGCTCTACCAATACCACCAGCATCACGAATAGCAGCCATTAAATTACTTCGATCTTCGGGTGCTGGTGGTTTTACTGAAGCTGGTTTTTTCATGGCTTGCTTAGGCTGCTCATTTTCTTCAGGTGGAGAAACTGGAGGTGGAGGTGGAGGAGGAGGTGGAGGTGGTACTGATTGGCTTGGCATTTCTAGCACTGTAGGAATTTCCTTTGCTAGAACTTCAACTTCTGACAATGTTACAGAAGGGCTGGATATATCTGGTAAATTTGGTATTATAGTTGATGGATTCTGAACATCTGGAGCTATTTTTTCTGTATTCTGTGATTTTTCTGGTTCTGTGCTTGCGAAACTTGCTAGATCTTTATGAACAGTTGGTGTGGCTACTGCAGAAGAAGGTGCTATAGGACTTTGGAAATTCAAGTCAAGAGTGAAACGTTCATCATCAACTATTCCTGGTAAGTCGGGCAGTGTAAGTGGCACATTCATTTGTGGTACCTGTAACAAGATTTTAATTTGTACATTACAGAATAATATCAACTAAAAATTATTAACTTGGAGAATAATAATTTCATGTTTGATGAGCATAATGTTACATTTTTGTACTATTTTAGATCATTAAAAAAAATAAATTATTTTCACATATTACAATGCAATTAAAATATTATCAAGATTTTGAGTTAAGATTTTATAAGTTAAACTGATCTTCATACCTCTCCCAAAGTTGGAGCATACAGATAACCTGATGGAGATTCAACTTCAGAAGAGTTCCAAGGTTGTAAAATAGAGTCTGGTGCATCTTCAATCTGACTTTTATCTTCAGTCTGAATAGATTGTATATTAACAAGACTTTTAGAGTCTTTTGCATTAAATGGTAAAAGAGAATCAATAGATGATACATTTTGCCTCATCTGATCTTTTTCAACTTCATACATTTTTGCTTTCTTAGGTGGCTTGGATTTTACATAATAAAATTGCAATTTTTCTTGCATATTTGAATTACTTGCATATTGTCCATTTTCTATTTTACTACTTGCAGCTAATGGTGAATCAGACTTATCTGATATTGGAACGGGACTCTTATAAATTATGTGAGCTGGAATTTCAGTCCTTGCCTTGGGATGTATAGTTAATTTATATTCTTTGTAAGTATGATTTGCAGGATACTTAGCAGCAGAATACATTTTTACAGCTTTCAAATTTAGATTTGTCTTAAGATAATCTAATCTCTTTTGCAGTTTTGTTGCTCTAGTGTGAATAGTACCAAGTCTAAAAAAATATTTGTATACAATTTTAAATAAATTATTAACCTTTAGAGGACCGGGATTTGAGCTGCTCTATCCCCCATAGAAAACCCATGAAAAAGGTATCTCATATCATGGATTCATCATGGGTAAAGTGTCGAACATGGGTTGAGCCAGTATACTGGCTTTCCAGTCCTCTAAAGGTTAATAATTTATTTCTTAAATTATGTAGATGTATTGTATATTAATGATTACCTTTTAGTATTGTCGGAAATTCTATCGTTTATAGAACTGAATATATGATTAACTGCAAAATTTAAATTATCTAATGCTTCAGCAATTTGTACAATTGTTTCTTCATGCCTCAAATCTTGAGGAATCACAGCTAGAAAATAAATTATCATTGATGAAAAGGTATTAAAAAATGCAAAAAACTTAGAAATGTATATGTATTTAAAGTTTTTAAAAATAGCACTACAAAATATTTAATCTTTAGAATCTTAAATTATAATAACTTTCTTACTATTACTATTATAAAATAAAATTGTTTTATAAGTATACAGATCAAAATATTTCAAAAGAAAAAAGCATTGTACTCACATATTTCGATTCGTTCTGGCATTTTTAATATTTGTATAACAAATATCAATTTTTAGAAAAACTATACTATATTTTATGTGTTTCATAAATATATAACAACATTTTTTAGTGTTTATACTTTAATATCAAATTGAAATAGTGGGTGCAGCATAACAATAAAAACAGGTTATGTTTTCTTGGCTTATGTCATTGATCTGTCAATATTCTACACAGACACAGAGAGGTAAACAACTTGCCAGTAGATGGTATGATCGGATGATCGGCCGTATTTTAAACTCTATATAAAGTTTAGGTATGGCGAATAAGTGTAGGTATACTTTTAGAAGTTATAATAAAACAGGTTCTAAAAAATATTACAACTATAATTATGAAAAAATTTATTTTATTAAAAGAGATTTATATTTGTTATTTACAAATTGGAGTGTATTTTTCTAAAAATATATGAATCATTTAAATATGTTGTTATGAATTCTGGAAAATCTCTATGATTAATAATCTCTAAAAATACATTGAAGGCAATTGTAAGCTTCTTTTTCAAAGATTCATCTGTTCCATATGTTTCCAGTAAAATTTTAAAAATATTTAAAGTTTCATTAAAAACAAGTTTTCTTGTTACAACTTTGTTTTTATTTTCAATAGTAGCAGCATGTCTAATCCATTGCCAAATTTGTGCTCTAGAAATTTCAGCTGTTGCTGAATCTTCAACAGCTCCTTTAAATGCAAATGTACCTTTACCACATAACCAGTGAAATATAAAAAGAATAGCAACTGAAATATTATGCCTTAAACCATCTTCTGTTACTCCTCCTGTAGGCAATGTTAACAAATCTATTTCTGTTATTACTTCAGATGTTCCAGAACTTTTTATTTGATTTGGATAACTTCCTCCATATTTTTGCCAAAGATCATTTATAAAATCAATCAATCCTACATCATAAATCATAAACCCATCAATTCCAGCTTTTATTTCAGTTAGTTTACTTTCAACTACATTTTGTACTACTTTATCAAAATTTTCTGATTTTTTATGAGGTAAAAGCTTAGCTGCCATCCCTCCTGTTGCATGAGCATTTCTTTTATGACAAGTCCTAATTACCAAATTCATATATTTCTTTAAAAAAGTCTTATTTATATCGACATATTTATTTCTATCAGGAAGTAAAAATAATGGATCATCACCAAACTTAGAAATTATTGATGCTGCATAATCCCAAATACCACAGTTTAATCCTAATGAGTGATCTTTTAATTCATACAGAATTTGTTCCATTTCAAAAGATGATAAAATATTTTCAATGAGTACACATGCTTTAATTGTCCCATAAGGAATATGCAATCTCATTTGACTCCAAGAAAATATGTTGTTCCATAATCTGGCTTCTAATGCACCTTCTAATTTAGATAGATAAAAGAATGGCCCAGAATCGCATTGTGACAGTACATATCCATTATGGAAAATAAGTAATCCAAAATCAAATAGAGGTCCAGGAATTTCTTTACCATTAATACTCATATTGTGTTCTATCATATTCCAAGCTCTTGGTCGAAGCATTAAAATAGGTGCTCCTGCTATTTTTGGAACATTTGGAATTTGGTTATGCACAGCTCGATAAACATTATATAATCCATATATCTGATTTTTCCATGTTGGGCAATGTCCATCATCAAAATCAACTTGAATTCCTTGAACATTGGCTTTTAAAGATGATGTAAAGTGTACATAATCGCTAGGACTCACATCTCCAAGATCTAAATGTCGGTTTTGAAGTTTTTGATCTACAACATTTGCAGGAAAATGTAATAAAAATGTCTGTTTTTAAATAATGTTTTCATTCATTTCATACTTACTGACTGGTGCAACCTTCCAATCATCTTTGATATAGTTACTTTTGAGAAATTTAGGTATTTTGTGGGTTTTTTTTTGTAAATATTTTTTTTCAAGTCGTGTTGTATATAAATTCTCAATTTCATCTTGAAAATGAAGGTTAAGATCGACTAAAAATTGTACAGCTTCAGGACTTAATAAAATACGAAATTCTTCTTCAAATCCTGCTGGTGGTGGACTTAAATAAACGTTATTTTTTTTTCTATTCTCGTGCATATTTTACTATTTTTCGGGGTATAATGAAATTTTACGAGAAGCTTATTACTGGAACATTAGATGCTTGCTTGTACACTGATACTTCAAGTGGTTTTGAGTGGTGGAATTTCAGATAAGAGTCTCATGACCTTTATGAGAATAATTGTGAGACTGATAAGCTGGCGTAGTAATAAACAGCAACTCTGGATAATGTATAGAGACTGTGATTATAAACGCTTCGATAAATCTTTTGCATTTTCTTTTCCATTGGCGATGCGAGAACCGAATTGAAATGCTCGCTTTGGAAACTTGGCAGCCTCGCGTAATTGAATTTTTCGCGCCAACAAACGTAACAAAAGTTTATCGCCTAAACCTGGTGGAAGTTTTTCAACTGGGCAACACCTGTTCCAAAAGATATTAATAAAGTTATATTCATTTTATTAAAAAAATACATCATTTTGAATGCATGTAAAATTTGTATTAATGAGAAATGTAGAATTATCACGAAAAAAAAAAAAAAATCGGAGTAAGAACAGAAAACACACATGAAAATACAAAATTCTTCAATGTTTGTATTACTGCAAATATTGTATGTTGTATAAATATTTTTATTATAGAATATGCTTTTTAAAAAATTTCAATAATTTAAAATCCACAAAAATCATTTTATACATTAGCTTTTGAAGTAGTAAATTCAAAAACTTACAAATATAAGTATAAAACAAATTGTAGATTACCTTTCCCAAGGTGGTATTTGTTGTACTAAATTGACTAAATCCTCATCTAAGTATGGTAATCTTGATTGTCTACCATTATCAGCAACCATTCTATCATCCCTACCTAAATTTCTTTCTGAAATTCTGTCAAACTCAAGTTTTAATTCTTCAGCAAGAGCATCCCAGCCTTTGTGCCTTAAAATGGTTCTATGTCTCATATATCCACCAAATTGTTCATCTGCTCCCATTCCTAGAAGTAATACCCTAGAAGTTGATTCATAAGGTTCATTTGTTGGGTAAAGATTACCCTTTCCTCTACTAGCAAACCAAACAGCACATGCTAAACTGTCATCAAGAACTGTTGCATGTGGATAAACTAAATTTGAAATTCTAGTTGATCTGTACTTTTCTAGTTCTTCTTGTGGAACATCAACCTTAAAAGAGATATATTTTTTAAAATTGGTTCAAAAATGTTTATTAAAGATAAACATATTTTAAATTACCTACTTCAATAAAATTAAACTTCCTCTCTGAACAAATTTTTAATAATTCCTTAAGTGTTTGTCTCCCGGTTATTCTATCTGGGACATCATAGTTAGAATTTTTTTTCTTGAAAGCAACATTAATTAAATCTATTGTTTCATTGGGTTCTACGTGATTATGTGCCATTGCAGCTAAAATAGCTGAGTCTAAACCACCAGAAAATAAAAGACCAACTTTTGCATGTCTGCAAGATTCAATACTTTCAAAATTTAGTGCTGTACAGTCTCTACAAAAATTAGGAATAATTTTAACCCTTCTTCGTACTGATTCATTTAATAATATCAATACATTATCTATTCTTTGTCTAATGTCTTCCTTTGTTAATAAAAATTCCATTATCTCATCAAAAGTTTTTAATTCATTGATATGGTCAATATATTTAAAAAAACCCATCTCAGAAGTGGGTATTTTAGTTATAAATAAATTTTCTATTCTTGGTAAATAATTTAATTCAATAATATTTATATCAATATTAAATTGATTCTTGAAGTCGTTCAAAATCCTTATAAATCTTTCACCAGGTTCAAACCATGGAGCACAATTTAAATGTATTTTTTCACTACTTAAATCTGCAATAAATATTCCAATAGCTGGTAATTCTGCAATATTTTGTATAGCTTTTACAGCTGTAGAGGACAGACATAATGAAGTACAATTTTCATCAATTTTGAACAACAAACTATGCCTTCCAAATCTATCTCTTGCAAAATAAACCTGTTTAGAAGATTTTTTGTAATAAATAAAACTAAATGGGCCTTTCACATCCTTTATAGTTGCTAGAATATCTTGTGAATTCCTTAATGCTGACAAAATAATTTCACTATCACACATATTCTCTTTATACTAAAATACAAACATTTTCACAAAGTAATAATTAAAAAACCTTTGAAGATATAATTTAAATTATATTTAAAAGTAATGTACCATTTTGCCAGAAAAAATGTCTCCATTCCAAAGAAGTATATTACAGTCAGTGTCAACTAGTGGTTGTGAAATTGGGTTTCGGCCTTGCATCCATAATACACTTGCGCAGAAGTATCCATACCATTTTTCTGCAAGGCCTTTCTCTAGGCTATTCAGACAATCTGGTCCTCGTGAAGTTATTACATCTTTGCACATCGTCCACTGTGTTTTCAAAAATGTTAATTTCTTTTAAAACTTTCCTTTCATGACGTTGACATTCAAGTTAAATAATAAGTAAAATATCAGTATGATAATAAAAATTTACCTCTGATAGCTCCTTTTCATCTAAAATTTCTTTGCAGTTATTTGTGCAATATATATTACAAAATATGCCACACATTATTGGGTTAAAGTATTAAAACAACAAAATAAATAAGAATACGTGATGTGAGAACTCCGTTTACTCCGTGCATGAGTTACGACCCGAGTCGGGTTCTGGAAGCAGAAGGGCGCTTCTGCAATGGTCGCCGCGTCGACCAACAGGAACTCGGGAACGTTGCTCAATTAAGCGCTGAAGCGCACAGAGTTGCGGGAGATTCAAATAAAGACTTGAACTCTAGAGAATGAACTTTAACTTGATTTTTATTGAATTAATTAAGAACTTTGTTAATCTTGACAAACAATGAACTTTAGAACCGTGACTCTATACAATTCAATATTGACCGACACTATGACGTGGTCAGGGTGCGTGCACTAGTGCAATTCAACAGACTACGAAGCTTATCATGTGCTTGGTAGCGACTGACTCTGGCGGCCCGGGGCTCTTCTTTTATACCCTGGACGCGGACCTTCGGCCGTTGACGATGATCCTTGCAGGAACGCTATTGGTTGGAAACTTTAGGTTGGTGGTAGGAGGCAGTATGATGTAGAGGCTGTAGGGCGCCAGGTTGCCTCAGAAGCCTCCCCCACTCTAGAGTCGAGGGCGTGACGATGGAAGGCCCCCTGACTGGAAAATAGGGTCGAGAGTGCTTAGGCAGCGGGTGGGGAGCCGCCCCCGTCAGTGGCGTAGGATACTGCTGGTCCGTGATTGGTCGTTGATGCCGGCTCGGGCCGTTGAGTCGTTCCGCGCCACTGTGCACTGGCTCTGGGAATTGTTTGTCGCTGCTAGTCCGTTGACTTGTCCTTGAGGTGACCCTTGTTGTTGACTGTCAACTGTCTCTGGGGGTGCCTCACGGGTAAACACTTCTTGGAAGTGTTTACGCCTTCCGCCTCTCGGAAGTGTTTACTCGTGGCCGTCCGTTGTCGTCTGGTGATCGTCCTTGGGATCGCCCTTGAGATGACTCCTGTAACAGAGCTTTCCCTACTCGAGCGAGCCTCCCTAATTAATTATCATTGCGCCTGCCATTATTTATCGAATCGTTAATTATTATGACGTAGTTATCATTTATTGTCCAAATAGTTATTAATTTAATTGGCGATTACTACCGTTTATTTAGTTTTATCTCAATTTGTTCGTTAGCGCGCTGACCTTGCCATTGATAGTTTAATTATACGGGCGCAATTACTATTTGTTAAAGGTAATTAGTTAATAAATTCATTATCGCTCGTTTATCATCAATTCTTATTCGAGTTATTTATAACTTAGTTAATTAACTAATCAATATATAGATTCTACTATTGGAATTTATGGGAACGCATTCAATTATTATTATTTAATTTATTATTTTATTTAACTTTTATCAGAAATTAATATTCAAGGTTTCATTGTAGAACTGCCTTTATATGCTGCACGACTCGTCTACGTAAACGCAGTTCATAACACATGTAATACAGTTTAATAACTTTTCCTGAGGTTAGGTTAGAAAATTACTGTTCTTAGGGTAGAGCAATAACCGAATAATTCGACATAATCGATAGTATAACTAAAAAATAATAAGATATAGTTAATTTTTATTTTGTATAAATTAAATAATACGAAAGTTTTATTGTTTCAATGATTTTAAAAACAATTTTTCGATACAGCGTGCGTAAAACGCGATTTTACACATCCTGTAAATTTTTAAAATCGCTTTTACGCCCCCTGTATGAAAAATATCGTTCGATACACGTGCGAAAAATGATTCCAGCATGTGATTGTCACCATATGGTGGAAGGAAAACAAGGTGTGTTCGTGCGCATCATACCTAACAACCAATCATCGCGTTGGGCCAAGCGGGAATCATTTTGGATAATTATCCAATAAGAACGAACCCGCGATTTTCAAACAAGTTCCTTATTGAATAAACATAACACGTTTCTTATTGAAAAAACCTAATTAAAAAAATGAAAATGACAGTAAGAAAAATATATATTAACGTTTCAAAAGAATAAATATTTTTTAAATTAACTTTTTATTTTACATTTCTTGTAAAGGTTTTTCATTTCAATCTTTAATATTTTATAGGATCAAGGTTATTAACAAAACAAATGTAAAAATTTTGCTCAATAAATAATTTTATTTTTGAAAAACAATTTTATTTACATATGATACAGATACATACAAATGTAGTACGTAAAGTGATAATAATGTATAATGTTAATACTGTAACTTAGCAATTTTTTTAGCACTTTTGTTTTCCGTATCAGAAAGTAATTTTTTATTGATTTCTCGAACTCTGATAAAAATTCTCATACGAACAAGGCAGATCATTACATTTTCTGTAGCACATTAGTCTTTAGCAAGATTTCGCATTACAAGTTTAGTGAGTGTTCTAAAAATAAATTTACTTTCAGATAAGTAAACAGGCCCATGAAAATCATTGAAAATATTATATAATTTATGATATGATTATTTTTTATTTTTTTATTTTTTTTTTTATTTTTTATTCATGATTATTGCTTCCTTCTAGAGGAAGTTTTGTGATAGTAAAAAAAAATTTTTTCCCATCATAGAAAAAAGCAAAAATAAATTTTGAACTGACAATAAAAAAAGCATCATCGAATAAAAAAATTGATTTTTTCCCCAATACGCAAAAAAAATGATACCTGTCAAAAATTTTGTTGTGATAAATTAATTTTTAGCATTAAAATTTAACAGAAGGAATCAATAAATTATTTTGAGGAAGCTACGTGCTAATTAATTGGCAGAGGTTTTTTTTTGCATCTTCGCTTCTATTCTTGCATCCAATTACACTGCTCACAGGTATTTTCATAATTATTTTTCGTTCAAAAATAATTTATTAATCAATGTTTGTTTACGCTTATGTACATTGTAGTATATCTATATATAATCTAATATGGCGCTCGGTTGGCCCAGTCACGTGATGCGCAGAATGAGCTCAATTTCGTACCCCCGTCCGAGCACACCTTGTTTTCCTTCCACCATGATTGTCACCCTTGCTTCGCTCAGGCGACAAACCTCCATAGCTCGTCCTAGAATCAACGCTTTCGCACTCGTATCGATAATCTAGGCACAAAGTGGCCGATTGATGACCACACCTCCGAGTAGTTGTTTTTAATGTATTTTTTTTTCGCTGAACACAAATCTTCAACTCAAAAGTCCGAAAAGGGGTCAGCAAAAAAGTTATTAACAATTTAATTGTTTAAAAATTCATAAAAAAGTAAGTAAACACGATATTATTACTTGCGAGGTGTCAAATTGTTCGTATTTTAATAAAAAATAAGACTGTTTTTGCGGAATTAAAAAAAAATAATTAGAAGAAAAGTTATGGCAAAAAGAGTACGGAATAACCTTACTTTTCACCATTTTCGCGCATTGTTTTTAAGATATATCCGGTTCTAATAATCATATCGAGGTCTACCAGGTCGCATTTTAAAGAAGAAGTTGTGTAGAATCGAATAGTATATAAATTTTTTTTGAAAACATCGATTTAGATATCAGAAAAACAACGGAAAACAAAAAACGATGGCAAAAAATGTCGATTGTATTTGTTTATATCTTTTTATACAGGTCTAATGCTAAAAATTATGAATAAAACATAATTATTATTATTCCTTGAGTCATGACCTTTGTAATTATATATATTTTTATATGATTATCTTATTTATATTGCGCTAAAACTGCATCAAAGTATGCAGTACTCGCAGGAGCACCGCTCGCCGCGCTCGACTGTATCAGAACGTAAGCGTGTACGCGCTATTATGTATATTTCTATTCGTGTTTTGACAATAAGTAGCATTTATCTGTTTTATATTGAAGTTAATAATATCAAACCGTTTTCAAATAGTTTTATTGTTGGAATTTATGTGATCAATCCGCATAGCGTTAAAGTAGATATAGATATATATGTACACTGATAGAAAGAAATATTTGTGGCAAATTCGCGATTCATTTGAAAGTCGATTTTTTCAAGTATTTGAGCTAAATGAATAATTCTTAACAGTTACGAAATATTCATTAACAGTTAATGCATGATCGCTTTTTGTCACGTTTTTGTCAAGCGTTACTTTTAGCAAATGATCCATTCCTTAACTGTTAATGCACCTGCATTTGACTGAATTCAAATACATATTCGTTAACAGTTAAGCCGGCGCATTTGCCTCAAATATTCCTTTCTATCAGTGTATGTAAGACTCATTACACGCAAAAAAATGCAAGGAACAGATACAGAAGTAACATGGGTTAGTCCCTACTGAAAAAGTGCAGCTGATAATCAGGTGATAATCGTGCCAAAACGGCACCTGATTATCAGCTGATTTTCACATGAAAATTTATCGTTTAAAATTTATTTATTATTAATTATTGTTATTTATTATTATAAAGTACTATCATGGTTCATTTACTTGAATCTACGAGTAATTAATGTGTTCGAAAAAATGTCGAAAAATGTAGATGCTGACAAAGAAGTTTTGAATTATTTGTTACAATTTAGGAATGTAACATTGCTAACAATAATTAATAATAATTATTATTAATAATAAATCAAAATATCAACATGATTTTCAGGTGTATATCAGCTGATAATCATCTGAGAATCGGGTAACTATAAGGTGACTGTCAGGTGATTATCATCTGATTATCAGCTGATTTTGACCTGAAAATCCTGTTAATATTTTCCTTTATTATTAATTATTATTGTTAATTTTAATTTTACATTCCTAAATTATGACAAATAATTCAAAACTTCTTTGCCACAGTGTACATTATTTTAAATACATTAGTTAATCGTATAGATTCAAGTAAATGAACGATATTAATAAATTATAATAATAAATAATAATTAATAATAAATAAATTTTAAACGATAAATTTTCATGTGAAAATCAGCTGATAATCAGGTGCCATTTTGGCACGATTATCACCTGATTATCAGCTGATATACGTATATCTATAAATATGAGGAACATCGCTTATTCCTCGCTGTTCCTCGTATATATAGATATACTAAGCCATGTTAATTTCTTATATCTGTCACTGTTCCTTTTTGCGTGTAACGGGCCTAAAGGGCGCTACACGCAAAAGGAAAAAGCATAAGAACAGGAACAGATATAAGAATAACATGGATATGTATATCTATATATATAAGGAACAGTTAGAGGAATAGTACGAGGTATTCCTTTTAGCTATTCCTGTTCCTCATATATATAGATATACTTATCCATGTTATTCTTATATCTGTTCCTGTTCTTTTACTTTTTCTTTTTGCCTGTAGCGCCCTTAAGAGAGCAACGCAGTGCGGCGCGAGCGAGCGCCGCCGCAGTGCGGGGAGGGAGACCGGTAGCCGCTCTAGTGACTAGTCATACGGTCGTAACGCGCCGAACGAGACAGACGTATGGAGTTTTGTGAGTGTAGAGTGCGTTCAATAAAGCTTTGGTTTCATCTTGATTTGTTGCGTTTATAAAAGTGGTTATAAAAGTGCTTTTTTAGTATAAAGTGCATGACTCGTGCATTTTTTATATTTTTTTGGTTTGGTTAACTGGTGAAACAGTTTCTGCTACTGTTTCACCAGTTTTTTAAGCTTTTTAGCGTGTAGCACATAATTTCACTCAGTTTTGAGTCCTCTTTCACGTCCTTTATGTTATTAAAAAAAAATATAAAAAATGCACGAGTCATGCACTTTATACTAAAAAAGCACTTTTTAGAAAAATGCAGTTTTCTCACAACCACCATTTTTTTGGCTGAAAATTTACAGGGAGATAGAGGGTGCAAATACCTACCTAAATCATGTGTCACATTACCTGTTTTTTACTGTGGAGAGAGAACAAAGATAAAATAAAACGCTAAAATTTTTTCCTGCCTGTGTAATAAACATCATATAATCAATATGAATAGACTTGTATATACGTTCATAAATACACCTAGTCACACATGTGGATGCTGAAGTGAGTTAAGGTGGCTCCAGCGATCTGGTAGACCTAAAGCTATGAACATTTTTTACAAAAATTCATTTACACATTTCAATCTGAAAACTGATATGACAGGAAGCAGAGTTCTTAACATAACGGAAAATATTTTTGTTAGAAAATTTCAAATTTTGCAAAAGTATATTTTGTCCATTAAAAAAAATGCAATAAGAAATACAAATCTTTTTTGTTTTTAATTCAATTTTAATTTGCATGGTCTCATTTTCTTCCTTGTTAAATTTCAGGGGGAGCCAACGATATCAAAATTGAAAAATTTTTAAAACCTGCAGTTATTTCCAATTGTTTGTAGAGTTGTCACTGAATTTTATAAACAATTGCATATAACTTTGCAGATTTTGAAAATTTTTCAATTTTGATATCGTTGACTCCCCCTGAAATTTAACAAGGAAGAAAATGAGACCTTGCAAATTAAAACTGAATGAAAAACAAAAAAGATTTTTATTTCTTCTTGAATTTTTTTTTAATGGACAAAATATGCTTTTGCAAAATTGGAAATTTTCTAACTAAAATATTTTCCGTTATGTTAAGAACTCTGCTTCCTGTCATATCAGTTTTCAGATTAGAATTTGTAAATGAATTTTTGTAAAAAATGTTCATAGCTTTAGGACTACTAGACCGCTGGAGCCACCTTAATGCAAATGTCTTGTATACATCATGTGTAGGCAGCCTAGTGTGCATACCTTTGTGAAAATACTTTCAAAAAAGATAGTACGGAAGTATAAGGAGGATTTCTATAATTATTTATATAATAATATATAATAATTAGAATTAATTATCTATCTTTATAACTAGAAACTTTTGCCGAACTTGGAATTGGTTATGAATTTCAAGTAGATCGAAATAAATACGAAAACAGTTTGATTTTTTAGTAAAAAGAAAAGTTTGACGGCAAAAATAATATTTGCGATTTTTGTAGCAATACGAATTAAAGTTCTTTCTTATTTTTTATAAGTTTCAAATATGCTGGGTGTGAAATATATCCGATAAAATATATAGTGTCTATTTGTGTAGTTATTATATGTATGGGCAAATAGAAAAAAATAAGAGTCCGAGTAAATAGTCAGATAAATATATATTTTATTTATTCTCAATATACAAATTCGCCTACAATATATTAAGGAACTACTAATTCGACCGACAACTTAATCGCTTTATCGCTCTTACACATTATCACGAATCACTGCGAGTTTGGTTTTGAGCGTAACAAGCATTTTTCCGTCTTTCTTTACATCCTCTTCCCCTTTACATCAAGTTTCGTCGAAACAGACACTTGCGAGCGCACTCATCTCTTCTTTCACCTCGTCCTTTCGGCTTTCATCGCATACATAAAAAAATATCGCGAATGCATATATCATATCGCACAACACCCGTGAGCTTTTTTTCTAAAATCTTACACATCTCGCGATGATTGTTCGTCACAAAGCTACTTTTCGTAAGCTTCTTACGAACGTTTGTAAGATTTTTCATTTTTGAAGAAGATTAAGTTTTTATTCTTTTGAACCTCTTTCTCTGCAAATGCTTTTAAATCTTCCGCATTACAAATGTGAATTTCATCAACGTGTTTTCTCAATTTCAATTGAATTTTAAAATTGTTATCGTTAAATATAACACTTCCAGATTTTCGTTTATACGAAAAAAAAACTTAATAAAAAAAAAAATGAATGATGAACAAAAATAAATTTTAACGAGAAAGCAGTTCAAAAGATCAAAACCTTAATTTTTTAAGCATTTTTAGAGCAAATTACAATAGCTCTATTGAGAGAACACCTTTTGTTTGTTTTTCTATAATAGAGAACAACCAAAGCTTTGTGGCGTCGTGTATTATATATTTGTATTTTCATTTTTATCAAGTATAAAACAGTTAATCCGATGCGACACTGTATCGTCAGATTAAAGAATTTGGCTTACATATTGTCTATTCTATTATCATTTATTCATACGAGAATTTAATTCCACGTTCTTTTATAGACGATCAAGAAAATTCAGGCTCAATGTCGTCTCAGATTTTCTAGCCATGAAGACTAACTTTAACTTGTTTCATTCTTTCAGGTTTGTATATTGTTTGACTTTTTTCCATATGCGCACAGCTACTAATGAAATAGCAGGATCAAAGATTAATTTTTCTTTATATGAACTACAAGAAAAATAGTCATCTCTTTGTCCTACATTTTTTATTATTTTCGGTTTTCTTTTAGGTACACTTATCAAATACTTTGGAACCTTTTGGAAAGCAAATGTAAATCTATCAGTCTATTTATAATCCAAGAATAAGAGACATGCTATAATTTTTTATTACATTATACATACATTTTGTTTTTTACAACGTTTCATCGTTGAGCGAAGAAAAAATATTCAGTTCACAATTGGAATCTACATTTTAATTATCATACATTCTCCTCCAATCATTTGAATTGGCAATATTACTCTGTGGTTTTGACGAGAAAGTTTGTGAATCCCTGCAAAAAATGATCCATGTATGGCCATATATACTCATATATAAAAATCTGCATGGACATATATGACCATACGTGATTATATATAACCATATTTGATCATATATGGATTTTGTCTCTATATAAAAACACATGGTTGTATATAAGCAAGTATAATCATACATGACTATATATGATCATATATGGATATATATAATACTTTTGTAAGTCATCTTTATACGTGTCCATATTCGTCCATATATGAACATATATCATTATATACAAATATGTAAAACCGTATACGACCGTACATGGACGTACATGAATGTATATCGATTTTATCATATATGTCTATGTATCATCATATATATTCATATATGACTATATTTGCATACAGGTATATATGTTTATATAGAGACGAAATCCATACATGATCATATATAATCACGTATGCTCATATATCCCCATGCAAGATTTTTATATATGAATGTATATGGCCGTATATGGATCATTTTTTCCCGGGATCAGTGATAATAGGTTTGTAATTGAGTTTTCAATCGACATAACGCGCGAAACATTTAATAGCGGACATAAAATTGCTGAAAGTTTTGTGAAAGAATTTTATCACACGACGTTAAATACGCTTTCAACGGATTTTCAGTACAGTAATAGCGTTAAACATTGGATTCAAAAGTCAAAGTACTTTCCGTTGCATTGAGCATCGGTACATATACTTGGTCGGGTTACGAGCGCCGTGAATTTTTGTCTCTCCGGCATTCAGTAGCAATTTTTTCTATGAGTCCTCGCATCATAAAAAAGACTATTGCAACAAAAGAAATTGAAAAAGATTTTTTTTTCCAATAGACATACTTTTATGGCACACCCTAATGTCATTTTTATTGAAGTATGATGCGTACAGACTCATTTATCATGTCTTTTTGACAAAAAAAAAAATTGAGCATACAATTTATTCAAAATATGAAAAGTAGAATATTTAAAAATATTTTTGCAATGAAAGTCATTTTTACATAGTTGTGTGCATAAACTTATTTTTAAAACTATACGAGGTAAAATTTACAAAGCAAAATTCATTCACATTTTATTTACAAATTACTAAAAGACCAATTTGATAGTCATTACATAATCCATTTTAAATAAAACAATAATTACTATATATACATAAAATCTAAAACCTTCATAAACAGACTATCTTCTACATTACTCTCTTCAAACAAATAAAATAAAACATTTTATTCGTTTCTCACTGCCGTTAAACGATATCGTTAATGCCAAAAACATTTTATTACAATTGCCTATATACATCAGTGATGCATACGTGTCTTTCTAAAATGAGCTTCAAAATCAGACGTTTGCCAAATTTTTTGAAAAGGGAAAGGTACATTGGCCCAGAAATCGGAAAAAGCATCGCGACTTCGCATTTGGCACCTGCAGCGTCAGCCCGGAGAGACAAAAAAAAGAAGAATTGGGCAAGACACACGCACAAGCACGCGCACACTCGCACATAGGGGCATAGACGAGGGCAGAGAAAGAGAGGGAGAGAAGTTGGTAGACGCGCGCAGACTGACTAAAGGTGCGCTAGGACCTCGACGGCGGTGACGGGCGGCGTCTGGTCGCCGCTGAGGATGACGGGCTCGCTCTCGGTCTGCACGATGCGCACGAGGTTGGCGTCCTTCTTCGAGGGGACGAGGTGGCCGGGCGCCGCGGCTCGGTGTCCGCAGTAGCTCGGCGGCCGGCTCTCGCGGCCGACGGTGCCGTTCGTCGCGACGATGCCGACGCTCGCTCGCTCCGGCCCGCCGCTCGGCCCGATCGTGCCGCCAGCGGCCACGCAACTGCCCGCGTTCGAGCGGTACGTGGGTGGCGGCGACGACGTCGGCTGCAACCGGTCCAGCAGCAGCAGGCGTAGCCTATACTCCTGCATGCTCGCCTGAAAATTTAAGAAAAACGTGTATTTCAATACAGGAAGGAGTTTTCTTCTAAACTATATTACAAAAGAATTTTCTTTTATCGTGAAATAATTAACAATCGTATTAACGATTATTAATTATTATTATTACTTAACTACTCCTTAAGGCACGACCCCGTAGCTGCACGCGCTTGCGTGCGAAATAGTAAAATTCCCCGAGATTTTTTACTTTGCAAAAGGTGTTATAGCTATAAGAAAATTCAGCGCGAAAATGTCAACTTTAGGCATCCTCAAAACTGGTCAAAAAATATTTTTTTTGAAAGTACACCTTCGGGACGCATTTTTTCTTCTCTCCTATGTCACAAAATATACGGGAAAAATCACGACCAATTAAAAACATCTTTGTCTCACATTGTTTAAAGATTTAAATTTTTGTAGAAAATGGCAAAAAAGTCCTTTTCTTTAAACCTCAGCCATTTAGCCCAGAAACGTACTACTCAAAGTTTCAAAAACGAAATTGAAACTAGAAAGAAAAAGCTTTCATTTCCTTTTTTGAAAATTAAAAAATGATTACGAAAAGGCATAAAAATGCTCTCAAAGTCGAGGCTGCTGATTTCTGCGATTTTTGCATTTTTATGCCTTTTCGATAACTTTTGAACGAATCAACATTTGTTAATTTTCAAAAAAAGAAATGAAAGCTCTTTCCTTCCAGTTTCAATTTCTTTTTTGAAACTTTGAGTAGAACGTTTCTGGGCTAAACGGCTGAGGTTTAAAGAAAAGGGGCTAGTTTGGAAATTTCTTTAAAAATTTCAACCTTTAAAAAATGTGAGACAAAGACGTTTTTAATTGTACTCGATTTTCTCCGTATATACTTACAATTAGTGACATAAAAAAAATTTTTACCATAGTTTTGAGGACTCCTAAAGTTGAAATTTTTTTCTGAATTTCCTCATGTATATAATAGTAAAGTGCACAGATGTATAAATTATTCGCGAGCTGCGGGCGGGCGAGATTTATCGTGGGACTGTGAAGAGGCGCGCACCTGATAACTCGGAGGTGGAGTCCGGAACTGGAACTCGGGATAAATCATGGCAGCGTAGGGATGCATCGGCCGCGCGGGCGGAATCCTGCCCGAGATTCCCGTCAGGCCGAAGAAGCCGCCGCAGTTTTCCCGGCTGGTCACCCGCCAGGCGACGGCGCTCACCGTCACCAGCACCACGCCGATACCTGAAACATTCCAAGTGCACGCATCAGTACCCCACATATATATACATATATTATATTTGTACATCTACAGCTATTATGTGGGCTATGTGGGAAGGTATGCTGCCCGCGCAGGGACCTCGCCGCGACATTTTTCCGCGTGCTTGATGCATATCGCCTTTCTCTCTGTCTATATATGTGTAGATCGCCGATATTAAATGTCTCTTATATCGGCTCGCCGCACGGAGGAGAGGCGGAGAGATTATCGGGGACATGCTCCTGCGAGAGATGCCTGAAATTTCCCGTGCTTCTCTCTTCCCCTTCTCCTCTTTCTCTCGTTCCTTTATTTTTCAGACGCTTGGCAGGCTTCGAAGTCAGCAGTTATTTGCTGGGAGACTAGGTCTGCGCTATTTGCATCAATATCATTGAAAATTTCCGGATTTAAATTGTCTTACGTATAATAATAAAAATAAATAATATCGCCTCTAAAATCCTTGGTTATGTAAACAATAAGAATTTTATGAATATCGATGGTTTTATAGGGAAAATAAGTTTATAGTGAATATCGTTTGTACTACTATTGTCGTTTAGTTATTATAGTTATAGTTTCTATGTTTTTTAGTAAAATGTACTATAACATAGCAGTTTCAACTATAATTATTGTAAATGCAATTATAATATAGTTATTTTGATTATAAAATAAGGTATTGACGATTTTGCACTCTACATTATTGTAACAGTAACTATATTTTTACCTCAGTGTAGCATTGTATAGCAAATTACTAACAACGTAAATTAAATTTTGAACATTTTCAAAGGGTTTGAATAAGGGTAGTTATATATGTGGTGATATTGAAAAAGAACTTAAGTTCAATTTTTAAAAAAATCGAGCTACAGTATTTTTTACATTGTATGAAATCTATTGCATCATCTGGGTAGATATCAACACCAACAGATAAATTATTTGAAAAAAATATAGTTTAAAAAAGGGACTGCCCACTTGATTCTATTGTGTTCTAACATTTAAACCGTATGATTTCTCGTAAACTTTTTCAAGTGATTTAAGCCCTTTTTCTATATCACCATAGATATAACTTTGCAATTTGACTAATATAACAAACAAAACTTGAAAATATATTGCGAATAGTTTATATATTCTAAATACATAATTAAATATTGGTTTTGATATGATACGTATCAACTAATATTAGAGCACGTATATAACAAATTCTTTTACAAAAAAGAATTATCATTTCCCTCGTAGAGATGTTAACCATAAGCTATCGATTTTTCAGTTAAATTGATAGCTAAAACCAAGCATGGCTTGTATTTCATAATTATGTACCAATCCGAAATAAATTATGTCATTTACACTTCATACAATATGTATTTTAAGTAACAGTAGTACTTTTAGATGAATTATATTATTTTTGCATTATGATTTTTGCTAAAAATGCTTCCATTTAATTAACACGTTAGCTATAAAATTACGATGAACGTTAGCTACGAAATTACAACGAATTAAATCGTCTACAATTCCAAGAAGCATTTTTGCCTTCATCGATGAAAATTGAAATTTATCAATGAAAACAAACAAGCGTATAGGCATAGTTGTGTAACAATTCTTGAGCAGCAAGCTCGTTATCAGCACGAGTAATCCTGAAATCCTCCGACACACTCTCGCCCCCCCCCCCCATGGACCGACGATCCAATCAACGAAAATAGCGTTATATTCCCAATCGGGCGTACATCCAATTACGCGCGGGAACATCCTCGCTTCCGTCCCCGCACGCGCCCCGAGCACTTTACGCTCACATACATCTTACCTGCGCGCGGCCCTGGAGTGCGTTTTATTTTGAAAACACGATTTTGCCGTGCACAGCGGCGCCCGAGCTCCCGCGGCTGTGTAGTATATACGTATACATATATACACGCGCCCCTCGACGCGGAGACACACACTCGTCGAGCAGCGGCGGCAGCTTTTAAACAAGCCGTCAATGGGAATCTACCCCGCTAAAGCGAGAAGGAGAGAGAGAGAGGGGCCAAGGTCTCCTCCTTTATATACACACACAACCAGACCGGAGCATTAAAGGGAGAGAGAGAGAGAGAGAGAGAGAGAGGGAGGGAGAGAGAGAGCGAGAGAGAGACAGGGGGTGGGGAAGGAGGTAAATCGCCCGGCGGTCGACGACGTCGGCAGATGCGGGAAAGGATAATGCAGGTAGAAAAAGAGCCGACGCGGGGAGTGCGGAGGACGGGGAGAAAAAGAGGTGCATATGCGAAGCAGAGTGAAAGAGAGGGGGGAAGTGGAAACTCCTCTGGAGAGGAAGAAGGGAGAGTCACGACCGCGGCTCGAGAGCACGTTGTACGACTCAGCTGTACCCGCTAGACCATTCAGATACAGATGTGCTCAGGGCGAGTCGACGAATTCTCTTGGCGCGGCGGCGGCGTCGGCTTTTCTCTTTTACCGGCGGCTCTCGTTTATTTCTTTCTTCCTTTCCTTCTTTCTTTCTCTCGGGGTGCTTGCCGCGCTCGACGACTTCTTTCGCCAGGGTGAGTTCATCGATCGGATTATGGACTCTCTTTCTCCCTCTCTCTCTCTCTCTCTCTTGTTCTTGCAATTATCGGTTCGTCGCGTGTAGTTTTATAGACACGTACGTGAATGTGCGGTTAACCGAATGACTTCATCACGCTCTTCTTTGGCTTTTTCTACGTACAATTTTATATATATATATAGGGTTTTAAAATTATGTAAGCACTAAAATTACTCTAAAAGACTGCTCTAACTTAGGATTCATTAATTTTTATGCGGCTATATATACGCTCGACATGCTCTTCAGCATGGATACACGCATATAGGAAATGAAAAAACTTAATTTTGATTTACGCGCGCAATTTCCGCCCGTGCAAATACCGCACGTCGTAAAAGTAATCAGCTGAAAGTTCTCGAGCTAACTTGAAAACTTTTTAATCATTTCAAAGAAATTGACTCGATAGTCGCCCCGCTTTAATGGAGCTTCGAAATGCTAATGAAACTAGCGTGTATATATAGAATCGTCTGTTTTTAAACTAGTAGGAGGTAAATATACCTACGGAATTATCGTCCCATTGATTCTCGAGTTCTCAGGGTACACCGGGAGGGACTGCACGCCGGTGATTGCCAAAGTTCTTCAGGAAAGCCGTAAAGGTAGGAATAAAAGCGACGCAGTTGATAATTAAAGTTACATAAATTTCGAAGGATTTCGAGGAAATAATGGGTTTTAATTTGCGCTTAACTCAACGACGCGACCAGCGAGCCAAGTTAAGAGGCTAATTTTTTGTTTTTCTCACCGCGCCGCCGTAGCATTTCTTCTCCGCGCTGGCATCATAACGCGCCTCGTGAATGCACAAGCAGACGACTATACGTAACAAGCGAGAGAAAGAATGCTCGGCGTTCCAAACTTTCAATCTAGATTACATCAGAATCTTCTCGGCAAACTGCCGATAAATAAAACGCGTCTCATTGTTCGAAGGTCTACCTAGGATACGTAGGTCTGCTCTTCCCTGCGCGTGACTCCGTTTTATAATATTGAGCAAGAAGCTCGCACGCAACGCGCGTAAGTATAATCCGGCGCTGCACTCGAGAGACAATGCCTATCGAATTACGTGGGGGGAAGAAAAACACGCTTCTCTCAACGACTGCTCGCACGGGCAATTAATCAAATTCAATCTCTTATCTCCGCGGAAAAATCGATCCCAGAGAGGACACTTTTATTCCTTCTCGCTCGTCACGCCCGATTAACCCCGCGAGTGTGGGCACAGCTTGACCCTACACATATATACTACACTGTGGCCGAGAAAAGTAACAGCGGTACATCGCGCGGGCAGCAGAACAACAGCAGCAGGAACGCTGGAAGCGTTTTCCCGGAGGAGGGCGGGCTTTGCGGCTCTATAATGGGCGCGCATCATCGTCGCTGCGGGCGCATTGTCCGACGGGACTGTGACGAATTTTCCGTTTGAAAAGTCTGTGGACCGGGGAAGAGCGACACGATGTATATGTCTGTAGCGTTGGCCCTGTTCCTTCCTCTTTTAACGTTGTAACTCTCGGTCGCCACTGCGGCAGCTATATATTGCTCGGTTTGGATTTATCGGAGGGAAGCGGTGTTGGTCGCGCCTGCGCAGCGCAACCGTCTTCTTTCATTGTCAAGAGTTTTGGGCTGTAGGGAAGTACTATTATTTTCCTTTGGAAATCCTATATATGCGACACCTTTGAGACGGGTACGACGTGCAGTTATATTAAGTTTTCGACGCGTGACACGTGAAAAGACTCTGGATGTACATGAATGAAGTGTACGGAACAATATATAACCGTATTTTTATAAACGACTACAATCGTTCTTTTTAAATCAGAATTTTAATATGCAAAAATCGTTAATACCGCATTTTACGTAAAATGTTATTTCAGTTTCGCATGGAGTGGGAGAAAAATGTTATTAAATTGTAAAATTTGATGTAATACGATTAAACGAAGCAGTATATCAAAAAGTGGTTCGTTTAGAATGACGCCCATAAGTTTTTTTATATCACAATGGAATATTAAATTCTGCGAATTTCGAAATTATAAACATGGAAAAAAAGATAAGAAAAACAATTTTGAACGTTAAATATTCAGTATACTGCATCCCTCTCGTTTGACTTCCCGTCGTCGGTAACGAGTTGTTAATTAAATTGCGTTTAATTAAAATCGAGCGCACTCAAATACTAGAAATAATATGGAACCACGCGGCGAAAGCTTAATTACGAAATACCAGCGTTGACCCTCGATTAAATTTAATTTAGCGCTCGCGTCTTTGTGCTCACGAATAAAACGCGTACGCAACGCGCGCCGAATTCGTCTCGACTATATATATATACAGCTCAACACGTCATAATCTCCTTTTTCCCTTAAAAAAAAAAAAAAAAGACATGGCCGAGATGGTTTTTCTTCTCGCGTATACGGGATCTATAACGTAGAGATTAGGCGATCGAGGCGTCGCGAGAAAACAGGGTCTAGGTTTTTGAAACGAGAGCGAGATCGCGCGAGGTGAAAAAAGTGTGGGAGAATACTGTATTATGGCCAAGGTTTTCCGATTGAACCTCGTCAATGAGAGCTAACGTAGAGGACATTAATTTTTGTTTTTGTGTTTATATGTATGATGACTTCAAGGTTAGAAATAACGCTTTGTCTGAATCAAAATATATTGTCTCTATTTTGCATTCTCAAAAATTTCCTTATTATTTTTAAAAGGCGATGAATGAAAATGCAATTAAAATATATTTGGGTCGAGGGGTAATAAGAGCAAAAATATCTTTCTAAGATTTAATCAATACAAGTAGCTAACCAAATTAAACTAACATACCGCGCGAACTCCTTCCCTTCCTGACAATTATCGAGCAAGGATAAAATTCATTAATTCAGTGATCAATTCAGTGATCCTTATCTCACAAATTAGTTTTTCACGTCGTAAATTCTCATAATTAGATCTTTGAATACACTTCCTATTAGTTCTACTACATAATAATAAAGTTAAAGTTAATTGAAAAAGAGAATATCGCGTTTTTTACGTGTTTACAATTTGATAAACGATGAATTCCAGTGTCAGAAATATGCTAATAACCGCAACCCGGAATTAATATTTGTTACGCGGAAGCGCGAATACTTCCTTTGTTCCATATATATATAAAGACTTTATTGTACCGATATGGTAAACTTAAGCCGATTTCAATTAATTTTACTACACGACGCTCATTCTCTATTCCGCCTATTCAAGACACGCATAACAATTGACATTGCATCCGGTCCCCAACGAAGGCATACCAAAAGAAAAATGACGTCTGATAAAGCAGCGAACCCTTTGCCTTTCCGCCATCACTCACTCAATAGCCGCAACCTCGAACTCTACATATATCCCCTCGCGCCTATCCCTATTCGTCCCTCTAATCCGCCTGAAACCGAGGCAGTGAAAATTCTCGTCGCGATAGGCTTTATGCGCGAGTGTTCGCGCATAAAGCGAGCGGATGAAAGAAAAGAACGCAAAGTTTCTGCCTTCTGCCCTCCCCCGTCGACGCTCCAGAGATGAGTGTCAAACGAAGAAAAAAAGCAAACGACAAGTACATAAGTGCGCCGGGGGGGATAAAGGGAAATCCATCAGGGCCACGTACATATAGTACCCGCTTTTGGCGCGGCGCGGGCTAACGAGGAGCGCATCATCGCCGCAGCGCGACAAAACTTATTCTCCCCGTCCCTCTTTGCGCGAAAAATATCGAGCGAGCGAGAATCAGCGATGAGGGGAAACGTGTGCGTTGCGCACATGAAAGCCTATTGTTCGGAGGCCCGATTACAGCTTTGTCTTCGTATCATACATGTTATATGGCTTTAATGCGCGCTCGAGAGCGTTACAAAGTGCACACGTCGCGCGCGCATACGACACGCGCAAAATAAAGAGCAATTATATGTACGCGCGCGGGCGTTGCATTTGCATTAGCAGGTGGTGCGCGCACAAAGGATAAGTATACGGCCGCACGATGATTTTCCGTAACACCTTGCGATATGGCAGTACACGAGTACACTCGTCGTGTGTACAAGATTGTGAATCACGTTCCGTCATTGAGCGATTCTCTCTCTCTTTGTCGTCGTCGTCGAGCGGCTTTTTGCCACATGCCTATACACCTGAGCGGTAGACGCGCGTGTGCGAATCCTTCAGGACGCACGGCTGTGCGCGCAGCGACGCGGAATGGAATTTCGAAATGCGTACATACATATATACGTATACACACCGTTGCGATGATTGTGTAGTCGCGCACCCGCGCGTTATGTGAATTTTCCACGTGCGGCCGGGATTAATTTGACGTTTGCGAGGAGCTAACGAACAGCTTGAAAGCCGCCGCGCGTGTATTGCAATTAGTCGTTTGCCAATAATTGCCTGCCTTAGGATCGTTTAGCAATCACTTTTGTCAAAACTTATTATTAGCTTTTAGTTTCCAGCGGTTAGAAAAAACGTGGGTATGTAGATATATGTGTTTTCTACTTTGTAAAGCGTAACGCTATTTAAATATTGCGACTAACGGAAGATAGGATGAAGGGTTCAAATGCGGCTTACCAAATTTTAAATGACTATAATATAAGAAACTGACTACTCTCGAAAGTTGAATTAGTGAAAATTGCTCCACCATTTCAATTAGTAGAAAAAACTACTAATTTATTAGTGAATATTCACTATTTCATTAGTGGTTTTTTAAAAACTACTAATTAAATTAGTAAAAACTACTAATCAAAATAGTAGTTTTAATAAACTACTAAATGAAATAGTGAATATTCACTAATAAATTAGAATTTTTTTCTACTAATTGAAATGGTGGAGCAATGTTCACTAATTCAACTTTAGAGAGTATAATTTAAGTACAATTGAGTATAATTGAGCGAGTATAATTTTTTTAATGTTTCGGAGCGATTAACCTATAGGACATTGTGTTAAAAGTAGTATGTCAAAAGAATTTTAAAACAGTCAGAGTACTAAATCGAAAATTTTTGACTTAATAAAAACCTATATTTAGATATTTGAATTATACGTTTGCATGTTCTTCTTATTACAGAACTAGCTGTTTTTCGGAGTCTCTTTTTATTTCATTCACAAAAAAGTAATATAATATTCCGTAACAGTATCGGAAACCCAAAGGTGGCCGGCATTAGAAACTCTTAGCTATTCCACAATTAAAATTAAAATGAATTTATGAAAAATACTTTGTATTAAAATTAAATTGGAAAAATGTCAAACATCTCGAAACGATGAATTTTCTGATTTACAAACACAGACAATATTAAGCTACTGTCAGTCGTATCAGATGATGGCACCACGCATTATAGGCATTGGGCCATATTACAAGTTTCCACGTTTCACATATACGATAACGAGGCGTGTAACAGAGTGCAATTACAATATGAAGATGAGCAGAAGCGAGCCAGTCGGTCACATCTGGTGCACTGGCGCATTATATATATTTATGAACTCTCATTACGTCACAATATTTATTCTTTTACAATATAAAATTTAATTGATTGGCTACTACTGCTCATATAAAAAGCAACGAAGCTTTAAACAAACATTCTCAAATGTGCTTGTCTATATAAGTGAATAGGGGTAAATCCGGATATTGGGGCAAAATCGGAATTCTCAATTTCTCGGTTACTACTGGTGCGATCTATATAATAGTTATGGTATCTCTTTGAGAATGTTCCTATTATCATTTTGTATATTATGATCGGCATGTCAAAAATAGCCTCGTGTTGACTTTAGAAGAGGTCAAAGATTGGTTAGCTCGCATGATCGTGTTCATCATAACAGATAGTAATCTTCCTGTAAGCAACGTATTCTTTCAGTAAGTCCCTAACCTTATTCCCCTAACCTTAACCTTATGTTATACTGAATAAATATATAGGAGTAATTTCGTATCTCAATTTTACTTTTAATTGCAAAAAAAGAATAATGAAAGTATCTGGTTTTACCCGGAAAATTTTTTTATCAGGTAAAATCAAATACTTTCGTAACTTTCTAATACAATTTTTTACAAATATTTTGTTGGCTAACCAAGTCGCATTTCAGTTACCTGAATGTAAACCAAAAACAATTCTAGTGTTAAATATTGTTACTATTTTGTTATCTATTTTTAATAAACAAATTCCAAAAAGTATCCCGTTTTACCCCAGTCTCTCTTACATAGAAAAAAGATTATTTGAAAGGCGGCAAAAGGCACGTCGGCACTCGAGAAACGTTTACAGCGGAGAATTTCGGAGTCCTCGTCGCCCTCGGAAGACAAATTTTTCGAAGTCTAAGTGGCGGCACAGGTCTCTCGAAAAGCCAGCGCAATCCACGCGTGTGCCCCGCTTCTGTATAAGTACGCCTGCTTGCTTGCTTGCTTGCGCGGCTTTTCACGCCACTTTGCGCCCGCAATCCTTTACATCATCCCGCGGTCTTTCCATCCACCTCCTCACTCGCGGCTCCTCCTTCCTTTTGATACGCCAAGCGCGCGTAATGTCCCAAGGAGCTCGCGAAGGCTCTTTTAATTCTCACGCAACCGTGCCTATGCCGCGGGCCGCTTACTTAATTGCGCGAGCATAACGACGGCTTTGCGAGCGAATTTGCATCTCTAAACGCGCCGGATATATCGAACGCGGCCGCACGCGCTTTTTTGACTTACGACTTCGCTTCTTTCTCTCTCGATTTTTTAAGTGCGGAGGCCTCCAGGGCCCGCGTGGGACAAAGTATCAAGTTTACCGCGTGGCCGTGGTCTAATTAGCTTTATGAGGGGCAAACACCGCTAGCTGGCTGGCTGGCTGGCTTGCTTTTTAATTGACGTTTTAAGCTTCCGAGGGAAAAACGTTTAAATTATACTAATAAAACGCGATATGCGTTCGTTGGAGGGCTCGAGCAAGCCTATATACGCGTGCGGCTTTTACGCTCGTCTACGATTCCGCTATGCGCTATACGTTTTAAATACTGACTGCGGCTTAGAGCTATTCGAGCAATGAAAGCGTACCAATGGCTGGTGCGTCGTGTACTTATCGTTTTTCTTCGGGGGATGAAAGTTCAAAGACTTTGCTAACGTTTATGCACGTTATGAAATATATAATGAGCGTCCGCTTTGAAATAGATCCCATGGGAAAAGGTGTAATCTTTTATAGTCCAGATAAAGTAAATTAGCGGGGAAAAGGATATTCTAGGCAATAATTTCTAACCAAATTAGAATAAACTTTCATGTAATCATAGTAAATTAATCAATAAATAAACAATTACAGTAATTCAAAAAGCAATATTATAATACAATATATTAGTGAAATTTATTTGCATTTGTATATATTTCGTTATGCATATAAAAATTACTTTTCACCTTTATCATACAATAATAATTAAATTTCATTCGAATCGAGGTACAAATACCTGACCACCTAAATGCTCTAACGCCCTATCGACAATTTCATTCGTTAATTTGCGTAAAAACAAAGAGCCAGCAAAATGACAAACGAACCGCACCGTTGAAGTATGTAGCAAATCAACGCGCGTGCTTGGACAGATAGCACCGAACGAGCTACTGTGTGACGCGCGGCATCACGCGCATCACATCACTGAGGATATTTGCGACGACCACATCAAAGCTTGCTACACTTATCAGGCACCCTCGCCCTAAACGAAAAAAAATCTCCATTTGTCCTATTCAGTCACTCTTTGCATTGCGAGCCTCGTCGTTCAACGCACATGCGCGCAGCCTATTTACACGCGTGCTCTCGACTGTAATTAGCGATTTCTCCAAGCGCGTTCGATTGCGAATGCGCCTGATGGCCTTCCGATGAGCCCGAACGGGCGTGTGCGGATTTTCTTCGCGCAATTTGCCATGGAAATTACGCAACGCAAGGCCGCGCTATCGCGAGTATGTATATATATGTATACGGCTGCATGCGGGCTTTTCCTCTCCTCTATACCTATATTTTTTCTCACGCGCTCCATAACGAAGCGCATGCTCGCGCCGATTGGGCGCGGATGCTCAAGGATGTGGCCCGACCCCCCAAGGCTTTTTCTCTCTCTCTCTCTCGTGCAGGTATGCGCGCGCGCGTTCGCGAATATATAATGACGTGCGAAGAGCGGGAAAATCGTTATGAGACGCGGATTACCATACGCGCGCGTTGGCCATTGTTATGTGTGTGTATGTATAGCGTCCGAATATAATAGGCTTACTGGAGCGGGAAATTTCTTTTGTTGCCGATGCGCACCTGCGGCGAGCCTCGTGCCGCGCGACGCTATCGCAGGCCTGTCGCTCGTTAATGCAACAAAGTGCTTTTAAGTTTTCCGTATACCGATAATAGCGACTGCACGCCGATTCCGCGTTGTGTCGCCGCCGTCGTTGCCAGTACCGCTACTCATGCTTTGAATGAACAAAGCTGCGCGAACGAGCGTGCACTCGGGGAGATTGATGAATGAAATTTCAGGCGTTTGAGAGGCCAATGGTACTTTAAATTCTCGTAATTAGCTGAGATTGTAGACGATACAGAGATGTTATGTTTTCTGTAATATACATATGTGAAGTTTTTTTTTAAATAACTGGTATAATTTATTTTATTAGAATTTTATGGATCCAAAGTAAACTTTTTATTAACATATTAACGTATCAATACAGGCGAAATTTTGAATTATTTTTATTTAATCATTGTATACCTTTGACAAGCTATGTACCTAATTACCGTTTCATGATTCTAAGAATTTGTAAAGACTAATGCTGACATAATACCAAACCCATCAATAATCTTCAGATAATTACGTTACGCACTTAATTATACAGAAAAGAATTTTTGAAGAAAAAGATAAAGAACACAGAGTATTATAAATAATAACTTTAATAACTTTATCACTATAAAAACAAGTTAATTTGAGGTTCGTAAGAAGAAATGACAGCCTTAACTGAATAGTCTTACAGTTTTAAAAGCATTAGAATCAAGGTGAACGTCGATAGCGCAACCAACAATTGTTTTGGCTAACCAATGAAGACTTTTTAAGGAAACTTAAAACGCACATAAAACATAACTGTACTCAAAATATTATAGAAAATAAGAGTAAGCAATCAAAATGAAAATTATTAAAACAATAATTAGTTAAAGCAATTCATTTTCATGCAGCTCAAAATAAAGGAATGAATTGAAATCATATAAAAATACAAAGCTTCCTCTTTGAGGAAGCAAAACGTCATTAAGTTCGATACGAGATTACATCTTTATTGAAACAATTTATGCATTTTAGCAAGTTGAATTATAAAAACAATAGCATATTATAAAACAAGAGACCTATTTATTTATTTATTGGGAAAAGGTTAAATATACAAACTAAAAGCTTTATTAATGTTCGTTAAATTTATGGTGTGTAATGTAAAACAATTTTTATATATATCATCGATTAGATCAGCATAAATTGTTTGTAATGAAAAGACGGACATTTACATGCAGCATGTTATTAAAGGTAATAAGATAAAGGCTAACAACGATACACTGATCAAAATGAAAAAGCCTATATGATTAATATACTATACAAATTAGTACAATTGAACAGGGGAAACTCGAGCAAGACGGTACACCTGGGCAAGACGAAACACCCATTTTTCTTGGATATTATAATATAAGGCACTAAAATAATAGTGAGCGTTAATAGATAACAAACGTTGTTGACTATATGCCAGTATGATTTGGGCGTCCGCGCTGATCAGGTTGACAACATAGGTGAAATTCGATCCTTTTGAGCGTCGATTCTTATGATTTCATCAACGTAAGTAAACGTGTTTATTTTGGGTTTTAGGTGCGCGACTTACTTGAAACTTTCTACAGGGGTATTATATTTTATTTATATTTAAAAAAGTCATCGTTATATAATTTATTTATTCATTGCCCAGCTGATTTTTCGAGCCGACAAAAATTCCCTTCATTTTTGTTGTTATGCAGAATTTTATCAATCTTATTTTTGCTTGGTATTATTTTATATTCTTTTTCGTTATTATAAAACCTGAAAGAATATGTATATTATTTTAATATATTCTCTTTTTTTATTGTTTATTAACGTTTTTCCTTAGTTGTACCGTCTTGCCCGGGTTTTCCTTATGATAAGAAAGTATTTAGAAATAAATTAAGAAAAAACAAAACTTTGATAAATAAGCATTTATTCAAATAATTAGAAAGAGTAATTGTACAGTACAAAATATTGATCGCTTAAACATATATTTGAAATACTAATAACATAAAATTATCAGAATTCATAGTTCAAAATTAAAAAAGAAATGTGAAATCGAATGAATCCTAAGTGATTTGAGATATATCGAAAATTCACAATGGCGTTATCTTTTGCTTCTCAAGTCCCAATGACGTAACCGCCGTCGACGTCTACGCCGACTTTGAAACAAAAATGCAAGAATGCTATATATAGAAAAGGACAAAAAATAAAAGTCGCCCTGGCGCGCATAAAGAACTTGGAAAAGAGCAGCGGCCGCGTAGTACGTCTAAGTGGATAGACCGAGAAGAGGGCATAGAGCCAGCTCTCTCGCTGAAAGAGGGAGGTAGAGAGAGTGAGCGAGCGAGCGAGCGCGAGAGAGAGAGAAAGATCGTATCAGTAGGGAAATCAACGCGTAAACGAGCAACGATCGCCGGCGATGCGCATGTCTCCGACGCTGTCCCCAAGGTATATAACCCGGGGACTGCATTGAACGTGCGCTCCCTCTCTCTCACTTGCAGGAAGATTAAAAAAGGCGTGGAAAAAGGAGGACCTTAAGAGGATGCAATATAAAACGCCGGTGCTGCGGGCGCGCGAGTCGAAGGGAAAAATGAAACGCGTCGCGCGCGCGAGGGCAAAAGTGGCGGCGTCGTATATATCGAATGTATTATTCAAAAGTGAAGTAAGATATTTCACAGACGCGCCGTTATTAAAGAGCCGTGTGCACACGAGTTTTATTATTTATCTGTGCTGGCAGGTATGAAGGAAAGCCGCGCGGGAGTGATGAATAGAGCGAGAGCGAATAAAAGGAGAACCTGCTTTGCGCAAACCTTTAATAAACTTGCAAAAGAATACATCATTTTTTTCCCCTTTGCCATTCCATTTTTAAGTTGAGAGTGAATTAAATTTTTTGAAAAGCTATTTAGTATATCGCGGTAACATTTAAAAGCTTTATTTTCAATGCTTTAAAAATGATAATAATTAATATAAAAAAGTAAGCCGATTAGTATTAGCTCGAATGATACAATAAAACGGATGGAACAATGGACGCAAACTTATCAAGGAGCGCGGGAGCGCTCCGAAGGCAAGTAGCTGTCCAATGTAGAAAGAGCCTGAGGGACGACCGCACTACATATACTTTGAAATGGGCGCCCGAGAAATTGAAATTTAATATGTACAATCTTTTCCGATAATAATGATCGATTTGTGAAATTCGATAAATATAATTTAACGTATACGTGGGGCGAAAGCAAGCCGTAAAATAATGGCAATAGTAATGAACCAGCAGACAAGGCAGGGTGAAAAAATTCGTTGGCCAGAAATAAATCGGAAAACGAAACACGCGCGAGAGAGAGAGAAGCCGCGGGAGCGAACGAATCGGGGTATAGAGCGTCGTTCTCGCGATGTGCAGCATCGGAAAATCGAAAATGCAACGAGCTGAACCAAGAAACGAGGGCTCGTTCTTCCTACGTGTGTGTGTGTTTGTGTATCTCCGTCCGTGAGTCTCGAAAGCCAATTCGCCCCTCCACTCCGGCCGCCCTCTTTTTTTACGCGCCGGAAAATGAAGCCGACGACTTGATTTAACTCGCGCGCGCCTCGTAAAACAACTTCAATTTCGCGAACGGATTTTGTTTTATATAGAGAAGTGGATGAGAGGAAGTTGAGCGAACGAAGCTAATTTAACTTTTCTGGCATTTTGCAAAAAATCACGTGGTCGTTAAAAGTTCGCCGCTACGTGTTCCCAGCCATTTGTTTTGGGGGGGATTGTAGGATTATTTGACTTTGTAAGAAGCGAGTTAATCTAAATGGTCTCGAGCAAATTCAATTAAATATGCGGATTGGTTTTGAATATGCTCGCAGCTTCGTTATTATTTTATGAAAAATCTTTAAGCGCCTTTTTATAAGTGGAACAAGTGGAGTATTTTTCACAGGGTAATTTAACGAAAGTTGTAACGAAGCGCTCGAATTCAATAAAACTTTAACCCTGAATATTCTTTTCAACCTTATACTTGCATACAATCTTCACGATATTGAATTTTGAGCGAAAAAGTTTAAAAGAATATTTATAGCATTTGCCCCTTTTAAAAACTTTACATAGTGAAATAACTTTAGCGATCTTTTTTTATAAATAAATTAATGCAGAGGGGATTTATTTAAATGAAAACTATTATTTATAGTAACAAAAAAATTATGGGTTTGAAGAAGACTTTTTGACAAACAAATTCAGGAAATTTCATACCTTTTCAAGAAAATTCAATACCCTGAGAACTTTTCGAAATGGCATTTTCTCAATAGCTCCCAAGAGTTTTCCATCAGCGCGTGCATCGACAATATGCAAAGTAGGTTATTAGTAAATAGTGTACGATTGAATAGAAAATTTTCAAATAATTTTTACGCGGTCAAGTATCTGTTTTCCTTATATCGAATGAAAGTTTGTGATATTATATAGCTTCAGAAAGTTTATGAATAGTTTTCACGAATACCGAATAAGACAAAAATCTTGTAAGGAATACTATATTTTTCAACAGATGGCAAGTTAATAATAGTTAAACTGAACATATGAAAACGGTAAAAAACCATCGAAACTACTTTCCCCAAGGAACAATGATTTCTAGTTGAATATACATAGACATTTAATTCTGTTCTCCATATTTACTCTACAATAAGCATTACAAGTGATTGTAGAAAATAACTTTTTTACTCCTCCAAAATGAAAAATCAGATCAATTGTTTTTTTTTCAAACAGGGAATGTTTCTAGCCACGCTTGAACGCTATTTATACGTATTTCTTAAGAAAAAAAATATTTTACAATAAACAATTACGTCGAGAGATCGAGCAAACGATTAACCCAAATCCAGAGTATAAAAGCTCCCCGAGAGCTACTCTCAAGTGCTGGATTCGCGCGAGAATCAGCGCGACAAAAGTCCCATCCCGCGAGTGCGCGCATATCAACCTCGACCGCGTTAAAAGAATTCAAGCGTGCGCAGAGCGCTGAAATAAACGTCGCAAGCGCGCGCGACTCGCATCCGCAGCAGTATCATATCTCCCAGGGGGTGAACCCGTCACGCTCCCCTTTCTTATATATACATACTCCCGTCCTTTCTCTCTCTCTCTCTCTCTCTCGCGCAGTAGCAACCGCACACGGGCGCGGATGTAGGTATGAATTATTAATGTCCGCGTATTTCACGGTATATGGCGCAGGCCGTGCGTTACGCAACTCGGGCTTCTATCCGATGAAAGGAGAGAGAGAGAAATGTACGGTGTGTAACGGGGATGCGCGCCACGAGCGATTGACCGATTCCTATACGTGCGTCTGTGATGTGCGCATCTGGCGTGGGGGAGGATAATATGCGTATGTACGCTTGTAAGGCTCGGTTATGTATGCGTCATATTATGCGTGGACACGTTGCTCGGCTTTACGAGGGAGGATCCGAAAGAGATTTCGGATTTTTACTCGGTAGCTTTCAGGGGCTGAGTCAATATTAGTCATCGAGGGGGAGACGCGAGGGCGCGCGATTAGTTTGGCTTATCGTTAACTGCCGGGGCTAATTACTTGATTTGGCCGTGACACTGGGGGTGTCGTGACTAATCTTTTGCTCAACAACTGATTTTGAATATTCTGCAGGAAAATATATGCAACGTCTCGGCTTTTTTTACATTATAATGAGGTTATATTTTATCAAGTTGAGCATCAGATCAGACGTAATTCTCTTATTTATATAAAGTTGTTAAATTTTAATTAACATAATTACCGATTTCATTACTAATTGGACTGTATAATGTAGGAGTAAATGCATTAATTATGTTAATTAAATTAATAAACTTGAGAAAAGGTTTATAGAATTACATTTAAAAACTACGGAGTTTAAACATTCATTTAATATTTGAAAATTTGTAATATATGTCAAGAGATTCTCTAAGGTATTTACAAGAATTAAAATTATTTACCTTGCACTTATTGGGATTAAACTGAGTGATATCAAATATTTAACATTCATAAATTTAATTTAACCGTAGAGACATTTCATTTACCGTAATTTGGTTAAGTCGTAGTTCGTAGAATTTCACTTTCTGCCGTCTAGATCGTTTTGACGAGTTCCTTCCAGAACATGAACAAAGTTACGTAACTAAAATAGTTTTGTAATAGCTTTTTAAATGCCACGAACTTAAGGTTTTTTACACAAGTTTGCGAGTTTTAAAACATAAAAGACCTAAATCAGCTAGAAAGTTATATTCAGTTAATAAAAAAAAGATTATGAACTTGTTCTCGCACTAAAAGTAGTTTTTTTATATGTTCAAGTGGGCAACTTAATTTACAAATATTTTATTAAAACTGAAATGTTGGTGAAATTTTGTCGAGGACTTAAAGAACTGTAAATATTATAAATCAAAATTAAGAAAAAGTGCGAAATATGACTGTTTCACTATTCGTATGTCCATATAACTAGCGAATCATTTATGTATCAAGGCCAATCATATCAACCTGAAAATCCATTAACCTACAAAAATATTAAAAGTATCTTCTTCTACCAAAAATGTATAATTTAATTGCAATAAGCACAGTTTCAAATCAAATGTACAACTCTCAGCCAAACTCCTTAAATGAAAAAATATATATATTTTGAAGTAATTTAAAAGGATGCTCCGGTAATTGAAATTATCGATACATCGACTAAACTAGATAACGTCGAATATCTAGGTCAAGGTCGAAGTCATCGTAAAATATTTTATTCAAGAGATTCTGGGTTAAGTTGTGCACTCGACGTATCGCGAAATTGCGGTCCTAATGCATTCTCGCATTGTATAATCTTACTCGTAGCTAAAACGGGAGGTTCTAAAACGGCCGCACGTTATGTTTAGCTCTACGGATTAATAGGGGTACCACCTATAACAGGAAAAAAGTTATCGGTGCATCAATTTTAAACTCTTCTTTTACATGCTCGCGCTGCATAAGAAAATTTTCTATTTCGAGAGAGTAGTAATTATAATAAATGAATGAAAATTGATTTTCTCTTTTCAGTACGAAAAATTTTGTTGAGGGTCACCTACGCTTATTTCTATATGATTGGCGGCGTTTTTTTTATTATTAACCTTGCCAGAAATAGTACAAAACTAAAACACGAAGTCACTTTATACTTATACAGGCTTGCAATATTATACTTTTTAAATATTTATAGAAAAATTTGAATAACAAGACTCTTGATTTCAAATTGAATCAAGTTTGTCTAGCAACAAGCCATGCATGAACCGTTTCACAAGCCAAATTAAAATTTTAATTACGATAAGCCAAATGAAAGGTTCAACAACAGAAGGTTATTAAAAACGAAAATTGAAAATACTACTTTCCTTGGCATAATAAGTAAAAAAAAAACTAATTGCTTTTAATGCGGTTATTCACTTTAAAGCGAACGAAAGCCCTATACAGAACCTAATTTGCCGGATGACCTGTTTCAACGGACTACCTATACAACACGAGCAGAGCGCGGCCGAAATCAGAGCGGCGTTCCTTAAAAATAAAAGAAACCAAACATCGAGAGCACACGCGCGAAGAGGTATACACACATACTTACTCACGCACGTGCTCGGCTTGGCAGTAAAACAGCAAACACGAGAAATGCATCGGCCGGGACACGCGTAATGCAAGGGAGTAGGTGAGCGAAAAAGAAAAGGAGGAAGGGAGAGAAGGGAACACGGGAAATGCATCGTGCGTTAAAACGTGCGCGCAGCCGGGGGGATGTAGGTCAAGGAAGGCACGTCAGCTGCGGGAAGAGGTCGCGAGCCCCGGAAAGTTTCGAGCTAACGTACACTGCCTGCATATATGTTCGCGCGTGCGTGCGCAAGCGCAGGGTCAAGGACGGAAATGCGCTCGCACGTCCGGGATTGCTTGACGTCCGGAGAGCATCTGTGCTGATAGGTATAAGAAGTATGTGTGTGTGTGTATGTGTGTGTGTGTATATATAGAAAGTGTCGCGCTTTTATTGCGCCCTGTTTGCGGAGGCGGCGCGCGCTGGTCTTTTACTTTCGTTCTGACGTCGAAAGGTAAGTATAGAAAGCGGCGCGCGAGGGCATTTTTCGACTGCTCTCTAAAAATGAGCCTTCATTGAACGGTATTGTGCTGATGAATGGAGGAGAGATTGTATAGAACAAGAGAGAAAGATTGGGATTTATAGGCGGTGCAGTATAATTTACATATATCGAGATGGAGCACATTAAATTCATCACTGTACATGTATACACGCGGCATTGTTGTCCAGCTTGATTGACTCTCAACTTGTTTTCGATTAAATTTCATTAAAAAAAAAAAAAGATTAATCAGTCGTATTGAATGTTAATCATAATTGAACAAAGTTATAAAATTGTAATATACATAACGAGCGCAGTGTTCGATGATTTTGTTAACGGCGCGTTCTTGAAGTGATAAAATCGATATCACCATACGGATATGGTAATAAAAGCAATAGGTGCAAGCACAGCTAAAAATATAATGCTTGTAATATTATTGCTATATACCTTATTACTCAATTAGATAATGTGGAGAACTATTCCCAGAGGGAGGCGTGTGATATATATACGCATCAAGTCGCCACAGGGGTCAATTTATGTGGAAAGAAAAGAAAAACAGGCTTAGACTCACCTATCATGAGCAGAGCGACAGCTATGTGGTCACGGCCCGTGGCCCTGAGTGCGCCCAGCAGCGCTCCGGCGCCGGCGCAGACGAGCCCGACGACTCCGACCCCGAGGATGGACCAGCGCACCGGTGGCGAGCCCAGGCCGCAGCACTGTTTCGGTACCGCGTCCCTGTAGAGAGAGAAGAAAGATAAAAAAAACACGTCAAGTCCACACCGCTATACGCTCGCTCCTCGCCTGCTCGCGCTTGCTGTACAGTATGACCCACTGACACACTGCACGCTTCTGTCTCTCTCTCTCTCTCTCCTCTTTGCCGTCTTCGTCGTAGGCTCTGCATCTCCACGAACGCGTGAATGAGATACGCTCTTTTTAACTCTGGCAGATATTTTTAGGTGTCAGTTTGCACGCGCGCGCGCGCACACATACGTGTTGTGCATGCTATAATACACCCAAACGGTATAATTACGAGGTTGTTAACCCTTCTGTCGCACCGGCTCGTTGGCAAAATGGTTCTTTACAACGGTTGGATATTCGAGTAACGGACAAGTGGCAAATATAAAGCGCTGATAGTTTAGGAAGTTCAATTATTTCCTCTTCTGAGATAATCTCGATGTAGAAGTGAATTGTAAATATATAATTTTGAAAATTGGTTTAATATTTGAAATGTAATTAACTGTTATTATCATATTACCATGACTTTCTAGTTCTGTAAAGCATTTTAAAACTTTGATTGTACAGGAGAGTGAAGTAAAGTATTGAATTAAGACGGAAAGATTAGAAAAAGATTGCTTCGATACACTTGATAGCATTTACCTTTTTGTCGTCATGGAGAACGGCGTTCACAGTTAATCACGGAACTTCAGTTTAAGCTTGGATTTATAGTTAAACTCTTTTCTATGCAGTTGTTATGCATAGATCATAATAAAAATTAAATACAAAAAGCTGTAAACGCTAAAATAAAAAAAAAACTAAAAATTTCTATAATACGTTTAATTACTTTTTACTATTTTTATGTAGTTTAAGTTGGAGGCTTTTATGGATTGTTTTTCCAATGGCATGGCTGCCATTATATAAAGGTCGCCTTACAAAATAATAAATACGAAATAAATTCTTAGTATAAAGCTATTCTAGACACTGCTTTGTTGTCAATACATTTATATAATACATTTCAATTTCACCAATCAACCACTCAATCATTTTTTATTTTTCTTTATCCTAATCATTAAACATCCGGTTTTTAAATTGAATATTCTTATAGAAGATATATCTCTATGTATAGATATAGCATCAGCGACAAGTTTTTCATCCTACTTACTGACATTAACATCAGTGTCACTTTAATGCAGGAAGACATTAAGTAATATATAACTTAAATAATTCCTCATAGATCCAATAATCAATAAATCTATTCTAATATTATACTATAGTTTTATCAAACCACAAATCTTATATATGTAAAAGATAAAAAATATTGGCTATGGTGTCTGAAATATATAACAATTTGTTATTATATTCATTTAATTTTCGCTCCAACACATTCACCGATCGTGTCAAAATTTTTGCAAATTAACTGTTGCATTGCCGCTAATAACGTTTTATTGAATTTTAACGGCAATAATATACCTTTCGAATATTAATTTACCAAAGTAATACATTTCGGCGACCGTACATTTATAATCCGTTAATTACAGCAACAACAGCTGCGAAATTATAACAAACAATGAAAGGAAATCAATGGTCGGACGCGGGGGCGGCAGAATTTCAATTTCCGACAAAATTACTTGCAAAACTTAGATTAAAACTTCTGGGGCAGTCTACAGATTGGTTAGCAGCTTCTCTATCCAGTTCTGAAATGAATTGCCGGTATATAGAATGTAAACCTAGTTAAAGTTGGATAGCAAACTAATTGACTAGAAGGAAACTACTCGTGGAAAGAGTCGGGGCATCGGCTGAATTTGCCCGCTACTTTCTAAATTAATAATAACTCCTTCCACCGCTCCTTGGGATACACTACCTGCGCTGCGCCGATCTCCTATTATCCGCACGAAAATCCATTTTTACGCATCCATACTCCTATATATAGGTATAAATAGTCGGGCGTGTATGCACGCGAGCTTCTTCCGCGCACATCAGCGTTCCGCACTCGAGTTGCTCTGCAGCGCGCATCCTCGTCGTCCCCATCGACTACATCCCTTTGGTATACATCCGCCCGCTTGCGCATTTGACTTGGTGTGTAAGTTCGTAAAGCCACCTCCGGTGTGCAAACTCTCTCTCTCTCTCTATTTCACTATAGCTGTGTGCATGCCTCTATATATGTATATAAGTAGTCGTGTGGTGGAGTTTCGAGATAGCGCGGCAGGAGGCGGAGAGAAGACTGCCTCGGAGATTACAGAGGAGCCGCGACGGAGGAGGTGGAGGAAGGAGCGTTTTGCTTAATGAAAACCCGGCGGCAGTAGCAGTAGCAACAGCAGCGGTGTGTACGCAGATGGCTGACAAGCTGCAACTACGACGGCTGCGTCGCAGATCCGTTCGTCGTCTTCGTTTCCGCTCTGTCTCTCTCTCTCTCTCTCTCTCTCTGTTTTTTTTTCATTGCTAATCCACTTGCGAAACCTGTCGAGGTTTTCAGAGGCAAGTAGGTGGTGTATGTACTCCGCTTTCCTTCGCGAGCTCTTTAATTACGCAATTGGTGGACCGATTGTTCGAGGGAAATCCTCTCGTTTCTTTCTATTAGACTGCTGGTTAAGGAGAGAAAGAAGGCGATGCGGCTCTCCGATGGATACCCATGATTACTTGATGAGACGATTTGTTTATTTCCATCATTTGTGTGAAAGGTGTTTCAAGTGAAAGCTTATAGTATATGTTCGATGCAAACAAACAAAGCATTCATTAACTGTATCAGTTTAGGCCTTAATTAAGCTTAAACATTGGTTCTGCAAAAATCAAAACTTAAACTTATTATTAATTGCTAATTTTAGAGAACCTACTTTACGACGCGCAGAACAGTAGAAAATGTAAGGAAGAATAACAAATGTTTTCATCTTACTTAAGACAAAAGTATGTGCGCAGATTAATGAAATTAACTCTGGATTGCGGGTCACTGTGCCTGGCTTCGTCCACTTAATGCATCATGTGCGCACGTGCTCATTGCTACTCACTTAACTCTTAGTAACATTTTTGTGCATAGAGCATAGCGCTACTAAGTCACTTAGCATTTTTAATTAACTACATTTTCTTCATTTTAAAAAATATCCTCCGCCGTTTTTAAAGCTGCCCGTTCAGGTATAGAGCAGGCCAGGCGCTTACGTTAAACGAGAATGCATAAATTATAAATTATAATAAAAGAATGCATCCAATCGGACATCACAAAGAAGAAAATAGGTATAATAAGTTAAACGCAGATAACGTTGAACGAAGAGAGTTTCACTGCATAAATCAACAACCAATTTGCGGCATTAAAAGTCAGCGAGATGAAACCTCGAATAAGTACGAGAGATTCGCGCCCGTCATTTCGCGCGCGGCGTTTCACGGAGTCACAGGTAAAGCGCGAGTCCTACAAACACGCTTGGCGAGGATAAAAAGCGCAGGCAAAGCGTTGCCGGCAATCAAAGAGCGATTAGCCGACTGCCTTCCTGGCATCAGTAGGATACCTCGCGCGCGAGCGCAACCTAGCGCTTTAATTATTCGTGAATGAATGAACGCACATCGTTGCGATGAACTACGCGCGAGCGCGAGGAAAAATGCATGTGATTCTATGAGAAACAAAATAATACCAGAGCACGACGCTTGTTACGTTTTCCCACGACTCGCTGAAACGTTGCCTCTTCTTCTGTAACGAGTGAACGCTAAAGAATCGCAGTCCTTCCCATTTCTCCGCCTCCTCGCTCTTTCCCCACCACTGCCACATGCGTGTTCCTCTTTTCGCCGGCTCTGGCGTTGATGAGGGTGTCGAGATATGAGGAAGAAAATTATTTCGTTGCCCGGAGCTGCTTGTCTTCGGCTTCATTCCTGTACACTTGTCGCGTGAAAATTGAGACTCTGCACGACACTCCCAGCAGCATTTCATTTTGTTGTATGTGAAATTATTATATTTTTAATTACAGTTTCCTTTCCAGTGTCCATGGGCGACGTTTGAACACCTTTCTCGTTAAATCCGGATATGCGATTGGTTTTCTTGGATTTCAATCACTTTCGTTGTTTCTTTTTTTTTTTTTAATATGAAAAATGATCGTAAAAGTATGAAAAAGTAATTGAGTTACATGCTTCTATCACTTTCTCTCTAGCCAAGTGGATTAAAAATTACGCAACAAGTTAGTAGTAATTTATTTGTTACAACAAAAAATTCACTTATGTATACTTGATAATATTATCCTCTCTTAAAAAAGTGATAGTTGAAATATGTCGTCACAATAAGACTGATTTGATTGGTTGTTAAATATTACAAGATCGCGATTCAGCGCGGATATTTAATATTTTATCTTGTACTTTTATTAAAAGTGTAACCTTAACATTCACTCAAAAAATCGAGATATAAGAAGTTGCTACTTTTAAATAAATAAAAACAAAAGGTTATATATTTTTTAATTTTGATTTGAAAGCATTCTCGACAGAAAAATATTTTATTGGCTGCAGACAATATTTATCTTATGAAAAACTAAATTAGAAAAAAGGACAATAAAATTTCAGATATTAAATATTTTTACCACGACAATATTCCGTTGCGACGATTCATTGTTTCATTTACTTAATTACTTGTAACTTTAATATTGTGAAATAAGGGTATTATACAAAATTCTTTCAGCACTTAATGACACAGTGTGTTCTTAGGACAATGACAAACAATTTTGCTATTTGTTTTGCAATGAACAATAAATGAGAAATCCTTGAGCCGATGTTTGCATTGGAGCGCACTCGAGACATCATAACCCATTTTTTTTTCTCATTACGAAAGTTACTTAAATCTGAAAAAATAGCCGGGAGTTAGTGCGTTTTTAAGGCCCATAAAAACAACAGCGAGGCGGTGAGAATGAAAAGGCAAATACAAAGAAACAACCGCCGGGAGATAAGAACAAAAGTATTCTTCATTTCGTTCTTAGAGGGAGACAAAAAATGGAAGTCGGAATTTCATTTTTTTTTCATTGTGTCGCTCCCCCTGGCTTGTCATTTGCAACCGACCCACAATTACCAGGTTGAGCATAAACGCATAATTGGAGTCGCGCACAAGTTTCCCGTAGTTTTCTTTTTCGAGTCACGTGGGTGAGTACAAAAAAAACGAAAAGGAATACATATTAAATGGGTCGGAAAAATTTTAACCTACGATTCTTTTCCTTAAATTACAGCTGAATAAGGCATTTCTGTTTATTTTCAAGGCTTCGAAACCACTTCTTTCGGTATGCAATCAACGTTATAGTTGTAATCAATTACATTGTGTCACGTACCAAAAGTATTTAGCCAATAATACTATTTTGTTATATAATTTTTCTTTTTAAATTTTTAAATAAAATTTATTATTAGTGTAATTAAAATTATTTCGGAGTACGTACTATGTTAAGTTGCAAAAAAATGAAATCTAAACGTTTAATAAATAATATATGAGCCAAGTTACTAAACAAGTTGACACACTTAATAAATACGCAGGATTATCCTTATGCAACCTTTTAATAACTCTCTTGTAGTATTATTTTCATGACTTAATTTCTTTGCGAAATAATGGTGCGGCAACGAGAAAGACGAAATTCGAAGTAACCATAGGCACAACAATTGTCGCGGCGAAGAATTTTGACGAAAAGCCGCCGAGCTGCTTGGCTGAGCGCTATAGCGCGACACTCGAAATCATTTATCTGGGTCAACGAAAGTTCCCCCCATTGTCTCCTTTGAAATAACATCTTTGAGTCGGTCTCATCGGCAGCGGCAACCGCACAGTGAAAATCCACCTTGATTTCGGGAACAACGCGACGACTCTCTTCGACGTCCGCTTCTTTGTGCGTGCAATACCTACTTCCCTCGACATCTGCGTCGCCGTCGTTGTCGTCATTTTGAATTTCACCGAATGCATACAGCAGCAGCAACACGTCGTACGCGCGAGTATTTCTTTTATGGAAAATTACGGGTTAGCGTAACGGTCTTTATTGTCTTCCTTTTTTTTAAAGAGCTAGCTAGGAAAGGTTTATCGGAAAAACAAGGTTAACGGGATCGCCGCGAGAATTCTGGCTAAGTGTTAAGAATCGGTACTTGGGCGAAACATTACGAACTGCAGTGTATTAGCGTCGATTAAAGCGTAATAAAGTCCGCCTTACTTGGAAATTCCGCTGCCTCTTATAGTAATTGCGATCTTTTCGAGATATTGTAATTTTTTGCATTATGAAGTCATTGTAACGTCGTGCGCCTGCCGGCGTGTTTACTGTTCCGCCTCTGTGTGAAACATATGCATGTAAATAACTGTGCACGCGAGTAGAATTTTAATGTAGGCGGCTTCAAGTATACTCCGCAGCATTTAACTATACCAGTTTGCAAACTGTATACTAATTTTAATTTAATATAAGGTGATGGTATTTCCACATTTCTTGCACGAAAGATATTCTTGTATCGGTTTTCCGGCCAAATATTTCAAAACTTCAAACTCGGTGTATACACTCGTGAAAGAAAAAAGATTCCCCAGTTACTTTTTAGTTATAAATCTCATTTTAACATTTCAAGGTAGATCAAACATTTTTCATCTCGCGCAGGGGGGAGAAAGTAGCTGCTACACTGCCACGTGCTGCACTCCCCTAAATTTCCGAGCCCGCATCACCGGCTACGCGCGAGTACATAAATCCAAAAAGTCCTACATCCTTCCGCAGCATATCCATCCTCGAGTCCATTAATGCGCCCTCCAACGTTTTAAGCTCTTCTCAAAGAAAAAAGCGGAGATATCATTTTTCACGAAAATTATAAAAAATCAAATGTACGATTCATTGCAAATAAAGTGTACATGATAAAAGTATATATATACTTCTCGTTTAAAATTATTTTATAATTATACATGTCTTTATTTATAAAAAAATTTTCTTTCTCATAGTTTGCACACATATTGTAAAAAAAAAGCGCTTGAGTTGCGCAAAATTTCCGTTTGTGAAAGCGTCACGACTCGCAGGAGGAAACTATTATTTTTCGTCGGCGGTTTCGTCACGTACAAGCAATCATTTGGGAAATATCTTTATTATTCCTATAAAGATAATATGCCATACGATGTTAAAAAATTGATGATAAATTGAACCGCTTTGTAGAAATGAACGGTGTTCAGCGTTGCAAACAAATAGTTTGCAAACCAAGTAAACAAATTTCGGCACTAATTTGACCACCCGCTGCATAATCAAAGACTTAACGGGCATAATATTCGGGTACATATCACAATCAGTCTCCCGTTAAAATAAACGCGGCGGCCCCGCTCAACCGAGCCAGTTATAATACACCTTCGTGCACCGCTCGCGCGTCCGATTCAATTTAGCGCCTATATATACCGTCTGGCTCATCCGCGCGGCGAGCAACAATAATCTGCATCGGACGCTACTGCCGAAACCCGCTGGCAAACCCATTATACGTGGATTCGTGCGCATTTATTTAGAAGCCGTCTGCGCGCGCGTCTGTCTGCATCGATCGGCCGCGCCGCGTTATATACATGTGCGTATGGCAGCGCGCGTATATGGCACTCGACGTTCCAGACGCGCGAGCGAGGGAGTAGAAGAAGAGAGTGCGAGGAGAGGGATCGCCCTGCCTTTCTCTCGTCTGCTCCTGTGTGTGTGTGTATGCCGCAGGGGGGAGAGAACGAGAGATGCTTTTTATGTGCGCCCTGCAGTCATTTTTGCGCGAATCAAAGAACATTCAATGGCCGCGTTGCCCAAATGTTGCGCTCGTGCCTGCTTCGCATGGACTTTTTAACTTATGGGGTTCGTTAGGCTATGTAGCAGCCCTTTGGAACGTGAAGGAAATGCTCAAAAAACGTACAATCGTTAATGGGGATACGTTTCCGTTATTATTTGACGTGAAGCAACTTTTCCAACATCTCAGTTATTATCGGCTTTCCCATCTTCTGCACGTGCATCCGCTCTCGTCGCGGCATTTTTTATTCCGTGTGAATACGCGATTTCATTTATAATTCTCCTCATATTCTTAATAATAAATTCCAGGTCAGCTTCCGTCCCCCGTTTCCAATATCTTGGATCCATACGGCCTCCGTTATATGTTCCCGCAGCTTCCACCTTCGAATTCTTCAGTATATATTAAGCTCCATTACCATTATACCCCAATGTCATCCTAATATCTCTTTAATGATTCTTCACTTACATCACATGCTCCGTTTCCTGTTTTTTACGTCACTTTTTATTACGTCCTTTAGTTAATTTTGACTTCTTTTAGTTGTGAGAAAATCATGTTTTACATTGTTCCAACGAAGCGTAATGTTGGAACAATACAAAGCCCGATTCGAATAGGTGACATAAAAACTTACGTTTTTTTTTCTGAAAAATGCGAGAACAATAAGTGGCTTTGAAGTTTACACTTTTATCCATTGAATAAATAGCAATTATTTAAGTTTAACCGGAATGCGTTTAAACGCGCTGGACGACTCCTAAATTATACTTGCGTATATAAGATAAACGATGGCAGTTCAGCATTCCTTAGCCAGTTAGAATTGTACATTATTATGTAAGACCGAAAAATGTACAATAATTTGCTTCATTGAATGGAACAATGAACACTTATTCCACTTAAAAATACCTTCAACGGCGCGTGTTTACGATAAATTTCCCTAACATCATTAGTATTGATTTAAGCTTCTATTCTCACACCTATAACTGGTGGCAAGGAATTCACGCATCTTTGCTCGCATCTTTAGCTACAAATTGTGCAATCCACGTAGCATAAAAAAGCCCATACCATTATAATCCATTAAAGTGTACATCACAAAATTCTCTTAATTACAAAAAAAAATTAATAAAATGATCATCTTTTATTTTTTCAAGAAGAATGCACAATTTGCGAGAAGAAAGTGTGGCGCGTCAAGTAGAATCAACATACGAGCTGCTATTTCCAGGTAACGAAAGGAGGTGCCTCTCTCAACTCCGCGGCCGAGCGGAGCGCCCGCGGTTTTATACGACTCGCGTATATGTATATCTACACTTACACACATATACATATACAAATAGTGAGAGGTGCGCGAGTGCTGGCTCGCGTGTTTGTTGGCGAAACTTTTCAATTTGTTGCGGTGGCGGTGGCGGCGCGCCGGTTCGAAGACACTTTTCGCGGCTGGCTTTTTCCCCGTGCAGCGCTATATAGCTCGAAATGTATCGGGTTTGCGCGCGAGCTCTGCGCTAGCGCCTCTCGATGGGCTTTTATTTCACGCGCCGGCGCGATTGGAAAATGGATAAATTCTAAAGCACTTTGCTTGTTCCATTTTCCCCTCGACGCGCGCCGCGTGGAGGAGAGAGAGAGAGAGAGAGAGAGAGAGAGAGAGAGAGAGAGAGAGAGAGAGAGTTTTGCACTTTTATTGAATGCGCGGGCGCGCGTCAACGTCGTCGTCGAGGTGTTGCAAGTCGAGAATCGATTATCGCTTTGAAAATGTTTTGTACGCGACATGAATTTATGCTTCGAACCTAAGAGAGAGATATAAAAAAATTTATCTTTGTTGTTAAGATCATTCACGTCAAGTCCATTCAGCAATTTTTTAATCATTCTATATCACATTCATTCTATAGAAATTGTTGTATGGTAAACGAAAATTACGATTTGAATTGAAAATGCGATGACTGCAAATTTCAAGGTGGAATATGTTTGTATCGGGTAGTATTAAAATTATGCACTTGGGGAAGACCAAGAGGTGCTTTCTAAATTGTAGAGCATGAAATAGGGTTTTAATGTATAAGAATGTAAAGGTACTCATAAGAAGACCACGGCTCATTGATGATGCGAGCAAGTTTCCCCCATGCTGATACGATAAATGCTTGCGGGAAATATCATTTGTGTTAGAAATTTATTGTCTAGCTCGTGGAGGGGATTATTTATGTGGGTCACGTAAGCAATTTGGACGCATGGAAATTCTATCTCGTATATGGGTTATTCGTTCGCGTGGCTCACCGGAATAACTAACTTTAAAACATATATTGCCATTAAAGTGTAAAGTTTTTATATTAAACTCTGAAAAAGCCATCTGAAAATACATGGAATGTTTAATGAAACGTTTTTTTTTCACATGTAGGTATATATAAAACCGAAGAAATATAACATTACGAAAAAAATAAAATACGCAGCGCTATATCTTATGATGTATAGGATAAGAGATCACAGGTCACAAATTTTTCTACCGTATCTGGGACGTGCAACGAAATCACAAAGTAAGCCTGTGATTATACAAAGATGAAAGCAGAGACCGTTAAAGAAAGGGTAAAAAAATTCAACTGCTTTACTTTTCGAGAAAGGAGGCATCATTAAGCGAATGGCATGATGGGATAGATACATTAGGATAGACACCTGTGAATGGCGTAAAGCGAGCATTGACTTTCTCAGGTCACGGGGCAGCTGAAATTATACGAAGACGCTTTCAGCTGCCCAATGTTTAAGTCTTGCATCATAATGGCCCACAAAACCGTATGAAAGTCAATAGTATTTAAGATGATTAGAGCTTATGGAATGGTGAGAATAAACTTTCTATTCTGTCGTAGATTATAGATTAACTAAATCAAAAGAAGAAAATTCTGTTTCGAATTTGTTCTTACAATCTGTAGCGTTGTAAATATTTTCTAGTTTTAAGCAATATAAAAATCTGCTATGCCAATTTTCTGTACTGCAATTAAATTAAAAGGCAGGTGTTGTGTACAGATAATACAAAGTTCAAAGTGAATAAATTTACATTATTATTTTTAATTACTATTTCTAGTAACAATCTTACATGGAAACGATTAGCAAGGAAATTTAAACAAAAACGTTAGGGAGTGCGTTTAAAATTAATAAAGTTCCATTTTGCTACTTCACAATTATACAATTATAGTTGTTCTAAATATTTGAACAAATATAGTAATTTGGTGTAAACCGTAATTAAGTATTCGAAATCACAAAAAAAGAAAATCGTTTCTTTAATAGTAAATACTGAAACAGTTCGAACTGGATTGAAGCATTAATGATTGAGTCCTAAATGAAACAAACAGCGGCGCAGTTAAAAAGTTGAGGGATGAGAAAAAAGTCGAAATGCCAAATAGGACACGTCAATGCTACAGCTCTTAGTCTAAAACGATCATCAACCTATATGTAGTGAGTAATATTACTTCTGAATAAACGACAGTTTCAAATTGCGTGTCTCTCTAAAAAACAGACAACCAATATAAATTGAGAAATTCGCCTTTATTACTGTAATTAATGACATTTTATAACTGTAAAAATCTCATTCATTCTCAGCAGTATTTTTACAAAAGCATTCGACATTTTTCAATTTAATATTTTAACACAAACAAACGTTTAGACAGCGGCATGTCGTTCGAGCGCCCAATGAAAGTGTTAGACTATAGTGCTCACATTATTCAAAACATCTGCCAGCTCATTCGAGCCCAATTGAAGAATGCGGTACGTTACTTTTCACTCTCAATAAAAATTCATCGCACTGAATTCGATAGCAATAGCACTTCATAAACAAGAGAAACAAATCAATTTCAAGGGTCACGTCGCGCAGCAGCCGACGTAAGACGACGTTTGACTTTGGGCCAATTAAAACTCGGGCTCGAGGAAGCTGCGCTGCGCACGCTAGCGATTTCGTCACGCCTTTAACGGTACTCGAACGGCTCGAGAGCTCGCACCGCGGGACGGCGACGACGACTGCGCAGTCCGATATATTGCCGGCTTCTGGTTTTCGTTCGGAAACACTATTATATGCTTTCTACGCGCCGGAGAAGTTCACGGCGCCTTATGAATATGAAAATTAGCCTTCTCTAATCGATTTGTACATTGTCTGTATAGGCTCGGCGCTTATTTTCCAGCGCGTCCGGTCTATACCAAAACAAATAGATGATGGATATTTAAACTTCGTTCTTGGTATTTAGCGCGCATATTAGTTTATCGTGATGGTTTTTTACTGCTTAATCATGGATCGCTGATGTTCTACATATCATTCAAAAGCACTTATAACGTTGCGCACCATCACAAGTAATTCCCATGCTGAACACGTAAATGCACAATTAATTTATTCGGGTACAACTATTTGAAAGTTTAATTTACATGTTCTTCTTGTTTGCTTATGAATACTATCTTACAAACATGATGCCAAAGCCGAATTTTCAAATAATTGTATAATATTCGTTTTAATTATTTCTGAATATTTGATCAGAAAATTATGAGTTGAAAATTAATTTCAATCCATTTTTATTGTACCCATAAAATGCTTCCGGAATGAAAATAAAATCAAGGACAAATGAAAGTAATGCAGCAATTACAGTATACAAGAAAAATTTACGAATGTCGGCCGTAATAAAAGTTAAACATAAGTATTTATCATAATAAAGTTCAAGCAATACTTTCACTTGCACTATACGAAATTTGAAAAAAAAAGATGGGATTGTCAGGAATAGCTTATAAACTTAGATCTCAACATTCAGTGCCTAATAAAATCCCCGCGAAAATTTACTTTTCGAGCCAACGGAAGAGGCAAAATGCGAAATCTCGATAATGGGCCTCGCGAACAACGGCGCCAATTTTCTGCGTTTCCCGGTGCACCTATAGTATATAACGGACGCGGGCGTGCATTATTTTTCGCGTTACTCCGCCGAAATCGCGGAAGTGCTTTCTATGCCGCTCGTGTGCGCGCAACGCGGAGGACATAAATCTCCACCGACATTATCATTAATCGAAACTGACACAGAAAAAAAACCGAGACACGCGGGACAACAGCGCGGAGTCGCATACTTACACACGCACGCGCGAAGAAAGAAAAACGAGCCGCGGCGGTACACTTTTTGCCGGCGACGAATACGCGCGTACGTACAACAATTACACGGCTTTTTCCTGCGCATGCAGCAGTAATGCTAGCCCCCTCCGCTTTTTTTCGATATCTAAATATAGCGATGCATTTTCGTAGCCCGTAACTGCCTATATACGAAGGTAAAAGAGAGAGCGCGCGGAATCCGGCTGGCAAACTGAGTGTGTATACGCCCCCTCGTGTGTATAATAATCGGAGAGGCAGCTCCTCTCGCGAGTGAGCGAGCGGGAGAATCAGTGATCTCAATTTTAACTCTCGCGCGCGTGGGGCTCACTTTCACGAGGTGCGCGCGCGAGGCCTGAAAAATCGAACGAAGAAAAAGGAGGCGAGATCCTCTCCGCGCGCGCGCAGCGAAGGAGCCATCTCGCGCTTCCGTCTTTCTCGAGCGGCCCACTCTGCGGATTTTCGCGACGCGAGGGAGAGAAAAGTATAGACGTCGCGCTTTCCTATCTCTCGTGTGTATATATGTAGGTATGAGAGTGAGATTTAGCGACGAAAATTGTTTGCTTGTGTTTCGTTTTAGCGGGCGCACGCGCGTGCTGGCTAAAAGCTTTCGCGCTGTTCTTAAGTTTTTGAAGGAACGTGTATATATATATAAGTATAAAGCTGAATGGATAGCGGGAAAGCTTGAGATTTTTTGAAATAAGGCTGCGCGCCGGGGATTTCCGCCACTGACTTTCTCGAGGCAAAGCGAAAATGAAAATTCTCGACGCGCTCGCGCGCAGAGGAATTTTTTCACATTCTAACTGGTAAAAGGTCTTTTGAAGTCCCTGGCCCCTGTATGCCTTACTAGCTTAACAGATTAATTAAGATTTTATTTAATTTAGCTGAAGTAGGTAGGTAGCTCCCCGAAGAACCGTTTATTTCACTGTGGGAATGACGTGGTATAGAGTACTTGTAAACCACTCAGCAATATTAAAGTAAATCTGCGAATATAAACGCAATTTAGTAGTGAAAATTGTACGAAAATAGGTATGTACTAAATTTATTTTATATTATAGTTTTGCAAGTATTTCTAAAACTTGTTAAAACATGTCATTTTATTGGTGAATAATAGTACACTGCAAATTTACGAAACAACGTTTTGAAATATCCAAACCAGCTTAATGCCAGTGCAGAACGAGGAATATACTTGAAATAAATATGCATCCGCATAAGAAAAGTAAGCGGGTTACGAGCACTCTGTATACTTTTAGTATTGACAGACTCCGGATTTACGATGCTAACCTCAAAAATAAAGATTGCACTGCGACTTATAAATATACAGTTTCCTCGTATATTTACTACTCCCAGAGCTGATTCGCTTATTTCCAACTTTGGTGTGCTATTCTTACAGTAGCTTTTTGCGCCCAAGTGCATAAATCTCGAGACCCGCACTGAAATAACCGGGTAAATCTAGACTAGTGCAAGTTATGCATAAAAGATGTAGATTAAATAAGTAAGTATAGGTAATGTGAAATTTCTGTAAGAACAATTCTGCAAAGGAATCTTACAAATAATGCAAATTTAGCAATAAGTGCATGAGTATATACGTATTAAAATAATATTGTTGAATCATCGTGCTCGATTATCGAAACTATTGAAAAAAGAACGTTATTAATTGTGATAGCGATTAACGTACCCGGATCAAGCAGGTATAAAGGGGCAACGTTCATTCAATCGATCAGCTAGGATAATTTGAAGAAAAAAAAATTATTTATCTTGCTATATATAACTATTGTATATTAGATATGCGTGTAATTAATATAGCCTTAAGAACCATTAGACGTTTATCGTTGTAGTAATTGGGTGAACATAATACATAATAGAGCTTTAAAAATTAGTATCATTTTTATATTTTCCTGTCGTGATTTAAACAATATAATACCTTTAGTCATTTAAAATCTACGCTTTGTGAATTAATTTTCTAAATTTAAAGAAGTTATTGCGCAACTCTTTTCATTTCGGAGCAGACAAAGTTCTTCGAGTATATTCTTATAAAAAAGATAAACAGCTTTTATACAAGATATATTGATTTTGAATTGAAGTTAAAAATTAGAGACTACTGCTTCTCGCCAACTCATCCCAACGAATGAAAGAAAAACACGAAGCATCGAGAAGCCAAACAAGTTGCGTATATAATATCCACGGCGTCAAAACTCTGCTCAGCTATATAGGCGCGAGCACTCCTTCGACTGGTCCACATTCACGCTCTCGCGAACGGTGTGCTCGGCCAGGCTAGAAAGTAAAGGCGGACGGTGGCATGAGCAACTCCTTCTCCTCCACGTGCGTTGGCGTATACATATATATACGCGGCGCGTGGCCAGGAATCGCCCGCGCGCCTATCCTGCCGCAAGTAACGGTACAGGGGCCGCCTCGAAAATGTAATTTCATTTCGGCCCCCGCGCGTCAATCACACACACTCGCGCGCGCGCGAGCTTTTTTCATCGCGCGCAGGAGCGAAGGGGGGAGAGAGAAATGGCCCCAGGGCAGGATGAGAAGTATACGCGTGGAGTCAAGTGATATAACAGACGGGCGCGCATTGTTCGGATATATGAATAGCGCGCGCGGTCTGGCTGTACGCGGAGAGTGGAATTGTGGAGGCCAGTGCACGTCGGCTGTGAACAAAACGAAATTAACCCGGTCGCCCGGCAGGCTGTGCCGCGCCAATGTATCTTTGAGCAGATGTCTACCTGCCTGCGCGCTTTTTGGCTGTGATAAGAGAGGAGGTGGCGTTCCTCTTTTTTTTTGTCGCCGTTAACTCGTCATTTCGCCTGCCTTTGTTTCGATTTCCCGACGCTGTAGTTGAACCGACCCGTCACTTTAATCTGTCTCACGCGTAAATTACGTCGAGCTTTCTGCAAATATCGCGTACGCGTAATGTGATATGGAATTGGAAAAAAAGGCGGGCTTTCCAAAGCATTCTTCATGGCTTTTTAACAGTTTTGTTGGAAAGAGATAATACACGGTGTTTGAGAGTGGCACTTTTCAATTTAATGTTTCTTTTGCGCAATATTTAACGGTTGCCCAACGCAGCTGCATATACCTATAATAATGTCATACCTGCTACAACAATTAACCTACTATATGACTTTCTAGCTAACTAATTATTGTTAAGCCCCGCGCGTATTTCCCTTAAATACTTTGATACACTTGTAGCGTAAAACATCTATTGTTATACTTTCTAATTTCTTCGTAATACACTTCTGAATCGTATATATCAGAATCATTTGATGTGCACATAATAGTCCTTTTAAAGTAATAACGCTTAAAGTAGTAGAAAATTGAGTTAAAAATCAAGAATTGATGTCTTGGCATTAAGATTGCTACATACGCGTTAAATAAGACGACCGCTGTACTGCGGGGAAACTTTCGCTCGTGATTAACGAGAAGAAATTAATTATCGTCCTGCTATATGTAGGTGAAGTATTATTAACAAAAAATATACATCCACGTGACGAAAATAATAGCGGATGTAATGATTCCTCGTATATAAATAGGATACGACCGTTACGTGTGTTCACTCGAGAGTATGTATTTCTGTTTCATCTCATTCCCAACTTTTCTAATATATACGTGAAAATAATTTACACATTTCCTGAAAAGTTCTCACTAAAAAGTTCTTATACCTACAACCTGCGCGGACCATAAATATTATAGGCTAAACTTTATTCGCGAACAAATAATCTGCGATGCAACTACAGCGAAATGGATTTATCTTTCGCCTATCGTTAAAAATACCGCATTAACTCACCCCGATCGCGCAATAATTTCGCGAAACAACTCCACATCGTTATATTTTCGAAGCGCCCCGCACGTCGCGGCTGAAATAATTCATCGAAGCGCGAGATATATACTCGCCTCCTCTCCGCCTATACCTCTGCGCAATAATATAACGACGCGCGAAAGGTCTAAATCGATAATCGCTGCAGGAGAGTTAAATTCGCTGTGTGTTTCCCTGACAATACAAGCCGCCGCACCGAGGCGCATATAAATAAAGCCTCCCCCACCCCGGCCGCTATAAAAATCGATCGATTACTCGGGACACAGCGATTGCTGCGCGTGCTCGCGCGATAAATGCCCGTAATCCCGGAGCGCCGGGCGAACAAAAGGTCCTTAAATGCGAAGGAAAAGAAGCGCCATGGCGAAAGATGAAGAACTATACCTGCGCGCTGCAGAACAATGGCTCGGTCGCGTGTCTACACAATACGTGGCAAAACTGCGCGAGCAATAAACACGGGGGATAGAGGGGAGAGCGCCTATTGTTGTCATCGGCGGTATCATCGCGTAATCGTGGGGCACGCGACCTCCCCGTGTATATAATGAAGCGGCCGAGGGAAAAAGTGTCGCAACTCCACGATCCTTTCCAAGATATATACAGAGGTGTGCTGCGTGATGTATAAGTATACGCACTCCTCGGTGATCGTCCGTCATCAGCAACGGCGCAGTATATATTCGTTTCTCTCTATGTGCATGTAGACACGGGAGGTAATCACAATCATCGCTGCGCGCGCGCGCCTCTATTACACGCCCGGCGAAGGCGCGCGTGCAATTACGCGCGCGGTGAATGCACCGGCAAAGGTCGTTTCCGGCAAGGGTCGCGCGTAATGAGTTTCCTCGGTTCGATTTTAAAAGGGTCTCTCTTTCTCTCTTGCGAGCGCTGATTATACGAGGATCGGGAATAAAGTTTGAGCGCTTCACGGTTTGATGCGTGCCGCGGGTGCCTGCGCGCGATGTTTCGTCGCCTCGAGACTCCGCGCGGGAAATTTCAGTTTAATTCCTTCCTGTTGCCGCTGCCCTCTAATTTCATTATCATTTTCTTTTATTCCGCTCGTCCTTTCTCCCGTTGCGAGAGGAAATAAATTAATTTTTTACGATTCCCCGATTAAGTGCGGTGAAATGTTGGCAATTATTGTCAGTTACAAGAGTAAGTTCGTTAGATGAGTGCGCCTTTTCATTAACGTTTTTATTGTTATTTTTCTTTTTATAATTCAGGCTCAAATATGGACCGATGAAGAGAAACATTTGTGTATTAAATTAAAAATTCAACAATGAAATCGCTGTTGCATATATATGCAATTCCTGCATAAAATAAAAATATTCTACTGAAATTCTAAAACTTCCGTGTCAATTTGCCTTCGCACCTTTTATGTACAGAAATATTAAATTTTTACGCCCGTGGAAAATGTTTAACGTCATTCAATAAAGCAAGTTACCTATATAGTTGACCTACATCCATTTAATCGCCAAGTTTCTACAATTTAATAAAAACCGCTTCTGCGCCCGCTGCCTTTGATTCCGCCACTCGCGCGCTCTCATTCATTCGCGCGCGTATACACGAAATCCTTATTCAACCACCTCCGCGCCGAGCTATTGCGCCGCTAAAACCACGTCAAAGGCGTGCACGGCGCGCGCGAACCGTAAAAGAGTCACTTCAGATTTTTTTCCCCTGCACACGTACATACCTATACGTATATGTGTACGTCAAACGCGACTTTCTATAACGTCATAGCCGTGTCATCGACGCTGCATTGCGCGACGACGAGAGATTAAAACGCGATTTGCTCCCCTCATCGACGTAACGTCTCTACCCGAGCATGTTTTTCTTCCTCCATAGGATGTTTTCTCTCTCTCTCCGCGCGCCGCGACGTCCCGTAATTATACCAGGACAGAGAATATGATAAATTCCAGAGATTAAACTCCCACGTCTCAATCACAGCGCAGCCCGATAATTTTCGAGGCGCGCGCGCGAGCGCTCGCGAGCTAATCTATTCCCCGGGCGCGCAACAACGGCTCGAGTGCGGCGCGCGCGGAGTTTCGAGTGTCTCTCTCTTCTCGGTCTGCCGTTCGAGCCAAAGCTCCCGAGAGTCGGCTTTAATTGAACCGCTTATTCTAGACGGAGTTCATAAGTCGTGTATTTACGGCGAATGGATGGAGATCGAGAGGGAGAAAAATGCTTGCAGCGACGCCGCCGCTGACTGTTGCAATAGGTGGGCTGTTTTGCAAGCGCATCGCACGCGCAAAAATTCACGTAATTGCTGCGCCGCGGCCTTTAAAGGCTTTGCCAAGAGACTTGAGAAATTGATAAGATTGACAATTTTACATTATAATTTCATTTTTGTTCTGTTGACATTCTGTACGGAAAATTTGAATATTACTAATTAATTATATAGATACAAAATATGGATAATATTCTCATTTTCTCGACTTATCCGATAAAGATTGAGGAAGGTTTGACTTTTGAAATGTCAATTACCTATTAGAAGAATAGAAGATGCAGTCTCACAGTAGGAGCGAAATTAACTATGTAGAATCTGATTTCATCAATCTTGATAAACCATAAAGAACCGCTACGGCAAGTGACGACACTCACAAATAATGGACGCGATGGTATACATTCCATATTACTCGATTAGTAAGATCGTGGCCTTATGACACAAACGCAAAAATCATCTCGTTGTGACGAAATGAATGATCGATGATTTGGTCTGTTTCGCCGGAACACTACGCTAGTACTCATTTGAGCTGTCGACATAACTTTGTATAAAATATAATATATAAAATTTTCAAAACATTAAAAAACTTTTAGTTGCACCGGGTTAAATAAAGAATTCTTTCTTCTCCGTTCTTAACTGTATCTCAATTCTAAAAGTGCCACGCGTCCTGAAATTTAAATTCATCAAGATTTATGCGCGACGGGGCCGGTCCCGTCCTCCTCTTTGTTCCCACCTCCCTAGAAAGCCGTCCCCAAAACAAACATTAAAAATTTCGAATCGCATCTCTGCCAGAGTTAGATCTCCCAAGGAGACCACGAGGAGCCAAGAAAGATAGTCGAAGGAGTGACTCACCTGCCGAATGCGGAGACGCTGGCCGGCACGGGGAAGGGCAGCCCCAGGCTGAGGCCCCTGAGGCCCAGGTGGGCCGGCGGCGGGTGCAGCGCCCCCTCGAGGGGCCCGCTCTGCGCGAGGCCGGCCGCCCCGGCGGCGCAGGGCCCGGGCGCCGGCAGCACGCCCCCCGCCGTGCGCAGGAAGGCCGGGAAGGCGGCCGGCGGCAGGCCCGCGGCCCAGCCGCCGCTCACCGCCGCCGCGCTCGCCGCCGCCGCGGCCGCGCCGTTGGCCCGCTGCAGGGCGCGCCGGTGCTGCCGGCGCATGCGCCGCTCGCGCCTCCGGGCGTCGCGCAGCTCCTCCGAGAGCAGCTCGGCCTGGCTGGGCGGCGGCAGCAGCAGCGCCGGCGAGAGCTCGGTCTGCGCCTCCGTCGAGGCGAACTGCCGCACGGGCTCATGGGGCGGCGCGGGCTCGGCGGGCTCCGGGGGCTCCGCCTCGCCGGCGGGCTCGCCCTCCACGCGGACGACGCTCACGGGCCGGGGGGCACTCTCGGACAGCGCCCCGGCCATCGTACGGCCCTGGACATGGGGCTCCACGGCCGCCGCCGCCTTTCTCTCCGGCCGCGTGTGTCTGACTCTTTGTTCGCGCCGGCGGCCTATGGCCTTGGCTCCGGGCTAGTGCTGCCCGCCGCTTCTTGCTGCGCAGGACGCTGGCTCGTGGGCGATTTCAGATTTCCCGCCGACGCTTGCGGGAGACGCTCGCGAGGATCATCGTCGCAGCTGACGCTTCTGGCTGGGCCCGGCCGGGCAGCGGCGCCCCTGCTGCTCTCCCGCGGCGAGCCGGCCCGCTGCGAGACTCATGCTGAACGGGGATTCCGGTTCCTGCCTTCCCTCGGAACTGGTCTCTCCTCTCTGCGCTCGCGCGCCGCCTCCTGCAACAAGGAAAGAAAAACCAACGCATGAGGGACTGGCTTATTATTTAAAGTACCTATGCGCGCTCGCGCGCCGGAGCGTTTTTGCACTCGAGCGCGTAGAGTCGACGAGTTTTTCGAGTCGACGAGTTTTTCCCGAGTGGAATCGATAGACACAAGGGGCCGCTGCTGCTGCTGCTTCCTTTTTTACTCGAGTGGAGAGCTGTTTTCTTTTGTCGAGGGACTGGTTATTATTGCTATTAGTCAAGAAGTATGCTGCACTATGATCCCGGTGCAGAACGTAATTTAATTCCAGAGGAAATTTTTGCGCAGGATTAATGCGATTGTAGGGCGGGCGCGGATAGAACAGCACGAAGCAAAGGTAGAATCATCTTGCGAAGAGAAGCGAATGACGGAAAAGAACAGTAGGTATACTATCTAAATTAAACTCAGTTAAAAATCACTATTTTACTCCAAAATAGTGTATAATATATATACACTAAATTATTTGTGTATTCAATGTTTAATACTGTATATACACTATTTCAGAGTTACATATGCACTATTTCGACAGTGCCCGACTTTATACACTCTAAAATAGTGATTTTTCACTGAATTTTATTTAGAGAGTACAGTTTACATTGGAAATAAATCATAGTAATTTCTCATTAACATTCACAAATTCAATCGCACAAGATTATTCTTTGATAAAATTTATATTATTTATTGAAGATTATAAATTTCAATAAACTTAATATACATTACAGTATCTTTGCTAAATATTCCGCCCTTATTTTGACTGCAAATAAAAGCAAATGTTCTCTTAATTTATATGAAAGACCCTTCACTCAAAGACTTTTAAATTGATTGCATCTATTGATAGCCTTTCCATTAATATCCGGGAAAAATTGATTTCACTGAACTGAAAAATTTATTTTCACGTACCATATTACCGTTCTTCAATAATAAGTATAATCCAATTTAAAAATAATAATGATATAAAAATATTAATACACTCACTCAGCTTATATTGCAAATATTACATATATTAATGAATTAGATATAAATTAATTTATTAAAAGATATTTATTAATTATGCTAATAAATACTCTTTAAATATTTATCTTACTAATCAAATTATCGATTAAAATTAATATTAATAAGATGAATTAAAAGCCTATAATAAAAAAATTTCATCCTAAAATATAGTATCCCCAAGTACACGTATAAATAAAGACTCTATTATAATGATAAGCGCTATGAAGTGTAACAGTAGGTGCATTTCATTAACACATATTTTATTTTATGTAATATTGTTTTTATCTCTAGAATTAAAAAAATTAAAACATGTTCTCAGTTCTTGTATCCATGAACTTTTCAGTTAGAACTGAATATTTCGCAACGAAAACTAGTTGAATGTTTAGTAGGACAGTATAATCGGCGTAAGCAGGCAAGAAAATTTACGTATACGTATTTCTTAACATTACTGCATTTTCACAGGAATTACTATATAATTATAATTTTCTTGATGCTAACAAAGCCAAGTGTATAAATTAGAATCTGAAATGCATTGTACAGTTTATGTTACTGCAGACTCATAGATGTAACACATTTCTCATTTCTTATTACATTAATACTACATACTAATTTTTTGTATACTTGTAAAATGCAATAATTATATCATTTATTTATTATGTTTGATTTTATATATTATCGTTTATTTTTTTATCTACATTATTTTACGTATAATTTCTTTATGCGTCAAAAATATTTGTAACAGATTTATTTTAATTTAACTTGTATTTTACTCATGCATTGTAAGTGAAGGCTTATATACTTTGCCACGAACAAGTATATATTAATACTGTACTTCATTTGAAAAATCATAAAAAGCATATTTTATTACCCATACAAAACAGCTTTGATTGAAAATGTTGTATAGTGGAAATTTGATTAATGTTTTTGTTCTGCTATCAAAATGTAATAATACAATAATTGGATTGCCGCCAAAGGTATACTGAAAAATACGTATATTTTTAAAGTAATCTTCCGAGAAAGAAATTGAGCAATATATTGTAAAGTAATAAAATTTCTACGAGTTCTTAGGTATTGATTAAAATATTTAAATCGATGGATACTACCCATTTTATTTTTAAATTTCTATACAATATTGCTACCGAAAAATGTATCTATAAAAAATTTTCCAATTAAAATTCTTGTTGCTTTTCTGGAACTACATTTGAGATTTTTTCACTAACGATTTGTTGCCAACTGAAGCATAAAATTTAGCTCCGCCTTTACTCCACCCGGATTCCCCAATAAATCTCAGCCAGTAGCTTAATGTACAATACCAAGAGCCGGAGCCATTTCGCATAATCCAATTACGAAAAAAGAATGCGAAATAAATCTCTTTGTCCCTCGTATATCCTAGACACACGCGCCTGCACGTGGAAGTGCCTGGAAGCATTTTGATTGGCGAGCGGCGCGCTAAACTTATAGCAAAACTCCAGCCCAGACTCGGTACATGCGTACACTCACGTGTGTGTATATAGATATACCCGTACGCGGGTCTCTCCGCTGTAACTGTAAGGCGTACGTTTACGTCGTAAATTACCGTCGCGTTCGCGCTTGCTCGCGCGATCGTTTTGACAAACGGTACTCTCCGCGCTCTCCTCGTCGCGGCGCACGCGGCACTCACGTATACACTTATACCTATGTAGCGGCTCGCGCCTGCGCGCGACTTTGGCCTTTTGAAATTTCAATGGTTTTCGCGCGCGCGCGTGCGCAGTAGCCGACTGACCGAGCGTATATATAGGATAGGTGCAGTTCGCGCGGTGCAGGCAGGACCGTTCGACCGAGAGAGAGCGCCGCGCTAATTGGATCTCTTAGCGGTGCGCGGATGCGTTTTTTTTTCTCGACGCGCGAGAGAGAGGAGCCATGCAGCCGGCTTTGTTGCGCGGCGCTGTTTTTCCGGTTAATTAGAGAATGGCGCGCGCATCGCTTTCGGGACTGGGAAGACGGAAAAAGAAGTTATAAAACAATGAGCGGTATTGTTGCGTCACTGCCCGCTGAACTTCGCGCGCGCGGCGGGTTGCTTTAAAATGCGATAACTTTCGCGATTCCGGGTGGAGATAGGGTGTTAGCTCGGGATAAGTGCTTGAACCTTATAATATATATACGGATAATTCAAGATGCAATCTGCAAGTCTGCAATCTTGAAATACTGCAGATATGTGTGTGTGTGTGTGTGTGTGTGTGTGTGTGCATTTTATGCAATGTATTTGTTATATACCGTGTATAGCCATCTGATATACTAACACTTCAAAAGATGAAATATTTGTGGAAATCTCAACATTATCTGATTGGTTTAACAAGTGGTTTTAATATATACATACAAATATGAACATCATTCTACCTTTTTCTTTGTATTCTAAATTTTATTCTAAATGGTTTTAAAGAACAGCAAATTACCATGTCTGCAGTGAATGCAGTAAATTTTTAATTTAAATTTTTATGAAAATAAATTTTCTTTGTTTAAAAGGTACAAGGTGTGTCGAAAACAAAAATTCTTGAGTGTAATTAATGCAAGAAAGTGCTCTATTATATCTACGCTATATACCGCAAGATAATTTGATACTATGATTAATAGGTGTAATCATGTAGAAATTATTGTATTAATTCTATAAAAGCTTTTTGTACACATTTTTATTTGATAAGAGGACCGATAAAAAACTTTAGCAGGAAATGCAATTATAATTATAACTTATACTAAAAAACTGTTTTTTATCAATAGCTTTAAAGTTTTTATTATAATTTCAACGACAATTATCGTATTAACTTAATTAAAAGGCAGCTTTATTATAGATGAAAAAAAAAAATAAAATACTTTTTTTTAAATTACTTATGTATTAAACTGTTTTTATGTATTTGTCTTGTCATTATTTTTTTTTTTTATTATACTGTACGTAAACGGCTATCTTAAATTAAAATTAAAATTTGCATAACGAGCAACGCTAATATTTCAAATCTTTCACAAATATTCAGATATGTGTTATATATATGGCTTTGCAATTGGGTATACGTGTGAATACGAGAGTTTTTGTGTTCCCAATAATCGAATGAACCGAACTCGGTCGGTCTGCGGGCAGGACTACCCAGATCTAATCACCGATAAGGCACAATTACAGGGGTTCCACGGATTCATTTCGATAGTAACGCTGCCGCCTCAATTTCACACTGCACCACGGGCTCAATTACAGTGACTAATCACGAGGGCCCAATCCTCATCATCATCGACGTGGAAGTAATTAATAATACGACATTTTGAAAAACTAATTTATAAATGCAACGTTATTTATTAAATTCGGATCGTTTGAAACTAAATTTCCTGATGCCGTGGTCAATGTCTACTTGTACAAAAAAGAAGGCAGCTCTGTAACCGTATATCGTTATTCCCACTTCTTTGTCTTATGAAAAATATACATTTCCATGGCGTTGAATACCAGGAAAGATAAGGGGCCCCTTGACCACAAAGAACTTACGAGTTATGTTAAAATTGAAATTCAACGGACCTTCAAACATTATATCTTTTTATGTATCGCGCTGAAAATCATTAACATTCTTTCTAAAATTTTCACGACACCCTCGCAGCGCTCTAAATATTTGCATGCCTTTTACACGCGTTTACCCCAGATCTCTCGCGGACAATTGAACCCGCAAACACCTACATATCCGTCGGGCACACCTAGGGAGTTTTTCGCGCAAACTGCAACACCCGGCAAACTGCAATTATAAGAGCGTTTTTCGCGGAGCTCGCGAAGAAACAAAAAACCGGGGTGGGGGTAAAAAGAGGTAGTGAAACGCGCGGCCGTGGCAAGTTCGTTCGAATGCGCGAGTGCGAATAGGAGACAAGAAAGAGCGTCAGGACGGAAGGAGAAAGAGCGAGAGACAATTTTCCTGCGGAGTTTCAGTAAGCGGAGATCACGGGTCCGTGACAATCGATTTCGCGTTCGCGCTCGCCGGCGATTGCGGAGCGCTGCTGCTGCTGCTGCTGCTCGATTAGTCTCGAGTTCGTTCTTTTATTCGCGCTGAAGAGCCCGACATTTTTCTTCCTCCAGCGCGGCTCTCTGCGTCGCTTTTTCCTCGGGGCTCCCACCGCCACACGCGCGATACCGCTATACATTATTTATTTAAAGCCCCGCTCCGTTGCACTTTAGCGTTCTCTTCGATTTTTTGAATTATGAGCAATTTCTCATGTGCTTTATTGTAGTAGCTTATCAATACTCTTTTTTATTTGAAACGTTATTTGAAATATGATATGTTTTTATTTATGTAAAATCTAAGCTTAATGATGATATTATTATCAAACTACATAAATAAATACGATGAATGATGTATAAATTGAATAAGATATTTAAAAAACTCAGAGTGTAACTGGTGTCTGTTATCCAATTTCCCGCTTTTATTTAGAAGCAACTATAGTGAATCGCGGGAGAAATCTATTACAAACTTTTTTGTTTCTTTAGATTCTTTATAAAAGTAGACAAAAGACTAGCTGGCATACCTGTATATACAACGGAGACAACTTCTAAACGAAATATTTAACATCTTTTATATTATAAATTTAAAAAGTCCAGAAAAAAGTTTATATTATGTTGGTAGCTTTAAATTTTATTTTCTGAATTATTTGTGTACTTTATACCATATAGTACTTTATTCTAGTGTCTACCGAACTTACTTGTATTTCTTTCTTTTATTGTATTGGACGAAATCAGCCGTTTAATTTTTAATAAATAAAAAAGAATAAAAAAAATGTTTGTAAATACATTACTAATTATTTATAAAAAAAAATACTAAATCTTTAAAATGATTATACAAGTTTTATACCACGGCAGAGCCCGCGACATTCAGAGGAGACATAGGTAGATATAGCAGCGTAAAAGTCGACGAAAAACCTTCGATATTGCATCGCGCAATACTTGGAATCGATCGCGAAACGGCGATTCTCCACTCGCATTCATCCTTCAACTCCTAACCTTCTCCTCGAGACTTGTTCGGCCGCGCACGGAGATCACGAACATTCCTCTATATGTATATATACATATACGAACTCGCCTATGCTATATACGCGGATGTATAATCGCGGCGCGCATACAAAGCAGGAAGGAAAAAAAGACTATATACCTATGCGCCCCGTGCGCGCGGGAAAGCAGGTCACATCACGGGCGAGCATCAACAAGATATACACGTATGTAATAACTCGAATCAAATGTATACGCACACTGCTCGAAATAATCATTTGGCGGCGGGTATAGAGCTGCGCATCTCGCGCCTACTTGACGCTTTCCGCACGTGTGAGCGCTTTGTTAGCGGTTTCAGAGAGAAGGCGTCGTAGAATCGTTGGGGAGCAACTTTTTTTTTTCATCTTCGACTCGTTCTTTAGAACAAAAAAATGCCGACCTACATTATTTGCATGGTTTTCATGTATTTCCAAAGTTTATATTAAAAACAAGGCTTTAAAGTTTACCAGTTCATAAGCATAGATAATATATAGATAGAAAATAGACCAATTTCGTTGGTTAACATGTTAATCAAATGGAGGCATTTCTACTTAAGATTAACATCGAAATTTAATTAAAACTATTTAAAACTATCCCTATATTTTAAAGCATCTACAACATAATATTTCCATATGTATAAATAGTTATTCTACGTCGACAATAGCAACATAATTACGGTGTGACATTTTTAATTTAAAAATTGACGAACGGTTCGCCAATCGTTGGTTAGCATTTCTACCAGGGTAACAATGTATTGAAAATCTGCTGCCAATTCATTGACACGTATAGGTTCCTCCAAGCTTATCCATTATTTCAATGCATGCCTTAACTTAAATTAGTGATAAGTAACAAAACTTGTCATTATATAATTTCCCAGCGTTTTTGTTTTATGACGATTTTTTCCATTTTAGGAATACTATTTTTTTTGCGAATAAGAATGTCATTCATATTTTATAAGAATAGGAGTTTAATTGTTTTTAACATTTCTTAACAAAATCAACTTTTTACTGTTAAAAAATTTCCTCTAAAAAAATAAAAAATGGGTTTGAAGTTTGCAACGTTTGAGTGCAACGAAATAATACAAATGGAAATCATTTTATTTCAAGTTTGTACTAATTAATATCAAATTTTCGTGTATATTTAGAGTTTTATAGTATGAAATAACTACATAACAAAGGCTTGGATAAAATTTCCATTATTGAAGAACTTTAATCAACCGTAAAAAATTATTTCGTCGCATTCCAACGATGCAAACTTCAGATCCATAAGAAAAAACGACAATACTTTATTTTCCAATAATATTATCAACAATAGTAACTACATTCACTTATTAAGAAAAATTGACTTATAAAACAGCCTGTACGAAATAAATTACTGGAAAGTTAATTAAATTTTCTCTACTGTTAATCCAAGAGATCTCGCCCGCGCGATGGTTCAATTAAATATCACGTTATTCTGCCTACTTGAGTAACATATCCTTATTGACAAAAAGAGCAGCTACTCCTTTTCGAAAGGCAGAGGACTTTCTCGCGCCCTTCGGATACACATATATACACGACGTGAAATCTCTCATCCGCGAGTGGCGAGAATCGCGCGCGCGCGCGTGCGGCCCCGCGACACGAGAAAAAGGCCGAAAAAAGTCGGAATCTGCTCTTTCTCTCTAGCGCGCGCGCTCGCGCCATTCACCTATACATATATACACGAGCCGCGGGAGCGCGCGCAGACTCGGCTTCTACTCTTCTGTAGCCCCGATCGGAATCGTTCGATCGGCAAACGAAAAGAGCAGCGGAGCCGACTTTCACTCCGAGCTCACAGACCCCGTACCTATGTGAATGTATGTATCTATACGTATATATATGCGGAGGCGCGCGTGCAGACCGCGGTTTAAGCTCTATAGGCTGAAACTCACCTAAGTATATATAAGTACCGGCACCTCTCACGCGCGGCTTTTCCATCCGTATGTATATATATAACGCGCGGCGAGCCGACGAGGTGCGCAAAAAGCCCGTCTTGCGATCCGCGCGTAAAAACAATGGAGTGGCTTTTAATGGACGTCCCGGGCGTGCGCCGACTATGTCGGCCCTTTTTTACGCACGCCCACCCTCTGTCTGCCGGTGATGTGTATACAGGTATAACGAGCGCCGCGCGCGCGCGCATGCAGTTTTAAAAAGCGAATGAGTATCGGAAAAGCTGTTGGCGGATACTTTGCGCACTCGTTAAGTCGCCGACAAGAGATGTTTGGAAGAATAATAATGCGTGGAGGGAGGTTTCTCAATTAGCGCTTGAAGTTTTTGGTATCGCGCGATTGATAACGATAAACGCGTTAATAATGCATGTGAGAAAACTTTGTGGTTACGTGTTCGTTTCCTGTGGTTCTTTCAGTCGTTCTTTAATTTTAATTTTATTCAATTTGTTTTTATAGATGAATATCATTAACGTACGGGCTAACGAACTCTCATCATAATTTTATGTAAGGTTCATTGTTTTGCATACATCTAGTCGATTTCCTGATTTACTTTTTTAATAAAGTTATATAGATTATATAGTTTATATCACGATTCTATTTTAGGTATACGCGAGTGTGACGTGCGAAAATTTCATAATTAGTATTATGTTTGATAGCTATACCGCGCCAAAAGAATGGATTATTTATAGTTACCCCGACTTACATCGTTACACGGCAGCTGTCTTATACTGTGTGAAAAATTTCATGATTAATATTATTATATACGTGCACCCCTGCAGCAGACTAAAGATCTGAGAAAATTTTAGGTATAACACGCACTTTCACGAGCTCGGGGATGAGCCAATTCAATTATTTAACTAAAAACGTTATTAGTTTAACTGAATTTGCGGATTTCTCTTAATTAAATACTTAAGTTCAAATAGAGATTGTGATTGAATCACTTCCTAGTGAATTTCACGCTTCGATCCCTGCAATAATAACCTGTAGTTTTTTTAAATTTCTCAAGTTGCTCTTAATGTATTTCTAAGAACGTTTCACTTGATATTATTGCTGATTGAATTAAAGTAGATGCAATATTTTTAATCAAAACAAAACGTTTTTATAATTAATATATGAATGAGTTTTTTTCTCCAATATTTTCCAGTCATCGCTGCATATACACGTACTTGATCATTAAGCTAACAAAAACGATTCTAACGACGTTCTATGAGGCGCTACTCAACTCAAATATATACGGGTTTAAGTGCATTCGAAGCCACTATGACACGAGATATATAGATGCACCAGTGAATGACCGAAAGCAGAATGCTTACGCAGAATGTGTTTGTTATGATTAAGTAATATAACGGGACAATGCACTCGGTGCCTTGCCTTTAGTATTCCGCAGTGTTTTCTTTACCTTTGTATGAATTTTAATGCCTTTGTTACATAAATTGGCCGTTAATAAAAAGTGCATTCTTTATTCATAAAATTGGAATGCATTCTCAAACAAAGATCGCGAACTCAAAATGATAAATCCTGCAACCCTTATAAGCGTGTACAAACAAAAAAAAAATAAAATATTCACAAGTTAGCTGTATATCCTGAATTATCTCGCCTCTTTTATTGCATTACAAAGAGTATAACAGTATTCATTGGCACGACTGCACTAAACCCATTGTACAGAAAACCCACAACACTCTGGCCACTCGGCAATCTCGCAGGTCATTCACACACAGCTACACCTCGTGCATTTCGGAGCAGCGTTACTTATATTACAGCGCAAAGAGCAGATCCTCGCCTATTATCATATAATGATAAAGTGCGGTGTTGGCGGTCGTGAAACGCACCTTTCTCGGACGAAAAGGTGTCTTCTTCTGGCGCAGTCGGTCGGTGCACGCGCTCTGCTCTCCCGTATGTATCACACACGCGGCTGGTGGGCGCGCGAAGCGGCAGCAGCGGTAGCTCTCCGCTGCTCTCCCCCTTTTCCAGGCGCGCTGCACGCGAGAGCGTGCGGGAGCGAGACAGAGAGAGAGACAGACAGACAGACAGAGAAAGACAGCAAGAAGTCGCACTAGAACACAACCACGGGAACGGAGCGCGGAAAGAAAGTGTCACGACGACGATGCTCTTCTGTCTCTCTCGTTCTCCCAAGCTGCATGCGAGGCTGCGCCGCTGCAGGAGTCGACGTTTCGGAGCACACTGTCACACGCGGCGGGGTCGCGTGTCCTGACGACGCGGCACTCGCCGAACAGAGCTCCCTTGGACTCGCCCGCTGTCCTCCAGGACTCTTCCCGCTCTATCCAGAGTTAATCGCAGCACAGAACTGATGTATCACGCGCACTCTCGAGTACAAGCGCAGAGAGCGAGGAACGTGTCCGGCGCGCGAGGACGAGCTAGGGGGCGACGTATTATACGTGCTGTACAGACGTGCTGTCAAGGAAGAGCAGCTGTAGACGCGCGGCCGCGCGCTCTTCGACTGCTGGCGGCCTGCGGCGCGAGACTAGCCTGGAAAAGAGAGGCTGGCTGGCTGGCTAGCACGGAGGGGGCCGCGCGCGCACACCGAGGCCAAGCGCCGAGAAAGAGAGAGGAGCGAGCCTGTATACCTATAGGTATATACTGTATATATATGCGCGCCGAGTGTGTAGAACGAGAGAGGATGCGGAGAGACCAAGAGAGGGGGAACACAGAGAGAGACGAGCGCGCAGGGTGCGCTTGTATAAGGTTGCTTTTACACCGTACCGCCCCTCTCTCAATCATCGCGGCTTTTTGCTCCTTTGCCGCACGCGAGATGAAAAAATTTATCCTTCTTTTCGATTCTAAGTAGATTATTTTTCGGTTTCACTCAATAGATGTACCTGTGTGTGTATATACAAGTTTTAAAACATTTGCGGTTGTTTGTCAAACGCGGAAAGTGGAAGTATCCGATAATTTGAAAGCACTTTCAAAAAAATAAGATATACGGTCGTTGAAACCATCTACATTTGGGTAAATACAATTTGAGATTGGAAATTTGCAAACGCTGCGTTTGCGTTACTAAAAATTAAACTATTTTTCACAGAAACTCAATTGAAAAGTTTTTTGAATTATTCTAAATATTAATAGCCTCTGCTATAATCTAATCTAATAAAAAAAGCTCAATTTAAAAAAAAACAATCAATCAAAAGGTTGTGCATGACAATTATCGATATCGGCGGCAATTATTTATTTAAACTAAATATTATTTTACTTTCCTGTTACTCAAGCAAAATGTTAACAATAATAAGATTCTCTGAATAGAGTTCATGACATGTTAAAAACTAATTTTGGGAAAAATTAAAATCGTCCGTTATTACCAAACAATTTAGATCAGTATTCTCCAAGTGACAAGAAGAGCTTCTCTCCTCCAGATGATGGATTTGGCTAAAACTTCAGGATGTCATTTTTTTGAGCAAAAAAAAATAAACCTCTGTTTTAGGATTTTGTCCATTTGGGCTTTAGGGACAAAGTACAATTTTTCGAAATATTTAGGGGAAATAAGTGTCCATCGAGACTTAATAATCAAATAAAATAAATAGAAATAGCGAGAAAAAAAGCTTTATACCATATTATCACGCTGTCTTTAATCAATATTTTTAAACGAATCAATGGTTAAATTAAAGCTTTTTCTGCTCTACTTTCTGCTTATTTTTCTAAGATTATTCTAACACATTTAGCTATCAACTTATTTAGATTTCCGTGGACTATTTCCCCTAGATATTTTGAAAAACTGCTGTATCTTTGTCCCTGGACAAGATCCTGAAGCAGAGGTTTATTTTTTTGACTCAAAACGACATCCTGAAGTTTTAGCCAAATCAATGATCTGGAGATGAGAAGCTCTGCTTGTGAGCCAATTTTATTCAAATATGCTCCATAATACTAAATCTCCATTATTTTGTTAAAGTATACTGTCTCTTCTATTGACCATAACTTTGCAAATATTTATATTAGAATGACAATCAAAAATATTTTCAAAGCAAAGAAAAAATAATTTAATTAAAGCTTTGGCATGTTAAAAATATTGATTCATTACAAAATAATTAAAAATTCAAAGATATAACGAAAGAATATGATTGAAAATACCTTTAAAAAAAGGTTAGAAAAAGAGCAGAATCCACTTTAATAATATTTTTTATTCTTTTCATAACATAAGTATTTTCAACGTCATGTTCAATGAAAGAGTACAACTTGTTCGGAAAATGTATGCGTCTGTAAACATAATCCTGTAGAGTGCACAATTCTAAGAAAAAAGTTCCTTTACTATTTTTTCATATGTTTTTAGTAACTGATGTGTTTAAATTCTTTGTTTTTAATAGAAAATGTATACCTATGTTTATAAGATGATATCTATAGATATACAATTCCTATTAAAAACAAACAATTTAAACACATCAGTTACTAAAAAAGTACTAGTCATATGAAAAAATGGTAAAGGAACTTTTTTCTTAGAATTTTGCGCTCTACAGGATTATGTTTACAGACGCATACATTTTCCGAACAAGTTGTATATTTGATAGTATATACCTTGGAAAAGAGCAAATTCGAACTAGACTTCATTTCTAGATAGCAGCATTCTAGATAGATAAATTTTCTCAGAGATGAACTACTTTTCGTATAAAAATTAATCATAATTGTTACAAGTAAATTCAACATTTTGTAATAAGTCCTATAGAATATAAATACAATCCTCAAATTGTGAATATTATTTACTGTCATAACGTTTTTAAATGAGGTGATATATTATTTAAATTGAAGTCATTCATCATATATTTAATGCAAATAGTTTTTTTTAAGAGAGGAAAACAATTTAAAAACTATAAAAGTATCCTTTCTCACTGTCACCGCTGTATTGAATAATACAGTTAAAAGGGTTATAAATAAATAGTTATTTTATCTCTGCCCTTCGGACGGACACTTTACACGAGGCGCTATAAATTCTACGGAGTTAAAGCGAAGGGCTGGAAGGCGTATGAATTAAAGAATAGTAAAAATAAGCGAAACCGGAGACTGTCGAGATAATTTGAGTGGGTATATATTAAAGCAAATGCGAGATGTGAAAAAAAATGAAATAAAAAGCTTGTAGAGGAAGGAAGGAGGTGAATATAGATTTAATGCCAATTTTCCATTGGCCAATTTTTTGTGATTTAAATAATTTAATTTCTTACTTATGTGAACTTACTTTAATTTATTAAATGCTTTGGAATAACATATACTTCAAATTTATGATTACGTTTTAGATAATTGATTATTAGTTCTCATTTAAAAAGTAATTAAACAAAGTATAATCTAATTTATAAATTGTTAGCGATTTCTGTAATGATATTTTAAAAATAATCAGTCTAGTATAAAACTCATAAAACAATGCTAATTCTAGGACAAAAGGCTACAGAAGTGGGTTAGTCTTTTATGTTACAACCAGACCTACTTCTATTAATGGTCTGTACAATATTAAATTTATAAGTCTTATGAAGATAGGATATATTGAACATTAATTGTAAGGTATTTTCACGTTATACTTAATGAACCAATACAACGTATCTTTTCTGGTTTGAATTGAAGAACAAATATTATTGAATTTTCAATGCGCATATAATATTTATTACCTCGTCAACTACATTAGAATAAGCAATCGATAACTATACAAACGAATTTTTGCTACGTGATTGTATTACTATAATAATTATATTTCAATACAAAAATTCTTACTAATACTAAAATTGTCATTCTTTTTTCGAGGAGCTTATTGTAATAAAAATCTTCCCACTATTGTTAATGATAAATATAATACATGTACGTATAACAGATTCATGTTAAAGACTCGGCGACATGGACATCCTTGTATTTCTTGGCGAAAGTGGTTTAGAAGCTATATAAAATGGATGATTGATAAATAGCAGGTAAACGCCGTATTTAATGCAGAAATCATGGGTAAAGTATGTCAGTAATTTTACTTTTATCTGGAATAAACGTTTAGGTATATTGCTTATAGATTGTACTTTTATTTGACATATATATAGTTAGTCTCCATTTTGTGATTCATGTAATTTAGTGTTACTATAGTTCTACATCGTAATAGATGAATCGCAATTAGATGTTTTTTAATAACGTTTAAATATGTGTTAAGACGTTAAGTAACTTGCTATATTCCTTGATATGGGACAATATTTATCTATAAATTTTTGATCCTATCGATAAAACGATATTCTGTGCCACGTACGAGACTAGAAACGAGAAATGCTTGGGAGTCGATACGAGGTACTCACCACTACTATATCGAATGTTTCTCTACATCTGATAGTTTTATGATAATAATTATCCTTACATGCTATGCCCACCATTATAAAACATAACTTAAAAAAAAATTACTAATATAGGACTTTAACATCGTACCAATTCTAAACAATAAATTTTAAAAGCGATATCAACATCAAATCCCAAGCTTACCAACGCTCTGCTCAACAATTTCCCTCCGACCCGATAATTTCAAAATTTCATTTTTTGAACGACGCGTAGATAAGAAAAGCCTCATAGACGCACTCACGAGTTAGAAACCGCGCGGACAGGGATGATAATCGCAAAAGACAAGTGAACGAAGTGCAAATAAGGACAGCCTTCACGCGAACTCTCATATACTCCTCGGGCGCTGCAAGGAAGGAGCACTGCTGCTGCACCTACAGAGGTGCTCGCGTGCGCGCTCTATACCTACGCGAATCAAAGAGCCATCCAGCGAGTCGCGTGCTGCAGCGCTCGAGAGAACTCTTCTCTGCCTCTTCCCGGCGCGAGTGCACGCGCGCGCTCTTCAGCCTCATGAGGTAGAGAGCTATAGCTATATAGCTGCCCGTGCATGCGCCATTCCCGTTCCCTCTCTCTCTCTCTCTCTCTCTCTCTCTCTCTCTCTCTTGGCTCTGTCGACGCGCGGCTTGGCTATTGGCATAACGCGCCTGCACGCGCGTATAATACACTTCGGCCTGTTATACTGGAGGAGAGAAGTTCAGGACACGCGCGAGCGTTTGCTTTGTGCGTAGTATGTGCCAGTCACCGGAGTGATGCGTGTCTTTCGTTTTGCGCTCGCGCGCGAGCAAAGGGGATAACGAGGGGACGAGAAGGATTCGATGAGGCACGGGAGAGCTTTTCTCCGCGTTTCGGAGTTTTTTTTACGACTGAAGTGCAGACATTTCTTCGAGCCGCTAAATGCGTTTAGCGGTTCTTTCAAACACGCACGGTACATTGTCACGCGTCGGATGCCAATATACGTTTAGGAATTCGAAAACTGAAAGATTAGGCCGCAAAGTAACGCTAAAGTTTTGATTCCTAAGAATATCATTCTGTTGTTCAATTATATAAAAGTTTCACATTTTGTCATTCGATTTTTCTTTCAATCCACGATATTACAATTAAATTGAAAACTTTGTGTGACGCTTTTGAAATAATAATGATATTACAAAAAACTTGTACTTTCTCAAGCTAAATATAAGTTTAACCGACAAAAGTACACATTGCAGTCTTTTTACAAACATCTCCAATACAGCACTGTCTCGAGTTTCACATATGAATGATTGCTCTAACTTTTACATACATTTCACTGCCAAATTACAAAAGGCAGAGCCTTGCAAAATAATTTTTCAAACTTATTAAATCCTTTCGTAAAGCCGCGCCAGTCAATTTTTTTACACGCATGAATAATTGCAAACCATAAACTATACAGAAATAATGAAAGTTCATTAGCCGGATCCCATTCAGCGCGAGATGCTTTCGTACCAAACCGTCCGTAAAAGACGGACTTTTACACTTACAATCGACAAAAAAAAAGAGAAAGAAACAGCACTTGCTTATAGCTCCTATAAATATATAAGTAATTAACAATGCAACTGGCGCTGTCCGACTTTTCTCGAACATTTTTTCTATCTCCAGCTCACTCGGTCGCTATCCTTTTCCCTTTCTCCGCTCATTTTTTTACACCCGCCGCGCCCCACTCCTCATTCACGCCGCATCACGACAGCTTTCCTCCGAATACAGCCGCAGCAGCCTCTACTGCGGCTTCCTCGCCAGTTGCACGCAGCTGCGGACACACATCGCGCGCGACGCGTATAATAGTAACGCCTGCAGCGGCCCTTTTCGCGCGAGCAATCTACTGATGTATCCTATACTGCAGAAAAGAAATGCTCGCGCGCGCACAAATAAAGAGCCGGCAATTAACTCCTGCGAACGAGAGAGAGAGAGAGAGAGAGAGAGAGGGGATTTGCCGCGATATTTATGAGCTAGAGGAATGGCACGTTTTTTACTTTTCTTGCCGGTTGCTGCACGATCGTTTGTCGAAGATTTTTAACTAGCCGCGGAGCTGATTATGCGTGAGGATCATTTCGATCGCGTACCACTTTTGAAAATTATACCGTGCGCTGCGCTCGTGGTCATAATCACACCCGGCCGGCTTGTTGCACCGCAAATCTTCTTAATTGCGAATACTTTTAATAATAATATAATACATTCCATCTTGTGCATGTCCGAAAGTTATTATAACATTTTTGTGATACACAAATGCACAGGTGGAGCGCTGTTTAAAAAACTAATCAGATCGGATAACAAGTAAAATAATCCCGTCCATGATTCACGTGGAGTGCGCTTTTATAACGTGGTGGGTGATGTCACAAATGAAATTGCGGTAACTCGCGACGTCGGCGATGCGGCGAAAGGGCCTCTAAATTTGTTACATCGACCGGAACTTACCCCCAAAATGGCTCTTTCGTGCCTATATTTATTCCACTTTTACGGCGGTAACGGACTTTTCCGCTTGTCGCTGACATGTCCACATGCCCCGACGCTGCCGCGGCGCGACAGCTGCAGTTCGAGAGGCGAGGCACCACGCCTGAAAGGAGCCGCGGAAAACCTTTCGATGTGTATATATATACAGACTCCTATAAAGGCCAGGCGTAGACGGCAGCGGCTCTTGACCGGAGGACCTTGCGAACATGTACCAAGTACCGTCTGTAAATAAATCAGAGTATCGGGCAGCTGAATATTGATGTCGAATTATGAAAAAAAAGTCTTGTACCGTACACTTAGAAAAAAGTTTTGGAAAGATTACTATATCGTCTGGTAAAGCTACCACAGACTGTAAAGACCCAAAAAAATTATCATACTTTGCCGTATTTTACAATACTTTTTCCTGTATTTCTAGCAACATTTTGTATAAAGTATGGTAATCTTTTGGGATTTTACAGTCTGGTGGTTTTACGAGAAAATATAGTAATTTTTACAAAATTATAAATAATTTTTCAACTTTTTTCTCAGTATAGTGTTCAGATGGATAAGATGTTTTTTCTATTTATATTCATTTGTCATTTGTCACTTTTATAATCTTTTTTTAGAAAAAGTTACCTATACTTCAAAAACTGGAGCTATTACTGGCTTTTTCTAAATCTAAGATGTATAACTACACTTTAATAATGTTCGGTGGACGTCAACGAACAGGAGTCAAAATTTTGAATATTTTGGCCGACGTTTCGAGAATTTTATTTGTACTCTCCTCATCAGGGCTTGAAAGATCAAAATTTAACACATAGTGCGTAAATTTTGATCTTTTAAGCCCTGATGAGGAGAGTAGAAATAAAACTCTCGAAACGTCGGCCAAAATATTCAAAATTTTGACTCCTGTTCGTTGACGTCCACCTACCATTTTCCAATAATTAACAATACGAATACTCACTTCTTAACAATTTAATAATGTTCATTGTTCAACGCAATATAATAGTGAAAGTTAAAAACTGAATGAAAGCAATTTAAAATTGTAAAATATCAATAATTTAGTGCAGAATACTGCATAGTCTCAAACGTCTCCTTAACCCTTTTCCACGTGAATTAGTTATCAAGTGCTTATATTTTGAATATCTAATAAATGCATAGAACTTGGGCCATTAATTCACAAATGACCTAATACCACGATTTTAATGAAAAATAAAAATGAAGATATATAGCGTTTATCTCTTTCTTTAATATTTATGATAGTCAGTCTAGAATTAAATCGTCCAAGAACAAATATCTCAAAAATAAAAATCTATTCCAGTAAACATGACGTGGACCTCCTACATCCTCTTTAGATATCAGAGTGCATTCGGGTCATTTACCTAGCACTATACTTTTATCAGCTCCGATTTTAAGTGTCTTTCCGCACCGTTTGTGTACATTTACTTAATGTGCGCTATTTATCTCCACTGCGGCGTAGTCTCTCGGATATTTAGTTTAAAAATCGATAAGTCGATCGCTCGCGATAGCGCAGATCAGCCGCGACGGGATTTCGAAAAAGCCTCTCGCGAGCATCCGCCTATAATCGACTTTCTCCGCTCCGTATAGCTCATCGCCGCAGCAGTGCGCTATCTTCCCCGCCTTCATGGAATTATTGTTTAATCATCGCGATACGGGATGCGAGCGATTGTTTGAGCCGTATATAACGAGTTTCCGGTTTTCCATGCAAACAAGAGCGCGCGCGTGCAGGCGGCTTTCGAAAATTGTACGTTGTCACGAGATCATACGCCGACTGTCACTCAAATCCGTGCGGCGGTGCTACAGACGCGGAGGAAACGCGCGCCGCTCGTATAATCGCCGTAATGCAAGAGCAATTAGCAATTGTGAAAATGTAATAAGACGATTAAACCGTCTTCCTTCTTGTTTCCCAAAATGATCCTTCTTTTCTCGGAACTGCGCCTTTAATCAGTCTCTTTTGTGCGGGTAGAATTACACCGGATAGCGATGAATTTCTTGCAGTGCTGATATGATTAGAGAGGTAAACTCATTATAGTATGAATTTAGATATACAATTATAAATTCACAGTCGTGCAGAGAAATTTTATATTAAATATATTATTCCGAAAAATTTGAAGTTTCTAAATTGTTGACGATTCATTTTTGACAAAACTGTTTAAAAAGTTTTTTACAATAATATAACTTAAGAAATAACGCTATTAATGACAACAAATTAAATTTATATTGAGACCATCACACTCAAGCACTAATCGCTAATGAAACTATCGATTCATTAGTTAAAGAAATTACTAGGAACACTATATTAGAAACTTACTCAATTAACATTTACCGATTTCACACATGAACATAAAAATATGCTAAGTCAGAAAACAGTTAACTTCTACAAGGGCCAAGTATTAACAAATATTTTAAACTTATTATAATGAAAATTCACAGCTATGGCATACAAGTTATAACTTTCCTTAGGAATTGATTGTTACTTTAATGATAAATGGTTTAGCACAGTCTTTTAAGATAAAACAGGAATCTGAAAGTGCAATGTGTGAGTAAGCAAATGAAGATATTAATTATATGATTCGCAAATAAAAATTACATAGCGAAGACATGTAGGACAAAACAACAAAAGTTAAAAGTTCAGCTGTCTATAAACATTCAAATTTATATTGCAAATATTCAAACATGTCAGCATATTGTGAAAATTCTGAAAAATTGTAACAAATCGATATAACACAAATCTGTCAAAACGTGTATAATTTTACAAATATTTATGCAAGTACTATGGTGTAGTAAATAAACAAAAATTTTCTGAAATTTCAGTTCAATTTTGAAGTTTTATTACAGAATTTATCTTAAATTTCAGAAAATTTTTAACAGTGTATATGACTGAAGTATGATTTGAGATACAAAAGAAAAAATAATATTACGAAATAATGAAAAGTATCTGTCGACAAAAAATCTAAAAAGCAAAAAAATCACTTATTTTAACAGCAGTGTCAAGCGCGATAAAATCCACCGCATCGTCAGGCGCGTCAGTAGATTGAAAACCGTATTATTTTAACGATGGGGTGAGAAAGAGAGAGAAACATTATTTTTATCGTTCCTCTTGCCTCTCTCTCTCTCTCTCTCTCTCTCTCTCTCTCTCTCTGCCTTTCTCTCCCTTCCTAAATATCTCTCGACTCTCCACTTTTATTTTCACGAGGACCGCGGCGTAAGGCGGATAAAGCGCGTGCGTGCGCAGGAGCAAAGTGCAGAAGGATAAAAGGGCGAGAGAGAGAGAGAGAGAGAGTAAGCGGAGGCACAAGAGAATGGGAGAGAGAAGGGCGCGGCGCAGTTGATGCGATTTTCCGGCGGAACTGCCGAATGATAAGAGCCATAAATTACGGTTTTACGTTTTTAGTTCCCATAAACCGTCGCTGCAGCTTAACTTTAAGCCTCCGCGAGATATGGCTAGTAGTTTTTTTTTTTCTATTAAAAATTTTTTTGGCGACTCTATAGGGATCGATTTCGGGGGTGAATATTTTTGGTTACTCGCGTTGATGAATCCGTAAATCCGTATTTAAATAACATGGGAAATTTTTTTTAATCAAAAAAACAGAGTGATCCAATATTCGGTCTGCGTTTGTATAAATAAAATAGAGACAGTGTTACAAAGCGAGTTAGTGAGATTCGTATGTCATTTATTAAATTTGAAATGTAATTTACTATTGATATTGAATTGAAGAAACTTTATTTTGTCGCAGATTTGCATTTTAAGATTACTTTATCCATATGTTTATTAATTTTTACTCTAATTTCCTTTGTAGCAATTAAATGCATCGCTCACACAGTTGTACTATAGTACATTATAATATAATTTCTGAACTCTAAGTAGTTCGTTATATGAATCAAGAGAGTATTTGAAAGCATTACATTAAGATAATGGATGTTGCTTTTGAGTTGGCAAGAACGTTATTGTAAGCGCACTAAATGTATAATTACTAAGGCACTATCCTTAATCGTATTTCTTATGTTATTCTGTCTACATTTATAAATTCAGAAAACCTTAATTAATACATTTAAAGCCAATAAAATACATATATAAATTAGTGAAATCTAATTTATCTATAAAATTGACAATATTAATTTTTAATAAAAAAATTTACTGTTCTATCAATCGTTTGCGGTAGTTATGGATAGCTGCTCGTATTTAAACCGCCTTGGCAATATTCCTTTCCCGTTATATCAATTTCAAAAGTTATTTGCAGCATTGTTAAAAAATAGCCAATAATGCGAAGCTCTCAGATTCAAATGAGCTAGTTTTTGCTAAATAAAAGTAATGACCTTCTGTTCAAATGTTGAGTGCTGCACTTTTATACTTACAAAGTAGATCTTATAAAAGTTGGACTGAAATAAAACGATTTTACGTCAGCTATTACCTGAACCCTTTCTAGTTTTTTAAAGCGTAAAAGAACCATTTGCTCCTTCCCCCTTTTTTCTTACCCTTGTAAAGAAATGATAAAATTTACATCTTGACCAATTTTCAAATTAAAAACATTTTGTAATATTATTGATAATAAATAATAAATAAAATAAATTAAAAAAAATGAGTAATATACAGCACTTTACAGCATTTCAATCAATTTCTATTCCAGCTAAAACTTCGAATGTTTTTCAGAAGTTAATAGAGTAAGCTATATCTGTTATACAGTTCCAGATTTTATAAAATGAGACCAAACTGTTATGACAATTCAAAGCAAAAATACTAGTACAAGATTAACACCGTTCCACAGTTTCACTTACATCAAGAATCTGGCCAAATCTAGTTAATTATCGGTACATTTATTTAAATAAAGAAAACTTTATAAATTTTGTTGAAAATGTGATAAAATAAATGAAAATACCATTACAATCTCGGACGCGTAAAAGTGTAAAATCCTTGAAGTTTCCTACGATGTAGGAAACTTTATCGTTATAAACTTTGATAAGCAGTATTCCCATTGAACTGGCTCCCGGCGAAGAGCGGCACCACGAAGTGCGCTCATCGATTTTCCAAAAATTGCGCTGGGTCAGCCGCGTCGGCCGGGAGTCGTTGACCTCGTGTACAACGTACCCCTTCGGTCCGGGCTTGTTGTGTGTGCGGCGCTTTGTTTATGGTCTACTAGGCTTTTTCTTCGCGAGGGGTCGTTTCCGCCTCGGACCCCTTTCCCATATAATACACAACAGAGCCCGGCGGCCGCCGCGCACTGCCCGGCCCATATAACGGTTTACCTTTTAATTACGCGGGTTGACTCGACGTACCGGAAATGTTCTAGTCGAAGGGAGCCGGAATAAATGCTCCGATTACGGATACTATTTGTGTACTGACATTTCTATTTATGTCCATCTGATGCCAGAATAAGAGCCGTTTGGAGATCGAAAAATAATATAGGTGATTATATATTTGTAATACTAAAATAAAGAGCACAAGTTTCTTTTGTATACCTGTATAAGTGGGGTGTGCTCTTGTCAAGTAGGAAATCCAGTTTTTTTGTTCATAAATTTTTATGCATAAATATGCAAATTCAGTTTTACGTCGCTTGTTATCACTCGAGATAATATGAAACACGTTTCTAATCTTTTTCATTGCATTTTTAGTTATTTTTTCCTCAAGTGTTCCATTTTACTCGGGTTTCACTACCTTTCCAAAAAAACTAAAAAATATTATTTAAGACTTTTTTTATATTCAAATGTCTACATAAAATATTTCTTAATTTCTAAAACAGATTTTTAATTTATGTTTCTTTTTTTTTTATAAGAAAGGTCAGTGCATAAAAAGGATTTTACAATTCTTTTTTAAATTCGTTTTCGTTTCTAAAATTGGTCTACAAAAAGTTCTTGTAACTTTTTTTTGTTAAAATATATTTTAAGCACATTAAATTCCTCTACGTTTTTCAAACGAAATGCATCGTGGCATGTAGTGTATAACGTAGACACTTGAAAGCAAACTAATGAAGTTATGCGTCGAAAACCATAAATAAAAAGGACTGTTGCATCAATATATTTCGCCGTTTCTTTTTTCTCCTCAGTTCCTCAATTTATTATTATCCAAGCCATGTTTTATTTTGGTAACGAGCGCATCTCGAGAAAGACATGAAAGACGAAAATTGATCTCATTAAAGGCGGCACGTACATTTTCGGTGCCACTATACAGGTACACACGCGCGCGCTCGTCGAGTAACCCGAGGATCATAAATACTTTCGACGCAAAGCGGGAAAAAAAAACGACGCGGGGAATCTCATTTACACCGCGTCGTCCGCAAAAGAGAGCAGAAAGAGAAAGGAGCGCCGGTTTGCGGAAACAAGAAAGCGCGCAGAGACAAAGAGGGAAAGCAGCAGCAGCAGCAGCAGCAGCAGGAGCACGCACACTTACATCCAGAAATCCAAAACCGGACGTTTTCAAGCTCTGTTACGCGATATCCCTCGGTTGGCCGCGGCTCTCTCTCTCTCTCTCTCTCTCTCCTTCGTTCGCGAAAAGGAAGACGACGCGACGAGAAGGAGAGCGGCCACTGCTCCTCCCCCTCCCGCGTGCGTGTATCGGATTTCGATATTAGCCCCTGCGCGCGCGTCCCTGCACTCTCCTCTCGTCGCGACGCTCCGCCGCTGCTACTGCAGTCCTGCCGCTCGGTTTTGTGTGACCTATTTGGCAAGAGTCGCTTATACTTACAAAGCCCCTAGGATCTTGGGCATTCTTTGCACGCACGTATTATACGCGCGGTCGGCTTTACTCGTGACTTCCGCCACGATGATTTCATTTTCGCTCGCGCGCGCCCCGTCCGATCTCGGCGATTGCCGCGCTCGCGGAGATTGGATGTAGATACGTGTTGTTTCTTCGTTTTTGGGAGGGGGAGAGCCGATTGGCTGCTGTCGAGTAATTGATTCGAAAGGAGAGACGCTGCGGGGACTGCTGATTGATGGGCGGGTTTATTGGAGCCGATGATTGATTTTCGGAGCACGACGCGCGCCCGCGCGAACGTCGCTGTAATACAGCAGGCGAGACGTGCAGTATGCGAACGGGAAGCTCAGACGGGAATATCGTTTTTCTGAGCTTTTATTGCGAGTAACGTGATTTCCGAAGCTGCTGATAAAAATTCGCCGAGATTTATGCGAATAAGGACTGCGAAAGTCATGTGTCATATACACTTACCTTGATTCGTGGGCCTATCATGTAGATTATACCGATGAAATGTAGAATGCCTGAATTAGTTTTCATGTGGATCTTATTCACCTTTTCATGGGTTGATCAATTATTTAAAAATTTAAGAAACATAATAATCCACTGATTTAGCGATTATATTTTTGTATAAGTTTAAATTGAAAAGTAAGAATTATTTTTCTTTATTAAAATTATTTGTTTGTTAGTTCATATTAATATTGTGATTTTAAAGTGTTCTTTGATTCAATTTTAGTATTTATAAAGCAATAAAATGTATCGCTATATTTTCAAAAGTTATTACCGAAATCAGTTTCATTTGTGAATAGAAAATCCTCAAAAGTCGATATAAATTATACGGTTTACTTATATGATAAACGGTAAGGCCTAACTTACGTATTAACCCAATGAATACTTACGAGCTATAGTGTCAATGATCTTATTCGTTCGGTATTCACCGGTGAACTAGTCATCATGATATGATATTGTAACAATATACCATAAGAATATTTAAAATGCAAAATATAGTATTACATTTTCTTGCCATGTTATTTAGTTTATTCGGATTTTCGAGTGTTTCTGATCAAATTTATTTAATTAAATTTCTCATTATTTTATAATAAATATTTTATAATAAATTATTTTTATAATAAAAATATTTAAAAACCATATACTTTAATAAACTGCATTAAACGCTACCACGTGTATTTGAAAGTTATTACTCAAATTCCATTTTATGTGTTTATTGAATTAACATTACTTTAGTATCAATCTTACTCTTTTAAACAACATTTTTTATTTAAAGAAGTTAAGTAAATATTCATTTTTTCAGCTTTACTTTGAGTTTATGTTTTTAGTGAAGCTCTTACTGAAATAAAACACTTTTTTTTGTATTTCAATACCGCTGTCCTAATTTAAAATATCCATATCTGCAGTTTCATAAAATGTGAGAAATGAAGAAAATAAATTTTGCAACAATAGAGGTTTATTTCCTGCTTTTACAAGTAACTCGAACCCGCCCTTTGAGTTGTTATATACATTTTTTTCATTTGCGATTTTTTACATTACATTGTAATGTAAATATATGTAATAAAAAATCGTATGTGCACGTTAGCTCAATAAAGCCCCGAGTGCTCGTATTCTTTTGAGATGTTTTCACTTCAAAAAGAGGTTTAAAGATGTTTACCTTTAAAATCATACTGTTTTTTGTGATTTTGAGTGAGAAAAGCGTGTATTATTCAATAGACAATCTCAGATACGAAATTAATTTTTGTAAGATTCAAATTTTATTATATTTACAAAATTATCATTTAATTTCTGTGAATTTGTTACTATTTATAAATAAAATTTCCTGACACATTTTAACACATCTAGCAAATGTCTATAGAAAATTAGTAATTTTATTGAAAGGAGCAGTTCTGAATAACATGTATATTGAAACTGGTTCGCGATCAATAATTGAAATTTTTTTAAACCAATTCAATTATGTAATCATTTATGTTTATGTCACTATTAATAACTATGTATTTTCAACTGCATAAATGAATTTGTCTTTGTAAAACAAATACAACGATATCAAAAACTCATTTGTGAAAATTTTGCAGTTAGAAATGTTGTCAATAAGGACGACAAAATGTTTGATAAATATTACAATCATTATTATTTCATTAGTGTTAATGTGATTCAAAAGACTTTCTCATATTTTGATATAATTTTTTTTTTATTGCTGTAAAGTTAGTATTATACTCACATAATAAATAACATATCTGTTACAAACGATGCATTTTTTTTTAAATTATAAAGTAAAATAATTTTCAACTATTAACAATTTTATACACTCGGTTCACGTGTATTTCAAAATTAATATAAAAGAATGTTACTAAACCTTCCATAAGTGCGCGTCGATTGCAATAGTTGAACACGATTTTTTACTACTGCAAAATGCATTACTTCGAAATACAATTTCGAAAATCTACATCACATTGCAGTGTCTTAATCATGATTTATTAATCAGTCTTGCAAATGGGCAAGTGACGAATATTTTCCGTACTTAAGAAACTTCTGTTTTCTTCAACGCTGCCTGTCAAAGGATCTTTTTATGTTTTTTAATTAAGCTCCATGTATTTCTAAAATTTTTGCCCGCAATACAAAAATCAAAATAAGCTTAAAATAGATAAACTAAATTAAATGATAAAAATTGCATTTATTTACATAATTTGATGAAAAAGCGTACTTTAAAATGCCATTTATTTCAAAATAATATTTTAGACAATTAAAATTAAGCAAACAAATGCGAACATTTTTCTCAATGTAAATCTATATTATCTAAACAAAAGGATAACTTTACTGGGGAACAAGAATATGCAATAAATGCTAAAAATGAAAGAACAAATGCGAGTCGCGTCAAGTCGCTTTATTTGATTTTTCACTCATCATCAATATGTTCCATCGGGGATATTTGCTTGAAACAATGTTTGCTCGGTAGATCGATCAAGCAAAAATAAACTGATATATTCGATTCGTATATTAAAACCAACTTGGAAGGGAAATATGGGTATGGCTAGGCGAGCGCTTAAGCGGCTTCGCTTCGCGAGCAAAGCCGTTTCAGATGCAGACCTTTGTACAAAAACTATAACTAATATAATATATATTTATATATAATATTTAGTTTACCATGTAGAAAACAATGACTTCGAGCCTTAGTGTCGTGAAAGAAGATCACTTTAATGCACAAAGACCTTAGCTCGATACACAAGTAAAGAATTATTTTGTTATCATCGTCGTGCGTTGTGAATCAGAACCACAGGATTGATCGCTCAATCGTCGAAATACTTTTTTTCGGCACATGTTTAATCACCCTACATAAATCGTTTCCCAATCTTTTATTTCTCCATTTTTCTTATTGTTTCTGTCTTGTTTTTGCGACGCTTTGTAATAAACGCTGTACATTACAAAAGTATCGAAACGAATAAATCTATTTATCACGCGCATTAGTATACTGTAAAAATCGCTTAATCGCATGATTCGTATTTGTTTGCTGTGCCTCTTTAACTTTTAAACCTTTCCCTTAGTTTTAGATTCTCAAAAAGTTTAGAAAAGCGAAATCCCCCAAAATCACTGTTCACCCATGGTATTTTCTTTTATATAATATATATACTATATATAACTATACACCTACAATAGTTAACAAGACAAATCTGCAGCCCGATCGCGCAGTGCACGAATTCATTTTTTCGCTCCATCCTCCATTAAATCGATTAAACTTACGTGTTTAAGTTAATCTTAAGTAGTGTGTATTCTCTTATTCAGCGCTCTTAAATCTTAAGTTGCCTCTCGCACGCGAACGTAATGATTCTTGTTTTTCGAGGCGCTCCTCGTTTTCACAATTACATCGAGGCACACAGGACGTCGAGAAATGGCTTCGTCGACTTGTTTCTTTTATCTTCGTATAATGCAGCTGCTCATTTAACTCTGATGCGAGTTCTAATTGATTTCCGGACATTCTGTGCGTAAAATTTCTTCGCGGGAAAGTGTAAGTTACTCACTAAGTGAAATTTAATCAATTTCTTAGTATATTTAAAATTATTTTCACTATGAATGAAATAATTTAAAAAATTTATTTGTGCTTACGATGATTTTCCTTTAGTATTTAACTTTTCTAAATACTTTCAGTTCTAGTAAAAAATTTGTTTCATAAAATTGTATGATATATTTCGCGAGACTTGGTGTGAATTCATGATAAAATCAAGACTTCGTATCAATTGATTAAATAGAGATCATGCGTTAGATCGTAAATTGATTGAATTTCACTTTTGATTGCAAAAGGATATTTAGTCCGTGCTTAAAACTGCAGTTCTATTTAAAGTTTTTACATATAGAGATACGATTACGCTCATGTACGGCAATAAATACAAAAGTTTCTGTATATTGGCATTCGGTACTGCGCTTCTGTTTGTCACTGTTTCTAAGCTAAGATTCGCTTATGTTATTAGAAAAGTCGACGTAGAAAGGTATAAATGAGTGTTTACGCTGCACTTTTGTCGTTTGCGTATTCTCTCATTTCTACAGCTTGTCTACAAACGATGAGGTTCTACACGACTTTCACGGTGAGAAAATCGAACGTAGATACATCATCGAGAAAATCGTTCTAACGAAAGCTGTCGCTGGTTTGGAAAGGACGGAAGCGAAAAGAAACCAAAACATTGTGGAATGTATTACTTTACTCTGACAAAGGTGCTAAAAAAATAACACCATTTTATGTCTTAACAGAAAAGAAATCGTCGAGATAAATGCGTAAGATCAGTCGGAGTGTATAATAAATTTTCATAAAAATGTACTCAAAAGAGCACCATCGTGATTGTGTGATTGTGCAGAAGTTTCTTTTTCATAAGAACAGTGGCGCTTAATGATAATACGACTTGCCGAGTAAATAATAAATTTTTAAAAAAGGAGCGGAAGATGTAGAAAGTCTTTTTGTAACTAGAGGAAACTTTTTTCTCAAAAAGTCAGTCGAAAAGCTCAGCTTTTGGAAGTCAATTGTCGGGTATTCCGTTTTACATCTGTAATTTTCAGCAATTGCTTCATTTGCTGCATTATTTTACTCTTAATTTTTCATGCGATAAACAATTATTTTATCTTACCTTACGCGTATGGAATAATTTTTAATTATTCACGAATACAAGAAAGTTGATAAAAAGTTTATAAAAAATTAAAAAGATGTTTAGCTTAACAATAGCAAGATTTTCTTAAAATCTTTTAATAAAATTTATAAGGGACTACTTTAAACGTCTCCTGATTTAGTAATTTTCAACTCATAATTACAATTATATCAGGGTATAAAAATGTTTTTGGCAATGCAGCCCCATCGCTAATACAATAATTCCATTTTTGTACTCTGAACGACATAAGAAGTATAATTAATGAAAATAACAGATGTATAACCCTGTCCTACTCTCTACTCCTCCGTAACAATCCTTTTTCATTCGACACAATCATTTACATTCAGCCAGTCGTGGTCCTCGAGAGTCAGTCGGTCGCTCAGTGAAAATACGATGAGCATACGTCTGCTAGTTCACGTCATAGCGCATCGTCGTCGTCGTCGTCGTCGACTTTTCCTTCCGCGCCAACGCGACAGTAACGGCATCGGCATCAGCAGTAGTAGCAGTAGCAGCGGCGGCGGTGGCGGTGGCGGTTGCATCTCGGTCCTGTGTCCCTTATATGGCAACAACAACAGCAGCAACAACGGCAGCGTCAGCGACGACGATTATTATGGATTGAGGCCCTGACGCTTCTCCTCCTCGAGCATCGCGTCGAGCTCGTTCGTCAGATTCGTCAGCATGTTGCCGATGTCGCTGAGAACGTCGGCTGGCTCGCTACTGACGTTCTGGACCGACGAGGAGTGTTGTTGCTGCTGCTGCGACATTATGTGGCTATGGCTGGGGCTGTTGGCGTATTCCTGGGCAGCCCGCGCTGCGCGTTGCTTTATCGTGCCAGCGTTCTCGTTAGCGAACGGGAGTGAGTCAGATTCTGTGCTCGAACTCGACTGTAAGAAGAAACGACTTATGAGTTGATTAAACGGGAAAATCTTCGGCTTGTTTCGCTACACGAGTACCACCAAAATACATGGATGCACAAAATTTTTCTGGTTATAGTGAAAATTAAGAATAACATCGAATACTACTGTGGACCTCAAGCCACGAGAAAAAAACAAAAGTATCTAATAAAAGTTTAACTACAATGATAATTTTATACTTTATCAACTGTAAGTAGTAAAAAGAGTATACTTTAGTGCAGTGCTGTATAAATGTGTCTGAAATATTAAACGGGAGTGCTTCTGTGCAAAATTAATGATAAATAATTTGATGGCAAGATCTTACAAAACGGTCGAAGAGGCACACCTTAAAGCTAGCATCGGAACCGTTGCGATGCTGCAGGGCAAGAGTGGCCATAAGCTCGTGCTCGTCGCTGACGTTGGCGCTGACGCTGCCCCAGCTGCGCGACATAGACGACGGCGGTCGGCTGAGCTGGCCGGGCGTCGAGCTCGCCGTCGGTGGCGGCGTCTGCGACGACTGCGTCTGCGTGGCCGGCGACGAGGCCGACATGATGTGCTGCATGTGCTGCATCTGCTGGAGCCGCTGAATGTGCTCCTCGCAGCTAGCCGTGGGCACGGGGCCGCTGCAGTCGATGACGACGTCGCCATTGCCACTGCCCATGCTGCTAACCGACGACGCGGAGCTTTGTCGGCGCGGCGGCGAGGGCGGCCGCCGCTTCATCAGGTTCGGGCTGCTGTCGTGTCCGTACGTCAACTGATACTTGTTGTCGAAGTCGCGGGGCAGCGACTTGTACGAGCCCTGCGTCGCCTGGATCTGGGGGAAGAACGTCTACTCTTACTTTTGTAGATCTTGCGTGGCAGTGACAAATATTGCTCTCTCGGCCTGTGCTCTCATTGTTTTTAACTACATTTACATTGTGCTCCGAACTGTTCTTACAGTTTCGTTAAAAATTCATCACATTTTGCAAACATTATTTTATTTAAATTCTTTTACATAAGTTATCAGTGAAAAGCTAAATTAAGAGGACCGGCGTAGCTTACTAAATGTTATTTTACAGCCTAGTACCGAAAAGTACTACTTACAGTGCCAACAGAATTGTTTTGCCGAATCTCAATAGATCATCAGAATAAGAATTTTCATAAATTTAACTATTAGAGAAGTACATACTACAGAACTTTACCTAATTAATTCTAAATTTACGTGCGGAAGACGTTTTCAATTTCACAATGCTAGTATAAAATAAATGCTACTAAATTTTGAGGTAGCCCAAGAATCTTACAATCGATTAAATAATTAACTTACATTACCAATAATTGGTTGCAAATTCTAACGTAATTTTTATCTACTAAAATCCGAGGTGAACTTTCAGACTTTTGAGCGACATTAATGAATGACGTTTGACAATGTTTGATTAAAGATCGAAGTAAGTTTCACGATACAAAAACGCGGCTTGAGAAAGCTTCGAGATCGATAGAGAGCCTCGGCGACAACAGCAGCACAGGCCTGCTCGCTCTCAAACGCTAGTCTCCTGAATGTCGATGCTTACTTTGGCAACTGGCCTGGGCCGGACGAGGCAGTGCCGGGGCCTGGGCAGCGTGCCGCCGCCGATGTTCTCGATGATGATCGCGTGGTCGTTGGTGGGCGTGAGGTCGCCGTCGTCGTAGCTGCGCGGCCGCCAGTCGAGGATCGACTGCGAGGGGTGGTGCGACTGTGGAGCCGGCGAGGGCGGGTACCCCAGGGGCACGTCCTCGAGGCTCTCGAGGGACTTGCCGCGCGAGTGGCCGCCGCCGACGATGCCGCTGCTGCTGCCCAGGATGCTGCCGACGCCGGCGATGCTGCCCCTGCCGATGGTCCCGTAGTCGGGCAGCGCGGCGTACATGCTGCGCCAGTTGCTGCTGTTCAGGCTGACGTTGTTCTGGTTGCCAAGGCTGCCGGCGCTGCTGTTATGGCCCGTATCCGCGGGCCGCTGGAACGACCTCAGGATCGGCGAGGAGCAATCCTCGTCGGGCGAGGGCAGGTCCGGCCCGCCGCGCTGAATCACCACGTCCTGAAATCAACCGTTTCGCTCAGTCTCTCCGCGCGGATATCTGCCGCACTTGTGCCTACCGATGACGTGCTTGATGCTAGAGTGAAATGAGCCGTTCTCAACGGCATGAACCTCGGAAATAAAGAAAATGTCAGGCAACAGTGCACTTATATACATGTATATACGCTACGAAGGCAATAATACTTTACTTGATGAGTGCAGTGAAATGAGCGGTGAATGAGCAGAGTATATAAGAGAAATTAAAAAAGGTAAAAAACTCACTTCCACTAGATTGTATGAGCAACAGACCTGCGTGTGTCCAGGATGGGGCGGCAGCCGGGCGAGGTCGAGAGGCTGTATGCGCTTGCCGGCCCTGATGTCCTTGACCCGCTTGATCGCGAGCAGGAGCTTCTTCTGGTGGCCGAGCCGCACGATGCCGATGTCCTCGAGGTCCTCCCAGGTGAGCGTCGTCACGTCCTCGACGCTGCGCATGCCCTGCTGGTGGAGCGCGCCGAGGTACTCCTCGAGCCTAAGGAGCCGCAGCCACTCCTCGAGCGAGCCGGGTACATGCTCCGGCAGACCGTCGCCCACGTTCAGGTTGTCGATTTCGGCCTTCAGTCGTTTTCTGTGGTTCGGTTTCTTTATACCTGCATGCAACAAACGAACTTTAGTATCTGATACGTCCGTAGGTACATGTGTGCGTGCGCGCTATCGTTTCCGCGAAGCGCTCGGACGGATGTGACGCGGCTCGCCGGTATGCGCGAGCGGATTACGTTACGCGCTATTCTCGAAACTCTGGCCGGGTACCTATACCTTTCGGGCTGGATGCGCCGGCTTCGATTAACGCGGGAGAGAAAGTTTTCGTCCGTTGTTTCGAAGAGAAATTGACTTTTTTGGTAAAGTCGAGATCTGGCGACGTTTAAGTAGAGCATGCAAGTGTATGTGAATAACTGACTTGATTCACTTTGTTCTCATTTTTACACCGAATAATAATAAATATTTTACTTTATTGTTTATTCATATCACCTACATTTAAAAATTATTTATACTTGAAAAGTAATTTAAAATTTCTAATATTCAATAAATAATTTTTATATTAGTATGTATATTACATTTGCAAAATCATTAAAATCTTTTCATAAACCCGATTCGGGATTGCCGCGTTTCAGATAAAAAAGATACGTAAATGATTAAAAATGCTGTATAATACTTATGTTGATATGAATGTATTCAATTTCAAGATTTATATAAGAACTATATTTATGTATATTCGTGGGATGAATAGTATGAAAAGATTTTGCCTCTGTACTGTTTTGGTTAGCCATATATACACTGATAAGAGTAGGGGTGTAGATTGAAACCCTAGACAAAATAATCATTGAACGGACGCGAACAAAGAAGGCAAGAAAGAAAGCAGTGCAGTATTATTACTCCGAGTAGAAAACAATTGTTCTTGCGAATTAATGCCAGATATAATACATCAGTTAATAGTTATTACAATCATGTCCAAATAATTGCTTACATACGAAAAATTCATTAAAAATTTTTCTTAGCTCTTGTTCCAAAAACGTCTAATATACTGCTGCAATGTTACTAATTATAACTGAAGTAGAATTAACACAAAAAGTTTGTTAAAATTTACGATTGTTCTGAAAATCATCTCATTTAGTTTTCTCATACATTATCTAATTAACATTTCGATACGAAAGACAAAGCCCCGATAATCCAGAGTTCTCGCTACGTTATCCAATCCACCGGACGTCACCATAATAATTCCAGGAAGACGGCTGAATCCCACTCACCGATAGCCGTGAGATCCTCGGGCGTCATGCGCGTGATGGTGGCGAGGTCGTAGCCGGCCGAGGCGAAGAGGGGAAAGTACTCCTCGAACTGGAGCTCGGCGAGCCAGGCGTGGACGACGTCGAGGTCGGTCGGCCTGTCCGGGTGACTGCCGAGCGAACTGATCGAGCAGCGCGGCGACGAGGTCAGGGCAGAGCCAGCGCTGCGCGGGCCCAGGTGGTAGCCCGAGGCTCGGCCCGAGTCCAGCGAGGCCGTCGAGTGCCTTGAACCCGAGCCCGAGCCCGAGCTGCCCGGACTGTCCCTGCCCGGGCTCTGCGTCATGTCGATACCTGGAAGAGGGTAAATGTCTCGTTAGTCTCTTTGATTGTAATTCTTATTTGATAGAGTTGCATGGGCTTCCAAAATACAAAAGTTGTTGAGTAAAAGAGTATAAAAGACTCAAGGTTTCAGCTGGCTTGCTGTTTCATCACATTCTTTTCATATTCTATTTCAATCCCGGTTACTGTTATAACAGAAGCTTAAATTTCACTCGGCTGCATCTGACTCATTAAAAAAATTTCATTCAAGAGTATTAGAAAAAAAAGAGATAATCACTTTTACTAGAGAAATTCGGAACTATTTTTATAATTAATTCATTGAATTGACTGTTAGTGTGAAATGAGTTCCTATATAACTGACAAACCAAACGAATATATGCGAAAACAGTTATGACATTGAACGTAAAAGATATCAAGCGAATGATATTCGTTATAAAGATGTATGTGGATAATTAACGTCGAAAAAACGAAAAGCAAACACGAAACCGTTAGGGCTATATTACTGTATGCCTTTAAATAATAGTCTCGAGTAAAAATTTTAAGCATCGCTAATGTCTTGCGTATAGGCCGTGCGGGCACGCGCCAACTAAGGATCGAAATATCATTTTGCATAAAGTCCCACGCCGATGAGCTCAAAGCAAATTTGCCGCTATAGCCGCAGGTAAGCGCGAATGAAATATAACCTGGGACTCTGCGTTTTTACTTGGTCTATTGAGATGTATCATACGAGCCACATACGGGAGTAATTTTTTACACGAGATCTAAAATTCAACGCCTGTTCTGAATATCCAACCTTATAAGTTATTTATTTTTATCGTATTGGTTAGATTAATTATAAAAAAATTATGAAGGAATATATAGAAATGACGCAAACTTACACGGAGGAAAATGTTGTATAGTAAAAGTTGCAATGTCTGCAGATTGTAAAAGTGAGACAGACTTAAATCATCGACAAAATTGCCATAATTTATGATAAAAATTACTATAAATTTATGTCAATTTTTAATAATTATGGCAATATTTTAGGATAATTCGAGTCTGTCTCACATTTACAATCAGACATGATAATCTTTTCTATACTATTTCTCTCTCCGTGTAGTATTTTCAATAATTAAATCTACCATTAAAACTGAAAGGCAAAATATTAATCTACATACTGAACGATTCTTGACACGCAGTGACGAATAATACGACATACATGAGCATAAAGGAGGAAGTTACTCGGCAAAAATCAACCACACGTAAAATTACACGCTAAGCACATATAGTATATTATACAACATACCTTGATCCTCGGCATGGGCGTACTTGCCGACCATGGGCGGGAAGGAGAAGCCCGGATGCGTGAAGATGGGCCCGGGGCTCTTTCCGGCCGGCATCCCGTACGAGCCGTCGTCGCCGTTGGAGCCGCCCCCGCCACCGCCAACAATCTGCTGAGGGCCCACGACGATGCCGACGCCGCCACCGACGCCCTGGCCCGGGATCGCGCCCGGCAGGAAGCAGCCGTCCTCGCTGCTAGCGTAGCCGGCCGAGCCGAAGGACGAGCCCGAGTGCCGGAAGTCGTTCGGTACAGCGGGCGGCGCCACCTTCTTAGCCTGGGTGACTGCTTTCGACGGCCGACTCATACCGCCGACTGCAAACAAAATTACAAAGTTATATATCTGGCAAAAAGTGTGGAAAATGGGAAGATTTACAAAGGGTTTTGAGGTAAAATAAAATGCGCTAATTATTGGGCGGCCTGTGTCTTGACATAAGTATATTTTTCACTCGAAAATGAACGACGTGTTAATTAACGTATACGCGATTTTTGGGTTGAATCCCCCAGCGCGCAACCTTTGATGCAACGGAATCTGGGAAAATATTGCAACATAGTGCTTAATTACACGTTTTCAGACGTCAAAAGTAAATTAAACCTATAAACGGTAAATTTTATCGAGATTGTCATAAAATATAACGTGTTAATTTTACTTTATTCATCACCTGCGGAGAAATTTTTTAGATCAACCTTTATGAAGCATTCAAATACGTAATCTGAATAATTTATTCTAATGCCCAAATATTCAAATACAACTTTTTTCCATCCATGTTAATTTATGAATTATTATTATGTATGCATTTTTGGAGTGTAGGTCAAAGAGTTTGTTAGTCATACAAAATGTTATAAACATACTATTGAATGATTTTATCAAACAATGTATATTTCAATTTTTCTTTTATATTTGGATTGTTTATAAATACCTATATTGTATTTAAAATTTAAAAGTATAAATATTTGTTGATATAAATCTCACTTAAGCGTATCTTCACCATCGTTTCATTGATATTGCACCTCAAGAAGAAAAAAGACTCCTCAAGAAAACACGAATCTCCCACGAATCAATTTAGCCTATACTGCGGCGTCCACTTATTTAGACCAACAAACTTTAGCCTCGAGTGTGTTACACGCATATATACCTATACACGCCCGCGAGAAGAAAAAAAAATAAGCAGCTCCATTGCTCTGACGTCGTAATAAAGCGCGCGCGCGTGAGGACTCGGGGACATCGTCGCGCGGGCGCGCGTGCGGCAAATTGTCCGCTCCTCCTCTCTTTGTCTCTCGGGCTTACTTCGCCAGCGCAAATTAATACGAGACAGAGAGAGAGAGAGAGAAAGAGAGAGAGAGAGAGAGAGAGAGAGAGAGAGAGAGAGAGAGAGAGAGAGAGAGAGAGAGAGAGAGAGAGAGAGAGAGAGAGAGAGAGAGAGAGAGAGAGAGAGAGAGAGAGAGAGAGAGAGAGAGAGAGAGAGAGAGAGAGAGAGAGAGAGAGAGAGAGAGAGAGAGAGAGAGAGAGAGAGAGAGAGAGAGAGAGAGAGAGAGAGAGCGAGAGCGAGAGAGAGAGAGAGAGAGAGAGAGAGAGAGAGAGAGAGAGAGTAGAGACAGATCCTCGTGCGCTGCGCCCGCCATAGAAAGTCTCGTCCGCGAAGATTGCGAGCAGCAGCTCGGCCCGACACTCGATAAATCAGAGATCCGCACGCACAGAGAGAAAGAGTGGGGGAGGGAAGGAAAGAGAAAGAGAGGGAGATGAAGATGGAGATCCTTATCCGGAGATCCGTTCGACGTGAAAACGCTGATTGCACTCGATCGCCCTGGAGATGCGCTGCCTGCCTGCCTGCCTCTCCTCCGCTCTTATTACTGAGAGCCGCTGCTCCGAGCTTCTTATTCTCCGCGTGCAGCATACTTCGGGAGAGTATAAATCGCTCGCGCGCTTTTTACAGTTAACAATCGCCGCGCGATGGAGATGGAGGAGGAGAAGCGAGCCTTCGACGAAGAGGAAATCTGTCGATCCTTCAGATGGTGATCCGGAGGATTCGCGTCTAGGATGTGACGGATTATTCCTTTGTTTTATTTAATGATAGGCCGAGTCATATTTTCATAGGTCACCTCTCGTTCATTGTGACCGTAGCTGTAACATATGCACTGATGACAATTCGTCATGAGGAAGTTTCGTGTTCTCGTTCTCTTTGGGGTTTTTTATTGACGTTAAAATCAAACGCAATTATTGATATAAAAGAGTACCTGAAAGTGTTAAATGTTTAATTTAAAAAGACTCGTTTTGTAGTAAAAAATTTTTCAAAATTGTTTATCTAAATAAATGAAGATAAATATTCGATATATTTATGAAATATTTCAATAAATAAATAAGATATTCTCCATCATTTCCTTTGCAAATATACATAAGCGAACCTACGGCTCCGAGCAATTTAGTATGGTAACGAAGCCGAAAGGGCCATAAAAATCCCTGGACCAGTTATTCGCAAAAAATCCTAACGAGAGGAGAGGGCGTAAAAGATGAAAAAAGAAAGAGTCGAACGTACGGGAGAAGCTGTGTGAAGGCAGAGTAAAGAGGAGGAGCTACAGAATCTACAAAACGGGGGAAAGCGCGGGCGCGCTCGAAATCTTATAAGGTAGTGTGGCTAGACAAAGGGCGAAACTGGGACAGGAAATAATAATTTTTTGTAGATACGTAGCCGACGATAAGCGAAAACGGAAGAGAAAGAGGCCGCATACGGGCTCGAAGACGCACGTATATATAGGAGAGTGGGAGAGAAAAGAGCAGAGAGTTTCGAAAAGCGTATGCGTATACGCGCGTCCGCAGGACTGCCATATACGAAGGCGAACGAGCGAGAGGCGAAACAGGTTCTCATCGCGGCGTATAGGACTCTGGCCGCGCGCGTGTCTAAATTTAAAAGCGAACCAGTTCTCTCCTCCGCTCTCTGCACTCGGTCAGTCCGAAAAAGTTCTTCCCGCCGCCCCCCTTCCCCCCGCGAAGGCCGTGGTGTGGTGCCACCGCGCGCTGTGCACTTCCGCGCGCACGTGCGCCTTTTCGCTTTATCCCCTCTACTTTTGGGTGACTGTCGTAAAAGATACTTTGAATTTTGTTGTTGAATTTTGAAGTTGAATTTTGAAGTTGAATTTTGAAGTTAAATTTTGAAGTTGAGTTTTGAAGTTTAACTATGGGGTTAAATTTTGAAGTTGAATTTTGAAGTTGAATTTTGACGTTGAATTTTGAATATATTTTAATATAGCACATAGCCAAAAATCAACTTTATTTTAGCATGTAAGTTTAGCAAAAGTGTTATTAGTTTGTAAGCTATAACCAGACCTATGTACAGGTGTTTTATGCACCTCTATAGGATGCCAGCTAGATCGAATATAGTCTTTTATATCCTGGTACTAGCTGCATCATGTATCTTTTATATCATTTCTGGTAAATAAATAAATATAGTATATTACGCCCCTAGGGAGCAAAAGTAAAGAATGTCCCAGATCGCATGTAAATTGTCACCCGAGCCGAAGGCGAGGTTGACAAACATGCGATTTGAGGCATTCTTTATTTGCTGCAGTTGTGCGTATACGATTTTTTTGCCTGGCGAGGCCGAAAATACAACCTTCGCGATCGGGCGCCGGGAGCAAAAGTGGCATTTTCGGCCCGCTAGGCAAAAAAATTAATATTTTCAGGTGGCATTTTTCGATCTAAGAAGTATTACGATTGTTCGGCAAACGAACATAATTTTTAATTAAATTATATAGGTGAAATGATAGCGATAAAATGAGTAGGAAAATGAAAAAAAAAAAATGAGGAGATTGAATTTTAGTACGATGTGTATAGATGCACTTATACATGTTTGGATCGTTTGTTCTGCCATTGGCAATTCTCTATTTACCCCGCCGAATCAACCGACTATTTTTTCCTCTTTATGCATAACTCTCGCGTTCTTTTTCACCCAATTACCGATAAAAAACAGCTTTATACCCCTCGTTCAACTATGGAACTCAATTAACCCGTCGTAGAGGCGCAGAGAGGGTGTACGCGTGTACGCAGGCTGCGGAGACAGTATAGAGAAGCACATCGGGAACAAAGGCCACGCGACGCGCTTCGCATGCGCGCCGACGAGACAGCGCGCCGCGGCACCCGAAGAATATATGCGCTTCTGCGATGCACGTTCAAAATGTAGGCTGTACGTAACGCTCACGCGCGCACAAGAGACTGAGAGAGAGAGAACTGGAACTGTATTATGCAGACTGCAGCGAGAGGCACGTTTCGCCGGTGCGTCGGATGACGCCAAATGAGATTTCGGAGGATAATACTATTAGGGCTTTGGTAGTGACGGGAGTTAGATCCTTTTTGTTTTCTTTTTCTTTCTATAATCGAATGTAGTGTGACATGCATAAAAATATGACGAGGTATGGGGGTAAAGAAGTAACCGACACGAGACGTCAGTTTAGTTTGTTTATGACATGTATGTTTACACACACACACACACACACACACATTTTTAGGAGATGTAACATATTAGTATATCAGTTTTGAATTGAAATTTCCTTATTAAAAAGCTAACTACCAGTTATATGCGATGCATATATTGATATCCCCAAGTTTTAGATTATTATTTTCTCTCAGACCTAAAAACCAAAAGAAAATCATTCATATGTAAAACAGATTTTAATAGCTTTTTTATGTAAGTATTATACTTTGAAATTGAAATTGAAATTCTGTTGTCTAGAGCACGCGTGACATTTAATATTATTAGTCGCAAAGTTGTTGTTGTATTCACTTGGTCAATTCGTCAGTCCATATAAAAAAAAGGTTATTTTACAAGAAAAGTTTCTTTTTCATTTAAATTACGTAAAAAACATTGTTACTTTGTTCATAAATATACACCTTATGATAAACAAATATAATAAAAAAATAACTAAGACAACTCACACTTTTCCAACAGGTTTCATTCTTCCGAAAACTCACATTTCCACTCGAAAAGTTAATATTTACCCACAATCGCTAAGGAAATAGTTTGTTCAACGGACCCTTGCAGAGTGTAAAATTTGATTTACGAAACTTCGGAAAACATTAGGCCGGCCTTTATGAAGAAACTGTCAGGCGCACTCACATAGTTTAAACATCTCGTAACGCTATAACACAGATCATTAGAAGTACCACCGAAGTAAGCAAATTCACGAACGCATTAGGGCAAATTGCCTGGAAAACCTGTTAAAAGGGGGAATGAAAACGTAGGGTACGAGGAAAAAAAAATGTTCGTACACCCCCCTCAGAGAAAACTTTCACCCCTGCGTGAAATTTATCATCGTCCGCTGACATTGGCCTCGACAAAGGGATTCGCACTCGGATCTCGGGTTCAGGGCGAGGCTATAAAATCAGACGCAATCTGCGCGCGGATTCGTAACCACACAGTGGACCCAAGATAATGTGTGCGTAAATCATTTGCACAATAAACTCACTATACAGTACATATCGTACACATCCCTATATAGCACGAAGTACGTTTGTGAGAAGTACGTTCTTCGTCATAACTCTATAATTTTAAATGTATTGACGTAATTTTCAACGGAATTTTAATGAATTATTTGTTATCCCTATTATACCTTAATGTTATATAAGTATAACACTTCAAAATAAATTGTGTAATGATTAATTTTGTTCCAGCTCACTGATAAAGATTTTTTATGATATTAATACGTAACCTTGTCCATGAAATTTCACTTCGACGCTTCATCAAATTCCAATCTTCCATAAAAACCATAAAATCGCTCAAAAGCCGAAACCATTATCACAGGTTACAGCGACTACATTAAAAATCGTTGAAAGTTCAGCGGCGACCCCCCGGCACTTGAACCGCACAAATTCCAGGCGCGTAAATCACGCGAGCAACAGGAAAGACAGGCGCATCTGCGCGCAAGCTGCGCTCCTCCCAATTATAAATTCCGTACAAATTGTTCACTGTCGCATCGCCGCGCGCGCGCACCGCACACAAAATTCCAATTCCACACTCGCGGCTCGATGAAACGCATCACTACTCACACACACGCACAGACACTTTCCTCCTCGTCGCTGACAGTTTTACGTTTTACACGTGCCGTAAAATCTCGGCGCGGGCAGCATGACGACGCCTCTCGTCCGCGAGATATCGCGCTCGGCGGCTAGACGACTATACACTCCGCACGAGAGCTTTCGGAGCGCATATGCGGGGGATTCTAAATGCAGCATAGACGCGTGCGCGGGGGAAAAACGAGCGCGAGGATGCGTTTCCGGCCGGCTGCCGGCTGCCTCTTGCGGGATATATATATGTGCCCGCGGTGGTTCGGAAATTTCGCCGCTGATGCAGCGGCGGCGCCGCGTTCGGGGAAAAATCGTGTGTTATGAAAGCTCTCTCGCGCGGAGGAGGAATTCCCGCGTATGCGATGCGCGAGCAATAACAAATCAAACGTCGCTGAGAAAGTGAAGAACTCACGCGATGGCAAAGGGGGCGAGCCGAGTTAACGATGCTTTCTTTTGGGCTTTCAGCTGTATATGCGAGTCGGGCGTGAAAAAACCGAGGGAGAGAGTTATTGCGCGATAAAACGGAGCTGCTGCTGCTGCTGTTAGGCCGAAAAGTTGACTTTTCGCTTGTATACTCGGCGTTTTACGCTCTCGTTGAATAAGTTTATATACGTATCTGCGAAGGCTCGAGGAGAAAAAGGATGTTGTCAATTGTTATGACACGAGAGCGTAGGAGGGGGGAGGCTATTTTCGAGCGCTTCGTAAAGATAAAAATAAAGGTCGTTTTAATTCCGCTTAATGAGGGGAGTAAACCGGCCTCTCTCTCTCGTCGCGGAGTGCTAATGTCGGCCGGACTGCAAGGAGCGAGAGAGAGAGGGAGATGCCTTGTGACACGAAATGTCACGCTGATGAGTCATATATCATTTGAATGCTTCTCGCTTGCTTAGATATAAAAGTCTTTATGGCCCTCGTAAGGCGGTGGCATAAACCAGTGATATCGTTCCGCACGTCTTTGAAGTACACTGTGTTTTTTCTACAATTTAAGCATTTTAATGGGTAGTCTTACACGGCGTAAAGATACAGGCAGGATGCAGTTGAATTGAAGTGAATAGAAAGTAATGACTTGGATATAGCGAAGTACGCTTGTAAACGTATATATATTATAGCTCCGTGTCATTAATAGCCGAGAAACTAGCATAGCCTTTTTAATTTTCTATATACTGTATACATATAATTATGTTTAAGGCCCATAATCCTATATCCGCGACGGCTATGCTTTTGTTAAAACCTGCCGGAATGACATTACTAAAACACATCGATGGCTTTGAAAAGAATTGAATTGAAACACGACGTCGTTAGAATCATTTAAGAAAGGAAAAGTCACTAATGACTCGCGCGCGATAAACCGTCAGCTGCGCATCTCATTCAGCTCAGACACACACACACAAGAGCTAATATCCGCGCACGCGCGATAAAAGCGATCGACAGCCGCGGCTGCATCGACAAAAGGAGCGCGGCACCTGGACACTTGCTCATCGTGTGGTGTAGAAAAGCAATTATCAAAGAGTATTATATACATGCAAGCGGCCGTGTCTTACGACAGCGCGCGAGTGTGGGTCTCTCGATGTCGCGCTAAAAAGGCGTGACGCAAGGATGTCGCGCGCTCAGCTCGCGGACAGAAGAGTCAACAGGCGGCTTCAATTGCTTGCGCAAACGCGACGTACGTGTCCAGAGGAAGGATCTCGTCTTTGTGCTCTTCTTTTCTCTCACTCGTCTTTTCTCGTGTCTCGGCGTTTTTTCAAGAGAGGAGGTGAACAGAGAGAGAGAGAGAGAGAAAGAAACTGCAGCGCTACTTGTTCTCGACGAATGAGAATTGAAAGTTTAAAGTGGATGGTCGCTTTCGAGAGAGCTGTCGCGGCGACCGTGTCGAGAGAGCACGAGTCGAAGGCGGGCCTCGGACGAAGAGAGACGACTGAGAAAATGGTTACTTTGTACTTCGCAAAGGAGGACATTAATACTTGACGTGTTTTACTTTTTTTCCACCCAGTCAATGCCTGACGTTACCCTTTGTTCGAGCGAGATCAATAAGACCGATACACATTGTTAGAATTTTAAACTCGAGGCGCTTTTAAACACTTCGATGAGGTTATATACATCAATGCAGAAATGTGCAAAGGTTAATCGACCATTTCTAAATGTAACATTACCGTTTCAAATGTGAGGAAGGTTAAAAATTTTTAATGAAATAAACTTTTATAATTTTGTAAATTATTTTATATTTAGCGCTGCCAAGGGTTGCCAATCATTTTAATTACTTTATATACTGCATAAATACAGGAAAAAGCCGAGTTTTAATCATAATTTTCATCGAAGCGCAAACTAAAAGCAAAATTAATTAATAATAATCCGGCCGTTACGAATTTATATACACATTAATTACATAAAACGGCAACTTTGAGTCGCGCTCAAAAACGACGCTCAGCCCCCGCCGGGGCAAAACGAAAACATACACAACCCTTGCACACGCGTCGGTCATTGATTTATCGGAGAGCGCCGGGGGGGTCGACGACCCCATCATCTCGCCATCTCCGGGAGGGGGTGGCTGTGTGCGCGCAGCCGCCCTCCCAAAAAGGAGACTCGCGCGAGAAAATCGTCGTCGTCATCCCGTCGGGCTAAAGCCGGCACTTTCGATGCACCGTCACGCGGACCTGGCGCACGTCTCTATCTATCTATCTATCGGGCGGCTCTCGTCCTCGTGCGATTCATGCCGGCTTCCTAAACAAACAGCCGATAAAGTGCTCCCCCCGGGCGACCGCGTTGCGTAACCGATTGACGAATGGAAGTGCAGCACAACGCGGTGCTATACTTTGCACCAAAGTTTTTCGAGAACTGTCGATGAGGTTTCTTCTAATTTCACGTTACATGTGATCCGAAAGTAGAGCAGACGCGACCGACGCTTATTTATTCTGATAATGCGCGTCGTTTATCGTAATTATGCAGACATGCGTTGACAAGTGTGAAAAGTATTATATGCGGTTTCTTAAAGACGTATACCTATATACTCATATTCAATGCAATTCATCATTAGCATAATATGCGAGTTATAAAATCGTTATTACTATATATATATATACTTACATAATTCCGATTAATCAAATTATACGTATATAATAATGTAACAGTATATATGTAAAAACAGAGAATACTATATATAAATTTAAAATTTCGTAATTTTTGAACTCAATCAACGAGATCATTACGGCGTTTGACGAATTAGACATAGTTCGCGCCGCCTCCAAAAACGGCAAAAAGTCTCCCTGGGCGCCCTGCCTCGTAAAACAAAAAAAAAACGAACGCGCGCATGTGTCCGAGTGTCCCATAGATCAAGGCTGATTGACGCCTGTGCCCGCCCTATATACGCGCCTATATAACTCCCGCGTTATAGAAGGCGCTATGGCGCGCATCTTTGTGTGCCGCGTCCCAGTTTCACGCACACATGCGCGTCCGCGTGGGAGTACGTATCTACACGTATATATAGGAAAGAAGAGAGCCACTCTCTCGTCGCGAGAGCGCACAAACGCACTCTCGGGCGTCGCGCACGCCGACACGTGTTCTCCATTTGCAGAAAAGGGAATATGTATACTATATGCGCGATTCATCCTCTCGAGTGTATGGTATATATGCCTGCAGGCGCTTATTTTGTTTACGGCTGCGCGAGCGCGAATGGAAATTCAACTATCGGATAAGTGTCAAGTGGGCTGCGCAGACACACGCGGGCGCGGTTCGACGCTCGATATACCCATTGTCTTGCCGCCTGTGTGCGCTTCCGCGTCAAAATCGAGGTGTATATATATAAACGCGCAGGCGTGTGAGTTATCGGCCGGGGGATATGGCTTTCTTGTAAGAGAGCAACTATACGCGTCGGCGGGATTATTGGCAGGTTTAATTTCGAACCGAGGCTGCGCGCAGCCAAGTTTATTTGAAGAAGCGCGAAGAAAGGGCCACTCGTTTGTGTATATGCACGGAGAGAAATTTTGTAGTGAAAATTACAAATATTCCAGACAAAATTACCAGTTTCTATGGTAATGGATGGACAGACTGACAATTTCAAACTTTTTACCAAAGTGCCTTGGTAAAATTTTTTTTTAGTTAATTTAAATTAAAAAAATTAACTTTTTTTATCCATATTGATGGATATATAGTATTTTAATATAGAAATAGAAACAGAAACAAGGATGAAAAAACATTAAACTGAAAAAAATTTTTACGGAAGCGGGATTCGATCCGACGATCTTTGGGTTGAGAGTCCGACGTTCTACCGACTGCGCCACGGAAGCTGTTACCAACAGTCATTTGAATCGCCGTTATTACTTACTGAAAATATGTGTATTGTTTTCATTTTAACGTCGCGCACGCCTCTAGTATCAATCTTCTGAAACACAATAATGTGCAGTGCGCATGCGCGAGTACACAAATACCAGGTTATTTGGTAAAATTTATTAGTTTTCTTAGTAAAAATTCTTAGGTTACCTTGTAAAAATGACTAGATCTCAATTTTTACCAGTGTGTCTGGTAATTTTTATTCCGATAATTTGGTATTTTGTTTAAGTGGTTATGGTAGTTTTTCCTGGGAAACTTATAAATTGTATTAGAAACCTGGGAATATCACGGCTTTTGACAGTCTATCCATGCGCTACCAAGGCACCTTGGTAATTTTTACTCTAAAATTTCTCTCCGTGTGTAATGCGAGGATTTTCCATTGTTTTCATATGTAGGTGGAGATAGATTAACGAGGCTGCTGCTGCTGCTACTGCGCGAGACAGTTTTCTGGACAAAGGAATTTCTCGAGGACGCTATATCCATTTTCGTCCTGTTGTTGTTTCCACGCGTGGGTGGAGATTTTGAGGAACGGATATATTTATGAGCGCTTAGTTTAACGAAATAATTTCGTGGACGGAAGAATTTCAATTTGTTAAAGTGCCGAGGGCATTGGGCGTATTTTAATTTGCAAACGGAAAAAATTAATTAAATTTGATTATTTTACAACAAATATCATCCATATCATTTAAATAATAGATGCGTGGTTCGAATTGTAAGCAAATTTAACGCCACTTAATTTTCATTACAGAGTGTAAATTTACATTTCCTTGAAGCGCGCGCGGGCGCGCCACACGTGTAGTATATACTTTTCACAAAACAGCCTCACAAAGTGCCTCTACTTCGTCCAAACAGCCCTGAAACTTCGCAGCTGCAGCACGCGCGTAACTGTTTCCATAAACCGAAATCGACAATGAATTGGCGGCGAGGTGCAGCTAATGAACTCGCGATAAAAAGCGGGGAAAACGCGCGGGCGTGAAAACTCCGGCTGTGTGTTATGCGCAGGCAGTATAGCCACTTGCTTCTCTTTTCGTTTTACGACGCGACGAGTATCGCGCGCCTTCTTGTGCGGCCCGCGCGCGCATCTATATACACTGCCGCGCAGCAGCAGCAGCCGCGACTCCTTATTATTGCGCGCCTGCAGCGCCTCGCTTTTTTATTACTCTCCCGGGGCATTGTAAAGCCAACGACCTGCATTCGATACGCGACGCAGCCGGCAACGAGATTATTATTGGGCGAATTTGTATATTTATAGCGACTGTACGGCTGTATCGCTTTCTTCGCGTGCGGCGGCTCCTTATTGAAAAGTTCGAGGGTCGGTTGCCGAAGAAGTTGGCGGAGGGGCTATGCCGATGAGTGTTTTTATCAGACATTGAGCGTTGTAGAGACTTGCGATTATTCTCAAATTTAAGCTGCACGTATATTGTCTTGAAATAATAATGAAAGCTCTCGAAGAAAGAGTAGAAATTGCACAATAAAAATGAATCTATCCCTGCTAGAAATCGTTCATTTTTCTCCCATTTGTGAAACGATTTTTTGGACATTTTCTAGCCATTTTCTGGCGAGTTGACCGAAATCGCCATAAAATGGCTAGAAAATGTTCGAAAAATCGTTTCACAAATGGGAGAAAAATGGACGATTTCTACGAGGGTGTCGAATGTAAATATATAGCTGCGGCAGAGCGCGCAATAACCTTTCTGAGCAGCATTTGTTCTAGATGAAATCTGCCCAAGACAACAACGGCATTCCGCGGCGATCAATGGCATCGCGCGCTTTTCGCATCGACGAGCTCGCGCGGGGATAAGAAAGAACGAGATTAACCGCGTGAATTTTTCCGCGAAGCCGCCCGCGTATACCTATATACGTGCAGGGGCAGATCTATATAGCTGGAAGTAGAAGAAGACGCTATAGAGCGAGAGCGACGATGAAAGCGCCTTTCTCGCGTTTCCTGGATCGACCAAAACGGGCGAGATGCCGCGTCTATGGTGTGCGCGACTTCTTGCGAGGCTCGTCAATCGGCTTCGTTGTGTCATTTCCGTGGATTACAGCGCGCGCGCGCACATCGAGAGCTTTACTCTTCTTCCATATCGAGAGGTCTTCGACAAAAAGATGGATTCACTGGAATTTTGTAAGTGCGAATGCTCTCGGCAAGGTCAGGTTAATGAGTTTTAGCTTAGCCTTGGCTTGGCGATCGATTATCGTAAGTGGTGTAAATGTTATTATAAGTATTTGTTGGTAATTAATGAGAGGATATTTAAAATTCCACATACTCTAAAGTCGAGACGATGATTGTATCATAATTTATAATAAAACTGAATTTTTTTTCAAAATTCTGTACTACGGAAAATACTGAACGAGGAAATATTAAATTACCGGTTAATGTTGTTTTTCTCTCGTATGCGACGAAAGTGTAATAATTCATTCATTCGACTTTTCGTTAAATATTTCGTACATCAAAAGCTACGAGAACATCCATTTGTCATCTGAATTACTGTTACATGATCCAACATCGCCGGGATTTCTCTGAACCGCCGCGAAGCGATAGCCCACGGGCGTGATCTCTCGTCCGTGACTTTGCTTCGTTCGTCCTCGTCATCGAGTGAATTTTTAATGGTTCCCTATATATATTATTAAACAGCCGCACGTACACGCGCCTCGTAACGCACGTCGATTAATACACGTGCGCACACGCGCGTGTACAGCTTGAATTACGCAATTACAAGATCATCGCGCACACTGCGGGCCGCCCGTTAACATTGTCGCCGTGTAATTATTCGCCGGCGCGCGAGAGAGACAAGTTATTACTTAATAAGGAGACCCTAACGGCCGCGTTAAAGCGAACGAATGCGCACTACTGCGGGATTTATTCGCGACGGGATGATGCGGGATTTTACGAATCAAGAGGTAGCCGTTAAATGGTTATTGGCCGCTCTTGGGCTTTTGTTGCCAACGAGATTGCAAAACGTTTTTTTTTTTTTATTCTTTCGGTCTTTTGATAAAATGACGAGTTAGCGTGCAATAATCTGGACAATAGCGCAGATGATGCAAAATATCTATGTTAATTTTGTTCTAGAAATTATTTCAATAGATATATTGCTTCTATTTAGTCTCTACCATTAACGTGAAAAATTTATAATGGGAATTTTGATTTTCTCAATGAACAAAAAAGGCTTTAATTTCATTCGAAATATCTTATCGGAAAGTGACGGAAAAATACTTTTTTCTAATGGTTTTTTTCGTTGGTCAATTTATCACCCATTCACTCGGCCGGTATCATAAAGACATTATGTTTTCAAATTATCGTAGGACTAACTACATGTACCCATAAAACTCGGACTTTCGTGCGCAATAAACAGCTCAATAAGCATTGCGCATAGCCATTTATCAAGTAAATAAAATGTTATTTAAAACTGTTCAAATACTATTTTCGTTGCGCAATGCACGTTAAAGTGTTCAATCCTTTTCTTTTTTCCATCAAGCCAAAATGATTGATTCCAAATCCAATCCAACACTTCCTTTTCACTTATTCAAGTCTGACCCTTTTGGCTCTACGAAAATGCGTGTTCTATCGATCAACACCGACTTTCCGGCACCACTAAAGAATGCACCGGTTTATTCCATATTCATCTAAAGTTATTTTTATCTACACAGCAGGGTGCTCCAGATCGACTCGACCCTCGTCGAGCTGCCGAAAACACACTGGATCGCGTCAATCATTAACACACCTGACAACCGTACAACCTGTCCATTTCCCACAGTTAAGTGCCCCTCGAGAGACCCAAAAACTCGTTAGCTCGGAGTCGCGCGTCAACGACGGAGAAAGACTGCCGGACCTGCACACAGGAGAACCGCAACGGCGCTGCTCTAGACACACATTTTTCCCCGCGCATTACGAAATAAGCGGGCGTATATAACGCGACACCCGTCGGCCTATGCAAGGCTAGCCGGCGCCGTATGCACGTGGGCGGCCGAGGCGCATATGTACGCGTGTATGCGGCGCACCGGACAACGGCCGCGTATCAACAGGTTGTTGAATTTTCCCGGCTCTGCACGCGAGCCTCGTCGACTTTGTCCGCGCAAGCCGCTACCGTTGCTCTGTTGCCCGAAGAAATGCATATCGCGCGAGCACGAAGTGTGGGTATACGTATGCAAGTGCGGCATGTGTGGGGTTATGAATGTTTCTCAGCTTGTCTTGGGTTAAAGGAATTCAAAGAAATTTTATGTGCCATTGTGAGAAGGCGATTGTGATCACGGAAATACGGAAACTTGGAAAGAATGTTAAATTTCGTTCTAAGGTAGAAAAAGCTGTGTATTGTATGGATATACTACAGTATTAGTTAATGCATTGTGGTATGAATTAATACTGAAAATGGAATTAGAAAATGTTTACTAAAGACAGAACACGACCCAGCGATTTCTAAATATTTTCTGAAAGTATATTTATTTTTTAGGCAATGCTTTTTTATTCTTAAACAAGATGATATGTAACGGAGTTTTTATATTCACGAACACTATGTACTTATTACACTTAGAAACGCCAGAGCAACAAAGTGATACTCTCAAGCTTTAAGAAGGAATAATTAATATAAAAATTTTTCGTGCTTTCGTGAGTATGTTACACAAAGTAATCACCGCAATAAAGCCATAACAACCTATAAAACGTTTTACGTAAAGTAAATTATAACCCTACCGTAGTAATTTTTAACTTTATAAAGTAAACGATCTGCAAAAATGATAGTATTTGGTTTCATAGTAAAGCTGTGTACAGGCAGACAACGTTTGATATCACGCCCAATCATTGTAATTTTTCCTCTCAGTTGAACGCGCCTAGCGTAACATTAAGATGTTATCGTGCTAATTTTTGATAATATATTTTCAGCCCGTATGTACCTAGATTCTGGTCAATTTCAAATATAGCTAAATAACATCATTTGTGAAATCAGTGGATTAAATAAGGACGTAATCTTGGAATGACATTAAAATCTAAATTATATAATTTTATGGATGGAGGGTAGCAGTATTTCCAGAACAGAATATCATTTTATTGATTTCTTGGAATTTGAATGCCTCAGGATTTATAAGTTCATTTTATCAATATTTCTATAGGAATTTCAAAATTTACTGCCAGTTATTGACTCTTAGGAAAAACAAAACGGAGTGCCCAAAATAAATAAGTTCTATTCTGCAATAGCGTGTAACATACGTGTTACTGAACACGCTGATAAGCCTTTGCTACCTACAACTGACCGGTAAATATATATTTATAAACCATTATCTATGTCTCATGCATACTTTACAAACTCTTATTCGACATCATTGCTAATAAAAGCCACCGAGCACCGAGTTATCTTTAATTTTCTATCTCTAATAATTTATATCCCCGCGAGGCACAGTAGAACTAAATTGAAAATAAGCGAAAATGAGTCTCACAAGAACATTGGTACGTGCATTATACACACACGTAGAGGAAGGTGTGATGTAATAATTACATGCATGCATAAGTTGACTAGGTTTAATCGCACTTTGATCATATATGCTTTTTGCCTGTAACGTATTGAATGAATAGTGTATAAAATAAGATATAATGAATACTCCAAGTCACGTTTAACTTTCTTCTGTGACGTACTAGCTTTGCTGAAACCTTATTGATATTATAGTAGTAGTAAATATAACGTTCATGTTAAGGATAGAGTGAGTTTCTACTTCATTAAGGAAGTTCCCGATCAAAGAAGATTAACATTTGAGCTTCACTTCACAACCAAAGCTTACTCTCTACAATCAGATGACTTCAACTTCAGAATTCGCGATAGTTTACCTTTGACAAACTTGCCGTGGAAGGGAATTTGGAGCCCCAAAGTCGGCATTTTCGACCTCTCGAACACTCTGCAAATCCTCATCCTGCTTCTATCACAAATGAAGTTAAGGATCCCTTTGCGAAACCAATTTCCGCATGTTTTCACATCTGTTTTGCTCGACAAGAATGACTGAATTGAATTATTGACTGTTAGCCGCTGCATTGGCGTGTTGAGATCACGCTGAACGTATCAATAAATTCTAGTTACTATACAAATAACTGCTTCATTGCAGCAACTAATACTTATAGTCATCAACATACCCTACCAATTTCTCAGAACAAATTTATTTTCTGCAGGAAAAATAAATTGCATCACTTTATTATGTAGATATATATCCCCGCTTTACCAGCTGATTGTAGCTCATTTATTTAAGGCCTCCTCTTAAAAAAATAATTTCTCAAAATTAGATCATCATCAATCCACTGCTTTTGAATTTTCCGCCAAGACGAGAGACTTGGCGCAAACACAAGAAAAATCCACAAGGAGAGCAGAGAATTCAGGAAGCCGCGCCACAGCTCTCGTTATACACGCGCTTTGCAACATCCAGCGGCACGCACGGCGGGGACATGCGCACACGATAAAACGGAGAGACAGTATAACACACTGCGAGAAACTCGTCGATCGCGCCGGCGCCGACTCGGCGCGCTTTTGCGCAACTTATACTAGCGACGGCGCCCCTTCCTTCGAGCGCCACAGCAGCGCCGCGGCTTTTATAATAACAATCGCCTTCGTAAAAAGCGAGCAGCTACTATCACCGTCGCTCATGAGGTTTCATTGGCTATTCAATTAAAGCGAGGCGAAAAACAAGCCTGCGGCCAGTTACATATCGATTCGAGGAGCGCGTGGCTCAATTGCTCGCGAGAGTCGTTGTCGTCTCTCTCCCTCTCTCTTTCCTCCTCAATCAAGCATGTCTCGAGGACAAAGTGACGCTGGTTCTGCGGGGCCTAAAACGTGTGTACAAGCGCGAGGTGGTGGAGTAACTCACGCGAGACGGTGCTCGTACGATTCGTTTTTCGCAGGGAGTTTAATAAGGCCCATAGCGCGAGGATGAGATTCATCGCGCGCGTCTGCCGTTCTTTTTTCGTCTCTGACTGAGAAAGAGAGAGAGATGCGTACAATCGAGCTCGTTGTCAGCGTGTTACCGCGGCCGGCAATGCCGAGTGATTGATTTTTGCGATTTGCGAGGAATTCCTGTAGCCGACGGCGATGCGCCGCACATACGTATATTATACAAGCGAGCACATTTACATGGTCGTTTTCTGCCTCTCGTCGTTCGTTAGCTCATGGAAATTGGAGGTTATTAGCGAAGCTCGCACAATTATTATTGCATTTTTTAGTAATTTCAAGCAAATGGAATATCAGAGACAATCGATGTTATTTTTTAGATTTTACCTTTCAACGGTAATTTACTTTTTCGTTTTACCTCAGTTCTAGTAAGAGTTAGATAAAGAAAGTTGAATCTTATATATATAGATTCGAAATATTCGGATACATTATCCGAATGAGAACCGTAAAATCAAGTGCTTGACTTCGGAGCAGCAAAAGTTTGAGGTCAAAACTATAGAAACTTTTTTTCGAAGATCCTTATGCGAAACAATCAAAAACTTTTTTATGACTATGCTTTTGACATACACTCTTACAACTATCCCTGGAGACTAAAAGTTTTATTTTAACTTCTGTGCTTGTCCTTGCGCCACAAGTACATTTCGGAAAAACATAAGATTCTTCTACAAGTTACAGAAGTCAATCTTCCAGCTCTAATAAATTCAAATATGGTGCATTGAACAATGTTCTTCATGGAAAATTACTAAAAATTCAAATTTTGAAAATTGTGGATTTGATTTGAAATTTTTACGTTTACAAAAAAAAAAAAAAAAAAAAAAAAAAAAAAAAAAAAAAAAAAAAAAAAAAAAAAATAATCAAAATATTTATAAAATAATATCTTTATCATAAGTATTTATAACTCGTATTAATTCTGAATGGAATTTCGTAAAATTTACGTTCTTCAACATCTAAAAGTTTTCAATTTTATTCGTTCAACATTTTATTACAAGATTATAGTGTTTCGAGCAACTTTACGAAGACAGTTTTATATTATTTTGAGAAAATAACTGTAGTATTTGTAGAGTAAAATATCCAGTATGAATTACCCAATAATAAGCTCCTCTCTCTCGTGTGCGGCGAAAGCAAGGTATACTTACCCATAGTGCGGGCTCGATCACCGACGTTTTTACGAACAAGGTGGTAAAACATATTATTGCGCGTTTGCCCACGGAAAATATTTGGCGACGATTGCGCTATATATACAGAGCCGTCGAGAATACAAAGAAAACTGCTTGGCTCCCTGCGTGCGCGGCAATGAACGGGGAGGACGGAGATCTAGCGGGGGAAGGAGCGCAGCGGCATCGAAACTGGCGATATACGCGAGGCAAGTACCCCATTTACCCCATTCGTCCGCCGTAAATGTTTCCCGGCGCGCCGCCATAATTCTCGACGCGCGCACATAACTCCCGCGAGAAACGCAATAAGCAGCCGGCCCGGCCGCCTATCGCCGAAATAATATTTCCGATAAGAGAGACGCGCGCACAATAATCGGCGAAAAGCTCCGGCGAACTGCCACGGCCACGCCTGGCCGCGAAAAATGCGGGCGAAATAAATAAGGAGCGGGGTGTCGAGGGTAATGAATTTACGACTGAATGCGAATTTATGACGGCGGACTGCAGACGAAGTTTCACTGCCTGAATTCATATTTTCGCCGTAGAATATGATGGCAGGTTAGCATACAATGACCAATTTACTTTGAAATTTCTGCGATATTCGGCTGAATTTCCTATTATAAGTGAACAAGTTGCGGTGCGCAATTGTTCGTTCAGGAATTCAAATTTTATTGCAAAAACCAGCCCATCGGAAATGCTACGAAGAATAATATATGATACTTTATAATTTAAAATGAAAAATCTTTAAAATGTTATGGGTAGAATCGAACAGAAATGTCAGGAATATCCAAGTAATACTTCTTTATGAAAATATAATTTGTCGTGCTAAAGGTAGCTTTAATTCAGTTAATAATTTACAGCACTTCTCTTCTATTAATAATATTACACGTAACCGCGATCTAAGACATTTCAGTATAAATATTTTAGTATTCAGTCAAAGATATCCTGATATTGCACACGTAAGAAATTCCATTGTGTTACATTTTGAGTGCCATATTCCAACTGCATATCCATATTTTAGTAGTCACAACTATAACAAAACTGTAATTTAAAAAAAATTCAAAAACATTCCTCTCTTCGCGTTGATCGAGGAATCGGGTTAGAGGTAGCGTGTGCGCTCATCGCGTGGAATTAGAGCCCGGCGATGCGAGAAGCCGGAATGAAAAATCACGTACGTCCCCGGGACGCGCGCAAATTGCACGCGAGACGAGGAAGCTCCTGCGCTGTCCCGAATTGATTCTTCGCGCGAATCTTCCTATATCTGTCGCTCTTCCTTGCGAGGCGCGCGTGCAGCTTTCTTCGTCCGACTCGCTCCTCCGCCCCCGCGCTGCTCTGACCTCCTTTCGGCCCGTCGTCCCGCGGTTTGCGCTCTTGTTTCGAGGGGAAAACCTTTCCTTCTCCGGCTGCATTTCTTCGCCGATTTTCGTAGATTTTCAGTACGGAAAATGTGAAGGTAATTTCAAAAGAACAACCGAATTTTCTACAGTGCCCCCATGTTCATAAAAGAATAACTACACGGAGAATAATTTATTAGTAAACTTTACTTTTTTTATAAGAAAATTCACTACTTTCACAGTAGTGCTGGGACACACTCGTCATGTGGAACTTTTTTACATTTTTTAATAGTACTTTTTATGATTTTGGTAGAAAATTTTACTTTTTGAAAAAATAATTTTGATTATTTTTATAGCAAATTGACTGCAATTTTATCATATTTCGTTTCAAGAGTCATATAAAAATTACTATTTCAAAACGTAAACTTTGCTGCAAAAATCATAAAAATTATGAAAATAATATATTTTTTTATAAAAAAGTAAAGTTTACTAATAAATTTTTCTCCGTGTAATTTAAGCTCTAAAAAGTTTATCCTCTCTTTAAAAAATGATTGCCGGAATAAGTAGTGGCTTATTTAAACAATCGATGTGATTGGTTAAGGGGGGGAGGTCCAAAGTTTAGATGATTCACTTTAAAATTGAAGTCAACTATATAGACGTTTTTCAGTTCGACATATGGTAATGCAGATTTTTCTTAATTTCGAAATTCTAAATTAAGAAAATCATATTTTTAAATCTAACCTACTGTCTAAAACATCGAATTTCATCAATACGATTTCAAATCAAATGTAACTTGTTTCTAATGATTTATTTCAATATCTTTATTGTATCCCTATTAAAATTCTATTAATGAAATTCTATGTTTTGGACAGTAGGTGAATTTTTACATTCGAAAATATGGTTTTAGCAATTCAGAATTTCAAAATTAAGAACAATCTGCAGTACCATATGTCGAACTAAAAACAGTCTATAGTTGATTTCAATTTTAAAGTGAATCTTCTAATCTTTGGACCTCCTCCCCATTAAAAGTAAAAGCGCGAATATTTGAATTCATTTTTAGATTGAAAATGCGTGCTTTTTCCCTTAAAAAAATAATGGCTTAAAAATGTATCTAATTATCTTATCATTTAAACTAATTAAAACTAAATCATAGTGAAAAATAGCGTTCACAACCTCAAAAACAAAATAGTACGCGCGAAGCGCGTTTGAATTTTGCCCGTTAGGTAAAAGATAACAATTTTCCTCATTACGAAGAAGTTGAATATTTTTATATGTACATATAGAGTCGAAATAGTGGAGTCAAAAGCTGAAAGCAATTTCACCGCTATTTATTTGTTCACTCCGTCCCAGCAAACAATTAACACGAAGCAATTTTTCGCTTCAACGAAATTTTCATTCATTTTGGAACTCCTATACACTTTAACACGCGTTTGCCCGACCGTCATCTTGATAAGCTTTGTTATACCGCCTGCAAAATGAACTCTTTAGTGTTGGCGCGCTCCCGGGGTAGATGGGAGGATGAGGGAAAAGGAAAAAAAAGTCGTCGTCTCCCGAAAAACTCGAGCGCGAGATAGCGCTATCTCGTTCACGCAGCTCGAGCATTCGCACAAAATAATCTTTTGTAAAATGTCTTGCCGCGGCAGCCCCAAAGCCCGCCGCCTCGTCATCTTTCCCGCTACACTTCCTCCTCTTCCCCCGCGTAAAACGGGGGGCGAGGGAATCTTCCTAGCCGGTGGTTTATGGCTCTGCGATAAAACCCAACGGAGAGATGTTGCATCAAAGGGAGAGCGAGGGAGGAGAGGGGGCAGCGCAAGGAAGGCAGAGAAAAAGCTGTAAACGGGTTTTCCCTGTGCTCTCGCACTGTCTCTCAGGAGCCTCGTATAATATATACAGCGACGGCCCTTTCCTACTCTGCGATAGTTTGCTCTTTCTCTCTCCGTCCCTTTTTCTCGCTTCTCGATTTGACGGATTGGGGGACGAGGAGATCGAGAGAGTCACTATTTTTCCCCACCACAGTCGTTAGCCTATCCGCGCGCGCGTTCGTTGCGTATTATATGTGTCTGTATGTATGTGTACTTCAAGTACATGTATATATGTATATACGTACGAATATATATGATAAGAGGAGTTATTTCCGAGTCGAGTTCTCATTGGCTTTAGTCGTGCTTTGCGGAGCAGAAACGAATGGTCTCTCTCTCCTCGTGCGGCTGGAGCCGAGCCCCGGCTCGACGCTTTTCCACGAAGGATATTACCGGCTGACGATTATTGTAATGATCTCGCGTATTTACGGTAATATCGGCCGCAGTTGCGGGCCTCTCGACTCCCTAGAAAGCCAAGACTCTCTTCTCTCGCCCATTGATTTGTCAAAAAAAAAGAGGGAAGAACGAGCGCTTGCCGCACTTCCGCGAGGAAACACGATTGTTCGTCATGTCGAAAACAATTTCGTATATTGATTTCGAAATTGCATGTTCGGTAAAAAAACCGTGAGAAAGGTTCGCGAGCTTCTCTTCTGCTCATTACATCGTTAAATTCATTTTGCTAATATAAGTTCCTCGAGTAAAATTACGACTTTTAGCATAGTTGCACGGCTCCAAGTCTTGAAGAAATACTCTTTACGTCGAGACGAAACCCCAAAGACACACACAGTGAGCGTTGACCCAGACACGTATAGTCCCCCGCTCCTCGCGCGTGACCAACCTTTACCGACCCGCGCGACGATCACGCCCATTTTTCGCGCGCGTCGTCCAGCACCTCCGGCGACACACTTCTTCTTCTTCTGGCGCGAGAAAAAACCGAGCTCCGAGCCAAGTCCTACTCCGTGCCAGTATATATACTGCGACATAACCACACGTGCGCACGACGGCGGCGATGGCCCCGCGCGATCGTTAGGCCTCTCCGCTACTCCGTTATGGTCCGCGCGTCTATCTCCGCCAGTGGAAAAAGGCCTTATCCGGGGCTCGCGCCCAGGGCTGGAGCACGACACCGAGTGGTGGTAGTAGTAGTGTATCGCCCCCCTCTCTGCCGATCGATCGTCGGTCATTCCACTGCCGTTTACGGACATCGCCGCGGCCCATCTCGCGAGAGCTGGCCGCAGCTCTCTCGTGTATATATACGTATATTCTCTCGTTCTAGCCTCCCCTCCGCTCTGTCTTTCTCTCTATCCCGGAGCTACGTACCGTGAAACCGGTACGCGAGCGCGCTCTTGTGTCTCTCTGCGGCTCTTGTTTGCTATATATATGCTTTCTTTCCTTCCCATCCCTTTGGCCCCTTTTATGCGCGCGGCAGAGAGCCAGAGCTCTCGCTGCTTCTTGCCGCAACGACACGCGGTCTGACCGCTCGGATTCCACGGAATCGCGATTTTCATTCCGAGTGCCGCTGCACGGAAAAACGCGATCTTATTAAATAGTTCGCGAGGAGAGCCAGATGCGCGGACAAAGGACGTTTCTTTCTTTCTTTTTGCGTCGCGCTTCGGCTACCTTGGATTGCTCATTCTGTACTCCGATGTAGGCTATTATACGTTAATTTTGACTATTCGTCATCGTAAAGGTTAATCAAGCGAGGGAATTGTGTGACTGCATGAGAAAGTCGCCGGGGCCGCGCAATTAGTGCTATCGAGCTATTATCTGGTTTAATTAAACGAGTAAACAGCAACGATGTAACAATTATTTTTTATACACATATACACGCAGTATAAATATGCACGTGTGTATATGTTGAGCAAAATTTATAGCCGGTCGATGATTGCCGGGAATTTTCAAGATAAAGTTAGCTTTCGCAACCGAACGCAACGTGCAATGTCGTTACGAAAATAGACTCGGTATAATTTTTCGTTTTGTCGATTTATTAATAAATTGTTAACGATCTAAGGCAATGAATATAAAAAACAAAAACACGTCCCTTTGTTGGTCAAGTTTAATGCTCTATAGTAAAGATGGCACGATTCATTGATTTTTCTGCTTCATTACACGGATTGTAAACGACGTAGTACGAAAGACAGAAGCTTTTTGTTCACGTATGAATGGCAATTTCAACAGTGATGCGTTCAAACTAAATTGTAAAGTTTGATATATCACCTTGAAAATGTAATTTTGCGTGACTTACATCAATCCTCTTTGGTCTATAGTGTATTTTCGAGTGAAAAATTTATGTCAACAACACTCACCCTGGCCGCTCTCATCAGTTTTCACATTAGATATATTAAATGCCTCGAAACTTACCTGAAACAAAGAATAACAAAAGACATTAAAAATTTAGTATTACAATAACTTGCAAACAAATAAAAATGTACATAAATATGTATATTTTTGAATTATGCAAAAGCATAGAGAGAAAAGGCTTTTCAAATAATGCAATAATCTACAAATCAACTGTTATTTATAGTTTTGTTTTTCCAGTAAAATAAATACATTTGCGCATTTCGCTGATTACGCAATTCCCAGGTAAAAATCAAACAACAGCGTAACAACGCCGTTATCGTTTAGCACCTCGGTGTATATATCTCAAAGACGCCGCGCAACTGCAGCGTCTTAAATATTCGAAACACCTTAGAGCGAGGCGGGGAAAACTGTATGCAAACCCCCAATTACCGCAGTCGCCATTAAAGCTCCGCCGAGGCGAACTTCTCCTTATACTTCGCGCGCGGGCGCGAATAATATAAATTTTTGCCCTAACGACACTTCCAATTAGCGATTTTTTTTTTCTTACCGCGGTGGCAATCAGCGCGCCGGCTGTAAATAAGAACCGCGCGGCAGCGTTCCGTGCCTTTCTATTTACACGATGCTGTGGCTTTTTACGCGAGGGGTGCGAAGTCTTGGAGATCGAAATCTTAATCGTCGCCGCGATTATCGCGCGCTCGCGCCCTTATACACATACACACACATACATATAAGCGGAGCGCGCACGGGTATGAAAATGTTTTTCACGGAGGGTATACGGGGAGCTCGTGTAATACGGTGTGTATAAGGAATTGAGATTTATTTGCTTGATATTGGGGATTGCCGCGGGAGTGATAGATTGATAACGGAGAATTCGATACGTCTTTGTGGAATGATAAAAATTGGTTTAAATGAGGTGACAGACATTTTTGTACTTATTCTTATATCATTATACTTCTTATACGTATAATGATTGATCGATGGTGTATGTAACTTGACAAATACTTTTTACACAATGGCTGAAACTTTTAACAATAGCATATCACTTCCCGATAAAGGTATATATAAATTTAGTACACAGCCATCGGTTTAGACCAGGGTCGTAAAAATAATATCCACACACGACATACAAATACTTACGGGCAGCCAAGGAACATTGCGCTGTCTAACGACGAGGCGGCCGTTCTCGAAAACCTCATAATTCCGGTCACAATGAAAAATCCTTCGAACTTTCCTCCTCATGCATAACACAACGACGGGTTATAAATAAACCAGCGCTCTTGGCGCGAAATATCCGCGACGGCGACAGAAATGAAAAAAAAAAAAAAACCGTTCGCTCGACGCAAAAAGCATAGACGATAAAAAAGTCCATGGCGCGAGCACGCGAACCACTATATCCTGGGCGCACTGGTTCCCCCACGTGTCTGTATACGCGTAGCCGACTTCCTCCTTCCTCGTATCCCCGCTTATCCGGGCCGTGTTATATGCGCGCTTATCGGACAGTGCGCGCGTGTGATACAGAAAAGCGCGCGGGCGCCTGCTTTTCTCAAACTCCGAAGTCCGTCTGTCTGCGATGTTCGTTCGGCCGAGAGCTCGCCGAGTGGAAAACTCGGGCGCGATTGCGCGAGAATAGCCGTGTATGTGTGTGTGCTCGCAATTCTGCGGCCGAATGTGGTAAAGACGGCGAAAAAAGGAAAAATCGCCGCCACCGCGCAGATCCGGAGAGGCTTAGTAGGCTAAAGCGCGAGAGGGAAAAGAGAGAGAGATGGAGATCCGCACTGGACGGAGTGATCGCTCTATTCTTGGATTTTTATATAGTGCGTGTGGGTAAAGGCACGCTCCGGACTCTCTGACGCACGCGCTCTGTTACTTTTCTTGTGGGATTTGAAAGTAATACTCGATGCCATTTTTCTAGAAATATCTCTATTTACGGAAAGTGGATAGGACACTTTTAGTATTATAACTTCTTAAATAAGTAATTCTTATATATACTAAATTAATGATTTTCTCTGTAATAATCCTAAACCGAAAATGCATAATATATACTAAATCGAGCATCATTATTACGCGACACAAAGTAAATATATCGTTAATAATACCATTACACTATTTGCACACATATGATAATACCGATGGGTATATTATAAATGATTGAATGAGCTTAAGCGGAGCTAAGCTATGCGGTATTTTCCAAGAACCGTTCTGTAAACACAGATAAACCCGGTCATTTCATCAAAATATGCCCAAAGTACACACATTACCGGCGAGTTAATGATACCACAACGGCTTTACCGTTAACGGTCACCTATCTCCACAAAGACTCGACACGTAACAGGCGCGAGCAGCACACATACGTATAACCCCGGGACATTGCGCTTACAGCGAATCGCGGAAAAGCGCGCTCCTTTTCCCATTTGCGTCGACGCGCGCGGTTGCACACCTCGATACGGCCAAAACCGCTCTTTATACACTCGCGCACTACGGTATATACGCTTAAAAAAAAGAATGAGAAAGAGAGGGGTGGGGGTAACTTACGCTGCATGAGGTTGCGCCAGCTACCGTAAATCGCTCGGATGCAGCGATCGAGAGGCGTGGCGATCAAGTTGCCCAAGCCCTGCTGCTGCTGCTGCTTTTTGCCTGCCGCGGTGGCGGCCGCCAAGTTTCCCTCGGATCTGCTGCGAAACAGGTTGACTCTGCCGCTGGCTGGGGGCATCCCACCACCGCCGCCGCCGCCACTGTCCCCGCGAAGGAGGGAAAACATCCGCGAGGGACTCGACGACGCGCTCGCCGAGTAGTACATGCTGCTCCGCTCGCTCACCGGCGGCCTGCTGATGCTGCGGTTGCGTTTTCTCATTGTAGTGCTCGGGTTAGTTAGTTTCTCGCGGTCGAAGCGGTTCAGATGTTAGCGCTTACATTTACAGAGTGTTTTTTCGACGTTTCTTTCACACGCGAGTATAAAGAAATGATTTTGACAAAATTATACAACGATTCAATTGTTAGGAAGAAAAAAATATGAAAAAACAACTCTGTATAGCATATAACGTAATTTATCTGGTTAGGCCCTTCTCCACTGAACAATAAGCGGAATAATGTGTCTAACCGAGCAGCCGGCGCCTCGTCCAGAATCTTGATGCCGCTGAGGTCGAAGCCGTCTATGTCATCGACGTCGTCATCGTCGTCGTTCCGCGGCGTGCCGACCCGCTGGCTCGGCGGTATCCAGGCCTCAAGGCTGGGATCGCGGAAGCTCCGATAGGTCGGCCCCACCGCGAGCTTGCGCGAGGCGCGCTGCAGGAAACGCTTGCCCGGCGGTAATGGCGGTGGACCTGTGCACGTGATTGCCATTGCGCTGTTGCTTCGTGATGCTCGTGATTGGGAGGGGCTGTGGCTTCTTGATATGCCTGAACTGTGGGTCGTGGTTTTGCCGTTGTTAGAAAGGAACATTTTCTTACTTCTTTCATTCCCATATATATTTTGTATACAGGGAAAAAAGTGACATTATTTAAAAATAATGACTTACAAAGCCGAAAACATGATTCAGTTTCATTGCTTTTAAAATATCGAACGTACATTTTTCTTGGGCAAATTAACCGGTAAGTATCGGCATTTTGTTCTGTAATTAAATCATCGACTGATTTAAGACGCTTAAAATAATGTTAATCGTCGCGTACAACTTCAAAAGGACCATTAAGATAAAGAAACATTGCTTTATGCGCATTAAACTTTGCGTGAAATTAAAAAAACGTTTAATAAGAAATTACGTAAATTCCATTTTCTTTGCAAGTTATTTAAATCACCGGGAGAGCCTCTTCCCGACATTGTAAGCCCGACATATTTGCACAGACGGTTGCCTGCGTTACGCAGGAGGAGCAAAACGAGATGAAAGTTTAATGAGCCGCCCGCGGTATTAATTATCCCGAATTAATATCGTCCGAAAATGTAAAAGCGGAGACTTGTCACGGCTTGCCGCAATTACAACGCGCGGCGCGCCTGTGCTGCCCGACCAAAAAGACACGGCCATGCAGTAATGCTCAAACTTTTTCTCCACTCAATCAGAAGTGCGCGCTCGCGCAGTGCATGCAACCTCTTACGTCCCACATCGCCATATATGGGAAGCCAGCGCGAGTTTATTTCCTCGCTCAAGTTCGAAACTTTTCGATCACTTATGCAATAGTTTGTTTCACGGCTGCCGCGCGCGAGTATAAGTTCGCGTTGAATCACAGAAGCACCGAATCACTAAATTAATCGATTATTTTCGGGTAATTTATCGATCCGATTTTATATGTTTACATTATCGCGTGAATTTATAACAGTTGGTAGCGCGCCGCAAATCGGGTAATAATTTTTCTCGCGTTTAGAGTGCAATTATGCAATCGTTTTTAAGAATATTGGATTTTGTAAACGCAGATAAATTTATCGGATAAATGGATCTAATCATAATTTATAATCGCGGGCAGCTCGATAGTTTTATCACTTCCGCGAATATTCTGTGTGCATGTGTGCTATAATTTTTTTTTTAATATTTTCCACTAGTATCTTACGTAATTTATAATATTAGCTTTAAGGATATTTATATATATTTAAGCAAGAAGTTCAATGCATTTCATCCGATATTATATCCTATAATACATTATCAAATTAACTACAAATGCGCAATTCAAAGATGCTAAATTAAATACTCAATTGAACTCGTCCGTAATAACACACAAAGCAATGATACACGTAATAACTGATCTTCCGTAATTAAAGACTGGTACGAGTTTACGCAAACTGCAGGATAATTTAAAAATTCCACGGAAGAGATCGCCTCCTCAATAATAGATAGAGGTATACAGAAACAAAATGCCGATTTCCCGGGTAATCGCGCACTCGGAACTGAGAAAATAAGGTATGCGCAAGTTGGCATTAAGCCGCTTACTCGTTCTCTCGGCTGTTCAAGATCCTCGATCTCGCTGCCTCTCGCTCTCGATCCTCCCTTCCACGCTCGATCCTTTATCTTCCTCTCTTTCCTCTACTTCTCCTTATGCACAGTCGCCTCTCTCCTCAGCGTCCTCGGCGTTCGATCCGCATCGACGCGGGAATTCGAAAAATTTCCTCGTTTTTTAATAGAGCCAATCGCAGCGAGCGAGTGATAGAGAGATTAGAGGCTCCTCGTCGATCGAGTCCGCGCCCTCCGCTCGCGCGCCATATCGCCGGAGCGCAGCCAGAGAGAGAGAGAGAAAGAGAGAAAGTCCCCGAGATGCCGGATGACGATTGTCCCCGGGGACGGTTTTATCGATCCCGCATACTGCTGCTCGACTTCTTCTACTTTGTTTTTTCTTCTTTCTCTTCGCCGGTTCTTCCTTCTTCTCGAGTTTTGCTTTCTTATTTTTCCGTACCTCCAGCCCGCGCGCGCACGCGTTGGCTCTCTGGTGTGCTATCCGTTTCGCAATCCAAGAGAGGGAGAGAGGGAGCAGTTGCAAGGGCTTTTGCTCGTTTTCTTTCTTAGCGTGGATTTCGGCTAATCCGAGATTTCTGAAAGTTGAGAGGGTTTTGCCTTATTATTTTGAATTGTTTTACGACGGAGCCTTTTAGGTCGTATCCGAGATGGGCAGTTCCTCGAATAAAGGCGAACGTTATATTCTTCGAACTCGAGCGATCGTTTAGTTTTGGCACACTGAGATTTATTTTGATCGAGTAAATTTATTTGCCCAAGATGAATTTATTTCTTTGTGATTTATTATTATTTTTAAAAAAAAATAATTAACATATGCTAATAATCTGTATAATTAAACCAAAATTTAATAACAATCATTCAACGATTATCTGCACTGAATCATTTTTGTGTCCATATAAGATATTAGATATGTTACGAATATTCTCAATCGACATATTAGAAACTCTCCACCTCAAATACGCAACTAAAAAGCTATTCGCATCACGATAACGATCCGATCGCGAGCAATCTGTAAAATGTTCGGCCCAACGAGTTCAAAAATCGTACAATCGAAACTCCCTTTATATCCCTTTGCCGTCTCGTTAAAAAAAGGCAAAGGCAAATAATCCATTAACCCGACGACCGCGTAGCAAAAAAAAAAATCCCCGCTACCCGCAACAAAGCTATCAGAAGGGACAGGACTCACACATGCGCGCGCGCGCGCAGGGATCAGGCGAAAAAAAACCTCTCATCCGATAAAAGGCACTTATTGTAATCGAAACTTTGCCACACGCGCACGCGAGCGCGGGAAAAACGAATCTCTCGCGTATACGTGGAAAAGCCGATAATTCAATCGTCGGGTGCCGCTGGAACGTCAAAAGTATCAGACCGGATACGTGAGCGGATACATGGGGGGAGGAGAACGAGGAGAAGCGATCGACAGGGGCATATACGTGATGTACAGGTTCGGTATTCGATAAAAGTCGAAACGACGACGATGGCGCTGCCGCGTATGGCAGGAAGCCTGTCACTTCTTATCGCGTATACGTGTGTACGTGCGTGTTGGCGTTTTCTTTTTTTCGCGTCTTCGTTATATATATATATGTTCTCTCTTGACGTGCACGAGCATTGTCGTAATCACTCCATCGTCGTCGCGACACTCTTCGACGCTGGTCTTGCGTATATAGACAGACCCACAAAGTACACGTATTATACTAGTCACAGATACACTGCTTTAATTGGCGGGGGCGTGCAATATACGATGCGCGAGTGCGATCTCGGTGAAAGCGAAGGTTAATTAGACGGGTTTCGAGCTTGCAGGTCGTTCGCGCGTGGGCGTGCGATTGAATTGTGTGCCTGGCTGTATATGCGCGCCTCCCTTTGGAAAGTCTCGCGACGACGGTATATCGATTTTCGAGCTGGTGTGTGTGCGCGGGCGGGCGCGCATAGGTGAAACACGAGAGTAATTCGTAATCTTATCAGCGGCATTATACGCGTTTTATATGGCATATTTGTTTAAACTAAGCAGTGATTAGATAATACGGCTTCGCTTTCGAGTCTTTTTTTTTCGAGCCCATGCGATCGATGAAGGTGACTTTGTCGAGCTAATCCTAGTTTCCTCAAAAGTCCCGTAACCGAATTAATGCTCGAATATAAACAAAATCGCACGATCGAGTACAAGACGGTTCGGTAACCAGTTAGCAACGAGCGTCTCTCGGACCGAAAGCACCCAATTCCAAAGGAAACAATTCAATCGCGCACTCTCCCCACCTCAGCAGCACTCTAATTACCCTCCCGCTGGAATACCAAAAAGAACTGACACCTGGACACACGAGCACAGTTGACGGTGAGTATAGTCGCGCGCACCCGCGAGAAATCTCGGCTCGGCACTGAGCGGCAGCGCTGAGCTGCTGGTCCGGCGCTCGAAAGGATACTGGCTAGGCAAAAGCTGTCCTCCCCCCCGGCAAGGCTCTTTCTCTCTTGCGTTGGCAACGCGAGGCGCGTGAAAAAAAAAGGAAGGAAAAAGAAACGGAAAGAGAGGCGCTTACTGCAGCAGCGGCGGCTACGTTGCGTGTGCGCGCAACGTGTCGTTTTAAATGGCGAGGCGCGCGCCGAGGCCGAAAGTGGGTGGACGGGTTCCCTCGCGTGGGCCCGCGTTCGCGTGCCCCGGCGGAGCCGCGTGGGCCCACAGCCTGGAGTAGGCAGGAGGAGGAGGTCTGCGCGCTTTCCTCGTGGCGCAGAGAGAGAGTGAGTGAATGAGCGAGGAAGTGGAGAGATTTTTCGGAGGACAGATAGATATATCGGGCTTTTACTTTCGGAAAAATTTCACTGATTCGCTGGCTAAGCATGGATTGTTCACTGATGTGGAGCTTATGGAAAGTGAGATCGGGAGTTATTGATTGAGGCAGGTAGAGGGACCACGGTGACGTCGTTGATCCTTATGCAATGTTCAATATTTTTGTAATATACGCTTTTGTTTCACTGTACTTTTTTCAGTTTAACATAAATATTTAATATCTCTGACTCATTAAAAACAAAGTCGCATATACATATTCTCCTTGTAACTGACTCTTTGTGTTACCATTATAAATACATAATCGTTTAATATTTTCATAAAGCTCATTAAATTCTTTATTTGGTATATGTAATATGTTTGCAAACATTTTAAGTCATACTGAAATTATCTTGTAGCCAATTTACACATCTTGAGGTTGAGTAAATTTATTTGGAAACTAAACTCGTAATCATCCTTGGTAACGAATATAAAAAGCAAAATTAGCTCAATGCTAAGCATTTACGCACCAAATTAGGATCGAATAGCTCTCCAAATTTATACGATCTCCTTTTTTATCTAAAGAAGCTATAATTAAAAAAAATCATATAGACAGAGGTTTATTTAAGCATCTTTCTGAATGCTAAATAATAAAGAGAAATAATTGGCAACTTAAATGAGACGAAAACTGTTCACGATAAATCAATTTTAACTAATTGATTTCGATAAAGTTTGAAGTAAAGAAACTACTGTGTTGAAAACTTCGATATTCTCCAATACTAAATGAGCGTTAAAAATGAATGCAATTTGTAAGTCTCAATTAATTACGACTGAGATACATTTATCTCGGGAAAGCAGTGAAGATTTTAATTTATTAAATTTAATCAAGCCACCGATACAACGTCACTTCATATATACAAGTGCATTTCATCACGGTAATTCTCAGCGTCTATTAACCTCGTTTCACTGAATTTTTTGCTAGCATGAAGACTATAAAAATCAATCAAAGTGTATTAGCCTCTTTGCGGGGAACTTTCAAACATCCTGATATTAATATCTACTCATAAAAACTTGCGTTGATAAAACGCAGCTAAAACCAACCTATTTCACGACAATAAAATCTCTCGGAATTTTTTCTCTCCTGGAGCATATCGTTTAATTAACAAAATAACACGCGAGGAATAAAAAGAAAACTGGATTAAATTTTAAAATGCAATGTAGATAGAGGAATAAGCTGGAAAACAGTGGTCCACTCGAGCTGTTTGTCCACCTGGTGTATATGTAAGCACGCGAGGAGATTATTATTGGTCACGCTCACGGAGAAAGTCAGACGTTTTGACGGGCAGACAGTACATGGAAGTGCGAAAAAAAGTCCAAGTGAGACCCTTTCACCGAGACTTTGGTTTTTCGTTGTTAGCACTCGCAGGCTTTTCTCCTCACGGCCGCACACACAACAATTCTACTGAAAAATTTCCAATTACCCGCGCCTGCGTTTCTTTCGTGCATTATCTTATCGCCGCTATATTAGAACGCGCTACAGTCGTCCTACTTTTTCAAATGGCGAATTAAAATTGGATGATTGAAAGTTATAATGAAATTGATTTTCAGTTCTTTGTCTTTCTTTTAATACAATGAAAAGTATAAAATATATAATTGAACTTTTTGACCGCTGTTCATTAATAATAAATGATTAAAAATTGCCATGGTTACGGAAAATTTAATATTCTCCGATTAAAAATAATATGATACTGACAACATTTTTTTCAAAATAACTATATTTTTAAATAGATGTTTTGTTTATTTAAAATAATAGAGCATTTGTTAGTAACAAATGACATGCGGTACGTCACTTAAAAGGTCAACGCCCTTCCACGAAGGTAAAATGCACAGAATAATAGAATAAGGCAACGTTGATTTTCCTTTGTGGCCCGTATTCAAAAGAGGAAAACTCAATTTTTCACATTCTCCACGCTCGTTCCATACGCGTCTATATCTTTCGTAAAAAGGTCTCGCTCCGTGAAGAAATGAGAGACGCGCTCCGGCCGTAACGAAGTTTACGGCAAGAAATCATTCGATTATTCCGGCTGCGCGGTGGGGAGAGTCTTTTTAGGTTCGCGTGAGCGCGAGAAAGAGAGCAAATGACTTGCTTTTCCGATGAGCTATATATGCGCGAAGGGCTGCGCGGCGCGCGGCTGCTCGCGGTGAATTTCAATTGCCGCGTGCGCCTATAGGAAAATGCGAAGGGCGGCGCTTTTTAAGATTTTTCCCGCGTACCGCGCGTTTACGTACACGCAGGAATGAAGTGAGAGCGAGCCGTTGTTGTTTTATCCCCTTGACTCCACTTTGCGCTTAATTGTAACCGAGGAGATGTCCCTGGTGTACAAACAAATATAACTGTCAATCAAATCGTTAATATTTCAGCAATACTCGATTCGAAACAGTTGTTTTTTTATTTTTATTCAAAACCTGTAATATATAAGTAATATAAGGTCTTTTGGCGTTTGTAATTAATACGAAGAGATCCAGGACGACTTTGATCTTCCGGAAAAAGTAATTACCATCCCGGATTAAAACGCTGAAAAAGTGTAATGCAATTAACTGTAAAAACTGGCAGCGAATGAAAAGTCAATTAAGGGAATACTCGGAAAGCTAAGCTGGTGATTAAGAGGCAGTCGTGCAAAAATGCAAATTCACGCGCATCTTAATTGCCCATCACCGGCTGCGCTCTCTCTTCTTCTCTTTCACGTCTTTCTTTCCGAAAACTAGAAAACCTGCTACGGCGATCGCGAAGAAACAGCCACGAGAGCGAAAAGGAAGCTGGCGAAGTCATCGATCGCCGCCACCCAAATTTCTTGCGAGCCTCGGCGTGCGCACACGACCAAAACCGGCAAGGCGCGCGCGCGCGCGCGCGTACGGCTCATTACAAAATCGTCGCACGCGTGTCCCGGCGCGTCGATTTCATAAAGCCGGAGCTGGAGGAGGAAGGAAAGGCGCGGAGGCGGAGTGGAAGAAGCCATGTTCCATTGATAAATCCGCCAAGGCCGTCGGCTCCTCCTTCGCTTTTCTCGTAGTTTTATGCATAAAGGCGCACTGTACCTCCGCGGGAAAATTGTGCAACTGCCGTGGCGCATAATGAGACGCAACACCCAGGCGACGCCGCGAGCTACGGGCTTTTGTACTTACCTCGCGCGTGAGTCATCGATACTGGGGATCGCGCGGCGCGAGGCTGCATGGGTTACTTTTACGGTTTGTTTGGATTGTGTCATGATTGATTGTTCGACATCGTGAACGTCACACTTTGACTAAACGCTTGTCCATTATTTAGACTTGTCTCAAATCAATTAAACTTAAACAAATACCGGGCGAAAGGTTGTGGGTAACATAATATAACGTGAAATTAAAATTTTCTCATAAAATTCGTTTTACAAGGCGGGTCATCTTGCTGGCTGGTCGGTCTTAAGGATACACCTCATCCTTTTAACGATACGGGACGAATTAACATAATGTAACACTTTACTTAGAGTTTCTCCTAACGACCTTATCTAATCTTAAACAAATGAATTTATTCATTAGCGCAGACTCTAAGCGTGGGCGCGTCGCCGCGCTAGCTAGCTCAGCCATAAAATTTAGCATTTCTAATTCTCATCTTAAACATAGTAATTTCGACTTTGTCTCTGATCGATACTATGTATCGGTTAGCGACGAGAAATGTTAATGTCCTGCCCACGTTCTATTTTTAAAACAACAAAGCGATCCTGAGGTACTCGTGACTAAAAGGAGCATCAGAATATTTTAAGAGGTCAATGTTTATTACATTCGATACGTATAAGTTTTAGTATTTGATTCATAGTATCAAAGGTATATAAAATTTATATACAGTCTAAAATCCTGTAAAGAAGAGTTTTATTTATAAGATTAAATCTCCTCTTTACGTATTCAGATGGAAATACTAGCTGCCGCGGTAGATCGTTTTAAATTGTAAAATGTAATTTTATATATGCAGAACAAAATTAAGTTAACCTCGTTGCAGTCCAAGAAATAAGATCTTCTTTTTTAGAAAGAGGGTCATTCGTCAATACGTGCATATCCGAACTCTTTGTAAAATTAATACTGTAGAGGTAGAAATTTAATACTAAAATTATAATTGAGTAAAAGTAAACTTAGAAATTCAAATCGAAAGGTCATACAAAATTAGATAATTATTGACTTCCTTTCCTCGTCGGAAAATCTTATTTTTAGATGACCTCTGTACATATACTCCCTGCCTACTATCGTCGACTCATACTGCGAGCGCCTCGCAACCCCGCACAGTCTCTCCAAAAAAAAAAATGCGTCACGCGCATATCACCTGCACCTGGCCTCGCGACTGCGATGTTTATCTTGACAACCTCGCGCAAGCTCACGGTGCGCGCACTAACCCTCCTCTGGCGCATGATTCGCGACGTACGTCGCGTGTCGTCCCCCCGCGCTCATACAGTCGCCCACGCTGCACGGCCGCACAATGCGCGCTAACGGCGACAAACCCACGCGCGCAGTCTCGCGAGTTCCTCTCGAGAGAAGAAAGCGCGCGCGCGCGCGAGAGGGAAAAAATCCGCGGAGAGGGCACGCAACAGCAGCCCTCATCGAGACGACGACGGTTCGTTCGGCTGGCTTTTGTTTCGCGCCCGCGGGGCGAGGAGAGTCTGGCTCGCGCGCGAGGGTGTAGGTATATAGTATCGGCGGCAGAGTAACGGAAGTGCCGTGGATGAGATTGATCGGCTGCATTTGTTTGCCCCGACGGTTTCATTCGCGCGCTAATGTATATGTAGACACGCTGTGTATAGATTCGGCTGCGCCGCGGTACCTTTGGTTTAGAGCGTTGTAGGTCCGTTCTAACTGTCGTTCGATTGTCTAACTTTGATGGATACGTATGTACATTGCAAGAAACCACTTCCCATTTTTTATTAGGAAGGTATAATGGATTTGTCGATTTTTTTTTATTCAGATGTTAATGGGTGGGTTACAATGGGAGAAAGTAGCAAATGCCTGAAGTTTTATGATCATCCAGTAGTAGCCTTTTATATTTAAAGAGTGATATAAAAGTCTGTTGTTTGCGCCGATTCCAAAAAAATCCCGAAATTAAGAAATCAAAGCAAAAGATAAGATTTTTTACGGGTAATTCTTACAAGCAAAAGTCGAGAGAGCGCCCTACGAAAGGCCAAGCGCGAGCGATAAAAGTGGACGGTCGCGCAGTAACAATAAGCCTTGGGGGAAGACACGCACGCAAAGAACGCTAAGGAGTTGTTTTTGCCCCCCGAGATATCTCCTGCCGTTTTTAACCGTTCACCTAACGAGCATGCCCATTATGAACGGCTATGCGGGCGCCACGATGGCGTAGGACTACGGATCGAGCGTATCTATCTCTTTTTCTCTTCCTCGGGATTTCGAAACAATCGGCGAGACCGCGCGATTATGCAAATAGAGGCTGTAGGGGGCGCGCGCGGAAATTATACGCGGAAGAGAGGAATACTACCGCAGGTGCACTCGCGCAGCAGCAGATCCGTGCGGGAAGCGAATATACACTTTTTAAGGCCGCGAGCGAGTTTAGTGTTCGGTCCGTCCAGCTTTCTTTAATTGCCGCAAGGATTTTTCCGTTACTGCAGCGATCGGAGGTACAGCCTTGTAAAAGAAAATGGTGATGCGAGATTTTCTAAGGTTTTCAGGGACGAACGGGTTTCTTTTGTGTGCGATGCGTTAATGGGAACGTTTGTTTGCCAAAGTAGAGAAAGTATCTTACTTTTTTTTATATAAGTTTTTACAGCAACGTATACAGAGACTGAAAAGCGTTGAAAAGATTGCATAATATCGTGATTCGCAAATTTACCGTTATTACGGGGTACTTTTCAGAGAGTGCGTATAGCAGTATAATTTAAATAATGCGACTACGCTATTCAAAAGGTAAAGTCCCGAAATTTCAATATAAATAAAAAGGGTCGCAGGCTCGTTGCGAGTAAAAATGAAACAAGCCTACGTGCGCGGACCCCCCGAGCATGTATAGGCTCAACCAAGTCTATAGTGCGCGCACGCAAAGCCGGAGAGCTCCGCTAACGCACATCACAAGGTGTATATTAATAATGCCATCACTTCAATTCCCGCTGAATGGCATGGCGGCGGCGGTGGTTGCGGCCTCGGGCGGGCGCGCAGCACGTCTTCCCCGGCGATTATGCGACAATCATCATAAATTAAATTTCCTTCCACACGCGTCGCTTAGCATATTCATCGCTTCATTCGCGCGCTAGCGGCACAAAGGCGTAGGAGAAAAAAATATGCAAAACCACCCTCGAAACATCATCCCCTCTATCTACAACGCACGGCGTAAACAAGACAATGCGGACGCGCGAGCAAAGGAGTCGAGAGAGAGAGAGAGAGAGAGAGCGGATAGTGCGTGCGTGGGCGTATATCAATATGAACGCGTGGACCCTCCGGAGACGCTCGTGGGTCGGACACACACAAGCGCGTCGCGAATGTAATCTCGGGTGGCTCGTGCGCGCAGGAAATTCGAATATTAAACGAGACAGTCCCTTTAAACGGAGCTCTCTAGCCGCGCCGGCTCTGCGAACATATTACGACGAGCTGGGCTATACGTGATGTCGGACAAAGCAGAGAGGCTCGGGAGCCTGCGTAAGCAAGTGGGGATGACGCGCGAGGAGCGCTTTTCCAGCGGCGAAAACCGATCGATTCGCTTGACAGTAGATACAGTGTGTTATGGGATTGTATCTTGACAGATCTTTAGGCGGACGTGGATGATGTCGTATTAATGACACGGAGGTTGTGTTTTTGTATAGTGGGGGGATAATGTTTCCATAAAAGAGTCATTATATTTCGATTGGACGAAATTACAGTAAACAAACGCCAATGATTGTTTTGGGGTATGCGACTCTTTTAGTAACCTTTTTTTGGGTACGTAACAACAGGAGAGGCGAAAAGACGAACGAATTTAAATAGTCTTCTTCCAGTAAAACTCTCATCTTCAACAAGCTCGACGACAAATCTTTGATTTTGAAAAACTACGAAGGAACATAAAGAAGCCCGATATAAAAGTACACTCCTACAAATAAAGCTGAAAAAGTCAACTCACATAAACAATCATACTTGTCTCTCTTCGCGGCGTAGGCATATAATCTGCAGGCCAGAAAGAGAAAGTTCCTCTGCTCTCGACTGCCGCGGCGACGATCAATAAAGGAGCGAAAAAGCGAGCTTTACAGAGAGAGAAAGAGAAAAAGCCACGCGTCAGATATGAAAAGGAAGAAGCGACTACAGAAAAAGAAGCTGAAAATACGCGGAGGGAGAGACATAAAACAGGGAGGCGAAATGGAAATGCGTGCGAGCGAGCGGTCCCTCTCGTATCGCGTTAAATAAGAGAGAGGGGAGCCGAGAGGGAACGTAGCTGGTAACGAGCGCGCGATGACACTTTTTCACTTCCGAGCGAGCCAGCCAATTGTCGGAACGCGTGTACGCGTGTATCCAGCCGGCTGGCAGCGCGTGCAGCAATACGAGGGGTTAGCACGCGTCGCGCGTGCAGGAGGTGTTTCGAGAGGGAGGGAAGAGGACGAGAGAGGACCGCCGTTGACGGCTGCGGCTGCTATGGAAGTACCGCGCAAGGGTATATATAGTGCCTCTCTGAAGAACTGCAGGGTGGAAATTATTAAAATCGTTGAAATATACGTTAGAATTTCTCGCGATGTACTGTCAAAGTGTCCCTGCTGAAATTTTAACCAGGAGCTAGCTATTCTTCAGTTAAGTTTATAGCTAAAAACGAACATTGCTTGTATTTCGTAATTATGTACCAATCCGAAATAAATACACTTCATAAAATGGATATTTTAAGTACACTGAAAAAAATGATGTATTAAAAATTACTATAATATATAGGAACGTGCTATATATAAAAATTTCTATGTACATAATAATTTTTACTATAAAATATAGTAATAATTTTAGTATTTGAGATTTGTCCCCACGTTCCTATATATTATAGTAATTTTTAATACATCATTTTTCTCAGTGTAAGAGTAAAACTTTTACATGAATTATATGACTTTTCTATCATGATTTTGGCTAAAAATACTTCCATTTAATTAACACGTTAGCTATAAAATATGCTTTATTTTCTACCAGGGATAACTGAGATATTTTTTAAGAAATATTTTATCGGTATCATCTTTGGAATATACCTTTTGTCATTCAATATTTAAGATTCATGGAATTCTTGTATATATTCTTACTTTTGCTTTACTACATTGTATAAAATGTATTCCTTATGCAGACAACCGACTGTGCATGCATCTTCGCACTCCAGACGCGCATTGTCTGCATTCACTATATTCTCGGTTCTCTTCATCTTCATTCCGTCTTTTATTATGATCATCCTTTTCAAGGATTTTTCCTTATTTATACGGCTAATTCGAATATATAATCTGCATAAAACTGACAAGGGCATTTACAAGATAAAAAGACTGTTAAATATGGAATACTTTCAGCAAAATCTGATATAAAATAATGTTATGAAAAGCATTAAAAAGTCAAATAGATCGTGTACCATCATGATACTGTTCTTGAGCAAATGTAATAAATAATCATGGAAAAATTAAAGTAACGTAAAGTGTAATCACAACGAGGTTCGTGTTTGTATTCCGCTTCAAAGCTGTAATGCAGTAAAACTGAGTCGGAGCATAGTCGCATGCAATTAGGCGAAGCTTATTAACACTTTATTAAAGGTTCAGTTTCACATGTGAGTCAGATATGATTATACCACCTAGCTCGTAATTTTTCAAGCGTTTATTTTCCACTTGCTAATAACAATTAGAATTTTATCGTTAACACGTGCATAATGCGGTCACTCTGCTTTTCCCGATACCCCGTACAGAAAATCGCACTATACATTGTTCATTGTGTCTTTTATAAATAATACGGTTTCGATAAAATGTAAAAAGCAAAACGAGGGGGGCATATAATTATTCCAGCATCCCGTTACAAAAATAGACAATATTAAATGCATCATAAAAACGCGATTCTTGCGAACGGTCGCCCAGAATAAACAAAAGTATGAAAATGAGTCGAGGTCGCAAAAACTTTTATCCCTCATTCATCATTTTCTAGCTCTCTTTTCTCTCGCACTGCGCGCAAGAATCCACTCTCTCATTCCGCGCCTTTCTTTGCACGCCCTTATCTTGCTTTCTCTTCTCGCTTTTCCACGTATGCTTACACACACGTACGCGTGCATCTACACACTGTACACGCACGTGTGCGCATATACATACGCACACGCCCATAAACCTGCGGCCGCGATCCCGGAGGTGCGCAGATTTGTCATACAAGCGTATCTCGCTCCCGCTCCGCCAGACGAATAATGTGTAACGCAAAAATGGATATATATGTGTGTCTGTGTGTGTATATGTGTGAGTGTATGCGTACACGCGCCAGGGCTTAATATTTATTCATGGGCGCGGGGTATTTTGTGCATGCGCGCGTTATCGATTTTATTGCACCCCACAGAGGTATTAAAGCGACGCCGCCGCCGCCGCCACCGCAGCCACAGCGTCGCGAAATGGAGATGCGTTTTTTTTTTTCAACCGCTTTGGGATTTTTTTTTCTCTTTTGCGCGCGTATAATCCTTTTCTTTATTTTCGGCTTGCGCGAAATCGCGAGCTACGCTTTGGCGGATTTTACGGTTTAAAGGGGGCACGGTGTAAAGATGCGACAATCGGTGCGCAGTATTCAACGGATATGCGCGCTTTGTACGGCGAGACTCTGCGTATCGATATATATATATTTTGTATAAATTTTGTATGGGAATTATCTTTGTTGTGTTATTTTTGCACCGAATGGAGGTGCAGTTTTATATTTTCCGTTATTTCTGTACGTGCGGTTTCCATAGAAAGATTATATCAACAATAATTTTCGGCCGAATCGAAACGTTTTACACATTTTACAATTTATCATTCATAATTGTATCGTTCATCAAGACATTGTTGAGTTTTCTATAAATTGAGAAATTCGATTTTTGATCATACGATATTACGTTGGTTGTTACGATGTGTTAAAAATAAGGGAATTTGAAGTGAAAAACCATTTAATAAAATATACGAAAACTTCAAATTATGCAATCTAACCTCCTAAGCGGGCAATACTGAAAAAGATGCAAAGCAGAATATTTGCAAGCAATATCGAGATCCGGATTTTCAGAACCTCCGTGCAGGCGCTTTTTCCTCAGCTGTCTCTTTTCCGCGAATCTGGAAAAATACCGCCTCAGCCCTATAGCATAACACGGCGAGCTCCTCGCCGCGTACTCGCGAAAAATCCGCGAAATTTCATACGGCGCACATCGCAGCTCATAATAAAATTCCCCGCGTTCGCGCGGGCGCAAAGTCTAATTTACGACGCTCTCTCTGCATGTATACTTTTTCCACTCTCTCTCTCTCTCGTACTCTGCCGCTACTGGAGAGAGCGCACAGCCAATTTGCCAGTTTCGTTACGTGAAATGCGCGCGTGTATATATATACCTATATACGTTCGGGTGCTGTAGCTCGCGGAAGCGCGTCCCCGCGCGCACGCATCCTTTGCCCTTTGTGCGAGCGACGCGACGGCCATGCACGCGGCCTCGCGAAATTGCCTCGCTGGCGTCGGGGGAACGCGATGCAAGGAAGAGAGAAAGCTCGAAGAGGAAGAGAGAAAGATGTAAAAAGGAAAAGAGAAAGTGCAAGGAGCGCGATTGATAATTTCGTTGAAGCGTCGGTGCATTATGAGTGCAGGATACAGCAGGAGCACTTTTCGTTAATATATGCACTCTCGGGCCTTTTCCTCTATTTGGAAATGTAGTTTTTTTTTTTTAACCCGCGCTTCTGAGTGGATGCCTTTCGAGAGCTCTTTGCCGTATCTTCAAAATTATAATTCCGCTCGCTGTGAGCTTATAATCTCACGTGTTGAAAAAGTTCAAAGTGCTTCAGTAACATATTTACGTCACTACCGTAAATTTAATAATTTTAATAGTTCGTTGAAAGAATAGAAATAAAAAGAATTTTTATATAAAAATAATGATGTAATAATAACGTATAATGACCGTTTTAATTTCTTACCTCAAAAAAGTTATTTTTAACATTTGTTTGAACGCAAAACGATGTTTTACAGAAAATCAAATTTAGAGTTTTCACGTTATTGATGCAAAAAGACCGTTACACAGAAGCTAATACTCAAATTAGATATTGTTTGGAACATTTCTACCGTTACAATAGCAATTACGATGTTATTTTAGAGCTATTATATAAAAGTATGGATTTTATAACGCAAAGTACAACAAAAGATAATAACTACAAGCAAACGCGAACTCAAAACCGTTTCTCTTCAAAAAAACATATTCCGAGTGCAATATTATTTTACCAAACGAACCCAGCCCACCGTGCGAACGCACCACACCGCCTCTTTTCACGAACGCGCATATATACGAGCGCCCGTAGGTATTGCTAAAAATAGACGTTCGAGGATATAATCAACGCGAAAGGCCAAACCGAACGCGAGCTTTTTCACTCGCAGAGGAGAAAAAAAAAAGGAGCGCGGGAAGGGCTGCGCGAAAAAGCGAAGGAGGAAGGAAGTGGGATAATTAACTCGCGTTTTTCGATATCGCGAACAATGAGAGCGAGAGAGAGAGAGACAGAGAGAAAGAGAGCTGCAGCGCGATCGGTCATAAAGAGAAATATCGCGATCCCGCGTAATTGAGTCCTCCGCGCGTCGAGTGGCGCGCGTGATTTTCGCGACGCATTGTTTTCGAAAAGCCATACGTGTGTGCGCGCGCTTTGAAATTAAGTCGAGTGTTAAATTATCGGGAGTATATCGGTTGTCGTTGCGGGGACATTGAGAGGCGGTACTTTAATCGAGAGCAGTATGTTGGGAATCGGGGAAAAGTAAAAGTGCTAGTAATTTCTTGGCTGATTTATGGGCTATTGTTCGGATAAAAATAATGGACGAAGAAAATGCCTTGAATTGCGCGTGCAATTTATAAATCTTTTGTATTGGACAAGGTGAATTTTAATTATAATGCATTGAAATATATATCGACAAAATTATCTGCATTTTATAAGCACAGGGTTTTTGTACGAAATGTCAAGCTGCAAATGATCATTAAATATATACTAATAACTGTGAATTGAAATTTTTTCAAGATTATAAATGGACTTTCTACGTCTGACTCACGAAACGCACTTAATAAATATACTCGCAACTATAGCTTTATTCCAGTTTTCATCGTTTATGCTAATTACAAGGATATACGGCGAGAAATACTTGACGCTTCATCGTCGTTGATTATAAAAGCGCGAGAAAAGGAGAGCAGAGAGCAGTTGATTACACGGCGCTTTTCTATGTGTAAGATAATTTTCTGCACAAAAGCGTAACTCCTATCGAGCACGCTATATGCTTGCCACAATGAGAGCGCAGCACAATTAACGTAGCCTCGGGAAAAAAAATCATCTTTCTTTGGTGGTATGCACGAGAACATGTCAGACAAAGCATCAGCGAGGCAGAGAAAAATGACGCGAGTAAAAAAATTATATAATAGCTTTTTTCATTACACAAACAAAATGTATTTATAGTTACGGTAATTATAGTATTAAGTTAAAATCATAATAATAAATAGATATAATGTTTGTTGAGGAGCGAGGTAAACTTTCGATTTTTTAATTCCGAAAAGTTTATAAAATTTTAAATATTAAAAAAAGTAATTTTATAACATTAACAGGTCAACACTCAACAATTTACCGTTTGAAAATATACGTTCGATTTATTAAAGGAGAAGAAATGCAGCACTATACAAAAAGGGAAACTGATTTACGGTCTCAGGTTTCACACTTTAACGACTTTTCTCCTTTTTACATAACTCTTTACAAGCAATATATCTTTCATCTCTCTCTCTGTCTCATAGAATACAAAGGCAACCAGCAATTCGTGCAATGTCAATGTCTCGCGGAGCTTTTTACGAATGCTCGCACAAACAGGCGAGAAGAAAGTAAAACCCCGCCCGTCGAGTAAGTATATATTTTTGCCCGGGCACCAAAGAAAAAGCGCTCCGGCCGAATTTCTTCGCGCCAAAACAGTGAGAGCGCTCGCAGCCTCAAAAGCCTATACACACGCAGGCAATTTGGCTGCGATCACGACGTAAGAGAGGGAGAGAGAGAGACGCTTTCACAGCTACTTTACTCCTCTTCTCATTCCTTTTCTCACATGCACGCGCACACACACACGCAGGCAGGGCACATCAAAAAGTTAATCGAGCCAAAGTGCACGAGAGGCTCTCTCTCTCTCTCTGCATGCGCGCCTAAAAAGGATGTGGCGCGCACGTGCGGAGGGAACAAAAGCCGATGTGTGTATATGTGTACACGCAGAGGGAGAGCGTATATGAGCTTATACTCTTGCTCGACGGACGAAGTCGCGTGCGTGCGCGGTTTCCGCGGGCGCGGGACTTAATAACGGAGACTGCGCGAGCGCGGCCCATTATTACGGCGGAGGTACATAGCCGTGTAGCCGCGTCGTCTCGTGCTCCGGTCTGCGCAGTCCTTTATATAGGTTATGCACAGTGTGGGCACGCACGCGGCCCTTTTTCTCGGCCAGCCCCTTTTCCTTTATTCGCCGCACTTTCTTCGTCGACCTGAGCAGACACGCGTTGTTTGTTTAGTCGCCTCTAGTACGAGTAGACTGGAGGGGTTTATGGAAATGTTGCTCGAGTGCTAAAAGCACGGGATGCACTTTGCAAAAGTCACTTTCGTTTTCGAGGTATTTTTTTTAGGAAAGTAAACAGTTGTAGATTGTCGAATGTACGGCTAACTGCGGTATTGGTCGGCTTGCATATTTGAAATTTATTAATGGTGATAGGAAAAACTTACGCTACTGTACTCGATTATAGAACAATGATCAGACTTTGAAACTCACCTGAAACAAAAATGAAATTGTGCTATTATAGCTATGTGTTTATTCATTATAATGCGAATAAAAATTCTTTAATCTTATAAAGTTTTGTTGACAAAGGTTATATTGTAATATTGTAAAGATAGATTAAGTAATGAGTTTAGTGTATTCTTTTCTAGCACTTTGTGTACACCATCATTCTTTATCTATCTTCATTACCTTGAACTGACTAATCAATTGTGAACTTCTGACGCTCATTAATCTTATTTTATTTTGACAGCTCTATACGTATAATGTACATTTAAACTAAAGTATTCTTCAATCAAGTAAATAGATCTAGTATTTGCATAGTAATAAGAAATAAGTTGTTGATTAATTTAATTTAAATTATACCTACTGGAGGAACGAGAATAATAAATACGTATAAAACAACTTTGAAATAAAATAAATTTATTTGCTGGGCAAATATTTATGCCCATCGCAAATGTAAATAAATAACTTTTTTAGTGCAAACATCGATAAGATGTAGCTTTAACGGGGTGAAAAGTGAAAAATGTAAAATTATAGCTTGCAATTTGACAATGAAGAAAATAATTCAGTCACACTCGGTAAGTACTATAACCCCCGGAGACCTGAAACTCCGTTCATCCGCATATAAACTGGCCGCTTCCCGATTCTCTCGTTACTTATGCACCGAGCGATCTTCTAGCCTGCCCGCACACTCGCGCACCTGAAGAAACATTAGAACGCTACTTTACAGCCTCGTCCGTGTTTACCATCCGACCGCGCTCGGTTAGGCGCGCCGCTCGATTTTCACGGGTGGAGGCCTGTGAGAGAAAGAGCGAAAATTGCGCGCACGGGGGGCGTTTTACGGCCCGAAAGAGAAAGAGAGAGGTGGTTCGCGACGGTTCGCGTTTAGCCGGCACCGCGAAATTGAGGAAACGCTTCACGGCGGTCAGAGAATTTTTTATTCGCGGAAGGAAAGAACTGCGGTTGAAGAGTCTGGCGAGTAAGTATAGTGATTGTTTTAATTAGGCCGAGTGCTTTTCGGCTATGGGCGCGCGCAGCGTCGTTGTAAAAATGCCGGGCGTAATTTATTGTCTTGCTAGTGATGCGCGCGCGTTCGTTTTTCAAAGCGTGACTTTAAATTATCGACTCGCTGGCGTTAATTGAATGGGGATTGAGCTGTTCCTGGGAAAATTTTAATTAACGATCTTTGATTACGCTTTTATGTAAATCTCGGCATGCGCTCGCTGGGAATTATTCCACGCGTGACTCTCTTAGTTCTCTTCATTTAAAAAACTCGTTTTTTTGTTTTCACTCTTTCAAATTGTTTTTCATTGGCCTCAATGTCGCATTGTCATTGTACGAGTAAAAAGACTTATAACTAAAGTCAGCACACCGCAGAAAATAAGCACAAATTTATATATACATCTGCTAGATATAAGGTAAAAGTACCAATGAGCGGCCAGTGCCCAGTATGTGGCCATCTAGATAAATATTCAATTACTTTAAAGAATGTGTCGTAGTTGGATAATATTTTATTCTATAAGATTATTCTAAAATAATTAATGCTTATTGTTTAAATAGTATTTTTACTCTTAGTGAAAATTTAATACTTATAAAGACGATTTGAAAATGCTACTCGCGGGGATCACGGCTTTCTATGGGAGGTCCTTAATGATTTCGTAAGGATTCATGACTCGCTTTTTAGGTATTTTTTAAATAAATTTGAAGTAAATCTTTACTCTTGAAAGTTTTAAGACACTTCTAAGATGCATCGAATTCAATTACAGTCGTTAGAAGCCCAATAATTAGTGTTTTTAATAAAAATAATTCAAGTTTATCTACTAGTACCAGTTTAAACGTCATGTCCCAATACTTGGCCCTATGTATTTCACCGATGTTTTGATGGTTAGGGTTCCTACGTATTGGTAGAGTTAGTAGGTTGGAAAACCATAATATGATTATTATACATTGATTTTCTGTAATTTCATATTATTAACGTTTGATTTAGTGTTAAAAAGTATTTCCAGTCCAAAATTTAGCGATTTTATTATTTTTACATAAAAATTAAAATAAATATAGAGTACAAATTATATCGTCCAAGTATTGGGACTAACAATTTCGACCACTAGTACATGACTTTTTAGCACGGTCCAACTACTAGTACAAGCATGTATTCATAATATAATTAATTTTTCTATCATAAAAGCTTATTTTCACAAATTAAATACTTTTTTCGCAAGTAAAAAGTAATAATAATTCTATTGGCTACTGATTCTATGCATTTTTAATAATATTTCGCATTTAAAATATGACTTCAAAATTCTAGCGTCACTAAGCGTCCAGCTATTGGTACTTTTACCTTATAGACATATTAATATTCAGGACAGCACCTGGTCACTTAACATTTTTTTAACCAGCTTAGCAGCCTCCCCCGTATTAACGACCGATCGCGCACGCTTGTTTTTATTCACCAATTCCGATAAATAACCGAGCGTTTACGCATCGCGGATTACGTACGATTGCGTACGCCGACAAATATGTATCGGTGCGCGCGCACGCGTCTGTCCCGACACGGGCAAACAACTTTTTTGCAAACAGCTCAATAAACGTCGCATTAGGCCGTATTTCTCCCTTCCCAGAACGAAATTATCGCTTAATGGTCCCCGGGGCGGCGCGCACATCCCGCGCAAATCACATTCGCGCCGCGACGGCGAAATTATCATTTCGCATTAAATGCGTTATTATTCACTTAAGGACGCAGTGGTGAGAAGAGAGAAAGAGATAAGCGAGCGCTCCGGCCGAATCGCTCATAATCACGCGTGCAACCACGCCGGCGACGAGGACGACGGGGACGCCTTTAATGTCGCTTGGCGTTGCCGCCGCGTTTACGGCTGGATTTACTACGGTCGAGGTAAGAAACTTTAAGACGACGGGGGAGAAAGAGACGAATAGAGAAGGATAGTTTTAGTGCTTCGCACGTGTGTCAGGATCATGGGATGGATGATAATGTTTTCCTATGAAAGAAATTGAAGGATGAACTTTTCTTCTTTTAGCGTACGGTATTGCGCAATAGGAGAAGATGATATCGTATATTTTATGTGTTTTAAATCAAAAGCAAATCTATATGGATTGCTAGTCTTTTAGCTCGTTATATTATTCACACTGTTACATGCGAAAATGAAATTAAGTCTAATCTATATAGATCGAAAATTTCTCATCGATCAGTAAACTATCGCTGCAATAAAATGCTTAGTGTATAAAATGTCATCACCCGCGCAAAAAAATGAAGACTGACCAATATATTGCTCGGAATGTGGGCAATATATGGAATATGTCACTTCCCATACATGGCCAAAATTTCTCCATGTTGCGCTCCGTGCCTTTTTCCCATAGTTGGGATGACGTATATATATAGCCCATGTATTGGGCAAGTGTTGCTTTCAGTTCCTCGTTAACAACAAATTTTACACCACTCTAACCTCAAAATCATAACTTTAATATGATTATTCGGCTCTCGTGGTGTAAAATACGGTACGACACTGGTGCGTAAGGTGATTTTTACCGCATTCGACTTTTCGCACTCGCTTCCGTCGTGCGAAAATTGTCTCCTGCGGTAAATAATCACCTTCCACACCCGCATCGTAATGTACTATTGTAAATATATATATATATATACAAGTGAAGCACTGGTTCCACCCGCCCACCCCTGTGTCTCATACTTCCTTATATACCCGCACAGTTCCTATTTATCCATGTGTTACGCCATCAGTGCGCCGCCTAGTGGCGGCTTCGGAACTACATTATACATATAGAACTATAGAAGTCTCCAAAAGTTCCCCCATATATGGGAAAAAGGCACGGAGCGCAACATGGAGAAATTTTGGCCATGTATGGGAAGTGACATATCCCATATATTGCCCACATTCCGAGCAATATATTGGTCAGTCTTCATTTTTTTTGCGTGGGATGCAATCATTCTTACGAATATTTTGCATCTGCTTAAATAATGAAAATAACAGTGTATTGGGATCGGTATCATATTGATTAAGAAGTGACTTTATTCTTAAATCGATGCTTATGAGTTCATTAAATAAAAAACATCATCTTTTCTGTAAACATAAAAAAATGCTATATTAGTCCAGCGGCCACAAATGTATTTCGTGGCACTTTTATGTGACCGGCTACACCCAAGGTTTTCTTATATATTTTGACCCGCTGAATCCAAAAAACTTGGGTGTTTTGTCGAAAAGGGGTGCCATTAATTGTTATTAACAATTTTTTTAAACAAATTGTAAAATGCAAAATTTTGTTCCGAAAATACTTTCTTTAGGTTAACTGTCACATTCTGAACAAAAAAGGTCCTTATAAACTTTAACGTAAAACCCTTAGTTTTTGAAATATTCGCATCTAAAGTTTGTAAAATCGCGTTTTTTGCAAAATTCAACCGCTTGTTATTTTGATGGAATACAGCGAATTTTTAATTTTCAGGGCTCAAAATGTTCGTCAAATAATGAATTTTGCAAATATGTTTATTCCACTTTAACGTTTCAATAGTATCGGTCCCTGGAGAACCCTGAAGACCATCGATAGTATATCGACTCAAGCGCGCGAGGGCGTCAAATCAGCGTTCGAGCGCCCTAAACCGCGCGGTCTACAGGGCTCTCCAGGAACCGATACTATTGAAACCTTAAAGTCGAATAAATATATTTGCAAAATTTATTATTTGATGAATATTTTGAGCTCTGAAAATTAAAAATTCGCTGTATTCCATCAAAATAATAACCGGTTGAATTTTGCAAAAAACGCGATTTTACAAACTTTAGATGCCAATATCTCAAAAACTAAGGGTTTTACGTTAAAGTTTATAAGGACCTTTTTTATTCAGAATGTGCGAGTTAACCTAAAGAAAGTGTTTTCGGAATAAAAATTTTATATTTTACAATTTGTTTTAAAAAATTGTTAATAACAATTAATGGCACCACTGTTCAACAAAACATCCAAGTTTTTTGGATTCAGCGGGTCAAAATATATAAGAAAACCTTGGGTGTAGCCGGTCACATAAAAGTGCCACGAAATACATTTGTGGGACTATATATCCTTTTATGTTTGTTATTAACTGACCAAAACGACACGAAAGATTGGCTTTAGCAATGTCCCTTTAATATTTTTACGCTGTAATATAATCATATATCAGAAGAAAAAATGTGACAAAAGCTGCTATCACTGAAGGCAGACCGACGAGTAATTAATCAGAAGAACCACCGTTTGAAATCCCTTGCTTTGCGCTGGGAACAGAGGCGCTGCCGCAAAATGCATAGCGAAACGATGAAAAATCGAAGAACACGCGCAGCTCGCGGCGAGAAAAATATAGTGGAGTCGCACGCAAAGCCGCGGCCGCATATTCTATTAGCGGCGACGTCTATCCAATGAAAAGCCAGAGCGAGATAGAAGCCAATGCAAAAAGGTAAAGAAACCCGCGCATATATATAGGCTAGAGCGAAGAAAAGGAGTGAACGCGGAAGAGGCAGGGGAAAAAAGGAGACCACGAGCGATGAAAAAGAAAGAGCCAGAGAGCGCGCGGCAAAGACACACGGCGCGAAAGAGGTTATTAATATCCCGTCGCGATAATGGAACGAATTGGATTTTACGCGGTCTGCGCTATTTCGCGAAAAGGAGAGAATCGAGGAGGGTGCGCGTAGCGCGAGTGCGCGGCTATAGTCATGCCGCGACAATTAAATATTTTTAAGCATGATTGATGCGCGACGAGCAATTTTCACCCGCGCCTGCGTACGAGCACGCGCGTGTCCGAGGTCGGGCTCAATTAGGCGCTTAATTAAATACCGTTTGGATATAATTGCCCCGGAAAAAAATAATCCTCTTCTCGGGGAGGTCGAAATTGATTTTCGCGGGCTCGCGCGCCGAGCCTTGCTGGGAGATTTCTTATTTCTCCGCGCACATACTCGTTCGCCGTTATTACCCGCAAAACTTTATTAAGTAATTAACCAAGTTTGTGGCTCATTCCTGTCGCAAATGTCATCATAGCCTCAAACGAACGACTTACTGCTTCTGCGTGTGATTTCTGAAATATATAAGTTTTCTGCGGGATATCGAAGGTTGTGTAGTGCACGGGTCGGAGAATATACTCATAATCGTGTCGTTAAAAGCCTTTTTATTTGTGCCGTAAAGACTGAAAATAAGGTAGTTAAAAGTTGATTTGTCGTTGGGCGTTGCGATGTTGTGATCGCAAAAATATCCATAATGTGTTTTACCTTTAATCCTTTTTAGTGCAAAAACTTTGACAGATTTCATACAGAATTCCGTTGAAAAGAGTACAATATTTAGCCCGTCTCATTCACGTTTAAAAAGTCAACAAGCTATATCTTGTGTTATTCTTAGAAGAATGTTTTCATTAAATATAAAACACCGATAGTACTTTTATATGTATGTTCTAAGAACGCTAAAGATAAAAATAAGGAACGTATTGTACATAAAAGTACGTATATTCTACCGGAAATCACGCTAAGTTTTTTTCAGTCTACCCGAGAAAATATAAAATGTCAATAATCAATACATTTTTATGGCGCAACCTTATCATTATATGAAATGAAAACCCGTTATCGAGCAGAGATTAATTACACAAGAAAAACAGGTTGATGCTTTTGGTTATCTGGCAGCTAATCGCTTTTTCTTCGAGGAAACAAGATGGAAACATCGTGCCTGATGGTCAAAGATGCTACCGAAATCACACTGTAGAAAACTTGAAACTTGTCGTCGGACTACATGCATATATTATACCCTGGTAGAAATTTGTCTATCTGAAATGGCCACAATCTCAATAAATAGGTAGGAAAAATGACTAGTTAATAGGCCCCGGTGAAACGCTTTTTCTCCCATTATTCGCACATTTAATAGATTAGACATAACCTCCAAATTTTCGTTTTAAGTTTACTCAAAGAATTGACGTTAAATTGGATGGTATTCAACTGTAACTGATAGCTTACCAAAATATAAACAATATGAGCAGACAGAAAAACCATTTACAGCAGTCCTTTTGAAGATATTACGTAGAATGTATTTATTGCCATTAGATTCTGTCTCTCTCACTTCTTGTCATAACAACAGGCCTTCTATTAGCCATTTCCAGACTAAAAAAACTGATCAGTTTTAATACCTTTAAAATACTCAAGAACAAGCTTGTGCTTGTCTTTGCAAAACTCATTCTATTTTTCAATCTATTAAAGTTCGAATAATAGAGAAAAAAGCGTTTCACCGGAAGCTAGAAACTGGACAAGGGAAATTCCCATTTTATAGCAAGTTTCTAATATAAATAGCCAGTTATTAGTTAGAAAATGTTTTGGATTTCCACCAGGGTACGAATGTGTAAAAATATTCAACTATTTGAATTTAATTTGTATGTGTCATCAATTTAACAGGTCTATTAAAAGATATATGATGCGACCGTGTTGGTTTATACAATAACTTCAATCTCATTTTGTTTTCTATATGCAATATATGATTTTATAAAATGTTAGCGCAGCGTCAATCGATAAACGTTTAAGGCCACAAAGTTAAAACAATTGATATAAAGAGCAAAATATATTCACCACACAATACGATCTGATACAGAAAGTTATCATAGATGATGAATCTTTGTCTTAAATTGTTTTCTTTTCTTTAGTTTTGATTAAGTACTAGCAAGTTAAAAAATAACCGAAATTTCGCTCGAAAAATTTTTTAGGGTGCCGTTGATATTTGGGATCAAAACTGCGTAGGATGGTAGATTACTACATTATGCAGGGCAACTATCTCCTTATAAGACGTAATTCGATATATTTATTTTGATAATATAGAATTTACCGTGTTCTGTCGGTAAAACAGAGTACAGAAGTACTACATCCCCTTAATCGAATTCTGAAAAAAACTGTAACACGTTTAAAGTATTCAGCGATTCTCCATCTATAAATAAGCACACTTCATTATTTACATTAATGCAAAGATATTGAAATGTATTAATCTAAAGAAGGCGATCACTTGAAAACCCATATTACCTCATGCAGTTTGGAGGTGGGGTATTATGGATTTTCCGTGTAAATGAAATGGAATGTCAGTTGGCCATATTGCAAAAAAAAATTTTCAAGTGGGGTAATATGGGTACTTTATTTTTTAAATTATTCATACTCGACTGTTTCAGTTTCTATCACTTCCAATACATTTGTTACCCCTTTAGCCATAATGTAAAAAATTTCCAGCTAAAAATAGTTTCTCATTTTTTAAATATCGCCAGAACCCATATTACCCTACTGGCCATTTCACCTCACGTTCTCCTAATGCCAAACTTTGTGGGTTTTATTTCGTCCAATCAGTCACAGTTTCCTTTTAACGGGGTTCCAAAGTCCTACCATTACCGACTGAGCAATTCACACAATTTCAATCAGATTATAAAAAAAAAATACGTCGAATCATAAAAAATCAAGAGAACACTCTTCTGTGTTTTTAACGTTCTATCACCCAGTCAAAGTTTGGAGCCGAAATATCAAGCCGTTTTTTCAAAAACTTTGAACGAAATTAAATTTAGCCTTGTTCAAAGTTTTTGCAAAACCACTTGATATTTCGACTTCAAACTTTAAGTATTCTTTTGATTTTTTGTGATTCGACGTATTTTATTTTTAATCAGCTTGAAACTGTGTGAATCGCTCGGTCGGTAATGATACGAGTATTGCACCCCCTTAAACAGACTTAAGGACGTTCTCCGAGTCGAAACAGCAATCTTAGTTTTTATATTTTTAAATAATGTTTTATTAATTTGATAATCCAAGAGTAAGTACATGTAACAAATATATACTTGAAAGAACATAAGACAATTTTTTCAGACAAATTCAGGCAATAGTCACTATGCTATTGTTACAATTAAAGACAAAAACTTCAATAAGTTCTTTAAATTTTTTTATTTTTTATCCGATCTTAACGAAATAAAGCTTATTTTGTTCGTTAAGAAATTTCAGGGGGAGTATCGATGGGAAAATTTATGATACGAGTTACCAGTACGGCGCAATATCAATTTGTTTAAGAAAGTTTTGATGAAAACTTGACTTGCTTTTCTTAAATAAATTGATATTGCGCCTTACTGGTAATTCGTATCATAAATTTTCCCATCGATACTCTCCCTGAAATTTCTTAACGAACAAAATAAGCTCTATTTCGTTAAGATCGGATAAAAAATAAAAAAATTTAAAGAACTTATTGAAGTTTTTGTCTTTAATTGTAACAATACCATAGTGACTATTGCCTGAATTTGTCTAAAAAAAATTGTCTTATGTTCTTTCAAGTATATATTTGTTACATGTACTTACTCTTGGATTATCAAATTAATAAAACATTATATAAAAATATAAAAACTAAAATTGCTGTTTCGACCCGGAGAACGTCCTTAACCAATCGCAAAAGTTTTATTTCGGCTTCACATTTCCGTCATCACTTTTTTAAGAGAGGATATTTCAAACTCCTGATAGATTCTCACCAAGCAGATACAAAAACTATTAAGTAACAACAGCACATTCCAAAGTCTGAGTCGTCGAATCACTAGTACTCTGTTACATATTTAAAACATGTATTTTTGTTGTACACGAAGAATAATAATGCAAAAACAAAGCTTCAGACTCGCATAACATCATGTAAATCGGTACAAAAAATAAATAATTTATATACATTGTAATGCGCGTCAATCAATCTCATGATCATTATGGAATCTAACCGATAACTTGAATTTCCAGATTAAAATGACTCGTGTCATCGATAAAGAATGTTATCCACCAATCCTCCCAACAAATCTTAGCTAGTCGTGGACAAGAGAAAAGTCAGAAACGACAATGATACCGCAATTTCAAACAATTCCAAGCTTGGAAACTCTGTGTTGCCCGCATTTGTTCGTACCTCTTCAGTACTCCGTGCGCAAAGAAAAAGAGACCTGACTGCACAGCCGGAAACCAAGCTACTATCCCGCACAACGCTCCCTGCTTCGCCTCACTTCGCGGAAGCTGGACCAGCAGAAGCGCGAGCTACGACCGCAGCGATCCTCCCCGCGATCGGAAAAGCCTCGGCCAGCAGCTCACGCCGAAGATGGAGGCAGCGCGCGTTATATGGAGACTCCTCGTCTCTCTGTGTGTGCGTGTGTACAGTATAACGTGCGCGAGCATCGCTCTCGCCAGAAACGGAAGACCGCGCAAGCGTATGTGTGTGTATATGTTCCTCGCGAGCGGCCAGATAGCGGCTCGTATCGGCCTTTATCTCGCTCGGCTAACACAACCGCAAACGCTCGCGCGCGCGGCTAATCCGTTCGCTCAAGGCTTATACAGCGTACGTGTGCCGAGGGGTCGACTTCTTCTTACGACGTAGTTTTCAAAACCTTGGGAGTTTTTAAGGGATTTTTCAGAAGGTTGTGCGAACAGAGTGATACGGAGGTGGTAGCAGTTGATGTTAATAAATTTTTTTCTCGGCCTATTTATGGCTTAAAGTTAGTTGGAGCTTTATTGTAGATTGTTGAGTAATAAAAGCGTGATATTTTATTCGAAACTGCTGTAAAAATGTTAAAATTAAATGGACGTTATATGTACGTTTCGATTTCAATGATTGAATAAATGCATTGTGAATATAAATACCTCGGTAGAGCCCCTGCAGTATCAATACATATTCAGTGCTGCATTTATCAAGTGGCATTTGAATAGTGTAAAATTTATTGGACAATAAATCGATATCTTTATACATGATTGAATACGATAACGCGAAATTATATAAAGATTTCACAGTGTTATACTCTTTTCAATACCGATAATACTGCTGACTCTTCGAGTAATAAAATTGACTAATATATTCGTGTACAGAAATACATACAGTCATTGCAAAACACGCGAGAGATGCTGTACGTATAGTTTCTTTTTACCATTTGACCTCCACTTTAGAGGCTATAGTGTGACACGGGTGAAGGGTCAAGTAGGTAAAATCATGCAAAGTATTTTCATCCTTAAATCTTATTATTGTCTTACGATCACTAATAATTGTATGTGTTACGTACTTATAATTTTTATAACCAATTTAATATCAACGGATAAACAAATAAAACATTCATTTACTTCTTATTAACTCCAATCAAGTTTTCATAATAAAATTCGCTTATCTCACTGTCGTGTATTTCTTTGTTTTCCAAACCACATTATTACCACGTCATATTCATTCGTTATCGATGAGAGAAACGTTCATTAAATGAAGATGTAAACATTACTTGTTTTTTCTTTATTCTAATTGTTTTACTCTGTTATCTCCGTCTTTATTGAATGCCAAAGGATAGGTCCCGGTCGCGCAGTATCGACGTATCGAAATATCGCAACGAGCCAGGCGCAAAAATCGCTAATTGATACGCCCGCACACGAGAGTATCCAATAATTGACATATATCAGAATAACATTCTTTCGATTAAACCTTGAGAAAGAAAAAAAGGGCGAATTCTGTCTCCTCTTATATACGCCTTTGATTTTCTCGCTACACCGCACACACACACACACACACACACACACACACACACACACACACACACACACATACATATATACACACACACACACACACACACACGCTCACGCTCACGCAGCCTCGAGACTCTCGGCGAGCAATTCGCTCGCACCACACGGCGAGAGAGAGAGATACGCTCGCGCGCAAAGCTCCTCGGGCTGCAAAGTCTATATACTCGCGCTGCTGCGCTCTCACACGAGAAGAGGCCAGGTTATTATATTCAATTTGTATTCGGAAAAAAGGGGAGCCCGCGCGACCTTCGCCGCGCCTCGCTCGCTCTTCATTTTCGCTCTTTTTCTCGCGCGGAGACATCTCTAGCATGCGCCGGTCGAGATTTTCGCGCCTCCCCGCACGAATTTAATTGGCTTTTGCCGCGTGCTTTGCATACGCGCCGCTATACTTTTTTTTTCTCTCCGCGTATATAGCCTTTACGAGGCGGAATCGAGGGGGACGAGAGGCGTTCGCGTAAGAATGCAGAGTGAGAAATGCCATTTGCGATGTGAATAAAGGGATTTTAAATTTCAGAAAAAGAATGTGGAAGATAGTACGCAAGACCGTGGGGTCTGTTGAGAGTGCGGATTTAGATTATTATAAAAAGAAGAGGCTCGGAGAATGTAAACGTTCATATTAATGGGTATGAAGGCGAGCTGAAAGGTATTCAAACATTCGAAATCACGAATGTTTAAAATCGTAATGGATTCCATTTGTAAGTGTATCTCGCGTCGTATTTATACGTACGTGCACTTTCACAACATATTATACAAGTGACGTATGTTATTCACTTTCAATAAATAGCATAACGTCTTACGCCCATTATCTTTTCTAAATTTGAACTTTCTAGACATTGAGAAAAGAGTATTGAATCTTTTATATCTTCAAATATAGGTTCGCGAAGACTCAATAACATATAACACACGTGCGGCGTTATTGCCAAGTAGTTAAGTTCGACAAAGAGAAATTTTTCTCCTATCTCGCTAAAAAGCTCTGACTTTCACATTAAACACTCCTCTGTCGGTTTAGCCGAGAAAAATGCACGACGCGCCCCCGCGCGATAATACTCCGGATACTCCCACTACAGATATACCAAAGTAATGGCTAATAATTTGTCACGATTATTAGCTAGCGATTTATCATCGCAAGCGCCAGCGCGAAAGTCGAAAGCAGCCGACAACTTGCGCACGCGCGGCCGCCCAGAGCGGGGACTGCAAAAGCGATAAGATTGCCGTGGATTAGGAAATTATTACACACCGCCCACGCTCGCGCGTAATTCATGATTTACGCGAGTCGCGTCTTCGTAAATCAGGCGGACGTACGCGATTATTTTTACCCCTCGCGACCGATGCGTGGCTCTGTAAAGTCGAAAGTGTGAGCGGACGGGGATAGGAAAAAAACGCACGCCGACTTAAAAACGTAGATTTCGACGAGCCGTGTCTGTGCATGCTGTGTGTGTATGTGTATGTGTGTGTGTGATTCTCTCTCCCTGTCTTTGATGCCCGCCACGAGGAACAGCGGATGCACGAGGAAGCGGAAGGGGAGAGAATAATTAAAGAGCTTTTAACGCGGCGTGCACGCACGCAGCGTGGCGATAAATTATTCTACGTGTCCTGGGAATAATGAAAACGTATATATACGTCTACCGAGGGCTCATGTAGGTGGCTAGAGTACACGTGTATGTGTGTGCCTGTGTATTGTTGTAACGCACCGCAGAAAACGTCGTTATTATCGCAAGGTTTCACTTTGTTTGAGTAAATAAGGGTTTCTTTAAGATAAGCCGGTAAATCAACTTGCTTATTTGAGCTTCGACAGTGCGCGTATTTTTCCATGTCGCATTGTATAGCGATGATATTTATGGCTCCTTTATATATAAATTAAATTTACAATTCATCAAGTATATTTATCGTAGCTGATTTAACGCTGATTATACATAAATTTATAGTTAAATAATTTATTTATGGAGAATTATCAAATTTACTGTAAATATCAATGAGCAAGACAGAAAATAATATCTTTTGAAAATGAAAAGTATTTTCATATTAGTCAAAACTTTAAAGCTTTGACTGGAGTCTTTTAATTTTTCTTCTTTTCAAATCCATACAGTAACCTAGCTATCTGTATGGTATCTTTAAAATAAGGTTCCTCGGTTTTTTCTCCTCACTGAAGAACGGGAGGAATCAGCTGCCGGAAGCGCGTGCGTGAGTTCGAAAATACCTTGAAGATGATAAAGATTCTCGAAATACTTGACGCTTTGCAGCCTTGCCGACTCCCCAAGCCATTAAACCCGGCGACCGAGTTTTTTCTCTCCTTTTTTCCTCATTCAATGTTTGTATTTTTCTTTCGTCTGCACTAGTATTTTCGTATGCGCCACTCTCCCTCTTTTCTCCGTTCATTTTATCTGCGATCGTGTCACTTCTAGATTTTATCTACGCGTCGTTTCTTTTATAGAACAAGGTGTGACTAAAGAGACAGCGCCGTTACGAATTGAGCGATTTATTATTAACTTAATAAAGGCCACTTAAAAAGCCGTCGTTTCATGGCGTGCATTAGTGCACATTCTCTCTAAGAATACTTGTCTAATTCAATAATGACTTTCAACGTATCGCTTTCATCGAACAAATGCTGCCATTTATTATACAAATATCGCATTGACTTTTGAAGCTTTTAAAATGTACAGTCTTTATAAGCATGCAGGACATTAAAATTAATTTTACACGATGTTGCAATTAATCTAACAGCATTTTTACTCTTCTCAGTAACACGGCATCAATGCGTAGAGAAGGTAGGTGACGATTTCACGGTTAGAAACATTCTGATAAAAAGCTACTTTCATTCGAGTTGAATTTCAGAGTGGGTACCACTCGATTACGCATATCAATTATATTTGATAAAGCAATATATCGAGAGTACTATTTCATTAAATGTTATCGTATAAGCCTTTACTGTCCGGTAACACGAATACTTTTATCATTAAGTAGCCTCTGTGTTAGATTTTAATAAGAAAATTATATTTATCATTCGCACCGACAAGCAACGTTAAGTATAGCAGTGCCACCTACTTTGATTCTGAAATTCAATCGACGCGGCGTCAGTATTATAAATATGCACTGAGAAAAATGATGTATTAAAAATTACTATAATACACGGAGAAAAATGTTGTATTAAAAATTACTATGTTTTATTGTAACAGGGGGACAGACTTGAATTCTTAAAAAAATTACTATGTTTTCTAGCAAAAATTGCTATGTTTCTAGTAATTTTTACTACATTTATAGCAATTTTTGCTATAAAACATAGTAATTTTTTTAAGCATTCAAGTCTGTCCCCCGGTTACAATAAAACATAGTAATTTTTAATAGAATATTTTTCTCCGTGTATATTTGCAAATCCGCAGACTACAGACAACAACTGGGGTACAAAAACGGACAAAATTTTTTTTGAGGGCACACCTACCACATAAGGTTTTTTCGGTTCTTTGGGGGTCCCCCAACATGAAAATACTCGTGAACACTCATTATTATCCGTTGCCAAACTTTTTTCAATCAATTTTTCTTATGGAAAGTTAACATGGGAAAAATGGACGAAAAGTAGTCATTGATAATTAACCAATAGCAAACTATTGAAGAGGCCAAACCAAATTCCACAAAAAAGCGATTAAAGTTGAAGAATAGAGCTTTAATTTGAGATGAGAATTGTTAAAATCGGTCGATTCTGTGCAAAGCTAGATGAATTTGAAAATCGCGAATAATGACGAAAATGAGCGATTTTTTTCAAATCCACGTAATTCTTCAAATTTTTGTCATTTTTCGCCATTTTCAACTTCACGTAGCTTTGCACAGAATCGACCGGTTTTAACAATTCTTATCTCAAATTAAAGCTCTATTCTTCAACTTTAATCGCTTTTTTGTGGAATTTGGTTTGGTCTCTTCAATAGTTTGCTATTGTTTAATCATCAATAACTACTTTTCGTCCATTTTTCCCATGTTAAATTTCCATAAGAAAAATTGATTTCGTCGGCAAAAAAATTTGGCAACGGATAATGAGTGTTCACGAGTATTTTCATGTTGGGGGACCCCCAAAAAACCGAAAAAACCTTATGTGGTAGGTGTGCCCTCAAAAAATTTTTTTTTCCGTTTTTGTACCCCAGTTGTCTGTAGTCCGCGGATTTGCACATATAGGAACGTGGGGACAAATCTTAAATATTAAAATTATTACTATATTTTATATTAAAAATTACTATGTACATAGCAATTTTTATTATGTATATATCAATTTTTACTATAAAATATAGTAAAAATTTTGGTATTTGAAATTTGTCCCCACGTTTCTATATATTATAGTAATTTTTAATACATCATTTTTCTCAGTGTAATAACATAATGCTAAACAGTTCTTCATTCATTAAAAAAAAAAATCCATGCATGTGCTCCGTTCTCATACCGGAAAAAGTTCTTCAAACACAGCATTTTTTCAAAAGTAAGCACACAGAGCAGCGCGTGCACGTCCGTCCATTCCATCATCAGTGCCTCGCCGGCTCTCGGACTGCGCAACCACGACGACTCTCGCTTATCCAAAGGTGTTTGTCCACTTGAGGAAATATTTTAACGTCGTCGCCGTCTCTGTGGTAGGAATTTCCAGCGCGCCGCTGCCGCGTCTATGAATTCGAGGACATAACGGCAGGAATGCTTCTTTTTTTCCTCTCTTCCTCGTCTAACGATGACGATCGCACGCGCACACGGTGTCAAGGTTTCATGAATTTTGACGCCTTTTTGCCGGAGCCGGCTGAAATTTGAGATATGCACCGGAATGTTTACTTTCGAAAATACGAAGTGCTGATGCGCGAAAAAATGCCGTACATAATACCTCGCGCTTGTGGTACACTGCGATTCCATTTTCCAGAATAGGGTTTCGTGTACGATTACAGCACTGATTGCTTATACGTTACAAAACAACAACGCTATTATACCGGAGAAATAATCAAACTTCGCGATTGAAAAATACCTAAATTTTAGCTCCATCATCGTAAAATCAATGCAGCGCGTGCAACGCGATACGCCGAATCGGAGAAGAGAGGGAGAGAGAGAGAGCGAGCCGCGCGCAACCATCAAAAGCTCGTAAACGTCAGCGCGATCTCCTCATTTTTATCAGCGGCAGAAAAGTCTATACCCCGCTCTTCACTGCGTCGTCCTCTTTCTGACTCTCGTACTCCTCCGCTCGCGCGCACGCGCGCAAAAAGCGTCGAGAAAACAATTACACGGCCTTGTGGGAACGCGCGAGCCCTCATAATTGATCCTACGCGGAAATAATTATAGTGTACTTGCGGAAAATATTTATGTTGCAGCCGCTGTACCTTATACATATGCTGCTGCGCCGCTCGTTGCGTGGTAGGTGATAAACATGTCGCGCGTGCGCGCTAGGGAAAAGAGCAACCCTATTACGGATAATTTTACGTCCCCGGGGCAGGCCGAGGAGCGAAGGGCTGGATTAGGATGAGATTTGCCGCGCGCGCGCGCGCGACGAGATGGAAGATAAGAGGAGAGAGAGATGGAGAGCTCGATTCGCGAGTGCACGCACGTTCAATTCGAAAAAGGAAGAATTAAGTCGCGGGGTAGAGCTGTTTTCGCACGCGCGCGCGAGTTTAGTATAGGTGCACTTAGCTTTACGGCCCCGCGCGTGCGCGTGCTTGCGTAGCTTGGAAATATAAATACAAAGTACGGAGTATGGAAAGCGATAAAATTTATATTTTCGATCGAAGGTTAAATTAAAGACGCGCGCTGCGCTCTCGTGCCTGAGTGGAACTTGGGGGGAACCCTCAGCTTTTTTTACGTTTTCGTTTTCAGGCAGAGAATAAATTTTTACTATTTTCAATTTTCCCTCGGTTATTTCTTGCGAAAGAAGTAAAAAGAACCAGTATAAAAGGAACGAGGTTATTTTATAGTTTATTTGTATAATCATTAAGCTGCAATCGGAGAAATTTTATAGACATATTTATAAACTACGCCTGGGTATTACATATATATTATATTTGAATGCCTGTTGAAAACATACTATGAAAAGTTTCAGATTTGTGAATCTCAAAATAAGTTACTATCGATAAAAATGATCGATTTGACCCATGGGGCTCTAAAAACCTTTCAAAGTTGCGGGTTTGAAATCTTTGTGCAGGAGCCAAAAAAGCCAAGATAAGTTTAAGCTGTTAACCCCCGAGGGATAAAGTTACCATTAAAGCCTAAAAAGAAAAAAAAAGTTTCCTTTGCAAATATGTGGAACGTAAAGAAAAATCTTGACCAGATATGGAGCAAAAACATTTCGTAAGTTTGTGAAACGAGCGTTGAGATATGTCCGTTTCGGAAACTATAATGAAGTTCTGCCACTGAGAGAAATGTTTTAGGAAAATTTACTATAAATGTAAGAAAAATTATTATATTCGACAGAAACTTTGGAACAGACTCGAATTATCATAAAATTTACTACAATTTGTAGTAAAAATTGCTATATACATAGTAAAAATTGCTCAAAACATAGGAATTTTTATTATAAGTTGTAGTAAATTTTATGATAATTTCCACGGTTACTATAAATATAGTAATTTTTCCTACACCATTTTTCTCCTTGATGAGCAAAAGCATGAAATTCGCAAGTAAATAAAGTACACAAAGCCTGGCTATAAAGTAACCTGGCATTTGTATTATACTTGATCTAATTTTTTACAATATATATACGTTTAATTATTTGATACTGTAATATATACACGTAACGGGCGAGCCAACAGTCTGGTTTGATTAGCAAAAAGTGCTGAACGGCAGTAACAGTGAATTAAAGTAGCTACTATTTATAAGGTACTTAACGAAATAGCCCTAAGGCTCAGGCTCTTTCCGTTTCCTCATTTCAATTCCCATTCTCCACACTCGCGCTCAATCCACGAAGCAGCGAAGGCGCCCCAATCAAACCGTCCCCGTAAATTCCTTCCTCTCTACCACACTAATTTCGCCACTCACTCTCGCTTTTCCGAAACTCCCCTTCCCACAAGCTTACACACTCGAAAAATCGTGCTCGGGGGAAAAAGAAGCACGCAAACAATGTACAAACTGCGCTCGGATCCCGAACGCGTGTTCGACAGTGGCAGCAGCAGCAGCGACGCCCCGACGTCTCTCTCTTTCTCTCGGAGATTTGCATAATCTCGCGGCAGACGCGCGTCGTCCCTCTCTCTCTCTTGACATTTCGCGAGCGCAGTCCCTCTCGTTCGCTCGCTCGCTCGACGACGTCAACGCCCTGGCGCGTGCGACGCCCCGCAATTAGGATCGATCGGTTCGCGCGCGCTGCACGCCACGCGCCGATATTATTCTTCTTCCTCTTCTCCTCGCCCTGCTGCTGGCTTCTTTTACTCGCCTGCGTGCGTACTTTTATGGATTTTTGCGCCGCTTAATCGGGGAGGATGCGCGCTTTCGCAACCCGCGCGTAATGCTGTTTATCGAGCGGAGCGCGCTGCAGATCGAGTGAGTGGGTGGGTGTGCGCACGCGAGCGCTCGCGATGATGCAGATTTTCCCCGACCGAGGTCGTTTTTTTGAAAGGCGCGTTGTTGGCTTTTCCAAGGGCTTCTTAAAGGGTTTGTTGTGAGCTTTTATCATAATGAATGAGGGAATATGCCGCGGCATGAACGCTTCATTAACTTGTAGCTGCAATTGTTGCATGAATAGACGTTAAATTTTCATCATATAATTGTGAGTGAATGAGAGAGTTGCAGAAAAGTGGTATACATTTTAAACAACAGGCATGCACTTTAACATTTTAAAGTTAATTTAATGCACGATAAACACTCTCAGGGCTAAGAGTCTTACGATTATAATTTAAGCAGAATAATTATTGAACTTTCCTTCCCCGGTCAGTGTTATTTTTTCTTGAAAATACACGTCAAGTGAGCAGCAGCTAAGAGGATTAAAGTTTAAAAGAATAATCTGGCGTCTCGCAAAGAATTCTTAAAAATATCTGGATTTTCGAAGAATAATTGAATGCAAAGTTATAATATCGAAGAAAAGTTTTCATTGATTTCGAGAGAAAAGATTTTTGTGTTATTAATCGGCGAGACTCATGCCGACGTCGTTACTCTAACAAGGTTCAGTGCCAATTAAAGTTTTAGCATTGGAGCCACAGCGTTTAAGGAGATAGCCGAATCTTGGTCACTTTAAACTTTCAAGGATGTTTCAAAGATTCATTTAGGAAGTTTCGAGCCATCTTCAAACTTATTCTCGGCACTTTAGGGAATGGTAAATATTCCGGCAGATGTCTACAATCTCGTATTTTTCGAGGGGAGAAAGCGCAAGGACTAATTAAACAAGGCTGACTCTAATTTTCCCTTTTTGTCTTTCCAACAAAATATTCTCTGTTGCTCATTTACACCCAACATCCTTCGCTCCCTGTCCTTGTATCGAAACTCAAAATTTGTTCGGGTACACGACGGCTTAATCAAGGAAAAGATAAAAAAAGAAAGCCACGTGAAAGCTCTCGCAATTTTTCAGAATCCCGCTTTCAAAATCCACGTTCGGCAAAACACATAATTCACACCTCCTCTTCTGGCAAGAAACTTTTCGATTTCCCGATAAAGCCAGCCGAAAGGACGGACGATCGCGCGCGCGCTCCCTATATAAAACCGGCGTTCTGCCCGGTGACAGCGCTCGCGCCGTTACGTCGACTAAAAAGAAGCATTCGTCTCCTCCTCCAACCAGGAAAGAGAGAGACAGAAAGAGTGGGAGTAGAAAAATCGGCGAACGGCTGCGCGCACGTGGCTCGGGAAAGTCGGAAATTCTTCAACGTCCCCTTATCCGCCGGCAAGATCGACGCGTCTTCTGCGCAGCGAGTCACGTATAATTATGCCGCTCGTTGCGGGTATACTAGGCGCGCTGCACGCCGCTGAAGTTTAATGGCTGCGCGAGCAGACAGAGAGAGAGAGAGAGAGACGAGCCTCGCCTAGCGCAAACGATACAATGGCCATCGGGCTCGATCGATAGTCGACTTGGCACGCGAATAAAGGGATGCGGTGGGAACGGCGAGAGGAAGAGAGGGACGAAGAGGAGAGAAAGAGCAAGAGAGGACACGACGACGACGACGCGGCGGGAGAGTCTAGTCGGCGTGTATTTATAATGGAGAGACGGAGATTTTTTTAAATCCAGTAGTTCGTTACCCTCCTTTTTTTCTATGCGCCGCCGCACCCTCTCTCTCTTATACTACTCCTTGCATGACGTCGCGCGCGCGCGTCTGCGTTAGTAGTCTCTTTTTTTTATGATCGTGCGGTCAGGTGCGCGTCTGGGAGAGAAAAATACGCGGACGACGGCTAGGTTTTTAATCAACTGGGAAATCCGACGTTAGGGGCTATTGTTGGAGGAAAAGAGAGAGAGAGAGAGAGAGAGGGCGGGACGTTGTCTGCTGCGTCATTTTTTTATATACGCCCGAGAGGATAAATGCTTTTTTCCTCTGCATTCGCCAGTGTTTTGCGCTGCAACATTTTTTTTTTCAGCGTGTACGCTCTATCAACTGGCTGCGCGTAAGAGATTAAAAGTGCGCGCGAAAAACTATTTTTAGTGCATACGCGCCATGTGAAAATAGGGTTTCCAGCGTGACGAGCGCGCTCTGAAAAATTCGAGTATATAGTTTTATAATTGCTCCCTGCGCTGAAAAATTGAAAAGTCCGACGTTTTTGATGAAAAAAAATATAAAACCGGAAAATGTTACAAAGAACTTTTCAAATTTTAAATCAACGAGTTGTAAAAAAAGGACGCAAAAAGAGTCGACAATGATCGACAAAGGAGCAGGTTATGAATCGAAAAGACGAATTGCTCCCGCAGTAAAAGTCCTCTCGACATAAAGGATGTGCGAGACGACGGGGCTCCTTTCCGCGGGCGAACTTTGCGTAATCATCCGAAGGCTGCTCTGCTCCTGGCGGCTCCACTATATACGCCATCGACGACGGCAGAGACGAGGAGCGTTCGCCTCCCTCTCTCTCTCCTTTATCTCGCCGCGACGCTTCACGCACGAGATGGCAGCCGCCCTCACTGTTTCGCATAATACACCGGCGGCGCGAGGCCGAAAACGCCGGCGACGAGAGATATCGACAAGGGACTTGATGAACTTTGCACACGGCTGCTCGTGCAGCTACCTCACTCCGACGCGCGCACGCTGATGGATTGTACTTTGCCGCGAGTTTTCGCGAGAGCCGTATAGTGCGAGCGCGATCATGTAAACGAGCGTGAAAATGTCAGTTGCCGGGGAAACGCGAGTGCGCGCGGGTACGCAACCAACGGCTAGATTAGAGACGAGACTTGTTTAACGAATTTCACGGCGGGAAATTTTGCCGCTCGGAGAGAGAGGCAGGAAACTGTTGTTTGTTTCTGAGTGACAGGTGTGTGCCGCCCGCGCGCCCCGTCGAAACTTTCGAGATTAAATCGTTTGGGGAGAAATGAGCAGCCGCGCGATCGCTTACGCCCGCGCGTGATATTAATATCAAGAGCCGCATCGCTTTGCGAACGATTGTAACAGACTGGTATATAAGAGACAATTTTTGTTTTCTAAGAATTAAATTCAGTACTTTTAGTGCATGGAAAGTTTAATCAAAACAAACTCCTTTTCATACGTGAACAGTTTAATTCTAAAGTTTGGAAAATTTATTCATGAATTTTACGTGACTCATATAATATACAGCGAATTCTAACGACTATTTTTACTTCTATGAAAATATTATTACTGTGAATCATGATGTAAATAAAGAAAAAGCTACAAAGCTAGCTAGCTGCAAAACCTTACTTACGCCGTTGACAAAAGGTTGTCAACATTTTATGACGCAATACATTGATAGATTCCTAGTAATATAAGGAAATGAATACTTTTAAAATAAAAAAAAAATGTGTGACCAACATCATTTATCTATTCTCTGAACGAATATAAATATTTATAATTTCTATTGTCTAACTCTGTCTCAATCTCCCGCGTCGCAAATAGTATTGGAAATTCGCGAATTATGTATGACTCATTAAACATATACCACCTGGTTGCTTAATAAAATGTGACTATACTACAAAAATGTAAAAAAGAATGCAAGCCCAGAAAAAGTCCACAGTATATGCAGTTGAAGCTCACAGATTCGTTCTTCGTGGACGACCGAAGATTCGTCTCTTTCAGCTCTCTTCAAGTATTCAGAAACCTCCCGGGCGCCAGCGTCTAATTTAATTCGCCGGCGAAATAAAGTAGAAAAGTCACACCCGCGACCACTCGCTCATCCCCATTGTGCTCCTTCCTCGCTTTCTCTCCTCTTCGGCCCTCCCTTCCTTTATCTCTCTTTTCTTTCTTCAAATCTTATTTACGTCAAATGAGTCGACTGCGCGTGCTACGTCTTCAAAAATTTCGCCTCTGTCTCGAGGCCGCAACGAGCGACGAAAAAAGAACGCAAAAAGAAATGAAAGGGGAAAGAGGTACTTCTTCCTTCTTTCCTCTCGCACTCTCTTCCTTTTGTATACACACGCACGCGGTGTAGCACCTCTCTCTCTCTCTCACTCCCGCTCGCTCTCATTAGAATTCACTCGTTCCTGGCGTCGCGTGTTTCCTCGCCCGCGTCGTCGTTTTCCCTTTCGCCCTCGCGCGCGCGCACATTGCGCAAGTCGAAAAAAATAAGATGCCGAGAGCTCGGTGCGAGGAAATGGGGGATAGTAAAGGGGAAAGAGAGTAGGGAGAAAGAGATGCGATACTGTGATTCATGGTGTCAGCATCTGGCAAGGAGAGCACGTTGGTAGATCCCTTCTCTTTCCCCCTTTGCTGCCGCGCGCGCGCACCATTCCGTTCAAGATTAACGCCGCAGAGAGCGGAGTTTCTTTTTTTTTTCATTTGAAATTAGTGAGCAATGTCGCTCGAAATTAGGGAGAGTGATATCTCTGATGTCTCCGATCTAAGGGTAAGGAAAATTCCTTTCTTTTCTATTGAGTTGGCGAGGGTGGATATTTCAAGATTTTTCAAATAAACGAATTTTTATTTTTTTCGTCTTAATTAATTAGCGATATTACGTAATATTATGCTTTAAATTTCCTTGGTTGTGCATGGTGGGAATGAATAATAATCTCTATGCAGTAACATTTACTATTTAAAAATATATTTAAATAAAATTTTACAAACGTATTATTTGTCCGATTCAAGTAGAATGCATTTGGATAACAATATCAAGTGTGATGATGCATAAAAGAGCCAATAATAACGTTTCCATGTTTATAGTAACAACTTGATAGCGAATGACTAATGATTCGTAGCTCACTATTTATGTTTTGGAAGTATGTATACTCATGTAAAAAACTTTCTATTCTCATCAAAGTAATTTTAGTAAACTTACTTATATTGTTTTAGTAATATAATCAGCAGCTTTCACACAAATCATAACGACAAAAAGTTGTTGAAAGGCTTACCTGAAACAGAAAGAGAACAATACACATTATTAATGATTATTCAAGAATTTAATATGCAAATGATAAATATTTTCATATGCGTTTTATTATTTTAAATTTAATAACACGGAAATACGCGGCTTATAAGTAATCGACTAATTATAGCCTATTAATTTAATGAAATATAATGTTACAAGAAAATGTAGATGGATAAAATATTGTAATTTAAAGATAAAAAAATTTTAATATTTCCACTCAACTTATATATATGCATTGGTATATATTGCTACTTAATTTTATATACTTATATATAGCTGAAATAAAATATTTGCCTATTAATAATGACTAAAAAGAGCCTCTACTATCGTTTCATAGAAATTTAAAACGTAAACTGGTTTCGACCTCGTTAATCGCGGACTATTTTTTTCCATAACGCAAACGCGCGTCACTCTTCGGTATAGTGACGGCATCATCGGCGACCTAACACCCGGCGAGGTAATCAATTAGAATAAACTCCAAGATAACAAGTCGCGATCTCTCGCGCAAGGCAAAACTCTGACAATTAGCTCGCAACTCGAGGAGTTGCCACCCGTCCGCCTAATTTCCTCGCGCATCCGATATCCCTGTGCCTGGCGCACACACCCGAGCAGACATAGTCACGGCACCCCGCGCAACAGCAGCCGCAGCAGGAATGCTAATCTCCGTTAATGAATTCCAGGCTCGGATGTCGCGGCGGAGGCGCGTAGGTGGCAGCTGCCGTACATAGGAAAAGTATTTAGAACGAGCTGCGGCTGCTGCTGCTGCTGCTACGCGGCCGAGATTTCCAAGCGTGAAAAGTGCTACGGGGCACGCGACGACGGCGAGGGGAGCAGCTATTGCCACTCGACCCACTGTCCCTTGTTTATTCGCCCGGGCGGCTTATTAGCATAATGAGATCTCCGATAGCGCGCACGCGCGCGTGTTCCTGCGAGCTTAGCGCGCGAATTTATACGCGCGCGATCGACTCTTTTCGACTGCGAATGGGCATTAGTACGTATGGGTATCGAGAGCGCCAGGAGATCGTGCGAGCGGAATTTGTTGCGGGAGTCTGCGTAGAGCCGAGGCGTCTCCCTCGCACGCCTCTAATCGCGGATGTTTGCCCGAGCAGCGTAATTGTACGCGCTATGGGAGAAGAGCTCTTGACTCTGCGCTATATTGTGGCCAGCGAGAGCGCAGGAATAGAAGGTCGATGACATTTTATACGCGGTGATCATCATTTTACCTAACACGCGAATGGTGCGTACTGGGATATCAAATTTTCGTTTAGATAGTTCAATGATATTTTCAGTATTGAAAAGAGAAAATTATATTAGTTCAACGTTATGGTAACAGTAAAATGTTATTTTTACTGGTTCTTGAAATCATTTCAATATCTATTATAAGCTATATTTCTCATTGGTTAAATTATGGTGATACAAAATAAAAATATGAAGATGGCAGTTGATTTTAATACGATTTCCAGAAGTCGTTACGAAAGAAAGTGTAGAATTATTTATAATAATTCAGATTACTGTGGGGAGAATAGAGAATTGCGGTTTTTGCCGAGACTCGTCGCAGAGTTGCGCAAAACGAGGAGGGGGAATTCATATAATTTCTCCGTGAGAGCATAAGAAAGATGTTCTTTTCAGTACGTTGGCAAATAAAGCACTAGGTTCTTCATTTGATCTCGCGAAATGTCTGTATTTGTCGCGGTTAAATATGGTTAAATATGGCTATACACACGCTTCAGTGCGCGAGTGAAAGACATTATATATACTACCACGTCAGCGCAGAAACAATGGAAGCCACGCCACAGCTGCGCGAACTTCGTATCTTCGCTACGACACAAAAATGAAGCACGTTCCTACAATAAGGTATTGTATAAATATAAACTATTGTGGTCACCTGGAGGAAACTTTCATAACCGGGAGTCGTAAAAATAGAATTTCTAAAGGAGGGGGAATCGTGTAACTTTATAATTATTAACAAACCGCGCGAATGAGAATAAATAGATCAACACAGTGAGTGAACACAGTAACTGTCGTGTTGAACAGAGTAAATTACATATGCGAATAAGAATCAGGGCATGTTAACATACTTATAGCAAAATGATAGAATCGCAGTAGCTGCAAGGTACACTACACTAATATATATATGCTTGATTTCATTAATCTATTTTTGGTTGGTACACATATAACTTTACTCTAAATAAATTTACGCGGAAGTAATGTCAATGTCACATATAAAATTTAACTCGGCGTAATGTGAAGATAACAGCCAGATCGAAAAGACGATTACTTTGTCTAATATAATTTTCAGTACACTATACAAACTAAGGCCATATTTAATAAGATACCAGCGACAAAAAGGTCGGGACGCGTTTTAATTTCGAAAGTAACGTAACGTCCGATAAGCGTGCCATATACACTGTCGACGATAGCGTAAACGACGAGGTCGATCAAACAAAAGGCCGTTTCAGCGCGCTAGCTGGTCAATTAGGGCCGGTAACATCATTAATACGACGAGCTAATAATTACCGCTAAACATTCACGGGCGGTACGCGCGCGCGCGCGCGCACGTAATAAATATAATAAAGCTCGTATGTACGCGCAACAGCGGCGGCCACTGTCCCTCTCTCTCTCTCTCTCTCTCTCTCTCTCTCTCTCTGCGCGAGTAATTTAGAAATGATGGAAACAGTTCGCGAGCTCCGCGCGGCTGCGTGACCGCATGTGCGTTATTAATTAGAAGGAGCAGCGAGTTAATCATGAAGATATGTGTCCACGCGCGCGCGCAACTGTTACGCTCGCGTCTCGCGCTCTGTCGCGTTTCGCTCCACCACCGCCACTTATCAAGGATGTAATCGTTTATTTTTAGAGAGAGCTTCTCGCGCTCTCAGTATAAGTGTATAGTTTCGTGCTCTAGTTTCTTACGGCATTGTGACGTAAATGATTTCACATGATTTTTCTCTCGCTTCGTCAGTACGTGCCATATACATACACACACACAAGTTTCACTGTGTGTATTATCGTTCATTTCGATGCTGTGTGTGCGTGACTTGTTCGTGTTCGCTTGACCGACGACTCACGAAAACAGTGTCGCGCGCGTTGACGTTTATGGTGTTTTCTTATAAAAGCGAGTTAACATAATTTATTTCGCATTAAATTTCAGGCCATTGTTATTGCTTTTAAGGTCGAATTCGCTCAATTTAATCTCCGTGGTGTATAGCTGTAAAGCTTCTCACGCTGCTCGAACGAAAATGTTATTCATTGTTCAATTATTAAATATTTTCTTGAAACAAAGGTCAACGAGAAACTCCTCTGAAAAAATATATAGTTCGTTGACGGTATATAGTGCTATTTTTCTCAAACTATTGTATAATAGATTGTATATAAATCAATTTGATTTATAACAGACGGGAAGAATCGGCGTTGCGAATGCAGCGGTCGTTTCGTTTCATATTCCGCTGTCAAAACAATAAGTTTCAATTTATATTCATGACACACGGGCGTGCGGCCAGGAAAGCGCTTACTCATTGCGAAAAGAGAAAAATGTGCGGTATACACGCGCGTTGTCTTGCGTCCGGCAAACGGCGCCGATTAACAATAGAACGCCGTACGAGAAAAAAAAATCGAGCCACTCAGCGCCCCAAAAAATATAGCCCGCTCCCGTTCCCTAAACGAGCTGGCATTATTCACTCCGTTGCGGGCAAACAGCTCGTTGGGCCAAAACCGATAAGTCCACTTAATTCGGTTAACCGTGGAGTCGCGCGCGGGAATGCGCTCGGCAATTATTCAAAATCTCTCTCTCTCTCTCTCTCTCTCTCTCTCTCTCTCTCTCTCTCTCTCTCTCTCTCTCTCTCTCTCTCTCTCTCTCTCTCTCTCTCTCTCTCTCTCTCTCTCTCTCTCTCTCTCTCTCTCTCTCTCTCTCTCTCTCTCTCTCTCTCTCGGTTGTATAGGCTGGCACTGACTGGCCGTCCAATTTTTCCCCCGTGGGAGGCGATCGATAATTCAACGCCGAGGAGTCGGGCGCGCAGGAAGGACGAAGAAAAGCTCTGCGGCGGGTAAAAAGATAATACGCGCGGAGGCGATAAAAAAAATTTGAGATAGAGCACCGCGGCGGCACGCGTCGACCTTGGTCTAGAAAAATAAAAGCGCCGCTCTGTACTCGTTCGATATATATATGTGTGTACAGTGCGAGCGAGAGGGAAAAAGGCGACGAGAGAGTGCGCGAAAGAGATCGCACATGCATATATATATACATAGGCGCGAGCGTAAATGTAGAGTGTGTACGCGGTGGCGGTGGCAGGCCGCGATAAATCATCGCGCGAGAGAAATGTGTATAACGCACGTACATATATATAATACGCGTTCCCCGGCGCTCACTCGCGTATATACGCAGATATAACCAGGCGCGCGCGCGGGGGCGCGATAATTAATAAAACGGCCGCATCTGCATTAATGCGGGGGCACCGACAACGCGCGCCACTGTATCTCCATACACACGCGTATACACATCGCGATGCTCTCGAGGGGGCCGCGAGTGCTATATATCGAGAGAAGCGCGCTCTCGAGCTCTTTGTGGAAAGCGGGCGAGCGAGACGTTTTAATTCCCCGCGAGCGAGGGGGAAAAATGGCTCGCGTATAGGACGGGGCGGGGATGGAAGGCTGTCATAACAAAATTCTCGCACGTCCGCGCGCTCGCGGTTAAAAATAATGATCCGACATGCGGAGTGGAGTACTGCGCGAGCTTTTTGCGCAGATATATGTATGGATATATGTATATAAGCAAGTGTATCGAGAGCGAGACTTTATTGAAGGCGATTCATAATAAAACTTTGTTGTTTGTATGGACGTATACGGATCCATGCTTCTCGTGCAGCTCCCGCGCTCTTTTGCGCTTTTGGTTTATTTATAAGATTATAAATGTTGCTGGTGAAATTGTATATAACTGTACGTTTGTTTTTCCACGCGGTAGCGGCATTATTGTTGCCGTTCCTCGGCGATTGCTATACTTATATGAGTTTTGAAATTGTCTTTATGAATTCCTTCGTCGATTGTAGTTGTTTTCGCAGCAGCAAAGTGTTAAATGAAAGTCTTCGAAACTAGGTTATTATCATTGTGTTTCGTTATTGGTGCTCATGACTCGAGTGTTGTATGTAATTACGTAACGAGAAACTATATAATTATTTAGTAAATTAGTGCATATACAGCTGATGCTCTAATTGAGTTTATATATCCTTTTGTAGCTCGAACCACTAACGTTAATCAATGTTATTACTCAAGGAGCGCATAAAAACCTCGAACCCATTGAGCAGAACAAAAAGAATTCCTCACGACTCGTAGAATTACTAAACTACATAACATTTTCTCGAACATCTCCGGCAATTTTCCGAATCGTACATCAAAAGCCAAGTTTGCATTCTCTCGCGATTCCCGAAATTTCAACATTTTCATTCACAACAAGATAAATCTTTCCCCCGCATGCCAGGAATGTCCTGGCGAATTCTCCGCTTTCTGCAGCCAGCCAAAAAGCTATGCGGTGCCAAAAAGTCCGGCGCGCGCGGAGAGAAAAGTCCCCGGTGAATCGTTCTCCAAACTATGTAACGACCTTTTTCGCGGCTCCGACGTTCTTCATCGTAAATCATTTGTCCCCCGCGCGTAAGAAAAAAAAAAAAGAGAAGAGCCCGAACATGGAAGATCACCGAGATGCTCGAACACTAACTGCATCCGCTAAAATGTGCCGTACTCGGGCTTGGCCATATAAAGTCTTCTGGACAGGGGGATTCTAACTCTTGACACCTAAGAGATTTGACGGCGCGATCGTATTTCATCTTTTAATTATTATGCTTCCAACTCGAGAATATATTATCGTAACACTTTTTCAGAAGATGCAAATTACATTTATAAAATTAAATTTATACATTATAGCGAAGCAGCAAAAAGCGTACAATCAACTGCTCTAGATATTTCAAAGCACCGTAGCAAAAGCTTGGATCAACAAAAGCTCTACTGTAAAAAAATATCAAAGCAGTTTAGTAAGAGGACAGTTGCAACAATTTTGCCAGAGGACGGGTAAAATAATTAAAATTAACACCATTCCCGCGCATTTGGTCAGCGTCAGGGTCTAGCACTCGCGTATCGTTAAATTCCGCAGACGATGGCGGCGAAACGACCGTAACTCCGGCTTTCATTATCATCCGTCGCTCGCGCTCGCCAGACGCCCGTTTGCTCCTTATCGACCGCCCTCGCGCTGGCTTCTTCTTCGAGCGCACATACCCACACAGTAGTCTCGGGCCCTTTCCGCGCGCGCGCGCCTGGAAATTATATCGCGCGGCGACGTCGTCTTCTTCTTCTTCTTCTTTTGGCGCGCGCACAATGCAAAAAAGAAGCGAAACTGTCGCCAACAGAGGCGAGGGAAAGTAATACGTTTCGTGCGTAAGAGCGCACACGCCCGCGCTTTGAAATGTACGACTCGCTAAGGCTTTTTTTCTGGGTTGCCTTGACGATTGTATTGAAAAAGAGTGGCGGAGGAGAGATATATAAATGGATGGATGGAGGTGTTTAGAGGACACGCGATTTCTAGATTTTCTTGTTCGTATAAGTATATATACGTTTAGAAATTAATTTATAGAATAAAGATATTTGGTTTACTCTATGGTTCCACATCCTCGTATGAACAAGGAAAATTTTATCAAATTAGTACGTAACTTTACTTTATACCCTCATTTCTACTTGGCAGCGCAAGTTTCAATCGTAAAAAGTAATGTCTTTATCGAGACTTCCACGAAGCGTAAGTGAAATTCGTAAACTCGTTCAAAGCGTCTCGCACAGCTACTTTCATAACGTCAACATACTTTTTATCTCGTTTTGCATCTCCTACTTTTGCAAAATAATTCACATTGGTGCGCGCGCGTGACCAACAGCGGCAATTTGCACCTCATGAGCTCGCCCATTAAAAGTAATGTGCAGCAATGAATAAAAACGAAATGAGATGAAAATTCTCAAGGTTTTATTTACTTTTCGAACATATAGCAGTCGTTGAAATAGTCTTCTATTCAAAGAAAAGGGAGCTGCTATATCGTATCAAGTAAACAGTGACCTCTTAACGTCCGAAATTAATTGCTTTACGAAACATCTGATGCTCGGCCGGCGGAATAACGAGGACCCTGGTCCTACTTCCCCTCTCAAATCCCATCCGCCAACAAAGTAATCTCTCGTCCGCGTCCAACGAGGCGAAATTACCGACTATATATATACCTAGCCATAGACGCAAATAAACAAGCGCAGCAGTGGCAGGAACGCGACAAACTTCCCAATATTTCACTCCCCTAAACCTGCGCAAACATCCGAGTTTACAACGCGAGCGCAACACCCAACGACTGCCACGCGCGACCGCGCATCTGCCGGCGGCGGCGGCCGTCCGAAAATTGTCGCTACACGCGTATACACGCACGAATTTTCCGAACGGGATAAAAGCCAGAAGATTACATCGACCGCAGAGCACCACACAGTGTAGCAACAGCCAGAGCGAGATAAGAGAGAAAGAGAGAGAGCGAGCTCCCGGCCCAGCCCGGGGGGCCGCGTGTGCGTATAAGTGCGGGGCATCGATCAGGCGCGTGCCAACTGCAGAGCGCGAGCGAGTGGGAGCCCATTAAAGACGAGGGTGGCGCGACGCAGCTGGCGCACTTGCGACTATGACACGCTCTCTCTCTCTCTCTCTCTCTCTCTCTCTCTCTCTCTGTGTACGCGGCTGAGTTAAACTTTTAATTTACGGCGACGCGCGCGAGCCTCGGCGATTCGATGGATGGACGCGCATTGTGCAGTGCGTAAAAATCGCGCGCGAGCGAAAGAGAGGGAGGGAACGACGGTTTATCGACTCGCGGCGAGATTTGCGAGCGCATATATACATATAGTGTATACACAGGTGTGCGTGTGTGTATACGCGGACGTGATTGGAGCGTTACGCGCGCGGTGCCCGCGCGCCGGTCGGGCGCAGCGCGAAATTAACGAGTTTTTCAAACTCTCGCCGTGTAGTAGTAACCTTTTCGGATTAATGCCCCGCGAGTTTGATGAAAGCTAATAATACGTTTTTTTAATGAAATTTACGAGCGTCAAAGTCGAGCCGAAAGCGGTCGCCCCTAAGTTAATGACGAGGATTTTTAATGGCCGAGTGTGGTATTGAAAGTTTTACGTGCACCTTCTCTCAACTTTTCCGACTCATTGGCCGAAGTTGGAAAACTTATTAATGACCTTAATTTCGAAACTTTTCATTGAATCTCGATCCCCATTTCAATATCAATTGAGTGTAGTAAAAATCATTAGCCAATTGGGAAAAGTTTATAACCACTGATATAGTTAATAGATTTTTCTTATTAGTCTTGGAGATGATGGAGATAAATTTCGAATTTGGTTTCGCGCATCGACTAATAAAGCAAACGTGTTACAATTCTGTACTAGAACAGCGATCGTAACGAAACACTGCTCCAACGTCACGCTCACAAAGAACCCGCAAGCCGCGCTCTTGCGTATACACTCTCGGGCGCATTGCGATTCCACGTTTACGCACTTGCGGGCCCGGTGAAAAAGTTTCTCTGCGTAGGTATGGACGCGGGTGATGGATTTAGCGAGCCGCGCGCGAGAGAGAATGTAGTCGCGCGGGACAGGAGGGAGGAGAGAGGCAGCGAGCGAAAATTCACGATAGGTAGCTCTCGCCGCGCTCTCGAGAGTGCCTTTGGCTGTAGCAATGATTTTTTATTTTCACCTTTTTTTTTTTAGATTGTCCAAGGATTTATGGTCCTTCGACGCGCGCGGGCGCGTTTCGCAGAAAGAAAGGGTTCGAGGGAGCCGCGCGAGCTGGGAAATTCGCAAGAGTTATGACCGTGAATTTCAGTTTAGACGCTGTCTTTTTAACAGGTTTTTTCACTTAACATACATTATATCAATGCGGCTTTGAGAGAGGTCTACTGTTGAACCGTCGATGTGTACTTTTTATTAATACGTTTTTACTTCGGTTACGACGGGAATATCAAAATTATGAAATTTAGTATAAACTAATAATAATTATTATTATTTTTAAAATGAAAATAAGTTAACACAATGTAATAGTTTCGTTATTGACCATTTTCAAGTACTTTGCATGATTGCAGATTTTTACTCAATGCTTTATTTAGGTACATAGTCCGTGATGAATGAAGATGGATGAGAAGTGTGCTGTATGTTTGAAATTGCACGTTAATTAATTAACAGCGTGAAGTATAAAATTTACACCTTAAGGGGAACAATTTATCATCTAATTTTGATTGATTGCGTTTTTGTTACTATAAAAACGTAATTTAATAGTTTATTTAGAAATATAAAAATAAGCTTAGAAGTATAAGCAAGATCTGAATGGATTCAATACATAATTCAATTAATTAAAAATATTACGATTAATTATGTGCCTTCTTTAAATATAACAAATATCATTTTATGCGAAACGAAGTTTTATCGTAGTTTTTACTAATTATTATGCAAAAATTGAAAAATGTTTTTTTTTATAAAATTTTAAATAATACTTTTACATTTTGTAGAATGTTACTTTGCTTAATTCACGCTATATTAATAAAATTGAAAAAAAAAATATATTTACATATAAATACACATGAAACATTTTATTCCAAAAAAAGGCTTCCGTTTTGATTGTTACACACTGTTAAATAAATCTAACTATCGAACAATAAAGAAAATATCGGCCCAATAGAAAAACAACACAAGCTTTTTGAAATCTCTCGAATCCATCTGCGTCGATCTCTACCCGAATAATTCCGAGAGCAAACAATAACAGGCTCGAAAAAAATTGTCTCGCATCTTTGCAGAGGCATAAAAATATTATTGTGACGAGCCTCGCATTCTCTCTCTCTCTCTGCGTGCGATATCGGAAAACGCCCCCGCAAAAAATGTTTATCCCGCGCTCAGCAGACATGTCTCGCCTTCATCCTCTCGTACATATACGCAAAAAAAATATCGTTCTCGTCGTGCGTATAATACGCGAGCATGTTTACGCACATCAAACTCCCATCGCGAAAAAATCCCCGCGCTGGCCCCTCTATTTTGTCTCCCGTGGGAGAAAAATCACGGCGACAAGTCGACTGCTGGCGTACACGCGCACATTTTCGACCTACGCTACGTAGCGTACACTCCTCCTCCGCTCTTTCCATCGCCGAAAATTGGCTGCTCCCTCCGAGCTCCTCATTATAGCGCTTTTGGCAAACTTTCTGCAGATTTCGGGCGCGCGATTTTGGAGATTTTCCGGGCGCAGAAAACTCGCTGGCGTCGCACAGCTGCGCGCCGCGGCTCGCCCGTCTGGGCCCTGCGCGCGCGGGCGTACATGTATACGTGCAGAAGCAGCCGGCGAATCAATAATGGTCAGTCGGAGAGCGCGCGAGGAGAGGAAAAGAGAACGAGGAGAGGCGGAAGAGAGAGGGAGATAGAGAGAGAGAGAGGATGAAAAGTGGAAAGGTAAAGTGGAAAATGAGAAGATACGCGTAGCGCGCTCGCTCGCGAGACCGAGGGAAAACGCGCGGCTGCAAATAAGGCGCTGCTACTGCTGCTGCGCGTGGTTTTCAGCGTGGCGGTGGGAGCGCCGGCGCCGACACAGCCGGGGATCGATATGCCGGCGTTTCGGCGGTTTCATCCACGCTCTCTCCCTCGCTCCCATGGCGCGCGCATGGCTTTCCTTTCGCCCGTTATATTACGCGGATGCTCTCCACTCGCGGTCTCTGCGGCGTATATAGCCAGCCTGTGCGCTTTACACCGTGCATTTCCAATTGTTTTGATACGCTGCAGCCCCGCAAAATATCGTTCTTGTTTTCGTCGAAACGTTCAGTTTTTTTTTTCTCTTGCCAAAGTTACAAAAATATTGCGTCTATCGTAAAATGTATTATATATACATAAAAGTGCTAAGGTAAAGTACCAAATACTGGGGCAAAGCCAATTTTGGAACCAGTAGAGGGACAACAGTAAAAAATCTACAATAAACGGTTAAGACGATAACAGCATTAATTCATTAGCATTCTTTATGATGTTAACTATGTAGTCACTTCGTTATTCTGTTGATTTACTTCTTAAATTTGTGTATAACAAGATACAAAATTTTCGAGTTTAGGTTTTAGAAGTGCGCAATAACGAAAACTGTGTCCCACTTTAGGTGACTCTTAATTCCAATATCACAGTAGTGGGACACGTTTAAAAGTATAGTGCCACTATTGGGTTCGAATGGGCGTCCCCACTACCGGTTCCAAATAAGTTACCGTGTCCCACTAGACCAATCGATAGTTATTTTCTTTTAATGCGATTACTTTAATACACCAGCAACGAAAGAAGGCATTATTTTTCTTAAAATAAACCTTGAGATACGAGCTATCTGCTGAGATAATTGTAGTTTTCATGTATATTATGCTTAGTTTTGGCAATAGAAACGATTATAAAAAAAGTATGGTAAAAACTATCCCAGCACTGGGTACTTTACCTTATATTCTACTACTTTATCGGTATGTAAAATAATTCAGTAAGATTAAATTTTAGCTGAAGGAAAAAAGTTAGAGAACAGCGTTTCCAAAGTTCCCAGATTATCGAACAAAAGGAAAACGCTTGTAAAACGAAATCACGTATCATTTCGCGCTCGCGCACGTACATTCCGCGTCTCGGGTCAAAGAGGCAAGGAGAGTAAGAGGAAGGCAAGAGCTTTGAAAGAACAGGCACGGGGGAGTAGGGGGGAGGAGAAGCCGAGAACGCGAGAAATTGCGCGCAGACGAAATGGAAGAAATGGAAGGACAATAAAGGCCGGCAAAGGTGGAAATATTGCGCGAGAGGGAGGACGAGAGTGAGAGAGAGAGAGAGAGGAAAAGAAGTCGCGCGCAACGACGTAATAGGACGACTTGCCTGGAGGGCGTATTTTCAATCGAAACTGGAACGATCGACGACTCGCGGTGCGCCCTATAGCTACACGACCATCAGACTTTTCTTCCCCCCTTGTACCCCTATCATCGTAGACCATAGTACGAAAGAAAGAGAGAGAGCGTCTAGTCATTCTCGACCTCGTAAATGCCAACTGCATGCATGTGCAGCTAGCTGGCTATATACGAGCGGGGCTGTACTGTTCATTGCCGCGCGCACGCTCGCCAAGATTTTTCCCGCCCCTACTCTCACGAAGCGACTTATGAAATATTGAACGATGCTGGGAGAGAGAGAGTGTTCATTTTGCCTTTTCCTCGGGCTGCCTACACGCTGCTGCTTTTCTCTCCTTTCTGGCGTGTGCTTACGGTGCAGCCGAAACAACGAGCCCCTCGCTCAACGATCGTGTTCTATAAGGAGCGAATGGTGCTTACGTTACGACTCTTTTGGATTCTTGTGTTTTATGCAGGATATGGGGAAATATTTATTGTCCGCCAAAATCGAGAGATATTTCGAGAATTAAGTCCATTGCTGATTAACTATTTCGAAGCATTTAATATTGAACATATTTGATGGCAAAGATTAATTGAGTCGTTATTTTAGCCTGAAATATAAACACGATTGCAGTCACACGCGCGGACGTGTGATGTAACGTATGATCCGCAAAAATAACAAGCGGCGTGATTGATGAAATATACAGATTAATAAGCTGATTGGGGGAAAATAATAATAAATAGCACTGGTCCTTTCATTGAAATTTATATGCACGGCGGCTGCGAGGAAGCCGCGCAAAAGCCGAAAGCTATTAATCATACCTACAGTATTTATTGATTTTATGCGGCTGTGGGAAATTTCAATTGTGAAATATTGCTCTTCTGAAAATCAGCCAACTTGCTGCGAACAATGAATATATTTCCCGAGATTTCACACTTTCGATGAAATTACATTCAATATGTCGAATGATTCATGTTATTTTGTTCGACAGATTTGTAAGAGATAAAAAAAAATGGAAATTCGCCCGACACACCAGAGTATCCTTTTAGTATTTCATTCATCAATAAGTAAAAAGCTTTATAATTTTTATTTAACATTTCACGTAAACGTAGTGGAAAATTAACATTTTTTAACTTAAATAAAATAAAGCTGAACATTTGCTGAAAAGTATACTCTTAAACGCGCGGTCCTGTTTATTTCAAAGGAACCCTCTCGACTGCGCGAACGCGCGCTTATCCCGCACGGCGTCGTTAAACAAAAGATAAACGAAAAGTCCCTCTTTGGCACGTATACAGCGCGCGAGAAGCTCATAAAGCTTGCCGTGTGGTTCTTTCGCGTCACGTATTATATATATGTAATGCGCGACAGAGTCGAGCGCGCGCGCATATGTGCGCCGATAAGAAAACGCTCGAGAATTCTGGGAAAATTCCGCATAATGTCACGGCGAAAAGGGAGAAAGTAGCTAGTTAGGCACGCAGCGGCCGCAAGTAGATAAAACGAGCTCGCGCGCACGTTATGGTTGTCCCAGGAGACGCGAGAAACTGCACGTGTGCAGCTCCGCTGTAATAATCAGTGACGCATGCGCGTTCAACAACTGCAAGAGCAAATGTACGCGAGGGGCGTGCTGCAGTGCTGCCTCGCAAGGGCACACATTGATTGTTCTGCGAAAGTTGGGACAAACATTAGCTTGATTACGTGTGCACGCGCTGTTTTGAGGAAAAACAGCTGCGCGACGTATGTTAATTACGCGAGTTCTATGTGTAACAAGTTACGCCTATTTTGGGAAGACCTGGGGGATTGCTAATGAGCAAGAATTAATAAGCTTTTGTACGTTGAAATAATGCATTTTCATGGTAAACAGTTTACTTTCCAGTTAATGCTTCTAACGGTATCGTTTATAATTCGTAGAAAGTAGTACTGAATTCTGTCTAGGCGTATTTTTCGTTTTCAATACGAATTATGAATCAACCTTGCTCTAAAGTTTCAGTTGATGTATCGACGTTCAAAATGAATTTTCACATTTACCGCTGGAAAATATATTCAAGGAAAACTGTACTTGCTTTTCCTCGACCAAGTCGAGCGTACGTATAGTCAATATTTGAATCGTAAATTTACCCTCTCATTTCCATATTCCTACGTACATACGGCACATAGAGAAAAACGCACGTGACACGGTGAAGATGCATCGTTGACGCGTCAATACGCGCCGCATCACCGGCAAGCAGCGATGCACACGTGCTCTCTTATATCGCCGTTCGAGAAAAGATCGATGCGCCCGTATTATCGGCTACCATTCCATTGTTTTTCCTTTACTCTGTACGCACTTAATGCCCGACGCTATTGAAGAGCCATATTCGATATCTAGCCGATATTCTGTTTAATAAATATTGCATTTTTCCCGCTACGGAAGCACGGCCATTTTTAATTAAATTCATATTGCCAGTATAGCTCTGCTTCGTCCCTTTTCACTGCGTCAGAGGTTCGAGGTCCCTGTTTTTTCACTTTATTAAAAAAACGACGAGGTGTATTTGAACCGTGAGAATTATTAAATTTGAAAAAGAATTTGTTTTAGTATTGGTCATTAGAGGAGAAACGCCGTGAAAAAAGTGGGGGCAGCAAAATTAATAGCTATCGACAAACGACTAATTACTTAATTCATAGTTCCGATATCCCATAGGAGAAAATTTCCGAAATTTTCCTTCTTCTTATGAGCTCCCGTATCTTAATTGAGCTAACTATACTGACCTTTTCACCGTCTATGATATTTGTCTATGGCATTTGGTAGGAATGTGTGTGAAAAATAGCTTACCTGAAACAGAAATAAAAAAATATTGATAAGTAATTGATCGTAGGCACGGTTAATACGGTATAAATTATTATAATTACAAAAATCCTCTACAATTACGAAAAAAATTCTCGTTTCCCATCGCGTTAATGCCCGTAAATACACGACACTTATGCAAATTAGCAAGGCAACAGCGTCGCACGCTTTCGTCCGCATAAAAACGTTAATTCAATCATAAGCTTCCAAGGTTGCTCCCGCTCGCACTGCGGGAAAACCTTTCCGAGAAGCTACACTCGCGCGATGATAACACACAGTATGCAAATTCACAAACGCCCGCGAGAGACGAGCGCTCTAGTTTTTCCCGGAACATACCTCCATAAAACGCGCCTAATCGGCCGAATAACGCTCGACATTCATAACCGCGTACACATGCGAACTCTACTCTCTCGAGCGCTTGCCATATCTCCTCCGATAAACGACGATCCGCGAGTCCATAAGTGTGGCCGATAAGGGCGAGCCACGCGCGGATTCGCGCAGCCATTTACGGGCGGAAATGGCGAAGAGGAAAAAGCAGCCGCGCATATACACACACATGGGCTATAGGTGTATACTCTATCGGACGGCAGAGAGCTCTGGAGTTATAAAGTGCATCGTCGAGCGTTAATTGATAAGAAACTCCTCCTAAGCGCTTCCATATCTCGGCTCTTTCTCTCGCGGACGTGCGCGCGCGAGTGGAGAAAGCTATGAATTACGATCGGATCGCCGTTTGCCCTTCGTATATAAACAACTAGTTTGTGGAGAAAAAGAGAGAGAGGAGAAGGAGCTCTGGTGTAGTAATTACTATTTATCGCGGCGATGCAGGTACATCGCGTAATTTATCGACGATGAGGTCGCGCGCGCGGCATTTTCACGCCCAAGGATTTCTCTTACACATCTTTCTTTTTACGCGCCGAGCTCTGCGGGCAGGATGGCTCGCTGCGCATGCGCGGTAGCCTTCGGATTCTTTTTCGCTTAGGAGAGAGAAGCTTTTTAGATTTTTCATAAAAAAAAAAAAAACTACGAGGAAAAATTGAATGTCCCGTTGTCAATCTTCATTATTTATAAGGCCGCTGTATTGCTTACGCAAGTAGTTAAACATGATACTGCTGCTTGCGCGCGAGAAAATTGTTTTTTACGTTTAAAAGGTGGTTTTCTTTTTCTGAAAAGCGGTAAAAATTAATTTTAATTCTTACTTTAATTGTTTCCTTGCTAATAAAGAAAATATATATTATTATATTACGTTAAGCATTTAAAGAGTTGTGATGTTTTAAAATTATTATCTGTAGCTCTTAATTGCGTCTGTTAAACCATGATAATTTACATACTGTTTTCTGGAATTCCGTCTAAAGTGAATTACGCAGAGTAATTTATTGTACAGGATCCGGGAGTGCGTATACCCATGACTCATAATTAAAGTGTTTTTGATTGCTAAGATAAAAATATCTTCATGACCTTCCAGCTTCATCTTTATTAATATAAAAACGCCCACATGTCAAACGCAAAATTATTATAAATTATTGTGATTTATGTATACTGGTAATCGATAGAAAAAGACGTCGGCCCAAAGTATAATTTATACTATTTTCGAATTTGATGAAAAATTACAAGACATTTATATAAATGTTGAACAATATTCTAAGAATAATTTTAGGCGATTAATATTATAACTCCGGTTAATACAAAGTAATTACTTCGCGGAATAAATGAATCCCCAGTATCTATTACATGGGTTTGAAGTTCGCATCGTTCGAGTGCAACGAAATAATTTTTTACGATAGATTAAAGTTATTGAATAATGAAAATTTTATCCAAATCTTTGTTATAAAGTTATTTTATACTATAAAACACTAAATCTATACGCAAAATTAATATTAACTATAAAAAAAAATTAATAAAAATTAATAAAAATGACATAATAAAAATTACTATAATACATAGTAACGCTGGGACATACTTGCAATATCAAAATAATTACTATGTTTTATAGTAAAAATTTCTATGTACATAGTAAAAATTGTTATATACATAGTAAAAATTACTAAACACATAACAATTTTTACTATAAAACATAGTAATTATTTTGATATTGCAAGTATGTCCCAGCGTTACTATGTATTATAATAATTTTTATTATGTCATTTTTCACAGTGTAATCTTGAGGAAAAGAAGCCAGGCATTCGCGAGCGAATGATGCTGTTAAACAAGCTTGAAAAACCCGCCCAATGAAAAATTCCACATTGCTTCGTAATTTTTTAACGGCTCGGGGCAACCCAACCCTACCGCGTTCCCATTCCTCCTCTTTCTCCTCCTCCTCCTCCACGTAGCGAAGGTCAAGAGCAATCTCGCGCACGCACGCGGTCCGCACCCCTCTCGCCACTCGCTTTCAAAGTCGCTTTCCGCGCGCACGTGTGCACTCGTAAGAGAGAGAGAGAGAGAGCGCGAGCAACACCTCGAACGTGCACGCGTAAACGCGCTCTTTAACCCTCGCCATCATGCGCCCGAGGTGTGTTTGCGCTCCTGCACTCGGGCCGCACTGCTCGCTTCTCTCTTTTTTTTTTTTTTTCATTCCTGAGCGAGCGAGCGGCCCATCATGAATAATTCAGCCTCGACGCTCTTTCGAGCACAATTTTCGCGGGCCGCGCTGCTATATATAAGAAAAAGAAACGGGCAATGCGCGGCCCTCTCCCGCGCTATATACATAAATTATTCATGGTAAATAAAACACGCGCGCGCGGGACGAAGATTGAGTTACCTCTCTCTCTTTCTCTCTCACTTCCAGAGCGCGTCCCAAGGGACGATTCGCGCTGTGGCCCGGAGAGTGCCATTGTTTGCTGCCCCGGAGTTTTGATTAGCGCGCGTGAAATTGCCGACCGCTAATAAAGATGACTTAACAGCCGCGCGTTTCGCGAAATTGCACGCGCTCGCGAGTGCGATTACCAGGCTGGAACCGAGCGACGACGTCATTAGACGCGCGTGCCGCGGATTTCAATTGCGTTGCTCTCTCGTACTGCGCCGCAGCTCTGAAAAGTGCCTTTTAGTATCGCTTTTGTTGCACGCCCGTCCGCTCTAACTGTAAAAACCCAAGCGGAAAAATTCGGTTCGCCGCAACGCTATGGTTATATTCGTTAATAAATCTTTTACGTGGAAACGTAGAACGGCGTTGAACAACTTAAAATTGTCAATTTTTTAAAAATATATATATAGGAGAAAAAAAGAAAAAAGAAAGAAGGAATGGTGGGGGCCCCCTTCGTCGCCCCTACCAGTGAGGTACAGCCTGCCCGGATCACCGTCCAGGAGCCCCTACGTAGAAATGAATCCACGTAGGAGGAGCCTGGGCGATTCCAGTTATCTCTCCTTGAAGAAGGAAATCAGAAAAGAGGAAGTTGTGCGTTGCCTTGTGAGGGCATTTCCGCACTATCAGAAGTTATAGAGCAAAAACGGTTGTATGGCTGAACTACTATATATGGAGTGTAGAATGGGGAAAAACCTCGCTAGGAGTAAAAACCCATATATGGGAGAAAATTATCCGGTAAAGTTTTATTCGAGGTACTTCAAAAACGCCGCAGCCCCGTATGCTAAGCCCAAATAAATATCCTCGGGACTGACCCCCCGAACAAAGGCGCGGCGAAAGTATCAAGCTGCGAAAGGCAAAGATCAGCAGTTCGGCAGGTGACCCGTCGGGCCGTCGAAAAATCCAATAAGGAAATAATAGAATGCGATTTCCTATACGCGCTCTGTCCCTTCATTTCGCTAGGCAGCTGGATAGCTAGCCGGCCAGCTAAACGCGGCAAATCGCATTGATTCCGCTGAGTGGTGAGCGAGCGAGAGAGAAAGAATAGCCCGTGGGGGCCCGATCGAATCAGCGGTTCGCTTCCGCGTCGGCGCGGGAAAATTAAGTTTTATCCCCCACAGGGCTTACGCATGACGCGTGAGGAGGGAACGACTAGGAGTGTGCGGGAGCCGCGGGAGGCGCGAAAAGTGGCCTCATTGTTCATAAATCGAAACTGGCTGGAGGCTGCTGCCGTGCGAGGATGGGACCGGCTTGATCGATCGATCGATTCGAGCGCACGCGCAAAAGCAGCAAGGCATGCGCGCCTCGAGTGCGATTATATTGCGAAAGAGCCGTGTGTGTGTGATTGTGTGGGCGCGATTGAAGAGAAGATTTGCTTATACAACTCAATATAATCCCGCTAATGGACGTGAGCGCTCATCTATGGGTGATTATTATTTTTCGGTAATAATCGCAGAGATAGAGACGTATATTATACGTATATATTTTACTTTCGGGACTATCCACATCGATAGGCTTCTTGTTTAAGATCCTGTAGATGCAAAATAGGACATTCATAAGTGATTTAAGTGCCACTAAAACTGTCTTAAAAGCCATGGTAAGTGAAATACAAGTAGAATTAGGCGAGCATAATGAATGATAATCACATGTAATGCTTGCCTTAGATTTATATTGTTAGCTCAAGCCCATAGTTACATCGCTCTTTATGATCGCTATAATGCAGACCGAACCGGATCTAGATTTAAAATAACTTCATTTACATGACGTATACTCATTGGAGCAAAGTACATTCACCGCGAGCGAAAAATCACTCTTTGGCAAACGATCAGGATGTACTAAATTACACTTTCTTCCATTGGTTTTGATCTTTTTCTTTTGTCTTTATATAGTTGCGGAGAGCTATATCGTGTCTCGGGTGAAAAAAGCGCTTCGCCGGCGTTTCACTCGACGTGAAAGAATATCTCGCGGTTAAACGACGCAGAGAGAAAAGCGGTAGTCCGTCTGGACGACTTTTGACCGTGCTGCACCCGCGGCAGCCGCAGCCACCGAACTAGACCGCAGACGCGTATTCTTCCCTCTTCTCTCTCTCGCTCTCTTTTGGCTAGCATTTAAATGCAAAGTATCGATTTACGGGGCGCGCTCGCTTCTATCTCTCTCTTTCTCGCGGTGTGCCGATCCCTCGACTATACTCTCAATCTCTCCCGCTAGTACTTCTTCTGTTCCTCCTCCTCTCCCCCACAGCTCCTTCTCTCTCTCTCTCTCTTCGCATCCAAGTCGCCTTTTCAGCTCGGCTTCCGGAAGCTCACCCGCCCCTGCCTCCCGTACATACGTATGTGCATGCATGCTCGTGACTTGCCTGCGCGAGAGATGAAAAGAGGCGGCTATAGGTACCCGCGATGCCGCGAGAGGGTATATAACACTGCAGCGGAGGAGTCGCGGAGACGAAGAAAGACGTTTTCGAAATTTGCCATAATGTCGCCGTGAACTTTCACTCGCTGCACAGCGAGCGACCACCATTTTTGTATTTTCTTTTTTTTTTGCTGTGGAAAAGCGTTCTCGTCGCCGCGCGGATGCAAATTGCGTGTAATGCGCAGAGAAAGGGACGAGGAGAAAAAGCCGTCGTGATGAAGTGCGGGTGGAAAAAATGGTAATATTAAGAAGTGGCACGACGGGTATATCTGTCGGTGGGGATCTGAAAGGACGTCGACGAGGCAGAAGGAGAGAGATGCGCCATGCTAGTTCGAAGTGGTTCGAGCTAGTGGCAGCTGCTGTTTGCCTGATGGCATTCAGAAGCTACGCGAGGGTCATATCCATTACGAGAGAGAGAGAAAAGGACTGAGAAACTGACGTTTTCCAAGTGGAAACGTCGCGTTTTGAGAGGCAACTTTCGACTGGCTTGTAGAGCTCAATCTCCCACAGTATCTCTCTTTGTCCCAAATCAACTACCTAATTAGATAAGAATTTACGCCGATAAAGCAGACTGTATCTGCGGATAATGTTGTGACGTATATAATCAATTCTTCATTCCAAACTTTTAAAAATTCAATCCAATAGCTCGGAGCTCGCTCGGATAAGCCGAAAAATAAATCAATTCGATTGGTATTCGTCAGATTAGATCCTAACGGCATTATTTGCTCTTTCCGCATCCGAATAAAATAGACCGGCTAACAAGGGTCATTGTTTCGGCAAACACATCACGCCGACCTCTCGTGTCTCAAGAGACACCGGGAGACCACGACGAGAAAAAGGCGGGGAGCGAGACTGAGAGGGAGAGAGGAGCGCCGGCGGTATAGTGGCCATCCGGGGAAGTAAGAGACGCACACACACATAGCGCACGTACAGTGTACTCGCAACGAACCCGGAAGAGCGTCTAGCCTCGGTACTCTCTCGAGGGGACAGCCGGAAAAATAATTAACCGCCAACGCGTATGTGCACTCATGTATATATACATATATGTATATCTCGGCCGCGCGATAAGGCGCAGAACTGCAGTGCTCTTACTCGTCTATCCGCGCATTTTTCCCGTGCCCCCCGCGCGCGATAAACCGAATCACGCTGGCTAAAATTTTTCCTCGCGCCCGCGCTTGATTGTGCCCAACTAACTCTCTCTCCCTCGCGCAATGCCCGGCATTCTTTACAGCCGTATTAAAGCGCGCATATACGCGCGGTCTTTCCGTATACTTACTGCGCGCAACATTAGCCGTTAACGGTAAACTGCGATGTCGAGTGTGCGTGCATACATATATACATGCGCATACACGCCGTGCTCCCGCGGGGGGAAAAAAGCACGGGGGCCGCCGTGCGCGCGCGTGATTTATTATGCATTCTGCAGATTAACGAAAGCGCGCGCCGCGCACGATGCGCCGATGGATCCGCGTGAGCGGCCCGTTAAAAGAACGCTTATATATGCTTTCCGCAACATTGCTTGGCCCCTCTGAAGTGTATATATATATGCGCGCATGAGGCCTCTATTATATACATACTCGCCGCATGAGAAAATGTAATCTTATGACGGCCGATATCGTGGAAGCCGAGGCTTTTCCTCTCCCGCGGTTGTATGAGGTGTGCGGCGCGCGTGCGCTCGCGAGTGGAGAAAGTGTTATACATACATTTGCCTGGAAATCGATAACTCGACGCGCGCCTGGATCGAACGAAAGAAATCGGGCTAAATTATCGGCAGTTTCGAATAATGGAACGCCGCCTGAGTTTTCCTCCTAGGCTCGTTCAATATACTCGCTGCTATCGCATACTGTAAATATGGACTTTTAAACGTAACCTAAATGCAATACCGAGTGTATATATGTGTATAGGTACTCGTGATTTTTATCTGCTTTACGATCGGTCGAAAGAGGCGAGAATCGCTCGAAGCGCGCGTATATTATGTCCACGGCGCAGTCGCAATTAATGATTGCTTAAAATGTCAGATTAATAGATATTGGAAAGAATTTGAAGTATATATATAGCGATCAATAAATTGAAACGTATACGTATATAAATATGCACGCTGCTCGAAGACGCACGTTGTAAAGATCCGCGTGGTGCTAGCAGCAGCGCTGATTACGCGGAAAATTTGCCGTCGGACGTGTTTTTTTTGCAAGACGGGAAAAGCCATGAGGTATATAAGAAAAGCATCGAGAATTAACGTTACGGTATAAAATATATGAATTACAAACAGACATTAGCAATGTAAATTGAGCGCGTGCGCCCGCGCTACCGGTCTTAGCCCAACTTTCCAACCTGACGACTAATTAACATTCTGGAAAAGCTGCGGCAATGCCGCCACCGTCCTACACCTCGTTCAGTCGTACGAAAATACGCGCCCGCTTTCGCGAAAGAATTATCTAGGCTCGCCGGTAAAATACGTGAAGCTTCCGAAAAGAAACCAGCTACAGTCCACGCGCTGTACGAATCCCCCGAAAAACGGCCGATGACAAGCGGCTGCGGCGGCAGCGGGCGCGGAAGCAGGTGCCGGACAGCTCATTATACCTCGCAGGCGCGTGCGCGCTGAATGTCTCGGGTAACGAGTCCGTCTGTGGCTCTCTTTCTTTTTCGCCAAAAACCCGCAGCGACTGTCGCGCGCGCGAACGGGCGTAAAAAAGAGATCGGGTTCGAGCGCACGCGCGTGTCATCCGAGACTCAACGTCTCTTACACGCATCTGTGGTTCCTCTGCGGTGGTAGTCGTCGTCGTCATCACCGCAGCAGTGCATTTTCTCCTATACCGCAGTATATGTATAATGTGCGTCTATATTGTCTCGGTCGTTTTTTCTCGCGCCCGACGCACACTTTCTCTTAATCACAATTATTATCGTAATGCAGCGCGCGCGGGGCGCAGGCTAAAGCTGTGCGAGGAGACTGCAATTACGTAAATGCAAGTGCGAGCGCGGATAATTTCATTATTTTATATGTGTATACGCGCGAAGATAGGGATCTCGAGGGAAAGTTGATTTCAATGTCAAGTGCAGCGCATGACAACCTTTCGGTGGTTGCTGCAGGTTTTTACGGTATTGTCGCGCTTATCACGGAATACTTGCGGGTATGAGGTGTCACATCAAGTGTAATGCGCTAACCAAGGACTACATTTGTTTAAAAAAACAAAGCGTTAAAAACGCTTAAACTAAAGTTGCAAAATAAAATTTAATTTTCGTAATTATTTTTTAACGTCCTATAATATATCCTCCTAAACTATAAAACGCACTGCGGCGCGCATTCAATAGGTACACATTCATACCCAAATGGGAGTGGCAATACGCACGGCAGGTTATTGCGCCTTTTGTCCGCGCGTGCGCGACGCTCGTAAACATTTGAACGGAACGCTCGCTTCCAGAAATCAATTTTCACCAAAAGGGAATATTATGCAGGAACAAATGAACAATGTTTGCATATACCTTCAACAACATTTCAATATATCCCGATGAAAAGGCATTTTTAATTTCGTCCCCGTGTACAATCGACGCACACACGTGCGATTTCACGGAGCGGAATACATATACGGTACCTCGAGCACGGCGAAATCTGACACTCCAGCGCGAAATTCAGCGGCTCTCTCGGCTCTCCTGCATACGCTAATGAAAGATTCCCGTTTATATACACACAGACAGGCGCGTCCCTTTCAACGTACAATATATACCCAGGACGTCATATACGCGAGTATATAAGCTCTCTCGCAAAGTAAACTCGCGCGAGCGCGCAGCATCTCCTTAAAGTGTAACGCGCTCGGAAACGAGGTTATTGGCGGAGTTAACCATAAGCATCGCCGTCGCGCGCGCATAAAGCCGAGCGAAAATGGGTTAATCGCTTCGAGGAGTCTCTCGATAAAGGCGTGCGCGCATCTGTGCGACAGCCGCGTTCGCGTCGCGAGAGAAAAACCACGCCGCGGCAGAGAGATACTATGCGACGACGACGTTATGTTCTGGGAACAAGGACGCAAGCGCTATCTCGCGCGCGGACTTGATATATAATTGGAGGGTCGCGCTCGTGATGAACTTTCGAAATGATGATTTTTGAACTGCTGCTGCTGCTGCTAGCGCGCAGAGCTCGTGATGCGCCTGTGATTGTTTTAGCGCTGGGTATATAGCGGGAGAGACCCGTGCGACTGCGCGAGGCTGTTTAACGGGCCCGTGTGCCAACGGTAAATTCCAAATGGCGAAGCGGCGGGCGAGTTACGAAAGCGACAATGAGCTGCATATATGCTATAACGTAACGCGAGACGCGAAGGAGGCCGCTGTATACCATTGTTGCGAGGGTCGCGCGATGGAAAACTACGTGCACGTGTGATATGTCGCATATAACAAATACAATAATGATTCCAACTCATTAGGTTATGTTCCATAGCTACAATATTGTCACATGTGGTGCGGGTGCATTTTTTTTTCCATACATAATTAGTTGTTATAACTACATGGACAGAAGATTATTCGTAAACTTTTTTATCGAAAATCTGACTATGCAAAGAATATTATAGTGTAAAAATTAGATCGCACGGTTCAAATCATTTCGACATCTAAATGCATTTAAATGAATGCGTCACTGTATTTGCATACATGCATTTCCGTAGTGGTTGCAGTAGCCGTGACTCATAATCATTCAGCTGCAAGATCCTCAAATTTACTGCTCGCTCCAATCGAAACGACGTTAAAACGTCCTGGAGAATAATTTGTTGGAGCTAATTTTCAATCAGTAAGCGTAAAATGCAACGAGTAGCACGACACGGGCAAAATAACGAAAAAGCCGATATGTATGTATCTGCACACGCGTAAAAATGCAAACGGAGCGCCGCGCAAAGTCGGCAACTGCAACGTTGCTCACTTACACACACACATGAGGGCGGGATTTGAAAAGCCAGAGAGTAGCAGCGTATATACATGTACAGAGTCCAAAGCGTGAGTTTCGCCGAGGGACCGCTCGACGCGTGAAACGCCATCGAGTAGCTCTCGGGCCCTCGAATTGGCGGCAGCGGCGTTATACGTCGACTACAAAGTGTTTCTTTGATCGTCGACAGCGTTGCCACGTCTCCGAGCTCGCGGCCAGTACACAGCAGCGGCGTGCTGCATGCGCGCAGGCGAGAGCTTCGAATTTCGTGACCCGCCGCCGCAGCCGCAGCCGCCTCGTATGTACTTATGCACTCGGCTCTGCAGCGCGCGGTCCGACTCGAATCGTAATAACGAGACGAGAGGAAGCAGAGAGTGAGAGGGGGCAGAGGTAGAGGGTAAATAACCCGTCGAGGGAGCTCGAGCGTGGAAGCCACGAGGAATATAATGTGTGAGAGCGCGTATATACATGTTTTATACGGTATAGAAATTTTTAATTTAAGTTGTGGAGGAGCGCGGTGCTGAAGTGGCGCTGCGGAAAGTAGAACGGTTTATGATTTTCGGTATTCATTTTGCCGAGGGGTTTCGGGAAAATTTATTTTAAGCGAATAGCAATTGTGAAAATTTATCCGGGGCCACTTGGTTTACGAAAAAGACTATTCATCGTGGCGGGAATTTTATGAATTATATCAATAATAAAATTATGAGGGATTTCACAAAATTATATAGAAATTTTGAAAATATAATATAATTCACTTCGATCTTGCGTTAATATCGTTTGATTTGAATTTTCTAAAAATTATTCGTAGGTAGTTCGTAAAATGCATCGCAATTAAAATGCTTTCCAAAATAAAATATATAGGCATCATTATTATCTAACATTAGCTAGTTGTATTAAAACATTAATCTGGACTTTTTCATATATATTGAAACTTTCGCTCGTAAGATCATTTGAACCACAAATTACATAAAATATATACCATTAGAATCTATTTTATAAGCCTCTACGTTCCTATACGTAGGGTACGACTTGAACAAGCGTATAATCAAACGGAGTAGCATTAATAAACTTTCACGCGAGAAAACAATCGGGCGAATTGCGTGTATAAATAAAACGGCAGTATAACAAGCGTTCTTTGCCAAAGAGCGAAATGAATTTCCTTGTTTAAGCGAGAAGAGAAGGAACGGCGAGAAAGAGCTGCTGCTACAAAGGGCTATCGCGATTCAAAAGAGTATAAATTACGAACTTGGCGGATCGCTTCGGTCGAAGAAACTTGCGCGCGCAGCCGGAGAAATACGGACGAACGCGAAGAAACGGCGCAAACGACAGCGAGTAAGAGAAAGAGACAAGATGGAATTAATCAATGAAATATTCATCAGCGATTGAAATTAATCGGAGGGAGCAGGCAGTCAGACAGGCGCGAGTAGCGACGTGGGAACTAATATTGAAATGGAACCATTTACATTGGGGCCCTCGAGAGGAGAGTCAATAGACTGGAATCGTTTTAATTTTTCCGAGGCTCTCCCATCGAGTGGAAAAAACATATACGCGCTCCCGCGTGCCTCGCTCTCTCACTTGCTGTTTACGAACTCTGCGCTTGCGCACCAACAAGCACAGCTTATATTCTCGACGTTAAAAAATGGAGCTCCTGCGTTTACAACGCATTATACATTCTCAAGGTATATAAATCACAGGTACTACATTGTTCGGCCCGATCGGAATACAATAAGTGTCGAAACATCACTTTCCCGTCCTATCGCCTCGAAGAATGAATAATTGACGATCATGGGTATACGAGATAGTCGCGGAGCAATAAGATATAAGGAGAGCGAAAAACGCGGTCAGCCGAACACAATCGTCCCGAGACAAAAAGTTGGAAAGTGCAGCGAGCCACAGGCCAAACGGTAACCGCAGTTCGTAAACAATTTCCATAATAGCTCTTCCGTGAATCCGGTCCTCGGCGTTACTATAGCAAAACAGCGAGAGCGATCTCGCGCCTCCGCCTAAAATGTGCGAAAAATTAACGAGGCGAAAGATTTCTAAGACGATCGCCGAGGAAAGAAAACTCACGTCGCGGCATACGTATCGATGTCCGTCCTTCATTAGACAAACGAGCGCGAGGAATAAGATCGACCGACTTGAACAGCGCAGCTTACAATTACACAGCGCGCGTTTTGTTTCCCAATGGCCACGAGAAAGGGGGAATAGGGAGAGAAGTATTTTTTCCTTTTCTATTTGCGGCCACGCGCTGAGAGAGCGTAATTATTTTCACTTGCTCGTAAACAACGCGCAGCAGCGGTCTTTGGACCGAGAATTTTCACTGTGCCACTGGGTGTAGACGTATGGCCGATGTCGCGTTACGTACAAGCTAAATGCGCGCGGAGAGATAATAGACTCTTGGCAAATGTGCCGGTGAATTGCATTTTTACCAGTAGTTTTGAGACCGAGTGCAGCTAAGTGGGTTGTTTCTCTAGAGTTGCGAATTCAGTGCACTCTGTTAATTATTTGTAAAAGAAATCGCTGATTTGCGGTCGATGTGTTGTTGGTGCTTTTACGGGTAGCGTCAAACTATACAATTTTCCTTTTTATACACGAGCTCAAATAAAAATGTTTAAGTGTGTTGAGTATAAAGTACCAAGTGAGTTTTTACTTTATACTTGTTATTATAGTCTCCTTCTCGTTTGTGTTTTTCCTTTCTTTTTAAAAATAAATTCATTCCATTATTCGTCCCTGTATCTCACAATTTTCGGATGCCAATATATCTTTATGCAGTTTTCGACGATACAAAAGTTCCACATTATATAAAAGTACCAGGATTAATTCCAAAATTGCGTTTTAATTCTATATAATATAACCTCAGTGAAATATCATTTTTCGCCTGGTAAAAGCTTCACCTAAAAGAAAAATCAAATAACTCTCGGCTCTTGGCTATCAAAAATAAAGAAAGAAAGAAACGGGCTCCACGTGGCAATTTATTTCGCGCCACGACTTTACATCTCCCCTAATCCAGGCGGAAAAAGATTCACGCACCGGGACACCTGAAAATACAGGCGTCGCGCGTAATCACTTTCCCTCCGTCTCTCTAAATCCAGTCCCCCTCCCACACCGCGGCCCTCTCTCCCTCTCTCTCTTTTTCCTTCTCACTTCCAAATCGGTAATTCGAGCAGCGTGTAATACAAGCCCCGGCGGCGTACGTGCGCACGCGGTCAATTATTCGCGACTTGCGTGTACAAGCGAAAGAGAGAGACATAAAACTGGCGCGCGTGCGACGCGATTCGACTGGCAAAAACGCCGCGCAAACACGTACAATATATTCGGCTGCGCATTCGCGGGGGTCACCGGACGCCTCGTCACGTACGCTCGGCCCATTCATTCCGCCGGTCCTTTTTGCACTCGCCGCGGGGGCGGATTTAACCTCTCGAACGCGCATTGTGCGCGGAGGTATCGCGCAGCGCGACTGCCGCCGCCGCCGATTGAATGAAAAGCTCGCGGGTGTATTATGTACGGCGGGACGCTTCATTTGTCTCCACAATCGCATCCGCACGCGCGCGGCTCTTGTTCCTTTCCGTGCCTGCTGCAGCGTATACATGTATATACGGGTGGTGAAGTGTAATTACGACGATTCGCTCGTTCGACGTTAATTGAGCGACGTTTATAGAATTAACGCACGCACGCGGGTCTCGCTTTTTTTTTTATTGCGGAGGGAGCAATGGCGATGGGTCTGAAGTTTGCATCGTTGGAATGCAACGAAATAATTTTTCACGATTGATTAACGTTTTTAAACAATGGAAATTTTATCTAAACCTTTGTTTTAAAGTTATTTTATACTATAAAACACTAAATCTACATGCAAAATTAATATTATTAGCATAAATGTGAAGTAAAATGAATTATTTTTTTTATTTCGTTGCACTCCAACGTTGCAAACTTCAGACCCATCAATGGCGGAGGTCGCGCGTTTGGATTCTCTTGCTGTGATGCACGAACTGCCGATGGTACAAAGGGCTGTTGCACGACCCTTTGACAGTAATAAAATGCACGTTGATCGATATCTCCTTGCGGAGAAGAGAATAATTATCTGTCTACGCATGTGGCAGAGAAGAGACAATTTTGTACAATAAAAAACAGTTGTGTAATAATATCTGCAACATGGCAATCACTCGAAGCAGGCTTCTCGTTATTGGGTAGTTCAAATTAATAAAAACGAGTGACTAATAGATTGTAGAGTGGTTGCCGCTATGGCTCGCGCAAAGAAATTAATCTTTATTCTCGACGATATATAGTGATTTATTTACAAAACAGCGGCGTATTAGCATTGAATGAAGTTAATTACGACCAAATGGATTTATTAGCGGGCTCTATTTGGGTCAATGAAAAACTAAACATCCGGATTGCGCAATCGGCGCGTGCACGCATAATCGACAAGACACTTGTATAAGGGTTGTAGTGCTAATAATATCGTCATTACTATATTATACCCCGCTGCTTGATGTATCGCGTTTAAGGTCATGAATAATTCGATCCCCGTGTTCACAAGGGACATATGGATTTCATTAGGAATGACTAACGAGAACGAGTGGTTTCGGCTTACCGCTCTCTCTCTCTCTCTCTCTCTCTCTCTCTCTCTCTCTCTCTCTCCCTGTCTCTCTCTCTCTCTCTCTCTCTCTCTCTCTCTCTCTCTCTCTCTCTCTCTCTCTCTCTCTCGCGACTTTTGAAAGGATAATATTTAAAAGTCTGCGCGCGACGTCACGCGTCAACACAGGATGTGCGATCGATGCCATATGGCGGTCGCGATTGAAAAGGCAAGATAACGCGTTGTATGTCTCTCGCACACGCTCGTGTATATAATATACGTGCGCGCAATATGCGCTTTTATCGCTCGCCCGCCCGCGAGTTGGTGAGCATCTACGTGGAAGTAATCAAAGAATTCTGATGTTTAGTGATCTAAAGGCTGATAAGTGATATAGATACCGCAAAAACGGGGGGATCGAGGCATCTGTTTGGAAAATTTTAGATAGCACGGTTATATATACACAGTTCGAATGAAAAAAAAATTTTAAGCTAAAACACCCTCGAGTGTTTGCTACAGTTCGGATGAAAGCTTTTTCATTTGCGCTATTTCCTTGTTTACATTGAGCTCGAGCGGGCTTTCCGCGTAGGTGTTAAAACTTTCAAACAGGTTATCCAAAGTTTAAGCCCGCGGCCAGTACCCGTATATATACGCAGATACGCAACTCGCGCTGCGAGGAAATAAGGATTAGCAACGAGTGCCAAGCTCGCGCATAGTCTTTGCGAGTTTCAACTTTCCACGCGTTGTCCGGAGTATACAAAGCAATTTACCTCGTCGGCTACATGGCTGCGATCATTATACTATCCTCGTGTTTTTACTCCGGTACAAGGAGTAATTAAAAAAAGGGGTAAGTGTACTCGCGAGGGGGGCTATAGCGAGAGGAGGGAAAAAAATCCGTGGAAGCGAAGAAGCGCGAGCTCGCAGGAAAATCCGCGAAATTAAAGCGAGAAAAAAAGCAGCAGCAGCAGCAGCCAGTTCGCGCATCACAGATATATACTTTCGCGTCGCATCAGCGGGAGGAGAGTATCACGCGGGAAGGGGTGAAGAAAGGGAAAGTATATATATGGCGCGGGAGGGCGCGTCTCGTCCTCGCGGGAGGATAGACAGCGCGGGAAGAGAGAAAAAAAAAGCCCTTATGAAAACGTCAAGGCGCGCTTGCGGGGTGTGGGGCGCGAACGGCGCGCCTTTTCAAATTAAAAGAGGCTCAGGAAGCTCTCCCTTTCTCGCTTTCAGTCGCAAGGTGTGCAAGCAGGAGGAAGAAAAGTGAGCCTGCGAGAGAAAGAAGCGAGAGTGAGAGAGAGAGTTACGTCAAAGACGGGCTGGCTCCACGCGTCATTACATCAAAGGCAGCACAGCGCGACGACGACGTCGCTCGAGCACGACGACGACGAGGCGAGGAGAGGACATATTCGAGTGGAAAATCGTCTCTTTCTTGCCTCGGCTTTTCGTCGACGCGCGTGCGCTCTCTTTGTCGCACTCTATTATGTTGCTCGCGCGTGTATCTCTGTAGCAGAGAAGCGAGGCCTTCGCGCGGCCTTGTTTTTACTGCTTGCTTTTGCAAATTCATCTTTTTTTTTTTTAACAAGTGGCTTTAACAAGTGGTTCGTCGAGTGCGATTTGGCGGTTCGTGTCTTATTTCGTCGACATCAATAGGCATATGTTTAAGTGAAATTTAAATTTTACTCTGCACTTACGTAATGGGTAGAACTAGATTTGTAAACAACTGCACACTCACCTGTAACAGACAGAAATATACACAAGGATTAGTTAAAGGATCAGGAATTAAATAAAATAAAAGAATAACAGTCTTTTTATCCTCTCATTCATATCTCTCACGCTCGAACTTCCATTCCGACCTAATCTCATAATATTAAGTATTTTAGCCATTAAAATTCACATACGTAACGAGTAAAGCACGAATTTTATGCAGTGCAGTAAAGTTTTAACGACATTCTTCACTATACTCTTGTCGCTTTCTTGACCCTTTTCCACCAATCATTGTTCTTAATACAGAACTCACGTGGCTTTTGAAATATAGCAATTTCCAGAGAGGCTGCACGAGGCTTGAAATTGTTTCTAGTATTGTGTAGTGGACATGAGATATAGCTTAAGAAAAAAGTGTTATCACTTTCGCTGAGTGATTTAAGAACTTGCAAATACTTTACTGTCACTTCTCGACAATAGCAAATGTGCGTCACGTATTCTACAAAGTCATCACATATTTTTTAGCAAAAAAGAAATTTTCCGTGCCTTCGGTTAAGATTTAAAAAATTTTTCAAATTGTTTATTGCCATAAAAAGTGGTTAGTCTAACGAATCAGATACATTAATTTCTTATTATTGTCTGTTATTTCGAAGAAAAAGAAATACGAAATAAAGTTTTCCCTTTTACGACAAGAAAGTGCATTACTCTGATTAATACAAGAAAACCAATAATAAGTTGATCGGAAATTCTCGTCACGAGCCCGGCTCCCTCGCCGTCGCAGAAAAAAATCAATATTCAGAAACCACGATTCTCTTACGCGCGCGCAAATAAGCCACACCATAATACCCCGCTCACCGCATAGCCTGCGTGTGAGCGTGTATACGCCGGGGCGAGAGCTTTCACCGAAATTCTTCGAGTGCTTTTACCGCGCCTTTCAATCTCCTTCGCTCCCTCTTACGTCCGCGCTCGCGCGCAACAAAGAACAATGCCTTCCCTATGCGCATATACGCGCGCCATAGGCGGGCCGATATTGCCACTCTCGAGCAGTGCGCGCGCGTCGTACCTACTGCTGCCGGTGTCACGTTGTAATCGAACGACGACGACGACGCGCATGTCGGGAAAAACATGAGAGGGAGAGAGAGAGCGAGTTATACACGCCGGCGTAATTCCGTCAACCGCAGAAGCTAATCGTCCGTCACGCCGGCGCGCACCGATCCGGGAAAATTCGACGACAGAGGAGAGAAGAGGGAACCGGAAGGGGAATGTGTCGAGAGAGACTTTTGGATAAACTTTGATAAGGGACGCCGAGACGAGACGTGACTGTGTACGGTCTGGAAGAGGGAAGAGGCTAATGAAAAACAGGAGTTGAGAGATTGCCGAGAAGGCTGTTTCGATGCGTGGATCAAGATTTTAATAAGGATCGTGTATGTGAAAGGCCCCTGATGCATGTCGAGGCTTTTTATGTCGCTGGAGGGGGGGGGGGGGGTCAAATTTTGTTTCTTAACGGTTGTCGATTCCTGGAAGAATACAATGTAAATTGCAATTGTTTTTGGAATTTTTTTTCTTTCGTTGTTCATGCTTCGCTCTGGTTGTAAAAGTATAGTTATGAGATACGGAAAATTAAAAAATAACTGACGAGATAATTATTCTTGGCGTGAGTGTTTTGCTTCCTCAAAGAGGAAGCTATGTAACGGTGAAAAAAATTTTTGAAACAAAAAATTTTCAAAAACATGTTTTAAGACTTTTGGTGCTAAAATCCGGTGTTTTTGATAAAAAAAAATGTTCGTGTCTGTGTACGTGCGTGCGTGCGTGCGTGCGTGCGTGTGCGTGTGCGTGTGTGTGTGTGTGTGTGTGTGTGTGTGTGTGCAGGCGATAACTTTTGAACCGACCGACCGATTTACATCGGAAAAGGCTTATTCTCTTCGTTTCGGAGGAGAATAGAGAGAGCATAACCTACTTTTTGATTTTACCGATTTTTTTTTATAACCAAAAAACGATTTTGAATTTTTCGTTTTTTTGATTTTTTAATTTGTTTCAGCCAGTATTACTTAATAAACTAAATTTTTGTTAAAAGGTCTTTAAATTACCTACAATTTCTTTTTTTTTTAATTTAAATTTTTTTTAATTTTAATTTAAATCTCTAGCCTGTCATTTGTTATTAGTGAAAATATGGTTTATATTTATTTAATTAATATCTCAAAAACTTTTTCATTTTTCCACTCAAAATTTTTACCACTTATTACTTATCGAGTACAACATTGTGTTAAAATTTGAAGAGGTTATGTTGATTTGTTTTCCAGAAAAAAATTATTTTTGAAAACAAGTGCGTTTTCTTTCCTTTACGATAACAGGAGTAATAGTCTATAAATCGTTTTGAAATTTGGCAGAGAATTAGCTTTTTTATGTCTAAGGAGTCAGTTCTTTGTCGAAAAAAATCTGACCGTTGTGACCAAAGGTATTTGGATTAAAATTTTTTTATAAATTTCTTATTGCATTTTTAAAAAGAATATTCGATTGATCGATTCAAAATTGTTACCACTTATTACACTTATCGATAAGTATACACTTATCGAGTACAACATTGTGTTAAAATTTCAAGAGGTTATGTTGGTCAAAATTTTTTTACTCATTCCAAATTAGCCCCAAAACAAATATAAAGTTTTAGAGCAAAATATGCAATAGTTCTATTTAATTTGTATATCATATATAAATAAAATAATTATTGTGTACTAGGGCATATCCCCGAGAAAGTAATTTCAGATTGAGTCACGCGGCAACATGTACTAGGGCAACGATAATAATTGACTTTCAAAATATGAATTTCGTAAAAATTTCATAAAAATATTTCATAAAAATATCGATTCTTAAATATGAAAAAAACTACCTCTCTGTTAAATTTCTAAACGATTCATTGTCTTTTGTTAAGAAGTATAACTTAGTTATTATATTTGTATGATTGTTACAATGATGGATTAACTTTAAACCACTAAGTCGAGCAGGATCGTAGTTAAATACCGGTTTCAAAACAAATATTTATTAGATTATTGTCAATACATACTTTTCTTTCTCAAACTAATGTATTTCTTTAAAATTTTTTATATCAATAATTAATTGTTTGTATAGGATACATAAATGAAAAAACAGAAAAGATATTTTTTATATTCAGTCAAATTGTTTAACAAACAACAAAGAACCACAAAGAAAACAGTTTTATTTATTAATAAAGTTTTGTTGTGAAAAATTTACTTTTGTTTTTTAAATTTAAAAAATGGAATCGATAAATTAGTTTGAGGAAGCATCTTGCCAATGAATTGGCAGCGGTTTTTTATTAATACCTAAATTAGGACTTTACATAAAAAAGGAAGATTGGTACACTAAGCCGCGCCAACGTTAATTGAAAAACTAGACTTTATTCATCAGCGCTAATTGAAATGTTGTATAATTTACACTCATATGACATCATTAAAGTCCAAACTGTTAAGTGTACTTCTTATCAGCCGTTCGTTAGACAATTTTATTAAAATAAATTTGACGCTCATCTTGATTCCATTAGACGGAAATTGACCCGATTTAGCCCGTCGCGACTAATATGATAGTTTCCTCGCCTGCTGACAAACTTAGTTACAAGATATTTCGGATGGATGAGTTTGCATAATTTACCGCTCGCTACCGTCGCCGCCATGGCTGGGGTCGGCTTAATAGTGATGGGCATGTGCTAATTGCGTTTAATATAGCCTTTCTGGGAAATTTAATCGGTCACCAAAGGTCGTCTCGTTGCGTTCGATTAGCTTTTTATTATTATCGCTCGCTCTTTTTTTGCTGGCAAAACAAATTCTACTTAAATTGGCTCTCCTTTAGGAACTGGCTTCCGAATTGAACATTACGAAGCAAATCATTCGAACAGTAGTTCGTTAACAACATGCTTACGCGCAGAGGTAAAAACTTTACCGCCTGTATCGTGCAAAATTTGAATGCACGTGATTAAACTTTTGCGTGCGAGCGAGCAAACAACTCGTAAAAAGAGAAATACACTCGTATGCGAGAGCTTAATTACAAATGCCAATGGCATAGTCGACAAAAATCTAAACACACTCTATACATCATTTTTTTTTTACACGGGAAAAAGCCCGTGGTCAGTCTTTAAAGCCGTCCACCTTATAGTCCGGCTCTCATCTGGCAAAAACAGCAAAACCATTAACTAACAAAGTAATTATCGGCCAGCCGTAAAAAACTAATCGACTGGTCAGTAACAATCATAGAATCGATTGTGCAATGCGCGCGACGGCGAAAAATCTCATTGCGGCTGTTATAATTAAGCTCAGCTCCGACGAGACAAACAACGTTCCCGTTCCGTATGATCGCAACAGCATTACGGCAGAAATAAGAAAATAAAAGCATCTTCCGTGCTCTCACACATACATACGTACTATATATATAGCGTATAGCATGGTATATAGTACACGACGCTTCGTCGCAAGAACGGAGAGCAAAAACGAGCATCTCCGCGCGGTTCGCAAACGAAAAGCCAGCGCATGCAGAGGAGAAAAAAAAACCACGACGTTTATGGCGCGCAAGGCAAGTGGCTTTTTGCTGCCTCGCGCGCGCGCCTAGGAAATTCCGTCGGGCGCGCGCACACATATATTCGCGAGCGCAAAAAAGAGGAGCACGAGGAGGAGGAGACGGAGGAGCGTCCGAAACGATTTCCGGGGGAAGACAGCCGGGCCGGCGCCCGGTTACGCGCACATGCCGTCGTCGCTGCTGCTGCTGCGGTAGCACGTGTCCTTTGGTCTTTGGCTTCTTTTTTCGGAAAGGTGCGCGGGGCCCGGTGCAAAGCCGCGAGGGAAGCCTCGTGGCTCGTGTGCAGCGCTGTATAATAATAATTAAGAGGGAGGGAGGAGGTGTATTGACGAAATTTACAGCTTTTTGTTGTAAAGGCTCGTGGCGTGTGTATAGGAATTTTTATGGCTACGAGTGCATTAAAACGCTCGCTTTTTATCGCTCTTGCGGGCCGCTTTTTCGTGAAATTCCTTTCAATTTATTATTGAAATGAGCCCATTTTTTTAATTATTTATGCGGTAATTGCTCGAAATGCTGTTGGCCAGTGCACTCCATATTTGTTCGTAAGGTAATTAAAAACGCCGACTATTTTATAAAATAATATTTTTATACCCACTATACCATCACAAGTATGTCGTAATTAAAATTGATCACTATAGAATCACGAAAGTGCGTATGTACTTTTTTAATATCAATTAATAGAAGATAGGCATTCAGGATGAATTGCGGTCGCGGTGCAAAAAAATATCCATTTTCACGCAGATTTTCGCTTTGAGTCGTAAATAACAGGACCCCTAATAAAACTGCCATCGATCGGACGCACGCGCGCGCACTTGGCAATAATTGCAATCGCGAACCTTTTCATCGCGCCTCGAATAAAAAAAAAAGAGGCCTATAGGGGAACAAAAATTCGTACTCCCATATAAGCGCACATACAGCAAATAAAAATCAATGAACCGCGTCGTCGAGAAGGCGCTCTTTCTCTCTCTTCCCGGCAATGGCCCACACCCGTACGCACGCCAAAAACCCACACAGAGCAGCAGCAGCAACTTTCGTGCGGGGAGCAACTGCGCGGCTGCCACGTTTAGTCAGAGTCCGGCTGCGCGTCGTCGAGATATAGGAGTGTAGCCATCACACACCGTCGTCGCCTTACGCGCACGCGGGCGCCTGCATGGGTTCGGGTTACGCACCTGGCCAGTGCGCGCACGGCAGGAAGGGGGGAGAAGGGCGAGAGAAAAAAAGAATCCGCCGAGCGTTAATTAAGGGCGATGCCGGCTTTTTTGTGCCAGCCGCACGCGCTCACGCAAAGGCGTTGGGGGAGAAGCGCGCGCGAACGTAGAGTAAGATTTATATTAAGCTCTTTGAGGAAGGCGAACGTGAAATACGCAGATTACGGAGTAGCTGTGCGCGCGCGCTGGTGGAGTTGTAGTGTGCTGGACGTGACTGCGTTTTTATTTTACGTGCGTTGATGCGCGACGTGAACGTGAGAGGCGCGCTGGAAGGAGGCAGCGAGAGAGAGGAAATTGCGTACGGCGGAGCTTTGTGAGTTATGCGCGACTGTACTCGTGATTTTTTTGATAAGCTTGAAAAATGATGGAGCCGAGCAGAGGCAGAGAAACGCGAGGCATGTATTCCTTGGTTTTGTAAATTTTCGTATTTATGTACTGAAACAAAGTATAGGGAGTGGCTGATAAAGGTGAAAAAATATATCGGTTGCAATAATTAGAATTAGTCTGAAAACGAATGCGATTAAAGGTAATTTTATGAGAAATAAATTTAATATAAATTATTGGTAATGGTCTTGCATGAAACCATGTAGTTTATATATCAGAAACGAATCATTCAATTTCGATCGCGCGCGGCTTCCACCGAATATCGAAACGTAATAAATACTTTTACTCTCTACAGTCCGATAAGCGCGAACCCATATAAAGTGAAAAAAATCAACCGCAGTAACGATTAGAAAATAAAAGAGGAGGCGGGAGAGGGCCACGAGAGTGATTCGTTACAATTGACCTGAAAAATAAAAGAGCGACGTGACTCCATAAAGATCGCGTATAAGAGACCTCCGCGTTGCACAACGCTGTAAGGGCGGCAACGGTTTTTCTGTTATCAGCATCGACCGCGTTCACACCTTCAAGGTCGTCGCGCCGTGCGTAAGGTATACAGGCACTCGCGCGTTCTTTCTCATTACACGTGCATGAGCCGCGCTCTCTTTCTCTTCCCCCCCCCCCCTCTCCCGTGCGCTTTTAATGAGGTATAATTCGAGGCACACATATACTATACGCAACACGCCGGCGCTCGAGGAAATCGCAAATTACGCTACAGCACGTCCGCGCGTTACTCCGTTTTTTTTTTTCCGCCTATATATGCCATACCTTACCACGGCGTTAGCGCAAAGTCTCGGTTTTCGCTTCGTCTCGGTTTTAATGAGCGAGCGCGTTTGCGTATATATACACCGGCAGCAAAGCGGAGGAGGAAATTCCATTGATCGCGAGTACGCGGGGCTCGCTCTGTTGACTTTCGGTCGTCTGCGGTTCGGTCCCCGCGCGGCGTGTGTATACGCTATTGTGAGGGAGAGAGCGCGGGGGTTTGTTTTCCTTTCCTCGACTGAATGGCCGACGCGTGTTTGCGCGGGCAATTTTTGTGATTTTGATTTAGCGTTGCCGGTGAGCGCGAGCTCTCTCGCGTATTCTTAATCAATACGAATGAACGCGTTTTACGGCGAGAGTGCGCGAGATCAAAGCGTTTACACACCAACCTTTCGGATTCGGATGCTAAATAAATAGGAACTCATGATATAAAAATCCTTAGTTTTGGGGAATTCTCAAGATGAAAATTTTATGGTTTGAATTTACAATGACTTTTCGCGGGTGTATACATAGCTTTCTATACTCGAGTTAAATTGTTAATATGTACTTCATAAGCAATCCCTATTCGCTTATACATATTACGTAATAAATTTTTCTGACACTTCCGAACATTATATATTTCTTTATGCTGGCGGACGGTTTTATAGCTTTTCAAATAAGTGTCTAACTTTTAACGAAAATCTACTCCCTATAAATTGTATGAATAATTTATGAGTCGTAAAAGTGTGGAGTGAAATTTTTGGAATTCGCGTATTTATTTTTTCGTACCGTCAGTCATTAATTTCATCTTGTTTCCTTTGAGAATAAATTTTTACGTGTTTTATGACAGTAAAAAGAAGGGATTCATTAACTCTACGTTATAGAAAAATAATTCCATCCGAAGATAAACTTTTGCGATTTATGAAACAAAACAAATAAGAATTTAAAAAAGGGAAGATTTTCTCAACCGTAGCTGATATTCCGACAGTATCTCTGACAATGTTGCAGGAACGAATGTATTCCTTCAATCCGCTCTAAACTACCCGTATAATGCCCATATCAAAATAGCCTTCCCTGGCTATAATATCGCACGAAAGCTTTAAAACCCGTCATTCCCGACGTCCGTGGCACTACACGACACCGCTCTCGAATATCCGGCGAGCCGACGAGTCAATACTATGCCTTTATCCCCGCCCGCCGTCCAGGCTATTGCATCGCTCAGTCGCGCACACATACACACACAGACACATGTATTCAGCAAACACGCGCGCTTTGCCTTTGCGCGACTAAAAGCGAGCGCCGAGGACTCTAGCTATATAGCTACTCCGAAAAGGACGCTCGCCGGGTCCCAGAGGGCTCGTGTCGCCTCAATCCGTCCGTGCAAAAGCACCACAGTAGCGCTGCTCGCGTATTGTAAGCGCGCGCGCGAAAGTGCGCTCTCGTGCGCGGCGGTGGCAGCGCGCGCACATGCGTAGATACATATTATACGCGCGCGAGTGGCGAGCGAACAAAGAGTCCCTATAACCGGGGAGAACGCGAGTCGAGCGCTGCGACTTTCAAGGTCGCTGAGCCGCGGCCAGAAGGTGGGCACCCACACCCCCGAACGCGGCTGTGTGTCGGGAGGGGCTTGTGTTTCGAATGGTTTGTGCGTGTGCAGCGGGAGGAGATGCCGGGCGGCTGTCGAAAAGTCGCAAAGGATATTGTGTGTTGCCGCAGTGCGAAATTTTAGGCTACCTACCGACGCTGTGTGCTTTTGGGCAGAGTATGTATGCGAGCTGCCTATAGTACCCGCGGTTCCTTTCTGGATTGAATTAATAACTTAAGTTATTAATACCTCTGGTTTTTGCGAATAATGTAATAGCTTATTTTACTAAAATAGTCGTGAATATAAAATCTTATTTTGTTGTAGATAGTTTTATGTCCGTCGTAAGACCATTTGATCGAAGAGTTCGCTTTATATGAGATATACCAATTTTGAAAAAGCTTTTAACCATCTGAAAATTCTCCGCAATGGGTGAACGGCATTGACTATAATAATTATTTTTAAATGCTCGACTTATCCCGTATCTTTCCCATCGAAAAAGTCAATTTTCAGATTAACATCTCAGCAAAATAGTGTCATAGAAAGAAACTACTTTCTACGTCCCGCCGGAAATCCCCAGCCTCCTCCTAATACACACAATTCCACCCCTTCAAATTTCAGCTAAAGCCAGCATCATCCCACGTTCATTCCTCGATATCATCTTGACGCCAAAGGACTTTATCCTCGTCGGAGGAAACTCATGAGGGCCGCCCACGCGATCGCGTTTTTTTCTGCCCTACCCCGGGAAAACAGTCGCCCGGGACGGGATTAGGTGAGTGGACTGCTGCTGCTGTGCCCTCGTGCGCTAAAAAGCCGACGAGTCGAGCGCGTGTGTGTGTGCAGAGAGCATTGCTTGGAGAGGAGAACACAGAGGAAGTGGGAGAGAGAGATAACCGTCTTCGATTTGGGCTACCGTGATTGCCAAGAATTTACGGCGCGTGCTTCTCGGGAGAAAAAGCAGTGTGTGCACCTATCCCCTCTCCTCTCGTGTGCCACTTGGCAGCCGAAATGTGCGTTTTTTTCCGCATGTGCGAGCAAATAAAGTGGTTCTTTCAATCGGTAGATGTACTTGGCTGCAGTCATTTAGACAGAAAAATATGCTCGTTTCAGTTCAAATAACGAACAGAAAACAAGCATATAAACTCATACCGATGGGTAAATTAATGGGAATTAAAAATTTTCGAGCAGCACATTCCGCGAGAAAATGTATGATTGTAAAGTACATCGATATCGAGGCCACATACGCCGCGGGCTAAAAAAACCCGCGCGCGCGTTCATCTTCTCCGAGCGCGCGCTCACCTTTACAGCGAGACCTTCGCACGAAGCATCATGCACTCCGGCGGCAAAGTAGCGGCAGCTCGTTCAAGGCTCCTCTCGCGAGAGCCTCTTCGCGCGCATATAATACTCGCACTCGTCCGCGCTCTCTCCCACTCCTGTACTCCCGCGCGCTTTCTTATACATGCGTGAAAAGTAGCGCGTACGCGCGGCGGCAGCAGCAGCCCGCATGGCGCGCGCGTTTTGTACACGGCGACGAGCTCTGTGCGCACCTCTCGATCGCCCGGAGCTCTTTCAGAGAGAAAGAGAGCTCTCGCGTTCATACGGGACCGCGGCGGTGTGTGTTGCTCGCGATGATCCCGATGATGGCACGCCGAGCTTTCCTTTTTCATCGCGCTCTCACGCGTCAAGAGAGCAATTTTCCATCGCACGCGCGCGTGGCTTTCTTTTTCCTTCCTTTCTTTCGATTGCGCTTATATGGGATCGAAAAATTCGAGCGACGATGATGAGTTTCCGGCAGATATGCGCGCGCGCGCGCACAGTGAATCACGGCGCGCTGTAATTGGATTGTCGATTAAGGATGACGTGTGTCGTCCCCGTGCACGCGCTGCTGCTGAGCTTTTTTCAGTCGCTCGCGAGTCTAGAACTGACTGTTATTGATGGGCGGCGCGGGTGGGGGATCTTTTTTTTTATTCTCGTGTATTTTGCGGCTCGTTTGTACCGGGCGATATGCTGGCAGTTCATTGTTCGCGGGACGATGCATCGAGGTATTCTATCGAATCGTGCGGGGTGGAATAAATTTTTGAAATTTTTATGCTCTCCGCGCCTCGGCATCCCGATGGCAGGCTTTAAAAGGGCTTTGAAGCGGTGTAACGGGACTGGATCAAATTTGAATATTGAGCTCCCACAAATTGGATGGTTAAAGTAGCTTTTTACAAGAGGGCTCTTTCAGATCAGCAATACCATGTCGTGTTTAATGTTTATTCATGTAAATCCGTTCTCAAATGGGGAAAATAACTTTAACAGTGATTTTTGTATGCATGTGCAAAGCACTTTTTTTGATAAATAACTTTGAGCAGACACACAGTAGTAAAGTTTCAAAATAATTGTGTATTGTTTGAGCTTTTCCAACTATAATAAACATAGTTTTACCACTTAATTTATTTTCAGTATTAATGTTGCGTATGTAATAACTGTCAATCAGACATTGTTTAACTTTTACCAAGTTAAAAAAAATCTAGCTGAAAAACAAGTATTTCTTCGAGAGAATGAGAAGAATGCACACCTTACTCATCTTCACGTAAGTGTGTTTATTTTCTCGGAATCCAGAGTTCAATTGCAAAGAAAACAATACTGTATTTAACTCAACTGGTTTTACGAGAAAACGTTAATGGATTATAGATCGATTCGACAAAGAATTTCTCATAAACTTATAAAGAAGATTTATCATAGTTGAAAAAAAAAAACCATAATACATATTTTTATTTACGCACAAATCAATTTTTTGCTAGATAACTTTCAATCGACGATATTTCTTTGAAACTCGGACGCTCTATTTACTCGAATTCATTTCAAAGATGCAGCTCAAAGATTTGAAGAAACGGAGGCGGAAATCGAAGAGCAAATAACATAGGTGCAGAGAGAATAAAAGAAATTCCTTCTGTATTACATCGCCTACACATTATACACAAAACAAGCTTCTCCGTCCCTTCTCTCCTGTCGATCAACAAAGACGCGGAAACGATCGCGCACGCGCCTGCTATAGTACGCGAAGATCGAGGATTTTCCCTCCCTCCTCCGCACCATCGCATCTCAATCCACGCAAACACACACACACATACACACACATTCGTCGAGCCGCTATAGCCGTGCATCCGCGTATACGCGGCGGCCTCCTTCGCGAGGGGGGACTAAGATTTCTATTTTCCTAATAAGCTTTCTCTCTTTCTCCCTCAATCTCTCTCTCTCTCTCTCGCGTCCGAGAGAACCGGAAAAGCCTCGCTGGCGTTTGACTCTATGCGCGGGGGCGATCGAGATTACGACTATGAAGCGAGGAGACGAAAGTGCGCGCGCGCTCGCCCGCTGGGAGCCCAGAGCGCATAAGCTTCGAATTTACGGTTTTAAGCCAAGGGGAAAGGGCGGGGGAGGAAGGATATTAAACGGATTTGGCGCGGATCGCATGGCATTTGCATCGATTATTTCGAAAGTATATACGAGCGCCTCGTCGTCGCGTTTCCCCCCCTTTTTCTCTCCTCCTTGTTTATGCGTTTTTACTTCGTGCTTCGTTTTTTGAAAATGGAGTTGCCCGCGCGGGAGTGAGACAGAGAAAGGGGACATATTCATGTTTATGGGATGGCTTCATTACTACGCGCGAGCGCGACACACTTTATGTTTTTACGGGCGCAAAGAGCGTTATGGAAATTTTGGTTTTAGACGCGCCATGCGTGATGCGCCGCAAGAACTTAATAAATTTCGGGAGGATGGGCTCGTAAAGAATTGTTTATTAGCCGCGGTTGAGTTTGGATTTTGATAAAGTAACACCGCGGCGTATTTTAGTTCCGGACGTGAACCGTGACGAGAAATAAAGACATCACCATTATTAAATGACGCTGCAGTGTGTGTATATATAGGAAAATTAAATAGTCGGCGGAATGGGAGACATTCACGTTATGTTTTTTCATTTTCCATGATAGCCATAGTGTATAAAGCTTTTTATTACAGCGTAATTCTAGAAAAACAAAGAGGATTGTAATACCCAAAGTGGAGTGAAAAAGATACTTTAATATTTTTACGTTAACCAAAATTGAAATTTTCATTCAGTACACGGGGATTACTTTAGCTGATTAAACTAGACCCAACGTCCAATAACGTAAAAGTTACTTAACACCTTTCGCAACGCGAAACTACACGCCACCGCTCAATATTTTATTTCGCCGAATCGGCCAAATTCTTTAAAACTCCGGTACGAATTGCATAAGCCATTCATCCACGCGAGCCAATGGCGCGCGATCTCTCTTTCTGTATAGCTATATATATATACATACATATATACAAACGCGAGACCGTTCCACTTCACCAAAAACTTTCCAAAAGGACAATCAGCGCGCGCGCAGGCCAAAGGAAAAAGGAGATCCAAGAGGACCGCGAAATCTCTCGCACACAAAGATCTCCGCCCGCGCGCTATATAGCTCTTGCGAAAGAGAGAGAGAGAGAGAGAGAGAGAGAGAGAGAGAAAGAGCGCGGCACATCGATTCCTCGCCGATGTTCATCTAATGCCCTCTCTCCGCACTGGGCGTCTGTCCAAAAAATCCTCACGAATATATACATGTATATACGAGCGTCTACTCGCACACATACGTGTACAGGCGAGCGATTGTTCCACGACGACGAAACGCGAGGGCAAGAGGGAGGAGAGAGAGAGGGAGAGGAAGATAAGGGTCAATGGACCCGGAGGACGTAAATGCAAGCCGTCGAAGGCTTTCTCAAGCCGCGCGAGCGAGCGAGCGAGAGGGCAGCGTTGTAGTGTAGTACGGGTTTTATTTTTAGTAAACCGGAAGAAGCGTCGATATTGATGCATGCGACGACAACAACGCTGTGACTCAAGAGAGATAGCGAGAATTGTCGCTGTTGTAATCGCCGGAGTTTTAATTCGCCTTTTCGGGCTTCCGCTTTCGCGGCTTCCGTGTTTACGTTAGGAGGTGAGCATCGCGTGATGCCGGAGTCCCGGTGGTCCGCTCTTCTGTGTATATATGTATATACACACTGAGCAGCTTTGTGCGAGGGCAAATATTTCTCTTGCTTTTCATCGCTGGTGGAGTACTTTCGATCGCCTTGTTGTTGCGGCACTCTATAAAGTCTATAGCGATGCCTCAAGTACGGATGTTTCTCGCCTTTCTTTATAGTTACTCATTAGACTATACTATGTACTTTTAAATCCAACATCGGTTTTTTCACTGGACTTGTAACTATATTTTAAAACCTATATACTTATACACTGCAGTTTTTACCTCAAACATTTGATACCTCTATAAAAAGAGTCGGCTCTCTCTTCCATATCTTTTCTACTTTACCTGAACTCCGACTTCTTTTACCGACCACGTAAACGGATTACAGTCGTAACTTTACTTTGCGGCTGACAATGTAGTTTTTAAGTTTTATATGCGCATTAAATAAAATGTTGAGAGGCAACCGCGCTGTTGTTTGGTTAATCCTCAATATTGCACTCGCATTATCAGCTCTTATTTTTCCATCCGGCTTAGTCCTGTTCGCGAAGACAAAAAAGTATAATTTCCCGGCAAAATCATAAAAATAAAAGTTTGTTTATCCAATCTTTACTAAATTCCCCACGGCAAAAACACTTTTATTCACGCCGCTACGTATACTCGTCGATACTCAGAGCACGTTAACACCTCCTCGCCTGCTATAGCTCGCCGGCGCGCGGGCATCGTCGGCACCACTTTACCGGGAATCCGAAAACCCTCGAATTTTATTGTTTCACGATCGAGCGAGATTGCCAAAGTGGAGTAAAAAAAACACGGTGAAACAGGCGCGCAGGTACTCGGCTGCACTTTAACCCGCCCGGGGCGTTTCTCACGTCGTCGAGTTCTTAAATCTCGTTCCTCCCCTCTCCACTCCGAAAACTCGCTCCAGTCCGGCCGGCAGACCGGCTGTAATTTCGCGAAGCGCATATCGTCGATCAATCGATAACAGCGTCGCGCGTGTCATTATACGAGTCTGGTCTGTTAATCGGCGACAAATTCGTTCCCACGCCGGGAGCGAGAGAGACGGCGAGTATTCTTTCCTGCCACCGAAGGAGTAAGTATAACGAAGGAAAAAATTTGCTCGGAGGTGTATTATATATATACATAGGTATAAGAGAGCGGGAAAGCAGCGACTGTCTACTACTCCTCCGCAAAAAGACGAGGAAGACGAGAAAGAGGTGGAAGAGTATAGGAGAAGCCGGGGTATCTCGAATTTCTCGAGGTTGGCTCGCTCACCGTGGCGGCAGCAGCAGCATCGAGCGGTCTTCGATCCCTTCGAAATCCAAGGGTCTGCGGCCGCCATAGCGCAGCTCTCCTCTCTCTCTCTCTCTCTCTCTCTCTCTCTCTCTCTCTCTCTCTCTCTCTCTCTCTCTCTCTCTCTCTCTCTCTCTCTCTCTCTTTCGTGTAGAAGCAGTGCCTTTTCTTCCTGTCGAGCGGTACTTTCCACTACAGTTTATGTTTTATTACGAGGGAGAGAACGAGAGAGCGATAGGCTCTCTCTCTCTCTCTCTCGCGGACGAAAGAAAGGGCAATGAAAACGAGAAGATATAGCGCGGAGAGCGAGCGAAAGATGGAGGAGAGGCAGAGAGAAACAAGTCCCGGGGACGAATGCAGGATACGCGAGGCTAAGATTTTACGAGCCCGCCCTCGTAACGTGCCACTTTATGCGACTGCTGCTGTTCTCTCTCTCTCTCTCTCTCTCTCTCTCTCTCTCTCTCTCTCTCTCTCTCTCTCTCTCTCTCTCTCTCTCTCTCTCTCTCTCTTCCAATCCTTCCGTCTTTATAGTTGGCTGTTTAAAATGTTAGTTGTGAATCTTGTTGTTCACCTTCGAAAATTGTTACTCCAAACCTTTCGCATAAGTTACGGCGCGATTGTTGCGTGTCGTATATTTGCTTATTATTTATTTTCTTTCGCGATATTTTTTTATCCGACACTTCTTGCAGCTTCGCGAGACGAAATTATTTTCAGGGCCGAAATAAATTACCGACTTTTACACCTACATCCCTCGCTCTAGTCTCTTTCTCGCCCTATAATTTATCGAATAAAAAAAAACCCTTTATAAGGATTACAGAAATATGCTCGCGAAGCATAAAGAAAGAAAATATTTATATTAATTTTCCTCGCGAGCTGAAAAAACCGGTATACGTCGTGAGAAATAACAAAATAAATGTAAATTATTTCGGACGAATACGTTGCCGAATAGAATGAATTTCTGCACTATTTTCACAGAGTTTCGCCAGCAGGCAAAGCGAAAATGCATGCAGAGCAGGAAGAGCGCAGCAAGTCTGTTATCATTTTGTGGAGAAGAGAAACACGCTGTCAAAATTTAAATTACATCAAAATTCATGTTGCCTAATATTAATATAACAATTTGCACATTAATTATTGAATAACAGAATGTTACTTTAAAAGTTTAAAAGATCGTGTCCTTAAAGAGTTAACTAAAAGTAATTTGGTATGCTAACCGATGTACATGAAATTAAGATTCCCAATACGTGATTTTGATTAAGTTTAATTTGAATGCAAGACCAACCTCTGTTTGACTGTGAACATTTTTATTGTGTGTTCAAGACGCGAGGCCTATTTGAATCATAATTTCAACGCATTGTCTATATTATATTTAAGCAGTTTCGGGTTAGACATGTAATTTTGAAGCAAAATAAATCAATATAATTTCAGAGTAAGTATATAAATACGATATTGAAAATTACCTTGCTTGCATATTCTATACGTTTATAATCTAGCAATATTACACATCATATTTAAAGACTTTCTCAAAAACGCATGTATTCGATGAAACGTAGATAAAATTAGTTGCATCGTTAAATTTCCAGAAATAAATAACAGAAAATATAAGTCCGGTTCATTTATGTTAATTATGCAGTTTTACGACTAAATGTTTCGGTTTTTCCATTCACAAGTCGGCGAATAATTGAAGCCTTCTTCTACTTGTGAGAGTTGCAAGTATAAAATATTTTTAATATCCAATATGAGACGTTATGAACATTTAAAGGTCCATAAAATTTAAAAAAATGTATTGCTTTCTTGAAGAGAAAGTTCCAGTTATACCGTTGTAAATATGATTTTCGTGGTTGAGGCGTAAGCGGAATTTCTTCAAAATTACAAAATCACGACCATGTATGATAGTGTTTTTCAAAGAGTCGCATGATATTTAATTTTCAATAAAATAAAAATGTATCATATATGCTAATATATGTAATACTTTATTGCGTATGATGCAAACTTTAGATGATCTTAGAGACTTGGTAAACAAATGGCCCGCTGTAATAAATTGTGGACTGTATAGGATGACACTTAAATTTTTTATTACACCTATCAATTTGGAAGCAAAAGAGAACTGCAAAAATACAAGAAAATATATATTACACCTTTCAAATCATTCGCGTTTTGACCAAATCTATTTGTGTATAGCAATTAATTGACATCAATGTATGTCAATGCCTTCATTAAAAGAAAAAAAAGTCACTCTTACCATCATTAAAATCTTTCTTTGAACTTGTACGCTATAATGACAAACAACTATGTGAGGTGGTATTTTAATTATACGTTTCTCCCTTACGTTAAGTGACTTATGAAGAATTTATTAGTAATACACATACGTATGAGAGAAATGCGAACGCACGTAAGCAAAAGAATAAAGAAGAAGATTTAATAATTTTTTTTTTTTAAGATGCAACGTGCAATTTTTCCCTATAGCACGCTACTTTGGCTCGCTATTTATGAACCTGTAAATCAAGCAACAGTCGAATCAGATGCAACAAAGAGCATTAATAAAATTAAAACCGCTCTTATCGCGCCAATAAAACTCGGCCGCGCAAAACAAGCGAGAGACAGAGAGAAGCGGGCAGCGCACACGTTAAGGCCGATTAATAACGATCGCGAGTGTGAGAGGTTGAGCGAGTACCTCTCGCGAAATCATACCCGGCCATCGATTCTCTCCGCTAAAAATCCTTTATCTTCCCCTCTCTCCTCTTCCTCTCCTTCGTACGCCGACAACTCGCGTCTTACATGCAGCACACACATGCGCGGACTGCGCTCACGCACTTCCACTCCCACATCCTGCCGACGGCGGCCTCCTCTCCTTTATCATCGCGTCGCTTCCCCCGGCCGCCATTATTATTTTCCATCTCCCTCCGCGTTTTCTGGTCCGCTGCCCGTATAGTTGGCGCGAGCGAGCGCGCCCGGCGATCGTAAGTCTTCGAAAGGGCTAACGAGAGTAGCGCCGCGATCGATTCGAGGTAGACAGCGCGGGCGACTTACCCCTCATGCTTGCGCCCGCGTCTTATGCGCCTAAGAATCCGATTACGCCTCGCTCTCTCCTCCCCCTCGCGTTTTAATTCCTCGCGCGCCGGACAGCAGCAGCAACAACAGCGTCCGATTTTCCCAGTCCCTTCGCGTGGCAGAGCTTATATATATAATGTATCTGCCTCCCTCCTTTTCTTTATAGATATAGGAGGAGGAAGGCAAAACCTTGTAGTTGTAGATACAGCGGCTACACGAGAGCTGCCGCGTAAGCGACTGACCGGAGGAACAGCGGAAGACTCGATGACCGTTCGTCATGTCTTTGGCCTGCACGGGTGAAGAGTCGCTGTGTAGACGTCCGCAAGTGCATTCCAGCGCGAAGTTAACCTTATATTGGCAGGAGGGAGAAGGGAGAGAGAGAGAGAGAGGGAGGCGTAATACCGAGAAAGTTTTTTCTCCTTCTCGTTAGTGGCGCGGATGCTCTGATGAAGCTCTTGATCAAGAGTACACGAGAGCAGTTTTACGAGCCGTTTTTGTCCCGGTTGTTAAAGGGCATTTTTTGGCATTTTAAACGATGTTCGCGCTCTTATCCAAGGTTGTTACGAGAGATTTTATTTTAATTTTGCTTTTTTTTTCTTTTTTTTTATATCAAGCTTAACGGTAAAAAGGGAATTTTATTAAGATTGTCAAAGATAATGAACCGCATAATGAATCAGTTATTAAATTTATTATTAAAAAAATTATGAGAGTCCTGCCAGGCTTTTCTGTTATTAAAATCATATTTCAAAATCTTTTTATCAGATATAAATATTCTCAGGAAATTAAACCGATACTGCGCACAGGGCAACGCTCTCGTGTCATTCAAATTGCATGTGTTTCTCAGAAAAATCTATACTTTGTCTTACATAAAATTAATAACCCATCATTGTCTTGCTGAGTACATGTTCATGAGACAGGGATAAACTGTCCTAAGCTCCACCCCAGTCCTTCTTACGGCGTGCGCAGTTAAAAGTCTGAATTAGAAAGTGCGCATCATCCTAATATGGTCAACTGATCGTGAAAATTGTAAATATGTCATTTCCTTAATAGGTGCGTACGTATATATCGGGAACGCTCATTAGTTATTAAATAACTTTGGAAACTTTGCTCAGCCGAGTGTAATATAATTACTTTGACCGAGCCATTAGTTCAACTTTTATGCGAACTTTCTTTCGCGACGCAATAAAGAGGTACAGATAATATATATAGGTCTATAGTCGAACAGATATCTGCTTTGTGTGCTGTAAAATTAGTCGCGTAAGTTTGTTTACAATAAATAAGGATAAACAATTTTAGACATTTTCTCGTAAAGACAATTGAGACTGGAAACAATCACTTTCTTAAATTCGTTAAAGTTCTTAAATAATTAAAACGAAACTATTTTTACGTTGTTACGTTTTACGAGGATCTAGCTGCGGTCATAAATTTTCGTACCTCCTTAATTAATGGGTACCAGATATCTCTGGTTCCTTTAAATTGTACAAAGTCCAGAACACCAGCGGCTGGACAATAGAGCCGAGCATCGGGCACGTGAAAGAAGCATTTTCACTAATCTGGTAGTCATCACCTTCTCGAAACCTCATTAGCCACGGGCGGCACTTAAAACCGAGCAAGCGAGCCCCTACAGCTATCTTTTTCGAAATCCCCAAAAGCACTGTACAGAGAGTGCGCGAAGAGAGGAGCACGGCTTGTAGCTCTCTCTTTTTCTCTCTCTCTCCCTCTCGGCTAAGCGCTCAACTCGCGCAGCCTTGAAAATCCTCCGCGAGAGCCGCGAGAGCCGAGCGAGCGAGCGAGCAGCGTTATACACACGGGAACGCGTTTCGCCGGTCGAAACTATAGCTAAAAGGCCCCGGAGGAGAGGCAAATATCCTGCTGCTCTCGCTGCGCGCTGCTTGCTTCGCTCGACCCAAGGCCTTACGTAAGTGTAAAGGACGCTCTCGCGTGGATGTGTGTGTGTGTGTGTGTGTGTGTGTGTGTGTGCTGTGTCGTGATCCTTCTTTCTCTCTTTTTCTCTCTTTCCTTCTTTCTCTCGTTCGTTCGATCTCTCGATAAACGAGCAGTGAGAGAGAGAGAGAGAGAGAGAGAGCGGGAGAGAAATCCAGTGCACTTTCGACCCCGGAAACAAATCCGATGGATTAGAGATTTCAGAGAGGACAATGGCGTAGCGTCATGTGTGTTTTCTATGTACGTGCGTCTATGCCTGTGTGTCCATGTATATGCTACATGTGGGTAGTGGTATGTACGTGTGAGCGCGGGGCACTGTCCTGCGGGAAATACAGCTGAATTTTGTCGAGGAGACAGCTGCTCGACGTCGAACCGACGTGTATAACGCGACTGCGTAAAGTTACGTTTAAACGCGTGCAATGAGGGAACGAGAACGAGGTATATATTGCCCGTGTGGACTGGGAATTGTATATAGTTTAGAGCAGTGCCGTGCTCGCGTTGCGCTTCACCTTTGTTAAAATACTTTTTTACGGCTGTATAAAGTTACCTCGATTGATGGCACGTGTTTCGTAACGCTATCAATAACAAATGTGTAACGATCGCTTGACACACAGACTGATTTGCTAAACACATTTCGCGCTACAACATTTTACGCAACAAGGATAAGGCTATCTTTTTCTGCGAATGGTTTACGTAAAAATTCATCCACCTGCACACACACACACACACACACACACACACACACACACACACACACACACACACACACACACACACACACACACATATATATATATATATATATATATATATATATATATATATATATATATATATATATATATTACTTTTTCATAATCTGAAGTTTTGAGTACGTTTGTATAATCAGAACGTTAATTAACTGACTATACGCATTTAACACGAAAATTAACATATCTGAAACATTATTTTCGTTCAAATTAGCGGCTACCTACGCAACTTGTTTCGCGATGATTGCGCGCGCGGTCCGCGACTTTTAAATCAGTGTACCTACGTATATGTATATAAGGAACGTTTAACAAGTTTATCTAATAGCGTGTGTGCGTGTATGTGTGCGCGTTCGCGCTCCTGACGTCAAGGACTCGACCTCAAGGAGTTTTTTTTTTTTCACGGCCTGTCTGCGGAAGCGAAGTTTTTTCGACGCTATGGAATTAAAATTGTGCGCGGCGGCCTGCGGGCGAAGATCCGCCGCGACTTATTCCTCCTCGGAGGGCGAAACTTCATTAGCGAGCTTGAGACCTGAAAAGAATTTTTGTCGTCTGTGCGCGACTTTAGGGCGGCCAATAACTTTATTTACTTATCGCACTTATCCCCCGACAAAAGTTTATAAGAAAATCTGTTTTATGGCCGACCAAAGCGGTTTATTAGAACTAATAAAAGCCGCTTGGTTCTGCTAGTTCAATCGTACAGAATTGTTATACGATTGTAAGTGAAGTTGTTGTACTTACACCAAGCTTTATAAGGTTCTTATAAGATAATGACTTTCAAATTTATACACAATATAAGAACATCTACATAACACAGCTTTTAATATTCATATTTATGTAAATTGTTTTTAAATCGTGTGCATGCTGGTGGGATACATTTTATCCCAATTATGATAATAGAATACATGCCCTGTAATTGGAGCGATTCTTGTAATTATACAATTAAGAAGGATGTTTAATTTCCCCACGAGGGCATGAATAATTATATAACGGCTAAATTGTGATAATGTGAGCTACATACCATTATAATGCTACAGTTCTATACAATATCAAACTACAAAAACTGCTTATCGCGAGTGAAAAAAAAAACTTGAACAGCCATTACAAAATTCGTTCAAGAAACTTTCCATCGCTCTCGCATATATCTACAGATACATTCTATACAGCCCCTCGAAAGGAAGGTCCTAATCACAGGGCGAGCGTGCAAGAGACGGCCAATCTCCGAAGGATCCTTCGCGCTATATAGCGTACGTAGAGTTCCCCTCTCCGAATGCAATGACCTCACCGCGCGGCATCATCGGGAGCGTATCCAGTCCCGCAGGAAAATCCCCGCATCCACACACACACACATCCATCACTCCCCATACAAAGCCAAATCCAGACAAGAGCGGGAAAAAAACTGCAGGCAGGCAGGCAGAGTAAGTAAATACAGCGCGCTTACCACTTATCCGTCTCATGACTTTGGGCTGTTCGCGATCTCGGTCGCCCTAATCAGCAGAGCAGCAGAGTTGACACTATCGGAGTAGCAGCAGCTAGACACGCGCACACACACAGACACTCGAGAGGCGGAGGCGCCTAGGACACGGCCTCCTGGGCCGCCGAGCGAGGAGATTGGTAGCAGCAGCAGCAGCCGGTGGAACGTGGCGGAGGGCCAGTGGTCGTCATCGCCATCGTCATCATCACCGGCACAGCGGACGCGCGGCTGCGAGGGCCGACGGCATCGCGGAGCGAGCGCAAGTCCCGCGCGCCATGGCTCGCGCGGCCCGCACTTTGTCGTGCGATATATAATGGGTACCTCTCTCTTTCTCTCTATCCACAGACACACACACAAACACGCGCACTCGCACTCGTTTCCCTCGCTCTCCTCGCGAGTACGCGGGACTTGTCACTGCAGCGGCATGGGAAAAGCGAGCGAAGCTTTGTCCGCTCGCGCATAAACGAGTATACACGGAGCAAGTTATAGAAGCGAGATACAGCGCACTGGGCAGCCAGGCCAACACAACACACCACTCTCCTCCCCTCGTGTCAGTCTTCCTCGGCACAACCTTCACCTCTCGTCCACTGGTAAACAAAAACAAAAAGGTCGCGGCGTGCGTACGCTGGCTCTCGCCCACGTATGCGTATGACACGCGAGTGAGCGAGACAGAAACGCGCGACAGACAGATAGCACGCGCGCGACGCGGCGCGTATTGTATAGATACACACGGTACAGTATATATAACGCGGCGGAGCGACGTCCTGCCAACGCAGACGCCGAGCGCGATCTCTGCCGGTCCTCGCGGTGAGGCCGCGCGCGAGCGGCGCGCCGTGACGTTGTTCGCCGACGCTGGCGAGGCCTGCTGGCGACAAGGGGAAGCTGCTCGCTGGCTCGACTATTGGTTGCCGCGACGGCTGCTGAGAGGTCGCGCGTAGCCGGCCGGGCTGCTGCCTTTCTTGCGTCGACTACTACTTACTCTGCAGCGATATGTGTGTATCACCCATTGGGGGGTAAAGCCGAGACTCCACCTGGCTCGCGCGCGCGGGATGTATATACCTTTTGTACTGGTGTTGGGAGCGCTTTTGTGGGATCGGGAAAGGTGGAAACGATGGTTTGCCTGTAGCAGATGCTATTCTGATTTGGTGTCGAGTTAATTTGGACGAAATTGGATTAAAGTATATAGCAACAGATGCTTTTTTCGAATGAAATGCTATTTTTCTAGTTCTACGTATGTTTTTATGTACCCGCTTTATTAGTCATTATGTGAGTTATGTGTATTTTATTTTAGTTATAGAAAAAATCAATTGAGAAGAGCTTTCTTTTCAAGTCACATACTATTGCATATCAACTATAAACATTTGCTTAAAAATAATGTTCCCAAGTTTTATAAAGAAAATCATATATACATACAAATATTTCCTATACCGGGGAGCTAATAAAGGAGCATCGGAGATATATGTCAAAAAAGAAATTAAAAAATTTATTAATGTATAATAAAGAGCTTATAGAAAACTTCTCTAATGGAAGTTTATTAAAAAAATGTGCGAAGTCGAGCTTTTCTCGCATATTATAATTATGCAATGAATGACATAGCGTCGTCTCTATAAGTTTATGACACCTTTAGAAACTCGGAATTTAATTCTAGTTCGGTAATGCACCATTTCCTTATGAAACGTAATATGGGAAGTCAATTGCAGACTCCCGTCGCGCAAGAACAAAGAATGGAGTCCCCGTATAAAAAGTTTTTACGAGGGGAGAAATGTCGATAGTGCCTGTTGTTCGCCTTAGAAATCGCTTTCATTTTTTTGTCGCTTAAGCGACGTCTTGATATATGAAAATGTTGGCGATTACGTATATATTTTTTTGGGAACTGTCAAAATAATAAAAGCATGACAAATATTAGAGGTGAAAAAATTAATTTATTTAAAAGTAAAATGTATTAATAAATTGGAATTCTCGCCTTCCCATTTACAGGAGTTTCTTACAATCAATTTCATTTCATACGTATCGAACACGATGTAATTACCGAAACGATATATTAATTGCTTGCAGTGAAATGGCATCAACTATTATACCCACAGAATTCCAAATGTAAACTAGAAAATTAGCAACAAAGCCGGAATTTTCCCGAAAAACGAAAGGCCCGTAGCCGCTAATCATGAAAATGACAAAAGCTTTCCCCCAAATTAAAAGCATCAAGCCTCCCCGAATTCCCCGGGCACGATAAACGTATAGGCTGGGCGCGCGCACTCGCACACATCGACACGTTCAGCGCTAACGACGGAAAATTAACGCGTGCAATGCGCCTGCGCCCTCCGTATACAGCGGAGAAAAAGAGCCGCTCGTGTCTCCCTTCTCATTAGCACTTAATTAGAGCCCTGCGCGTCCTCAAGACTAAGTGGAAAGAAGGCATTAAACGGCGAGAGCGTGCGCCTCGCGTTCTCGTCGAAGGGACGATCCTCTCGCTGCTGCTGCACGCGGCCGGGCGGGTCCATTGTGTCCCGGTCGTCGGCGACGACGCGCGCGTTTTATCTCCTCCCTCCCTCCCGCAGCTCCGCCGGTGCGCGCCTCCCCTATATACCCGCCGAGCGGCCGGCGTTGCCAGATTCCGCACCGGGGGGTTGAACACGCGCGCGTAATGTTACTGGCGCCTGGAATATCATTAACTCCGGGAGAGGGGGATCGTGCGGGTGTCGTTTTTTTAAATTTCGCCCGGAAGTGAAACCCTTCGTTTCCCCGGACGGAATTATAATTTCGTGGCGATGTGTGAGCGACCGGCGGCTGATGGGCTCGGGATTGGACGATCCTCTTCAACGGTTATATCATATAGAAATTTCACGTGCGTATATATAGGGCTGGGAAAAGGGACGTACCTACTTGATTGCCTGGCTGATGCTCTTGAAACTTTCATGAGCGACGGCCATAACTTTGACTGGATAATCTTACCACTGGGATGCTGCTTTCATGTAATAACTTGACAAGTTTCATTATGGACTGCAGTGCAATAATAATATGTTCCATTATAAAGATATACTTGAAAATATTTAAAATACATAATCTACAGGAAATACCTGTTACACCTTTGTGTACTTTGCCAAATTTGTTAAAGGAATTCGTATAAAAACCCGTTAAGATACTCTAAAGTTATACCGTTAAGAAATCACAAGTCGCTGTTACGAGATCGTATTTCATTTTTAAACTACTCGAGTATCACACTTTTGAGTATCCGACTGTCCGTTATACGAACTCTGAATATCGGAATAATATCGGTTACGCAAATAAAGTGCTACGAAATTTTTATAAATCTTACGATTCTTAAAGCTGTATGGGTATTTTGAACATTTCGAGGGAGATTCTATATACGATATCTTTTGGTATAAGAATGACGATAATTGTCAAGATAATAAATTAATAATTCTAAAACAGAAAAATTAAAGATGAAAAACATTTGCGCGTGTGTACGTTCCTCTCCACTATATCAACGTACAATAAACCCTATAGAGCGAGAGAAGCGTGCTGCACGACGCCATACCCAAAGTCTACACGCTATCTCTCGCAGTGATGCAAGCACATCCATGTATATATAATACGCAGACACACTCAAACTTTTCTATATTCACTCGACTTTGCGTGCGTTATCGGTTTAAAAGTGCTGCTGCTGGCACGACTGATACGGAGACGCGCACGCGCGTAATATAGCCTTAAACTACATTTGCTTCCCCGCTGTACGTGTGATAGGCGGGCAGGCAACGAAATTTATTACGATCGCGTGCGCTAAAATTATCCGGCATTAGCGGCCGCTGATAGTCAAGTTCACGCAGTTTGCGGCGTATATATATCCCGCTAGATTCCGCTGTATTACAACGCGCGGTCGCGGAAAAAGGCAACACTTGCAGCCTGTTGAACACTTCGCGTGCGCGCGATATGTATAACACTTTTCGTACAGCACCTATACAATATTGATTCGTACGACGGTTTTTCGAAAAATTAATTTGTAGAAAGTGATGGCGAAATTACCGGTTTTCGTGAATCATTAATTTTAGCCGGATTAAATTAGATTATCCCGGGTCTTTCATCTCGCGATATATAATTAGCGTCATTAAATAGATTACGGTAATTCACCCTGTCACTTGTAAATATTATATATACTAATAAGTAACAGGAACTGATTAATATTATTAGAGCTCCTCTACGTTACACACAGTCGTTCATTCGTCCCGCGACATTTCAACCTAATGAATTTAATAATTACTTGATACACGCGAGTGTAAAAATTCCGTAATACGCGTATAATCTTATCGCTCGACGTAATCAGACGGCGAAGCGAGAGCAAGAGAGATAGCGCATCTGGAAAGAAAAGGGAGAAAAGCAGAAAAAGGCTCTGCACCGGCTCTCGGGGCCATCCATCAAGAAGAATTGACACTGGCTGCCACGAGATAGATAATAAGAGAAAAAAAGAAAGAGAGACGAGAGTGGAGTCGAGGTGGTCGTACACTTGGCGCGAGGCATTATTATCTGGCAAGTGTATATACAGTGCGGCGACGGCGGAAAACTGGTTGGTCTCTCTCGGAGTCGCGCCGCGGCGCAGTGTGACGGAAGGAGCGCATAAAAGAAAGCCGTAGGAAAAAAAGCTCGCTCTGCGCGCACGAAAGAGAGGGGAAAAAAGAACGGGGTCAACGATTTTCCTCTCTTTCGTGGCGGCGGCGGAGAGCGCCGCCTCGTCTGTCCGCCCGCAAGACTCTCTCCTGCTACTTTACACCTACAACTTTTTACTTTTTTTCTGCGTTTCCTTTTTTCTTACGCTGCATAGGTACATATATATACATAGTGTTTTTTGCTTTCCTGCTCCCTTTAGGAAAACTCTTATTTTTTATTCGAGATTCGAGAACCGATGTAGCTTTCTCTAGCCTTTCAGCCTCGTTACGCATGCAGCTATTGTGCTTTTGCACTTTATTCTTCCATGACGATAGTTTCGGTTACTGTTGGTTTTGAGCAAAATATATGTATTTTCTTTCTTTTTTTTTTTTTTTTATAAATGTATGTCTAAAATGAGTCGCCTTAGAAATATATAAAAATATTAATATTGGAGATGATGACTTCTTCGTATTGAATAAACAATCTATGATTGAATTATCTACATTATTTATAGTTATGTATATCGTGACATAAACACACATTTCAAAAACAAAGTAAATATTATATTAATCACTCGAATGCGAGATTAGTACTCTCCGCGTGCGAGTGTTACAATCATGATAAACATCGTTGCTCTTAATCTAACAACAAAAAGTAATCCCAACTTTACTTCCACACACGGCACGTATATTTCAATCGCCGCGACCTTTTTATCTCCCTTTCACGCGTCTTCTTTCCCTCTCTATCGGTCTTCCATATACTTCCACACTCTGTCCGTCGGCCTTTCTCTATAAGCCTCTTTTCATATCTGTCTTAGAGGCTTGCGCGCACGTCTAAACGCTGACGAGCTGGCGTGCGAGAAGCCCGGAACTCGACGTCGCCTCGCGTGAACTCTTAGCGCGCGGAGACGTGTGCGATGGAGAAGCGATAAAAAGAAGAAGAAGAAGAAAAAAAGAGCGAGTGAAGCCCGCCAAGATTAAAAGAACAAATAGGTGTGCGAGCGCGCAAGTATAACCGTTTAATGACCTCTCCTCGAAAAATCGCGACGCCGCGCGTTCACATACTTATATACATATAGTGATGGGCGAGCGTATAAGCCGGGTTGTGCAATCGATTTATCGCGCTGTGTATTACGATGTTTTGTCTGCTACGTGGGTTGTATAGATCTTATTTTTTTCGAGCTGGGGCTTTTAATTATGTGGTTGAGGAGAAAAATAAGAATGCGCTGCAAATGACTTTTACAATCCATATTTCAGTAGCCTGGAATTCATTTTCTATGAGTGGAATGCCAAATGCGAGCAGCGAAAATACAAAAATAAATCACACTTGACTTAAATTTTATTTAATAGTAATATAAGCCAAGCTTTATTTAGATCAACGTAATATCTCCTTAATACGTCGAATTAACTTATTTATTAGAAATATTAAAATCTATTGCAGCCAGTAACGATTGAGTTTTATCGTGAAATTAAATTTTATAAAATACACGGATCCTTGCATAAGCATTCCGTTAAACGTCGTAAAAAATTATACCTTCCTCGGCGGAGCCTTAAAAATAACAAAAACAATTCGGAGCCTAATCCTTGGCTCTATAGAAGCGCGGGCAAACTTTTTTAATTTGTCACCCCCCAGTAAAATTAAACATAAGACGCGCGCGTAGAGCCAGCGGAATCCAATGACTCCGAAAGGGGGACTCAGAGCGAGAGAAGAAAGCGGAGGAGTAGAAGAGGAAAAAAAGTTTCGACGCGCGCTCACGTTAAACTTACGAGGCACGTAAAAATAAGGCGAAGAAAAAAAGCCTGAAAGGAGTGGGGGAGGACCCTCGGGTCACGGCGAGCGACGTCGTCGTCCTGCCTCTCCCCGGGCTCCGGCACTAATTTCAATCTTAGTAGATAAAACTTCCTGCGCGAGCGAGGAAGATGCGCCCGCACACTGTCCCTTCCTCTTCCGCAGGTATATGTATATACACTTGTACGCGCACGCACAAATATAGCGTCGGCGGCGCGCGTCTCGCTGTAAAGTTAGAAGGCGGAAAATCCCTTTCGGGTCGAAAATTGACTTGTTGAATGCAAAGAGACAGCCGGGGAGGGAGAGTCGAAAGAAGAAGAAGAAGAAGAAGAAGAAGAAGAAAGAAGAGGCAGGAGTCCCGCTGCAAGAGGAAATGAGATGCAGCGTGCGCCCGAGGAATGACAATCTCGAGAGTTGGGTAACAAATTTCTCCTCGCGTGCGCGGAGGGCGGATAGAGGAAATAGAGAGAGAGAGAGAGAGTCGGACTGGCCGGGAAAGCCGGCGCGAGAGATTGAAACAGAGTGTAAATAAGAGGGAAAGAGCTGGACCGTGAGGAGGTGCGGGAAAATAGAGCGGAACCGAGCGAGAGAGCTAAGGAAATCGGATGTTTTCATTGAAAAGTACAGAGCTGCGATTGGAAACTCCTTTTGTGCCCTGCTCCACAGCCTCATTCTCATTGTTTTAGAGGAAAACTGCTGCTTCGTAACGTCACCTCTCCATGCTGTCGTATATATCTACGTCTAGATATCAAAGTGTGCAGAGAAGATGCAAGTAATGGTAATTATGTTTTTGGCGCGAAGAACCCTCTCGAGAATACATCTCCGTGACGTATATAATTACGTAACGATGACATTTACAATTCGATGGCCGCCCGCCTGTATTATACGGCGGGTCAGCTGTTTTTTTTTCTTCATCTTTTGATTTTATGAAATATGTAACGTGTACAGCCATAAATATTTAGAGGGTATTATATTATCATAAATATGTAACGACGCGAAGTGTATACGAGGCAAATCAAAGTGCCAAAAAGATTCTTTTACGAGCGTCAGAGAGAGAGCGAGTGTATAGGTATATATATGCAGTTAAAAGTCTTATGCGCGCGATGCAATATAACTTCTCCATTGTAATAAGATAATGATCGAGGAGCTTTAACGTCCATCAAATGACTTTCCAGCGCAATTAACGGACGCCCTGAAAGCCGACACTCCTATATAAGCAGCAAAGTCCATTCTTTTCACAGCTCATCAAACCATTTAACGGAGGGACACGAACGAGCTCGCCGGCACGCGGGGGGAAAAGGAGAGAAAGTAGTAGTCGTCCAATAGAAAATACGCGGTGTAACGCAGCGGCGAACGAGCGGGGAACTGCCGAGGGAGGTGTGTAACACCCGCTGATAAAGCAAAGTAAAAGAGGAGAAAAGCTGGAGAGAGAGAGATTATAGTCAGCCAGCTGAAACTCTTAGCGAGGAAAGAGCGAGGGTCGAGTGGACCCGAGTCCTCTCTGGAGCTGGCGCACTTTAAAGTCGGCCGTTTCGTTCCTGTGTCCCGCGGGAGCTGGCTCTTCCCGAGACCGCGGGATTTCCGTCGCGTTAACGTGGCGCTCGAGACACGCCACGGTGAACGCGGCTGGCGAACGGCTTTTTTTCGGGTTTCGAGATATATGCTGAGCCAAGTACAAATAAGGAGAGAGATTAGATATAGAGCGAAGGGAGCGTTGCCGCACGGGAAGGTGTGCGCTGCGCACGTGAATGAGAAACCGTTGCATTTTTATTGTACTTGCGATAAAAGCTGCAGTGCCTGCGTACGTGCCGCAGACATGTGGGAATCTTAAATGATTTTTATTGTCGCTCGACTACATTGACGTACGCTATTAATGTACGTTTTTCTTCTTTGGTTTGGGTTTGTATACTAAAAATGTTATAGAAGCTCTTAATAGAATAATATCGTTGCATAAAAAAAAAAGTTGCTAGAAATAATCAATCCTTTTATCTGTCTTTTTTGCTATATACGTGTTACATTTTTCTTCTCTGAAATTAACATAGATGCCTCATTTTCCTAAGAAGAAAGATCTTCTAGCTTACAAACAATCGCGTTGAGCGCGGAAGGAGCAGCCCAATTTGCGGCGCAAATTTATCGCCCCGATTTTTCACATCTCCCGTCCCACTCGCCGTGGCGACAGTCACGAGTCGCCTTCCCATCTCGTGGATCATTCAGCATTATATACGAGCGCGCATGCACAATTACTCCGTGTACGTATGTATACATCCCACAGACAAACAAACATTTCCCCGAGCGTGGAGAAATCGTTCCCTACACTCTATCGGAGTCTCGGGCCGCAGACGGTCTCGAAATTCGATCAGACGCCGCGATAATGGATATATGCCGCTTGCGTTGCGCAACGTATATATATAGTCACACACTGGGAGAGCGGCGCAATCCCCGTGCTATCTCCCTATCACGCGCGCGGGGGCGGAGGGAGCGCGATTGACGAATGCAGGGCGCACCGAAAACCTTACGAGCCGACTGTAGTAGTGCATATCATGCATATTCAGGCGCCGACAATGGACGGCGCTTTCGAAAGGAAATTTAGATCCGATCGCTGTAGACACGCGCGGGAGGCGACAAATTAGCCGAGGAAGCGAGAGTTATTATATACCCACATACACATCGAGATTTCGCGATATAAATTATACGATTGCGAAATCGCGAGCGCTGTACAAAGGGACAGAGGTATATACTGCTCTGCGCATAATGTCGTGATCTCGGTTCGGCGTGTGTGTGTGTGTGTGTGTGTGTGTGTGTGTGTGTGTGTGTGTGTGTGTGTGTGTGTGTGTGTGTGTGTGTGTGTGTGTGTGTATATATATATATATATACATAACGTTTTGTCCCTCGTCGCGCACGCCGCGACGCGCGCCCGATTATGAGAACCGAGGGGAGTTTGCAGGGCTCGCGGCGACTTATGGATTTTTCGCGAAAGAAGTCACGAGCTGATATTTCGCGCGGACCGAGCGGGTGTGTATAGGTATAAGAAGAGTTTTGAAATTCGCTCGGTGCGCGGCTTGTCGTGGCGGCGATCTGTCTCGCGCGCGGGCTCATTCTGCTCTATTACCTTATGGAAATTGCGCCGCATGTCTTCTGACTCTTGAAAGTACTGTGATTACGTTTGTAATGTGGTTGGGTAATGATTCGAATTTCTTTTTCAAAGTAGCTGAGCTGTATGCATTTCAAAAGACATCTGCAAGCTTATAGAGGGAGTAAGTGAACGAAGTTTCTCAACTTTGGAGAATCAGGCGCGTGGGAATGATAAATTGGTTAAGATTCATTTCCTTCGTATTCATTCCAAATTATTCATTGTGTCATGCTTTTGATTAAACCAAAATGTATATAATCTTTAAGATGAAAAAAATAATACAATGCAAGGTCAGTTCTTGACTTCGTCTGTCTTTAAAATACCAAATGGTATTGACTTTCTTTAAAATAGTGAAGAAAAAAAATATAGTTAATATAATCCTTTTACATCAGTTAAATCAACTGAAATTATATAAAAAAAAGTAAAATTAACTTTATTGTTAGTCAAAGTTACATTATATTTAAAATGTATTTCCTACTAACTTTGAAAAGCTATAAAATTCCATTGAAAGTACTTGAAGTACATTTGAAGTACTTTGCTTTAAAACTTCATTTGTCTTAAAGCTGTTTTAACGTATCAGAATATAGTGCCAAACCCAGTTTAAACGAAAGAAAGATTCATTCTTTTTGAATGCCTTTGTTTACTGACATCATTGTAAATAAACTAAACTTTCCCACTTTCCACTTAAATCAATTGCATGAACAGCAGAATTAGTTATTTAAAAATTGCCTAATAGCTATTAAAATATACACTAAATTTCCGAATACATATTTATCTTGAAGATTTATATTGATCAAAAATTCTGTAATCTCTGAGCATAGTCGCGTATAAACACAACATTATTCATCCCATAAAGCAGTTTTAATAGAAAAAACACAAGGTCGATGAAACCCGGGAGTCTGTTTATCTAATCAGGCATCTCGCAGCATCTCGAAGCCATTCGGTATGAGAATGCACCGCGTTATATAGACACCCCGCGGGGTACATATTTTCAGGGCGCGATATTTGCTCGCATAGGTAACGAGAGGTAAAAAGACATCCCCGCGCGGCGTGACTTGGTGGCTTCGAAAAAAAAGAAAGAAGAAACGAGAACAAGAGGCGGTATAGACGAGGCGGAGAAGGGCAACGAGCGAAGTGTTTATATTATGGGGCGAGCGCAATATCGGGGTCGCGCGTCGAGAGAAAAGAGCATCCGCGCGCCGTCCAGCCAGCGAGAGCGCGGGAGGAATAATTTATGGCTCGCACGCACGACCCTCCTTTTTTCACTCTCCCGCGGAGAGAGACAGAGGGACTGGACTTTCCGATTCTCTCGCCTTTTTTTCACCGCGCGATGATCGGTGGACGCTGCTGCTGAAGGAGTGCGCGCACCTTTGAGAGTGGATATTTATGCGAGTGCGTCCGCGCGAGGTGTATACACACGCGCGCACGAGGAATGTTTAACGATGACTCTGAGGTTCGCCGGAGCGATTTATGGTGGGAGAGAGTGGGCCTTTTTTTTCGTTGTTTTTTTCGCCGGAACTTGAATTTTTAATGCGCCGGATTGTTGGAACGATTAGTCATTGTAGGACCGAGAAGCGGACTCGAAAGTGTTGTGCACACACACGCAAGCGCGAGCGATGTTCGACTCGAGTGTTTCGACGTTTTTACCAGAGACGATGATGACCTTACTCACGATAAATATTTAGTCGGGTCGATGTGACATGGGTGATGTACGTGTGCTTTCTTTTTTTTTTACGGTGGTCTTTAATTGCGGGACTAGTTAAGTCAATAAAGACGTTGCGAATTTTTCGAGGGCCTTTTTTAATTTCAACTCTTAATGAGGACTCGGCCTTGTCGACTTATTTACGAACGAAAAACATGAAGCCGTGCGCTTCTAAAAGATTTATAGTTTATAAATTATAAATATTTTTTTTAAACAATAGACGTGTCTAGTCGAGGCATTTTGTAAGTTTACGTAACTCGCGAGTGACAATAGATTTTTAAAAAGCGGGCGTAAAGCATTAAATCATAACCTTGTAATTAAAATTGACGGCTTGAAAGAATTTCTATTCGCTTGCAAGAATGGATATTTTTAGATGATGGAAATCTCCTTAGGGTTTTAAATTTATTGATTATTAGACGGCTGCTTTCGAAACATACACACGTGAAAAAGTCCGAATTGAAAATTGATTTAATAACTCCGAATTGATAAAAATTGTTTTTAAAAATTTCAGAGCTGACATAAAAATGTTGCTACAGCTTTCTCTATCAGATAAAATTTTTAAAATAAACTTACGTTTGAATCTCATACGTATTCGAGGCAATATAAAACTGCGCAATGCAATAACTTGAAATTTATGCTATTACATCTACGCTTTAAAGGAAAGTTTTCAGCCACTTACTCGCGAGAGTCCAGGAAAACTTTCAACTTCTTTTTAAGTGTACTTTAAGAGGCTGTTTATGTTCGTTTATAAATGCATTACTCCGGCGTATAAAGTCGACCATTTACAAGGGAAAAGCGCTCTGAAAACTGCGTTTTTCCCCCCGGCTGATGCAACTTTAACAAAATTAATCGCTTACGGATCAAAATATAAACAAATAAATCGCAATTTCTTTTGTCTGCTAAATTACCGACTGTGCAATCGTTCACTATATTTTCTTCCGATCCTTTCAAAACAATCTTTACTTTCAAGCGCGCCCTCTCTCTCCAGGCAATTAGTTCGAGCGAACAAAAAGAAAGGCAGCATTAAAAAGAAAAGCTGGGAAAACAAGAAGGAAGGAGGCGGCGCGCGTGGATGACGCCATAACGAGTCTCGTTTGCAAAAAGAGAGAGAGAGAGAGAGAGAGAGAGTAGGCAAAGCTCAAAGGGCTCGGTCGAAACGACAAACGCGCGCGCGCGTCGCTGCGGGGCTTGCCTTCGCCTCTAGCTCTCTGCGTTTCAATAAGTCGCGCGTGCGCGTCTCCCCCTCGAACAATACAGCTAATTAACATCAATTTTCAAAGAGCGCCCTGCGGATTCCTTCCTGCGGCTGCTGCTGCTTATACCTACCAGTATAGTAGTAGTAGTAGTAGCAACGAACGCGTGCGAGGCAGCTTTAAAACCGAGCCGATGCCGCGCGTAGACGCCCAGTTAAAGCGAGCTTTAAATGTTTCTGCCCGAGCCGCTGCGTTTTCGTACATGCAAATGACTATTCCCAGAGGCTGGCGGATAAATCTTTCGATGGGCTGTTGAAATTACAGCTTTGAACCTTTCGCAGGTCCATTTCGTGGTTCTTGTGCAAAACGTATATGTATATTTTCTTTAATGAATTCGTGTGTTGCCCTGCATTCAAAAAATGTGTATACTTTTAAATAATGCATTACGTTGTTTGAGACAATAAAGCAAGCTACGAATAAATTTTAATACATACGAATTGAACTGGATTTTATTCATACTTTGTGGGTATATAATTGAAAGTTTTTCGATAAATGTGTATAATAATATACTCGCACTTATCATTTTTATTAAAAACTTCTATTATAATGTAAAACATAGTAAATTAGCACGACCGGCGACGTTTACCAGCCCCCACCGTGATTGCACTTTTAAATATCTTGCGAAAATTGAAACACGTGACACTGCACAGTTCACCCATATGCGTAGGGTGACTTCACCAGTGAAGGAACGAATAAGGAAATTGTAACTTTTGTTATTTAATTAAGTGGTTTAAAAATGGATTAAAAGTAAAACCCTTTTGAAATTTATATTCTAAAATGTTCAAACTTTACGTCGGTGAGCAAATTTTGAATAAAGAATCAAAGTAAAAATTTTATTTAATGAAAATCTGTAAATATCTCCTAAAAACACTAAAGGAACACGCAATCTTAGTATCTAAATACGTTTCACCAGTCAAGGAATACATCGCCAGTGAAGAAACACTTAATAGCGGCGATTTTATGATTTTATTCTTAACAAGATAATTTCTTTTATGCAGAATCTTTATATAAAATGAAATAAAAATTTTCAAGGATTCGAAAATTATCGTCATGTAGATAAACATTACATAGAAAGCTTGATATTTTCATATATATAAAGAAAATGTTCGGTGACTGTTCCAATACTGGTGTAGTCACCCTATATTCCTCGTAGCCTGAATTCGCTGCATCCACGCAATGCACACGTCATCAGCGTTCGAGGAAGCCGCGCAGCTCTGCGGAAGCCCGCACGGCCGCTCGCGCGCGCACTCCTTTTAATTGCCAATCGCGTGCGATTGCACGAATTGAAATCAGTCGTGAATTCGCTTTGTGGCGCTCATATGCGCGCATGCGCGAATGGACTAAGTGTCGAGATGAAAGCGCCTCGCGCAGATAAGCTCCTCTTCATTTTACCGCCGCCCGGCCAGAGATGCGTTATATTTATATATGTGCAAAAAGAGGGAGAGAGAATAACAATGTAGAGCAGACAACGCGCGGCGGAGCAGGATAAAAAATGAAATTTAATTAAGCTTACACTTTTTCTGGGGCCCGAGAGAAGAGCTCTAATTAAAAGATATTAAACGAGATGTAAGGGTGGCCTTTAAGCGGCGAGGATGACATTCGAATCATTGGCCTGGCGAAATATTTGCTTTTAATTAGCTCGCGGCTTTTTAATTAAATTTCCAGCCGATTCTAATGCTCAGCTGGATTTTATTTTTCCAAGCTATGAATGCGCGTTTAATCGGAATTTGGCAAACTGAATTTTTTTTGTAGGCGTTTGATATTTTTACAAGAGCGAAATAATAATACAGTATATCATCGGTTGGGAGGAATAATGCCCTAACTCGGAGTCAGCTTAAAAGCCCTCTATTTCAGCGTTTTCAAAAAACCCCTAACTCGGCGAAGGTTTCAAAAACCCACTAACTAAGGAGCTTTTTTTTCTTCAACTTTGTAGTGGCAGCTCTGCAGGATTTAAATATATACGATTTCTGTATAGTAGACGCGATTAAAAATTCAGAAAAAAATCAGAATCGATACTTTAATACCGCCTTTATTTTGTGTCTGTCCATAATAAAAATTTATTTCTGTAAATCAAATTAAACTTAATTTAATAGTTTATAATTTACTTACAATATTATATAGTTTCCTTGGTAGAAAATAACCCAACCAAAATAATGACTTATCTACTAACTGTTGGTCAATTTTTTGGGCCAACCAATAACAAAAATATTTGCCAACGCTTAGCCAATGGTTGATGAATTATCTATGATCAAACATTTAATTTGTTCCGAGTGGCGGATATTGGAGTCTAGGTGATGAGTAGTTTTTCGCGTCTAGGTATCGGAACGTGTGTAATGCGTGGTCTACGTGTTCAGGGTGGCCGATGATGCAGTCTAGGTGGTGCATTGCCTAGACTGTAATATTTATGACACAAATAAGCCATTCATTTGCGCCAAGAAATCAGTTTTTTCAGTGCAGCATTCGTTGGCTCACCGCAAGGATTATTCAGTAACAAAATAAACGGTATTTATTACCAACTATTGGTTAAACTGTTGGTGAGCGAATGGCGAACGGTTGTGACTATTTTTACCAGGGTTATGTGTTTCGTTTAAACGATCCGCCTTAAAATGTGTTTATCGACAATGTTATCAATCATTGAGAAATATGCCTATGAGAAATATTTAGATGAACTATAAAATTAAGTTTGATTTGATTTAAAGAGATAAATTCTTATCATAGCACAGACACAAAATAAAAGCAAAGTAATCCTACAAAGCTGCCACTACAAAATTGAAGAAAAAAAAACGTCCTGAGTTAGTGGGTTTTTGAAATCTTCGCTAACTTAGAGTGATTTCGAAGTATTCGCTGAGTTAGGAGGTTTTTGAAGCAAACGCCGAGTTAGGGGATTTTCAAAGCAAACGCTGAGTTAGGGAGTCTTCGAAGCAAACGCTGAGTTAGAGGGTTTTCGAAGCAAACGCCTAGTTAGGGGGTTATCTTAGCTATCGATGTAGAGTAATTAAATCGTGAATTTGCTCAAATTAATAATATTTTATAAGAATCACTGAACTTTTGCAAATCTTTTACAAAACATTTGTAATCATTAAATTCTGAGTATTGTTTTTAAATTTATCACTTAATTGAACGAATTCTACTTAAAATTTTTTTTTTATCAAACTTGTTATCCATACTCTTATCTGAGCTATAACAAGTAGGTTAAGATATCTAGGTTCTTCGTTTCGACATTTAAAAATTAGAAGTTATCATATTTTATCATTTAAGAAAAATATATGTAAAAATGTACTAAACAGCGGTATACCTCTACTAGAAAAGAATAGAGGGTGGGGACATCATATGGAAAATACTAATGGCGGGAAATGCTTAAAGGAATTTTTCAGTGTGCTTTTTATATAAACGGAGGAAAGGAGGAACTAAAGTTCACATTTCTTAAAATAAATGTTTAGAAACTATATAATTTAAAAAATCGTAGTGTTGATAAGGCAGAAATTACGTTTGCAATCTGATTTTTTAACAAAAATATATTAAGTATGTAGAAAATATTAATGGAATCGGTTAAAAAAATCTCTTAGTACCTACAGTATTTATATAAGGGAGGGCTTCAAATTTGCTTTTTCCAAATAATTGTTCAAAAATTAGCTTATTGACACTCCCTTAAATCAATGAGTTGGGTTCGAGAAAAAATAAAGTGGTTCAAACTGGTATGTGGTCGATTGAGGTACAGTAAATTTATTAATAACATAAACAAATGAACAAACTTGTCTAATAATCGGAAACCCAAACAACGCGTGTGAAACAATAAATTACGCAAATTCGAGAATAACAAGTTTCTCCAGAAAATCATTGTATCGCAGTTAGTCAGAGTAAAAGTGTCGAAAACTCGATACCGTGATTGATAATGTGTCGGGCATACGTGCTCGCGCGACCGATTTATCTCGTCCGATAAAAGCTCGCGGAAGAGGAGCCCACGGGAAAAAAGCGTATACTTACACACACACGTGTATAAGAAAGCCAGGCTGTCACTCGTCGAGCTATCGCGTAAAAATTCCAACGTGTTTACCAATCGCTTCACACACGGTGTATGTGCGCGTTGAAAGGTCTTTTCACGTGGACAATATAACGGCGTATATAACGCGCGCTATACTTGCGCGGCCTTTGAACGCGTCCGTGAGCGCACTGAAACCGGGAAGGAGAAAAAAGGAAAAATTAAAGAAGCGCGCGCGATACGTATGGCTAACGCTCGCGGGGAAAGAATAGCCGCGGGAGGGATGTGCGATGATCGAACGAGCGCGCGGCCTCTTCTTGCAGCCACGTGCGAGGCCGATACATACGCTGTGACGACGCCACCAAAATAAAGAATACTTGCGCGGTGAAAGTAATTCAAGCGTTTTCGAATCTTGATTGGTTTATGTTTCTTTTATTTTCCAACGAAATTGTGTTTCTGTTTATTCAGAAGCGACTTGTCATTTTGTTAAAATTTTTAATTTATTTCAACTTACTCATTTTTTTAATAAAAATTAGCATAAAAAATCTATGGCTGTCTTTTTTTTTTAAATAATAAATTATAAAATGTGAAAATCGTTTTAATACTTATTAAAAGTTTTTTGGAAAGTGAAACGAATCGTTGATCGCCGAAGGTATATAGCAAAAGGGCCGAAGCAACCCGTTTTTGGGAGTGCAAAAAGTATTTGGCGATGAACCGTATGCAGTTACGTGGCCTCGATATTTCCCATATTATGACGCATGTCTCGTCAAGACTGCACCGTTACATTTTAAGTATTTTTTTCCCCGAGATAAAAAAGTCGCATGTACCAAAATATGTGTCGTGCAGTAAAAAAGGTGGTTCTCGTAAAAATATACCCGAGTGATGTGAAAAAAGTATGAAAACGTCGAACTTCATCTGTATAAAAATTCATTAATATGCGGTTTCTGACACGTACGAAAATTGGAAAATTTTCAATGATTCTGCATGAATCACCGTTTATAGGAAATTCGGCGTTTGGCGCATCGGTGACTCTCGCGCGCAACGACGCATTCGAGCCACTCGTCAGCCGAGCGCGAGACTCCGCTGCTTCCGATTCACGGGAGCCGAATTTTCCCTCTCGCGCACTTTGATACTGTCGACGCACATTCCCCCCTCATGCGCCGCGCGGAAAAGCTGCAGCAGCCAGACGTCAAATCGAATTTCGACTTCGACAATCAATTCGAGGAGATCTCGCAAAGACGGGACGCACGGTAAATAAGAGTATTATGAAGCAATGCGAATAAAGGAGCGCGAGAGGTAGGAGGGGAGAGAGAGAGAGAGAGAGAGAGAAATGTCTTTGAAGCCACATTTTCGGAGCTCCGTTACGCTCCGATTATCATCTACGGAAAAATCGCATAAAGAGGCACAGATCAGGCGCGCGCGTTCGCGGAATCAGAGTCGAGAGCGCACGTTTGGTATAGGCGAAGAATATGAGCATCTGCGCCTCTTTGACCCACAGGTTCTTTGTGATTGGCGCAATTTGGTTTTGCGAAATTCGTTTATTGGACTCAAATAAATTTTCACATTCTTATAAATAAATATACTCTTTAAAGTTGAATTAGTGGAAAAAAAACCACTAAACATTAGTGAAAATTGCTCCACCGTAGAATTGGGGAATATTCACTAATTCAACTTTAGAGAGTGTATATTATCTGAATTTGTATGATATTTTAGTTTACGGGAATTCGTTAAATTTTTGCAGATTGGATTTGGTGTGCAGTTGAATAATTCAAATTATTCTATACACACATAACATACTTGGGATTCCACTCAGCGTATAATGTATTTTGCCGGTAGGCCAAGTATAATCATTATCATAATATATTCCATTGGTTACTATAGCCAAAAATAGAATATAACGAAGGTAATTAATTTGCCTAAACAATCTAATACGAAATAAATGTGAAAAAACCTAGGAACAGACAATAACAGTTCTTTTTCATTGAAAAATTATTCAACGAAATGTCGTGGAAAAAAAGCCGTTGCTTTTTTCATTATATTTAACAATATTTACTTTAATGTGGTATTTAATGTAATATCGATCTTACAAAGTATTATACCCTTTTCCCAGGCAAAAGTATACGGGAGCATCTGGTTATCTATACAGTTACTTTTGACAGCAGAAGTTCCGCATCATGAGGTGGCGAAAAATCCCCGACACCATGCCGGAAGCATCATCAGCGCCTACAATCGACTCTGTTCCTCCGGAGCATCAAGCCGGCGGGTATAATATTTCACGACCGCAACCCTTATATACACCTACAACGGGCGCTCATTCTTCAGGTCGCATTCGATTAAAAGCGCCACCCCCTATAACCACGCAGCTACCAATTTGCCGCGTATATATACCAGCGCATACACCTCTAGCCAACTAGCGGCCGCATCTACACAGAGGGACGAGCATTAGCCATCTGTCGCGTGCTTGCGCCGTCATTTTTCCCCGTCCATGATCAATTCTCGCTCGTATACGGCGGCTCTACGTATACCTCCGCGGCTAATCGCGAGATCAGTCGTTCGAGAGGGAGGGAGGGAGGGAGAGAGTGAGCCAAAGGCTATATGTACACAGTCGCATCGAACTGCGACAAAGTGAGAGAGGGAAAGGGGAAATCGGAGTCGGAGCAGCGCACATATACAGCGGTATCAGGAAAACGTCGAGCCGCCGGGGCCGAACGCCATATCAGGGGAGTCTCCATGGCAACAGACCGCGAGCGGTTCTCTCTCTTTCCCTTTATGCGTGCCTCCATGCCGTGGTGTTCCTCTCTATAGAAAGACAGCGCAGCGCGCGCCACACCTCTGCGTGCACGGGGGTTATATATAGGTGATGTCTGTGTGTGTATATATAGGTAGGTGTGCGTGGAGAGGTACGAGCTACGGTGCAGGTGCACAGAGTTTAATCAAACATTGCGCGGGGACTCACCGAGCAGCGCTGGCTCACGAGCAGTCAAGCCGCCTCCGCTGGAGCAGCTCCGCACGGCTATCGCAGCGGCGGTAGCAGCAGCAGCGACGACGACGACGACGGCGACGGGGAGGACTCGCTTCTTGATCGAATGTTTCACCCCGCACCACCGCCGCCAGCAGCGACATTATCGCCCGCGCGCGGCTCTCTCTCTCGCTCTCCTCCTCGGATACCTTACCTCGTGTGCATCCCCTCAGGTCTCAGCAGTAGAGCGTCGCCGACGGGGAAGACGCGCGACGGCTTGTACCATGCCCCAGCGATTTATGTTAATTCGAGCGCAGAAAGAGGCAGAAAGAGCCGGAGCGGGAGCGAAGCGCCGGCAGAGGAGTGTATAGAGAGGCGGAGGAGAAAGAGATATCTCTGGTACGTGCACGGGTGCAGGGCGCGCGCGCGCACATACGCACACCGCGGGGTGAAAAAGGTGCGACGACGACGACGGCTGCGCAGCGCAGCTGGCTCTGAATATAGAGGGGGTGCAGCCGGCTCTCTCTCTCTCTCCTCCTTCTACTCGCGCCAGTGGTGCTGCCGCGTAACGACGCGACTCGCAGTTTTCCTATGCCTACCGCCCCCGCGCATATGTGTATCTATATATGGATCGCCGACTGCGTCACGGGGCTAGCTTGTGTGCTGCTGCGTATATAATATACCTACACCTACACCCGGGCAAACGAGCACGCGCGCGGAAATTCTGATTCCCCGTGTATATATTCACCAGTAGCGTTGTTATTATTATTGTGTACATGCGCAGCGCAGAGGGAAAATCATTTTCCTCTTTACGGGTTGTATACGCAGCTATTATGTGATCCTGCTGCGAGCCTTTTATTTCGCCTTCTCGTGATTCCGTGTGATTTTTTGGTGGAGAAAAACAAAATTAAGCCGACAAGGCAGTATATCACCTTTCCGTAACATTCGTTCGATGTGAATTATTGTTTTGAAAACGTGACCCTGATAACAACGACAAATCAACCTCATAAAGTAATCCGACAGGTACTCGATCTTATAGATATACTACATAGTCGCATGTACTGTCAATCTCGCACTTTTAATTTAATATAGATACTTGAAGTATAAAAGTTCGGAGTAAACCACTTGTTGATTTAGACTTTTATTTTTGGAACTCGCAATAAAATTACCGGGAAACACTAGATATATTTAGAATTATACTCTTATATTTTTCGTGTACAATATTTAAAAAACTTATGTTGCAATCTTTTAACATACATTTAAAAAAAGGACTTTTCGATATAACACGGGATTAAAAACCAATGATAAACAATAAATATTTCATATTCCTCGATTATCTTAGTAATATAAATATCGAATATTATATACAAAACTTTTTAGCATAAATTCGTCATAGATTCAATCTTCTACTAATATTTTCTTTTAATATTTACCTTCTAAATGCATAAATATTTGAACAAAATATGGTCATATACTAAATAAAACAGAAATATACTGTTTTTATAACGCAAATAAGAAACAAAATATCCTTGATTTTAATGTATGAATCTTAATATTATTTCTTCCTTTACCGGAAAAAGTATAAAATAAATTATGACTTTAATATAAAATAAAATATGTACTGCTTTTAATAATGAACATAAAGAAGAATATCCAAAATCTTATTGAAACTTGGATACGTCCTTTTGAGAAAGCGCAAGAGATTGGTAGGAAAGATATTAGATAAGTATTGAGAAAAGAATAAAGAGAACAATGAGCTGAAAAGAGTTGCAGAAAATCAGAAGAAAGTAATAATGGAGAGCCGTATGAATAGAAAGAAATCATAGGCGATGACAGAAACCATAGAACAGACATGTACAAAGAGAGAAAAAAATGCTAGGTATGTATAAAAACTGAGAAGAAAAGACATAATAATAGTGAAAAGTTGAAAAAGTATGAGCCTCTACATTTTTTAAGTAAAATTGAAAATTATGTATAGTCTTATTAATTGGAAGAGAAAAATAGAAATAATATCCTCCAAAAATATGTTCATAATAATGTAAATTCAAATCTTTTAAACAATTATAACTGAATTCCCAATAATTCTAGAAACAGCCCGGCATTCACGTTAGATTGCACTCATAGCATTTGATTCGACAAAAATAAAAAGACATGGCGCAATTCGAGGAAATCGATTTCTCGTAAATGATAGTTCGAACTGTTACATGACATTGCTGCAGGAATGCAATACAATCGCACGCCGCAGCCCCGCGCGCGCGCGCAAATGGGATTCGCGGCTCATTTTTCATCCTTAAAAGGCAAAAGAGGAGCAAAAAGGAGCCGATCCCACTCGAGCCACGCCAAAAAGTCCCGAGCTCTCAGACTTCTACCTCTCCACGCGAAAAATCGTAGTGACGCGGCGCATATCGATTGTCCCTATATACGTGTGTATGTGTAAGTAGCTAAGCTCACTCATATCCCATTCGCGCCGAGCGTCTTTGGCACTTCCTTCCTCTCGCAATTCATGTTACGGCGGTAGGTAAGTATAGCCTCGTCGCTGATGGATGCACTTTCCTGCGCGTCTTTGCTGGCGCTGCTGCGCATCGCAGAAAACGAAGCGAGTATGATGAGGGTGGCGGCTTCCGCCGAAAGAGAGTTTGTCTGCATAAGCGTCTGGGAGAGAAGCGGATCCGGCGTAATAACCGACGATGTGCTCGGGCAATATCAAGGATGAGGTGCGAGAATACTCGCTCGCGGGAAGGAAGTAATGCGAGTGGCTGAAACGGATTTCCATTGACGCGAAGAGGGCTAAATCTTACTCCTTGAGGCTTTTATGGAAAAATCGAATGAAAATCTGAGAAGGTTTTGGCAAAAACAGGTCTTATTTTTTTCTTGCAAAAATATATCTGAAAAATGACCTTTTTTGGTAATTATCAATATGACTAGCAGGCTTTGCACAGAGCTTGCATGATAATAGGATTATTTCAGAAGTTTTGGTTTAGTATATCGTCGACGCGACTGTCTACACCGTAAAAAGTACAAGTTTTGCAATACTAGCGGATTTTTGTGCGCGCGATGCGCGCACGTGGTCCTCTGTGTTTTCAACTTTACCCGCCAATGAGGGTCAGTTTTATCCATCTAACAATATCGCTGACCTCCAATTTAAACATGGCTGCCTCCAATTCGATACTTAATCCCGGTCTCTCTTTTATAAATGGACTAGCGGATTTTTGTGCGCGCGATGCGCGCCCGTGGTCCTCTGTGTTTTCAACTTTACCCACCAATGAGTCAGTTTTATCCATCTAACGATATGGCTGATCTCCAATTTGAACATGGCTGTCTCCAATTCGATACTTAATCGCGGTCTCTCTTTTATAGATGGATTTAAAATGATAGAAAGAAAATCAAAAAGTATAGCTCATAATAGATACAGATTTTGATCTTTCGGTTGTGCCGATTTCAAAGTTCCGAAAATATAAAATGTATTAAAGTTGACAGAAGGTTAAAAAGGAAGTCTTTTTTTTTCTTGAAAAATCTTTTATTATTTATAAATAATAAAAATTGTATTATTCGACACAAAATATATACAAACAACAAAAATGGTGAGTTGATAAAGTAATAGTATACCTAAAATAATTCTTAAAGAATATATACAATTCAGATTGATACACACATAATTTCGAACACTTAATAGAAAAATATTTTTACACGCAAAATATAACTCAGATAAATATAAAATTACAGTTTTTTATGTAGAGTATGCAACAGGAAATTTAACTCTAAAAATTTTTTAAAATAATTCTTTTTAAAATAACAAAATATTTTGTCAAGCATGACTCTTCAATTTATAAAATTGAATACCAATTCAGTAGTATGAGTTAATAAATAAGTTATTGTTTTATGAAAACATGCATCACATATATAAACAATTAGCTATTTCGGTTCCATAAATCAAAAATACTGAAACTAGCACTACACAATTCACAAAGCTTACCAAAAATTTTTTTTGCATAAAAAATTTAAGTAACAAAATTTTAATAATTTTGCGCTTTTTATGCTAATGAATAATTTAGTGGAAACTATTGAACTTTATACGTTAAATTAATTGAAAGTTTAATATATATATATAAAAAATATAAATAATTTTGTTACAAATAACGAAACTTATTCCATCCAATGCAAAACAGTCGCAAAAAACGTTAATAGCTAGTATTTTTGACTTAATTGGATTACTATATTGACTAAATCCAATCCTAATTCAATAATAAATAATTTTTTTTTATAAAAATGAAATAATTTTCATTCAATACAAAATGTAGTCACCAAAAATTTTAAAAACTAGCATTTCTGACTTGTTAGAATTACTTAGTTACCATATTAACTAAGACAAAATCTAGTTCAATCAATAAGTTATTAGTAAACAAGCTGAGCAAATTAGCAGTAATCGATAAGATTTAGTTTGTATGATTCACCGGTTACATGTTTAATCTCACAGTTAGGATATTGCAACATATTACTGTTTAGCCTTGACAAATATATTCGACCATAAGGCTGACAGCACTGTTATTTTTTTTACTTTTATATTAAATACATAATTATATATATTTATCAATAAATAAATATTAGATTACTCTGATGTACTGCAAATCGATTTTGGTTCATAACGTAGTTTATGTACGAAATCATAACTGTTTACAAATTAAAAAAGAAAAAAGTGAGATGTTTAAAAGCAAGCATTAATGGAATTTCATTTTGATTGGACTCCTATTAATACTGAATTCCTTAGTTTTTTCCTAGAGAGACAATTATGACTAAAAACTTTTATAACGGAAATTTCAGCAAATACAAATCAAATATTTTTATCTATTTATACTATATTTTCAAGAATTAATATTAAAAAGAAGCGATAAATACATAATATGTGTACTTGATTCGAGAAAGTGCATTATTCTAATTGTTTATTATGAATGAATGAATATTTAGTAAATTAGATAATGAGCTAAGTATAATTTTGAAAACATTTTTCATATTATAAACTGAATTTAAAAATATTACTTATCTACATAATTAATTATTTTAGACTTTTTTGCGAAAAGTGAAATAAATATAAAAAAACTAATTATTTTTAACAATAATGCTTCTTTTTAATATCAATTTATTTTGATTTATAGTTGGAGCCCATAAAAATATTTATGTGTATTATTTACTTTACTAAAAATATTTCTCTAGTAAAAATTATTGATATCTTGATTTGCTCTATTTCATGATATTACACAATTTCAAAATATAGTTTAAATAGATAAAGCCTTACTATTTATGTATAAAAAGAATGGATCATTGATTAAAATAGAAATCTACTTCTATATTATTTATTTTCATACGTGTTCACTTGAATATATGAAAATCTCATAGTAAAATGCAACGAATAAAAGGGAAAAAAAAGAAAATAATTTTAAAGAAACAAACCCCTTTTTGATCAGTCACACTACACACTAGCCTTAAATAAACAGCACAAACACACAGGCAAAACGCTGTTCATATAGTCTATGATCTAAATTAAAAGACTACTCGCTTTGTGATGATTATACAATCTAACAGTTCTCAGAACTTTTTGTTTAAGTCCGCTGTAACCGAGATGCGACCTTCTTCTAAGAATCGAGGAGACGGCGACAATAAGGGCTATGTCGACGAGGAAGAGGAACGAACGAAGTACAACGTGAAAAATGGTCGGATGCTACCGCTTTCTTCTCATACCTTTACGGTAACCCTTTCCAAACCATCCAGGATTTTTGGCTGTGGCAACTGTAGGTGCGTTTTCGTCAGTTATCATTATTTTATCAGAGTCATTTTGCGTTTCAGTGTCCAATGATTCTGAAGTTGAAAGAGGATCGGTCGTGACAGGATCACCATCAACGTCGCGCTGATAATAAAGGCAAGTGAGAGATCCTTCGTTTTCCATGCAAAAAGTGCAGGAAGGCTTTGGTTTAGGCGGACGATCTTCTTGAATATTTTCGCTCGCTGGCATTTGAACGAAGGGCGTATAAAATAGGAATGGCGATAATTGAGGATACATATACATAGGGGAAAAGGGCAAACCCATAGAGATAAAGGGTAAAGCGGCGAAGAATGGGGCTGGATAAGCGCTTATTGGTTCCTGCATAACTATTTGCGATTCACAATCCTCTTCTTCGTCTTTCTCAATTAATTCTTCAGGTAATACAGTATTTCTGTAAAATGTATATTTTAATTACCCTTGTTAGAGGGATTTAACGTTTTTTTAACAAATATAGCTATTCAAAAATAACATACCTTTCTGTAAAATTCATAGAAATGTGGTGATCTTGACCCTTTTTTGGTATATCTTCTAAAATAACTACATCATCATCTTCAACTTCTTCGATTTCTTCATCTTTTATTTCTTCCTCCTTTACTATATCTTCCTGAATTTCAGTGTTTGATACTGTTGGAGCCTTTAGATGAGGTTGTGATGTAGTTGACAATTCGTTACTTTGAAGTCTGATTGCATGATGAAAAATAGGATCTTTGCTACGATTATAGCTTGGTATATCTAGGCCCAAATGTGACATAACTATTTTCATGACTTTATCACATTTACCATTTATTTTGAGTACTGCGTTTTCATCCTTGGGTGTCCACTGGAGATTCACAATATACAATTGTGCTCTTTTGGATACTGGTCGGTCCATTTGCCAGAGCCAAGGGTACTTTTTAAGAACCTAAATTAAAGATTAAATAGTAGATGATAAAAAAATGAAATTCTTTACATAAAAATATAAAAATTCATTTATTGGTAAACACTTTATCTTATTAGATAAAAGAGTAAAAGTTATATAATGATTGAGTGAATTACAATCAAACACAAGCACACTAATGAAAAATAGGAAAAAATATGGAAACAACACGAACTAATATAAACAAAACATGGAGTTTGTGGTTCTCTTATTGTTTGTTTACGGATTTTCAACTTTCAAAAATACCTTATTGAAATATTAGCATTATTAGCATTAGTAAAATTAATTTGTTAATACTTTTAAAATGTAATAAATGTAATATTAGGATTTAATTAAATTAATAAATATTAACAGATTCAGCACCAAGTTTCAAAATTTCAAAAATCTAAAATCATAGTTTTATTTATACTGTAGTTATATTTTTAATGTTATTGTGTAAAAGGAATTATTAGCTGTAAAAGTGTTATTTATTATAGGTTTTTTATTAGTATTTAGAAATATTAATAGATTAATTAAAAACCTTTAAACTTGAGCCTAAACAAAGTATAACATCAGCTTGTTTGGAGGCTCTGCTAGCACCGTTCCAGTTGATTGGCCACAGTAGATTTCCACGTTCTCCAAAATGGACTATCGAGTCTTGCAGAGATGAGTTACATTTGTGACAAATTCGTCCAGTAGTATGCGCGTACCGCGCTGTTTTCTCAGTCACATCAAACAATCTCCAATATTCCCTCGATGGTTTACAAACGCGACAAACTTCGACATACATATTTCCATGAACCTCTGAGAGTAAACCTCTTGGTATACCACTACGTAGGTGCAACCCATCACAGTTTTGTGATACTACATGCTTCAAGACTCCTGCCTTGTATAAAGCATACAAGGCCATATGTGTTAATGTAGGTTCTGCTTGACTGAGATCGTGATTTCTGTTTATAAGAAATAGAAAACTATCATTAATAAAATATTCATAACCATCTTTACAGTAAAATTTGTAGGTAAATAAAAAAAAAAAATAAATAAATTTCTATGTTGATATATTACTAAATCACACAAATTTAATCTCAAGAGTTTTTAGGTCAGTTGCACATGTACCTAGTTATTACTTGATAGTGGTTTAAACATTTGAAATACAATCTATAATAGTTAAAAAATTACAATGGTTACTGACCCGATATCTTTTCCTTGCTGCATTCGCGTCCACACTCCATTAGTTCCTCTGTAGTCTGGAATGGAAGCAGCTGTACTTATACCTGCACCAGTGTAAACAGTTAGCGACGAAGCTCGACTAATTGCAGCTGCTAACCTTATACACTTTTCTTCTAAAAGTTCTGGTGGGTCTTCAACTTCTTCTAATCTAGCTTTTACTTTATCCCTTTTTTGTTGCCTTCAAATAATAATAATTAAATTATTTTAAATATTTACATATATGTATAGGTATATGTAAAAATATTATTTCTCATTTGAATGCTTGGTCAAACTATATTTATGATTAATAGAGTTAATTATAAAAGTGAGAATGATGAGTTAGATAATTATTATTAACTATTAGCTTTATAGAAATTTATAATTGATTGCCAATTTAAAAAGTAAAATTGATTAATTTTTTATTTCTGTTTTATCATTTCTGTTGAATGTGTCACAATTCATTTTTAGAAAGTTCCCGTTAAAGCTAATCTAATAAGACAACTAGAGAACCCTTAATCTCATTGTGCAGAGGTCTTTGCTCCAAAATGAATGAACAATGTAAAAACATATAAGGTAAACATTATCAAATTTCGCTAGTGTAAACACAAACATTGAAACAAAAACAATAACAATGCGAGTGAAGCACACCTGAGGTTTACTTCCTTGACGATGTCGCTGCACGACAGAAGAATTTCACACTCCTCCGGTGTTCGGCTCATCTCTGGTTTCTGCAGTATCGCCGTCACCTGTAACTCGTTCACAAAAATGAACCATTTGTTTACGCAGTCAGGCGCGCAGCTGAATGCTTCTGCGCGCCGTAAGCGCGCGATTGTTTGCGAGTAGGAATGAATGATCTGTAACAATGGTCTCACGCACTTCACGCACCTTCTTCACGGTGGCCGTCCGCTCGTCCTTGACTTTCAGCGACTGGGAGACGGTGGAGCGTCGCCTCGAGAGGAACTTGGTCTCGCCGAGTTCCTCCATCTTTAAGGCGATCCGTGTGAGAGAGAAAACGATGAAGCCGAGGGAAAGAGCGACACGCGACGACGGCTGCTGCACTTTTCAGTCGTCGTCGGCGACACTCGGCTCCATTTCTCCTCCTCCTACCTCTCTCACCACTCCTCTCTTTCTCTCTCTCCTCAGTCTGTCCCTCGACGACGCCTTCTTTACGTCTTTCTTGCCGCGCGAGTTCCCCCTTTCAAGGATGACGACTGGCGCGCGGCTCACATTTTGGAATATTGTCGATGCGCTCTGCAGCGCGCGCAACGGACACGGCTCGATGCACCGATCACCGTGCGCTGATCGCGCGAGCGGCTGTGTGTGCGAGCCTCTCTAACCTCAAAGAGGCGACTCGTTTACCTTAACGAACTTTTTAATCGATAAAACGCACCGCACAGAGACGAATGCACGAGTGCTAGTTGCCACAGCACTCGTAGCAATCGTAGCGAGTACCGACATTTTTTTCACACTCTCAAATTGGCCCGATGTGGCGGCGGCCAGCACTACTATGCGCTGGCGCAGTGCGCACTCGTCGCCAAAGATGCATTTGCGCAGTTACCAGATAACGAGACAACGGTGATAGGTATATTATAGGCATGTTATAGGTCTGTCGTCGCTATAAAGCTGCCCTCTACGCGGCACGCCGTGTTACGTGTAGAGGCAGCTTTATGAGCAATGTTTTGGTTGGCTGATTGGCTCTCTCACACACTCCACTCCTGAAAGTCCTGTCTCCTGGTCGCTGGACGTCACGTGGATCGCGGATATAGGCCCGCTGATAGGACGCGCGCCGTGTGCGTGCACACTAAATAGTCGATGACGACCTAATCTTAATTTGGCTGTGTTAAAAAAGACTAAAGCAATAATAATAATAATGCTAAGCCGACGATTTCGGCCCTCTTTTTACAGAAAACAATGACCGGCATGTCGTGCGCGTGTTTTTCTTCTTTCTTCTTTTTGCAAAGAATGTAAATATAGACACTTGCACAAGTTTATTTATAGAATATTTTCGTTATATATGCTATATAAAAATACGACCTTTACTAGCAATAAAAATCATAGATATTATTTTCAATTGTGATAATTATTTTTAAACGTGAATTGAAGAATAATGAGTTCCTAAAATATATTTGAATACCTACTTATAGACTCGATGAACCGTAGTTAAACAGTTGTTATATATAGTCTACATTCAATAATCTCTATTTTTGTGGGAAAAGATAAAGAGTTTATCTCTAACTGATATAGACAAACACTTTTCATACAACCGAATATCTTGAGCTATATAACAATTAATTGATTCTTTTTCTACAATGATTAAACACTGGATTGTGACTCCATCAGTATAATATACAAGTCAGCGATATCATGACTTGTCTACAATAAATATTGACTTATGTTAATAAGTCAATATTTAAATTAAATAGTTAAATTAAGTTAATAATTAAATTAAGTCGTTATAGGTACTGGTAGCATTTTTATTTTGTTGTAATTTTAACCGACATATATGCTATTATACTTGTAAATCGCGATTCACTTTTGACGCATTTGAATCATGAGTCACGATTCAATTATTTTAATACATTGAGTTAATTAACATAATAAATTCGCGATTAAATCGTCGATTGAAATGGATCATAGATTGGAAAGGCCGATTGAGGCACATCCCTCTGCTTGTGGCCCATGGATATTACCTAACATTTTACTTCGGGGTCTATATAGTTATGTAATGTAAAATAAAACACAAGAATTTTTCTCTTTTCTGCAACTTCTTCATTTTTCTCTTGACTGCAATTAAAAAATTTTCATGATTTCACTATGTACTTATCATTCATTAAGTACTTATATTTTCCTTCTCTAGAGTAACAAATAATCAAAAACCTTAATATATTTGGATCAGAAAATTAGACGACCTAAAAGAAATCGATATTAATATTAAAAAAAATTAAGATAGAAAAAAACTTTTTAAATATTATAAAATATAAATTGAACCGTATTAAATCACCCAAGTGTAAAATAAAATGAAGCGAAGAAATGTTTGAAGCATTCAAAATTTAGCGCCCTTTTAATAAACCCTGGGCACGTGACAACGTCGCATACGCGTACTCAGTGCACACACACAACTTAGTGTCCCTATACTCCTATAGTCATCGCCAAATGCTTTTAATTTTCTCCAGCCTCTCGCGCTGGAAATCTCATCTCCACTCGCGACTCATCTACGGCATATGGTTGCGCGCCAACTGTACCGAGTTTTGCCTTTTTCGTGAGTGTAAATGAAAAAAAATGTGATTACTTATAAGAGCGAGTGGAGCAAGCGCGATTCGCGAAATAGTGTTGTGATGCGCGCGCGCCTGTCCGTGTGATATGCCGGGATTGGAGCACAGCTTTGGCTTCCACACGAGTACATCCGCGTACGGCCTAATGTCCGATGGTGTCGCCTCCGAACAAGTGAAAAAGTTCTTTTTCACGTCGGGCAGAGCGTCATCGCGTAGTGACGACGAAGGCGACGAGGACGAGCTCCAGGAGAGTCTCGAAGTCTTTATCCCCGAGGTAAGTGCGCGCGTGGACGTCTCAGGAGCATCTTCTTCGGTCGTCGGATAGTCGCACGAAAAAATCCGTCTGCTACCGGTGTTACGCGCCTCGCGAGAATACGGAGAACAGAACGTGACGTTGTGGTTAGGTTTTGCTCTCAGCTCTCTCTCTCTCTCTCTCTCTCTCTCTCTCTCTCTCTCTCTCTCTCTCTCTCTCTCTCTCTCTCTCTCTCTCTCTCGCTCGCTCGCTCTCTCTTTCCGTGGGGTATAGACCACAGACGTATATACATCATCGTACACACGTGCACGCGGGTGTGGTTGTGGGGTGTGTACACTGAATGACTACCATTTATTCACATTTTACTAACTAGATACATGTAAAGAACATTAGATTTACATTTTATTTGGTTTTTCAGCTACTTCAAGCAAGCTACAATTTTTATACGTGGCCTTCGGCTCCAGTTTTAGCCTGGTACTTGTGGGATCATCGAAAGGAACTTTCTGGCAAACGAGTTTTAGAACTTGGTTCAGGTAAAAAGTTATTTGCATTTTTTATTATGTCCAATATAGTTTATTGTATTGTTACTAATAATATGCTATCTTGATTAGCTTACTTGTTTTTACAAAAAAATTTTATAAAAGTGAGGTATTGTTGTAATAAATGACAATACATAATTGCTTTCATTTTCCTAAGAATTATAATAAATTTCTAGTCTATCAATGTTTCAAGAATATGTTTTGTATGCATTAGAACTTGTATGCATGAAAACATTGATATTGATTATCAAAACAAATATATTTCATTAATATATTTCATTAATATATTTCATTAATACTTGTGTATAATTCTATCATTTACAAGATTATCTTTTAAATTATATTTTAAATGAAAAATTATGTAATCAGTCTTTTCAATCTGTAATTTTAATATCAGTTTGTAAGAAAATAGATTATTTTTATGTAATTTAAATAATATTTTAGTTTTTGTGAACTTATTTTATAATTTATAACATTTAAGCGTGTTTCGTTAAGATCCTTATTGTTAGAATAAAGTAAAAATATCAATACAAGGCTCTTATCACTACTTTTTTAGACAACTATTTTATTAAATATTTACTTTTTATTTATTTAGACAATAATAAATTAAACAAAATTAATATTTAAAATGTTATTTTAATTTTTGAAGAATAAAGCCTAAATATTAATATAAATTTTTAGGTACAGCCCTTCCTGGAATAGTAGCTAGTAAGTGTGGAGCTTCTGTTACACTTAGTGATTCTGCAACTTTACCTAAGAGCTTGCAACATATAAAAAGAAGTTGTGAATTGAATGGAATTCTTTCTCAAGTAAAAGTTGTTGGCATTACTTGGGGTTTTTTTTTGTCTAACTTATTCACTCTTGGACCTTTAGATCTTATACTTGGCTCAGATTGTTTTTACGATCCTTCAGTCTTTGAAGACATTGTTGTAACAGTTGCTTTTTTGTTAGAAAGAAATCCAGCTGCAAGATTTTTATGCACTTATCAAGAGCGAAGTGCTGATTGGTCTATTGAACATCTATTAAATAAGTGGGGCCTAGTTTGTTCACATTTATCATTGACAGATCTTGGAAAAGATTGTGGACTTGATGTTAATGAGTTAATGCAAGATCATACAATCCATTTGTTAGAAATTAAAAAAGCTTAAACTTCGACATGGAATCAAAAATTGTTCAAACAATTAAAACTCTTTATGTAAGCAATTTGCAGTGGACAGTAGGAACAAGAGAGCTCAAAAATTATTTTTCTAAGTATGGTCCTATCAATAATGCTAATGTTGTATTTGATAAGAATACAGGTTTGAGCAAAGGTTATGGTTTTATAAGATTCAAAGAACAAGAATCACAACAGTCTGCACTTGAAACAGAGGAACATCAGATTGATCGTAAACGAGTTTTTGTAAAGTTCTCCGATAACTAAATTTTTTTTACTGTAGTGAAAATAGCAGCAGACTTAATTAAATATGGCTGAAAGTTTAGACTTTGAATCTTCGGATCTTGAAGAAACATTTAACAGTGCAGCATCTCATCTACAGTCTCTAGCATCACAACTAGACACAGGTCAATTGTTGGGTTTTTATGGACTTTATAAACAGGCTACTTGTGGTCCTTGTGACACACCAGCACCGAGTTGGTATCAGATGCAAGCTAAGCATAAATGGGAAGCTTGGAAAAGTTTGGGAGATATGGGCAAAGAGGTGGCAATGGGAAGTTATATTCGTGCTGTGGGAAAACTAGATCCTAACTGGGAAAAAGATACACAATCAAAGTCAAATGCTTGGGTAGTGGTGAGCAGACTACCTAATACAGATACTGAATTAAAAGATATTGATAAAACTCTTCTTGACTGGGTAAAGGATTGCAACGAAGAAAAGGTACGGCTCTTTTTGTCTCGACATAAAAAGGATATAAGTGTGAAAGATGAAGATGGTATGCTCCCAATACATTGGGCCGCCGACAGAGGTGACCTTAAGATTTTTAAGTGCCTCGTTGAAGCCGGATCTGACGTGAATGCTGTAGACGTAGACGGTCAAACACCTCTGCATTATGCAGCATCTTGTGGACATGAACAAGTTGTCAAATATCTTTTGTCCATGAATGTTCAGTTAACAAAAGATGATAACGGCATGACACCAAAAGATGTTGCAGATGTAAGTCTGTCATCAATCTTTTAAGCAGCATATTTTTGATTTATATAATAAGTCTGTATTAATATATGTTAATAAAAGTCCTTTGTTAACGAAAATAGTTATAAAATTATTAATTCTAATTTTTCCATTGTATTTGTTATAATTCTAATCTTAACACATTCAAAATTTTAAGCAATTCCTAGTATCAATTGAATGAAGTCTTAATACTAAATTTTTTGTACAAAATAAATACATCATCATGAATTTGTGTTGTATTGGCTATATCGTCCACGTCAAAAGTTAGTGCATTACTTAAAATATCAATAATTTACTATGAACGCTTTTTTACATTTTGGAGTTGACAGCTTTATCAAGGTATACCAGACAAAGAGTTTAAGCCTCCAAAACCGAAAATCGGACAAAAATTATTAAAACATTTTGACTTTTAAAAATCATATGCTTAAGGTGATGTGATACCCACACTATTACTCAATTCTGGGTTCCCGTTTTTCTCCTTCAATTTTAAACTTTTTGAAAAAAGTCTGACACGTTTTAAGTTTAATAAAGAACTATAACGTATCAAAGAGTTTTTTCCTTAAAATTAAAAATTGAATGAGAAAAACGGGAACCCAATTTTGAGTAATAGCGTGGGTATCTCATCACCTTAATATATTTTTGATTTCGTTCAAAATAATGCCGCATTTTCAAATTTTATTCAATTCTTATTTTTGTGGTCTTATATATATTGTTAGGAGAAGAATTCCTAACAGATCGCGGAACTCCAAAATAAAAAAAATTTTTTGCCCAATTACTAAATTTAAGTTTTCCAAAAAAGAGCTCACATTTTAAGTTGTCTGTACTTTTGGAAAATATTTAAAACAGAAAAAATATTCTATATTTTCGAGTTCCGCGATCTGTTAGGAATTCTTCTCCGAACAATGTAAGACCAAAAAAAATAAGAATTGAATAAAATTTGAAGATGCGGCATTATTTTGAATGAAATCAAAAATATATTAAGACATATGATTTTTAAAAGTCGAAATTCTTAACAAAATTTCCGTTCGATTTTAGGTTTAACTTGCCCTGCGTAATGTAATTATATATCGTTCTGCAAAGTTTTGAGTAAAAATTTCAACGATACCTTCAAAAATTCTTGGAACGAAAAACGACAAAATTTTGTTTTACGGTTTACATTAAAATGTTTAGTAAGTATAAATATAAGTATAATAAAGTAGGTAATAAAACATTTTTTTTTTTAAGAATCTTTTTTTATTATTTACAAATACATATTTTAATACTCCAATGTATTCACAGCCTAAGCTTTCCTTAGGTAAATGCATGCCAAATGTATGAACTACAATTATTTATATATAGAGTATAGAAAAAACAATTTTTGCATCTCAGAAATAACTTTTGAATTTTCATAGACTACAAATTATCAACAATAAATTTTTTCATTTTATACTGAAAGCTTTTTTCGTCTTTTAAAAAGACATAGAAAAATAATTTCTTCCTCATCAAATTCCAAACCATTTGAACAATGTATAAAAAATGTATAGTCAGTTATACATTGTATTATGTAATTTTTCCATTTTTAAGTTGGATAAGTTTTAAAAGAAGGCATCATACGATTGGAGGTCGATCGCGCAATAATCGCATTGAGTTGAATTTCAATATTTCATTATAATAAAAAGTTACGTATGTACACGCTATGTCGTAAAAATCGAACTGACTGCAATCTCATATTCACGGTTAACGCGAAACAAAAATAATATTAATAATAATAATAATAAGAAAATGAAAACAAGCATTAACAACACTCGTTGAATCTTTAAAGAACCTGTCATGTTGGAGAAATAAACAAACGCTATATTAATGCGTTATCGATGCAATTCCTGTTTGCGATATAACTCTGTTTAACATCTAGCTAACATTAAATGCGAGCACTTAAAATTTGTGCGTTTGGCAAAATCATTGGAATAAGAGATCGAGGCGGAATCGACTCTTGCATTCATACGATTTTTTTCTACATCCCACAAATATTCTCACTGAGAAAATAGTTTCTATAAAGTTTCACTTATTTGCAATTTAGTATTTAAAAAAAAAGTAATTCTTTATAAAATTTATTATTCTTTTACACAATAAATAAAAAAAAAAGTTTAAAAAATACAAATCTTTTACAATAAATTTTTTAAAAAGTTAGACAATGATAATATTTTTATAATTCATATAAATTGTTTAAAACTTTGAATGACTGAATAAAGTTAAGTAAAATTTAAACCATCATCGCAATAACGTAAATAATATAGGTATACAGAAACCTTCGTCTTGTTAGACTTACAGATTTTCTCATTCGCAAATTAAATGGAGACATACTTAGCATTACGAAACTTTTTTCTCAGTGCTTATAAGTAATCGGGATGTTTATAATTGCGCGATGGCCTTATTTATTTAATAGACAGTATAAAATCTACGCTGCAAAAATATCGGTTTTTTATTAAAAAGTTTTGCAAGTCTATAAAATGAAATTAGACAATCCTTCGATAACAAAATTTTGATACGTTTTCTTTACATAACATTTTTAATGATTTTGACTTTGCAATATTGAAAGCTAGTTCAAAATAGAAGACTGTTGTAGGCCATTTTTGAACTAGCTTTTTTAGTTCCTAATATAGAAGCTGATTAGGAATGCATCTGTGAGTTAAGTTCTGCTAATGTTTAAGCTCCACCGTTGATCCTTTTTAATTCCATAGACATTCGATATTTTTGTATTAACATACAATCTTGGGCAGAATCTGGTTATTGTATTTTTTCAAATACCTAATTTACTAAATTTAGAGAACATGTATTTGTATGCTGCTATATTATTATATTTTTTAGAAGTATCAAAACATACAAAAAAGGTAGTGTGTCGATGCATTACTTGATTAAATAATCAAACTATAATGCCCTCTTTCGATCGTGCTTAATTACTCTTATTGCATCACAAGCATGATTTGCAACCAATAAAAGTTAAATACACTTTTTCGTTTAATTTATTAATAGACGTGAAATATTAAAGATACGGTGATGATTAACTTCATAAAGTATTTTTTTTTTTCAATTCATTAAAAAAGTAAAAATATTTTTGTTATTCTTGAAAGTAATAAACTTATTTATTGAATAGACCACAAGATAAAGTTGATACTCTCCTGAGGCACTTTTCCTTAGCGTAAATTTGACTCTACAACAGGTTCTGCCCGCGACTGATGCACACAGTAAAACTTTCTTGAAAATACACGAACGATGTGTATATGCAGAATTAATCTATAGATTCGTGCTTTCGTTCTCGGCCTTAGGTCGTGCAACGGTGGGCGGAGGCGGCGGAGGCGGTTGTGGCCTCGGCGGTCGCTGATGGAACCTGGGCGAGGCCGGTGGTGGCTGTTGCTGTTGCTGCGGTTGAGGCTGCACGATCGTGGACTTCGGCACGACCACAGTCTGGGTCTGCGTCTGGACATCGATGATGTTGCCTTCGGATCTCGTTCTTGAATGTGATCTGATCTGGTCAGGCATGTCTGGTCGGGGCGGCTTCTCCGGACGGTCGAAGTGGTGCATAGCCTGCGAGGCTGAGAGAGACATCGATGCGGGCCGACTACCAACGCTGGGACTTCTCTGCAAGTTGATCGTTGAGCTCGTGCCATTGCTCTCGCATCCGTTACCCCCACCCACGTGTATTATACTGACCTGCTGTTTCTCTACCGAATACATATGGGTTCGCTCCAGGGTCAAAGGCTGTAGGAGATGAAATGTTGGATGAGTTAGTGTTAGATGAGAGCCTGCGAGATGTTGGCGTAGACTATATTCTTTTTATTTCACCGGAGACGGAGCTATGATTTCGATATAATTTTAGCATAATAAAAATTGAGACAGATTTCAATTATTCAGACGATTTTCGTGAACATTCCAAAAAAGGCGCTATCATATTAAAAATAATCTTCAAATATTCTCTCTCTCAGTTTTTATTAGAGATAACATTGTATAATTATAACTAAAAACTAATACAACTAAAAAAATTTTTCATAAGCTCAAATTATTCTTTTAGCTATAAATTTTTACAGAATACCTTATAAGAAATATGATCGCAAATTTGAACATTATCTTTAAAATCAAATAAAGTTTGAGTTACGATTCAGGCACATAAATTGAAATTGTATTTTGTAATAAAATAGTTAAAAAATTTATAGCTATATACAAAATTAAATTTTGAAGAAAAAAAAAATTTGTGAATCAAAAATGTTTTTTAAAACAATTCATGTTACTCCATGTATCTGAGTAATGTATGTATTTAAATTATAATTAAGGTGTAAAATGCATTAGATATAAGAGGTTTTTATTTGAAGCATAAAAAAATAATTTTTGTTTAACAAATAACATTTCTTGGTTTTATCACAATAATCACTAGTGTAAGAACAAGCAAGTGCAATATTAACTTGATTGCTAGAATGCAATTTTTCATACCAATACAGATAATTTGCTGGTACAACAAAAATGAAGCATTAATAAATTCACCTTACCAACTTATGACTGCTTATATTAATCCTAAACTATTGTATAAGATATGATCGTTGTCGTTATATAAAAATTAAGATATCATTATAATTAATTTCACTCGTAAAAAATATTGCTTGACTGTAAATTTCAATTAAGCTAAGCTAAAATAAACGTTAAAACTTATTTACAAAACTTTTATACATTTTAAAATGTTTAGAATGTTTTACATTGATGGTTGATGCTTAATTCTACCTACCCCTGAATCTGAATCCAAATTCTCATTGCTTTGTCTGGTATGTCGAATTAAACTGGAAGGTCGAGCAAGTCCAGCAGGGCGTTCCGGTATAGCTGGTTTACTGTTTCTATCAACAACAACGATGTTCCCTTCTGGTTTTTTACGCAATTCCACGGGTTCATCTGAAGAATAGAAATATATATTTTCACTTACTGAAAATATAAAAAAGTAATCTGAATGGTACTCAATTGTATAAGTATGTTTTAAATTCATGTTAAAAATCCTAAGATATTAAGAATTTATTCAATTTCAATTTTTCTGAATTTAACTACTACCATCTACCAAATGAGAATTCTACATAAAGTTATTAAGGGGGCTAGACACCTTTTTTCTCTGAAATAAGAAGTCACATTTTAATACATAAATGTAAACTAATTATTTCATACTTTTTACATATAAAAGTGGGTATATTTACCTTACCTTAAAACTTTCTCCGATGGGCCTTTTATATGGTCCAGAACCATAGTCATCGATGAAACAAGTTTTTTCACTAACCGTAAGCTTTGAAATTTTCCTGTGGATGGATTGACTCCAGATTTGAACTAAATTACTCCTGAATAGTATAATTCTCATATGAGTGTAGGGATTTTTGATCTAATGAGAAAAAAAAAAATTGTACTGTTTTTCAAGTTTTTTTTTAATTTTTTTAACTTTTTATATTTTTTCATAATTTTTCTGATGTAAAAATTTTTTCCGACATTTAATCCTAAATCCCTACACTCATATGAGAATTATACTATTCAGGAGTAATTTAGTTCAAATCTGGAGTCAATCCATCCACAGAAAAATTTCAAAGCTTACGGTTAGTGAAAAAACTTGTTTCATCGATGACTATGGTTCTGGACCATATAAAAGGCCCATCGGAGAAAGTTTTAAGGTAAGGTAAATATACCCACTTTTATATGTAAAAAGTATGAAATAATTAGTTTACATTTATGTATTAAAATGTGACTTCTTATTTCAGAGAAAGAAGGTGTCTAGCCCCCTTAATAACTTTATGTAGAATTCTCATTTGGTAGATGGTAGTAGTTAAATTCAAACTGTCAAACTGAGTACCAAAAACTTTAATGAGAGCTTAAGGGGATGCCTTACTCGTACTATTACCGACCGAGCAATTCACACAGTTTCAAGCTGATTAAAAATAAAATACGTCGAATCACAAAAAATCAAGAGAACTCTCTTCTGTGTTTTTTAACGTTCTATCATCCAGTCAAAGTTTGGAGTCGAAATATCAAGCCGTTTTTTCAAAAACTTTGAACGAAATTAAATTTCGTTTTGTTCAAAGTTTTTGCAAAAACGACTTGATATTTCGACTCCAAACTTTGACTGGATGATAGAACGTTAAAAAACACAGAAGAGTGTTCTCTTGATTTTTTGTGATTCGACGTATTTTATTTTTAATCAGCTTAAAACTGTGTGAATTGCTCGATCGGTAATGGTACGAGTATGGCATCCCCTTAAAGCATTGCAAATTTAATTTTTTAATACTAAAACTAATTATTTGAAAGATAATTGATCAATTTTTCTCTTTTGAATTTCTTGAATTAATTGTGATTTTAATAACTTTTAAATAAAACTTTGTTAAAATGTATGTAATAATATGAAACCTTGTTGATTAGTGTTGATATTCGTTATGTTACGGGGTGCCGCAACAGGAAATTTCCGCCTTTCTAGTGTCGACTGCGTCGGTTTTTCCGCTGGAATTGGTTTTAATTTCGGTGAATCTAATTTCTCCATACTCTCTGGCGTTGTCGATTCAGTGGCGGATTTACTCATGATATCAGTTGTCGGGCCTGCTGCCTTTAAACTTAGTGCCTCAAAACCTATTAGGCCGCTATTTACGCCATCGTCAGAACTATCTTTTCTTTGATTCTTGCTTTTAATGGTCGGAGAAGTTTCTGTTGGTTGTATAGGTGGAGTTGTATCCATAAGGATTTGACATTCCTGAGACACAAATGATTTGATTATTTACAAATTATCAAATATTGTTAACGTTTAATTCAAAATACAGGAAGTATTTTCAAATTTCTTTATTGAACTTAAAAAATTTGTCAGTAATCAGAAAAAGTTGAATACAGGTGTTTCCGTCAACGATAGTGAAACGTAAACACAAGTACCTTGAGCAGATCAGCCTTGTTGACGATTTCGAAGCCCATGGGCTTTACGTCATTTTCTATGATTTTGTTACTGTTGCTCACAAGTTTATCCGACTGCGTCGGTTTGTGATTAACACTGCTGTCGTACGCTTGTGGCTGTATTAATTCGGCGGTTACCTCGTGCTTATGGGCCTTGTACGTGGCCCGATTGAGCGTGGCCGTGGTCAGAGGTCGCGGTGGCTTGTCTGGCGCCGGTGGGGGCTTGTCGTCCGGCCTCTTATCGTGATGATGATACTGCTGTTGCTGCTGTAGCTGAATTTGATGCTGCTGCTGAGTCTGCTGCTTATCTGGCGTATTTCCGCTCGGGGGCGTTGGTGCTGGTTTATTTTTTCGGCGAGTTGCCGGTTTCGGGCTGCCCTGCGTTGGACTCTCACCATGATCACTGAGGCTGCTGTTCGACACGCACCGCCTCATTCCCACCGGCGGCGTAACCTCCGATCCATTCATACTGCCTACGTCCAGGTCGCGGTCAAAGTCTATCTCGCCAGGGAAAAACCAGTCGGCGTATGTAATCAATTGTTCGACGATGAGACTAGAGTTATTAGCTGTATCCATACTACAACGATAAAAGGATCAACATAATAATATTTTAATAAACTTATGGCAATTTAACGAATAACTCAATAATAATACTATTTAACTCACACTATACTAGTAGTATCTTCCTGAGAAGTCCAAATTAAGTTGGGAGCGACAACTATTGCTATATTGTGAGGTGTCATTTTATTGACGTCTTGATTCTTCGTCAAGATGGCAAAAAATTTTATTAGGAACCTTAAATTTTCGTAATTTACCGTGGGCAATCTCTGCAGGACATCCCACAGTGCTCGAAGCCTTGTATCACTTGACGTTATTTTTGCAGCTGCCATCCATTCGGAATATAATCTAAAAATCAGTGACAAACAGTGAGTAACAAAACAGTCTGACTAATCTTGTCCTGCATCTACTTCAATTTAGCTTGAAAAGGGTCATATTATTTTATTTCGATTTATGGAATTTTTTCTTAATTAATTTTTTTTTTACTGTAACATAGTATATTAATTTGGAGTTGAATTATTTCTAGATTACTCAAACTTATTTAAATTTTTTTTTCGTTAACATAAGAATCCAAACTACAATAATTATTACAAAAAATAATAGTAAAAACTCGTCGATAGTCTAACGTGCATTTGGTTATTATGGAAATTTGACAAACAACGAGTGTTTGTGAATTCAAGAAGTACAGTAGAAGATCGCAGGTGCTTAGCCATGACGCCTTAACACAGGCCTTTTGCTTATATTTTTCTGCATTAAATCATTGCAAGTCACGTCGAGGTCATATCAATCGGACGCGGCTTGAGTGGCCGTATGGCGAGCCCCCTTAAACTCTCATTGTGTAATGCAGACCAATAAAGGCTTCACTTTCTCCTTGGCTTTTTATCACGCGCTCTGGGGTCCTAAGTACGCACGCAGACATTGCGACGAGCGCCTTGTGGCGAAAAGCGGCGATAAGAGCACGAAATTTTCGTGCGTACCCTGCATTCTGCAAGCGCGTCGTCGTGGCCGCGAGGCGCGAGACTTGATGCATTCGCGATTCATGACTCACCGCGGACTGTGTTGCAGATATACACATATACACACACGCGCACATGTAGCGTTCTCTCTTCTATTTCTAGGTCATTGACTCACTCGTACAAATGCATGCGTGCGCTATTTAAGGAATACAGTCAAATTTCGAAAATCCCTGGCTTTCAGAGGTCTTTCACAAAGTTTTGTTTGGATTCTCGGCTGGGTTGAATGAAGTTTTTCAATATAAATAAATGGCTTCAAGATATTGATTTCCAAATAAAACAATATCCAATTTTTAGTAAATAGAATATAGAAATCTGATTAATTTACTAAACAAAAATATAAAAATTTGACGTTATACTTGGCACGCCCTCAAGTTAACTTACGAATGGAAAATTATTAGTTTTAAAATTTTTGTATTACTTTTAGATGCAAAGACTTACTTGTGGGTAAGTAGAGGTTCCGGCAATTCGCGAAGATAAGACTTCAGTGCTCCGGCTATCACATGAGGATCCTTGTACTCAAGGGCAATTGGAAGGGTTAAACAGCAGGCATCGAAACTTAATTTCATTCTCCGTAATTTTGAAGCACCACTGGCTACCCTGAAAAGTCCCTCCTCTTCCATTCCTAGCCTTAGAAGGGCAGAGACACAGAGTTGAATAGGTAATGCTATTTTTCTATTTGTTACTCGAAGATGCTCTTCTAGAGAGTATCCATAAACTGGCTTCATTTCATTATCATCTATTACATACATCACAATTAGTTTAGATCATATATGTTAAAAATCTATGTATTTAAATCAGTAATTAAAAATAACTTACTTATATAACATTCAAGTTCTGGAATAAGATCTTCAAGACAGTGCAAGGCACTCTCATGATACGCTCGCTGAAGTTTAACATACTGAATGACTGTTTGGGCAAGTTCAGTTTCCTTAGACATTAGTTGGAACATTTCTGCAGCTAGTTGGTCACGACATTGTTCAACTTTGGCTTCAGCTTCTTCGAGTTCATCTTTTAAACTATCTACTTTTGTTGCTTGAGTTCCTAGAAACAAAGAAAAAAGAAATTGGTATTGAGAATCAATTTGTATATACTCGATTCCCTAGACTGTTATTTTAAAATTTAAATAAATACCTCCAGTATTATGTTTGATAGCTTGGTGATATCGCGCTCTCGTGCTATCCATATCCAGGATTAATTTCTGTAAATTTCTTTTGTGCTTCAATATATTTGGAACATCTGTATCCAAAATCTGCTGCAGAGGAATGGCAACATATTGTTCCACCTTAGACTCATGCTCTACAGTTTCATTGGCCAAGGCCACTTGTGCTTTTCCACACTCAGTTAGTGTAAAACTCATGAGGCCATCATCACCAGCATTTTCAATCATAGTTTGGCCCAAAGCATACTCTGGACATTTTTTCTAAACAAAAGATAAATGATAAATTTTCTTATAATGAAAATAGCATTTGAATGATTATACATGGCTTTTATTTAAGTCTCTTTGAAATTCCTGTTTTCTTATTTCTCAGAAATGTACACATAAAATCAAATTACAAGTTTTAGTTTGATTAGATAGCATGACTCATAGCAAATATCGAGATCTCAAATATTTAATTTTTCAGAATCATGGGTAGAGAATTATGACAAATTTAATACAGCATTTGATACTTTAAAAACATCTTGAAAATATTCTTGAATGTCATTCTGCCACATTATTTTAAAGGATAAAAATACTCACAAGGCGCTTTTCTTTGTGAGCTGGATCCTGATTGCTGGAATCACTGGGCTTGTTGCCGAGTCTTTTATTTAGCCCGATCAGGGCAGCCCTGATCTGGTCAACATGTTTATCCGCAGCTTGCAAATCATCACTCAGAACCTCTGTTTTCCCAGCTCTAAAACAAACATGCAGAATGAATAAGAATGGAAAATGTAAGCAATGGACATATAAACATTAATTGCTTTTTAGTATTCCACTGTGAAACAAGAGTTATCACTTGCATCACCAAATGAATTGAGAATCAAATTGCTCTGTTAATTAATTTCAGTGATGGTCTAAGCAAAATTTGCAACAGTCTGGCTACAATAATGCTAATCAATTTCTTTATCAAACGAAAGGAGTTTCGATAAAAATTGATAAGGGACGAGCGGTTGAGATTACGGGCAAGTTAACGATCGAAAGCCAAAACTATACTTATTACTTATAGCTACGCGGAACGAGAAGCGAAAAGATAAAAAAAAAATCAGATACGCAGCCGAAAAGCTAGTAACGAATGGGCGTCTCCAGAGATAGGCGCAGCAAGCAAGCGGCAATAAAAAGAAAAACTAAGTGCGCGGACAATGAGACGCACCTGGAGAAGGTCTGATCAGCGAGCTGCTTGACCCTGAAAAATTGTTTCTTCATGGTCACTGGATCGTTCGATTCTCAACACAACACTCGGCGAATAATAAAGGCTCTCTGCAAGTAGTAGCAGGCAGCGATGTAGGACGTGTCCAAAAGGTTCTTCTCGGCGATAACGGCGGGCGGGCGGGCGCGCGCGAAACGGCGCAAAAATAACGTCGCCGTCGACGAGTAAAAAAAAAGCTCGCTCGGTAGTAACGTGAAATCACCGAGGCCGGAGCTCTCGCACTTATCTCTCTCCTCTCTCGCTCCCGCTCTCTGCGCTACAGGAACACAAAACACTCGTCCACGAATACGTTGTGGCACACAGACACTTGCGCGCGCGCTAGCGCGGAGGACGAGCAAAAAAACACTTTCACTCAATCTTCGGGCCACCGAGGCCGACGGAGACGACGCCGTCGTCGCTTTGCTCAGCTGCTGCTACTGCTGTCCTCTGGCTAGGCGAGGCGCGGAGGAAAGTCGCTATCGCCGGGACCACGGCTCGACGACGACGACGACGGCGGCGACGACGAATCGCCGTCATAACCGCGCGTGCAGCACACGGTGATCTCACGCGCGCCACTGCTGTAACATCATCGGCGCGCCGCCCGTGCTGTCCCCCGTTCCCTCTCTTTCTCTCCCTCTATCTCACTCTATCTCACTCCGGCAATTCCTTTCGCGCGCGAGCGAGCGGGAGAGACGGAGACGGCTGGACGATTATACTTGCTATATCCGAGCGAGCTGTTGTCGTTGTGCGCGCATATAGCCGCGCGCAGACCGAGAGATAAGAGAACGCGCGACTGTGGCCCGCGCCGCGCGCTGCGGGCTTGGAAGAGCGAGAGAAAGATCAGAGGATTAGCTTTTGCGCGTGCGAATACTTCACCGTTCATGTGCCAATGTGACCGTCAGCCGTTACGTAAAGAGTGACGGTTTCGGTACTGTCAGCCATGCGCAGAGCTCGCTCTTTTGAATTCAAATGCCAACAAGTAGCTTTCGAAGAGGGGGATAACTTGTAGCTTCGGAGCGCCCATCTGGATAGCTTTTTCCGTTCTGTTGCGGATCATCATGTATAGGGGTGGAGCAAAATGATTACACTTTTAGGGGACCACACATCACTTTTCTACTTATATTAATGATGGGGCTCATAACTTTTATTGATAGAAATTAATAACAGTCGAAAAATACTATAGTAAAAAAATTAATTTCCACGTAACGGTGGTCCGTTACAGAAAGTACAGTAAAAAAAAGCATGATAAATATGACGTAAGATTAAAATTAAATTTTAATTTCAAGCCTAACGACTGTATAAAAATATGAAGAATCTCATGAGATGAAAAACTGGAGTTAAATTCATCCAAAATTGATGGCTTACCGGACTCATCTTTTATCTACTTTCACTTTTACTTTCAGTAGTCTAAGTAAACCAAATATTGAAAATTATGCGTTTTCTGTGGTAAGTATAAAATAAGTTAAATAGTTGACAGATTTTACATCATCTAAAATGTATATAACTAATTACAGTAATGTTTGGAGAATATCTGAAGACTCACTGTTATTCACAGATTAAATGCAAAACTTGTGAAAATGATATCTATATTATTACAGCAGAGATATATCGGATTAGTTATACAATTATTTTTTCATAATAGGAAAGTTGGACAAGAAACGATTTCAAATTAATGCCTGACGCTGTTTATCTTATTACTACTGCCGTTTTTTCCGACGCATCGCTTTTCACCGATACCATCACTGAAAAAAAAGTACATGAAATCTAACAACATTCTTGCTTCTAAAGCAACAAAAGTATTGCTGTCAGGCTTATGCGGATACAATATAGCCGGTGGCAACTACATTGGTATTACTGTATTGTGGTTTTGTTCCTGGAAAGATATAGTGTACTTAATCTCACGATAATATATTGACCCGAGACTAAGCTATTATGTACACAATTAAAATATATTTTATTTTAATGCTAAACTTAATTTTAAATGACATTTACTCGTGGAACTTATAACTTGAATATAAGTCCAATCCAGAATAAATCAAGGAAAAAGTTAAGGGTTATCTCCGTTTTCTCGCGTGTTATCCATAGTTACGACTTTGGCTGTAGCGGTCAAACGTATTTGTGTGGAAATCTATATATATCTTAACGTTTGTCTCTTGTGACTTTCGGTATTTTTCGCACATCACCTCGTATTGTAATTAATTGATATTGCTGTACGCTCAATACATTTTTCAGTTTTGAATAAACTTTGATTTTAAGGAGACGATCAATATTTTATTTAGGAGTTTTTAATATCTACAGCTAATGCTTTTAAAAGTGAATAAACTGTCGGGAACTAACATTTATTTTCATTACTAGGAAGTTTCATTTTTAATAAATATATGCCAAATGGCTTTAACTATACGACTGATTTTTTCTATTTCTACAGTTTACTTTTACAAGTATTTTAGCATCTTATAAACATTACATTTGAAATCGTCCAGATAACTATTATTAGAAATAAAATAATACATAAGTTTAGCTACCAAGTTATGGCGGTAGTCATACAACTTGTGACTAGAAATGAAATATTCAAAAATATATCTAATTAAAGGCACGTAACACGTCTCAGTTTTTCACGACACTGCTCGTTTTTCACATGTTCACGATCAAACTTATATACCTGATTATATAATAATCAAATTTATTGTAATAAATAAACAAGTGAATATTAAATAAGTGAAATTCGAGCTTCAAAAGTTGCACAAAACATTTTATGTCGAAATTGTCGTAAAGGATGCGAGAAAGTGATTTTGTAATATGGTAATGCCTGCAAAATATAAAAGGCTTTATTTTATGGATTTCATATTTCTTTTGCAATGCAAGATCATGACCAACCCTACGTTCTATTTTAAGGTAATTTAATATATACATGTAAATTTTGGATACCAATAATTTCTTGGAAAATTATACCAAACTAATAATTAAAAACATGTGCCTATTATTTTGGAAAATGATTTATATATTAAAATGTTCACTATAGTACATTTCGACACGGGTGGGGAAGTCGATTATTTAGCTGGTGTGACTTTTTGCACGCGCGAAGCGAGTGAGAAAAAGTCACACCACCTAAATAATCGACTTACGCACTAGTTTCGAACGGTATTTTATACCACGAGCGCCGAAAAATCATATCAAAGTTGTGATTTTGAGGTTAAAGTGGTATAAAATATATTATTTTTATACGAACATCGTAACAAAAGAAAAAATTTTCCGTTAGTTTTCTATTGCCTAACTTATGGCCCGCATCCGTGTATAGAAATTTACGATGACTATTTGTTTTCTTATGCTACTATTTACGTTTAAAGATACTAGCAAACCTTCACCTGTTGTTTCTGAGTTGTAGTTACTACAGGATGACTAAGAACAGAGAAAGGCACAATTACTAAGTAGGCAGTGGCCGTAAAAGCTAGAGAACTCAATATATCCTACATGGCGACAATTTTTAATACTCATTAGGTATGTCATATGTATAAACTTTCTTATTTATAACGAAAATACGAACTTCCTAAAAATATTTCATTGATATTATATATCTATGCATTATACAATTCTAGTTTCGAAAAATGGCACGAAGAAGATAAAGTAAAAAAAAAACGATTCTAAAAACGATTCCCTTAAACGATTCTAGGAAAGTAATTTTAGCAATATTTCTGCGTACCCCATAAAATTTCACTGTACTCTATATATAAAAAAAAAGTGAATCACCCGTATGACTTTAATTCGCAGTTAAATTGTTGAATGAACTTGCGAATTTGATTGTTTTATGAATTGTAGCTTTTATAACTATATACAAAAGTAATAATTAACTTATTACTAAACTTTTACGTACGTAATTATTTGAAATTCTTTGAATAAATATGTCTACTAATTCAATATTGTCGTAATGAAAATTCTTTGAGAATCTAATGTAGGAGAATCTAATTATCTATATATTATAACAAGTTCGAACGAAAAGCGGTGATCAGTCGAGTCAATTACCATTCGAAGCTAATCGACTTACCTGAATCCTCACTCGGTCACATTACTGTCTGCGGACGGTCCGTTCGATGCTACATTATGGCGTACTGACGGACAGCCGTACTGCATAGGTATATATTGGTTACCGCAGGCGCGATGTACTTATCGTCTATTTATAAACGCTGGCGCGCATTCTTCGCGTTCGCTTTTTCGACGGCTCATGTATCAGCGCGCTCTGCGAGAGGCGCTGATTTTTTGCGCATCGCGAAGGAAGAGAGCGAGATATTTATATACTCATGTCACTCGTGTCAAATAACGAAAAATGCAATAATTGCGAGCTATACACAAAAGAATCGTTGTGTGAGCGCGAATTGGCATCATGCGTATATATATGTATATATGAGCTCTTTAATTGCCGCGCACACGCGTCTGCGCCCGTGATATTTCCAAACGGATGAATCACATCGGCGGCTTTGTGTGGCCTTTGCCGATTTTGTCTGCTTCCTGTCTCTCTCTCTCGCTCGCGTGTCTGCATGCATTGTGTCCTCTGTGTACGTGTGTATGCGCCCGCGCTTGGTTGCGAGCAAATCTTACTCGTATTACGGCTATATAACTTTGTACAGATGGTGAGCGGGGAAAATCCAGTTCTCAGCTTGTTTTGCTATTACGTTGGTTTTATCTATTATCTTGTTTGGGCCTAGATTTCCGAATATGTTTTGATAGAACACGGGGGGAGGGGTGGCATTGTTGTATAGTGCGAGAAACGATTTTCAAGTGTCTCCGCTTGATAACGTTATTAAACACTTAGATACGGAGATTCGAAATTTTGCTACATATAATTATCGATTATTGTGTAATTTAAATATAAACTATTAAGTTATACCAGTATTACGCAATTTATGATATTTAGGCAATATTAATCATTAAGTTGATGTATCATCTTTTATTTCTATAGATGTTTTGCCCTGCTTAAAGTAATTTATAATTAAGTGGTATCAAACAGTTGCATGATGTATTCAATCACATTATACATCACGACTGTTCCACACAAAACGGATTCCGCGGCGGGTGATTGGAAAATACTAAAATAAACCCAAAATGCTTTCAAAGTTTCGTTTATTTTCATGCTTGATTAGCACCTTATTCAAAGGTTACGCAACGACTGCGGACTCACAAACGACAAAATCAACAACTTAGCTACTTCTTAGCAACGGTCTTTACTTGTTTTTCGAACTAATCGCAACCTTAGTAAATATATGTATATAATCAATAATGATAAATTTACATAAACGCTTTTTTCTACTTTTTAAGTATTTAATTAACATGTATCCGTAACAACGACTGTAAAATCAGTGAATCAATTAGTGAGCAATTGCAGTGAATAATATTATTAAAAATGATGTCTATTCTTTTAATAACAGGATTAAAACTCCATCAATTATTAATACAGTAAAATAAAAGGATTGTAAGAAATTTTGTATTTTTATTATTTATTTTAAAAAAATGTTTCCATTGTACTACTAAAAAAATAATATGTTGTACTGAAAAATAATCTTATCTAGATAGTCAATTATAACGTGTACTATTTACATCGATAAAAAATAAATTCAAATCTTGCAAACACAGTGGAAATTTTGTTCTTATCGCTAGAATGTAAGTCACTGAACTTGTAACTATTAAGTTGATAAGACTAATTAATTATTTCTAAAAAACTGAAGAATAATTATAATTGCATAAAAATACATAATTTTTTGAATGAGTATATCCTCTGATTATCATTTAAAAAGTATGAAATAAATAGAATATTTTAAATGATAAAGTAATAAATTAAAATTTTTCTTAATGAGCCAGCGATGAAGGATACATCGATATAGTGGAGTAAAAAAGAATAAATAAATGATAAAAACTAGGAATTGGTGTGAATAATAATTAAGTGATTAATATGGTACGTGAATCACGGAATATATAATACTTCGGTTAGATTTTTCTACTGTTACAATATATATTTTCGTTAAATATGAGGGACGGAATGTGAATTTAAATTTTGACAAAGTGTTCCTCAATATCATAAAATTTAAGTTAAAATATTAATGCATATACGGTGGAAGTTCCTATTTTATATCTATTGTAAATTTTCATGCCCATGGTGCCAGTTTCATTAGTCATATTCTGTATTGAAAATAATATATTCTTATTATATAACCAGTGGATATGTTCTCGTACGGGGAGGGGGGAGTGGGGATAAGCGGGGTTTCTTACGCAAGTTGATGCGGAATTTACAAAAAAAAATATCTTTTTCAATTTTCATATTCATTTTAAATTGAGTGGACTGTTATTGAGAATCTCAGCTCTATATGTAATTCATAAAACAGTATTCATCTATATCTATATTAATCATAAACAAAACTTACGGTTTTCCCAATACAAGGATATCATAAAGATTTATAAGAAATTGCCATATATTAAAATTCTAATATACATCTCTTTCATATTATATTCTTAATTAAAAATAATGATTCATTGTCAAATTACATAATGGACGCTTGGAGCTTGATATAAAAATCGGAACCGATTTTTACACGAACGAGATCCGAACAATTGAAGTTTGATATAAAAATCGAGAAACTGATTGGTATATGAAAATGGTTTAGTATTTTTAAAATGCTAAAATCCACAAAAAAATCATAAAAATTCATAAAATTCATTAATTAAAAGTAGTTTTTTCCATAAAAAAAAAATATTTGCTTCAGGAAATCTTACATTTCCAACTTTTCCTGTCATAATTGCATGAATTTTAAGTAATTTAGGACCCGTCCCATGAAAATCCATGGAATGGTTTTCTCAAAAAACTACGCCAATGCCAAAATATTGAAAATGCTATATCTCTGAGTAAAATTGGTCTACAGATTATATCTTGAGCCATTTTATCAGAAATAGTGTATTTATAGTATGTAATTTGTATATTACTTAAACTAAATTTTTTTATTTTTTTTCAGTTGATTTTGACCTCAGAGGCCACTAGCTGTAAGACCGCCTTAAGTCCTCAACAAGCCCAGAAACACTACGCACTTTTGAACTTGATTGTAATTAAGTCTGAAAACATTTTGCACTTCTGGACTTGATGATAATCCAGTCCGAAAGCGCTTTGCGCTTCTGGAATTGCTTACGATCAAGTCCGAAAATGCTTTGCACTTCCGGACTTGATCGCAATCAAGTCCGAACATACTTTGCACTTCCATCACTGAGAAAAAAATTTAATTAAATCAATAAAATAAATTTCATTGAAAAATATATGAATTGATTCAACTAAAGTTTCATAGAATTAATTATATGCTTTGTGAATATAAATAAATATTTCATTGAATTCATTCAATTTAATCAATTAAGTAATCTAATTAATGATTTGATTGAATCAATAGCAATTGTTATTAAATCAAGAGTGGATGAATCAAAATAAGTTAATGGTTCTCTTGGGTCAATAACATGTGTTTGATTGGTATTAGACCATTTTTATAATTAAATAATTACTTAATACAATATAAATAATACCATTAAAACAATAAAAAGTTTAATTGATCCTGCTAAAACTTCAATTAAAATTCTAATAAAATAATTAATTATATCAAATAAATAATAAGCAATCCAAATAAAATTTAATTACAGCAAAATAAGTATTTAATCACTATGTGACAATAAGATATTTCATTTATTCAATAAATTCAAACTGCATTGATTTAATCAAATATAATTTTAAAAGAGTCCAAACTTTTACCCCCTTAAATAAATATTTACTTATTTCAATTAAACTGTTTATCAAACCAATTTCGATATGAAGGTAATATGATCATAGCCTTTCAACAACGCAATGAAATATTTCTTTGCGATAATTCGAAAATGCATTAAGGGGGTCCGAAAGTCAATTAAAAATTCAAATTTCGCGCCACAATATAGCAGACGAAAAAATAAGTAATTTGCCCATAACAAATAGTAAAAACAATATTACGGAAAACCAGGACTGCATTGCCCTCCGTTACATTATTATCTATCATTTAACAAAATTTGAAGTTTCTATATAAATATTTCGCTGAATGGCATTTGAATTACTTGATTTTGAGACATTATTCAAATGCCATTCAGCGAAATATTTATATAGAAACTTCAAACTTTGTAAAATGATAGATAATAATGTAACGGAGGGCAATGCAGTCCTGGTTTTCCGTAATATTGTTTTTACTATTTGTTATAGGCAAATTATTTATTTTTTCGTCTGCTATATTGTGGCGCGAAATTTGAATTTTTAATTGACTTTCGGACCCCCTTAACTCTATAAAGAAAAATCATTCAAGTAAAAAAAGTTATTTTATGAGTTTTCAAAGAATTAAGTAATTAGATCAATGAAAGATAACATCAAAGTAAGTAAAAAAAATAACACAAATAACAAAACAATTTGATCACAATATGTACGTTTCTGCAGTAATTCAATAATTCGAATTATATTATATTACAGCAACACAAAACTTATTTTTCTCTATTCCTCGGACGAAAGTACGCGTTTTCGCCGTTTGTTTACACTAGTAGAAGGAGCACTTTTGCCCACTGCGTGCGTCACTTGTTTCACGAGCGTGACCGAAAGCTCTGTGAGCAATGTTTTGAATAGCCTAACCCCATATACGATACAGCGGATTGTGACTTTGCCACGCGGAAGTCCCGAAAGTGTGCGACTTCGGCGCGGAACTGTCTCGCATCGGGAGCGTATAATGCTCTCAAGAAAGATGGTCTACTATGAATTCAAGTTTATTTATTTGGAAATATCCTCTCTCTCCCTATCCCTCTTTATCTCTCTCTATTTTAGCCTATTGGCGGAACATTATGATATTCGTATAAGTATTTTTATAAGTATTTTATTTGCCACATGTTCTCTTATTTATTATTTCGAAGATTATCTTTTTAGTTTTCTTTTGCATTGTTATGTTTTTGATAAATCTTTTATATCTCTTATGTATTTTAGGACATAATGAACTAAATTGTTATTGTATTCTATTGTAATTGACTGAAATTTATAATTTTATACCTTTTAATGTATTTTCTAATTTTTGCCGAAAAGGGAGAATAAAGATTCATCTATTTATCTATCTATCTCTCTATCCCTCTTTCTCTTGGCTCACATGAGTATGTTAACAATCTGCTTGTTCATGTATTTTCGATGCCCGCCCCAACCCAGCAACACTCGCTACGCTCGTGCTGCAAATGTTGGGCGGGCATCGAACACACATAAACGCGCGCATCGGGAAAAACCAATTGCGACATAGGTAAAATAAAATTGAAAAATATAATCTGCAAACTACAAGAACGACGTGAAGTCACTAACGCTATCAAAGCATAGGGCGAAAGTAAAAACATGGCTGCGCAGAGTTGACGTCACCAGGAAAGACGATGATTTTCGATTTTTCTAGATTGATTAATTAACGTACTTTCGCCCGGTAATAGAGAAAAATACTATATTTCTTACACGGGGGTTAAATGGAACTCCTGCATGCACGTGATATGACGGTCTCGGCTTCGCCTCGGTCGTCATATCACGTGCCTGCGAAAGTTCCATTTTTCCCCCTTGTAAGAAAATCTACTATACTTCGAAACTACTGTAGAGTATTCTAGTGATACGTATGGTAGTCTCCTAATGAAATATTTCATTAAATTGATAGAAATGATGCATAAATCGAAACTGCTATCCCTTAAATAAATATTTACCTATTTCAAATAAACAGTTTATCAAACCAATTTCGATATCAAAGTAATATGATCATAGCATTTTAACTATGCAATGAAATATTTTTTTACGATAATTCGAATAAAGCATTAACTCTAAAAAAAAAAAAAAAAAAAAAACAGTCAAGGAAAAAAGTAATTTTATGAATTTTCAAAGAATTAAGTAATTAGATAAATGAAAGATAACATCAAATTGAAGGAGGTTGCAATAAAACGATCAACGAGGAACCAAGAAAAATTCATTTAAAACTTCGTTTATTGGCCAATAAACGAAGTTTTAAATGAATTTTTCTTGGTTCCTCGTTGATCGTTTTATTGCAACCTCCTTCAAAATTTACACTTTGGAACGTACGAATCATCATCTCACAAACATCAAATTGAGTAAAAAAATAACACAAATAACATAATAATTCGATCACAATATGTACGTTTTCGCCATACCCTGGCCGAAAGTGCCACATTCCCGCCCGGGTCAAAAACGGGAATGTGGTGTTTTCGGCCCGGGTATGGCGAAAAATAGTATACGCACCACGGGAGTAAAATTGGCTAGCCTCCAGCTCGTGTTTTACTCGAGCTGTGGACTGTCCAAGTTTTTTCCTCCCATGGTGCGCAATATACTATTCTGCAATAATTCAATAACTCGAATTGTTTTACACCAAAACAAAATTTATTTAGATCGAAACTAAGGGAAACGTCCCAATACCCGAACATATAAGAAATTGACCTTCAACATTCAACGAAAATAATTACTCTAGAAGGTTTAAACAATAATATTTTCTTTTATATGATCAATTATGACGTCCTTAGTCAAATGGTATCAAAATGAGATTGCTTTATAAACGTAATTGTTTATTATAAAGATAAAAGCACGATGATGCCTTTGTCCCCTTACCCGAACGCAGAAAATAAGTATGTCCCCATTGTTCCATTTTTATGTCCTAATACTCGAACAATCGTTTGTAAATAAACGACTTATTAAATTATTTTTGATTATTACAATGTTCTTTTGTTGTTATAATTACTGGAATAGATGTATAAACACTATATATGTAAAATGTAAGTCATATGGAAAACATAACATAATCTAAAATATATGTAAACTTTGCAATATTGAGGTTACGACATACACCATGTACTGTTCGGGTACCGAGACATGTTATTTAATGTCATGACCCAATACCCGAATACTATCTAATAGAAATTTTTTTTTATAAACTGTTTATCGTATCCTTAATAACTTTAAAAGAATACTAACTAAACTAAAACTTTAAAGAAAACTAAGAAAAAATTTTTGAGATGCTTTTACGTTTATTAACCGAGAAAGAGACGAATAAGTAATATTGTTCGGGTATTGGGCACTGTTCGGGTATTAGGACGTTCCCCTTACTGTACATATAACTCACAAAATATTTTTTTGATAAAACTAAATACTGACAAATATTGTATTTAATAATTAATCCAATGAAATATTAATTAATTTTGAAAGAATTATTTTATTAATTTAATGATAATATTGCATATATTTAATAAAATATGTATATTGGATAAAGAAAAATCGTTCCACAATTTCTAATGATCTAAGTAATTAGATCAATAAAAACGCATTCATTTCAAGTTAAATAATAATCTGAATTATGATGCCATTTTGTTATGGGAGTTTGCTCATTTAAGTCGTATGATAGTGTTTGCCCTTTACTATGACCAAATACTTAATTAGAATATTGTATGCCATCAAGTGGCACTCAATCAAATATATGTTCGCTCAATCAAATATTTCATTGATACAACTCGGCATTTTTTGGGAATGCAATTAACCATGTAGATTAATCTAGTGATACGTATGGTAGTCCGATAATGAAATATTTGTACGAATTAGTTGAAAACAAAATGTAGTGCCGGTAAAGAAGAAATCGCACTAGTGTTACTCGTGCTTTTAAATGATTTACTCTAATTTAGTAAGCCTTAGTTAATAGAATACATTATATTCTTATATAAATAATCATAAATTAAATAATCAAAAATTAATATTGTAATAGTTTTTTATAAAAATATTCTATATTTACTTTATTGCTGATGCATCTTATGAAGGAAAAAATAAGGTCATTCAACAAGCGAGCGATAGCGTAACGGATAGCGTATACTTGCGTGATACCCGAGCGACCCGGGTTCGAATCCCCGTTATGTTGAAAAATTTTCTGCGTTTTTTTCTGCGATAAATGTTATGTAAATTATTAATAATGTATATGTATATGCGAAAATATGTAATCTTCTTAAAAATTTTTTTGATTGGTCGATAAAAAGAAGGCGCGAGAAATTTACTGTTTGGAATTTATTGTTTGAATTTTTTAATGGAATTTTTACATTTAGAGTAGTATAAAAATGATTAAGTTCTGACTTTGAAAAAATTCTTAAATAAGTTAAAAGTAAAACGTAATGAAGATAGCATACATAACCTCAAAAACAGAAATGTACGCGCGAAGCGCGTTTGAATATCGCTTGTGTTGTAAAGTATAAAAACTGCATATAAAAACTGTCGATAACAAACTACCTCCCATATAATTCTCACCCCATCTAGAAAATCTATCATTAAACCAAGCAAAATACTTCATGTTTTTAATATTCATGTTTCAATGAAATATTTATTTGGAGCAAACAAATATTCGTTCATATCAAAAATACATTAGATAAATGTAATAAATTATTCTTTTAATCAATGAAATATATTATTGGGATATAATATTTTTTTATTAGCAACTACATATACGTTTCACGCAATTAAATATTTTTTTAAATGAATCAAAGATTTATGCCACTGAAATAAACAATCAATTAACTTTAAAAAATGTTTAGTACATTAAAATAAACATTTATTACTACTAACTACATATACGTTTCACGAAATTAAGTATTTTTCTAAATGAATCAAAGATTTATGTCACTGAAACAATTAGTTAATTGACTAATAAATGTTTAGTGTGTTCAAATGAATTTTTATTGGTGACAGTACATATACGTTTCATGCAATTCAATATTTTTCTGAATCAACAAAATATTTATCAAACAGAAATAAATAATCAATTAACTTTAAAAAATGTTTAGTACATTTAAATAAATATTTAATACTTGCAACTAAATATACGTTTCACGCAATTAAATATTTTTTTAAATGAAACAAAGATTTATGCCACTGAAACAAACAATCAATTAACTTTAAAAAAATATTTAATACATTCAAATAAATATTGATTACTAGCAACGACATATACATTTCACGAAATTAAATATTTTTCTAAATGAATCAAAGATTTATGTCACTGAAACAATTAGTTAATTGACTGTAAAAAATGTTTCATTGTAATTAATAAATAATTTATTAATTTTGGAACATTGCTAATTTGTTGAATCAAATATTATACCGATGACATGGAATATATAATAAAGATAATATAAAATTAAGTGATGTAATTAAATATTTAATTGTCACATTGTGATTAAATAATTTAATTGAAACAATTCAAATTTTATTGTAAGAATGAAATTTTTTTTTCAGTGGTAGACTTGATTGCAAAACACTTTGCACTTTGGGACCTGTGGGGGGGGGGGGGCGATCGTTTGAGGGTTCACTATAAAATTTAAGTCGACTTACGATTCTCAGTAGCTCGACTATACCACTTTATAAATTGTACAAAATTTTAAAATTCTAAAGTAGAAATATTATATTTCCGAACGTAACATATCAGCTACTGTCCAAAGTATCGAATTTCATTATTAGACTCTATTGTAAATACTGTAATAGACAGTTTTCTTTACTTGAACAGTTTCGATTACATATGAGGAAATCCAGAAAAAATTTTAACTTTTCGTGTCCCCAAAACCAGTCAAAAAATTTTTTTGAAGGGACACCTTCCCGACGCGGTTTTTCTTCTATCTCATGTCACAAAATATACGCGGGACATCGTGGACAATTAAAAACATCTTTGTCTCACATTTTGTTCAAAGGTTGAAATTTTTAAGAAAGTGGCAAAAAAACCTTTTCTTTAAACCTCAGCCATTTAGCCCAGAACCGATCCACTTAAAGTTTCAAAAAAGAAATTGAAACTAGAAAGAAAGAGCTTTCCATCCCTTTTTCGAAAATTAAAAAATGTCGATTCCTTCAAAAGTTATAAGGGGGTTTGAAGTTGATCGGCGAAAAGGTATAAAAATGCACAAATCACAGGAATCGGCAGCACCGACTTTGAGAGCATTTTTATGCCTTTTCGTCGATCAACTTCAAACCCTTACAACCCTTACAACTTTTGAAGAAATCAACATTTTTTAATTTTCAAAGAAGGGAATGAAAGCTCTTTCTTTCTAGTTTCAATTTCTTTTTTGAAACTTTAAATGGATCGGTTCTGGGCTAAATGGCTAAGGTTTAAAGAAAAGAGCTTTTTTGCCGTTTTCTTGAAAAATTTCAACCTTTGAAAAAAAAAGTGAGACATAGACGTTTTTAATTGTACACGATGTCCTCCGATTATTTTGTGACATAAGAAAGAAGAAAAACCGCGTCCGGAAGGTGTGCCTTCAAAAAAATTTTTGACGTGTTTTGGGGACATGAAAAATTGAAATTTTTTCTGGATTTCCTCTCGTACTGTCTAACTTTAGCAATCGATACATTAAAATCTTTATTTTTTAAAATTAGACAATAGATTATCTGGTTTCTCTAAATATATTGTTCCTGTTTTAAATTGAAAACATTTCGCCGTCTGGTGAGAGGGTGAGTGAGTGAGAGAGAGAGAGAGAGAGAGTGAGAGAGGGCGTCTTGGCGCATCGGTAAGCTGCCGCCGGTGCGTTAGGAGCCTTCTACAACCTCACGCAAAAACTGTGCGTGCATGCAAATTTCACTAGATTTCACTAGAATAAGAAGTGCAACCAACCTTGATTAAAAATAAAAACTGTTTTCTAACCTCAAACAATTCTTGGATGGTTTTCTGGAGACAAAGTGTGGCAATTTTTAGTCAAGGTTGGTTGCACAACTAGCTCTAGCAAAATCTAGTGAGATTTGCGTGCACGCATAGTTTTTGCGTGAGGTTGTAGATGGGGCATTATAGGTCGTGTCGTGCCGGTCATTATTGATCGCGCATGTGCACAATCTTCCTCCGTCGATAACTGTTATCTATGGGTCTCTAAAGGCGCCCGAGGTGTATGAGCGCGTTCGATTGCGTTGCCTAGCTTGTTTTGAATAAATAATCTCTCACCAGGCGGTGAGACGGGCGAACTTTTTGGTTCTGCGCATTCCTGCTCTGACATTCACACGGAGAAGAAGGCTTTATTTTTTCTCTCCTGAATATTCAGTTCTCAGTTTGTTATCATTCATTAAACGTTTTCTGTTTCCATTTGCTTATTAAATAAGTCTCCTTTTATTTCTGCGCGAGTTTTATCATTTACATATATTATGATGAAATTCTTTGATGTAAAAAGAATTCTAACAAAAGATGACTCATTCAGTTTGTTGGCGATATTGAAATCATAGTAATCTAATTATCTAATTATCTTATCTAATCATCCTCTTATCTTTTGCCCAGATATCATTATCTTGTTCCTGATCTTTTTATCTTTATCTTATTATCTGAAAGTTAACTATGAGATGCTAAATAAATGTTACTCTCTCGTCTTAAATTTAGATTATTTGGGTAGCTAGTATCGGCGGAGCGAGCGAAAAAGCTTAGTCGATTAAAAAAAAAAATTGCAGAATCAAAAGTACAAAGTTATTTCGGACTTGATCAAGAAGTTTACGAACTTGATTGCGATCAAGTCAGAAAACATTTTGCACTTCTGAACTTCTAGATGCAAGAAGGGCAAAATCTGCAGCTGAGTGGAAGATGTTAAATTATAGCTTCTCATCAAGGTGGTTGACTCTTTTTTTTTATTCTACTTTAAAATTTTAATATTTAGTCATGAGTAAGTACTCTTTGTACTCTTTATCGTAAGACGTCGAATAAAATGGTCTTAAGTTGAAATTATAGTACAATTTGAGAACAAATTTTCAAAAATTTCGATTTATAATAAAATTAGTTTTCTTGATATAGAAATTATTGTTAATAACAAGAACATAATAACAAATTGGTACAGAAAACCAACATTTTCCGGTAGGTTATTGAATTACAACTCACAACACCCACAAAAAAACAAAATTGCGATTATTTACTCACTAGTTGACAGAGCAATTAAACTTTCACATACTTCGTTTCATAATGTAAACTTAAATTTGATAAAACAGTTCCTAATCAAAAATGATTATCCAATATATTTGATAAACAAATACATAAAATTAAGACTTAGAAGCATGAATTACACTAATGAAAAAAGAATACAGCGTGAGAAAAAATTACACATAGTGATCCCTTACATAAATGAATTAAATCCGATTATCTCAAAATTTTTTAAAAAATATAATACTGAAGTGTTAAATAATACTGTAAATAAATGGAACTGTTTTATAAAATTGGGTAAAGACGTGAGTTCTAAAGATGAGAAAACCAATGTCGTTTATCGGATAGAATGTAATGAGTGTGCGGCTACATACGTAGGTCAAACAGAAAGACGATTATGTATTAGAGTTAAGGAACATAAGAAAAAATGCGAAAACAAAGATCGAGGTTCGGCAATTTACACTCATATGGAAGAAACTGAGCATAATTTTAATTTCAACAATGTAAAAGTATTACATACGGAACAGTTATTAGGGAAACGCAAATTAGCCGAAATGTTGTTTATACATGCACAACCACAATATATTAATAATCAGCAAGATACAAAGACACTTAGATTTGAATATAAGACATTTATAAATAAAAATCACTTCTTACAATAGAAATTCTCATGAAAGCACGATCAATATCATTGTACAGTATTAGGAAAGTATGAAAGTAAAGATATGACCACGCCCATTTGCCACTTTTGAATAAAGAGTAGTATTAGCCCACCCCCCACCTGGGCTCTTTTACATATATTCGCCTAATACTTGCGAGACCGCGTAACACTTGGAACCACCCCGCGCGTTTGATCAAATGGTATTTACATATATGTGTAACGCCCACATGCATTCTAATGTAATATATAAAGCCCGAAGGTTCATTATTGTAACAATTGACTGGTGATACTGAAGCGATCACCTACGTAACTTTAAGAGACTGCCTAGACTTTTGTCTTGAGAAGGAGTTTAAATAAAAACTCGAAACGTCGACGATTAATATATCATCGTGGGTTGTCATTTCGTCATCCTTGACTTACCCTTCCTTTGGACAGCAGGACCCTCAAAGCCAATTATTCATCATGAAATTTTCAAAAAATTCAGATAGTATATCAATGATATCGGCGGTCGAAATTAGTTATCGTCCACTATCAGAATCTAGCACCCCAAATAAAGGAGAACTTTAATAAAACAATACTTATTATCTACTTTAGTGTACACCCATCTTGCCTGTATGTTGATCTTGATCTCAATAAATTAAGTATTTCTGTTGCTTGTACTGTACTTTATACATGTATTTAGCCACTACACAGCTTTTTAGTCCAGTAAGCGCGTCATACAATTTACCATACTCGCTTTCGATCCCTTATGAAACCAACTAGACAGTGTAATCGGGCGCGCTTGGCGCGCCCTTAGAAATTCACTTTTCCGCCCTTTAACCTCAAAATGCCATCTTAAATGTCATTTTGCGGCCTCGGACGGAAAAATACGTTACTGAAACGTGGACGTAAGAGAATTTTTACCTCATGCGACGTTTTTCGGCCGAGCTTCGCTCGGCCGAAAAACGTCGCATGCGGTAAATAATCCTCTTCCGCCCGCGTACTAACGCGGGCGGATAAATAGATAGTATATTACTAAATATACTATTTATTTTATCTCTATTCCCGCTTCATTTCGCGCTCCTCGTACTGCACATGCGCGGGCGCCACATTTATCTATCACTCTGACAAGCTCCCTTTTTAACGAAGGATGTGCAGCTACTCGCCAGCCCTTTCCGACGGATCTCTGTCGTGGGCAGAAAACTGAAGGTTTTTCCTGCGTTATAATAGTTTCAGCATCACCCAGTAACCGACTATATTTTAGGTATTTATGTCATATTCCTCAGGTTTACTAATGATCCATCCAAGCTACTACTTACAACTTCGGTGATTAGTGAAGTTCCGTTAAGAAATTACGTCATGTGTCTAAAATCCATAAATTTAGAGTAAAATAAAAGAGCAGTAACATTTTGGCAATGATAGTAAGTAACCTTTTTTCTCTAGATCGATTGGAAAAATACATAAAAATCACCAAAAATGATCGATTTTTCACTCTTTTTGTAATTTTTCGTAAAAAAGTCTTCGTCTACCATTATTCAGAATTTTTTGTTATTCCTCTATTGAAAAATAAACATTTCGAACTTCGGTTTAGCGATTTGCTTTGTAAAGAACTTGAGTTATAGCCTTTTGATTCTGAAATTTTGCAGTTTCTTAAAAGTTTAAAATTTTCTGAGATTTGCTCATATAAAAGAGATATTTTCAAAATTTGAAACTAAATGAAAACTAATAAAAATAATTAAGTTTTAAAGATTAATGTTGTTTTATCATATTCTTATTAATACTTCATTTACAGATATAGAATGTTTTTTACGATAAATAAATAATACAATTTTTTAAAGGAACTTAATCACGGATATAAATATAAAAATCAGAACATTATTGGCATGCTGCAAATATTATTAAGTAAATAATAAAATTACAATTAATTTGTACAACATATATAGGACAGTAAATACCTCTTTAGATTAACTGTTCTAAATATAAAAAGGAATTTTTTTTTCATATTATTTTGTCGCGCTGTTGTACTAATGACTCAACTGAATAATTGTCATCACTTTATGATAATATGTCGCGCTGTTACTAATTACTTAACTGAATTTTTATCATTTTATATAGGGTAAGTGTCCCGATTTGTGTCCCTGAACATATTTGCGTGTTTTCCATATAAAATGCATACAAATACATAAATAGATTCAGGCACACAAATCGGGAAACTTTCCCTACACTCTTATCGAATCTAGGCTAACAGAGCGCAGCCCAAAAATTAGTACCTGCAAGAGCTTAATATATCATTTGACTATAAAGAAATAATTTCTGAGAGCAAAAACTTTAGAGTGGGCTCCATTATACTTAAACCAGCTAAAACCTATCAAAGTAGGTGTACATAACATTATATGTTTTAACAAGAATATACCATATAACAATGATAATTATACATGCTTCAATTTTTGCAATAATTTAATTGCGAACAAGTACTTATGATTTATTTTTAAAATATTTTACATAATTTTGAAGGATGATAATATGTATGTTTAGGCATCATACATAAACATGTATTGTTTAAAATAGGTCAATTTTAATCACGGTTTTCCTTTTCTACGACAATAGCTAAAACTGAAACAAGAATTAAATTACTCTATACAATACGTAACTAATAGTTTTGAAGTAACGATGCTCATAATTACATTCTGTAGTATAATTTTTATATTTAAAATTTTTTAATATATTATAATTAGCATAATCTGAATAATTTTTTTGTTTTACGGGTATCAAATTTTTATATAGGCATCTTGCAGGTAAATAAAAAAAATAATTATTTAAAATCAATATATTTTTTAAAGTTATATAAAACTGTAGGTATAATAGCTTTACTATTTTTTGATGAAATATTATATATACTAAATTTTTTAACTTTATCCTGAGATTTTTCTGATATAGTAAATATGTTATTTTTTTTATATATTTTTACATATTTTTGTTATATATTTTCTTATTCTATGCAGTGCATAATTAAATCATTCATCTGTATAGCCAGGTATAAAAGATTATTTTACCGAAGATATTGTTTTATTTCTCCAACCTGCTCTGTTCGTGTTTATATGAAATAAAGCCTTTGTTTAGATACTTACTGAAATTTATAGAAAATAAATAACATTACACCCTTTCAATTAATGATTTCCGCCGAGTTATACATATTATCATGTAGATAATCATATAGATATTATCATGTAGACAATCATGTAGATATTATCATGTAGACCAATTCAAATGATAAGTTTCGATAGTTATGATATTATCCAGAAACCGTTGCGACCTCTGAACTTATAATGATTTAGATTCTGTAAAATTCGACCACCACTAGACCTATTGCGAAATTTTATTTATCTTCAAAGTTTTATTATTTATTCATTCATTCTTTTTCAATATAGAAAAGAGGTTGTGTAGTAAATATAATACTAGATGTAATATCGTATAATGATGTGCGGAGTTTGTTAAATTTACAATTAAACAATTCGTAAAATATTTTAGCATTAATTACTATTCCGAGCATGATTTTGAACAACATGATCTTGTCAAAAAATTTGGCTTGACAGTAAAACTAAACATTCAAGGAAATGCTACCAGCATGTTAAGAATGCTTGATTCAAGGTGAAGGTTAAACATCTTTCTGTATAAATTTAATAATTTAATAGTTACGTTTAATTTAATAATTCAAATTCACATGAACAATATGTTACCTAAATATATACTTCGTATATATAGGAACTAATGACATTGTCATATAAAAATTTTGGAATAGGAAATGACCATAGGAATGGCCTTGACTATTCCGGACTGAATAATCTATTTGTTAATTAAGTAGAGAGTTTCTTTAAAAATTTTTTAAATACACCAAAATATGTGCATATCTCGCATTTTTCGGAGTGTCTGCACGTACTATTGTGCATCTTCTCTATTTTGGTATTGTAATAGTTTAAAACATAAATGTATTATGGTATTCACCTTATAAGATTTCTGAGTATGGCCAATAAGAAATTTCATTTTTAGAGTCGATTGAAATTTTCAGTATCTTATCTTTTATTAATTTAATTTGTATTCCAGTTATCATTGAATTTCAGCAATAAATTCAAGGACAGCGAATGCAAAAACACTCAGTAAAAACATTAAATTAAACACAAATAGAAAAATTTCTTCAAGAAGTCAGTACATGATTCTGGATGAAAATTGTTCTTATTTAAGATCTGCGACCTCTTATCAGTCTTGAAAATCAAAAGCTGAAATTCGGACTGTCGGGCGTCGAGAAAATCGGTGTCGGTCTCGAAAAAATTTCTCCACCGTCTCCTACAACCGGACCTAGAGAGAAAAATAGCCTATCCTCTTACATAGTAACGTACGCAGGTGTATGCACACAGCTCCAATCTAAACTTTCACAAGCCTGACGGAGTGTGCCGGCGAGGGCAAGCATCGCGCGCCGGTCGACACTCAGCCATAGTGGCACACTACGCCTATATCGTGTATACAACTCTCCCCCTTCTCTTTTCTTTCTCTCCCCCTCTCACTCTTACTCTCTCGCTCTCTTTCTCTTGCACGCTTCTACTTATACTACTACTGCGCCGAGCTTAATACGACGTACCGCGGGATCGGAGCGAGCAACGAGACAGTCTGCCGCGCGCTTCGCTACCGGGACATACGCAGCAGCTGTTTTTCCTCCGCTCTCCATCTCATCTTTCTTTCTCTTGTGTTTACGGTCGTGGCGCACAGAGCGAGGGCGTTGACAGTTAGCCGCGCAATTTTACGCGGCCTTTCCCGTTTTTTCTTCACTGTGCTGTGAAAACAGGCGACAAGATGCACGTCGATCGGGGTTTTCTCAACGTCATGATCCTCAGTTGGGGATTCATGCTTGTCTTCACGGCTTTCCAGACCATGGGCAACATCGAGGTAAGTCTTGCCACTTTTTGCAGCATAAGTATAGCTCTGCAACGCCACTCTGCTCTGCTGCAGCGTTCAGTACAGTTGAGGTTAGATTGTTTGTTTTCCCACGCACTGTCGATCTACTGTAGGCTTTGGAAACGCTTTTGTTTTTTTTTGGAGCTATTGTTAACGTTTTGTTTTCGGACGCGAAGTGTGAGTGTCCCATCTCCGATTGCTCTTTTTCGGAGTACGAAATGTTGATATATTAAGGTTAGGGAGTTACGTGATGGGAGTGTTCCATTAGAGCACCGTACCTAATAAACGGAAATTGCAGACCGCATTTTACGATTGTTTCGAAGGTTTCGGAGTGCTTGAAAAAAATGAAAAGTCGAAGAGGCTATTTTAGCTCTACCGCTGAATTACAAGAAACATAAAAGTACAATATGAAATAAGGATTTTCAAAAATTATGTAATGTTAATCAGCGAAATGGATGTAAGAAATAATTTTTCGACCTACGCCTGCGCGTATCCATAAAATATACATTCTCAAGTCAACCATTATAGTAGGGAAAGAGAATTGCATCAGACATTATACAATTTTACATTTGTATTAAATGAAAGCACGCCGATAAAGTGGCGAGCTCGAGGAAAAAAGCGCGCTCCCATGGTCCCGTTTCGCCCCCTCGCAAAAGTTCAGATATAATTAATCGCGCTAACGCGTATTTATCTCGCGCGATTCGTTGTCTCTGAGATGAACTATTTTTGCCCGCAAGAGAAAGCCGTGCGACGTTTTCGAATTGACGAGAATTTTCCCCCCATATACCCAAGAGCTGCGGCGCACGGGGGCAATGCTCCGATCGATATGTACAAGTGACACAAAAGTCACATGCAGCTGGCGCAGCTATAGGTATGCATGGCATGCGCAGCGAGTAATAGCGGCAGACGGCCGCGTCCGGATATCTTACACTGCACTGCTCACCTTGAAACGCGCGGTGCATGTATATACAACCGCCAGATAATATGCAGTCGTCTCTTCCTGTTTGAGGAGATTTGTAGAGGATTGATTGCGATTGTAAATGTGTAAAAGTTAATCGGGGGTATAGGGTATTAAAGGCATGGTATAAGGAAGCTGCAATGAGCAGTGATAACATAGGTATTTATTTTAAGAACTAAGAGACGGAGAATAGAATGCTATTGCGAGGGAAATGAGATGATGAGAAAATAGACGGAGTCACTTGTGCCGTACTTGCTGGACTATCCGCATTCTTGAATCGTTGAAATGCAAGGATAAATACAAAACTGCTACGACGCCGTTTTTTGCGTTTAAATTTATAATTCTCGGCACATAAAAAAAACGTGTAAACCTTTTTTCCTGGTATTTTTTTAAATTACTATAAATCTACCGAGCTCCCAATAGTTAATCATTACTTCATTGTGATATTTTATGTTTTGAAGTCGAGTATTGAGTTTTGCAATTATCGTATATTATATTTTATTTAATAGCTAATACATTTTAAAGAGTCTGAAAATTTACTTTTTAAAAAGCGTCAGCACGGGCGACATTCGGAAAAAAAACAAATTTAAACGTATAATTTAAATATAATACACACATGCTTAGTACCTTCATACATGAAATATACCTATATATGCTATAGAGCTTCGTTTGATTTGCAGTTGAAAAATGCAGCATTAGAAATATTTAAACAAAAATAGTTTTTCAATTACTACCGTACGGTATAAAATATCGTTCAAGGTAAAGGTCATAGAACTAAAGCGAATGTAATTTACAAGGATCTTAGCTATATATATATCGTTAAATTTATTCTTACCTTTGGTTAACCAGTCAATTTAATTAGATTCCTTAATCGGAGAAGTTTTTTTTAGTGATGTACAAAGTTTAAACTTATTTTTAGAACATTAATGAATTAATTATTACTAAATTAAAATATTTCTTATGTAAATGAACTATACGCATATAATAAATATAAAAGAACGGAAACTATTCATATTGTGAACAGATGTCGAAAGACGCGTGAATGTTGTCACGTATTTTTTATTTTTGCGCTGCTTTAGCTTATAGATTAGTGTAGAATGATTTTAGGAAACATGAGATGAGATAAGAATAATCATTCGTTGTTTATTTGTCAATAAAATACCAATCTCCCCAATAATTCATATTTAGAAAATATATATACAGAAGAAATTATTCAGCTATACTATTTGTATATATTCAGTATACTATTTGTATAGCATAGATTTCAGTTTATAGATCCACGGGTAAAACATTGTATAAAATTATAAAGTTCTCTTTTATTTAAAAAATACAAATATTGTCAGAGAAATTTTTACAAATACTGAATAAATCAAAATGATTTTGTTTAATTGTGAGTTTTAAATTATTACATATTGTTTTCCAGTACGAAGTAATTATATAATTCTATTACTTTTATAATAATTATACTTGTGGTTATTATATTTTATTGTTTAATATAATATTTTGTATTTGAATTCATGAAATGTTCATAAAAACATTTTTCTACTGTTAAATTTTTTCAAATAATTTAAATAATTCATATTATCCTTTAATTATTTATGATTGTGTTTAAAAGTTATATACCAATGCTGAAACTCATTTTGTAGTAAGACAGGATTAAAAAAATTTTAATTTATCTTTATTACCAGAAAATAAAGAAAAAGTGAATTATAAAGCTCTTATGTATTATCTTAAAAATACATAATCTATATAAAATTGCACAATCATGAAGTACTGATAATTATTAAACTATACTGTGTTGAACAAATAGAATATGTGAACTTTATCACACGAACGATATTAAGCTTGAAGAGGTTGGCGGACCATTCAACGAAACGTCGCTAAAAATAAAGAAATCATTTGTATTTCTTTGGATTGCCTCCGTCAGATCAACCATGTACACTTTCCTGAATTATGGTTTCATTTCCATATCACCTAGTGCAGCGAGGGTGATAATTCACGTCGTGCAGTGGGCCACTAAAGGCACTAGTGTCGTACGATATTTTATAGCACGTTTACCTAAGTCCGCTGTCACGCGTATTCGTGTCTTTTAAGCAGTCCATTTTTGCACCGTGAGGTTAGTGCGCGAGTGTAGCCAGTGTGATAAACACGGTGCAATAATCGACTAAAGTCACGGATACCTAGGCGTGACCTAAGTGCGGACTTAGGTTACACCGTGCTATAAATTAAATTATATTTACTAATTACAGTTTTATTTTTAAAGCATGATATTACAATAAATTTTTTTTAATAATTATTTACTCAAGAAAATGTTAAATGTCCTCTGATGTAACTCAAAAGGAACCTTTCATGATCGTTTTTAAACAGTTTTTATTTAGTTCTGTAAACATATTCTTAATCTTTCAACAGACTTCTTCTTTTAGTGAATCAATTTGCTGAAGGAATTGAAAGATTATGCTTATTCTGATGATAAAAAAATGAATACTTAATAAATAGGACGCGCATCGTCGATAGCAAATTATTGATTGTATTTTTTACAGATGAAAATATAAGTTATTAACTTTCTGATAAAGCCACATGAAGAACGACTTTACATGTTTATCTATTATACGACGTAATCTACTTATTAAACTTTATGCCATGCATAATCCTCCAATCCTCCAATCTTAAAAAAACAATGGTCGGATGTTGTGAAGCATTTAAAGATTGATTTAATTGGTTCGTACATATGAAATCGGTGCGAGGATCCGCTAGATTTGAATTTTGAAACTGAAGTATTTAGAATTACTATAACTAATTAAAATAGAATAAAAACATTTGATTTTTTAGTTAAAAATATATCTAATTATCTTACCATTTAAACTAATTAAAACTAAATCATAGTAAAAAATATCGTTATTCATATGTAGGAAATGCTCGCTGGTAATTAATTGGTTAATCTAATAAATGATCACGACGAGCCATAAATTTGTGTAAACTTGTTTATTAGTGGTCGACGTTTCGGCTCTCGATGAGAAGCCGTTCTCAAGAAATATAAAAAAATATCGTTCACAACCTCAAAAACAAAATAGTACGCACGAATTTTGCTAATTAAAATAAAATAACCCTGGTAGAAATGCTAACCAATGGTTGGCGAACCGTTCGTCAATTTTTAAATTAAAAACATCATACTATGCTTATCTTGCTATTGTCGACGAAGAATAAATATTTATACATGTGGAAATATTATATTGTAGATACTTTAAAATATAGTGATAGTTTTAAACAGTTTTAATTAAATTCCGATGTTAATCTTAAGTAGAAATGCTTCCATTTGATTAACATGTTAATCAACGAAGTTGGCCTATTTTCTACCAGAGAAGTGATTGATGTATTCGTATATGTTGTCAAAGCGAAATATTATCAAAATGGCAATTAGGACACATGGGTCACAAAAATTAGCATGCCCACAACATGCCTATTTTAATGAAGGTGGAATAGTGGAATAATATATTAACTTTGGAGTTTGATAGATATTCAAAATTTTAAATTCGTAGTGAAAGTATAAAAAAACCTGTATTTTTCGCCTCTTAGATAAGATGATGAATATCGGGGTTGAGCTTCATTAATTATATTGCGTAACACTTATTATATCAAACGGCATTATTAACAAGTTGACTGATGGATCCTTTTGTAACCGTTCATTTTTCAATATTTGTAGAATAATTTATTATTTATATAAAAAAAGAGGAAAGATAAGATAATGAACTTACTTATTTGCTTGCGGTAATGGAAAAATAATAGCACGTTACCAGAAAACATTTAATTAACACAGATTGAGTAAACTAGAAAGAATGGCCTCGTTTTCAGTAATAATACAAATATGAGATAATGTAAATGATTATGTGGCGTATTATCATAATTCCCTTGTTAAAATTCAAAATTTCTTTATACATGAGATATTGTACGATTTTCAATGAGAACAAGGTTAATAGGATCATAGTACATTTGGAAGTTGACAACGAAGTAGAAACATTAAGTAAATGAGTATTTTATCGTGTACGTGTTAATTTGATGCCTTTTTTTTAGGAAACTAAACTATATTTTTTACACAAATATACTTAAATTTGCGGAACTCATTATTATTTTTTTTTTCTTTGTTCTTTATATAAATAGTATTGCCATGTACTTAATATCGAATTAAAGATTAAAGTATTGTTGGGTTTCTTATTGGTGTTACGTGTTATATGATTAATTTTATATTTTCTTTGTACCAATAAAAAAAGTCAGCATGCGCTAACCGCGCTTTATTAAATTTATGATTGCTTGTGTCCGATATAAATTTTCTATATCGAAAATGAGGATTATATATTTTTAAACCAAAAGAATAGTTTGAAATGACTGTACACTTAGATTTTAAGAAGCGTATTTTCTAATTAAATTAAAAGGGAGAAATTCCGAAGGCTTCTAACATCTTCTTGTCTTAAATAGAAATCATTCCTTAACAAGTGTATTTAACAGTACATTTAAAGTGATTGATTAATTATCACACGATTGTAATGATGCACCCATATTGAAAGTTTACTTAAAGACATATAATTTTTCCTGTATAAAAAAAGAAACCAATACCCTGGTAGAAATTAGTCCATTAAAAATGGGAAGGAAAACAGAAACTGGCCATTAGAAATGGCTAGTTATTAGACAGATATGTAACGCTTTTTTTTATCAACTTCTCCCATTTTATGGAATGGCCCTAATCTGAAAATCTTTACATTAAAATTTCATAACAATTCAATCATATATTTTAAAACTTATACTTTTAAGAGATAGTTTACCGAGATATAAACAAAATTTAGTAATCTTTGTACTATTTACAGCTTTATTCTATAGGATATAAACCAAAATCGTTATTTTGACACGTGACTCTATCTCTCTTACTCATTGCCATAACAAATCGCTTGTTACTAGATTTATAATGGCTTCATCGACTAGCTATTTTGACTAGTATTAAAATGCCAAATTAATAGATAGTACAAAATTGTGACCATCTTTGCGGCCAATAAATGTGAAAAATAGGTTAAAAAAATCGTTACACTTATGGAAGAAAATTGGAGTCCATTTTTTTGCCATTTTGGATCAAACTAGCCATTTACTGCTCAAAAAATGATTTCAATTTCCACCAGGGTACATGCGAATAAATTAAATTTTTTTTAAAAGAATACTCCAACTTATGATTTTTATGACGTACAACTTTTAATTTGACTAGTAATTGTTTACACGGCGAATTTAGACAGTTTTTTTCTTAACACGCCTTTTTCTATTAACCAACATTTGCAATAACGCGTTGAGTTTACCATATTTTAAAATCTGAATCCCTGCTAAAGGCAGCTCAATTTATTCAGATTTATTTTTTAATTCACTGATATTTTATGATAATAAGAATCGGAATTAAATGCTCTCTCTTTTCCATTTCCAGAAAGCCGTCCTGACGAGCATATCCAAGGACGATCCGAACTTCCATGGCGACGGCTACACAAGTCTCGCCATCATATATGGCGCGTTCGCCCTCTGCAACTGGTTCGCGCCGTCGTTCATCTCGATAACGGGCCCGCGCACCAGCATCGTCGTCGGCTGCGCCTGCTACGTCTTCTTCATCGCGACGTTCCTCTTCCCGCGCACCGAGCTCCTCTACACGGCCTCGGTCCTCGTGGGTTTGGGTGCCGCGTTGGCGTGGACGGGTCACGGCTCGTTCCTCACCATCAACAGCGACAGCGACACCATGTCGCGTAACTCTGGCCTCTTCTGGGCTATCTTCCAGACGTCGCTCTTCATCGGCAACATCTTCGTCTACTTCGTCTTCAAGGAGTCGGACATCAAAGAGGATGTGCGCAATCTCGTCTTCAAGGTGCTCACGGGTGTTTCGACGGTCGGGCTGATCCTGTTGCTGACGATGAGGAGGCCACCTCTGGACAGCAGCATGGGCCCGGCCGAGGGTGTGTCTAGCGCCGACAAAGAGCTGCAGATCCCGGACGCGCCGAGGGAGAAGCCCCTTCTCGCCGCCTGGCGCGCCCTCAAGGACGCCTTCAGTCTCTTCTTCACGAGCAACATGCTGCTGCTCTCGCTGACGTTCATCTACACTGGCCTGTCGCTGACGTTCTTCTCCTCCGTCTACTCATCCAGTATCGGTTTCACCAAAGCCATGGGCGACGAGCGAAAGAGTCTGATCGGCCTCTCGGGAATTTGCATCGGTATCGGTGAGGTCGTCGGTGGGGCTACCTTCGGAGTGCTCGCCTCGAAATGCGGTAGGTGCTCAGGGTGGCCCGTCGTCACCACCGGCTTTGGCGTTCACATATTCGCCTTTATCGTGGCGCTGCTCAATCTGCCGAACCGCTCGCCGTTCAGCGTAAGTACATTTTGTTTAATAATTCATTACAAATATTCATTGTGCATTGTTTAAACACTCTAAGCTTATATTAATAAAGTTATTGGATTCCCATAATAAATTAAGAATCTACGTACAATAACGTATAAACATTTTAGGCAGCTGATTAATTAATAATCCTCAAAATGACACAATTTTATTATTAAATATTTGATTTCACAAAATATAATATTCTCCTAACTTGATTTGCATATGAAGAGAAATTACATAAATAATGTTCTTCAACTTATATCTTGAATGACTATATCCACGTTAAGTTATGACTTATTATTATTAAGATACCCTGAAAAAATAGCGGCTGAAAAATTCTGCTTTCTTAAGCGCACACGTTCCCCCTCCCTTTTGGCACAACCGATCCGCGAGTTTTGGAAGAAAATTACATCAAACCCGAGCGCCAACTGTTCGTCCGGGAGTGTTTTTGCTTGAAGGCGCTGCCGCGCTCTCTGGTGTTGGCGCAATGATTCTACGTATATAACGTGGTCTAAAATTTCTCCCGAAACGGGCGACTGTCTCTACCAACTTCGAGTAGAGTGAATAAGCTATTCGATAGTCAACAGTTGTGCTTTTCGGTACAATGTTTCTCTCAACGTTTTTTCAGTGTAGAATCAAAATTTGGCCAGTACAAAGTCAGCACAATCAAATAAACTCGTTACGTGTAAAATCTTGTTAAGCAATGCCATGCTTGCTAAAATGTATGATTTTGCCCAATTAAATTTTATTATTGTATTTGTATCTTTACTTGTGCCATTATTTTTAAACTTGTTACAGAATCGTACTTATTTTTATATAATCAACACCAAACTTTTCCGTATAAAGTATAAAGTCATTGGCCCTTTAAAATGACAGTTATCTGCTTGCTTTTTTATAAAAACATTATTGCGTAAAGATACTGTTCAACATAAAGTAATATACGAGCAATCAGCTGATAAGAATCCGTTCTTGATTAAAAAAGTGTATGTAAACGAATTTATTATTTAACAAAATAAATAGTGCTATATTTATACAGAAATTATTATAAAATTAAAACATGTGTAAAATATCTCTATTGATGAATAGTAAACAAGATAATTTTTAATACTAAATAAAAAGAACGTGATGCATGGAATGATTTGAATTTTTAAGCACGTATTTTTGGCACGATTGCAGATAATCGTATTTTTTTTTTATTGTAAAACATGCTATTGAAGTAGAGAATATAAATAAAATGATAATGCCGATATGGTAGCGATGAAAGAAAATTCGTTAACAATAAAATTTAATTTAAAAAACCTTTAAGAAATGAAAATAATATTTCAGATAAAAGTAAAGTAACTTTTATTGATATTTTTAAAATCAACTCTGCGACCTACTTTGCCCATTAGAAAGTCGACTACGATCGATTCGCAATTTCACTTTTATAACCACAACCGATCTCTTCCGCTCTGTTCGCAGGACACGGAAGAAGAGGGTTTCATCAACGCGTCGCCGGCCCTGGCGATGACGGGTAGCCTGGCCCTCGGCCTCGGCGACGCCTGCTTCAACACTCAGGTGTACTCGTTACTCGGCACCGTCTACGCCACGGAGAGCGCCTCCGCCTTCGCCCTCTTCAAGTTCTGCCAGTCCGTCGCCGCGGCCATGAGCTTCGTCTACTCAGGATTCGTCGGCCTCTACGGCCAGCTCGCTATTCTCCTGGTCTCTCTGATCCTCGGCACCCTATCCTTCACCTTCGTCGAGATGAAGCACCGACGTGCCAAGAGGCTACGCAGCAACTCTTGCCCTGAGATCGATGTCACCAATGGTGGCGTTTACACTGATTAAAGCTTTCCATGATTAGTGATTAAGAATTCGTCATTTGATCTACCGTCCAAGTGCTTCAGCTGGTTTTTCTGTCAAGAGTTTGAGCCAAAACTGTGCTTATGAGTAATGGAAATTAGGTTGCTCCTGACTTTACCCGTTTACGGGAGGTTGATTACATTGAGGTAACGATTTTAATGTATACAATCGGATGTATAGTCTTTCGTAAAATGAAAAATTAGTAAAAAAATGATTTCTTTTCGTTGGAGATCTTGAGCTGATGGAAATTCATCGTTCAGCATGAACAAAAATGGTTGACTGTTTTTAAAAAAAAACGTCATTTACTTGAAATGCTTTATTTGTAGAAATGCAAATTTCTACAAATATTGCTTCAAATATTGATCGGTACTTTGAACCATCTGTAAAGAAATCTTTTGATTTCTTTATATTAACACTTTGTTACATAATTTTTAAGTGATATGTAAATAGCATTGAATATGATGTGTATACGTCTATGCTATGCAATGTTATGTACGTGATTTACAATGAGTAACATGTAAAAGGACAATAATTTTTTCGTAAACAATTACGATAAAATAAGTTGTAGTCTTTTTCGCAAAATGAAAAAGTCGTGATTTTGAAAGAATAACTCTGAAGAATCTTGCACACATAATCAGAGAACAATTTATATTCAAATTAAGAAAGATTCGCAGCTCGTCAAACAAGTTGGCGATAAATTTTATATCTTAAAATTATAGACCCCTTGAGCATAAATATGTGCCAAAAAGTCATGATTATAATAACAGCCAGACGAATGCATTTCGTAAGATGTAAAAATTAATGTTTCTTGATTAAGTAACATCTTGCCCTGAAGAATTGTTTATAATTAGTTGTAACTCCCGACAGTTTTGACTTTCTTTACTATACGTATTCTTTTGATATGTATACGCGCACAAAGCAATTTATAAATGTATAGTCTACGAAAAATTGTTCATATTTTGTAAAATAAAAAACCCCTAATAAGCTACAAAAATTAAAAAATATTCTATAAATTTTGTCATCGAGGTTTATTAATCACTGAATTTTAATAATGGCATGAATTATGATGTATAAATATATATGCAATATTAGGTATTACAAAATGTAAATGATAATTATAATTTGTAAATAATTTCTCTTCATAAACATTATATTTTTATAGTATTTCGTTCAGTTGTTAAGTAATTGACTTCCACATTTGATGTCACAGAGAAATATTTTTCTATCTTTTAAATTTTCTTTTGTGTCAAAACTCTTTGTGTCGTACTCTGCATCTATATATTTCACTTATTTTTACTACATTATAATTGAATATACGCTAACGCACAATACACTAAAATTAAGATCTGTGCCGATATTAATTAAATCATACTTATAATAGCCAAATTTAAAATCTTTTGAGTCATTGAAGCAGATTTTACTATTCTTGCAGGATAATCGTGTGAATTTTGTTTGAATTCTAGCTAACTACGTGTAGAGTCGAAAACATTTTCTTAATTGACGAGGATGTTGAGTAATCTACACATACCAATGGAATGCATCATTAAACGTTTGTTTAATTTGATGTTTTCGCAAAATTAACAATTTTATGATTTTAAAATCTGTTTCATTTTTTTTTTAAGAATATATAATACTCTAATTTGTATATAAGACAATTTGAAACATGTGATTATCTTGTTATTAATTATGTAGAAGTCTATAAGAAATGGCCAATAAACTAGAAAATAGGCAGAAAATCTGTGAATTTATTGGTAGTGATGAAACGCTCTCGTCCGTTATTTGGCCATTTAATAGATTAGAAATAGAATTACATGATCGCGAAATACTTCTGTTTAATTTACTTAGTAATTTGATGTTACATATAAAGCATTTAAGTGCATTCAAGCACGCAAAAAACGTAAATAAAAAAACCTTTTCTAACACCCCTCTATAGATAATTTAATTAAATATTTATTTTTGCATCTAATCCTCTCGCGTATCGCCATAACGATAGTTTCACTCTATAAGTACGAAAACTAATGAATTATTTTTTATTGTTTTTAGTTTAACTAGCTTGAATGTAGCTAAAAACAGTTTTGCATATAACAGTCTTACTCTATTTTTTATTCTAATAAATGGGAAAATAATAGGAGAAAGAACTTTTCATCGATGATTGAGAAATGTGTCCATTTTTTACCCATTTCGAATAAAACTAGGTACATATTTATCAGATAATTAATAGAATTTTCCAAAAGAGTGGATATTATATGAAAAATGTTGTAGATTAATTTTACAATTAGAACACATATATTTTTATAATAATAGACAAAATATTGATGGACTTTAGACAACACTTTTTACTACTCGATTATTATATGTAAAGAATAACAATTGCTTTAAATTTTATTCAGTGGTGCACAAACAACGAATGATTCACTACAATCTAATAAAAAAGTCAACTAAATTGAAAGTATTGAATTCATTTCTAATAATATTCATGAATAAATGAAATGTTTAATTTGTGTGTGAATGAAAATATTTTAACGCTCGTGAAACAAGTTTTACTGTAAAATGAATAAAGAACTTTCTCATGCATTAGGAGAAAAAGAATTTTATCAAATATGTTTAACGGTACGTCATTCGTTAATGAGATCAAGAGTTAACCATCGATTGTGATAGATGCAGGTGTACATTGTTATCGTTAACGATCACTCAATAGTTCCATTTTTGTTATCACGATTAAAATGAGATAGAATATGACCTACTGTACGAAAATAATTGATTTTTCAACTATTTTGATAATATCGTTTAATTTGAATGTTTGTTGACTAATAAATATTGTAATATACTCAATTAGGTATTACCAAAAATTTAATTCTTTCAAAAACACATTTATTTAAAAATTGCTGTATGTTCTAAAGGAAAAAAAACTAAAAATTGTTAAACATTCCTCTACGAGTCGTTCATCTAATATTAAGGATAACATTTGTATATTAAGAAGTAAAATACATTTTCACAAAATTCTGTTGTACTTGAGTATTTTTTATAAACTTTACCTTGTGCATAATAGTACTATTATAAATGTTATATATTAGTATTAATATGCTGTCACACATTTATCTATATTTTTGTATTTTTCATTAAATATATTTTTTTTAATTTTCCCGTATTTATCGTATTAATATTTATATGTCATTTAGTGACTTATAAATTATTTTAAAAAATGAATAAACATAAATTCACCATAGAAATTTACACACTATAATAAAATGAATATTATTGTCCATTTATTTAAAAACATATATTTCTGCTATTCATTCTTCCCAGGAATTTCTAATAAATTTCTAATCTTTATTTCTGCTTACAAGGACATTTTCATATATTTGTATAAAACAGAGTAACAATGATTAAGTATAGTAATGTAAGTTTATATTAAAACAAAGCAATTGAATTACATAAATAAATATTTAATATGAAATAGTGGTTTTAAAAAAATTTCATAATGGCACAAAATTGTCACATCTTGTAGTATCAAATTTATTAATTCAGTAATTTATCAATTTATTAAATTATATAAATTAGAAACTAATAAAATAAAGATAAATTACGCTAAAAGCTCTTAATCGGCAAAAAAATTTCCCCTTGTAAATTTTTAAATCTTATAAACGACGTCCATATGTTAAGTATCTGCGCTGTTGGTAAGCTGTCACTTCTACAATATATCGGGGTACGGGATTGGCTCATCGTAATATGACTGATCAATCTCGACTATAATACCACAGAAATAACTGTATATGCCACATTCACAACTACATTCTTTTCTATAATTAGCTTATAAAAAAATTTTTACGAGGCAAAATAAAATGATGGTAGTTATACAAGTTGTAGAGCCGTTAAAATTTTGTATAAAATCAAATTTATTGTATTTAAAATTTTTATTAAAATGAATTATTTTTTATTATCTCGACATTGGAATTTACAAAATTATTTTAATTTTTAATATGGATAATATTGTGTATGGTATCATAACGAAGATTAATTGAACGAATATTATCAACATAATCTCATTTTTAAAGATAATATTTTTAAATTTTTCTAAAGGTGACTAACAATAGAATTAGTTCAAGTGTGTTTTATAGCTTTTATTAACCGACGTAAAAATTGTTGCTATAACACTCACCGCGACATTCCGTACTACCTACATTCTAACTTAATAAGTGAAAGACGCAATAGATCATTAAGTTACCAAACTTGATGCAAAAAACAAATATATGAAAGTAATTTTAACAAAATATTTTATTATTAGAAAAACATCTATTATAAATCATCTATTATAAGATTTTCGAATTAACAAAAATAAAATTGAATAAAGGTATTGATTAAAACTAATAAGCTATATGTATTGAAAATGTAAAACCTGACTATGACTCAGATCATTTTAATGAATATTTAAGCATTTAATTTATAAATTTTATTTTAATCGCGAAGATAATAATCTACAATTAAAAATAAATATGTTGATGTTTGCAGCTCAAAAAAGTTTTAAAGCTTACCAAGATTTACCTGCTGCTGGTAAAGTCACTGATTCATGATTTCTCAGCGTGTGATAGGAGAATGATATTTCGATTTACCTACAGATGGTACCAAATCAATAAAATACTTTACAGGTTGAAACATTTTCGAGCATCACGCATAGTACTCATAGATGGCACTTACATCTTTGAACTAATATAATTATAGTTGATAATATAAAATAATCATGATAAAACACTAAACTAGATTTCATAAGAACTTAAAATTGAATATAACTGTATCCAGTAATGTTTATCAAACTAGAATCTTTTCATATTAAAATTTAGGAAATCACATATTCTACACATACATTAAAATAACATAATATGAATTTTTATTGTAAGTTATCGCGGTGAAACATCCGTTGAAGTGTTGAGAAACGTTTAGTTTAGCGGAAAGGAAACCAAACGTAGGATTAAACCAAAATAAGAGTGAGTAAATTATTGTAAATCACAAAAAATTACATAAATAAAACTAGATTAAAAACTGAAATGTAATGTTTGTAGTAAGCATTAAAAAATGATACTGAAAAAATTTAATATTTATATATTTATTATACTTTTTATAATTATAGAATTTTATTTTTATAAAGATAAAAAGTATAATGCGGGTAAGGGTTTTCTCACTTTCAATGAATTTCATCAAAAAAATTTTTTTCATGATTTACATTTTATTTCGTTGTATCAGTTATAAAATAATATAGTGGAAATTCCATAATGCATCATACACTTTGATGAATATTTTTAATACGTTTACTACTATGAGAATTAACTGATACATTTCATACTATTAAAAATGAATCATTTAATTAAAATAATTTCCTGTACGGCAGTGATATAGTTTTTAAAATAATATATTCGATGAAACTGTCACAATAATTTATATTTAGTTGTAGTAAATTATACTTCACTTTGGTTTACCATACAAGTGTCAATGCGTACTAAAGTCAAAATTAACTTTTCAACCTTCAAAAGACTGCGTATACCTGGCGAACCCTTACATCACATACGTAAACCCTCATCATCATTATCGTTGGTTAGGTTTCGGGTCACGGCAGGTTGATCGTTATCCGAAAAATTATATACCTCCTGCCCGAAAAACAAAGAGCTGGCACTCGGAAACGCGATTAGCCACCCACAGAAGAAGCAAGTCGCCAAGCAGCCTTAATTTCTGTCTCCGTCTCTCCTTATTGCTTTTGGTCTACTTATTTAGGAGGGGGAGTCTGAAACTGTCTTTGTCGCATATTGAGGTATGTACTATTGTAGACTTTATAGTAGTACTCTTGCAGCAATAGAGCATATACGTACGTATACGTGTGTGTATAAGAAAAAGAGGAGCGAGAAGAAAAGAAAAATAAAACATCACAAACTCGTGATCGCGAGCGGTTACTGTGAGTCATGACCAATTAAGACACCAAGATGTAATCCTTTTGCTCATTTTCAGGTTTCAGTTTTTACGATTTCTTTCATTTATATAATGGGTGCTATAGAGCAGCAGACTTTAAATTAAATGGAAAGCTACGCGCAAATATTTTACCAGAGAAATAATTCTGTGTAAGCTCATTCGAATATTATATTCTAAATTGAACTCTTTTGCGGTAAATTGTTTAGAAAGCTAAAATTGGTACGTTTTTTGAAACCTATAATTCATCGAAAATTTAAAACGTAATAAAAAATAAATATGTATATATACCCAACCGCAAATGTAGAAACGTCTCCCCTGATTTATGTCGCTTACCCTGCTAAAAATAACGGATTAAAAACGATAAAAGTGGAAACAAATTTAATCCACTTTAATGTTATTTAAAACCTTTAATCCACAAAGCCTTTACTACAGGATTCAAATTTTATCACATTTAATCCATTTTTATTTTAATCAATTTAAATTTATAATTTTGGTATTCATTTTTATCCTGTTTTATCTATTTTAGTCACAAAATTTATCAATCATTTTCAATACCTAAAATTGCTATCCAAAATAAATTCACTTGTATTCATTTTAATATTAAAAAGCATGAATCTCTTTTTATTCGACATATAAGCATTCAAATTGTATCCGTTTCAATTCATTGTATTATTGCAAATATTATTCACTTTCAATACCTCAAATCGGTATTCGCGATTAATCCACTTTTATATACTTTAACACCAAAGAGTTTAAATGCCTTTCAATTTCAAATAAGTGCAGTCACATTCAATCTAGTTTAATCCACTTCGTCATTATAAACATTAATCACTTTCAATACCTCAAATAGGTGTGCAGTATTAATCTACTTTTATAAACTTTTGTACCAAAAACTATTAATCCCTTTTAATTTGAAATCCGTGCATTCACATTTCAATCCAGTTTAATCCACTTCGTCATTATAAACGTTAATCACTTTTAATGTCTCGAATCGGTAATCCAGTTTTATATACTTTAACGCCAATGAGTATTACGGGAACCGAGTTCGCTAACATGTGATTATTTTTAAAGAGCGTGCGGCACAGAATGATAAAGAATCGGGGGAGGGGCTTCATCCCTATCGCCCCCATTGCCCACACCATGATTAAATCAAAAAGAAATATTTTTTCAGAGATAAAACGATCCCTCGAGATCTCGCTAATCCACTCGCGCGTCTATGCAAAGGGTGTACTTACTCCGAAATGCGGATACTCGGGTACGGACTCCCAGTGTGAGTCAAGTGCGCGAGGTAAGAACTCAAGCTCTCTTCTGTTAGAGAGATACTCGTACAATAGTATACAGAGGTAAATGAAGAGTTTCCACTCGTCCAACTTGGCAGCGGGCATGTAGTCAGTCAGCGCGGCTACCCCGGCAGCCTTGGTTCGCTCGGACATCACGTCCAGTAGATGGTCTTGGCACCTCGTCAAGTTTACTGAGCTGAATAAAGGACTTATTTTTATTTTATTAAATAATTGTTGTTAAAAACCCACGAGGCTTGCCTCGTTTTGAAGAGGGATCATTAGATGAACCAGTGCGCCTTGTGCACCGAGTTTGAAACCCTCCCTTGCAAAGCTTTTATCCGCTTGAATCATATTAAATTCAGTTGTATACATCTTAACATGTGATTAGAAATGTATTACACTTTATCCCTTTTAATCAAGTTTCATCCCATTTTAGCATAGTGGATAAAACATGTATGAAAACGGATTCGATTATATTTATTTGAATTTAATTTGATCCGATATTTTGAATTCCACTTTAATCAAATTTAATCCACTTCCAATGCAAATATCCATGGACATTTAAAATTTTTTAATCACGTTTAATACTATAAACTGGAATTAAGAATCAATATTAAAAGTCATTAAGTTTTCTTCAATACTTTTTAATTCGTTATTTCTAGCAGGGTCTACACTCCTCGTCGTTGCGCAAACCAGTGTTAAGGATGAAAACGAGAGAGAACGAGGGAGACGAAAAAAAACGTCGTGCAGCCGTCGCATGACGGATCGCGCGTCGGGCCGTTCTCGGGAACGTAAGGCCACGCGCGCGGGCGAAAACACCTACGTAACACCTACGTCGGTCAATGTTCCGAGCTGGTCTCTTATATGCTCGTTCTCGACTTCTCTTTCTTTCTCGGACCGGAGCGTGTATAGTATGTGCAGTGCTCTCGTTGCGCCGTGAGTCGCGCTGGCTTTTACGTATTTTTCTGTCGCGTTGCATAAGACAATTTGAGGAAATTATTACCGCGCTTGTCTTAATGTTGCTATTTACGAGAGGCCTGCGCACTGCTCGCCTCGGCGGTGTGAGCCCGAAATTAATCGGATGGAAAATCGCAAGTGACGAAAGGTTTTTATTTGCGTAAAAACGAGGTGGAAGGAGTGTGGAGCAAACTTTGGATTGTAACTTATATAATATAAATTAAAGAATCGATCACTATCGATCTCGAAAAAATTTAATTTTCTATTACCATGCTAGATAATTTTTGAAAATTTTTTTAGTAATAATCTTATGCCCTATATTCACATTTAGATTTATATATAGTTATTTTAAAAATCATATAATTCACTGGCTACGTTGTTTTGTAAAGAACGTAAGTGGTTTCGCAATTTCCTCCTAAACAGCGCTCTTATGAAGTAATGCAAAAATATCTGAGCTTGTTACACAAGTTCAAAATAAGTTTTCACTTTTTAGCGCAAGGTATAGGTAGGTAATTCTCGACGGCGACTAAAGATTCCCCGGCAGAAAATGAAGGCTCGTTAAAAAATTCATGCATAAATTTCGCAACGATCAAAACTTACTCGCAAGCCCGCATGCGCGCCAACTACAAATTAGCCTCTAAACTGGTGCGTAGAGAGAGAGAGAGAGAGAAAAAGGGAGAATGAAAGAGAGGGAGAATATGCATATAAATTTCGGTCGCGGGGAGCGCGCGCGGCGGCCAATTACGCCGGAATTCGTTTCGCTCATTCGAAATCAATGTACCGTGCAGCAGCAGTGCGCGCGCAGACGACGAGGGAGAGAGAAAGAGAGAGGGGCGCACTACAAGAGGAGAGTAAGAGCGAGAGAGTAGCGAGTCGTTCTCTCGGTTAGCGAGAACGCTTTTCGCTCCAGCCTTGATTGGTCTCAATCTTCTCCAATCTCGCGGCTGCTGCTCGTAGCCGCGCTTATTCCCTCGCTTGCTTTCCGTCTCTCTCTCTCTCTCTCTCTCTCTCTCCCCCTCTCTTTCTCTCTGCGTCTTGTTCTTTCCCGTCGCATATAATAGAAATTTGAGCCCCGCCGCAGTGTCCCTCCCTCGCCTCGCCGTCTTCGTACTATAGAGGCAACGTCTCTAGTCGCGAATACGTCAGCTGCAACGTCTTTAAGTCGTCGTCGTCGTCGTCGTCGCGCATCCCATTTAATTTTACGAGGCCTACTTCTTCTTCCTTCGTCTACGTGCTCGCTGCCGTGTTTTTTCTCTCGCCGTGCCTTTTTTTATGCACTGTTGAGCCTCTTAAGCACTTTGTTCTTTTGACGCGTGGTATACATACTGCGGGATTGTCGAATGTTTTTGAGCGTGCGCACGTCGCGGCTTTTAAGTCGCTCCGGAGATTGCTAATAAAAGCTATTTGGTATTTAGATTTCATCGCTTTTTGCGCGAGGCTTGTTCAAGAATGCCGCGCGAGCACAGCTGCTCACCGTAAACGCATACCCATATGATTAGCTGCGGGGTTTTTTAACTCTAAATTGAAGAGAATAGAAGTTGGAGTGAAAATTCAGAGTAAAAAATATTTCAGTTAACGATTCTAACGGAATGGGATTTTTTTTTTCATAATATTTGTAAAAATGTTGAATTGCACTTGAAAAGACCTATGGATAACCGTGAGCATGAAATCATCACTATTGAAGCTTAGTTGTAAGGGGTGAGATAATGTAAGTTGTCATAATAAGTTCTTACAATTACCATCCCGAGTAGATTAGCATTAGAGAGGTCGACAAACATCAGCAATAATAATCTGGTGCAGAAACAACAAAGAGCCGAGAAAGATTATATGCAGGGTTTCCAATTATCTCGCAACTTATACACAAGACGCTATGTTATGCGTGCGCGATAATCAATAAGTCCTTCATATCCTCATGCAGTGCATATAAAAGAAACACTGTCCGCGTATAGAGTCTCGATGCTTGAACGGAGGTCGAAAAATAGGCTGTCCGAGCGCGGCTGCAAGACGGAAAATTGCAATTTCCAAAGCTCTCGCGCGCATTTGCAATAATGTGAATCAGACTTGCACGCGCGCGCCCGCGCGCGCTCAATCGTGCGTAGGACGAGCAGTTTATAAAGCGCCTCGGGTAATCGCTGTCATTACCGTTATTGCCCATTGTCGTCGCTTCAGCGCAGCCCCGTCTCGCGTGCCTTTTTCGCGCGCCCAAGCGCCGCCCGCGCACGCGACCGAAATCCCAGTACTGAGTGCTTCGTGTGCTCTTCAAGAAGTACGATGTATTGCCTGCTCTTATGGACCCTTTGCATTGTTCTTGTACGATCTGATAATATTTTAATATAGTGTTTATTACAGTAAAATGTGCGAAATTTTTTTATCCAAGTATGTAGCAATTTCTTCCTATAAAATATCTAAAATTGTGTGTGTCTGTGTAACTATATGTGTGGTTGTGCGTGTGGGGAAATCAGAGGTTGTGTATATCAAACAATTGTCAAACTTATATGTAACATATTACTTTGCATTTTATCAAACATTAAAAGTTCAGTAAAATTACATTTTGATTTTAATTCAATAATATATATATTATATCAACATTATATATTACCTAATAGTATATTACCTTTATTTATATACCAACAATATATATTACCCCGTATAATTTTGTGGTAGATTCGTTTATTTTATTCGTTCCCGAATTTTAATTCATCGGGTAATAGCTTTTAATTATACTATATATAAATTCCATAAGCCGCACGCTACCACTGTGACCAAGCTGCCCGCGATAACAGCATATTTGCGTGCTTCATCGGTATCCTCCATCTGGCAATTCCCCTTACGAGCGCATGAGAAAAAGTCATTTTACTTCGGTGACCCAAGCCTTAATTATTATACATACATCCATCTGTGCAAAAACAGGGAAAACCAAGCGCCAGCCCAGGTATTAAGCTCACCGTAAAGTGGCCGGGATAAAGGCATTCTGGTTTCCGGCTACGTAAAAGTCCCACCCCCTGTGCGCGCGCACGACAAATTACCAACGACAAAAAGAGTGCGGGTACTATTAGTTTGCGCATGCGCACACGCGAGCAACAGGTTTCCCTCGCGGCCTTGTTTCAGCGCGCTTCTCTTCCGAAAGAGGAATGAGAGAAGCGTTGCGCTTTTATACGCACGTGCGGTGGTGGCTTTTGTCGTCGCGACGGCATTTCGCATTTCACCCCCATATGGCCGCGCGTGAGGACGTGTATATATGGCTGCAGACGGATCAAAGAGGGAGAGAGAGAGAGAGAGAGAGAGAGAAAGAGGCTTCTGTGAGCCTCAACTCTCCCCTACTTCGAACGGCGTAAATCTCCGTCTGTGTCCCAATGCACTGCGCCTCTATATTTAGCTCTCATCTCCACCCTCTTCTTTCATTTGTGTGTGTGTGTGTGTGTGTGTGTGTGTGTGCGCGCGTGCATCGAGCCTTAAGAATCTATTAGTCGTACAGTCCGTGTCAAAAAGACGTGTGAACGATCGAGAGCGTGAGTTTTCCTTGGGCATGAAATTTGGATTTTCTATCTGATTCTGAGAAATAAAGCTGAGTAGCATGTAATTTATTATCACACGGAGTTCACTTCTTTGCTATACGGAAAATTAAGAAAACCCAGTTGTTTATATTATATTTTTACACAAAAAGAGTTCAGTTGGAGAAACTAAAAATGTTAATTTTTATTTCTTATTTTCAGTAATTTTCGTTTTTAATATTCTTTTATAGGTAGTTCTAAATGTTCAATATAGTTTAATATTTAACTCAGAGGAAGCTCTTCGAAATAGTTTAATTTACACCCATCTATAAAAACAATGGAACAAAACCAGGCAAATTATGCAATAAAGACATTTTTTATCGTTATCACACTGAGGAAAAAGATTAGTAAAAATTGTTAATAATTTTCTAAAAATTACGACACGGTCTGAGAAAGCCATCACAGACTGTAAAAACCTAAAAAATTACCATACTTTATCAAAAAAATTTCTAGAAGTATAGGAAAAGTTACTGTAAGTATTGTAAAAAAATTGACTATAAAGTATGGTAACTTTTTGGGTTTTTACAGTCTGTGGTAGCTTTATCAGACAGTATAGTAATTTTTCCAAAACTTTTTTTCATCGTTACCAACAAAACCAAATTCAATTTAAAAATGTAATTGAGAGGTCGGGGCACTGTCTTATAGTGCGTGATCTACCCCAAAAGTTCGCTTTCAACTTTCTAACGAGTTTGTACACTCCGAGGGACAATCTGAAAGCCGGGAATAAGAAGCCAGAGAGCGCACACGCATAGAGAGAGGTCGAGAGAGGGAACGCGGCCTATGGAAAAAAAGAGGAGCACCTGCGCCACTCGCGGCTTTGTGCCCGGGCGTGCGCGTACACATATACACAACGCGCGCACATCGAGTGTCCCATATATATATAGGACCTGTTGCGCGTGATAGGACGTCGCTCTCCGCGGCTTTCAACCATCTCTCTTCCCTCCCCATATACTTAACGAGAGAGCGCACGTGTATTTGAAATCGGTTCGCGGTGCGCTCCCCCATTGAACTTTATCCTCGGCCTCCACCCACGACGGCAGCTGCACGCACCTTCTCGTTTTCTCTCATCTTTTCCTCTAGCGACTGCGCCCTTCCAAATTTCGGTCCTTCGCTCTTTATGTTAAACCAGAAATCGTCTATTTCATTATGAGGGGGGAGCACATATATGTACTTATGGGATACGGTTGAATTGCGTGATGGTGAACAGTATTATGGTTAGAAATAAGTAATGTCTTTTTTTATTGTAAATTATGTTTATCAATTTTTAAATATTATATCTTTCAATGTTGAATTATAATAGTATAAAAAATAAATCTAATCAAAATTTAGAAAAGCTCAAAATTTTCATTGATACAATTAACTACTTTGATTCTAATGGTATTTGCACTTTTCTACACGGAGAAAAATAACATAGGAAAAATTACCATATTTGATTGTAAGTCGAGGACAGACTGAAATCCTCCACAAAATTGCCATAATTTATGGTAAAAATTGCCATAAATTTATGGCAATTTTTCCTACATTGTAAAAATTACTATAAATTTATGGCAATTTTTACCATAAATTATGGCAATTTTGTGGAGGATTTCAGTCTGTCCTCGACTTACAATCAAATATGGCAATTTTTCCTATGTTATTTTTCTCCGTGTAAAGAGGTAAAAGTTAAATTGGGTCTTAGAAATTCTCTTACCAATGAATCTTTCTCCAGCTTTTAATCAAATGAAAATTATTATTCTGAATTCAAATAGAATTATAAACTAGAGAAACTAGACATATTAAATATTTTTGTTTATTTTTATATCCAGCTCCATATAATTGAGAACCAACAACTTTTATATTGCATTACTTTATTACGTGAAGCAATTTACTCGTTTAACTTTCAGAAACGCAACAGATTTCGTATACGTTATACAACCCTTCTTATGCAAATTAACTGCAATGCACGGAATAATGATCAAAAATATCAATTTTTCCGAAAAATTTCAAGACACGAATATTTAAAAGTTAAACACATAATACTTCGATCGTTAATGTAATCCCGGTGTACCTGCAGAGACCCCGTAATAGGCACAATCCGACCTCCCTTCTTCCCTCTCACGATCCTCTCTGCCCTTCACTATATAGCTTACACGTCAATTTTAACGGTTTTCAAAAGGTGCGCGCTCTCTGCACCCTAGACGAGAGGTGCACGAGTGTGTGAAATTACGGCGGCGCGTAACACTGACCCCTCGGCCATTCGATCGCGATGCGTTTGATGCAGCAGCGTCTCGAAACGCGGTGGGGGAGCCCCCATATATATATCTCCTCCTGTATTCTACTCTCTTTCTCTGTGGGCACGAGAGAGGGAAACCCTGGGGGAGGATGATGATGATGATGGTACCTGCCTCGCTTCTTTTTTTTCCTCGTTCTATATGCCCTTCTTTTACGCGTGAAGGAGGAGTGCGGGCTGATGGATGATGAATCTTTTTTTGGGGGAAATCGTTATTATCGAGATCTACGCAAGTTATGGGAGGGAAACAGTCGCCTTTGGGGCAATAGTTTGGAAATCATTTGATGCATTGGCGTTTTATTATGAGGGTTCGGGGCGTTATTTAAGGTATATGCCGCAGGTAATTTTATATTTAACACTTAGAAGTAAATTTCAAGTGCCTTTTACGAACATTTTTCAAATTTTACAGTTAGGTAGCCTAAAAGATACCTTCTGCGTTTAGGAAAAACACGTTAAATTCATTATATTTTACAAGTAGATAAACATCATTAACTGCAACTTGAAGAAAAAAAAATGCGTGCTATGGTGTGAAATTGCGGTAACGTGCAGTAAAGTCTAACCACTACTGTGGGGTATTTTTCCCACACATGAAACGGTTCATACGACCACTCGTGAGCGTAAACTCGCATCACTACTCATTTGCGGGACATATTTCCCACCAGGCGAAGCGGTTTGTATCCACCGACAGCGAAGAGTGCCTTATTACGTGTAATTGTTTTTTCCTCAGAGTACTATCGAATGACACGATTTTAAATCGTAGAAAGGTAAAACCAGCCTGACATAAATGAATGTGCAAGAAGACAATTTGATATGTGTATTAAATTGAAGATGTGAAATATTTACACAAGGCACATAAATGAAATCGCCGGAAAACTAATAGGATGCACTAATTACGATCGACAATGCGGCCAACCCACAATGGCACCGATCCCGTAGCGATACGATCGGAGAAAGGGACGAAATTTTGTGAAAAATCTCCTCGCTGCGTCGACAGCCCAGCGGTGCCATAAGTCGACGTCAAACCGCACGGTCACGTGAACATATATGCAGTCCTCTTTTCTCCCCCCAACGACTCTTCATCAGCGGGGGCTCGAGAAATCGTCGCGCGACCCTCGGTCGGGTTGTCGACTCGTTTCTGGAATCCCGGGGGCCTAGTATATCCACTCCCTCGCGTGCGTTCAGGTAAGGCGAGGAGCTTCGTCCTCGTAATATTCCGGCCGATTTCCTTTACGAGCTGCAGACTCCCGGTGGCTCGGGGTATATAACACGCGCGCGCGCCACGCTGAGAGCCGCATAATTTGCATCTAAGTCTTCGTCGCGCGGACGTATAACGATCGCGCGACGGCCTGATGGCCTCCGGGGCCTGAAGGAATTATGCGAGCTCCACGCGCGTAGAGAGCGAATGAGGAGAAAAATATAATATATTTTTGCCTTGATCTGTTAACGCGTACGAGAGCCTTCTGATAAGTTTATTGTGCATGCGCATGTTTTCTTTAATTTAAACGTTTCCGTCGTTTAATTTAATTAGGGATATTAAATTTCTGTACTCATTTCTCATTCATTTTTTTATTGGGAATGAGAACATTAAACAGTACCACGCAGAGATTACCTATAAACTATCAAGAGAGAAACGGAAAATCGTATGATCTATATTTATTTTTACCCTATTCATTGCTATTTCAATTTGGATCAGAAATTCAATGACTTTGGCAACAATTAAATTATTTAAAATTTAGAGTTTTAAAATATTTAAACGGAAAGCTTAAATATCCTCTCTTCAGGTGGTAGAAGTATCCTGGAGTTCTTAAGAATTTGGAAAAAAACTACTTTCTTTTACCGTTTCTTCCAACAATAGCCGGTTTAGTATTATTCCACCGTTTATTATTCTAAGTATTTCAAGGAATAGCATTCAGACTATTAATTGGTTACGTTTCACAAAAATATTGATGCTAGCAAAAGTTTCGCCAATCTCTAAGAGAAATAGATCGCAGCTTAAAAACTTCTTAACGCTTGTATGCTAATGATACTGAAAGAATAGTATTTAAAAAAAATTAATAAAAAAAAATGAGGTACTGTTTTAATTTAAAAAATTAATAACATAAGTTTTTGTAACACGAATTTATCGATTTTATGGGCGATTATGTTGGCCATAATCATGAACTACAGACACAAAGAAAGCTATAATTTAAATGTAATTTTTTAAATTAAATTGTGACATTTCTTAATTCATTTTTCTTGATTATATCAGAATCGTTAATGTATAGTGATACGTCAAAGTTGAAATGGGTCTTCAACGTTTATTAATCGCACTCTGGCTGCAATAAAATCTGCAGACTCATCGCCTCGCAACAAAAAGCGCAAATCGCCGGGGCGCTAAAGAAAAGTATACATCGATAAATGATAAATCGCCGCTGAAAAGCCGGGCGCTCGCGAGGCCTTATCGATCCTTTTGCACAATGAGCTAATTAAGGTGTGCGTGCGTATTTTTCATCATTCTCTCGGTCTTCGTGAAAGTATATAATACGAAGTTTCACAAGCGCGCGTGCTTATGCGCGCAAGGGGGCCAACTGCATAATGCACTACTTGGCTCGCACGAGAGCGGCCGAGATTTGACAAGCGACGCGGGGACCGCCTTATGAGGAAACACAGCTCGCGGTGAAAGCCGCTCGGTGCAGTTAGCGCGCGCACACATACACGTATATACGTGTGTACTTGAGAAACTGCAATTACCGCGGTAAGTGCACACTGTATATACACGACATGGCGGCGACTCGGCGAAATGCGAACGTTTTTGGTGTCCGGCTTTGCAGGTCGCCTGCGCGCTCTTGGAATTTGACTTTTTCGCCAAGAGTGAAAGCTGTTTGAATGATGTAGATTGAAATATTTCAAGATTAACTCATGGTTAAATTATAGGTTGTCCTTATAGATGTATAACGGATATGTTAAAAAATGGGACTAAATTTTACATTTATGATTTTTTTAAATTTACATTTTGCAGTGTTTATAATTTAGGTAAAAGATTTTTAGAAACAAACCATATTTTAAATACTCGTTTCCTATCAATTTTTGATCTGTTATTTTGTCTAAATTTCTTTAATTTAATAATGATGAGATAAACCTTTTGCTTATTAACTTCTTATTTATTCAGAATAAATATACTTAACATAATAAGATGATAAATGAGGATTTTTACTACTTAAAAATGTCAAGTTATTATAATCCAGGATTTTACCTTATTACTTACTACTTGTAATTAAAAAGCTAATTAATGCAATATTTTTCAAGAGGGTCAATTAAAAAAACGTTTTGTTTGCTCTATTTAAAAAAGAATCATTTGCAACAGTAGATGAAAAGGTAAAACGAAGAAAATATCGGAGGGTCAGGCAACAACGTTGTTGTAATTCTACACCGAACAGTTTTCGGTGTCATCGGGGGAGGTTTATCGTAGGCGACACATTTATTTTCGTCTACGAGCAGTTTGTTTCGATAGTGTCGAAGGACTAATGGTATAGACTCACAGTCGTTTTTCAGAGAAAGTTTGGGAGATAAGGGACTATTCTAAATGAATCATCCAAGTGATTAAAAGAATATTAATGACTTTAGACTCGTTTGAAATTTATCAATGCCACGGGAGGCAACGCTAAGTTTTTGAAAAATTTTTAATCCTAAAATTATTTTTCATAATAACTTGTGTAAATTGAAAAACATTCGTAAGTAGGGCAAGAAATAACTTAGCAATAACCGAAATAATAAAGCTCATATCTAAACAATTATCTTGGGATTGAAACAAAGAATCTTATAAATAAAGCGATTTTAAGTTACTTATAATTACTCATGTTTTAAAAACAATAAACATGTGGAAATCTTTCAAAACATGAAAAACTTGAGTAATAGAACAGAATTTTGCCAGAAGTGCATCTTTACACGATTATGTATAATATAATAATGATACTCAGGAAATAATCGAAATATTTGAACGTCGGTTTCTCAGGCGATCGATAGCATGGATTTCGCAGGTTCCTTTCGCACGAAATTAAATTAGGGTTCATTGGAGCTGTGCGATCGGTGCATATTAGAAGCCGTATCGAAGCTCAGTGATTCAAAGCCTCCGCAGGAACGCGGCTTTTTTGCCAAGCCGGAAGCCTTGTCTTTTCCATGGCCAATTTTTTCTCATGCAAATATCAAAATTGAATCCATGAGAATATTTTAATGAGAAATTAATATTAACACAATGTAATGTTACGTACTAAATAAAACTATGCGAACGAAGAACAATGAAAATGATTTTCAAAAATTATTTTTATCCATACTTATATTAAATAAATTTGTATTTTATTTATGCTAAATATTGTTTAATACACAAATATCAATGAGATTAAGAGACAAATAAAAAAAAAGATATAAATAATTGATTCTAAAATTTGCTCATATTCTTTTAAATGTAAAAAACAATTCTCGATACAACCCTAGCGGAAATGATTTTTGGAAATAACTGTTAATAACTGTTAATAACTGTTAATAACTGTAAATAACAGTTTATAAGTGTTTGATTTGAGACGTTAATAACAGTTATTTATAGTTATTTACAGTTATTTACAGTTATTAACAGTTATTAACAGTTATTAACAGTTATTAACAGTTATTTACAGTTTTGCAGAAAAGTACCTGCGAAAACGGAGGTACTGATAAAGGGTATTAACAGTTATTAACGATTATTAACAGTTATTAACAGTTATTTACAGATATTTACAGTTAGAAACAATTTATTTTTTTCGCTATAATACTAACTTTTTTCTTATCAACAAAACTGTAAATAACTGTTAATAACTGTTAATAACTGTTAAAAACTGTTAAAAACTGTTAATAACCGTTAATAACTGTAACTAACTTTTATCAGCACCTCCGTTTTCGCAGTACTTTTCTGCAAAACTGTAAATAACTGTTAATAACTGCGAATAACTGTTAATAACTGTTAATAACTGTTAATAACTGTAAATAACTGTAAATAACTGTATATAACTGTTATTAACGTCTCAAATCAAACACTTATAAACTGTTATTTACAGTTATTTACAGTTTTTTACAGTTTTTTACAGTTATTTACAGTTATTTTCATTTTTCATTACCACTAGGAAAAGAGAACAATGAAATTATATGGCTATTCCTACGTCATAGATGCAAGTAAACTGATTCGGAGAATAAGTTTCAAAACACCTCGCTGTGATGTTTGTTTTGTTTTGACATCTCACTATGTATATATTTTGTATACATAAATCTGACGTACAAATAGCAAAGGTGAAATTATATTTTGAAAATAAGATTGCAAAATCAGTGTCACGAGACACATTTAAACCTCTAAATATAAATCAATCTAACGTACACATATAAGTCACTGTCATTAATAATCCCAAGAGTTTTAGCAACTGGCATTCACCCTCGTCGGCTGCATCCGCAGGAGTGCGATGGCCTGCGGAGGAAATCGATCCGCGCGCGAGCGCGGCACACGCGTCGCATACACGCATAACGCCTTCTTCATTAGGCTTATTTATAAGGACGCCTCGGCATTCCCTTCACGCGCTCTCGCGCGCAGATAAGCGCGCACTTATCGGCTCTCATGCGCGCCTTTATACAGCGACATCGCCGTCGCGTGTCTCCCGCCCTTCCTCCTACGACGGCCGCGTCGAACGATGTTTTATGTATGCGTGATCACTCGGACTGGCCCGTGAAAAACTCCCTGCGTGTGTGTAGTATGTAAATCAATGCGGGCGAGGGGAGTATATATGACGGGCGAAAGCGTTTTTGTTCGTAGCGTGTTGCGCCTTCGCGCGCGCGGATGCTTCGGAAAATTACAATTATATAATCGTGCAACACACGATTGTGTCGTTATTTATTGATAGACTCTGTGACCCTGAAGAAATGTCAAAATTTTTGTTAAGAATTTTCACTGCATCTTATTAATTCTCAACCTTTTCAATTCTGTATATGGTATTCCAAACGAGAAACTAATAATTGCCCTTGCGTTGGACATATACATCGTTCAATTTTCACAAAAGTGTCTGCATATAGTTAATCGGTTAGTATATAAGCATTAATTATATGAATTCCAGATGTCTGAAAATGCCAAGTTTTCGAAGAGATAAATGTATCTCTGGATACCGAAGATATATAAATTATCACATAAGGGTATATAAAATATCGACTTGACTTATGAATCCATACATCACTTTCCAAATAAGAGAATCCATAATATTCATTTTCAAATCGTTCTGTATATACAATTACGTTTGAAACGACATAAAGAAGCCCAGCAGAAATGAGACAAGATATCTCTGCCTTGGTTTTTAAGTGCTCAGATGCCGCCACAAAACCACGCGCAAGATAGATAGAGAGACAATTCAGAAAAACATGGTTGCATTAGTACGTGAAAAATCATTGGAAAGCCATGAGGCGTCACCTTATCTCCAGGGCTTATGGGCGCGAGAGTATTGGGCTCGAGCCGGACTATGCACAACAGTTAAATCAGAGAGAGCGAGAGAAGGCGAAAAAGGAACCAGAAGAGAGAAGAGGAGAAAGAGAGTGCATGCATGCGCCCGGGCGAAATATCGGCGGACCCTTTCGTGAACATAATATTTTTCGAGAGATCGCTGCCGCCGGGGACGACGAGCGGCGATCCGCCCACATATATGGGCAACCACTCTCGACCACTACTGGGACATAAATTTGGAAAGGAGAAACCGGTAGGACGCGGTTCCGCTGCTTCTTTTCTCTCCCTCTCTTTCTTTCTTACGCTACTCCTTCTCTTCGCCTGCTTTCTAAATGCATTTCGGTCGTATACATACGAGGTAGTTTTGATATAACTGTTTTGGCGATGTAATTATAAAATTTTTTTCATTTCGAAATTAAATCTGTTATTGGAATAAATTAAGAGGGCTTATTCGAAAAAACGTTTTGCCTTAAATACGATAAACATCTGACTAATCAGGGATTGAAAAGAAAATATATGTTATTTTTTGTTAATTCTTGATTAATTTTCATTAATGCCACAGTTTACAACAAGTGCGCCAAGTGTATAAGGTGATCTTCGATGAATTTGTCAACGAAGATCAAGTCAACGCGTAGTCTACGGTAAACGGTCGAATTCCTTATATTGTGCACGTTATACACACTATTTTAAATTTGTATCCAGATCCTAATTAATCCCATATTCTCAAAGAATGACTGGTGCATTTTCATGCTGATACTCGACGCTCGATTCTATTGGGTAAACTGGTAAATCTCGGTAGTGGGATTGGACGCAGCATCAATAAAAAAAACTAAATTTGTTTTAGATCCGAATTTATAATCGTCACTCAACACTTGGGACTCAAATTTTCAATATAGCGGCGATATTAACTATATTATTAAATTAATTATATAATTATGTTAACTATATTAATATTCATTAAAAATCGGAGAACTGAGTACTGAGTGACGACTATAAAATTGAGCCTTAGCTTCATCTACATTAACGCTAAAACTCACATGAAAATGCACCTTAAAACTAACATTAAGTGCTGGATTTGTTTTTAAATTTAATAAAGTTGAAATTTTAACAAAAGTAGCACGTGTAAAATTGAAGGTACTATCTATCGACGCAATTTAGTAAATTATATTTTGTCATTGAGTAATTGATTCTTATGCTCAGTATTGGTTGTGGATAAAAGTAAAGGGAATATTATGCACATAAATGAATATATCTAATTAAAATCCATTTATTGTTATTACTAATATACAGCCAATTTCAATAACAATATTTCGAATTAACTACTTATTAACTATTCTTGCGCTTATCAGTATAGTAATAGGTATCATGTTTTGGTAAATTTTTTTTTATATTTTAACTGATTATTATATCTACGTTTATGATTTTAACTAACATCTAGGTACTTACTTATTTTATAGTTTAATACATAATATTATATTAAATGAAGATACTACATAATTTAGTTGTAATTAACATAATAAATTGTGCTAAATTGTTTTTAAGTTTTTGCTAATCAAAAAATTAAACTCACTTAAGATGTATATTATGATAAGATGTTATTAGAATACTGCGAATTTAAAAATTTCTTTAACTGTACATGGCCTTAGACTGTCTAAAAAGTCTAAGTTATTTACATCTATAATATCTTTTTTATGAGCAATCAAATATTTAATGGCACTTGTTCTTAGATTTTCAGTATTATGATTATCAGCAAGTACAAGAATATTAATAACATTGTCTTTATTCAAAATACTTTGTAAATATTGTTCACACATAAGTAACAGCCCTCCGATTAAATATTTATCGGCAGCTATTAATAAATCGTTAACTACAGTATCCATGCTTTCGATTTTACCACTGTAAACAAATCTTAATAGCTCTTGAAATACTTTGAATTCAATGTCAGTTATTTGTAATATCCCTTCACGATTTTCTACTGTATCATTGACAAACATATTCATAAATACTGGGCTATGAGCTGCCAGGATTGCTCTGTGAGCATGTAATTTTTTATCTGAAATAACAATAGTCACATCGCAGAGTTTTTGATGGTTTAAAAAGGATTCATAATCATTCAAAAGTTTAATTTGAGGCTTTTCATTAGGCTTATTATTATCAAATATTGTTAAGTTCTTTGAAATTATTTTGTCCAATCCTGCAGTGATATTACAAACTACTGTAAGACAGCCATTCGGCAAATAATCATCATTCATTATTTCACTTCTTAGGACATGTTTATTATCTCCATAACCACCAATTGTAAGAAAAGTATATGTACTATCTTTTACAAAACATTTTTTTTTTGTTATTATTAAGGATACCAATCTGAAAATTTGTTTCAAGTCGTAAGTTTACAGGATCTGATTCCAAACGAAGGAATAATGACAAGAAATTCTCACTATCTGCATTGCGACCTTTTGGGTATATTAATATACACCATTTGATCCCTTATATAAATTGAGCATTCGAGATAATCTATTTTGCCCTCGAACGATCTCGAAATCTCGAATAATCGAATCCGTCTCGAATCTCGAAAGGAGAGAAACAAAAGACGAAACAGTGGCGCGCGTAGCGCGCTGATTAACGCTAGTATTCTCATAATTTGAAGATGAGAATTGAGGTGACTTTAACATAACTCCATTACTTTTGCCAATAACACGAAAATCATGTATTTTCCATTCATAAGAAATTTTAATTACATGTACTTTTGTAATACCAAAAAGATTTTCAAAAGTACTATCCATATCTTGATTTTTATCCATTTCTCATGAAATATAATCTTGCAATACTGTAAATTATCACTAGTTCAATAAAATTATTGAATATACAATATATTATAAGTCAACATGTATCACAATATTAACTTATACTTACAGTCACCTGCATAATTCAATAAACAGTACCATAATCTATTTGCTTCTGTATCGAAAACTAAATTCAAAAAAGCTTAAAGAGAAATTTGTAGAATTACTTTGGAAAAAAGTATTAAAATACTTCATCAATAACTGTGAGTTCTAATTTAAATAACTTTTCTCTCTAAATAAACGTGAGCAATTAAAACTAATATTGAAACAAATTCGCGATATTCGTGGTTTGCTATTTCTCTTTCTTTAGTTCTCATTTTCTCAAGGACTTACCTTAGGGACACCGGACAATATACACAAGAACTGTATCGTGGTGTGTCGTGCTGTGCGCACTGTGCCTACACTGTTAAAATTCTGCATGAAAATTAATGTATGTACTGGAAGCAAAATTACATCGTAGTACATTAAATTTAATGCAATGTAGATTAAATTTAATAAAATTTACATTAAGTTTAATGCAATTTACACTAAATTTCATGTACCGTACATTAAATTTAATAAAATTTGCATTAAATTTAATGTACTGCAATGAAATTTTGCTTTCAGTACATACATTAATTTTCATGCAGAATTTTAACAGTGTAGGGACCCTCTAGGAAGGGACCAGAAACGGCGTCCGCGTTCCCTATTGGTCGACACAGAAGAGATCTAAACCGGCAGTTGTGCAGCTGTGCATTATAGAAAGAGACAAAATAATGTATATAGATGTGTTTTCTCACAGATGGTTTTCTTACCAATTTCGGAGAACTTGTGTGATTAATGTTACTTATCTTTAAAACAGTAAGTATTACGTGAATATAAAAGATGTAAATAACATTTTTCTAAAAGTTCTTGAATAAAAATATAATATGTATTGATGCAAGTGCTCATCATGAAAAACTAACCTAGAAAATTGGTATTTGCGTTTCACCTACATGCAGTTCCATATTATTGGATAATCAAACGAACTTACCTGTAAGTGATGTTCGACTGATATTATACTTGGGGTATCGTCCGAAGAGATCAATTGTAGTAGCACCAGCTGCTCGGTTTCTTTCACAACTATTTAAAGCCATAAGGTAAAAAAAAATTTCAATTTCTGCGTGCCTCGCGCTCCACCTATAGGCGCCGTGGCGGTTGCCGCTATTCCTCATTACATTTCAAAGCAATCTTATAAATCGACGACAAGAATTAATATAATGGGGATAGTAGCTTAGGGATTGGGAGGGTTTGATCTCTTCGGACGATACCGATACACCAAGTATAATATCAATCGAACATCACTTACAGGTAAGTTCGTTTGATTATCCAATTATACTTCGGTGTATTGTCCTCAAGATCAATTGTAGAATTTTACAGCTGAGGAGATTTATACAAAGAAAACCCATTTTATTTTATAAGTTTATTTATCAGTTATGAAACAAAAATTAAAGGCGCGTCAACCTAGCGTCTTAGAGATTACACAATCGAGCTACAAAATAATACAATTTGGAACGCTTAGATTTATTGAAGGTTTATATATCCTTTTCATTTATATTAAGTACATTTTTGGCAAAACTCCCTCTATCCTAAACGATTGGCCTATTATAAAAAAAAGCAAAGGTTTTTGAAGATTCCATCCAACCTGCCGTTCTTCTAATATATGGTTTATAAATTTCTTCGCCCGATGGTTTAGCTTTATGTCTAGTCGTCGTATTTCCATGGCTTTAAGCCAAGCAAAGCCAGAAAAATTTGCTGAGGCGATAGCTTTCTTAGAAGAATGCATAGAATTATTTACTAATATAAAAATTGGAAATTCTTGGAAACCTTTCCAAACAGCTATTCAGATTTCCACGAAAACTGTGATAGAATTGTCTAAGTTATTATTGAACAATTATGGCTTTACTTTTTTCATGGCTTGTCGGTTAACGCAAGACTGTCTTGAAAATTTATTTTCAGTCGTTAGGTTAAAAAATATTATACCGAATGATTTACAATTAAAGAATAATTTAAAGCTGATTATTATCTCCCAGTACATGAAAACTGTATCAAATAGTAATTATGATGAAGATGATAGGGAGTATCTCAGCGAATTTTTAGATATATTATTAAAAAATCGTTGTTCTACAACTCACCACGTAACTCATCAAACTATGAATATTGAATTGCCAGATCTTTCTCAACAAAAAGTTAATTTTCTAAAAACTGAATTGAATGTTATTTATTACGTAGCAGGCTATTTAATGTCAAGTATTATGAAAAACCAAAAGGCGTGCCTAAACTGCGTAAATGCAGTCCTTTCTAAAAATATAATTTGTTATACTTTTAATGAATTAACTAGAATAAGATCTCGAAGAAGCAAGCGTGTTTTTGTAAATGAGAATGGTTTTCGTTTTTTCCTTCAAATGGAAACAATGTTTAAATTATATTATAAGTATGTGCGGGATGCGAACATTAATTAAAAAAAATTCTTTATTACAAAGTTTAGCGAAATCTCTTTTAATATACCTGATTGTCATGATCTCAAAAACAAAATTATTCAAAGATATTACGCATTTAGAGTTAAAATTTGTTCAAAAGCATCACTAACAAATAGGAAAACATCACATACGTATGCTAATAAAACCATGGCTATGCATTAAAATATAAAATAATTTTGTTGTTATTTTGTAGTATTTTTTTAATTTCTCCTCACATTTATATACCTACACTTTAGTATTTAGTTTAAAAAATTTTTCGTTAGTAACTTGTACTTTATTTTAAACATTATATCAGAATATTAAATCATTGTTAATATTTTTTCAGGTTACAGTGTCAGCAAATGGTATTCATCCAGCATTAAGGAAAATAAAGATAGACTCATATAATTAATGCAAAAAAAAAGAAATGATTATATGACAAAACCAATTTTATATTACTGTTATTTACACTTATTTTTTAATATGATATTTAGAAAAATATTTTTATATACACTATTTTGTCATATGTGAAATGTTTTTCACTTACTCTAATCATGCATTTTCGATTTTTATAGTTAATTCTATTACAATTACGGTTTTTTTGACTAATATCATCCCTGATTTTTTCACTTATATTAATGAACAAATATGAACACATACAATAAATAAATAATATTTAACATATACAAAAAATTATGAATTTTCTTATTTTTATAAGACTAAAATCCTACTAATATTATTTAATTATTGAGTAAATTATTAAGTGTTTTATTTACTAATTATTAATAATTAGTAAATTAGTAATTATTAAATAATACCTAATTATTTAATGCATTTTTTTTAAACGAATATTATATCCTATGTTGGAACGGCAACTTTAAATTTAAGCGCTTTTCCGTTAGTTTCCGGTTTAGATCAATATGGCGGCCCATTTTCTGGTCCCTTCCTAGAGGGTTCCTAACTGTGCCTTGCCTTGCCCTTGCCGTGCTGTGCTTTGCCGTGCTGTGTGCTGCTACGCGTGGTCCGTGGATTACTTAGGCTGTGTCTACAATAGAGTGACAAGCGTGATATCCCACTGCACGGCTTAGAGCATATACTCCTGGAGGAAGCATGTCGTGTAAAAAAATCGTGGTCGGTTTTCGTACGGTGCGAGAGAGAAAGAAAAAAGAGTGCCCCTCGTTTGTCTCTCTCACACTGTGCTGTGATTGATTGTTCTATCATCTTAGTTTGTTTGGAGGGGAGCGCGAGTAGCCAATCACAGCATAGTACGAGAGAGACAAACGAGGGGCACTCTTTTTTTATTTCTCTCTCGCACCGTACGAATACCGACCACGATTTTCTCATTTAACTTACTACCTCCAGGAGTATATGCTCTAAGCTGCACGGACGTTCGTGACAGCCTGTGACATCACGCGAACCGTAGGGTGGGGGTAACTGCCAACTGCGAAAAAAAAATCTCACTCCGTGAACACCTGTCGACCTATTGTATTTCGTATTTTGTTTCGCAGTTGGCAGTTACTCCCACCCTACGGTTCGAGTGATATCACAGGCTGTCATGAACGTCCGTGTCAGTGTGATATCGCGCTTGTCACTCTATTGTAGACACAGCCTTATAGAACTAATGTCGCTGATTGGCGAATGTTTAAGTATTGGCCAATCAACGGCGTAGTTTCATAGGTAATCCGTACTCACTACGGCAAAAGCACAGTCAGCACGGCAACAGGCACGGCATGGCAAAGCACAACTCGACACAGTACGGCACGGCTCTTAGGCCCCCGCTAAATAAGAGCGTATGCACACGGGCGCACCCCTACTAAAAAAGTGCAGCTGATTATCAGCTGATTTTCACATGAAAATTTATCGTTTAAAATTTTTTTATTATTAATTATTGTTATTTATTATTATAAAGTACTATCATGGTTCATTTACTTGAATCTACGATTAATTAATGTGTTCGAAAAAATGTCGAAAAATGTAGATGCTGACAAAGAAGTTTTGAATTATTTCTTACAATTTAGGAATGTAACATTACTAACAATAATTAATAATAATAATTATTAATAATAAATGAAAATAACATGATTTTCAGATGCATATCAGTTGATAATCATCTGAGAATCGGGTAACTATAAGGTGACTGTCAGGTGATTATCATGTGATTATCAACTGATTTTGACCTGGAAATCCTGTTGATATTTTGATTTATTATTAATTATTATTATCATTTATTATTGTTAATTTTAATTTTACATTCCTAAATTATGACAAATAATTCAAAACTTCTTTGCCACAGTGTACATTATTTTAAATATATTAGTTAGTCATATAGATTCAAATAAATGAACGATAATAATAAAATTTCTAATAATAAATAATAATAACTAATAATAAATAAATTTTAAACGATAAATTTTCATGTAAAAATCAGCTGATAATGAGCTGCACTTTTTCAGTAGGGACGCGTACATGCAACTAGGGAATATCTAGTAAGTTTCGAAGCAACCAACGTGAAAAATTTAGTGCCTCCAAAAAAAGCTGTTCGTTCTCTGCTATCTTTGGAAGCACTAAATTTTTCACGTTGGCTGCATCGACAATTACTAGTTATCTTACGCGTGCATACGTGCGCGTCCGCGTGCATACGCTCTTATGTAGCGGGGGCCTTAGGGACTTTCCACAAATGCACCGCCCTCACCGCCCTGCCCTGCCCTGTGCCGTGCTGCGCTGCGTCGTGCTTTGCATCTTGTGGACTTGGTTGCTGATTGGTTGATTCCTGAAGTACAGACCAATCAGCAACCAAGTCCACAAGATGCAAAGTACGACGCAGCGTAGCACGGCGCAGGGGAGGGCAGGGCGGTGCATTTGTGGAAAGTCCCTTATGTACAATGTCCCTTATAGGATGTGTCCAGAATAGGACAGAAACTGCTCGCGCAAATATATGCTTTAGTAATGTCTAGTGAAAATTTAGGGATATCTGGTAATTAAGGTTCAAAATGCGGAGATTTTGAACCTTAAGGTGGTTCTCCAGGTTTTGAAGATATCTAAGAGGTTACTGAAACTTTGTATAATTAATACTTCAAGAAATTGTATCCGAAAGATTAGGTCAGCTTGCCATGGAAAAATTGGAGAAAAACTATTTTAAAAACGGCAACTGTAACATAGTCTCACATGGCTCGAAGGTTTCAAGAAGCCGGAAGTGAAAGGTTATTTATTGACAGAAATATATCATAAATTTGAAAAATGAGATTTTAATAGTTTTGTATGTAAGCTTTCAAAATACGCCAAGAAAAATACAGGTTGCCAGACAAAATCATAAAATATTAAGTATTAAATTTGGCGATATCTCGTAGGTTAAGGGAAATCCTTACCTAAGTGCAGATTTCTGCACTTGATTTTTCAAATTTCTCAACCAATTTTCATATTATCAAAATTATTGAAGCACACGCACAATCTATATAATTCAAAGAATGTGCGTCAGCTTCAATATAAGCAAAAATATGTAAATTGAGATAGATACATTTGAAAAATCAATAAATGTCGGTAATCATGTACAGACTATATAAGTAAGGCATCCCCTTAATTTAGAATGCGCTACGATACTTGGCAACGACACAACTCGTTCTAATAAACACAAGAAATATTACTATATGATTATTCGAATTATGTCCAATGGTTTTTGATCATTTTCCTTTTTATTTATCAATATTATTTTATAAATTTATCGTCCTTTTCTAGGTCCTCTTTTTATCGTAGGTTTATTTATACAAAAACTTTTTTAGATTTGGAGTCATCTTTTTTTATAAAATAGTTAATAGGTACTATCTTAACCTACACTTGCACGTCAGAAAGAAACAGCACATAAACAAAGAAGCTAAATTGACTTTACTACGTAGTCAAATTGACTTCAAATAAGTAGTTTAATATTTGCATTAAATAACTTATATGAACGCAAACTGCCATACCTTTCTTATAAAATATAAAAAAGATTATTAAATCATTTTCGATTTATATTTGATTAGTTTTTAGAAGAATTTTTTTGCACCACTCATTTGACTAAAGAGTTGCTGGAGTACCTCCTTAATTACCAGATATCCCTAAATTTTCACTAGAAATTACTAAAGCATAGATTTGCGCGAGCAGTTTCCGTCCTATTCTGGACACACCCTTAGGGTGATGTGAAATACCGACATAATTTCCAAACATGGATATCTCATGAAAATACCAATAGAATCGTCCAAAAAAAATCTGAGTATAGTATTAACATGTACAGAGCGCTTGACGTTCGTGTTTTTCCAAAAAAATGATGAGAATTTATTTAATTAAATAAAAACCGTACTGTCGGTAAGTAGGAATCTGCAATTAAGCTACTTTTCAAACATGGATATCTCATGAAAATACCAATAGAATCACCCAAAAACAAATCTGAATATAGTGTTTACGTGTACGGAGTGCTTGACGTTCGTCTTTTTCCAAATAAACGTTTAAATGTTGATTTAAAAAATATTGAAATTTACGGTTTCACATAATCACATGGCCTTAGGGACTGTCCACAAATGCGCTGTGCTGTGCTGTGCGGCTGTGCGTTCCGATTTTAATAACGGAGATGTCCACTCGTGTTTATGACCTATGACCGGGTTCGATACATAGCAGTTACTATGATCTTGGTGTATTTTAGGTACTGTATTTTATGGAGTTTGATAACCAGTACCTTTAGGCCCGGATTGCGGGTTATGGTGACCCGGGGCTATAAAAGCGTCGGAGCCCATATAAGTAAGGTGGATATAACCCTCTGCGTTTGGGGGATATGAGGTCAACGCATATAAGGGAGTCATGAAGGTAGATATGAAAAAATAAGCAAAACGATTATTTAAATAATTTTTAAACCCAAGTAGCCGGGGGACACGAGGTCCACACATATTAGGGAATTACGTAGACGTGCAACAATAAGCAAGACAATTATTTAAACAATTTTTAAACCGAAGTAGGGTAAGAGAAGGTATTGTTGCGGATGCAGCTATTATTGCGGTATTTAATATTTCAATAAAATAAAAACTTCGAAAGTAAATAATTGTTATAAAAAAAATATGCAATATTGTTAATATCAAACTGATAATATTTATGTAAAAATAAAGTGCCCTGTTTTAATTTTTATTTAGGAAAAAAAACTACTCATTAAATTCGTAAAAGTCGTCGGAAAAATTTGCCGTCAGTGCTTAATCTAAATTTTGTTATATTTTTGTTTAAAAGAAAAAATTTTTCACTGTTAAGTGATTTTTAGTTAAAGTAGTACTCAGATTTTACGAATAATCATTCGTGAAATCAATCATTTTCATTTTGATGATAATTTTATCAACGCAGAATTACCTTCACGTTTTTACGATATTGTTGGTATTAGTGCGATGCTTTTCGCTGCTACGCTAGACGTCAATATAACCCCAAACGCGAGTAGGCGGTTCATTTTGTCAGAAGGACGACAGTGCAAGTAAAAGCCATGGGAAGGAAAAAGAAAGTACCAAAACCAGTTGAAAAAAACATAAGCAAGACTAAAATCAAGAAGGTCAGGTTGTGCTACAACCTACAAGAGAGAGCATGTCGCTCTGGCTTTGAGAGACGTGATGGAAGGAAAAAGTATTGCGGAAACAGCCCGGCTATACAATATTCCGGAGTCTACGATAAGGGCGAAGAAAAAGAGCCCTTTTACTAATAAAACCTCTGGCCCTCCTACAATACAAAGTTCTGAGGAAGAGCAAGAACTTGTTGATTGGATATTTGATTGCTGCAGGAAGGGCTTTCCAATAACAAAGTCAAACTTATTTGATAGTGTGAAACAAATTTGTGAAAAGCTGCAAAGGCAGAATCCGTTCACAAACAACACATCAGGGAGGTATTGGTATAGTGGATTTTTAAAGCGTCATCCAGAAGTTTCAGAAAGAATATCTGAAAATGTGTGTTTAAACAGAGCAAAAGTATCTGAGTCGAGTTTGCGTAATTGGTTTAAAGAAATTTTTAATTATTTGAAAACTGAAAACTTGCTTGATATATTAAATACTTGAAGACGATCTTTGGAGGCAAAAGTGAAAAGATCTTGGGTGTTTTTTAGCAACGTTTCGTTGGCTTAGTACGCCAACCTCATCAGGCCTTTATTCAAACACAGAAATAAATTAACATATAAAATTATTTTTAACTATATAAAGACAATTAAACAACGACGCATGAATACAAAAATCAAAATTACCAAAAATAATAAACGTATATATCATACGTCGATCCGATTTTATTATCGACTGAAAACAATAACACATATGCTGTATTTATATACACCGGACGATGTTTACATAAAGAGTTATATGGTATCAAGTTCGTTAATAATGGGAAAATACATTGTGCTTAGTCTTTGGATATCTTCCTTTTTGTTAATACTATTTTTATTGTTTTTTATATAGATCATTTCGGAAATCCGTCTTTTATTGTAATTGCTTTCAAAATCTACGACAGATGTATTTTTCCAATCGAATTCATGTCTCTTTTCCAATCGATGTGTACTGACAACAGACTCTTTATTTTTGCTTGTTTTGTGCTCATTAATGCGCGTGTATAACGATCTTTTAGTTTCTCCTATATAAGTAGCAGAGCAATTAAGACAATCAAATTTATACACCACATTTGTACGATCCCATTTTTTGGTTATATCTTTACCTAACCGAATGATAAGTAAGGCGGATATAACCCTCTGCGTTTGGGGGATATGAGGTCAACGCATATAAGGGAGTCATGAAGGTAGATATGAAAAAATAAGCAAAACGATTATTTAAATAATTTTTAAACCCAAGTAGACGGGGGATATGAGGTTCATGCATATAAGGCGTTTCACGTCAACTGCCCCAGCGCCGCACGCGAGCGCCAAATCGTGCTATTTCTAACTCATGTTTATGATACTAAAATGTAACTAAAAAAATTGTTTTATAAGCGTTTCCGACGTATTTCTTCCTCAGCTTTCCATTGGTGTGGGCAGTTTTTCCGAAATTTTCCATTTTCACCTTCAAAAAGTACAAAACGTCTTATATCTCAAAAAGTGTATTTTTGATATTTTTTTGGACTATTTAGATCGAAACCTGAGCATTTTTTACATAGGAAATGATTTTTTTCATAATTTGCTCAGGATGTTTTCTTCAAGAAATAGAACGCGAAAGAGTAGCGCAACGGCTCTCCTGCGCGCGGGACGTCGCGCTCTACGTCCCTGTCTCTACTTGTCTGTGTCTACGTCTGTTTCTACGTCTCTGTCTCTACATGCCTGTCTCTACGTCTCTGTCTCTACGTTTCTGTGTCTACGTCTCTGTCTCCATGTCTCTGTCTGCAAGTCTCTGTTTCTATGTTACGTGCAGTTTACGTGGCTGCCTCTACGTTTCTACAATACAGACCCAAAAATACGGTGAAAAGACGGTGAGTTTTATGATATTTTTTAGGAGGGGCCTTTGCGGAGGGATGTGGAGGGATGCAGAGGGATGCAGAGGGATGCGGAGGGATACGGAGGGTTGGAGTCTTGCTTACAATTATATATTATAGTAAGATACATGGGCTACGGAGCGATCGTACGATCCAATCGTCCCTTAATCGAACGTACCCATGGTAACTGCGATGTATCGAACCCGGTCATAGGTTATAAACAAAGGTGGACGTCTCTGTTATTAAAATCGGAACGCACAGCACAGCGCAGAACACAGCCGCACAGCACAGCACAGCGCATTTGTGGACAGTCCCTTACATAAGCACATGGCGCACTGTAACAAGAAACGACCTAGGTACAGTGTTTGTTCTGCTTCGCGTACTAGTGCAAGCGCCGACCAATCCCAGCTCGACTCGAATGTACGAGAGCATTAAGTCCACCTGCGACAAGCTGGGATTGGTCGGTACGTACACCAGCACGCGAAGCAGTACAAACCGTCACGCTATTGCCTCAAAGGAATTTTCGACCGCAAATCCCTGTTCAGGAATCATGAGTCATGACCATGCAACGGAGATTTACATTTTACATTGAACGCGCATTGAAGAAAGAACGTACTTACCCGTCGTATATATAAGTATAACCTGGGGCTTGATTCTCTAAGGGCCTAGCCAGATAAGTGCTGTACTGTGCATTTTTGGCCGTGCTCGGCTGAAAGCATGGATCGAACAGAACAGCACTTATGTGGCTAAGCCCTAAGCGTGTGTCGCCCACGAGACAACCGTTTTTGCTTTTAATTAAAGAAGCCTTCTGATTGATCTAAACCTCTTGTCTCGCGTGTATCGGTCCCCGAGCAGATAGAGAATCGAGCCCCTGTTCCTTTTCACTCAAACGGTAACTTTGTATTTGGGCATGTGGTGGGACTGGTGGGGTAGTGGCCACTGTGTGGAAGCATCTGGACAGACCCTAACCCGAATCGAAATTCATTAGGGCCTGCTTGAGTAATTATAATGTAAGCCCTGTAGTACGGCCGCGTATACGAGCATCTGACGAGGTGCGTGATAGACCCTGAACCGGTTGCCTTAAAATCAATTTAACCTAAACATATGCCCTATTTGACCGAATTATCATCCGAATAAATGGTACTTCCAAATTTGAAAACCCCGTATTCAGAATGTGTAAAAGAAAGTCATAAGCCTGTCACCCGCCTAAAAATTATAGATGTTATGTTTAAGCCTGTACAGGCGAATCAGGCCGCCTGTGTAACAGGCCTTGTACAACAAGTGCGCTAAGTATAGGTGATCTTCGATCAATTTGTGAACGAAGATCAAGTCAACGCGTAGGCTATAGGGTCGAAATCCCTTATATTGTGCACACGTTACACATACTATTTGAAATTTGTATTCATACACGTTAAGAAATTTCTTGCGATGATAGCATCGATTTGAATCATGCATATTTCGCGTTACGTTCGGATACCAATAAACCAAACAATAACTGTAATAAACGCATGTTTCGAGTTCTTTTTACTTTACTTTTTCTATGGCTAAGGGTACTGAGACGCCGTTGTGCCACAATCCATGTTTGAAATGTTTCGAGTTCATGGCAAAATGGTTATGACATTGATGCCATCTGCGTGTGAAATTTATACTATTTTCCTCTTTCCTGTTGAGCTTATGAAAAAATCGAAACAGCGCCCCCATACCCTTCTCGCGTACGTTGTATGCCATTTTGGTAAACGCTTTTGTTGCGAATAACGGAACGAAGAACGTGAATTCGCATAAAGTGGTTACCAAAATCGCAACTGCTCTCTTGCGAATAAGGCTAGCTGTCGCGATGCTTTTCTAGTATCAAGTGCAAGACAAAAACGTATCGCCTTATAGCGAATAGAGTAATGATGTTGATCTAATTTGGTATCCGAGAATTTCATGCGAATAAAGCTCGCTTTGCTTGCCTTTGTGTCATCGATTGCATACAAATATCGCATACAAAATCTGGTGCGGTATAAGCGAACAATTTCATACGAAAGTCGTAAGAAATTTCTCTCCGTGATAGATCCTAATTAATTCCGTATTCTCAAAGAATAACCGGTGCATTTTCATGCTGATACTCGACGCTCGATTCTATTAGGTAAGCTGGTAAATCTCCGTAGCGGGATTTGACGCAGCATCAAAAAAAAAAAAAAAAAAATTAGTTTTAGGTCCGAATTTATAATCGTCATTCAGCACTTGGGACTCAATCTTTCAATATAGCGGCGATATTAACTATATTATTAAATTAATTATACAATTATACTAGTCATCTCTAAGCGCGCTTCGCGCGCCATAATTTTAGCAAACCTTCGCGCCACTTTTGTTTTTGTAACCTAGCAACCCATTACTCCCCCCAATCAAATCACGAATAAAATGATATCACAACAAATACATCATTTTTTAAAGATAGGATTAATTATATTAATATTCATTTAAAATCGGAGAACTGAGTATACTGAGTGACGACTATAAAATTGAGCCTTAGCTTCATCTATATTAACGCTAAAACTCACATGAAAATGCACCCTAAAACTAACAAGTGCTTGATTTGTTTTTAAATTTAATAAAGTTGAAATTTTAAGAAAACTAGCACGTGTAAAATTGAAGGTACTATCTATCGACGCAATTTAGTAAATTATATTTTGTCATTGAGTAATTGATTCTTATGCTCAGTATTGATTGTGGATAAAAGTAAAGAGAATATTATGCCCATAGACGAATATATCTAATTAAAATCCATTTATTGTTATTACTAATATACAGCCAATTTCAATAACAATATTTCGAATTAACTACTTATTAACTATTCTTGCGCTTATCAGTATAGTAATAGGTATAATGTTTTGGTAAATTTTTTTTTACATTTTAACTGATTATTATATCTACGTTTATGATTTTAACTAACATCTAGGTACTTAATTATTTTATAGTTTCATACATAATATTATATTAAATGAAGATGCTACATAATATAGTTGTTATTAACATAAATTGTGCTAAATCGTTTTTAAGTTTTTGCTAATCAAAAAATTAAACTCACGATGTATATTATAGTAAGTCATATTGAAATAATTTTTTTTAACTTATTAATTATCATTAATAATTATCATTACTAGCTAAAGTATAAATAATCTCTCTTTTATATTTTGTTCGTTTATTTTCTTCATTTCTTTAGAACTAAAAGTTATTACAAAGAAATTCACTAACCAATTGCTTGTATCAATCTCATTTTATGCTATTAGTATATTGCAAATTTTATAATTTCTTTAAGTGTACATGGATTTAGTCTGTTCAAAAAGTCTAAGTTATTTACACCTATAATATCTTTGCTATGAGCAATAAAATATTTAATAGCACTTATTCTTAGATTCTCAGCATTATGATTATCAGCAAGTACAAGAATATTAATAACATTGTCTTTATTCAAAATACTTTGTAGATATTGTTCACACATAAGTAACAGCCCTCCGATTAAATATTTATCGGCAGCTATTAATAAATCATTAACTACAATATCCATGCTTTCGATTTTACCACTGTAAACAAATCTTAATAGCTCTTGAAATACTTTGAATTCAATGTCAGTTATTTGTAATATCCCTTCACGATTTTCTATTGTATCATTGACAAACATATTCATAAATACTGGGCTATGAGCTGCCAGGATTGCTCTGTGAGCATGTAATTTTTTATCTGAAATAACAATAGTCACATCACAGAGTTTTTGATGGTTTAAAAAGGATTCATAATCATTCAAAAGTTTAATTTGAGGCTTTTCATTAGGCTTATTATTATCAAATATTGTTAAGTTCTTTGAAATTATTTTGTCCAATCCTACAGTGATATTACAAACTACTGTAAGACAGCCATTCGGCAAATAATCATCATTCATTATTTCACTTCTTAGGACATGTTTATTATCTCCATAACCACCAATTGTAAGAAAAGTATATGTACTATCTTTTACAAAACATTTTTTTTTGTTATTATTAAGGATACTAATCTGAAAATTTGTTTCAAGTCGTAAGTTTACAGGATCTGATTCCAAACGAAGGAATAATGACAAGAAATTCTCACTATCTGCATTGCGACCTTTTGGGTACATTGATATACACCATTTGACATTCTCATAATTTGAAGATGAGAATTGAGGTGAGTTTAGACAAACTCCATTATTTTTGCCAATAACACGAAAATCATGTATTTTCCATTCATAAGAAATTTTAATTACATGTACTTTTGTGATACCAAAAAGATTTTCAAAAGTTCTATCCAAATCTTGATTTTTATCCATTTCTCATGAAATATAATCTTGCAATACTGTCAATTATCACTAGTTCAATAAAATTATTGAATATACAATATATTATAAATAAATAAATATGTATCAGAATATTAACTTATACTTAGTCACCTGCACAATTCAATAAATAGTACCATAACCTATTTGCTTCTGTATTCGAAAACTAAATTCAGAAAAGTTTAAAGAGAAATTTGTAGAATTACTTTGGAAAAAAATATTAAAATACTTCATAAATAACCGTGAGTTCTATTTTAAATAACTTTTCTCTCTAAATAAACGTGAGCAATTGAAGCTTATATTGAAACAAATTCGCGATTTATTCGTGGTTTACTATTTCTCTTTCTTTAGTTCAGGACTTGCCTTGCATAAGCAGATGGCGCACTGTAACAAGAATCGACCTAGGCCCGAATTCATAGACGCTGGGCCCTTTCTACATATGTGTGTTCTGTCTGTTTTAGACAACTTCTCTCTATGTCTGTCTCTGTCTTACATAAACGGAACAGATCTATCTGTCTTTGTCGGGAACACACAGAACACACAGAACACACATATGTAGAAAGGCCCCTGAGTCGGTCTCAAGTACGGTAGGGGTGGGCGATATTCATTGCAAATATCGATATTGTGATATCGATAATATTGAGATGATGAAAATCGATACGAGAGATATCATGCATTTATAATATCGATACTTCAAATATCGATATCTAAATATCAAATTTATTTAAAGAAATGTATTAGGGAATTACGTAGACGTGCAACAAAAAGTAAGACAATTATTTAAACATATTTTAAACCCAAGTAGGCGGGGGATATGAGGAACACGCATATAAGGGAGTATTGTAGACACATAAAAATAAGCAAAACGTTTATTTAAATAATTTTTAAACCCAAGTAGGTGGGGAACGCGAGGCCCATGCATATTAGGGAATGACGCAGACGTGTATCAATAACCAAGCCAATTATTTAAACAATTTTTAAATCTAAGTAACCGGAGTACATGAAATCCACGCATATAAAGGAGTCGTGTAGATATGAAAAAATAAGCAAAACGATTATTTAAATAATTTTTAAACCTAAGTAGCCGGGTGATGCGAGGTCCACGCATATTAGGGAATTTCGTAGACGTTCAACAATAAGTAAGACAATTATTTAAACAATTTTTAAAGCATAGTACGAGGATGATATGAGGTCCACGCATATAAGGGGGTTACGTAGACGTCCGACGGAAGCAGGAATTTTATTTCAAAAATTTTTAATCTCTATAATTCAACTCCCGTATATGCGTGGACCTCGCGGCTCCGGCTACATGGGTTTAAAATCATTCAAATAATAGTCTTGCTTATCTGTTCATGTCTACATGACTCCCTTATATATACGTGAACCTCATATCCCCGGGCTACCTGGGTTTAAAAATTATTCAAATAATCGTTTTGCTTATTTTTTCATTTCTACGTGACTCCCTTACATGCGTGGACCTCATATCCCTCGCCTACTTGGGTTTAATAATTATTTAAATAATCGTTTTGTTTATTTTTCATTTCTAGATGACTCCCTTATATGCATGGACCTCATATCCCCCGCCTACTTGGGTTTAAAAATTATTTAAATAATCGTTTACCTGAATTTTTTATGTCTACATGACTCCCTTATATGCGTGGACCTCATATCCCCCGGCTACTTGGGTTTAAAATTTATTTAAATAATCATTTTGCATATTTTTTTATGTCTACATGACTCCCTTATATGCGTGGACCTCATATCCGACGCCTACCTGGGTTTAAAAATTGTTGAATAATTATCTTGCTTATTGTTGCACGTCTACGAAATTCTCTAATATGCGTGGACCTCGCGTCCCCCGGCTACTTGGGTTTAAAAATTATTTAAATAATCGTTTTGCTTATTTTTTTATGTCTACATGACTCCCTTATATGCGTGGACTTCATATCCCCCGTATACTTGGGTTTAAAAATTATTTAAATAACCGTTTGGCTTATTTTTTCATGTCTACATGACTCCCTTATATGCGTGGACCTCATATCCCCCGCCTACTTGGGTTTGAAAATTATTGAAATAATCGTCTTGCTTATATTTTTATGTCTATATGACGCCCTTATATGCGTGGACCACATATCCTCCACCTACTTGGGTTTAAAAATTATTTAAAAAATCGTTTGGCTTATTTTCATGTCTACATGACTCCCTTATATACGTGGACCGGTTGACCTCATATCCCTCGCCTACTTGAGTTTAGAAATTGTTTAAATAATTGTCATGCTTATTGTTGCACGTCTACGTAATTCCCTAATATGCGTGGACCTCGCATCTCCTGCCTACTTGGGTTTAAAAATTATTTAAATTATCGTGTTGCAGTTCACGTAACTCTTTTTTTCTATCTTTTTTCTTTGTAAATTTTTCTCATCGATATTCGATATTTCGTTCTCAGATATCGATATCCTGATATATCGCTTCTGAAAATATCGATTCAAATTTCGATATATTTAAGAAGAAAATATCGATAATGAAAATATCGATATATATCGCCCACCCCCAAATTACGGTATAGGGGAAGGCGGGGCATGGCGTGTCAGGTAGGTAAGTTTGGCACCCTCATATTTTTAATATTAATGAATGCAAAAAATGTAATTTTTACATAAACCTAATTAGATATGCTTTTAGAATTTTCCTCTATACTTTTGAGATTATAGATAATGTTTAACATTTAATTTAATAAGATTGAAAATCGGTGCTTAGAAACAAGGTTGACTTCATTTTTAAGTCGCTTGGAGCAACGAGAAAATGATTTTTTTTCTAAATGAGACCAAACCTATTTGATAGTTTCAACTTTTATCTTCCAAGCCCTGTTTTTGTTTTTTTTCAGAAAATCTTTATAAATAATATAATTAAAAAATGAAAATGGTATTAAAATGGGGCATGACGTGGCACCCTGGCGGGGCACGCGTGGCGTGGCACACTCGGGCGTATCAGTGCGCCGCGGCGGCCGCCGAGCGAAGTGATGTAACCTGCAAACCAAAAATGGAGCAAGATGGGTTAACAACTACGCAGTGCAATAATTTAGTTTTAAGTAGTTTTTAGTTTCAATTATTACATTAATAAGTAAATAACGATTATTTCGACTGCGTATTAAGTTATAGAGTAGAAAAAACAATGGTAAGGAAGGAATCAATTGTAGATACTCAAACTGCCTTTTTCAATGGTCAGGTAGTTCAAATAATAGATGAAAATGATGCGAAATCTTTAAATTTAAACTTATTGTAATAATAATGATAATTTGTTAATCAAACAAAAGTATTATGTTGTGATCATATTTTATAAGAAGGAACTTATAATATAAAATCATTTATTAAAATGTAATAATTTATTTTAAAATAAAAATTGTTATGTTCCTTAATAAAAATTAAATTTTAAATTTTCAATAGACTGATTAATTATTTGATTTTTGAAAATTTTATTATGGCATAATTATTAAAGTATTAATTACTGGAAAAAAGAATTGAAAAATACCTATAGTAAAATATTAAATTTGACCGTGCCATGCGTGCCCCGTCGGGTGGCACAATCCACCCGCCGGTGGGGCACGTAGAGCATTTTTTTCAGAATTTGTTTTCTGTATTTTATCAATAATTAAAAGAAAATGAAAAAAAAGTTAATAGTTTATTTTATTTTATTTTTTTCTGATCTAATTATTCCGTTTTTGTACATTTTGAAATAATACACGGTTTAGTTGTTATTTTTAATCAAAGTTAGGGTGTCACACGTGCCCCACCCTCCCCTATATAGATATACTAAAGCATGGCTTCAAACCTTGAGTCCGACTCGCGTCTCACTTACGACTATGAATTCGGACCCTAGGTACAGTGAGGTGTGAGGGAGAGTCCACACGGGACCCCGTATGAATAACCAGAGATGTATATCTATACATATAATATGTATAGATATACATCTCTGGGTATTGGGTGCGTTCGATTTATAGGGTTTGTTACGCCGTCGTTCGTTTCGTAGCCAATGTAGTATCAAGGAGCGCGGGAGCGCTCCGAAGGCAAGTATAGAAGAAACCTGAAGGAGCGACCCGTGCTACATATACATTGAAATGTATCTATATACATCAATATATATAGATATACTACATGGGCTACGAAACGAACGACGACGTAACAAATCCTATAAATCGAACGCACCCATTCGTACGGGGTACGGGTCCAGTGTGGAATCTCGAGGCCCGAATTCATAGTCGTAAGTGAGACGCGAGTCGGACTCAAGTAAGGTTTCAAGCCATGTTTTAGTATATCTATATTATACCGTACTTGAGACCGACTCAGCGACTATGAATTCGGGCCCTAGTCTCCCCGACGGTTTGTTCTACTTCGCGTGCTAGTGCGCGCGCCGATCAATTCAAGCTCGACTCAAGTGTACGAGATCATTAAATCCACTCGAGCCAAGCTGGGATTGGTCGGCACGTGCACCAGCACGCGAAGCAGCACAAACCGTCACGCTATTGGAGCCGCAGCCTGAAGGAATTTTCAACCGAAAATCCCTGTTCATGAGTCATAAGTCATGACAGAATACGTAGGTGCACCCTATGTACGACCAATGACCATGGAACGGAGATTTACATTTTACATTGAACGCGCAATGAAGAAAGGACGTACCCGCCGTGTGTGTGTGTGTGTGTGTGTGTGTGTGTGTGTGTGTATATATATATATATAAAGTATAACCTGGGGGCCCTGGGGCTTGATTTTCTAAGGGCCTAGCCACATAAGTGCTGTACTGTGCATTTTTGGCCGTGCTGGGCTGCAAGCACGGATCGAACAGAACAGCATTTATGTGGCTAGCCCCTAAGCGTGTGTCGCCCACGAGACAACCGTTTTTCCTTTTAATTAAAGAACCGCTCTGATTGGTCTAAACCTCTTGTCTCGCGTGTATCGCTCACCGAGCAGATAGAGAATCAAGCCCCTGTTCCTTTTCACTCAAACAGTAACTTTGTATTTGAGCCATGTAATGGGACTGGGGGGTGATTCTTAATCGATAAAACGTATCTCTTGTCTCTGTTTTACGCACTGATTTTGTATCTTCTATCTTTGTTGTTTCGGTTTATGTAGTTGCCACTGTGTGGAGGCATCTGGGCAGACCCTAAGGGACAATGTACATAAGAGCCGTGTCGAGCTGTGTCGTGCTGTGCCTTGCCGTGCCGTGCCTTGCTCTTGCCGTGGCTTGCCGTTTCGTTCCTATTTCTGTCGGTTTATGAACATGTATTCTATATCTCTGTAGGAACGAAACGGCAAGGCACGGCAAGAGCAAGACACGACACAGCACGACATGGCTCGTATGTACATTGTCCCTAACCAGGCGTCCTCATCAGGCCCCCATTCTTGGTATCTCGGCGGGTCGACTATACATTCGGACGTATTTCACGCACGCCGCTTCATAAATATATACTAATATAATATATATAAACGGTTCAAAACGTGTGTGCTATATTATACTATAATAATACTTTGATATATAATTATGAAACTCATCTATATATGAGAAAAACGCGCGCGAATGCGGACCGTTCCCCTTCTCTCAACGCTGTCGCGCCACGATACCAGAGATGGGGGCCTCAGACGTCCAAAGTGGAATTGCTACAATACCGGAAATCTCGGAGTCTGGGGATGACCGAATTGGAGTTCAGAACATACGTTTTTGAATCGTGAAGACTCCGAAGATATTGGATTCTTACAGGTTCAACTTTGGATGCGCCTTAATTCCAAATTCGTCATAAATTAAGACGATCGATGGTATTGCACGGAGTCCATATATAACGGTGGTCTGGAGATCCTAAATTTTTTTCCGCGTATATTAATATTCATTAAAAATCGGAGAACTAAATCCTCAGTGACGACTATAAGGGAGAGTGTACATAAGCGCTGTGATGTGCTGTGCGGTGCGATGCCAGTGCTGTTGGTGCGTTGGCTACTTATAGAACTATACCGTTGATTGGCGTATATTTAAACACTGACCAATCAAAAACGTTATTCTATACGTAGCTAACGCACCAACACTGGCATCGCACGGCATCGCTTGGCATCGCACGGCACCGCACAGCATAGCGCTTATGTACACGCTCCCTAAAATCATAAAGCATATTAATTTATGTTTTCATTGTTACATTATTTGTATAAATTTTCAATTTAATTTCTATACATTCTTTCGACGGCTGAGCGGATTTAATCCGCTCAGCCGTCGAAAGAATGTATAGAAATTAAATTGAAAATTTATACAAATAATGTTATACAGGGACGGATCCAGGGGACATGAGAGGGGAGGTCGATTAATCCACATAGCTCATCAAATTCTAAAAAAAAAAAAAAAAAGCGGACAAAGTAAAAGAAATATGTTTTCGGAAATGATGGTCTTTATATGAATTGTAATATTAAATCTTTATATTAATATATATATACATATATGTACATGTAGAATTCTTACATAAACAATTTATATTATAGTACAAATTCTAATCGATGTTTCTTAATTTTTGCGTAGCGATCAATGACACTGTCCGTATTAATTTCAATATCATTGTGTATATTCATTAAAGCTAAGCCAACTAATCTATCCTCAACCATCGATGATCTTAGCCAAGTTTTTATCCTTCTTAGAGTAGAGAAAGACCTTTCCGCACTAGCTGCGCTTAAGGGCAAAGTAACAAGAATTTTTAACAAAACGTAGATTGTAGGGTATATATCTTTATCGCAAAGTTCTAATAGTTTTATACTGTCGTATGAAGGATCTACTTTTTCTCTTTCGCATTTCGCTTCCCAGAATTCTAATTCTGCTGTTAAAATTCTATGTAACGACTCTTTAGATGTATTAAAAAGTACACAGTATTTTTCAGCAAGGTACCGGACTGCATTTTCTGTAGATTGCTTATCTCTCGCTGAATTAGGGAACAAAATAAATAAATTAAACAGATTTAGAGTTTCCTCTGGAAAGCGGGATTTCAAATCTTCTATTACGCTCTCCACGATCGGAATGTAAATCGAACGTCGGTAATAGTCTATTGCATTATCACATGGATAATTAGGTCGATTTGTTTGCCTATTCGTTAAGCGGGGTACTTTCACTTCAGTACCTAGTTCATCTGCTATATTGCATATTTCTTCGAAAAGACTTGAAAATTTCACTTCACATTTTTCTCGTTTTCGGTATAGAACTTTTAAAGTATCTTCGTACAAATCTCGTGCTGATTTGAGATCAATTTGAATTTTTTGAAAATAACGACTCAATGGCTGAGTGCAACTCAATAAATCTGAGAGGCACACAACAGTCACAAGAAAATTACTTTCACAAACCACTAATTTAAGGGTTTTTGCTTTTGCAGCTGTCGAAATATCACTCCAAGTAGATATCAGATCGAGAGAATCATAAATACGTAGAAGAGTTTCCCGGAATTGAAGAACTCCATCGTGCCGCTCAATCCAGCGAGTCTCACATAGATGACTGAGCTTGTGTCCCATTACACTTTTAAGAGTAGCAGAACGCTTAGCCGAAGCATTGAAAAAAGCAATAATCTCCTTCATTGTACCAATCGCATTTCTTACTGATTGAACTGATGATGCTTTACTTATCGATAAGTTCAAAATATGGTTAAAGCAAGGTGAATACACAGCGTTGGTAGCTTCTTTTTGGACAGTGATCACTGCGCCACGAGAATCGGACACCATAACCGAGCATCCATCTGTTGTCACGCCCACACAATCTTTAGGATTAAGATTTAATTCGGCTATAGTGCTTAATGCAATTTGACCTAAATTTAATCCTGTTGCCTTAATTTCAGAAGAATTATCGATAGTATTCATTTTCAATAATTTATCATGGATATCTATGAATTTTAAAAAATCCTCCCGAATCTTCGTCTGATAAACATATCTAATAACGAATGTCATCTGTGAAATGTGAGCAATATCAGTGGTTTCGTCAAACATAATACTATAAAACCTAGCCTCTTTTATACGATTTATGATTACAGATAATATATGTTCACCACAACAATTTATGAGATCGTTTTGGGTTGTTTTACTAATATATGTCGCTCGCGATGATGAATTATCTAAGTGAATTTTCAATTGAAGATCCCCACTTTGCATTCGAAATTTCAACAACTCCCTAAAATTCCCCTCGTTAATGGGACTGTCAATATTCAATGGTCCATCATCGCGGTGGCCTCGGAAAGCAATATTTTGGCTGCCAAGAAAAATTACAGTCTCTATAATTGGTTTTAAACGACTTCGATTTTCTTTAACTTGATTCATTCTCTCCTCATTAACTTGGTTGATAATGTCTAAATTAGGGTTTTCGCTGAATTTCAAAAATTTTTTCGCTGCCTCTACGGCGTACTTATGATAATCGCGAGTGTCATGGTTTGTCAAAGCACCTTCTTTCCCAAAAAGCTTTGAAAAATTAGTTAATGACTCTACTACTAATTTTTTAACATGTACGTTCGTATGATTGCTCCCTATATTTACGAATAATACACAGTACTTGCAAAAATAACCCTTTCTAACATTGGATAAAACAAGCCACGAAAACTGATCTAAGTGACTTTGACTTGCATATCTTTTACCTTCTATACCATTTTTGATTTGTATTGAATGAGGAAATTCATAGTTTTTTGGTGGTATCCAAGGACTTTGAAACAGTTGCTTTTTTATGGAATCATTCATTTTGTTTCCAATGTAATTTCCAATATCGAGAGAGATATTTGGAGCAGCTGTGATTTTTTTACTCAGAGTAAGTTGATCTTCACTTAAGCTTGAATTTTGATGATCACCTGCTTTGGATTAATAAGTAGTTTCCTATTATAAAGTTCGATTATTCCATAACAAATTTATGATATTGATTATAAAAACTTACCAGACTTTGTCCAATCACTGGCTTTTTTTTTAATCGTCGATGATTTTTCTATTTTGTTCATTTTTATATTATCCTCATTAAAAATAATCAATTTTACGTTAGATAAAGATTATTACCTAGTTCAGATTTTTGGTCTTTTGAAGAGGAATCACTGGATACATCATCAATTCTTACGTCGTTCAAAAATTCATTTGGCTTGAATATTGTTTGATTTTCAATATCACTTTGGAAAGGTTCTTTCTGAAGGCTCTCAAAACTTTCTGTGATCGATTTTAAAAATTTGATTACTATGAATTTATTGATTCCTAAATATTGGCAAATCATGAAATGTATATATATATTTTAAAGCTTACCTGACTCAGAGTTTCTATTTAAAATTGAGCTTGCTGGAGGTAATTGGACAATATTTTCTGTATAACTTTCCTTCTCTACGTATTTAAATTTTTTTAATTTATCTTTGATTGTATTTTTTCCTCTCAAGATTTCACCTTCTGACGCTTCGGTTCTTGGTCTTTTATTCGACATTTCGATCACAGTTACATATAGACGAATTCATTCAATAATCAACTAAACTCTCACGTGAAACAGTGAGTACTCTTCGGTAGTCTCGAATCAATCAACAATGACAATGGCTAACTCACTAATAAATTCTAACGAACAAATTCGGTAGATTACACTATTACAGCACGAATTCACAGAGACATGATAGAAATGACGTCTATACCTACTCTTCTCACGCTTACTCGCAATTTGTTGTTACCGCGAGTTCAACATTCAGTTGTTTTAGGAAGCAAACTATGCGTGGTATAGTTATAACGGATGGGGGTGGCGGTGGCGGCGTTGGTGTCGGCGGCGGCGGCGGCGACGACGGCGGCTCATTTTATACTCACCTAGCATACCCATGAGCGAAAAAAGATATATTAAAACCGAGAATTTCGATGCTCGACTTTTTCTCGAGAAGTTGAGTCTCGGCGCGCCCGGCGAGCTTCGCGGAAACTCGACGTCACGAGCTGGCGGCGGGCCGCACCTCCGCGGACTCGGGAGGGGAGAAAGGAGCCTAAAACCTGCCGATTTTCTGCTGTTTTTTACGGCGGCCAATCAGCGTGCAGGAAGGCTCTCTTCCCCGCCGAGGTATTCTGTTGTGCTCCGATATTTCGGGGCACACTCTCTCGCCGCTTCGAGTGTGCAAAAGTTTCATAAGAAGAATTTTTCAAAAATTAAAATTTGAACTGAGAGGAGGGGGCGATCGCTTCTGTCGTCCCCCCTTGGATCCGCCCCTGAGCGGAGCAAGGTCGTATCTCGGCGGGCGGACGGAGAACGTCGTATCTCACCGCGCGGATGAAGAGGGTGCGTCTACATAAGAGAAACAAGAAATGGTTTTCTAGTTTTTGTCCATCGTGTCAGCGCGAGAGAGGGGATTCATACCAACTGTCTAACGGCATAAAAAAACTTAACCTCGAATTTCAGAATATTTTATTAAATATTTTTGATGTTAAGACGTTGGTATGAACCCCCACTCTCGGTGCTCTCGTGCTGATACGATGAACAAAAACCAGAAAACCATTTCTTATTTCTCTTATGTAGACGCACCCAGAATGTCGTATCTCACCGCGCGGATGAAGAACGTCTTATCTCACCGCGCGGATGAAGAACGTCGTATCTCGGCGCGCGGACGAAGAACGTCGTATCTCAATAAACTTTTCTAATATACCTTCACATATTGTACACCAAATATTTACTCCAAAATCCGTTCATGAATGCAAAAAATGAAAACTAAGAACAACACTTTATATAAAAAAGATGTTGATATCATAGATGGTTATATGAAGTGACATCAGACAGATGTGCATGTTTGCACTGATGCTTGCAGACTTTTAAATACGTTGCAATAAAGGAATGAGTGGCTGTTGATAAGTGAGGTTGTTACGGTGCTAACTTAACTGCTATAAGTTTCAAATTCAAATATTTTATTTTTGTCAAAAATCCCGTAAATTATATTATTTATTTTTTGTTTTTATCTTATATTAATGGTTAAAATATTATTTTTGGATTTTTTAAAGTATATAGAGAGAGAATGCACACGCGCCGTGCGAGCACGCAGAGCTGCTACTACAAAATTTTAAGAAAAAAAATACGCGCCGAATGAGTCACGCTCAGCATAAACGCATGCGCGACCGTAGTGAAAAAATGTGAGTTCTCACGTCAAAATCTCACCTGACTTAAGGTGGTTCTCTGGAGATCAGAGTTGATTCAACACGTACTTGAAATTACACACGTAAGTCAATAAAGACATAACGAATGTCATATCCAAATTTCAGAGCATTTTATCGTTTAGCTTCTGAGTAATTGCTGTGTAAAGTTACACGGATTACATGGGAGATATATCTATATATATCGAAATTGTCGCGTTATGTATCTGTTTACAACAATATCTAAGCAACGAGATTCAAGTCAGCCTTGGAATTTCATGTACACATAGAGTATATAATAAGGAATGTTTTCGCGCAAGAATGAAGTAGATTCATCGTTTCATTATTAAAATAGAGCTTCTTAAACATATTACTTTCGCAGAACTTGATATGTTTCGAGGGTTATGTACGCTCAGTGCGCCAGCGTGCACTCTCTATCTCTCTCGCTCAAAGCTGTCTGTCTCTCTCTTACCCAGGGAACCACCTTAAAACCCAGGAAAACGCTACAATTAAGTTTAAAAATTGTTTGTTTTACCATTTAGGAAGTTATAAAGGTCATATTTTTTTATAATTTCTTTTAAAATGTATGCAATGTATTATATGAACATCTCTTAATAAAAATTTTCGTAAAACAAAATTTTTATCAAAAAATTGATCTACATAGTACATTGTCGGCTTAGTGGAAAAAGTGGACCCGTGGTTTTTCGTTGGAAAAGTGGACCCGTCGATTTTTCGTTGGAAAGGCGGACACGTCGATTTTTGGTTCAAAAAGCGAACACGTCGATTTTAGATGAAAAAGCGCACCTTCTGTCTCGGGGTTTAAATTACTATTATTAGAGTTGAGATCCACTGGCACTGAAAAATCATCTGGCTCGCTCTGCACTTTATTTATGTATTTTCTGGTATCGTTGCTTCAATCATACATTTATCAAATTTATCTTTTTTATGAAGAGAAAAAAAATTCAGGCGCGAGGTGTTCGCTTTTTCCGCTAAGCCGACGATATACAGTATATATGTCAAGTATATTAGTATTACAGTATGTCATCCACAATTAGAGGGCTCCAAAAATTAAAATAAAAAAATTTGGAGGCACACCTCTGAAAAAAAATTGTTCTCGTTCTTTAGGTTATAAAATAGACGGCAAATTTTCGAACACTCAAAAATGGCGTTGTGAGACGGGTTTAAAAAATACTGAAATATGGACAAAAAGCAGTTACGGATAATTAGCCAATAGTAAGCTATTAAAGGTGTCAACAAACATTCCACAGGAAAGCGATTAAAGTAGAAGAAAAGAGCGATCGTGAAAATCGGTCGGTTCTGTGCAAAATTACGTGCATTTGAAAATCGCGAAAAATGACAAAAATGAGCGATTTTTCCCGTATCCACGTAATTCTTAAAAGTTTGATCATTTTGGTAATTTTTCGTGATTTTAAATAAAATGGATCAATGAAGTAACATTTTAAGTTAAGTGAGATGAAATATTGATTCAAAATCATTATAAACTCCCACATTTTTAAAAAAGTTGACTTTTCAGCTCGCACAACGAGTAAGAGTAGACCGCTCATCATACGGTGCAGCAGTTTCATAACCTCCGAAGGTGACGCTGTGTTGCCATACTATTGGGATTTAAAGTGTCATGACCGAAGCAAGGCAGTAACCTATCTAAAACCTATGAGTGCGAAAAGGATAGACGTACTGTCATAGACGAAGTAAGGCAGTAAATTGCACTTCCTACTTCTCTTTGTTTCTCTATATATAGATACATAATAATTCTTATAAAAAACAACGGCCCACCATGACACTTTAAGGTATGTTCTCGAGTAATAATCGGAGGTAAAAGTTTTGACTCTCACTTGCCGCGCGTATTTTGTTTACGCTAGGGAGAGTCGGAGAGACTCGAACTCTTCAAACGGACGGTATACTCCCACTCCGCGCATTCTCGCTGTCTTTCTCACTCTCATGGCGCGTGACCGCGCGTCGAACAAAAGCATACACGGAGAGAAATTTTGTAGTGAAAATTACAAATATTCGAGACAAAATTACCAGTTTCTATGGTAATGGATGGACAGACTGACAATTTCAAACTTTTTACCAAAGTGCCTTGGTAAAATTTTTTTTTAGTTAATTTAAATTAAAGAAATTAACTTTTTTATCCATATTGATGGATATATAGTATTTTAATATAGAAATAGAAACAGAAACAAGGATGAAAAAACATTAAACTGAAAAAAAATTTATACGGAAGCGGGATTCGATCCGACGATCTTTGGGTTGAGAGTCCGACGTTCTACCGACTGTGCCACGGAAGCTGTTACCAACAGTCATTTGAATCGCCGTTATTACTTACTGAAAATATGTGTATTGTTTTTATTTTAACGTCGCGCACGCCTCTAGTATCAATCTTCTGAAACACAATAATGCGCAGTGCGCATGCGCGAGTACACAAATACCAGGTTATTTGGTAAAATTTATCAGTTTTCTGAGTAAAAATTCTTAGGTTACCTTGTAAAAGTGACTAGATCTCAATTTTTACCAGTGTGTCTGGTAATTTTTATTCCGATAATTTGGTATTTTTTTTAAGTGATTATGGTAGTTTTTCCTGGGAAACTTATAAATTGTATTAGAAACCTGGGAATATCACGGCTTTTGACAGTCTATCCATGCGCTACCAAGGCACCTTGGTAATTTTTACTCTAAAATTTCTCTCCGTGTAGCTGCTTTGGATTACAATAACTCAAAAACGGCTCCGCTAGTCTATTTGTGCTTTAACTATAATATTCTAAATACCTTCCTTGACAATATTTTAGTTTTTCAAAAACATTTCCCAGAAATTCTTTCTTTAATCAATGAAAATGATCGTTTTGTGATGTCTCTCCCTATATGCTACGTGTTAGAAGTGTAAATTTTGAGAATTTATAACTCGGAAATGGCTCCGCTGAGATTGTTTGGATTTAAAAATTCAATGTAAAATACCGCAACTAACCTATAATTAAATTTTTAAACGCCAGAACTCAGTTTACTCGAGAACTACCTTAAATCCCAGTACGTAAGTGGTGCCGCCTACAAGTGATTTGCGGTCCGAGCCAAGCGAGGCAAAAAGCCCCATTCGAACTCGATTTGGACTTGTTATCAAGCTCACCATTTTGACAAGGTAACATTATTAATTATTATTGTTTAAATTCTAAATTTATTCAAATTTCAGGAATACTGCAAAGAATTGACTGAAACAGTCACCCTCTGATACATCTATCCAAGTGCTGATTTTGTAATAACGATAAAAAATTATAGGAAAGTCTATCTATAAAATTTGCAGGACGATTGCAAAACATAGCTCCGAAACACTTTTTGACAATATCAAACTCGGGCAAGCTTCCGCGCGCGGTGGGCGCGGGCCTTTCTCTTTTCACGCGACTATACACGCGGACGACGAACAGTAGAAAGCGCGAGCGCGACCTAACTGCGATAAGTCGGTACATTTTTTCCGGTATCAATTTCCTATGCGCCGCTAAGCGTCTGAGTCGTGGTGTTGCTTACGGTACAGTGATCGAGAGATTATTTGCGCGTTGAGTTGAAAACTTGAACGTTAAACGAGGTTTTCGGGGGGAAAACGCCTTTTACGTAATTTATTTACAGTACTAATTTAATGGATTTCCACTTTTATAACAAGCGATAACTTATAGTTAAAAGAAAGTTTATTCAATTCATTTATTGTTATCAATATACGTGACTTATAAAAGAAAACTTTGTGTGATAGTGTTCTGTTCGTTTTTAGAGCTCAATGTCAATTTAGAACTCTTCGGCAAAAAATTAAATTAAATTGAAGTACTTACTTGCTGAAAAAGACAAAAAAATAACTTTTAATGTTTATATATAAGTATATAATGATAGGATAGGTAAGCTTGTCTAAACACAAGTAATAAAATAGTTTTTGTCTCTTTTTCCTCGTGGGATTTTGTGTCCCTATCCTTGTCTAATAAAGTTAAATATTATTGTTCCATGAGTGTTATAAAAAACTGTAGAGTATACGTTCTTAATATTGTAAAAAAATATTATTCCTCCGCACTTACCTGCAGCAATTCAAAATCAAAGATCATCTTTAACTTATGTAATAGCTTTTGAAGGAATCAACATTTATTTATTCTGTAAAAAGCAAATGAAAGCTCGCATTCTCTAGTTCTATTTTCTTTTTAGAAATGTATGTGTGACTCTCCCTGATGAAATGATTTATGTTTCAAGAAGGATCATTTTTAATTATATAAAGAAAAAAGTTATATTCCATCAACCGTGTTAACGATTTTTTTTTTTTTATAATCTGGACGAAATGTTTATTTATCTTTTTTACGCAATTGTTTGATCTTTTCCATAGAATTGCTCATTAATAAAAATTTTCTACAGGTAAAAGTTAGGCTGCGTCTCAAACCAGCACGCGCTTGCTTCTCTCATTGGTCGTCGTAGAGGCGCACTCCTGCTCCCGACCAATGAGAGAAGCGAGCGCGTGCGTCCGCGGTGCTGGGTGGAGACACAATCTTAGCAAAATCTAATAAAACTTATAAACCAGCACAATTTGCACATGACATATGAAAAGTACGAGTTAATGGTAAATCGCATATGCCTGAGTTAATATGTTCTTAATCCTTCCTTATTAGCAGTTCTCGCAGCCTCCCTATACATGCTTCCCCCAATTCGATGAGCTTGATTCTGATGCGATGCCTCCCACTGTGTCTCTGCGTGTCTTCATCAAGCCCCATCTTTTTCACTCGGTGCTAATCCCATTTACAGCCAGCCATGTGCAGCTGTTGCGATCGACTAAGTACCCTATCAAAATCCAGTATCATATTACCACCTTAGGAACGCTTTTCGCAGTTCGCGCGCCTGTACCTGTATAGTAACCCGCGCGAGAGTCACTCACACGGCTGTTCCGGCTGACCGATCGCATAAATAATTCAAGCAGGCACGTGAGAGTGTGTCGCCACAGCTCGCAGTTTTTCGATCTCGTCGACCGGGAGATGAACAACGCCTCCCACGTCAGCGATGCAACTTCGTTCTTCTCTGGACATACGGTCAGGAAGGAGTTGAATGCTTCTTTTTAGCGTGCACAAGCTGCATATCATCATGTAGGTGGTGTCGTGCGTTGTACATGCAAGAAAGGGGGAGGGGTTTTTCGTTGCCGTACCTATATAACGGGGATTATCGAGTTTATGAGGCTTTGTAGTTCTTTGGAGTTACCTGCCCACCGTAGAAGAAGCTGATTATTAGTTGTGGCTGCTGCTTGTATGAGTTTTTAGTCTGCGAAAAATAAAAATTCTTTATCAAACTGTTCATCGCTCTCATTACAAGATCATTTAATTTTTTATGATTCTTATAACTTTATGACTAAAAACTTAGCCGGGCAATTTAGTATATGTAAAAGATATAAGATGCAGAACTAGAAATCACGATTTCCAACAAGCTGCAAATGATTCTACTCTGTCACTCTTGATTATCATGAACGTTCGATCGAAAATCTCATAGCTAAAAGTTTATCGAAAGCGCCGTTCATGCATGCGTGAGGATAGCTTTTTCCTCGCGGCTCACTGGTCCTGCGCTCTCGCGCACGAATTGTCATGGAGCGCAGCTTCGCCCGTGCGCCGCGCCAGTGAACAATGTCGTATGGTAATCGAAGTGCCTCGCGGAACGAACCGAGTTCGTTTTTTCTTTATTTGCCGATAAACACACACACATACTCTGAACGTGCGGTTAAACGGGTTCGAGGTATTTTTCCATGGCGATTTTCGCGGAATTGAGAGAAGCTAATAGAGCGTAATTACCATGACGATTTTTCAGTTGCGCAAAACCGCGAGAGTAGTGCGAAGCCTTCATCGTGCTCTATTTACGCTGAGCAAGTATATGCGCTGGGACAGCTGTTTTATATGTTGATCAGGTGAAAGAATCTTATAGCGGAATTGAGAGATAAATGTTAATAACTATAATAAATAAGTCTTGTGACTTGTAGCATTTTTTCTATAAAGCCATTGCAACTTAAGATTGCGTTTACATTATATATTTAAAAAATTTGCTGGACATTTACATGTGTCAAGTAATACAGTTGTTTAGATTTATATGTATGAATACATACATTTTATAATTATTCATTAACATTCTTTCACACAGTTGGTTACAATGTGGTTACTGACTTTGCAATATTCTCGTAGGCAAACGTGATAGATAGAAAAAATATATTTTCAATTTAAACGTATGAAAAATTGTTCGTATTTTCTGTTTATTAATGTTTACTTATGTACATATTAGTATATGAGAATGGTGAGTCTTATGACTAAGGTATAATACGTTACGAAAAGTTAAATTAATATATATACATATATATATATATATATATATATATATATATATATATATATATATATATATATATATATATATATATATATATATATATATATATAATTTTGAAGTTTATTATTGTATGCGAGAATAGCTATGAATAGAACGATCAATGTTTGTTTCCTGTGAGATTTTGTTCCTTGCCTCTATAAGTATCTGTTGTGCTGGGTTGGGTTCGACTCATGCTGACATTTGTACCTTTATTTATTTTATTCTAATCGTTACGCTTAAAAATGGCAACGGACAGTAATATACTGGATACTGACAGATATTTAGAACCTGCAGTTGTAGAAGCAATATATAGTATTAACGATTATCTTAGAATAAAAGAGTTTGCGTTTCAAAAAACCCACTTACTTTCAACTCCGTATCATTTTCTATTTCGAACAGAAGATATTATTTGGACATTACAATGCATAAATACAAGAAACGATCATCATGAGTGTACGATGACTTTAAAACTACAGAACAAGGAAAGTAAAGTGGAAAATTTATTTAAAAGAAGTATATCAATTGATTGTAGCATAATAAGAGAAAATTGCCACAAAGAAATGAGCGTAGCGCCTGTAATAAATGTATTTTTAGACGAGAATTCTATTCTCCAAAAAGTCTATAAGAATACGTATGTTGAAGAAGATATTGGATTAAGATCGGCAACTGTGTTAGTCCAAATTTATTTTGTGGAAGGTTCAGTAAGCAAAGGTGCCAAAAATATGACGAGTGAAGTTATGAATGTTTATAATGCAATTACATTTCTTTGCCATCAGAACATTTTTACTTCACACAATTTTAGTCAAAAGAAAGCAATAAACTTTCTTCAGAAAAACCATCGTAAAATAGCGAGTTGTTGTGATTTCGAGAAAACAATGAGAGCTTATGTTAGTATGGCATCTTCGGACAATTTTGAGGAAGTTAGTAATGACATAAGGTAAATTATGAGTGCAGAATATAATTTCACTGGCAAAAATAAGTGCATTTAATTTTTAATCTATTTTGTTATAGTTTCTCTGTTATATGGACAAAATTAATGGAAATTGAAGCTGATAAAGAAAGAGAAACACAATCACAATGTAATTTATCGTAAGATAATTTAACAAGTGTCCAGATTGTATGAATCGACAAAAGTCCACTGGACTTGCCAAAATTGCTAATTTTCAAAGTTTCTGAAATTTTATTCTTTTAATATAGTTGATATTCTGTATGATTTAATTTTAGTACGAATTCGACGAACTGTGATAAAGCTTTGTAAATATTTTCCCGATTTATCTGTATTTATCTACAATAATTATTTTGTAATTATTCTGTATTAATAAATCGTTCTTTTAGGTATATGAAAGATTTTATATATGAAAGATTTACGTCTGTTGGAAATAGTATGATAGAAATTATTGAATCAGTTATATTAAATAATTCAAAACGATGTCGAATTATTATTTTGATCTCAGCCTATCCTGGTATATTGTAAACATATAATAAGCTATACCCTGTATTGGCAAAGTTATATTGTTTGTGAATTAGCCTTTTTGTTTATCTTTTAATCAATCAACTTAAAATTTGCCATAATAACAATGTTTGAGTATATTCAAATTAGTCAAGATAAAGTTACCAAACACTCAAATTTATTGTTATAACAATTGTTTACTTAGTGTATGCATAGTCTAATTTTTGTGAAAAAAATGATGAATAGTCAACGGAAAGCGGCAGGGCTCATAATAACGACATTGAATAAACATCGTTATACGAAGAAACGTAAAACGGACGAGTTTATCAGGTTTATAATAAGAATCTCTCTCTCTCTCTCTCTCTCTCTCTCTCTCCCTCTCTCTCTCTCTCTCTCTCTGTCTCTCTCTCTCTCTCTCTCTCTCTCTCTCTCTCTCTCTCTCTCTCTCTCTCTCTCTCTCTCTCTCTCTCTCTCTCTCTCTCTCTCTCTCTCTTTCTTCCACATATAGTCAGTCTGCACTATACTCGCGAGGATCGCGTATTTTTTTTAGCCTTGCGGCATTAGTAATTCGAGAGGTTCGCCGCGTAGCATATATATCCGCGGCCCATTCTCCGCTTCGATGCGTTCATATACACATCCAGATAGTGCGCAGTATGCGTGTATCGCTCGCGCGGTTACTTTTGCGCTCGTGTGTTGAGCGTACACATATAGACATATATATGGGCATCTGTGGCGAGTAAGTCGATATACTTACACACCGAGAGAGCTACGCGCGCTCTCGATAATACGCTCGATAAGTGCGCGAGCCGAGCGCAAAGATAAATCTCTCGCGTGTGCGCGCTCTCTATCTCTTGCGCGCACGAGCCCTGCCCTCCTTGCTCTCTTTCTCGCCGTTTGCGCGCACCGCGGCTTGTCCTTCTCCTCGGCTAACAAAGGCCCTGTGCATGTGGGTGTGCGTATATATATGTGTGCACCGTGGCTGGACGATATGTGCGCGCATATAGGTATAATATCTGCGCCGCAGTCTTTATTTTCCTACCTTATCTGCAGGGGGAGAAGGAGAGCGAGCTACATTATATATACGTGTGTATGCTGTGCAGGATATCCGAAAGTACACAATAGTTGCCTACGTACGGAACTGATATGAGTATGTATATATGCGTTCTTTTTTTATTTATCTTCTGTTTGCCGGAGAATATTACATACGTGGGAGGATATGGCGAAAATTGTTCTTACACGGAGAGAAATTTTGTAGTGAAAATTACAAATATTCGAGACTAAATTACCAGTTTCTATGGTAATGGATGGACAGACTGACAATTTCAAACTTTTTACCAAAGTGCCTTGGTAAAATTTTTTTTTAGTTAATTTAAATTAAAAAAATGAACTTTTTTTATCCATATTGATGGATATATAGTATTTTAATATAGAAATAGAAACAGAAACAAGGATGAAAAAACATTAAACTGAAAAAAATTTTTACGGAAGCGGGATTCGATCCGACGATCTTTGGGTTGAGAGTCCGACGTTCTACCGACTGCGCCACGGAAGCTGTTACCAACAGTCATTTGAATCGCCGTTATTACTTACTGAAAATATGTGTATTGTTTTCATTTTAACGTCGCGCACGCCTCTAGTATCAATCTTCTGAAACACAATAATGCGCAGTACGCATGCGCGAATACACAAATACCAGGTTATTTGGTAAAATTTATCAGTTTTCTTAGTAAAAATTCTTAGGTTACCTTGTAAAAATGACTAGATCTCAATTTTTACCAGTGTGTCTGGTAACTTTTATTCCGATAATTTGGTATTTTTTTTAAGTGGTTATGGTAGTTTTTCCTGGGAAACTTATAAATTGTATTAGAAACCTGGGAATATCACGGCTTTTGACAGTCTATCCATGCACTACCAAGGCACCTTGGTAATTTTTACTCTAAAATTTCTCTCCGTGTATATGACAGGATCTGCAAAGCTTTACATCTTGTTTTATTACAATAAATGAAACTTTTACCTTTCATTTAATAATTCTCTAATTTAAATAAATTTTAATACAAATAAAAATAATTAAAATTTATGATTTGAAAGTTTACTCGTGAATTATAGTTTACAACCTCATTTCATTCTATACAATTGTTAACGATGAATTGAAGTAAAAGTTTAATTGCACTTTAATTGACAAAGTTGAGTGTTATTAATTAAAGTTGTATGTCGTCCGATTACCGAATTTCAGCTGGGCTTTTCGCTCTTAAGATACCGTATTTAACCATATTTTCAGTATTTATAACGAAATGAAAGAACTGTATGTGGATATGTAACATGACACGTTCTGCCATCTTGCTGTTCAAGTTAACAAACGTGATTCCTACAGTACGACTTTCAAAAAATTCTGCGCATTCTTACATGCATAGAACAGCGACTCGATAAAAATAAAAACCTGTTCAATCAATGCACGCCTGAGCTTAGCATCTCTATCAACCTCCCATCTCTAAGCTCAGCTCCGATTCTAATCACGAGCTGTATACATGCGAGCGGAAACCAGCTCTCTTTCCAGCTCCTCAGCGGGAAACTTATATAGTAGCTCGCGCGAACTATCCGTTTCTCGAAAGCGAAAAACTCGAAGCCGCCTCCGTATATACTGCTCGGAAAGGATGCGATGCGGGAACACCTACCTCGTCTCCGCGCTCATCTTGGCAAACGAGAGCGCGTAATATAACAGAGCGGCTTCTCTGTATGTATGTGTGTGTGTATACACACAGGCCGGAAACGCGTCAGTCTCGAGTCCAGCACGCGCCCAAACCAATATCTCGACTTGCTCCGGGCGAAAGGCGCACGCGCGAGAAAACCGGATCGGCTGGGCGCGCGCGCTCAAGCCTTTTACTCTCTTGGGGATATATAATAACCGTGTTTTTGCCTCGACGCGTTTCTTTCGCTGCGACGACTTTATATATATACGTGTCCGTGCGCGCACGTGTGTATACAGGTATATATACATATGAGGGCGACTTGTACGTTATAATCTGCTTCGTAACAGGAGCAAACAGGATGCAAGAACGACGCGGGTCTGTATAAATGCGGCGCGTGCGGCGTGTTAAAGGATCACGGCTTTGGCTGGCTAAATAGAAAAGCAGATTTAATCATTTTTTTTTTAACGATAATGTAAATATAAGAAGCTCACGTACATATGCTAAATCGTCAAGATGCATGCCTGGGTATTTAGTTATATTGCTTCGAGACTTTATTTGAAATGTAGGGTTTTGTAATTCAAATTGTTATGATTGTATAAAATCCGTGTAAGTCTATTTATATCAACATATCTTATTGAAATTCATATTACTGTAGAATATATGTAATGGCTCAGCCCTAGAATTACTTCATGTTTCGATACCTATTACTTGAAGGAATCGTTACGCAGCAACTATATTGCACTCTGCAGGTAGTTTGGAATTGCTTAATCATAAATTATAATAGAAAATATCATTACGTAATTTTAATTTCCATTCTAGATTTATTTTAATAAATAAAATTTTAAATAATCTCCACACGCTAAGAATTTCGACATTTTAGTGTGTTGCGAATCGGGACATAATCTTCGGAAGAATGTCTGCGTAGTTAATCGTAATAAAGTCAATAAACTACAGATTATTTATACGGACTAATAAAGTGAGACGAAAAATTTTTCCAGCACTTAAGATATAACTAATGCAAAAATTTGAATGCCATTTCCGATTACCATAAATGATGACAAAAGCACATATGACCGCGCCCGCATAGCGGATAAAAAAATAACAACCGATTTATCTGCGAAGCCGAAAGAGCTCTATCATAAATCCAAAATAAATTAAGAACATCCATTAAGGGTTTTTAAGCTTATGCAAATCGGCCTTATACACGCATACACGATTTCTCTATTAACTGAAAAAAAGCCACGGCGAGAGATAAACCCACTCAGCCGCATGCGTCAGCAACTAATGCGCGTGCGCGGCGCCCCACAAAAAAGCAAGACAAACGAAAGAGAAAGACAGAGAACAAAGAAGGTGTAGCTCCCGAAGTTACTTTTTCAAAACTCACCGATCATATTGTACGCCCACGCGGCCGAGAAGCGCATTAGACGTCAAAAAGAGCGGACGAGGCACTCAAGAGCCGCGCGAGATTGTCAATGACGAAATAAAAGGGAGGCCGCGATAAAAAGCGCTCAGTTGAAAAGAAGGAGACGCTGCGGAGCGGCTGACGCGCGCGTTAAACCAAAGAAGGTGAATAAACCGGGAGGAGAGCTCGCGCGTGCGCGAAAAGAAAGGCCGATCGAAGAAGAAATCGCGCGCGCGATGACGGAGTGGTGAACGATCGGAAACGGGGATAGGACGCGAAGGTGGGGCTCTCTTCCAAGGCTGTGCGCGCGCGGGCGCCGAAAAGTGCGCGTCATCCCCCCCGAGAGCCTGTGTCGGTGTACGTATATTATACATATATGTATTGCATTTCGCCTCCTTTCTACCTCGCGCGTCGGAGAGGAGAGGCGGTCCTCGCGGCTTTGCATTATGCATGAACGCTCCGCGCGATCGTTAAAATCGGCCGAAAGGCAGGAGCGGTCGCGAGGCCGAAGGGACACGCATAAAGCCGAGAGAAAGAAAGAGAGAGAGAGATGCGCTCGCTCGTTCGGCGGCAGAAAAATGCAACGGAGGCGGCGCTTTTTGCGCGACGCGACTGCGCGTGGGTGCGCCTGCAGCGCGCAAGCGGGATACTGGAAGAGGCCTTTTTCCGTGCATTCCGTTATATTGCACGGGCCAGATTCTTCAGTGAATACTTTTAAAACGTATATTTGATTTCAATGTGGTTATGCCAAAGTAAGCTTTTGTTATTTGTATTAAAAATTATTGTAATTTTATCGGACCTACAAAATATACAAATAAATTTTTCTCCTTATTTACGATGTTACGAAAGTCTAATATGTATATTCTATTCGCGTTTATGTTATTTTTCAGAAAATTAGAGAAAGAATATGAATCAGTTTCAAATTGTTTAGTATAGACCTTTGAGACACGTATAGACACAATGATTTTAAAATGTAAGTTTCTTATAGCTTCGTATTAATGTAGATGCCAGCATTAACACAAAAACAAGAGAATTTATGTACTAGATATATGCTATTTAAAAGTATCTAAATGTGGTCTATTTTAGTCATTTTATCGTGTTATTATAATCGATCTAGCTGAAGTAGCATATTGTTTATCATCGCAAAAATTGTACAGCTATAATGTGTTGATACGTGTTGGCTTTAATTCCAGCTCTAAAAAATGATGTGCCAGAATTAAATGTCTTATATTTTTGGATGTTTCAAGATGGCACATTATATTTTTAGAGCTTACATTGGAGGCTTTAGCATCAATATGGAGCTGTACAATTTTGGCGATGATCGGAAGTGTGCTAGTTCTTCTGGATCGATTGGAATAACATGATAAACTGATCAAAATGGACAAAATAAAAGTACTATTAACAGTATAGTAATTAAATGCTCTTGTGTTCATACGAACGATTTTAGGTCTGGTAGAGGCATGTACCTATTGTGGAACTTTTGTAATAGTAGTCAAAAATTCAGATTTTGAAGTCATATGAGAGTTACAAATTTTGAAGATTTAAATCCATTTATACTATACCTCAGTGGTGGTTATAATAGAAAATCACACGGAAATTTAGGAAAAAAATTAATAAATTTGAAAATCAATGTGACAAGCGCATTGATGAACGAAATTGATTTACTTACTTATAATTGGGCCCCCCCCCCCTGCGCGTTATTGCGCGCCAACCCTCCGCTGTCTATGTAAAAACTTCGTTTTTACATTATAGGCAGGAGCGCACTTTTCAGGAAAATCTTGCATTTGTGTGAAGTCAAATCCTCAAAGAATAAGCAAAAATCGACTATTTCAGGTGTATTTGCATTAAAAATCGTTTCTATAGGTCTAACTCGCCAGGAATTGATGGTACATGAATATGTTAAATGGGAAAAAGTTTTATTTTATTATAATCTACAACTTTTGCGTTCGACATATTGGTGTAAACTTAAATCCTGTCAAGTTGTGGCCGAAAATCGTCCATTTTATGTACATTTAAGCGTTTAAAATCGTTGTTATAGATCTAACTCGTCAGGAATTGGCTGTACATGAAAATGTTAAATGGGAAAAAGTTTTGTTTTATTATAATCTACAACTTTGACATTTAACATATTTGTGTAAAGTTAAATCCTGTCAAGTTATAGCCGAAAATCGTCCATTTTTGAGCTTTTTTAGCTGGTTTTCGCAGTTGTATTGGCAAATATTGCTCATATAAAAAAATGCTCAACAGAAAAAAGGTGTTTTTTAATTAGTTTTAGCAGATGGATGTGTAGATGTTAACTTAAAATTAATTTTTCTAGACATTATACTTAAAAATCGATTTTTTGAAATTTTTCTTTGTGCTCGTATTCCTAAACTTTTTCATCGAGCTTTCTCAGTAGAAGACCACCGGGTAGATATAATTAAAGGAGCATTTGCTCGCAATTCTGATGAAATCGATCGGAAATTCATTGATAATCAAGTAACTTGATTACATACGGACGTACAGACATATACATATCAGAAAACGCTTAAAACGCACCACTCTAAGTGGAAAATGGTTTTTACACATTAAATTTTCAGTATTTGAATTCCGAGAATTTTTGCTCTGGTGAAATTACAAGGTTCTCCCCAGTAGCGGTTGTGCCTAATAATGTTGCAAATTAGAAGAAGCTTTATTGGAATGATGTAAAAAAATTTACAGAAAATTGGTATTTTCTATGACTTATTAAGATCGCTTTGATCGATCGTACCCATTGTTACCAAATTGGTCATAATAAAAATTTTGCAATTTAAAGAAAAGAACTTTCTATAATTGTTTAAAAAAATAATTAATTTATTCTGATGAAATGATTTTTTTTAGAAATTCAACTTTTTTACGTTTCCATTATAATACGCTCATGATTAAATACTAAATGCATATAAATATAATATTCGCTTGCAGTACAAACATTGATACGGTGTTATTTCCAAAGTTGTGATGAATAATAAGTACATATCTTATATACACACACACACACACACACACACACACACACACACACACACACACACACACATATATATATATATAATGTAAGTACACACACACACACACACACACACACACACACACACTTACATTTTAGTCGTATAAATTTATATATATAAGATGTAAGAAAAATGTAGTAATAAGTTTTCTATATTCTGAAGGTAATCCAGTAAGTCATACTTTACTGAATGTTCGATTTTAACTAACTTTTAAAATCAAGGAAAATATTAGTAATATTTTTGAACTGCATCGGCAAGTCTTTAGATACAAAGGGACACTATAACGCAGCAAAGATCTCTTGCGCACGCGAAAGGTAGGAAAGACCGGAATAGAGAAGCCTGGACGAGAGGCGAGCGGAGGAGAAAGAGAGAAAAGGAGCAGATAAGAGGACGAAGCAAAAGGGAGACTCCCTCCCTTCTTCTCTCTTGGTCTCAAAACCGGTTGAATTATAATATCGGGGAGGGCGCATGCGCTGAGTCACCGAACGCGGCCGCGCGCTCTCGCTTGATGTATATTACATGCATACGCGGCCCCCAGAGCTGCATACAGAGAGAGAGCCTCATTCTTTCTCCCTCCCTCTCTTTCTCCTCCCCGTAAGTTTATCTCTCCATCTCTATCTCTTCCGCGGTGCGAGTCCCCTGTGTATATATATACATGCTGTAAAAAGGAGAGCTCGCGCGCGCGCGCGACTATCGCTCGGCGATCGAGCGTGAAAATCTCATGCATGCGCTCGGAGAGAGCCACGCGATTGCCACTTATATTATATATACGTATATACAGCAGCGCGTGCGCGTGCGTGACGCTTTTTTCGGACGACGAGGGGGCTTTGTTTTCTTTCTGAAGGTGCGCAGGAGATGAGGGTGCATGGTGAATTTTTAGAAGGTTAGAGGGTCGCCAGGAGGGAAGAGCGCGTGATGCTTTTTTGTCGAGGTGATGCTTCCGCTCAGAGGTGCCGGCGGGAATTCCTTGATTATCCGGCCTTTTTGTCGACGGAGGTGTGTGTTTTATGGGGAGGGGTGCCTCGGTAGCCGACTCCACTGACTCGTTTTAAGAGTACATAAGAATTTATGTTGCGGAAGAAACGTTTAATTGCGGAGAAGTTATTATATAGATGGTATTGTTATATGGTATTCTTGAACATAAACTGATAAAGGCTTGATCACAGATTATCATGCAGTTTTGAATAATAAGATTCACAAAAAAAATCAATTCATTGAAAATTATTGTTAAAAATAATTACTCACACGTTTTAATAATCTGAAAGAAACTCGAAAGGCTAACCGATAAAGTAGTGAGTCAATTGTGTATTTAAGCCTTTAACTGGCAGATGCAACAGTCTTTTACTCAATGTAAACGTTTCTGATCTTATATTTACCGACGAAACCTTTTCAAGAGATTCAAGACATGACATCGTTTAGTTGAATACAAAGTTTTTTATTGTTAAAAAGTATTAATAATACCTTTTCTATAAAAATTAATAATTTTGCTAAAAGAATGGGTAGATTAATAGAAGAAAAATGTTGCAATGCTACATTCCACCGAATAGAAATACACTCAGAATAGATCATAACACTGCGTTACATAAGACTGTGTTTTATCGCAAAGATCTTTATGAGGCTGATGAACTTCTCGCAACAGCGATCTGTATCAATTCGAAAACCACAAGACCTATTAAAGCGAGCAGCTCAGCTACAAAAAGATCGATATCACATTCTTAATGCAACAGTATTTTCCCAATATTGTCAAGCTGTCGTCTAGAAACGATAAACGCGTGTCAAAGCCACCGACAATATAACATAAAGACATTGACACTACGAGCTCCCCTATAACCAATTCAAAAGTCAACGAACGAAAAACTCTCCACACATATACACATACTTTACACACACACGCACACACAGAGATCGTCCACTCCCCGTAAACCACAGCGCATATATGCGGTTACGCAAAAAACGAGAGCTACTCTCCTCTCCGTCGAGATCCGTATCTAAACAACCGCGCGCGCGGGCAACGATCTCGCGCTCGGCCGCGCGAGAGATTTACGGCGACACGCGCGGAGCGCGCAATGAGACGCGAAGCCGCCGCCGTCGCAGCGAAAAAGTCTCCCTCGCCGCGCGCAAATAAAAAATAATGCGGAGCGAGTCAACGCGACGGCCGGTCATAACTCTAGCCGCTCTTTCTCCTCCTCGCTTGTATGCACCCACACACGCGTATATACGTATATATATTGCTCGCGCGTGTGTGTGTGTGTAAAATCTCGCGGCGACATCGAGGCGCGACGCAAATCTCTCGAGCGCGGCGCGTGTGGGTGCGGCCGGTATAACAGCTATAAGGGGGGGGAGGAGGCCGAGCGAGCGAGGGACAGGCCATTGTTACGCGGGGCGAGAAAGGGAGCAAAAAGGCCGAAAAAGCTACGCGGCCGCGGCGTATAAGGCAAGAGAGAGAGGCGAAGAACCACCTCGAGCTGCCCGCGCGCGCGCGTTATATATCCCATTGTACGCAGATACGAGAGCGCAACCCCCATTGTTTATGCTAAACGCCCGTGCGGATCAAATTTATGCAGGCTCTCCCTCTCTCTCTCTCTCGCTTTATATATACATACGCGCGCATATAATATCCTGCAAGCTGGAGCTTTTGTAACTTTTTTCCAAAGTTATTTGTCTCTTTTTCATCTCCCCCACGCGCGCGCGCATGCATCGAAAGATGAGTTAAAAGGCGCCCGCCAGCGAGTCCATTAGCGTGCATGTATTTCTGTCCCGCCGCGCTCGCTCGTCCAAATAATCGGGGAATAATAAATATAAAGGACGAGAGGCGCGCGGTGTCCTTGTATGGGGCTGTCGAAAGGCCTCGCGCGTATAAGAGCTGTTATTTCGAGTATGGAAATGGCCAGAGTGACGCGCCGCCACCGCCGCCGCCGCGCGCTCGAATTTCAAATGGAAATGCACGCACGCGAGCGTCGTATGAATTCCCGCGCGTGTGCACGCGCACTGCACGCCAGCGAGCGACGAAATTTATACGGCATTGTATGCCGCCGCCGCCGCCGGCCCTTTTTTCTCTCGTTAACGGCGGCGTATAAATGCGCATAAGTTTTCAGAGCAGTTGCTACGGCTAAATAAAGGTATATCGTCGCGCGTTTCGTGAAAGAGACGATTTTACGCGTGTCAGTGGCCGAATGTTTTGTCATTCGAGTGAATAAATATTTCAAACCATTGTTCTATTCAAGTTAAAATGTATAGATGGATGATTCTCTGAAATACAGACTTGAATTTTTCATATATAGCTCGAATAATTTAATTTTAGTTATACCCCTATATAGTTTGTTCATGAATGCATAATATTTTCATTTAGGAATATGCTAATATAAATGCTATAGATTTCGTGCTACATGATGTTTATGCCTTTTTGCTTTTTTTTGCAGCTTGATCATTAAATTCTAGACGTATATATGTTCATCCTACTTTCCGTACGCTTGTATTCCTATGATAGACCGTTTGTCTCTTTTCTAAGCCTGGCATGCTATAGCTGGATTGCCTTGGTATATGTAAATTCGCGTACTTCACTCGAAATCGTCTATTGGATTACCTAGTTGTACGGAATGTAATACGCTAGGTACATTTCGCATTAGATCATACGTTTGATGAGGCTACGATGATAGACACGTCACGATATGTAGTTGTTGTTTATTATGTATTACATTAATATAATATATTTACATATAATATACACATGCATGCACGAACTCTCGCCTCTCTATAACGACCACTTCTGTCGAAATTGATCTGCCTGTACATATCTATACGTAAGAACAATTTTTCAGTGGAAAAGTCTATACAAACGAATTGTTCAAAAAGTTGGGTGAAATTTCCATAGATCATAAAATTTTCCCCTTAAACTCTATACGTCGCGTCTATACGCCCTTTCCATTCCTCGGACAAAAGAAAAACGGAGGCAAAAAGAAGCATCGAGATAAAAGGCGCGGCTTAACCACGGCAAAAGGGAGAGAGAGAGAGAACGCAAACGAGATAGGTAGCGGAGGAGAAAAAATCGAGTGCACCTTATCGAGATGAAGCCCGTGCTCGCGCGTCCAAGAGAGAAAGAGAGGGAGAGAGACCGACCTCTCTCCTGCGCCTGTATATATAACCGTTCGGTTGCAACCGCGCGCATGCAGTATAGGTAGGCACTATACACAACTAGCCGCGTATATGATGCACCTATATACCACAGCGAGGCGTGTACCTCGCGAACGAGAGACAGGAAAGGGGAACGCAGCTGCAGCGCGCGCGCGACCACTTTATAGATATATGTGCGGGGGCAGTGGGATTAGACGGTCACGTTTTCTCGCCGCGGTAGTTTCGCGAATCTCCGCGTCTATATGCGCCTACGTCGAGCGTATATTATAAGAGAGTCGAATTTCCGAGGAGTAGGTCGCGCGAAACAGTCAGCGCCGCCGGATGCATATCTGACGGGAGATAACGCTACTTTTATGGCCGATCGCTGTCGGACGGAGGCCTATTGAATCGAATGCGCAGGGCGAGGTGCATCGGACGGTTGAGTGTATGAGACGGCCGGCGGATATTGCGCCGAGTTGTTAGTTTAATTGGGTTGCGAGATGCAGTCGAGACGGAGATTGCTTTATGGATGCGCGCGTCTCGGGAATTTCAAAAATGGCCTCTCGATGCAAATCATTACGCGACTTGCGAAACCGTTTTTTTCTAGTTTAGGTTTGGTTCTAATTCAATAAATCTGTTTTTTTTTTTCATTCTAAACCGGTTGAAAAAATTATTCAAAATAAAATTACTTTTATAAATATTATACAATGAATGAATAAAACTACTTTTAGTCTAGGTCATCAGTTATCTGGGCGAAAACATTAAAACGTTATTAGCGCACATTGCGGAAAGCGTGATTCTAGATATTTTAGTATATGAAACGTAATAGAGCTGGAAATCTAGGATTCGTAGGAACCTTGGCTAAAAGGAAATGGTTGTGATACGAGCGTGTCGTGACATCCGTTATTTTCGTATTACCGTGAGACAAAAGTGGGCTCGTACTCGCGGAAATTGCCCTCGTCAAGGATTATTGCTCCACTCGCTTATCGCGCGCAAGCGCGAGTATTAAAGATAATGCTCATGGATTGTTCTAGCCCCCCTCGCGCAAAAGATATTTCATTTCCTATACGACTTTCTAAAATATCTCCTGGCGCACTTTATCGAGTATTGTTTGCCGCCCGATTTACTTCGCGTACGTTGCATTTACAGTCTAGATTGTAAAATCGCGCCATGTTTCGCGCAGTAAAAATTTAATAACGATAGAACTTGATTTAAAAACGATATACCACTCTGGCTTTCGTGTCTATATATATATACAACATTCAAACAAAAGAGTGTTAAATTGATTATCAAACACTCGATAGTATTATTAACCTTTGGAGAGTAAAAAATAATAAATTGAATAACGTCGTAATTTATCTTGAAAAAATCTAAAAAGCGCGAACGATCGGTAAACAATCCACCATACTGTATAACATAAAGTACTGACATTTTTGTTAAGACTTCCATTAAGTAGCACCTCTATGTCATCGCAGTGACGAGCCGGCCCGAAAAAAGGCGAAAACAATTAGTCACGAACACTCAACTTAACGAATTTAGCATTTAACGTGCCGCGAGCTTGAAAAGAGCCATTGTTAATGTCCTTATCGCGCGCGCTCGCGTATATATACAGTCGCGGTGTGCGGTTACTCCACTCGCATAAAAGAAGCCAAGAAAAAAGCCCTTTGTTCTCGCGTACGGCGCGCACGGGCCACTAATACCCGGCCGCGCATGCATGTACACATGCATATATAACAGGCGGGTTGTGACCGCGCATATATATACGCCCCGGCGACGACGATCGCGCGGGCTGTCAATCCCGCGGTCAATCCTGGCGCGCGGCGGAACGGTAGGGAATGACCCCCCGCGCGTCGCGCGTGTCGTGTTCACTCTCTCTCTCTCTTAGTATGTTGTTTTCTGCGTGCGCGCGCGCGGCGACGTCCTTCTCGGGTGACCAATCGAGAGGGACTAATAAATCGCGCGGGCTTGCGTGCGTGCAGGAGGGGGCGGAAACCGAGACGCGCGTAAGTACGAAATAAAAGGAGAGCGAGCGCCCGAGAAAAGTGATATAGTTACGAGGAACGGAGCGGCGGGGGGAGGGGGAGTGATAAAAAGAGAGCGAGATACGCATCTCGGGGGCGAAGAGGAAGGTATGCGCGCGAGCGAGGGAGGATGTAAGGAGGAGAGGAACGAGGCGAACGCGCGCGCGCAGTTGATTAAATTTCACAAATTAGTCGAGCGGAGAGCCCTCACCGCGCCGGCTCGTGTTACCGGGCCACGAGAGCACAAACGGCCTCTTTCTCTCTCTCGCTCACTCTCCGGATACAGCGCGAGGATTGTATTACCGTGCCATGCGAAATTTATTTATCGATGCTGCAATGGGCCGTGGCACGCACGCGCGCGCGCTTCGTAAAGCACAAAGCGAGCGCTCAATCATATAATGCGCTCCTTCTCTAGTTCCGCTGCGCTGTAACGCTATATCGCTGTCTCTCTCACTCATCGCGCGAAGGCCACTTTTCTCTCCCCTTTTTTGGCAGCTTTTGCTTCTTTTTGGCAGGAGAGGAGCTTTATTAGACGATTGTTGCGCGGAGGAGATTATTACCCCGGGACCACGGCTTATGTGTTTTACGCGAGCTCGTCTTCTGCGAACGTAAGTCGAGATCGCGATTAAAGTTCGGAGCTGGATTAGATGCCGGACGCTGAAGGCTGCTTTTGTTATCTTAATTTGGCCGATGAAGGCGTTATAAGATTGAAATGAATGGACGGTAATTTGTTAAAGTCTTTAAATTTGTTTCATTATCATGAAATGAAAATTATCAAAATTTATGCCTTAGCAAGATTCATAAACCAGTATATGTATAATAAACAAAAGTTTCTCCTGTCGGGCCAAACCACTCAGTGAATAACTGTAAACCGTTGAAAGCCCCCGCGGCTGGCTGAACTTAGCACGGCAGCCCCCTTTCTTCAGCTAAAAAATTTATTATCGGCTCTCCGCGGCACCGCGCGGCATTTGACGCTTTCCGCCTCATTGTTCCGCCGAGTAAATAAAACAGCGTGGAGCCGCACGCTCGCGCCTATGTGTACATATATAAATATACACCCAACACGAGGGGCCCGCGCGAGCAATTATCGCGTGGCGAGAGAGAGAGAGAGCTAAAAGGCATTTATATTGCCCGTCGCTACGTGCGGTAGTGGATTTCGAAAACGCGCCAAAGACGGAGGATAGATCTATTAGCGTCGTTTAGCGCCGCCGCCGCCGCGAGTTTGTTGATTCTTCCGTGCGTTTACAACGTACGCGCGGACCTGCATATAATGCGAGCCTTTGACCTCAGGCTCGTGTGCCGACGCTGCGAGGGGGAGTGCGCATTAAAATTTCAGATAAGATTTTCGAGGTTCGGCGGTGTGCGAGAGGTGTCGTTGAGTTATTGTGCTTTTACGCCTGCTTGGGAATTGTTTTTATTACTCGTACATTTATATATGTACAGATAAGAATTTCCGTTGCTTTGTATTGGTCAAAAAGCAGATTTTTCGTGTAGTCGGATCTGTTGTTTTCAAAAACCTGTTATTTTTGCGAAACTTTTAAGTGATTTTTTATAATCTAAAAAGTATAAATTTTTTTAAAGGACGACTAAGCTATTCTACCAGTTTTATTGTATACATTAACGGCTCAATGTGCGTTTTAAAATAAAGGATTGTAAATCAACAAACTTTACAATGACTCATGGAAGAATTTTTAACGACATATGGGACTAATAAGACTAACTTATATACATTCTATCTATCAAATTGAAGATTAATAAAGTTTACTGTTGCTGAATGCTTGTTAAAACAGAAAAAAGCTTTTCTGTGTTTTATCCATATGTCACATTACTTTCACTTACCTTATAAACTTAGCTTATAAATTTTATAATTTACTTACTTTGTTAAACAAGAGTAAACGATAGAGCCGAGTGATTCCGAGGAAATAGTTTGCACATAATAAAAAAATTGTTTTGCATAATTGTGTTCATAAATTTGTGTTTATGATACGCACAGATTTTTATAATATAGGTACCGTGAATCCTCAAAAGAAATATCTTGTTTTGCAATTTTAATTATATCGCCAAACAAGTTCTGAGGTCATCATAACAGAAATAACATATGAAATAATTTATTCATTCCCTGGCATTTTATTGTTTTCTACGGTTCGAATGCCAAGTAGTTTGTCGAGGAAAATAAAAATTCTGGGCGCAGCGCCAACGCATAAGATGTAAGCTAGCCACGTCGATCGGATAAATCATGAAATTTGTGTGCACTGTGCGGCGATTACAGTGAGAAGGAAGAAAAATAACTACATATACCGTCATATATATAAGCTTTGCGCTTACAGCACGAGCACAACTTGGAATTTTAAAACGTGTCGCGCTCGTATAAATAAAGATCTGAAATCGCGTCATGCTTCCTAGAAAATCCATATCGCACTCAAGCTGTTTGAAAGAGATATCTGTCGAGCTTTTAACGTTGGAAATCCGAGAGTGACGGCGTGACTACATTCGTACATAAAGTATATTTTTCTTCGTGATTGCGTGTATAGTATTTCAGATACCGTTCCGAAAACTACTTTGGCTCTACAGATATTGTGCTGAAGAATCTGTCATAGACTAAATTTAGTTTCGTAGAATCTACAGTTTTCCTTATTACGCACGATAAAATTATACAATTATTAGTCTTCAGAGGTGAAGGATTAATACATGTTTTAATTATTACCTCAATAAGGTTGTTTATAATTTGAATAATAAATATTCAATAGGGTAAACGGATTCCCGTAAGAAAATTTAAATGTCTCGCCTTCAAAGCATTTCTATAGTCAATGATACATAAACTTTTTTGAAATATAAGAGATGCAATCCATTTTACAGGTGCCAGTCCCAGACTTTACGCGAAGATATTTCACTTTAAAAACTCTGTCGAAAAGGCGAAAAGACCCGGCAGAAGGGCTTTCATCGAACTTACAAAACGGCCGGTGTGTTCGTTTTTTAAAAGGCTCTCCACGCATAATAAATAACGTCGCTGGAAGGCTCTCGGCCTCTCCCTCATTTCTCTCTCCCTCGCACGAAAAAAAAAACTATTTTCGTCGTCGTAGTCGTGCGGCTTTAATTCAGCAAGCGAGCCGACTCCTTCTCCTCTTGCCATCACGGTAGCCTCGCTCCTTCGCTCGTTAAAAACTAGACGAGGAACAAGGACGCGGCAAGAGCCGGACGGACGGACGGGGGAATGCGCGCGTAACTTCGGGGACCCGCCGACGCAAAAAGCCGACCGCGAGCGCATCCTTATATATATATATATATATACCTTGCGTGCGCCCACATGTGTGTGGGATTCGTCGTCGCGAGCTGTTTTTTGGGGAGGAATTCGGAGCGAGCCAAAAGTGTTTTTGCGGCATTCTTCGTGGATGTCGCTCTATAATTAAAGCGATGGCTTAGGAGTCAATTGCTTTATAACCGAAGATTAAGGGACGAGCCCTTCATTTTGGGTTAATGGCAACGTGCTCGCTAATGCTTATGCAAAGATCCTACCTTTCAGCGAAAATGGCTTTTTAACGTCGAGCATATATAATTTTTTCATATTTTACATATATGACGTTCACATATTTATTTTTATTTCAATTTTGGCTGTTACAGTATTATTATTTAATGCATCTTATAAAATAATATTAGCAATGAAAAATGATTAGGTATAAATTAAAGTTTAAGCGCAATTTTTTGTCGTTCATTGATCATCGATACTACCCAAGAGAAAATTGTACAAGAAAAGGGGACAGCAAAGATGATTTTGGTACAATTATATAACAATTTTCAGCTGTCTAGCGTGACACAAATTTATGAATTAATGTTGATGTTGAAAAATTGCAGATTTGCTCCACATTAAAGATTTCGAAAGATTGTTTTAACCAGAAGAGAGTAGCATTCTATTCACCATGCACGTCGCCAGATACACACATGTGTGGGATTTCACGCTATAGTGATTAATTGCGTGTCTATGTCATTGAGCGAAATTTTTTCTCTTCCCGTAACATTTCTCTGAACTGTCAGTAATAATTCATCTAATTTTATACTTCAACAGTCAAGCGCTGTGTTTTTAAAGAAATATTTTAGTTTTTCATTCATAAGCTCACGAATAAGAGTATATATAATTTTTTGTATTACATACAAACTTTACGTAAGCTTTGTGAATTTGGCGAAGCGATGTCAGTGTCTCCACGTCCTTTCCTAACAAAATTAAAATGGAAGTTATCCGCATACCTAGCTAACTAAACGCAACTTTCAACACGGCACTTCCATCGGCGTATATAATAGGCTCTCTCGCCGATACCGCTTGGCTATATGCGCGCGCGTGCACATAGAACGGGCACCGGCTCTCCCTTATAGCGGCACTTAAAAAGTCCCCCTCGACAAGTGCAACTCTCTTTCTCTTTCTCGTGCTCGCGGACAACGTGAGAGCATCTAGCATAAGTACCTTTAGAACGTATATATATACACACACGCATGCGTGCGCACGCGGCTCTCTCCTCGGAAGACGCAGCGCGCGCGATCGCCCGAATAGGCAAACCCGCGCGAGCGAAATCCCTAAAGGGGTTCACAATTCGCTCTCGCGGGGAAGGAGGGTGGAGAGACGGAAGAAGAGAAAGAGGGAGAGAGAAGAAACTGGACGCGCGCGACTCGTTTCGCCGCATATAAAACGCAAGCGCGAGCGCGCGCGGGACTAACCGGTTCGCCGCGCTTTTAATGCGCGCTGCCGCGCACGCGCGCGCAGGCCCTTTATGCGCCGTCGAATGACTTCACGCGCGCTCGCCTGCCTCGCTCTTTTTGATGAATTGCCGCTCGCGCGTTCTTATCGCTATACACGCGCGGCAATTGAAAACTGCAGCCTTTTCTTGCGCGACGCGAGCGCGTGCGCGCCGCGGTTTCAAATGGGCATTTGCCTTCGTAAGCGGGAATTCCTTTCTTTTTTTTTGTTAAAGCTGCACGAGTTTTGTCGCTGCAGCTGATTCTAGGAGCAGGGGAGGCTAGTGCTGCGTGTATACTTGGTAATTGAACTGGCTGTGGGGGCTTTTTTGCCGATTGGCGAACGACCTGAAAGGTCGTTTTACTACGGCGAACTGACGTTTCGAACCGTACACGTATATAGTCGGTTGGTACATACGAGCTTCAGGAATGCGACGGTGTTTCGATATTTTCGCTGACAATACTGATTAAAGGTTTAAAGCGTACATTATTCGGTTTTGGACTTTTCTTTTTTGGTCTAAGTTGTCCTTTTGAGAAAGAATGCAAAATACCTTTATTCATAATTATTGACTACCTGCACATTCACTCAGGCATGTTGAGTAAAGCTGTTGTATATTTGAATGTTTTGGAAATTCCAGCTAAAAATATGATTTTAATTATTTCAGCAAAAAAAAAAAAAAAAAAAATTCAATTAAAACGGCTTTGGATAATAAGATTTTGTTTCAGCTTGACTGAGTCTCAGTCAATAAACAAATTTGATTGTTAAACTGTATACAACTACAAGTATGTTGATATCAATGTAGGTGCAAAGGAATTCGTAAAAATAATTATATAAGCTCATATAAAATCATGTAAGCTTATCACGTGGTACTCAGCAATATGGCAGCAGAGTTTAAACTTACTCCCAAGTATATTCGCGGCCATAAACCGAGCTTACTCCTACACATGTCAAACTGAGAATATCCTGTGCATTCTATAAATATCCGAGTAGACGTCCATCTAACGGGTTGCATAACCGGGCGCAGACTCTATTTAATCGGGTTCGCCGGATTCGTCACAAGCCGGAATCTCCCGGGATTTTTTACGCCCCCGACTCGCGGATGGGGAAACGCCGTATACTTCTCCTTTGTTTTTTGCGAGAGCGCACGCGCACATATAGGAGCGAAACTCGGCGATGGCAGCCTCCTTGACTCCTTATGGCGCGAGAGCGCGTATGTGTAACTTTGGGAATCGGCTGGCGGATGGGACACGACGGTATATTTTCTCTCGTGTGCGCGACAGCAGCAGCGGCAGCCAGTCTCGCGAAAAGAAGAATAAGACGAGGAAAGGGGCACACACGACGTGTGAACGAAAGTCGAATAAGTGAATGGGAACGTCGCCGCGTCGTCTTGCCAGCCGCGCGCGTATATAAAAAGGCACCGAGGCGAACGTGCAAAAGAGGAAGAGCTAGCGAGCGAACGAACTGACAGATGCTACTACTCTCACGGAATGCTTTTCCGGACCTCGGGGACGCACTTGCAGACAGCCTCGCAGCTTCTTCTTCTTCTTCTTCTTCGGTGCCGAGACCTCGTGCGCACGTGCGTATGCACGCCCAGTCTCCAGGGCCTTTTAATTAATTAATTTAAATGTTCCGAATGCCAGCGGCATGTGAGGTTTCCCTCATACGGAACAGATGATTATCGAGTACGACCTTTGCGAAACAGCTGTCCGATTGAAACCCCGAAAGATCATTAAACCGAGCGCGTACCTTATGGGAACGCATTTTTTTCGCGTAATACACACATACTTGCGACAGAAATTCACACGTTCGCCTTTCGATCGTCATCGACTGTTCATTACCCGGTTCAGATTGTTATGCAATGGGAGCACAGTCAAAATACCTGTCCCCATATATGAGTCGGGCGGCCCACTTGATTCGAACTGCGCGATTTTTTGCACATTTGTTTGTCTGTATGGAAGTAGCGTGTGAATAAGAATTTGTGACAGATGTTGTTGACGGCATGTTTAAGAAATCTTTATTCCCGCAGGTAGTTCGATAAATTTTTTTTTTAAGAAGAATGTGCTTGCAATTATCCTCGAAAGCAAACAAAGTTTTACATTGCGAATCTCTTGAGATTAAAAAAACTTTAATTTTATTTTCATTAAACTCGAAATTATATCGAACTTCTATTATTCCCTGGTAGAAATCGACTCTATATTTTACTAACAAATAGCTATGTTTTAGTGGGAATTTACCAAAAACTAGATATTTTTCTTAGCTATTTCTGTCTACCGATGAAACGATTTTTCCAACATTATTCGACCATTTAATAGATTGAAAATAGAAAGACTTTTTTTAAAGATTTACACAAGCTTGTTCTTAACTATTTCAAAGGTATTAAAATTGGAGACAAAAAGAAACTGTTTTGGTCAATTTTTTTAGTTAGGAAATAGCTAGTAGAAGGCTTGCTCCTATGACAAGAGAGACGAAATCTAATAGAAAAATATGGGTTTCAGTTAATACCCAAGAAAGGAGTGCTGTAAATGTTTTTTAGTCTGTGTTTATTGTTTACATTTTCGTAAGCTATCTATTACAATTGAATGCTCTTAAATGTAACGTCAAGTCTATCAGTAAATTTAAATTGAATATTTTGAGGTTATGCCATTCTATTTCCAATCTATTAAATGGGCTAATAATAGGGAAAAAAACGTCTCAACATGTCCATTAACTAGCCATTTATTCTAGCTACTTACCGACTTTTTGACCATTTCGTAATAGCCAAATTTCTACCAGGGTTATAGTTTCAAGCCTACGCTAGAGAAGTTCCTACAATTATGAACATTTCCTATTCAGTTTGAATCCGAAAGTATTTCTCCAAACTGCAATAATTGCCTTCGAGGAATATAGGACGAGCTCGTGCGGCAACGGATATGGGGGATCCAGCAGCGCACGTTGGCGCCTCATTTAGCGAGTTAATCCGTCCCTTATTTCAACTCGCCGGACCGCCACGCCGGCTATATATATATATACATATAGAGCGCAAGCCAAAGTTTACGTCCTTGACGCTTTTTCGGATATTCTATTGACGCAGAGCAGCCTCTTTTTTATCCTCTTGTCCTTCCTCTCCTGCCTCGCCCCGTTGTCATAACAGGCCGATTGGCGCCCCTTTGAGCCCGCACTGAGCTCTGCGCGCATTTCGTATTTATCCTGCGCTGGAATCGGAAAGGGCCTCCTCGCGCGCTCGGCTCAAATTTCCGACTAGGCCTGCGCAAACACAACGTCTCTGTCTGGTAAAAAGTGGCCGTGAACGGGCCAGAGATATTTTTATTCCTCGATGTTGCGATAACTTCGCGACCGCTCGTTCGTTTTTATTAACGCTGATGGCTGCGAGATTGCGCTGTGCGGGTGAGCACACATGCAGTGCATTGTTGCGGCCTCGTCTCAATTTCAACGATCATTTCTGCACGTAGAAATATACTCTGAATATTGTATGGTACTTCTTTTGTTTCTTATTTTGAGAAATTACAGAGTGTGTGTGTCCCTATTTTAAGAATTAAGTCCTTCTGAAAACACAATAAATGGAGAACGCGTGTAGTAAAATGTCAAGCGAGTTGTAAAATCTGCCGAAAAGATATTCATCTAGCTTCTGACAAGCACGACATCCATGTAAATCGCGATTCAAAACGCGTACGACAAGAATTACAAAACTCCCGAGCCACTCTCGAGAGCTGCTCATTACAATGCCGTGGCTCCTGTCCGAGGCAAATCCACGCTTTCGTCGCGAACCTGTTTTCTCGCTCGTGTCGTCCTGGCTACTGACTATTGAAGCGCGTGCGTATACGAGACTCCCGAAGCGGGTCATTTCACAATATATATGAAACACGCCGTCGAAAGCAGGCTTTAAAAGCCAATGTCCATCACATCAATTTTCTTACGCAGAATGAGAAATGAGGCAGCCGCATGTATGCGCGTTTACCTTTTATCTCACGTACAGTCTATACTTATAGCGCGGTATGTGTGTAGCCGTGAGCCTTTGCATTCACGAGTTCCGGGGATCATCGTTTCTTCTCTCTTTTCTCCTCGAGCAGAGAGACCTGAAGACGTATACGTACCTATATATATACACATTCGCACACGTGAGCGGTGCGCGATATTTCAGGTGTGCGCGTATAACGGACTCCGATGGGTAATGGGAGCACGCCCCTTCCTTCTTTCGTCGCGATGACTGTCGGAGAAGCAGAGGAGGCGGGTTCCACTTCGAACTCGTGAACAGTAATTAATTTGCGGGACGCTCGCTCGACTTTCGAGCTCTCGGGTATGGAGATCTTGAAGCGGTTCATTTAAATGTACGTATGGCGGCGAGATGTTTAGACCGGTCCCGATCGCTGATTATCGGAAGTCATACGTGACGCGAAGATATAATAAGATACGCGCAATGAGAAATTGTATCATGGTTTGTGCGCTACCTGGCGTAAATATGGCGATTTTTTATTATGGTCTTGTATATTAATCCGTTCATTGATTTGTGTGACCAAAGCGATAAATTTTAATGCTTTCGATAAGACGATTTTCTTTGCGTATCAAAGAATTTAATTTTTTTGTTACTGATTTGTATTATACTATATCAAGTTCATATCAGCTATGAAATACGAATCATCTTTTGTGTCATTTTAATCATCGTTAAAATATATCTTAACAAAAATTGTTATTTATATTTTTATGCACTGACAGAAAAAATCTGGTAAAAATTCTTATGTTGTCATGTAAAAATTACCATGTTGGAATCGTAACTCGACCATATGTCGGATTTTTAGCAGAAATTGCAATACACGTAGGAAAAATTCCAAGTCTAACATGGGAATTTTTTTATAACTGATTTTAAAGAGCGAAAAATATTATTACATCTTTTTTTTTTTAGGAGTGGGGAAGCGAGTATCAGACACATAATTATTATATTTAAACAATACAGAAGTTATTTTTGAATTAAACACGATTAAAGAAAATTTATTAAATAAATTAAAAATTTTTGACGGCATCGAGACTCGAACCTGGAACCCTTGGCACGGTAGTCGGGAGCGCTAACCACTTACCTAAAAGACATATCTCCTACAAAATTTTGGAACTTGTATATCCCCAAACGTAAGTTATGCGCGCTAATTTTATAACAAATTATGCTTTAACTCGAATAATATTATTCTCTATTTTAACGTAATTTATTACAAATGTTATATATTAAGAATATTGTTTAACATTTTATAACTATTACCAATACCTTAAATTAAACAAGCTCATTTATTTATTAATGAATTTGTATTTTCGATATAATGGTTTTTCACAACCTTCCTTAAAAATATTACAAATAAACAATGATTTTAAAAATTGTCTTATCATAAAAAATAAAAAAAAATAAAAACAAGTATGTTGGATTAGAACGCACATTCAGTTGTTGCGTTTAGCGTTTGTGTTTTGTCTCGATGTTGCCAAGGTGGATTGAGTTTGTTGACATGTATCTGTCTGAATCTTTCCTATTTTGACATTGAAGAGGTCAACTTTTCGTGCACTCGCGGGGTGTTTACGATTGAACGTGTGAATTCTTACTCTAAAACTCTCTCGATTTTTACCATGCTAGCCTGGGAAAATGTACAAAAGATAAAGTTCCATTAGTCACGTGTTAATTTTTACTATGCTGGCATAGGAAGTTTTACTTGTGACATTGGACTTTTTCATATAAAAGATAGTAAATATTTCGATTTTAAGCAGTTGTGGGCAACTTCCAAGAGCAACATAGGAATTTTTCCCCGGGTTTTTCTGTCAGTGTGCAAATGTTCTGGTTTCATTATTTTCAGATTAAAGATGACTGACTTCAAGAATATGTGGCTAAGAAATTATATTATTATTTTTTACAAGCTTAAATTAATTTTAATTTTTTAATTTTGATTAAAATGTAAATGACTAATTTTATGACTGGGCTATATATATAAAGGCTACAGTCGGGTTGGGGGTTATGGATTTCGCCGAAACTTGACTATAATAAAGTGCTTTAAAATATATGACGTTCTACCAAATTTCAGCTTCCTAATCTCAAAAACAAGCTCGAAAGCTGCATTTTTAGTTTTTTAAATATTTAACTATATATCTTCGTAAGATTTTAACCCAGATGCAAAAATTTCTTTTAAATGAAAAATCTTTTTAAAACGCATTTGTCGAAATAAAAATTATCCATTTTGATGCTAAATTTAAATGTGACGGATTCAATTCTTAACAATATGTTACGAGTGAAGGGTATTCACTACTATATAACGAGGGATGGGTTTTCCGTCTTCGTGCGATTCTATTTTTGGAACGGTGCAGTGAAATACGAAGTATATATGTATAATTAAATGTCGTCAATATTTTTTAATGAATCAGAGATTAAATTTTAGCTTTTGCTGTCTACTTTTATAATCTCTTTTGCTCGTTTTCGTATCATACATTCTTGCAATGTGACAGTAATAGAAGAGACATCATTTTTTAACGAAATAGAGGATATTTGATTGCCCATAAATACTTGCAATGTGACAGTAATAGAAGAGACATAATTTTTTTAACGAAATAGAGGAGATTAGATTACCCATATTTCAAGAAAAAGGGTCCATTTGACCGAAATGTAAGCACTGGGCTTCATTTTTAGATACCAGAAATTGACTTTCAAAGCCCCGCTAAAATCCGCTTTCCATTGGTGTTCCTTGTTAATACGAGAGAAATATACACTGACAGAAAAACCCGGGGAAAAATTCCTATGTTGCTCTTGGAAGTTGCCCACAACTGCTTAAAATCGAAATATTTACTATCTTTTATATGAAAAAGTCCAATGTCACAAGTAAAACTTCCTATGCCAGCATAGTAAAAATTAACACGTGACTAATGGAACTTTATCTTTTGTATATTTTCCCAGGCTAGCATGGTAAAAATCGAGAGAGTTTTAGAGTAAGAATTCACACGTTCAATCGTAAACACCCCGCGAGTGCACGAAAAGTTGACCTCTTCAATGTCAAAATAGGAAAGATTCAGACAGATACATGTCAACAAACTCAATCCACCTTGGCAACATCGAGACAAAACACAAACGCTAAACGCAACAACTGAATGTGCGTTCTAATCCAACATACTTGTTTTTATTTTTTTTTTTTATTTTTTATGATAAGACAATTTTTAAAATCATTGTTTATTTGTAATATTTTTAAGGAAGGTTGTGAAAAACCATTATATCGAAAATACAAATTCATTAATAAATAAATGAGCTTGTTTAATTTAAGGTATTGGTAATAGTTATAAAATGTTAAACAATATTCTTAATATATAACATTTGTAATAAATTACGTTAAAATAGAGAATAATATTATTCGAGTTAAAGCATAATTTGTTATAAAATTAGCGCGCATAACTTACGTTTGGGGATATACAAGTTCCAAAATTTTGTAGGACATATGTCTTTTAGGTAAGTGGTTAGCGCTCCCGACTACCGTGCCAAGGGTTCCAGGTTCGAGTCTCGATGCCGTCAAAAATTTTTAATTTATTTAATAAATTTTCTTTAATCGTGTTTAATTCAAAAATAACTTCTGTATTGTTTAAATATAATAATTATGTGTCTGATACTCGCTTCCCCACTCCTAAAAAAAAAAAGATGTAATAATTTTTTTCGCTCTTTAAAATCAGTTATAAAAAAATTCCCATGTTAGACTTGGAATTTTTCCTACGTGTATTGCAATTTCTGCTAAAAATCCGACATATGGTCGAGTTACGATTCCAACATGGTAATTTTTACATGACAACATAAGAATTTTTACCAGATTTTTTCTGTCAGTGTATTAGTTCTATACTTTGCGGCACCGTTGCTCGTAGTCGTATATAGTCTTCCTCGTGGATTATTGCGTGGCCTCTCCTCGTCCGGATATCTCTCTCTACTCCTCCTGGAGCTTCGTATCCTCTCGTTCTCTTTCGCTCCTGGTACTCTCCCTGTATGTTCTGATCTCCCATTATGTATACCCGTCTCCATCCGTTTTGAGTGGGGAAGATAGGCATACGGTTATTGATTGCTCTTGATTTGGTAATCCAATGTCAACCTCAGCTCTTCGCCGGGATGTCCGTTATTGGGGGGTTCAATGCTTCGTGAACTGCTGATTGTGGTTCGAATCCCGCCGCGTTCGCCGAGGTCTTGGCTCATCCCTCGATGCCTGTTTCGGCGGTCAATGCCTTGTGAGCTGCTGACTCGTAGCTGCATTCCTGAGCTCTGCGAGATCTCGCTCGTAACAATATAACATTTTTCTAAAAATTTTCCATTTCCAACAAATAAATGAACTAATAGACTAAAATATATTCTGGAAATTGAATTCATTGGGAAACAAATTATCGGCGTTTTTTTCTCTCGCGCTGTTATCAGCCGCACCGAGTCTGTGGATACGCCAGTAGATTTCGGCACGATAGACGGCGAGCTACAGCTGACAGAAAACAAAGTAATAAAAATGATAAAATCTGCTTATCTACAGCCTTCCCGAAATCTTCTTAAATATTCATGAATACGTCGACCAGCCACTTGGTGTTCCTTCGTCGTTAGACCGCTGTATCGTCGTGCCAGGAGCCTTCGCGAGGGTGGATACTAAGCCCGGACGAGCCCCGTTAGAGACTCCGATTATAATATATATTACATTTATTGTATTTCCGTAATTGTCGGAAAGTGTCAACCGCGGCTCGGTATATTTGACAGCAATTATAATAATTATACGCGCTGAGTGCTGCGAAAGCTTAAGAGAACGTGCTTAAGAAGTTGTACCCAAAAACGCGGCCAAATATTACTAGAGTGAGTAACTACACTGTATCGACAGTAGGTATAAGGTTTATTGAAATAAAATATATATATTTATATCTATATTCCAAATAGAGAAAATTATTTCTTTTCCTTTTCTTTTTCCTACCTTCCCCGGGGAAGGGAATAGTTAAAAATCCACACGTCTTTTCACGCGGTAATTTTCCCAGCTTCACTGAGTGGTGTCATCCTGACGAAAGCAAGTATTATAATAAAAGAAAAATACAATTTCACAATTTAAAAATAACCAAATTTCACAAATAAATGAAATAACAATCATTCTTATGTGCATTACTTTTTAATAGTATAATTAATTAATTACAAATATATTTAATAGCATCATGAAAACGTATACTATATAATTCATTTCATATGGAAGTAAATATAACAAATAATTAAACATTCTCATATGTTTAAAGAGATATTATATAAATCAATATTCAACTATTATAAATAAATAATAATATACGAAAATACACAATTATAAAAATATTTGTTCTCTATGGATGTCACATAAAAAACTCCGCGGTTTAGAATTTTTATATCAATTTTTTCAGCACTTCACTCGGCATTCGGTACTATAAAAGTATTTTAATAAGCTTTTCAGTCGACGGAGTTGATTCAGCTGTTTAAAAAAAAAGAGATGGTAAGATTGATCTGATGAGCTGAAGAGCTGGATTTAAAATTTTATTCAAATTCAATCCAAATCTATTGCATACTATATCTCTCAACTTAGCATTTCTATTTTTACATAAAATATGGACTTTGTCCAACTCCACGTCTGCACTTATTTTTTTCGGTTCCTTTTTGATAAATTAAAATTACAATTAAAATTGGAATTTCAAATATTTGAGCGCATTACAATTCTGTCAGAAATCCACGAAGATTTTAGATTCTTTTTTGGAAAAGAAAAAGAAAAAAAAATAATACATTATGTAACAAGGGACTAAAGTCGCAGATTATTCCCGCGGGTGAGTTCACTGCCCGAGCGAGCGTCACCCAAAGGAATGATCGACTTTAGTCCCGTGTTATATATTAGTACTTTATTCCCATTGCCACTGTGGCCACTTCATAGATTTGAAAAGTTATTTTGTATTTATGTTTTATAATTTTGTTAGTTTTAACCCAATTCACCATAAACGTAAAAAATTAGACTATGATACTTTATTTTCGCTAATTTACTTTTTCCCGCTAAATTACTCTATTCCCGCTAATTTACTTTACTCTCGCTAAATTACTTTATTTCCGCATTATGCAGGAATAAAGTAAAAGAGGGAATCAGAGGCCACTTTTGCTCCACTTTTCAGGCTATAAAATGGCCATTATAGTAGAAGTGGGAATAAAATAATTTTCGAGAGTCTCTTGGCGTTTTACAGAAAAAAAACTCTAAAATGATAACAATACATATTTTGCATAAGTGAATGCAGACAGCCCGGGAGGCGGGCGACTCACGTTACCTTTTGAGGTACTCCTACACGGAAAAAAATTTGAAACTAAAATGTCTCATTAAAATTAGTGGACAATAAATTCCCATTAAATGGTGACTTTTCCTCACCATTAATGTAATCAAATGTGTCAGAGATTGAAACACTTTGTTCCAATAGTTATATGACTCGCCATATGCCGAAAATTCGCTTTATGTTTACCCGACTTGGTTATGAGACAGAACCGAATTTCATTGGATCACTATGATACTTGGTCGGTGCTACCGCGTCTCGCTGTTGAGCACGAATCGCTCTCGACTCCGGAAGCGCTCATGCCGCCGGTTCATGGAAACATCGCGTGCGCGTTTTGAGTATTGCTAGTGCCCGTGGTGGAGTGGTTGTGGTTTTTTACTTTTTTTAATATTAAAAATCTATATAGTTAAAGCCATATATATAATATATCTATTAACAGTATATTAATACAATATATTATAATATATGCATATTTTGATTTCGACTACTTCTCATTTATAATTGACATAATGCTAAGTACATGGGGGTATTAAGCACTATTTTTGAATATCTATATAATGTTGTAGTTGCGCGCGCTTTATAGGGTAAATTATTAGTGTGCTCTTAAAGCAGACAACAGTCCGTATTAGTGACACTTTTTAACTAACAATTATTATTAACAAATAATAATACATCCAACTGAGTAATTTATGGGATAAATCGTCTTTTAACTGTTTCTTGTAGTAGCCATTTATTATTTTTAATAAAGTTAAAACCTTTTTCTTACATCGGAAATTCCAAAAAGAGCACAAAAATACGGACAGGCGCACTACTACACTGTTAAAATTCTGCATGAAAATTAATGTATGTACTGGAAGCAAAATTTCATTGCAGTACATTAAATTTAATGCAAATTTTATTAAATTTAATGTACGGTACATGAAATTTAGTGTAAATTGCATTAAACTTAATGTAAATTTTATTAAATTTAATCTACATTGCATTAAATTTAATGTACTACGATGTAATTTTGCTTCCAGTACATACATTAATTTTCATGCAGAATTTTAACAGTGTAGGGACAAGTACCCTATGTGTAAAATTTCACAAAGAAAATATAATTTTTTTGCCTAGCGGGCCGAAAGTGCCACTTTTTCTCCCGGCGCCCGATCGCGAAGGTTGTATTTTCGGCCTCGCCAGGCAAAAAAATCGTATACGCACCACGGGAGCAAATAAAGAATGCCTCAGATCGCATTTTTGTCACCCCCGCCTTCTGCGACATTCTTTACTTTTGCTCCCTAGGGGCATAATATACTATTAAGTAAAAGTTATTTAGGAATTTTAAAAGGTTTTAACTATAATATTACAATCAATTATTATACTTATTTTTGACATATAATTTAAAAATAAATCATACCTATTATTTTATTCATATTTTATACATAATCTAAAAATTAATATTTTTGAATCTTCATAAATGAATTTAATTATAATTATGTCATAAATTGTTGCAAAAGTTATCAATTTTGTTATTAAAAATTAATTAAAGGAATCAGCAAATTAAGTTTGAGAAAGCCACGGGTCAATGAATTGGCAGCGTTTTTTTTAAATTTATTTTTCGTTATTTTAGTTTATTATTTAAGATTTTTTACACTTTAACGAGTTTATACATTTAATGTTAATATATTAATATATTATAATATATTAATATACTGTTAATAGATATATGATATATAATAATTTATGTAAGCGCGCGCAACTACAACATTATATAGATATTCAAAAATAATGCTTAATACCCCCATGTGCTTAGCATTATGTCAATTATATGAGAAGTAGTCGAAACCAAAATATGCATATATTATAATATATTGTATTAATATACTGTTAATAGATATATTATATATATGGCTTTAACTATATAGATTTTTAATATTAAAAAAAGTAAAAAACCACAACCACTCCACCACGGGCACTAGCAATACTCAAAACGCGCACGCGATGTTTCCATGAACCGGCGGCATGAGCGCTTCCGGAGTTGAGAGCGATTCGTGCTCAACAGCGAGACGCGGTAGCACCAATCAAGTATCAGAGTAACTCAATGAATGTTGGTTAATTTATATCACCATATTAAGTATGATTTGTTTTTATATTGAAAATATTTAGTTTCTGGAAAAATTGAGAAGCATATATCGCGAATTTGAAATTAAGGCGTTTCATTTAAGGTAGTATTTTAATCCAGCATTTTATGGTAATTCCAAAATCCAAATTTTTGGTAACGTTTTAGTTTCAAATTTTTTTCCGTGTATAGGATATGATTATAAACATTCCACAGCGAAACATTGCGCGTGTTTACGTGTGAACAGTATTTACTTTTCCTTGTTATCTATGTTAATTTTAGACTAAAAGCTGGCGAGACAAAACGAAAGAGAAAATAGGACTGACGCTGAGATGCAGTGAGACCAAATAGTCTGAATGTGACTCAAGAGTGTGTAAACAAGACTGGGATAGAGTGCAGTAACCACTTCACGCATTTGCATTTAACTTGACAGCAGTACACACGATCGTAAGTAATTGTTGAGGTATGTGAATTTATCCACTTACAGTTTAGTTAGACTATTATAATTTTAATAATGAAAAGAATATTGCCAATCATCACTGACTCGTTTTAAGATATTTCATCGTTCGGTAATCTTATCTTCGTATGTAATTTCATACAATGAACTAATTTTCAAGTAATATCTAAAAAAAATTTGTAACTTTTTATAATCTTTAGTGACAATATGGAAAACCTTGTGAATATTGATGATTTTGAAGAAACTGCATCTAAAGTTTTAAGCGCAGAAGCAAGACACTATTTCGGCTATGGAGCAGGCACAGGGGAAACTTTGAAGCGTAATGTTGAGGCATTTAAAAGGCCTGTAACAGATGTACAAACAGATGTAGTTTAGAATTTATAAATAAAAGTCGTAACGTTGGAAAAATGACTTTAAAGTTTTTTAGCAAACAAATACGTTGTGTTCGACGACGTATTCATTATTTTTGTTGTTCTCTCTTATACACATTAGCTACCTCAAAAGAGGTTTTAATATAAGAGATATCTTATATAGTATACTTATATATATTATATTGTATCTATCCATTAGTTTATACAATTGAATCCGAAAAGTGTTTATATAAATTCTAAACTAAATTATAGTCAATCATTATTTGTGACTCGATATAATGAGTAACTCATATGCTTTCAGGTATCGTATTATTCCACGAGTGCTGACAGATGTATCTAACAGAAACATTAGTACAATTATTCTTGGGGAACATATTTCAATGCCTGTAGGTATTGCTCCCACAGCGCGGCAATCATGGGCACATTCTGATGGAGAATGCGCCAGTGCTAGAGGTAATTTAATTTACATCTATACAATCATGTTTATACATTTATTTTGTCGAAATAATTAAATAAACATTTTTTAATTCGAATTTACAGCTGCGGAAGCGGCGAATACCGTATTCATTTTGTCTTCCTATTCTAATAGCACAATGCAAGAAGTAGCAAAAGCTGCTCCCAAAGCTATCAAATGGATACAATTATCTATTAGTAAGGATCGACAGCTTACCACATACATAGTCCGCCAGGCTGAGAAAGCTGGTTTCAAAGCGGTTGTAGTTACAGTGGACAATGCCATTATGTCTAAGTTTAAACAAATCGATCCGGTGGATGCAAGGGACCAAGTGCATTTTGAGTTAGAATTTCATTTGCAAAATTGTCTAAATTTATTTATAGATCTTAATTTTAATATTACTATATTTCATCTTCATTTAAAGATTAGCTCTTTGCAAAGATTATTTTATATCAACCCCGATGTCAGAAGCGAAAATTTTACAGTATGTAAGAGACAGAGTCGATGACTCTCTAACATGGAGGGATATTCAATGGCTGAAGAGGTATCGTTTTTTTTTTAATATTGTTGTAGTTTTAATTTTAAAATAATTCTGATAAGGGCGACATTGTTCGGCGAAACGTTAAGCAGAAAAATAGACTTGTTATAGTTATTTTTCCCTGAACCGGTTCCTGCCTCGGGAAGATCGATATTTTCATTCTCTATAGTTAGTGTTATTGAATCAAGATTAAAATCATTGTTTTGCTTACAGCATTACAAATTTACCCATCGTTGTGAAAGGTATTTTGGCGCCAGCAGATGCAACATTGGCTGCAGCTCATGGAGCCAGTGCCATCATAGTGTCCAACCATGGCGGTCGGCAAGTCGATGGCTTGCCTGCAACTGTATGAAACTAGATGCATGAGTCTGTAAAACAAATGCTGCATTTAATTATAAATTCAATTATATTTAACTGTAATTTTAGATTGAAGTCCTACCGGAGATCGTAGAAGCAGCGGGACATTTATTAGAAATTTACCTTGATAGTGGCGTGCGAAAAGGAATAGATGTCTTTAAAGCTCTAGCGTTGGGTGCGAAGATGGTAAGGAGTTAGTTTAAAAAAAATTACAATTACCCATCAGTCTACTCTAACTTTATTATTTACAGGTATTCATAGGAAGACCTATTATTTGGGGTTTAGCTTGCGGCGGCCATGAGGGTGTAAGCAAAGTTCTTAAAGTGATGCAAGAAGAAATTTCAGAAACATTTGGTTTAACAGGTAAGTTCGTAAGTGATATAAAGAAAAAAATATGATATGCGTGTATAGATCACATTTTTATTTACCTCAATAAATACATTTAGGTTGCAGAGATATGTTATACCTCAGAACGCAGAAGAATCTGGTAGTACACGAGTCGCATTTTTCACATCAACACTTCAATAAAAAGAATTGTATATAGAAAGAAATTTTTAATAATCGATATATCTTCAAATTTTGCATACATCGTCATGCAAGCAATTTGAACAACAGAATGTAAATTTCAATGATGAGTAAAAAATAAAATTGAATTAAACCATTCTCTTATTGAATATTACAAATCTTCAGAAACAGGGTGTTTGCAGAGCAGATCGAACGAGGGAATTCCGATGTTAAAGGTAGCACACGTCCCTTGTACATCATTATCCTTAAACGATGCCCCGTCGACTTTTAAAGAAAGAACTCGCACGTATACCCGTCCACTCGTACCATAAGAGCCGAGATAAGAAGTCAAAAGCTGGCGCTCAGTGAAAAAGAACGACAAGATGCACTCACACACACACGTGCGCGCCTATATATATGCTAAGGCGAGGGAGAGAAAGAAGCGGTCACAAAACGCGTTGTTTGCAGGACCTCGTTTTCGTCCGCGCTGTCGTCGATCTTTCCCTCCTTCAGCCGCTCGACGTCATCTTTGGACCTTTCTCTCTTTCACTCCCCAGTCCCTTCCACCTTTTTCGGACGCCTTCGTCCGACCCTTTTACCGCGCGGCTCCGCTTCGGCGGGCCTTTATGTAAGCCAAAGATGGTCACAGACGACGAGTCGTCGTCGTCGTCGCGCGAGAACGAGAGGCAGAGAAGAGAGAAAGATTGATAAAGATAATGAACCCGTGCGCGCACTCGCGGAAGATTGGCAGGTATAACGGTATAGATGTAAGAGTGCGCTCTCTTTATTATTTACGCGAAGCTCGAGGCCCCTCGGCGCGTCGTTTTATGTATACGTGTAGGTGTAATTAACCTCGTTCGAGAGTGATTAAGGAAAAGATTAATTACGTGGCAGACCGGGCTGTAAAATGTTGATACCGAGAATTGCGTCGAAAGTATATTGTGTATCATGTACGTGCTAATTTTAACGATATTGATATTTATATTTTAATTTGGTTTTTGCAAAATATAAAATGAATTTACGTTTTTTATTACATCTAACATTGAAGCTTTGTATAAAATTATTATAATTCATAATCATAATTTAAGCCTTTTAGAAGAAGCATAATATTAATAAAACGTTATATTTTATACCAATCAGTCAACGCGGTTCGCCGTATAGAGAGGCTATATTGCGCATAAAAGTAAAGTATATTGATTTATCCACACGCGTGCGAGTGTGTCCAAAAAAGCCCGCAGACAACTCGTGCAAAACTTACAAGCAATTCGCAAGCAGTCGCCACGATGATCTACCCGAAAAACGAAATAAATTACCATAAACTTGCTGACTTGCATTATAAAGCGAGCTGCGCGCATATATAGAGAGAGAGCGACGAAGAGGAGGAATCTAAAAGTCAGCCCGTAAGAAACGCACGCACGGCGGATTTTTATATTAGCATCGGTCAAGAGCGCGCGCGCCTGCGCACCGAAAACGGGCCTCCTCCGCCCGTGGCGCAGTAATTTAAGAGGCTCCGCGCCGCGAACGCCGTCAAAGAGCGAACTATACATATATACACATGTATGCGGAGGAGCTCCCTGCCCCCGGCAAAACATTTTGATAACCTACATAATGCCCGGCTGCGCTGCAGAAAATGGCCAGGAGAGAGAGAGACACTCGGCGAGCGCGCGCAGAGAATGGAAGAGGCGGGAGGAGAAAAAGGAAGATGACGCGCCAGCGCGCTCAAAAAGGATGAATATAATAAGAGGAGAAAATAAAGGGGAATTGAGGGAGAGCCAGGGGAGGGAGGATGAAAAAGGAGCGATCCGATGCGCCTCGGCGTTGTTTCTGCGGAGCCTTACTTACTTACCGCAACCGCGCGCTTTGTCAACGGCGCGCGAGCCCTCGCGGCATTTTAATATTGATCCCTCTCGCTCGTGAAATGCGCGGCTTGAGGAATGGGACGCTTTTTGTTAATCCAAGAGATACTTTGAACTATAAATTTACGCGCGTCGAAGGATGCATTGGTTTTGTTGACGCATTGGTGCTGATTCTTTAATTACATTACAAATTCGTATACGGAAAAAAAACTAGGAGGGTCGCGTAAATATTATTTGAAAGCCTAAAATCTTAACATATAAATATGTAATTATCTGAAATTCAATTGCTATGATAAAATAATAATGTTGTATCTCTAAAATAAATCGTTTTGTAGTTGTGGGAATCGAATAATAATCGAATCATGCTGGAATTTATCCGCAGCTACGATGAGAACAGTTGAGAATTCGTCACGTTCAGTTGTACCGTTTTTGTCGAGCTTCAGTGATTTTCCACTCATGGGATTATACTTCATTAATGGTTCACTTTGCTTGGCTCATACCTATTTACTTACGCGATCAAGTGCCGCTGTGACATTCTTCTCTGCGCTCGAGCGGAAAGTCTCGGCACGTGCGGACATTGACATTTGGACGTCTAAGTGGATTCTAAAACTGATTAAGGTGATCTTCAACCTAATGGTTCCTGAGGCCAAAATTACCTGAAAAAAGTAAATTAAAATATAGTTACTATAAAATAAAGTATATGTATTACTAATATAACTTATTTCTAATATAAAATCTCAGGAGATAGATCTCGAAACCCACTTTATATAGAATTGTCACCAAAAAAAACTGGTATCTACATGTTTTCTTGTCAGCTAGTTGATGGATTTCGATGAGACAAGTTGCAAATTAGTTGTAAAACATTTATCTATAGTATACGAAGCTCTGGAATTAAAAAATTTTGTGAGTAAGGATAAAAATTCATAAAAATTCATGAAATTAAAAAAAAAAGTAGTTTTTTCAATTAAAAAAAATACTTACTCTCAAAACTTTTTAATTCCAGAGCTTCATGCCATTGGTGCATATTTTACAAGTAATTTGCTGCCAAGCTGCCAAGAAAACATGCACACCAGTTTTTTTTTAAATGATATAATATAATTCTGCATAAAGTGGGCTTAGAAACCTATCTCCTGGGATTTTGTATTAGAAATAAGTTATATTAGTAAAGCATATACTTTGTTTTATAGTAATTATATTTTAATTTATTTTTTCAGATAATTTTGGACTCAGTAGCCATTACGTAGAGGACCATCTTAAATCCTAAATTTTCAGAAAAATTTTACGGGTATTAATGTAAAAGAGAAAAGTATTTTATTATTGAAATCCTAAGAGTTTTTACGATCTTACGTCGGTTGACTTACTTTTACTTGATCGTTACGTATTTTAATATAATGTAATTTTCTGTACACGACCCACTACGATAATTATTATTATATTTGTTGTATTGGTACATTTTCCTTTTAAAGTAATTATCGGTATTTATAATAATACAAAACAGGATTAAAGTCCGGGTGAAAGGAAGCAATCGAAAATAAATTCCGCAAATAACGTGGGCCATTAATTTCAATATTTTATATAAGATTTAAGGCCAGTCAGCAGAGGGCAAAAAATATTTGCTCGATTCATTTTTATATTCAACGACACCAGCAGCCACGTATAACAATACAACAAAACGCACATCTATATCGCGTGTCCTCGATTCCCGTGAGTCATCGCATATAATGAATCTCGGAGCCAAGTCGCGCGCACACGTAAGCTTCTTCCTCCCTGCATCCTCTGCGTATATGTAAGGGGGAAAGGACTCGATCGCCCTCGCACACACACACACACGCACGCGCCCGCGCGCACGAGAGCGCACACAGGCACCACTCGACTGATTTATCGGCGAGGTTCGACGGCGGCGGCAGCGGCGACCCTTCGGACGTGAAGATCGTTCTCAAAAATTTTCTTTTTCTCTGCGAATAACGCGAGCCCCCGATCCTAATAACCCCCTCTCTTCTTCTCTCTCTTTCTCTTTGGACTTTGTGTGCGTGTGCATCTCGTCCCCCGGGCACAATAAAAAACCGGGCGCGCCGCGCGATTTCTCAACTTCGAGAACGCATCCTTTTTTCGATGTATTTGCATGTTTCTCTTTTCAATTAAACGGGGCCCTTTTTGTTGGGCTCCGAGCGCCGAGCGTTAATACTCATTATTTTCGCCCGACAGGCCAGTTTATAATGCGCGCGACAGTTTTGCGCCTGCTGGACGCGTTTTTAAAGTGCATGGTTTATTTACTCGGCGAGAGCGTTACTTTTCGGCCCATAATAAAAGTCTGCCGGTTTTATTACGACGCTTGTTTATCGAACGCCATTATGGCAGCGCGTACTGCTAAGGAATATCAGGGAAGGCAAACATTTAAATATCGTTTGCATATTTTGCTTTTGAAATGGTATCAACAAAGTTGTTTATACGAGATGGAATTCTTTTTAATGATAATGAATCGAGGGGCTACATATACAACTGCACGTAAATGGTCCTTCTTAATATACACTTTTTGTAATAAAAACGTTAGCTTGTAACAAGTGTAATACGGGAAGAAGTCGTGTAATCAATTGAAATAATTTGAAAATTAGCTATATAAATACACGTTAAAAAAAACTATCATAACAAGTATTGTGGAGAGTAACATTGTATCCCCCCATAAACATGAGAGTTTTATAAACCGGTACATACACGACGCCAGCGTGCGTCGATAAATCCGGGCCTCGCCATAAATAAGAAATACCCTCCTCCCTCCCAAGAAAAAAAAACGCGCTCCTCGCGCAGCAAATGCCCAATAACGTTCTTACATCTCGCGAAATGTCATAATTCTCAATTCACTCGCGCGAGCCTAATTGCCGCAGCACGCGCGGTAGGTATAAGCATATATATATATATACACACACACACACACACACACACACACACACACGCGCACGCACGCGCGCGCATCCTCTGAAAAATCCATCTCCCGCGAGTGTGAGACGAGCTGTCCCTGCCGGACCTTCTCCCGTCGTCCTCTCCCCGGCAAAAAAATCCGGACCAATTACAGGTATACGCGCCGAGTTAGGGCCGCCTCGACGCCGTATAAGGTGTATTTCTCGCCCGTTCTCGGAAAATCGGGCACGAGCGACCGGTTTTCTCTCTCTCTATATATATATATATATATATATATATATATGTATGTATATAATACACAGCGATCTCTCTTTGAAGCTGTGCGCGGATGTACTTACGTATTCGCGGGGCGCGCGCGCGCGCGCGAAAAAAGAAGCCGCCGCGCGGCGGAATGCCCGCGCGCTCCTCATTCCCTATTCGCCGGCCGTCGTCCTGGAGACGCGAACACGTGTGTTATTCCCTGGGTGGCGGCGGCTGCTGCTGGGCTTTTTCCCTCGCGAGCTTTTACGAGAGCCGCGTGCTGTTTTGCGCGCGAGTGCATGCAAGTGTATTTATGCAAGAGAGGTGCGGATGATAATCATGAGCGCGGCGCATCGGGAGGACGTCGTCGCGCCGGATGCGCGGAGGGGAAGCATCGGGGATGAGCTGAATCGAGATGAAGCCGACGCGAAAGTATGTTTGACATTTGCATACTATGCTACACTGTTTTCTTTTCCGTTTCATCGCTGCGAAATATATTATGTTTCTTTTATCACAAAGATTACAATTATGTCAGAATTGCTATATAACGACAAATTAACATGATTAGTTCGCGTATTTTCAAATTATTTATTTTTTTAATTGCAACTATAAACATCATGCTCTTGAAAAAAAAAAATAATATATTACGTACCTAGGCCGGGAAGTAGGATAGTACATTCGCGTGTAGAAACACGCGAATATAATATTCTATTTTCCGGCTGAGGTGCGTATACTATTTTTCTTCATACGCTGGCTCGAAAGTTCGCCAAAATATACACGTTTTGCAGTCGGGAAATTGCAGGTTATAGTCACGTCATATACTGAAAACGCGTGACTGTAATATGCAACTTTCCGGCCGCAAAACGTGCATGTTATGGCGAACTTTCAGTCGGGGTATGATGAAAATTGAATTATCATTTTTTTAATAGTAAAGGATTCTGAAACTCCATCCTAATCATGCCAGCTTATCAAAACGCACTCAATCTCCTCTTTCTTCCACTTTTCTCAAATGCCTCCATAATTTAAGCTCAATTTTCTCCCCCCAAAACGATAAGTCGATTTTTTCTAGCCTCAAAACGCAGCTGAAAGCAAACCCTAAACCCGAACAAACACACTAAATCCCTCCGTTTCTCTAATTTCACTCGGGATAAGTTATCGCAGCGTCTGTTCCGAAACGATGGATATATACGGCCCAGATGACACAGCCGACACACAGAGAGCTCGTGCGCGCACTCGAAACCCGAGGCCGCGATAAACGACACATTTTTTTCCCCGCCTGCGTCCCACAAGTGTGCGTTATACCCACGCGCTTCAACGTTCCTTATATGTATGTACACGCACACACATATAATACGCGCGCTCTCTGTCTTTTTAAATGACTCGAGGGTGACGACGACGACGACGACGACTCGAGAGGGCAGAGAAAGAAAGAAACGCGGTAGTAATAAAGAAAACACGGGAGTGAAACAAAGCGCGACGGCGCGGGGAAACTCCTCCCCTTCATCGACTTCCCCCCCTGTTTATTATTGCAGCGTGCGAGGAGCGCGGGTGCCGAGTCTATACTGCACTTACATTCGTGTGTGAACATGGAAGTTTCCCACACGCGCGCGTGCACGCGGCCCACTTTCGACGCGTGCGCAGTGCAGCCCGCCCGAGCAACCCCCTCGCGCGTGGGACCGGAGCGCCCGCTGACCCCTCCAGGCGTGGTGTGTAGATATAGCTTTTTCGTACTCCTGCTTTTTCGGGGAGGGGGCGATTGTCGGCTTTGTGCCAAGCTCATGACTTGTTGATTTTTTTTCGTTTGATTTCGCTATGATCGTGAATTCGAGAACTAATGCTTTTAGAGGGAAGCTCTGCGGGTTAATTTCCGCTGTAATTAATTACGATAGCTATTCATGTGTTACATTCACTCAATAAAATATCAAAATCCTTTTCAAGTTAAAAATATATATAGTTAATATTGCTATCTGATAATGCTTTTAATTTCAATTTTCATCATTCTCCCATTCTCAATTGTCTATAGTGGTAACCAAATCACTTGAATAAGTATAATTCAAAATCTTAATTTAATTGTCAGTAATTGAAAGAAATTTATTGTATTCTTTCCATTCTTACACCAATTATATAGATAATAGTAGTAGGATTATCCGAGCCGACGAACTTATTTACAAATATAAGCCTGTTCAAACTATTATAAAAAACATTAATAGAAGATACCAGTAATTTGAGATTTTATAGATAAACATATACTTTATATCCACATTTTAATTACATTTGTTACTCAAATAGGCTCATCGAAATCTCATTTATAAATACTAAAAATTAAAAGGATGTTTTATTACGTCAGTATAATTTGGAAGATAAAATAAAATAAAATTTAGGAACATTGATATGAAAAAAAATTAATCCAGTTCTCAAATATAGTTCCGACCTACACTTGCATATTTTTCCAAGACGCAGTTGTGTTTACTTTTTTTATTACAATTAAATTTACTTTTACATTACAATAATTTGACTGACGAAAAATCTCTTTATATTCGGCCACGTCATCCGCCTCTTCTCACTAATGAGTTCCTCGAACGAAACCTGCATTTAAATCGGCGAGCGCTCGATCCCCGCACTCGCGCGCACACACACACACACCGCAGTACACATACAGTATGCCCTCTCGACCCTTCGCACAGGGTAATTTCGGCCTCGCGCTTCCCTCGGACGAAAATTAATCTCCCATAACAGTGCGCACGCGAGCGTACGTACGAGTGCGCGCACTTACGCTCTTCATCATCGTGCGCGTGCGCGCGAGGGGGAACGAGCCCCGGAGGTGATGTTTCCCACGCTTTGCGCGCGATTTCACGTGCGCCGGGAGTAACCCCTTGCGCGAGCGACACGTGACCGCCTGCTAGTAACCCCTCGCTAGCGGCTCTCGCCCGCAGGGCACATATATACATACACGCGCACACATGAGCGGGATTACGCGCTGTGCGCGCAGGGTAGGCGAGAGGGGAGGGGACAGACCCGATGTGTATTTATAGAAGAGGCGACTTGTTCGAATAACGACGCCGCGGACGACCACCTTGCCGCTTATTACGGCAGCGCTCCGCCACTGCCTCGGCTAATTTCTGAGGGGCTTTTAAAATAAACGCCGTGCGACTGCGAGGACGTACAGCCGAACTTTTATGACAGGGGACCACTCGCGCTCGCATACGTCTATGAGGTTCCGTTTCTGTGTAGGTGTGGGTGGCTGCCTTCTTTCGACGGATTCTCCGCCGCTCGGGTGGGTGGAGAGGCTCGTTAACAGATGGTTCGTTGAGCTTTTAGAGGCGCAAAAAAATATTCCTATATAATTGGTGTTATAGGTGAAGTTCAATGGTTTCGTAAAAAAATCATTTGAATGATAAGATGAAAAAATTCACCTTCCCTATGCCGATTCCCGAAAGATATTTCGCTCCCTTGTGCCCATAAATCAGGCAACGAGCTCGCGCGTAAAGAAGAAACCTTCGTAGCTGCTCGCGGCTCGAAAAACGCGAAAACGAGGCTGCGGCCGCCGCTCACATCGCCTAGAGCGCGAACCCGGCTCTCTCATCTCCCTCGCGCGTATTACAGCCGGCGCGAAAAAAGCAGGCGGCACGCACTCACCCGCGCGCAGAAATAAATAAATTCCGGCATAAAGCAGGGGCCGGGGTTCTCGCCCGAGGGATCAAAACGATTAGCCGGGGCGCGTTCGCGAAGAGCCAGAGAGAGACACGGCGCGGCCGAAAAGCCCGGCAATTTGAAAAATATGCGCCCCCTCGATAATCGTGGCCCACGCAAGCCGGAAATTACCTTTTGATGACTGACCTCGGGACTGCGCTCGCTCTTGCGGTGCCGGGACATTCCCCAAGCTGGTAATGTCGACTCTCCCTCTCTCACCGCCGACGCTCCAAACCGAAAAACTCGCCCCGAGCTCGCGCGTTCCTCGAATGCCGCAGACGCGGTTGCCGGCCACTTTTCTGCACGCGATTCATGCGCGCGCCGGACTGTGTGTAGGAGGGAGCGCGAATTTTCGGCAGAAGGAGGGCTTTTGTCAGGGTGTCGAGGAATTCGGGGAGCCGAATGATCTTGGATGCATATGGGATGCATATGAGGCTCGAGAGCGTTTCGGCGCGTTCCGATTTCACCACTGTTTTCTTTTCTCCGCTCGTGTATATATGCGTGTCTGATGTTATTCATTCGCTACACACAGTCGTTCACACGTTCCCTCCTAATTATATATCATGCCCGTATAGAATGTTATTCATCATTATATACAGCGTATCGTTATTTAAGTAATTGCTCATTTTTATAATGTATTCAAAATATTTGCCTCAATTAGCGAAATTCCAGATTTGAACGTTACTTTCTCCTATAACGATACACAGCTAGAACAACGGCACGTGTTTAGCAGTCATTATTTTCTTTTTTGCATCTATAAGTCGAGGATAATGCGTGCACCTAATGCACGCTGAGTATAAATATCGTACAACTCTGTGTTTGAACATTTCTAATTACACGAAAAACCGCCACACAGCCGCATATAAACAGCGCGAAATAAAAGCATTAATGATACACGTTTGCAAAGGGACGAGTCGTGCAATATAATAATATCCATCTTCTGTTCCAGGCTGCATCAAGACACGGAGGGAGTTGCTCGAGAGCCGAAGCGGAGGCTCGAGCGTACCTCGACTCCCGGCGCTTCGACGAGTTCCTGGGCTTCCTCATGAGCCACCTAGTGGTGGCGCAGCCCGACGATCCGCTCGCGTACCTGCACGGCCTGCTGGACCGGTGCGTGCTCTTCAGGGCCGGCCTCGTCGAGCCGCCGTTACTCTTCGCCCCACGGTAATTCGAGAGCACTCGCGTGTTGTCTTGCACGCAGGCTGCACTTACTTATACCTCCCGCCTCGCTTCTTCTTCGATGATGCTCGTCGACGAGCGAACGGTTATATACATATATATGTATGTCGAGAGACACGCACGCGCTCGTGTTGACTGAAAACTTATACACACGTATACTCATATATAAGTATACGCGAACGTGACGCTCTCATTTTTGCGCGCGCGGAAAGGGGGTTTAAGAGACGCGCGTTTGAGATTTTGTTTTTTCTTCAGATTTATCGGCTCGCGCGTCCCTCTTTATGTGCAGTTTAATGATCTCGAGGAGGGACGACGCGAGCACTACTCCTTCCAAAGTATGCATTTAAATTTCAACTTTCTTTTTAAGTATATGATTTTGCGTGTATCGTGCGTGATTTATCATATACAGCTCTGTAAGAGTTGAGATGTACACAAAGGTCGGTTAGGTAGCCGCACAGAAGGGACTCTTTTCAATTAATTAAAAAACTTTCTTATTCTGATAAACTGCATGAGCAAATCATGTGCGTATTCCAATTGTTTATACTTATAATAATTGTAACTATTACGATAAATGTAATAAGATTTATATTATTAAAGGTGTCATACTAAGAATATCAAACACCAGGTATTTTATGTAAATAGCATGAATTTCGTAGTACTACTGCGGGTTATGATTTGATCTTATTTGATCTACAAGACGTGCTGTTATTAGTAGCAAGAATACAATTATCTTAGAAGCTTCTTAATGGCAAATGAGTTCGAAGAAACGGGCTACGTTGCAATTTCGGTCCTGCTTAAAAGAAATAATCGTCTACTTCCGACCGATCACGGCGACGGTCGTCGAACATTACGGTTCGTTACGAAAATTGACTTTTCGGGAGGCAAAAACAAGGTCAGACGTCGGCGGACTCATAAAAAACGATACGACAAAAAAAAATATGAAGTGGAGTAAAATATATACATTGAGGAAAAAAGCTTATGTAGATTCGCAGATAAAACACGTTAGTCTTTAGTCATATCGAATTGCAACACAAGAACTCTTTATATTTTTTATTTTATTTTCAGCTAACCATCCGTTTAATAATTGCTCTAGCCCCGAAATGGCAAAAACCAACCGTGGGTCAAAAAACGCATTACCCACAGTAACAATCCGACCGGAGCGCACTGACTTCCCGGAAGATTCCCTTTTTCCCAAAAATACTCCCCGCCGTATATATACTACGGCTGAAAAAGCTTTCACTTTCGTGATGATTCGGGCAGCTCATAAATTGCCCGGCTCTCTTTCTCTCGCGCAACCGCAAGAAAATCATTAACGGTAATGGCGTATTGCGAAGAAGAAGGCGAAAAATCGCGAAAGACTCGTCGCCTCCTCCCTTTCGGTAATTGAGCATAGAGACACACGCTGTATACAGCCTTTGGGACGAGGCGGGCCAGCGCGGGCGACTCGTTAAAAACTCATGCCGGCGGCGGCGCGCCTCGAAATTATTAGGCGACGCTCGGATCGCAGGGGAGAGAGAGAGGACAGAGTATAAATATATAAGCGAGAAGCTTTTCGCGGTAATAATCTGCTCAATTCCGTTTTGTCACGAGGGCCAGAAAGGGAGAGAAAGAGGCTGCGGCTGTCGCCGCAAAATGACAGTTTCGCGAGCCAGAGCGCGCTGCACTTGCGCCGTGAATATAATGGATATGCGAGAGAGGAGGGAGCCGAGCAGGATCCGCTGCGGTGCAGAACGAACGCTGGGGCGAGGACCGATGCTGCCGCCTCCTCTTCTATATCTCTTTTTCTTTCATTCTACTTTTCGTCTCCGCGATGACAGCGTCTCGCATTTATGCTTTTGGCTGATTTTTACATGTACAGTTTAATTTGAAGAATTTTATCTTGTAGTCACAATTATTGCTATTGATCTTTTTGTTTTATCATATATTAATTAAAATTAGTAAATATTGTAAATATTTTGCTTCCTCAAAGAGGAAGCTTTGTAACGGTGAAAAAAATTTTCGAAAAAAAAAAGTCTTCAAAAAGATGTTTTATGGTGGTATATGTGTATATTATTTGATTTTGATGATTTTTGAGTTCGTGGATGTATGTATGTGTGTGTGTGTGTGTGTGTGTGTGTGTGTGTGTGTGTGTGTGTGTGTGTGTGTGTGTGTGTGTGTGTGTGTGTGTCTGTGTGTGTGTGTGTGTGTGTCTGTGTGTGTGTGTGTGTGTGTGTGTGTGTGTGTGTGTGTGTGTGTGTGTGTGTGTGTGTGTGTGTGTGTGTGTGTGTGTGTGTGTGTGTGTGTGTGTGTGTGTGTGTGTGTATTTCAACTCTTAATATCTCCGAAACTAATCAACCGATTTTCGTCGGGTAAAGCTTATTCCCTTCGTCTTGCGGCAAAAGGAAAGTACCCTGATGGATTTGGGATTTTATTGATTTTCTTTTGTTTTATAACCAAAAAACGATTTTGAATTTTTAGTTTTTTTGATTTTTTCGTATCTTATAGTAATTATTACATAAAATAATAAACTTCTCTTAAAAGGTATTCAAATTACCTACATTTTCTTTTTTTTAAATTTAAAATATCTTCACTTTCTCATTTGTTATTAAGGAAAACATTTTTATATTTCAAAAATTAATATCTCAAAAAATATTGTATTTATCGATTTGAAATTTTAACCAGTTATTGTAGTAATTGAAGACTATATGTGGTTAAAATTTCAAGAGATTATCTTCATTTGTTCCTTAGAAAAAAAATTATTTTCCAAAGAACAATTTTGAATTTTTAGTTTTTCCGATTTATTCATATCTTATAGCCATCATTGAATAATATAATAAACTTTTCTTGAAAGGTATTTAAATTCCCTATATTTTCCTTTTTTAAAATTTAAAATATCTTCACTCTGTCATTTGTTATTAATGAAAACTTTTTTATATTTAAAAAATTAATATCTCAAAAAATAATTTATTTATCGACTTGAAATTTTAACTAGTTATTGCACTAATTGGAGGCTATATGTGGTTAAAATTTCAAGAGATTATCTTCATTTGTTTTTTAGAAAAAAATTATTTTTGAAAAAATTTGCGTTTTCGTTGTCGCACGATAACAAGAGCAAAAATTATCCAATCGTCCTGAAATTTGGCACAGATGTAGCTTTTATATATCTGCTGATCGAGTTCGTTGCCCAAAAAATCGGTCCATTACGAAAAAAGATATTTGAGATTAAAAATTTTTTGTTTAAATTTTTGAATCGCATTTTTCGGAGAATACTTGATTTATTGACTTAAAACTTTAACCACTTATTAAGCTTATAGAAGACTATATTTGGTTAAAATTTCAAGAGATTATCTTCATTTGTTTTTTAGAAAAAAATTATTTTTGAAAAAATTTGCGTTTTCGTTGTCGCACGATAACAAGAGCAAAAATTATCCAATCGTCCTGAAATTTGGCACAGATGTAGCTTTTATATATCTGCTGATCGAGTTCGTTGCCCAAAAAAATCGATCCATTACAAAAAAAGATATTTGAGATTAAAAATTTTTTTTTTTTAATTTTTGAATCGCATTTTTTCGGAGAATACTTGATTTATTGACTTAAAACTTTAACCACTTATTAAACTTATAGAAGACTATATTTGGTTAAAATTTCAAGAGATTATCTTCATTTGTTTTTTAGAAAAAAATTATTTTTGAAAAAATTTGTGTTTTCGTTGAATTTCCAATTTCGTTAATTCGTTTTTCACATTTAGTTACAGTTTATATTTCGCTGATAATTGTATAAAATTTATTGAAAAAAAATCTATACTCTTCGTGATTTCAATAAATCTTGTTTTAGTCTATATTTTATTTGTAATTAATGACCGATAATTATATTGATTTATCGACTTGAAATTTTAACTGTTACTTATTACACTTGTTGGTGGCAATATTGTGTTGCAATTTTAAGTGATTATCTACATTTATTTTCGAGAACTATCATTTTAATATTTTTATATAATGTAGTAAATTAAAATATCAAAACGTAATAATAGTGCCATTTTTAGCCCCTTTTTTATCTCTTTTTAATCTCAATTTTTTTTAAACTTGGTGGTCTGTCAAAGCTTTTTTTAAAATAGGTACGTAATATACTATTTTGCAAGAAACTGGTATAAGACGCATCGGTTCAAAGTATTATTGAAATTCTTTAGCATTCCTTTTTATGAAAAATGTATTTTTAGAATTTCAATTTTTAATTAGGAAACTATGAATTAGTTTGAGGAAGCTAAGTGTCAAAGAATTGGCAGCGGTTTTTCAATTGAAAATCATACTAGAGTAATTAAATAATACAGCAATATGCCAGTCAGTGGTTGGAAAGTGTAAAAGTAAAACGTTTTCAGATGAAATAAAGGGAATAGGAGAATTTTATGTTTTTTTAAACTACTGATTTACATAAAAATATAACTATATAAAAAATATTTTCCTTTATTGATAATCACATAGAGTACAAAAATAAAAAATTTGTTGAAAATATAATTTATTCCCAAGATTTACTGTAAAAAACTATAATTCTTGAAAATGTCTATGTCTATTTCTGATGTCTATCTGACATTACTAACACGAATTCACATCAATTTATAAAAACATTGTCTATCAAATATGATAGCTATTTAATGTTTATAGATATTTTTCTTTATTTTTTTTTTCTTTCTTTAATATTCTAATTATTTGTTTATATTCTCGTTTTAAGGCGTCGTAGACATCGATATATAAATCTTTATGATGCATGTATAAAATTATGTGAAAATTAGTCTTCCACACCATTTCGTAAGCGTGTGCTATTATAAACTTCTTAGTTTGTTTAACTAGTGCACTGCATTGAGTACAACGAGCAATTTCAAGGAATTCGAGAACGTTATCCGCGGATAAATTTCTACTGAGATATTCTTCGCACATTGTTTGTAAATTTTGAATCTTGTATTTGTGGGCAGCGATTAAAAGATTTTTCGCGTTGGTCTCGATTTCTAGCACCTTACCACAGTAAAGGAACAGAAGTAATTCTTCAAACACTACAAGGTCAACATCATCAATTGTTATTATATTGCCCTTTTCCTTTATCATCTTAGCAAATGTTGAACTCCTACTTGAAAGTATAATTTTGTGCGCTAAGACAGTTTTTCCTTTCACAGCAAACTGAACGTCACTGTACTCTTTGCTGACTAACAGATTTTCATAATCATTTAATACGTTTAACTGAAATGAATAATCCGATTCTCTTCTACGCGTTTCAATGTGGCAATTAGGATGACTCGAAGCCATCTCGATTTCACAAACAATATCAAGTATATCGTCAGCCAATAATTCTCTGCTTTCATCGAGCACTTCAATTCGTTTCACAAACTGTCGATATCCTTGGTAATTTCGCGATTCACGAGCATATACATTTGGACCCAGTTTCTTAATAACTCTCGGCATAGGATTAGCGATGACGAATGTAAAAGATGTGTCATTTTCCGACGTTTCGAGTGCCTTTAGAAACAATGATAAATATTGGCTATCTTCCGTTGAGCATCCGTGAGGATACAAACGAAGTTGCCACCGATATAGACGATCTGGACCTTCATGAGAAATCGCTTCTGATTCCACGTACACTCCGCTTTTTGGTGCACACAATTCTCGATAATTTGGAATTTGCCACTTAATTATACATTTTGAAACACATTTTAGCACACTTGCAGAACTATTTACTAACATACTACGATGACGCAGTGCATCATTCATTTTCGACAGATTATTCAAGATGAAAAGTTGTGAAAGATTCAGTACAATAGATGGCGAAAATGTTTCTAACAGTATGGGCTAATATACTTGTATTGAACTTCGTTCTGTTGATGATATCAAGCTAAATACGTATCAAAATAAATAAATGACTCGAATTTTAATTTGATCGACATTCTATAATTTAGTTAGGCATTTGACATAGACTATTCACCGAACAGAATACTGTGTTTGTACGGAAAAAGGGCACATGTCCATTTTTTTGACAAAATGAGTTAACACTATTTTTGTGTTTTTTGAGTACTGAGGCATAAGTTTATAGCAACATTTTCTTGAAAATTTAATTTTTTTAGAATGAAAAGTTAATTTGAAAAAGGGTACAAGTCCACATATAATTATTTTTAAAGCCGAACTTCACACACCGAAAACGATGCGAAGACGTGCTTTACTCATACTATAAAAAAACACCCGGATATTCGGTGCGTAAAGTTAAACTTTACACCCTAGTGACGAAAAGTACTATTACATATTTTATTGTTGCATAACTTAAGGTAATGTGTACTTACCGACAAATGTTAGAATGTATTTATCTTTTGCAAATAATAATAGAATTACTAACAACAAAAATTGAGTGTAGTATTTACATATACGGAGCGCCTGAAAGAGCTGTTTTTCCAAAAATCTACTAAGAATTTATTTAATTAAATAAAAGCCGCAATGCCGATAAGTAGGGATCTGTATACTTCGAATTTTGCCAGTTTCAAAAAGTGTTTTTCTCATGGAAATGCTGATAGAATCGCACAAAAAAAAAACTGAGCATAGTATTTACATACACGGAGGGCCTGAAAGAATTGTTTTTCCAAATAAACGTTCGAATGTTTTATTAATTAAATAATGAAATTGGGTTGATTTTGAGGTTCACATCGCCTTGTAGTGAAAATAGTATTACTTAAATATAGAGTACACCAGTAATCTCTTGAAGCGATGTTTCCAATATATTCAATTCTATACAAAAAATTCATGTTTTTGTAGAATTTTTCTTGAATTTAAAAATCCCGAATAAATCAAATTTACAATAGTTTTGGAATAAGGGCACAAGTCACGTAGACATGTGCTTTTTTCCTAAATCTAATAATATTTTAATCTTTTTTGCAGTCCATGAATAATTTACGGTAAATAAACCTATCCCAGAAATGACAGAAGTAATTTTACTATTGTATAATGCACTATTAATATTAATGAGCGTTTGTTTTCGCTGACCTAATGTAGTATAAAACATCAAATATCTCGAAAACTGTTTGAATTGACATGTGCCCTTTTTCCACAGAATAGACTTCGTGTTAACATTCAAGATTTTGCTTATAAACAAAATAATGCGATAATTATTCTATTTTTTTTTACATATTAAACATTGACTTGCCCGATGAATAAAAGAGAGACAGCTTTGTTCAAAATTATTCGTGACAATTGTATTCCTTTGAAAGCCCAATAAAATAACGATTGCTGCACCGCCCCGGCGTCATCTCGTTGATTGTAAGCGCGCGGTCGAACTGTGTATATAGTGTATAAGCGAGCAATGAGACTGACTCCCTCCCTTCCGCGGCGCGTTCGGCGAGGCCATTTTCTAAATTGCAAAATAAACGACGCGCTCGCCGTTTGCCTTCTTATTCTCTCCATCAGCAGCCGGCTCCCGGCGCTTCAGTCCCGTAAGTATATATATATATAATCTCGGCTGCTGCAGCGACGAACAATCCGTGTCCTCCCGTCGCGTAATGATAGTACTAGGCGCCGCGAGATTGTCTCGCCGATCCGCGCGTGCGCTCATCCCTTTGCTTTTTCATTTGCGCGCGGCGCGACGCGATCGTTTTCGCCGACGACGAGAGGATGAGATATTGGATGGTTGGCTGATTGTTGCCTACCGCTTTGACTTTTTCTCCGCGGCGTTTGCATTGCGAGGTTTTCGCTCGCTGAGGCTTCACCCTCGGAGTAATTTGTTTTGTTTGTTTTTGAAGAAAAGACAATTAATGTTTCTGCTATATTAAATACCGAAATCAGCGTGTCATACTTGATTGATTTACAAATATTATCATGTGATGTCAAAATTGTCTAATTGGGTATTTATTTGGTCATCTGTTGATAGATCCTATTGAATAATAAAAGTTAGTTATATATATAAAAAAATTAAGTTGATTCTGAAAAATTTGCTATATTTTACATGGTATATATAATTCTTATAAAGAATTTGATGAATATGCACAAATGATAAATTAGCATTCAGTTAATTTACGCTGTTTAATAATATACGAGCTAATGTTAAATTATTTCACGTTAGCTGTCTAACCGTAAAATAGTCAAGAAAATAAAGCTTTTTATAATGAACCAGAAACTTTGTAGATTATTAATATCTTCCATGCGACTTATCATTCATCGCAACCTTTATTGGTCGTAATGGTTTACGATGTTTTTTAATGAGGCAGGCTGCAGCTTGATATCTAAAATGAAGTTCAGCAGAGTCGCAGCCTGCACGTTTCTCGTAAAAATTTACGCCGCAATAAAACGTTGTATAAACGTTTGAACTTTCATTGTACAGCTTCACGTTAAACTCGTCAATAACAATTGAATATCGAATAAAAGGAATGAGCAGCATAGTACGGTTATGCCTCGTACTCTCAGCTCTCTTTGGCGAGTCCTAATTTCGCTGTCGGAATTGGCGAGCTTAGAGAGCTATTTGCCGACTCTCTTTCTCGCAGAGTATATATACGTACTACACGCGAGCAGCCCGGAATGGAACGCGCGCCTCATTAAATTCGGCCCGATTCGAGGATGTATCCTTTCTCGAAACATTCCAATTAAATCCGAGCGAAAGAGCGAGCCCTCGAGCTTTTACATGCACCCAAACACACACACACGCATCACACAGGCTTATATGCACGTATAAGTCGCCAGCGGCGCGGCTTCTCGCTTCGCGATGAAGGATTCGATTCTGAATTTCAATCGGTTATCGGCCGCGAGCGAGCGAACAAGCGCGCGCTCGTTAAAAACGTAAAAGGAAACGCATACGAGAGCGAGAGAGAAGGAGAGAGAGAGGGGGAAAATCGGACGTTTTATACGAAATTAATGGATCTCGGAACAAAGAAGCCTCCCTCGTCCCGTATGCTTTGCTCGACTGTCACATGTGGACGTGGAAATGGAAGGACATATTTTACGTCTTACGCAAAGTTCATTAATTAGGATTTGCCTGAGCCTGCTTTGATGGAGATTTATGCTTTACTTCGTTCTAAGTTTCAAATTGAGAATTCTGTATTAACGTTTGCCTGTTTCGCTGTATTTCTATAACGATACTCTGACAAAACAAAGCATCGCATCAATATTTTTGACTAATTAATTAAAATCAAATTATTAGATAATATATGTAAACATTAACTAATAAGAATTTTTCCATCGGTCTTACAGTCTTACAAATTAAATTAAAATAATATTAAAATAATTAATATTTATGGCAGTCAGATTGCCCTTGTTTATAATCACCCCCGCAGAATCTGAAATAAAAACTTAATTAAAACCTGGAAAAAACTTTGTTAGCAAAGGACGATCTGACTGCCCACCACCACCACATTGTCCGACGTTTCGAGCCTGCTCCGGCTCCTCCTCAGGGACTCTATGTAAACATTAATAAGTTTTAAGATAGTTCTAAGTTTTTCGTTTTGTATCTCCAGACCAGCGAACAGGAAATCTTATTTTTCTCTGCTGGATTACTTTGTATTGTAATGTACTGTTACTCTGGATAAATAAATAAATTAAATAAATAAATAAATTTGTAATATATTTTTTGCTTGTTCTAGAACATGTATGAAGAAAGCATTAGTTACACATGCGTATACCACTTACCTTATATTTATGTCTTCCTAATGCAGTTTTTTTAAGTTCTTTATTAGAATAATATAATGGAAGTTTTACTAACCATTTTTGTCGACTGTAAGTTGGTTTTAGATCTCATATTGTTAAAGAATAAGGTTGAATTGTCTTTATGTGAATTGATTTTACGACATTAAAAGTATATCACTAAGAAAAGATGGATTTCTGGAATTAAACAAAGACAATATAACAACTAAATGTTATGCTATAGTCATCTCTACATTTATTTAACTCTTCAAGGAATTAACACTTTCATTCTGTAAAAAGCAAATGAAAGTTCTCATTATCTAGTTTTATTTTCTTTTTTGGAAATGTACAACTCTCCTTGACAAATCATTTAAAAAAAATTAAGTTACTTTCGGCAAAAAAGCTTGCCGTCCGATTGACTCTGATCCCTATTTTTTGTATATATTTAGAATGGTCCAAAGAGTTTAAAAAAGTTGGTCTGGTAGGTTTACTCTTCAGAAAATTTTTTTTATTTTTATATCCAATTGCTTGACATTTCCTGCAGAATTCCTCATATATACTATGATCTAATTACGAAAATAGTATCGATAGTGTTCGATTACATATTTATTGATCGCAGAATATATATTTCTTTTAAATTATTGTTTAATTTATTAAAATGTTAAAGGAAATTGAATAAAAACTCTATAAAAATTATCATCATAAAAAATTAAAATTTATTTTATATTTACTTCTTTTTCATTTAACAGTTAAGATAATTTATTTTTCAGGCACATAGAGAGCATATACAAAAGCCTCGATCCGGGAGGTCTCGGCTACATTTCATTGAATCAATATGCAGTCGGAATGAAAACACTGGGCATCGACTGCTTTAATGCGAATCCAATGGCATGCCAGTGCGATCCAGACAGCGTGGATAAAGAAACTTTTGAACAGGAAGCGTAAGTATAATTACACGCTCAAATAAAAAAATGACCATTCATGATTATATATATAAAAGAGCGAGTATGTGGGAATTTACACCAACACAAATTGAAATTAAATTTCGACAAGCCAGGCTATAAAAGAATTTTTCAAAATAATATTATTTCATTCGTGTAAGGGGAAAAGATAAAAAATTACAGCTTGTGCACTCTTATACGTCCTGCGGATTTAATTAAGACGTGCATTGTTGCTTAATTAATTCGACAGAGAATTTTTTTTATGAGAGCGCAATTTTTCGCAATATCTGAGTGTTCATCGGAACACAAGAAATAGTCCTGGGAAAATCGCAGCACGACGACGATGATCGTGCGATTTCAAGCCCAGCGCGAAATGCTAATTTATTCGATTAGTCCGCTTCGTTTGACCGCGCGTTGCTTTCATGAGAACCTGCGCTGCAGATTGTAGGAGATTTTTCCGACTTCGATTTTCAGCATTTCTTCAGCGGGAACTAATTTTTTCCCTAGCAAAATTATAATATTAGTATAATTGCAATTTTAAATTGCAATTTTTTAAACGGATAAAACAGATGGTAATATTTTGTTTCAACTAAATATCATCATTCTATAGAACTATTTTTTCACTTTTAGTAAAGTCATAGTGATAATAGTAATTTTGGATTGTGTTATAATTATAAAGTCAACAAATTAAATTATACAGGGATTACAATAGTATATCATCTAAATGATGTAAAATCCGTTTTATAAGTTATTATAAGATATCGCCATTCTTGAATAACGTAGTATTTATTAGGGTTAATTTAAATTTAGTTCAAAAACGATAACTTCAATAACTGAACACAAACAATCTTCTTAAGCTTTAATTTTTAAAACAAATGAATGAGTTTTTATTTACACTAATTAACTGATTGTTAAAAAGTTAACTCTCTCGTTTTTCGATATCCGTATAACATTCGGCAACGAAATATTCGGCAACCCATCGCGATTAAGATTCATCGAGCGACTTATGCATGCGCAACTTTACGGCCGCTCGTTCGTCAGAGAAGATCTCGGAGCCGCCACTGCCACCGTCTGGGAATCCCCCGTTTCCGCGCAACCGGTGCCGCATCGCGCCCTATCGCAAGCCTTGCATGTTCGATTCGAAGATGCGCGTGGGCGCGGGAGCGTGGCCGGGCGTTCGTGGAAAAACGCGATCTCTTTGAGTCCAATTTCAAAGTCGACTGACCGTCGCGGCGCCTGGATTCGGCCGGCGTTCACACGGCTCCTGATGCGTTAATGCGCGCGTGTATAATACCGTTGGATCCGCGGTTAGCCGTGCCGCCACGAGAAAATTACCACTTAATTCCCGAGCGAGGGACTTGAAAGTGCACGAACGCGCCGCGAAACAACAGGTGATTCGATGGTTATGGAAAGCCAAGCTACCTTCGGTGCGCTGTAAAGACACCTCTGACGCTTCCTCGGCTGTATCTCCACCGCCCACAGGAGCTAAGATCTTTTCCTTGCACAGCCGTTGCTGTAGATACTTAATCAAAGATGCACTCACCTTTGTATCTGCCGTTTACAACTTTTACGATGTTATTAAAAGTGCAAAAATTCTATCGCATGTAAATGAAACGGTAAGCAATAAACTATCGTAAAGTTTCATTTAATACAAAATTTGAGAAAGTATTTTCCAAACTTGTTGAAATTTGACTTAAAATCCAAGGTCTCTATATTACTAATTTAAGCCAGTCATGAATTTGGCTCAAATATAGTTATGATCTAAATTTGCGCTAAGCACTTGACCGAATTTCCATCGAACTTGTAATTTAAGATTATCACGCGGCAGATCGGCATCGACCCTTAAACACCGTAATCATTTTAAAAAGATACATTTGCTGCCGGGGCGAAGCCGATAAAAATTCCAGGCCAACAGGAGACGATGAAGGCGTATACGCGCGCGGCGATAATAAAGCTCAGAGGCCCCGAAAATTTTTCACCTCTCGCTGGCGAGTAACCGACAAGTCGAAAATCATTAGCAGTAAATGCGCTCGGGCCCCACTGCGCAAATAACAACGCAATTGCGGATCCGCAGCCCGCGGGCGTTCAATCGCAAAAAGGGAGGGAGCACCTGTCCATTATAGAAAAAAGTTGAAAATTAAACTCTTTTCTCTCATTGGCGCGCACCGCGAAGTCGACGATCAGTACGAGCGACTCTGAGCACTCGAACGGCGCAATAACAACGGGCCCGAGCGTAAATGCATATATAAGTACATATGTATCCCACCGAATCCAGCGTGAGGCTATCGCCGAAAGAGAGATGAACGAAGAAAAGGGCCTCTTTTTACCCACTGCAATGTATAGACGTGCGCGGAACAAAATTGAACCTCCCGTGGCCGCAGGCACGTGCCGCGCCGCTCAACACATCAGCGAAAGAGAAAATAAGGAGAGAGCACGAGCTGCTGCATTTTTCCGTAATTGTAAGGATTGGGCTAATAAGCGGGGGCCGGCGTCGCGCGGACGCGTGGCCCGCGGGCCTGCCAAACGCGCGTCATGCATAACAATCCGGACCGGGCGTGCGATGTGCCAGCCAGCTCGTCCATACGCGTGTCTGTGTATACTTTTGGCGTGATTAGAGATGAGTGCATAGCTCCATGCCACTGTAACTTGGTGGTTTACCTTTTTTAATTTGGCGATGCTGCGAGAGAATAATTCGGCGTTCAAAAATGAATGATATTATGGCCGTAAAATAAGATACACGGAGAGAAATTTTAGAGTAAAAATTACCAAGGTGCCTTGGTAGTGCATGGATAGACTGTCAAAAGCCGTGATATTCCCAGGTTTCTAATACAATTTATAAGTTTCCCAGGAAAAACTACCATAACCACTTAAAAAAAATACCAAATTATCGGAATAAAAATTACCAGACACACTGGTAAAAATTGAGATCTAGTCATTTTTACAAGGTAACCTAAGAATTTTTACTAAGAAAACTGATAAATTTTACCAAATAACCTGGTATTTGTGTATTCGCGCATGCGCACTGCGCATTATTGTGTTTCAGAAGATTGATACTAGAGGCGTGCGCGACGTTAAAATGAAAACAATACACATATTTTCATTAAGTAATAACGGCGATTCAAATGACTGTTGGTAACAGCTTCCGTGGCGCAGTCGGTAGAACGTCGGACTCTCAACCCAAAGATCGTCGGATCGAATCCCGCTTCCGTAAAAATTTTTTTTCAGTTTAATGTTTTTTCATCCTTGTTTCTGTTTCTATTTCTATATTAAAATACTATATATCCATCAATATGGATAAAAAAAGTTCATTTTTTTAATTTAAATTAACTAAAAAAAAATTTTACCAAGGCACTTTGGTAAAAAGTTTGAAATTGTCAGTCTGTCCATCCATTACCATAGAAACTGGTAATTTTGTCTCGAATATTTGTAATTTTCACTACAAAATTTCTCTCCGTGTAGAAATAGGTTACACCTATTTTTTTCTCTACTAACTAAGATCGAAATAGTCTACACGTTATACGTAAACTATTTTTTAGAAAAAAAAAATGATAAGTTCTATTTATTTACTAGTATAATCATACTATGTACACATTGTCTACTTAATTCTCGCCTCAAACCGATGAAGGGAAAAAGAAAAAATTCTTACACTCAAAAATAACCATAAGAAACTTGTACCCCTTGACGGCAATCATTTTTTCTTTCTTTTTTTTAATTGGGTTATTTTTTTATTGGGTTGACTTTCGCATATAGGTCAATGTAATAAGTTTGATTTCGGAACTACTAAATAACTTTGCTAGAAAATGTATATTATTATCGTAGCGATTTTGGCACTATTATACTGAACGTGAACTACTTAACTGTCCTGTGAGAACTACTCACCGAATGTTGTATAATCTATATTTTAAGAAAGCCGTAGTATTGGACCCTAACGCTCCAACAGCCTCAAGTTCTGGACATTTTTAGCTTTATTTCGAAAAAATCTTGAAAAAGAGTCTTTTCTTTAAATGGTAACCATTTAATACTTGGAAAATCTTCAATACCATTTAAAAAAAGAAAATAATAATAGAAAAATAGTACATTATGTAACAAAGGAATACTTTATTCCCGCGTGAAAATATATATTATATGAGATCTATATGAGATCTCATATGAGATCTCATTTCCCATTTTAATTAATTATTAAATAATTTATTTTTAATGTGAAAGCATGGATAAATATTATGTTTTATTCAATACATAGAAATAGAATAAAATAATAAATTAACATTAGTAAAATGTATTGATAAAACTTTATTGCTCTTTTTCAATTAATTAAAATATACTATTTATTCATCCTTTTACATTAAAAATAAATTATTTATTAGTAATAGACCAAAAGTTATGAACATTTATTTTAATGATTTGTTTACACATTCCAATCTAAAAACTAAAATAACAAGGAAAACAGTTCTGTTAAGAACTTATGTTAATAACGAAAAAAATTGTGGTTATCAAATTTCCAAAGGTTGCAAAAGTACATCCACTAAAAATAAATTCAATATGAGACACACGCTATTCTTTTTTGTTTTTTTATTCAATTTTAATTTGGAAGGTCTCATTTTATTCCTTGTTCAATTTCGGGGGGGGGGGGGAGTACGATATTAAATTTAGAAAAGTTTCCTGCAAAGTTATATTCAATTGTTAATAAAATTCGTGGACAAATCTACAAACAATTGAATACTTATAACTTTGCAGGTTTTGAAACTTTTCCAATTTTGATATCAGTACCTCCCCCTGAAATTGAATGAGGAATAAAATAAGACCTTCCAAATTAAAATTGAATAAAAAACTAAAAAGATTAGTATTTCATATTGAATTTATTTTTAGCGGATGGAATCTACTTTTGCGATATTGGAAATTTGATAACCAAAATTTTTTTCGTTATGTTAAGAACTGTTTTCCTTGTTATTTTAGTTTTTAGATTGGAATGTGTAAACAAATCATTAAAATTAATTTTCATAGTTTTAGCTCTACTAAACCGCTCAAGCTATCTTAATAATTAGATTAACTATATTTTGTCATGGAATAATTGATCCTTATCGGTTGTGGGTTGTCAATGAGAGTAAGGAGAATATCATGCAGGTAGACAATAGTACGTACATTTCGACACGGGTGGGGAAGTTGATTATTTAGCTGGTACATAATCGACCAGCTAAATAATCGACTTATGCACTAGTTTCGAACGGTATTTTATACCACGAGCGCCGAAAAATCATACCAAAGTTGTGATTTTGAGGTTAGAGTGGTATAAATGTATTTAATAAAAATCCATTTACTCTTGTACAGTCAGTTCTAATAACAATATTTAGAATCAACTGCTTATTAACTATTCGTGATAGTGAACAAAATTTCTTGGTAAACTGTTTCTTACATTTTAATTGATTTTCATATCTATGTTTATAATTTTAACTAAAATTCAAATACCTAATTATTTTTTAGTTTTATACATAATATTACATTAAGTAAAGTTACTACATAATATGGAGTTGTAATTAATATAAATTGTGCTGAATCGTATTTTATTTTTTGCTAAATAAAACTTACATACAATTCTATTATTATGATAAATTACATCGTCATAATTTTTTTATCTTGTTAATTATTATTACTAATTGAAGTAAAAATAGAGACTCTTTCATTTTGTTCAATCATTTTCTTCATTTATCTGCTAAGAAATAAAAATTATTGTCAAGAAATCGACTAACCAATTTCTTGTTTCAATCATATTTTATATACTATTAGTATATAGGAATTTTAAAATTTCTTTAACTGTGCATGGCTTCAGTCTGTCCAAAAAGTCTATGTTATTTACACCTATAATATCTTTTCTAAGAGTAGCGAAATATTTAATAGCACTTACTTTTAGATTTTCTGCATTATGATTATCAGCAAGTATAAGAATATTAATAACATTGTCTTCATTCAAAATACTTTGTAGATATTGTTCACACTTAAATAATAGCCCTCCGATCGAATATTTATCAGCAGCTCTTAATAAATCATTAACTATAATATCCATGCTTTCAATTTTACCACTGTAAATGAATCTTAATAGCTCTTCAAATACTTTGAGTTCAATGTCAGTTATTTCTATCATGCTTTTACGATTCTCTATTGTGTCATTAACAAACATGTTCATAAATACTGGGCTATGAGCTGCCAGTATTGCTTTGTGCGCATGTAATTTTTTATCTGAAATAACAATAGTCACATCGCAGAGTTTTTGGTTGTTTAAAAGGGATCCATAATCATTTAAAAGTTCAAGTTGAGGTTTTTCATTAGGCATACTATTATTAAATATTCTACCATTCTTTGTAATTATTTTGTCCAATCCTGCAGTGATATTACAAACTATGGTAAGACAACCATTTGGCAAATAATGATCATTCATTATTTCATTTCTTAGTACAAGTTTTTCATTTCCATAACCTGATCCACAACTGTCAATAAAAGTAGATAAATGATCGTTTATAAAACATTTTTTTTTATTTTTATCGAGGATACTGAACTCATAATTCGTTTCAAGTTGTAATTTTTCAGGATTTGATTCCAATCGAAGGAATAATGCCAAGAAATCTGCACTACCTTCACTGCGTCCTTTTGGGTATAATGATAAACTCCATTTGATATTCCCATAATTTGATGAGAATTCAGGTGATTTTAGAGAAATTCCAGTACATTGACCAATAACACGAAAATTATGTATTGTCCATTCATAAGATATTTTAAGCACATCTACATTTGTAAAACCAAAATAATTTTCAAAAGGTCTATCCAGATGTTGATTTTTATCCATTTTTCATAAAATAGAAAGTTGCAATACTGTTGATTAAGTAAATTGTCATTAGCTAAATAAAATTGTTGAATTATATAGCGTATTCGTATTATAAATAAATCAATATTTACCACAATATTAACACTGCTTATACAGTCGCTTGCCCAATTCAATACACTACAATATAACGTATTCGCCTAATTTGTATTCGAAAACGAAATTCGAAAAAGCTTAAAGTCTGTCTATGTTTTGGAAAGACAATACTTAAATTTTTCTTAAATAAGCATGAGTTTTTATTTTTAAGAACCTTTCCCTCTAAATAAATGTGACCTGGAAGCCAATTTCTGATTTTGTTGTTATGCTAAGCATTTATTTATCTTGTTCTTGACCTTGTGAACTTTCCCTAGCTAGGTAAGTATATACTTACTATAGGCTAAAGGGCGCTATAGGCAAAAAAGAAAGCAAACGCACAGGAATAGATATATAAGAATAACATGGATATGTATATCTATATATATGAGGAACAGGAACAGCTACAGGAACAGATCTAGGTGTTCCTTCTAGCTGTTCCTGTTCCTCATATATATAGATATACATATCCATGTTAATCTTATATCTGTTCCTCATGCGCTTTGGTTTTTCTTTTTGCCTGTAGCGCCCTTTTAAGGGCCTTCACACAGCTCTGAGGAACAGATAAAAAGAACAAGAATAACATGTGTTATATATCTATATATACGAAGAACAGCAAAGAACAAAGGGCGCTACAGGCAAAAAGAAAAAGCAAAAGCACAGGAACAGATATAAGATTAACATGGATATGTATATCTATATATATGATGAACAGGAACAGCTAGAAGGAACACCTAGATCTGTTCCTGAATTTGAAAATGGCGAATAATGACGAAAATGAGCGATTTTTTTCAAACCTACGTAATTCTTCAAATTTTTGTCATTTTTCGCCGTTTTCAACTTCACGTAGCTTTGCACAGAATCGACCGATTTTAACGATTCTCATCTCAAATTAAAGCTCTATTCTTCAACTTTAATCGCTTTTTTGTGGAATTTGGTTTGGCCTCTTCAATAGTTTGCTATTGGTTAATCATCAATGACTACTTTTCGTTCATTTTTCCCATGTTAAATTTCCATAAGAAAAATTGATTTCGTCGGCAAAAAAGTTTGGCAACGGATAATGAGTGTACACGAGTATTTTCATGTTGGGGGACCCCCAAAGAATCGAAAAAACCTTATGTGGTAGGTGTGCCCTCAGAAAAAATTTTTTCCGTTTTTGTACCCCAGTCGTTGTCTGTAGTCTGCAGATTTTCACATGTACGAGGAACAGCGAGGAATAAGCGCTGTTCCTCATATATATAGATATACTAACCCATGTTATTTATGTATCTGTTCCTTCTATTTTTTTGCGTGTAATGGGCCTTTCGAGCCAGGATTGGCAGCTTCTACACTATAGGGACGGGACGCGTGCACGAGAACCATCACTCAGGGGGGTTGCTCTTCAATGATATACGATAAAATGTTTATCACCGCGTAATACAGGTATGTTTTAGGACGAATAGTACAATTTAGGGCAAAATTTTGATTTGATGTGACATATACTGTGGTAAAACGTTTATGTCGTATCGCAACGCATATCGCTAAGGGTAATTTTATATTACGCCATAACGATAAGTTTTGTTTGTTTGTACACTTTGTACGTGGAAACGTTGTGCGATAAAAAATTCTTCGCTATAAGGCAATACAAAATTACCCTTAGCGATATGCATTGCTATGCAACATATAATCGTTTCACCACAGTATACTCTCTAAAGTTGAATTAGTGAAAATTGCTCCTCCCATTAAATTAGTAGAAGAAACTACTAATTTATTAGTGAATATTCACTATTTTATTAGTAGTTTTTTTAAAGACTACTAATTAAATGCGAATATTCACTAATAAATTACTATTTTTTTCTACTAATTTACTGGGTGGAGCAATTTTCACTCATTCAACTTTAGAGAATATACTGTGGTAAAACGATTATGTTGCATCGCAACGCATATCGCTAAGGGTAATTTTGTACTGCTCCATAGCGAAGAATTGCTTCCTCATAGAGGAAGCTTTGAACGGTGAAAAAATTTTTCGAAAAAAAAAATGTTCAAAAAGATGTTTTAAGGCGATATATGTGTATATTAGTTGATTTTGATCATTTTTGTTTTCGTGGGTATGTGTGTGTGTGTGTGTGTGTGTGTGTATGTGTGTGTGTGTGTGTGTGTGTGTGTGTGTGTGTGTGTGTGTGTGTGTGTGTGTGTGTGTGTGTGTGTGTGTGTGTGTGTGTGTGTGTGTATTTGAACTCTTCATATCTCCGAAACGAATCGACCGATTTTCGTCGGGTAAAGCTTATTCTCTTCTTCTCGCGCGAAAAGAAAGGTACCTTAATGGATTTGAGTTTTTATTGATTTTCTTTTGTTTTATAACCAAAAAACGATTCTGAATTTTTAGTTTTTTTGATTTTTTCATATCTTACAGTCATTATTACATAATATAATAAACTTATATTGAAAGGTATTTAAATTATCTATATTTTCCTTTTTTAAAATTTTAAATATCTTCACTCTGTCAATTGTTATTAAGGAAAACTTTTTTATATTTCATAAATTAATTTCTCAAAAAATAATTTATTTATCGACTTGAAATAAATAACTAGTTATTACACTAATGGAAGACTATATGTGGTTAAAATTTCAAGAGATTATCTTCATTTGTTTTTTAGAAAAAAAATTATTTTCCAAAAACGAATTTTGAATTTTTGTTTTTTTTGATTTTTTCATATCTTATAGCCATTATTACATAATATAATAAACTTTTCTTGAAAGGTATTTAAATTACCTATATTTTCCTTTTTTAAAATTTAAAATATCTTTACTCTGTCATTTGTTATTAAGGAACACTTTTTTATATTTCATAAATTAATTTCTCAAAAAATACTTTATTTATCGACTTGAAATTTTAACCAGTTATTGCACTAATTTAAGACTATATGTGGTTAAAATTTCAAGAGATTATCTTCATTTGTTTTTTAGAAAAAAATTATTTTAGAAAAAATTTGCGTTTTCGTTGTCGCACGATAACTAGAGCAAAAATTATCAACAATCGTCCTGAAATTTGGCACAGATGTAGCTTTTATATACCTTCAGATCGAGTTCGTTGCCCAAAAAAATCGGTCCATTACGAAAAAAGATATTTGAGATTAAAAATTTTTTTAAAAAATTTTTGAATCGCATTTTCTCAGAGATTACTTGATTTATCGACTTAAAATTTTAACCACTTATTAAACTTATTGAAGACTATATACGAGGGTCATTTGATAAGTACCTAGCCTACAAATGAAAACACCAAAATTTTACAAAAAATAAAATTTATTTTCCAATGTAGTCTCCTTTTAGTTGAATACACTTGGTCCAGCGGTGTTCCAATTTTTTTAACCCCGTTGAAAAAAATGTTTTCTCTTGGTTTGCAAAATAGGCCTCCGTGGCGGCGATTATTTCGTTATTGGAGTGGAATCTCTTCCCGGCGAGCGAATTTTTTAGGTTCGGAAACAAAAAAAAGTCGCACGGAGCCAAATCTAGAGAGTACGGTGGATGGGGCAGCAGTTCGTAGCGTAATTCGACCAATTTAGCCGTGGCGAGTGCAGAAGTGTGAGCCGGTGCATTATCGTGGTGGAAAAGCACTTTCTTTTTAGACAAATGGGGCCGTTTTTCTTCTAACACGGCGTCAAATCGGCTCAATAGTTCGGCGTAGTACTGTCCTGTGATCGTTTTGCCCTTCTCCAGATAGTCAATAAAAATCACACCTTGAGAATCCCAGAAAACAGTGGCCATCACCTTTCCGGCCGACGGGACCGTCTTCGCCTTCTTCGGAGCAGGTTCACCGGGTAAGGTCCACTGTTTTGACTGCTCCTTGGTCTCTGGAGTGTAGTAGTGAATCCATGTTTCGTCGACGGTCACGTAACGACGCAAAAACTCTTTTGGATTGCGATTAAACAGCTCCAAACACTGCTCTGAACTGGTCACACGGATGCGCTTGTTGTCTGCAGTCAGCAAACGCGGCACCCACCTTGCTGACAGCTTCCTCATGTCTAAAATCTCATGTAGGATATGACACACGCGTTCTTCTGAGATGCCTACTATCGCAGCTATCTCGTGCACCTTTAATCGGCGGTCTGACAAAACGATATCGTGTATTTTTGTCACGTTCTCCTCCGTAGTGGCTGTTTTCGGAGCACCTGGGCGTGGATCATCAAAAACCGACGTACGACCACGTTGAAACTCGTTATACCAAAATTTAACGGTCGCCATCGAAGGAGAAGCATCCCCATACACTGCATCCAAGCGTTCTTTAATTTCACTGCGCGATTTCCCTTCCAAAAACAAGAATCGAATCACCGACCGATATTGTTCTTTCTCCATTTTTTCAAAAATCAACGGACACATTTGCTTTCACACGCTCTCAAAAATAAACTACAACTCCGATCCGGCTGAAATTTCGTCTGTAACCGTTTACAGGAAGATACTGCACTGTAGTGTATTTCTGGTGCGATAGTGGCACCATCTGGCGGTGAGGCTAGGTACTTGTCAAATGACCCTCGTATTTGGTTAAAATTTCAGGAGAATATCTTCATTTGTTTTTTAGAAAAAAATTATTTTAGAAAAAATTTCCGTTTTCGTTGTCGCACGATAACAAGAGCAAAAATTACCCAATCGTCGTGAAATTTGGCACAGATGTAGCTTTTATATATCTTCAGATCAAGTTCGTTGTCCAAAAAAATCGGTCCATTACGAAAAAAGATATAACGCACAGTTTAAGCTGAATCTGGACCCATGACCTTCTCCTACTTAGTCTAACCGTACAAGATAAAGTATTAAATTTTAAATATTAGAAGTAAAAATTAATTAAAGGGATCAATAAATTAAGTTTGAGAAAGCTACGTGCCAATGAATTGGCAGCGGTTTTTATTGCATAACGTTTCGATATACAAAGTGTACAAACAAACAAAACTTATCGCTATGGCGTAATATAAAATTACCTTTAGCGATCATATGCGTTGCGATGCGACATAATCGTTTTACCACAGTATACGTCACATCAAATCAAAATTTTGTTCAAAATGGTACTTTTCATTCTAAAAATATACCTGTATTACGTGGTGATAAACATTTTATTGTACATCATTGAAGAGCAACCCCCCAGGCAGAATCCATACTATGCCCGTCCCCCCTATCCGTACCCCCGTCGAATTTTCTTGTAGAGTTGGCTATCTCACAAAGTCTATGGTACTATCATAGATCCGCTTCTCATTTTCATTATCAATGTCTTCGAGGATTTTGTGAGATAGAAAATGCGGATAAGGGGAACGGTAGGTATAGTGTGGATTCTGTCTCAATCTCAGCTTGAATCGAGCTGCTGGATTAAATGACAAAAACGTATAGATGCAAAAGTATATTTGCCCACAAAACCATGTCCTCAAGTAAAGTAGAAGTTTAGTGTTTTCTGTAATGTTTTAGAGCGAATCCACATTGCGTGCTGAGCGTCGTGGCACGTGCGATTTGTGCTGTACCAAAAAGAAAGTGTCGTTCGATATCTATGTAACTGTTATCTATGTTTGACATCTATGCTCTGTTCAATAAGAAAGTAGGTCCTTCCTCTTTAGCCTGTGGTAATAAGTATGTAGATGTCGAACAACACTTTCTTTTTGGTACAAAACGGCACAAATCGCATGGCACACGACTATAGCACGCAATGTGGATTCGCCCTTAGAAGTACCGAAAATAATAGTATATTACAATACGTGTGACTAAAGTGGCTCTTTTTGGCACGGCGTCAGGTTAGTGCCCGAGCGCAGCGAGGGCGCTAAACGCCGTGCAATAAAGAGCCACTAAGTCACGAGTATCGTATACGATTTTATAGCACTACCTGCCCAAAGCCCGCTGTCACGCCTATCCGTGGCTAAAATAGTCCTTTTTTGCACCGTGAGGTTAGCGCACGAGCGTAGCGAGTGTGATAAACACGGTGCAAAAAAGGACTACTTTAGCCACGGATAGGCGTGACTAAAGTGCGGGCTTTGGTCACACCGTGCTATAAAAAAATTTTGTTGTCCCATATCTACGCAATTCATAATCAATGATATAGAAAAAGAACATACGAAAGGTCTACCGTAGGGCCCTTCACACAGCTCTGAGTTACAGATACAGTGAGACAAAGATACAAACAATAACATGGGTTACTATATCTATATAGGGTAAATGTACCTATTACTGCGGTACATCGATTTTTCTCACCTTTTTTCCACTGTTACTATTTACGTCTTGACTTTTAAATTTTGAGAAAAGGGTAAAATGATAAAATAGCTTTTCATAAATATGTAAAAAAGTATTACAACCATTAAAAATAAATCTAACAATAAAATAATTAATAATTACGTAAAAGTGCTATTTTGTACGTTATTCTGCGGATGGATTTGGCGCTTGTCCCTATCACGGCGGGCCGCATGTCCCTATCACTGCGGGGTAATATGAAGACGAGTAAATTTAAAGGTTAGATTACTTGATTAAATCACTTTTTTTTAATTTACATAAATATAGGAATTTCTGCAAACACTGAACGGTTAAATAGATTCAGCGAAACAGTAGTTTCATCACAGTTCTATAGATACAAGATTTATCAATATTCAATAACTCATTTTCTTTTAAATATGATTGTATTTCTTCAAAGCATTTACGTAATCCAAGCTCAGTAACTTTGGCTCGACAAAGGCTTACATTTTCTGTTAATCTTTGTGCTACATTTGTATGTCTTGATAAAAAACATTCAAACCAGTGGTGACCTGGTAAGTTACCTTTGAAAGGATCGCTCCTTTTCACGGATGCAACATACAGACGTATACTTGCAAATAATTGGCTTTATTTATAGGAAACCCGTCTCTCGCACATTTAAAAATCCATTCAACTAAGTCACTCTCTTCCTGTTCTGTCAATATAGGTTGTGCTCCAGGTTTCTTCTCTGCATACTTGCCCTGAACGCGTGTTCTAAATGTAGATTCTGGAACACCGTACGCGCGACTTGTTGATGCAATAGTTTTTCCTTCTCTTACAGTATTTACAGCGTCCCTCAAATTACTTTTAGAATAAATCATTCTTTTCTGCTCATTTCCTAGCACAGCGAAAACACGTATTGCTATCGCAAACGCGAGCGTGACACCAAACTTTGGAGGTTAGGGAGAATCGACGTAGCGCCGCCGTGATACGTACGCAAACTGTATTCTTTGGTCCACAGAATAGCGCACATCCACGATATTTAAGTACCTAATGCTGCGGCTCATTTATTTATAATTATAACGAAAAAAATTACTTTATCTATTGATAATACATTAAATTAAAGCCTCTAGTTGATGTGGAGGTAAAAAAACTAAAGAATAAATACATATTTTATTGATTTTTTATGATTTAGCCGAGGACTCTTCGGTATCACGATTGGTACGAAAATGGCTGTTTCAAAGCCTTTTCATACTGTCTCAATTTGAAAATGTTTTTATTAATAAATAAATCAAAGAGAATGGTCAATAATTGATACAAATCGATACATTATAATTATATCATACTAAGATAATTTTTTTCAAGTCGAAATATTATGTTTTGAAAGTATTATTCATCTGAATTAAAAATTCCGTAGTGAACGGGACACCCGGAGTGATAGGTACATTTACCCTATATGAGGAACATACGGATACATGGGTTACAAATCTCTTGTTCCTTTGTATCTGACTTGTAACTAATATATATAGATATAGAAACCCATGTTATTGTTTGTATCTAGCTGTGTCTCTCTGTATCTGTAACTCAGAGCTCAGAGCTGTGTGAAGGGCCTAGGTGTTTAGTCACTCTTTTTCTACCATTGGTTATGAATTTGGTAGATATCAGACAACAAAATTTTTTTTCGTGTAACAACGGACATGTAACTTGTCCGTTGTCACTCGCATTGAGAAAAGGTCGTAATAATTAGATTAACTATATTTTGTCATGAAATAATTGATACTTATGCTTATTATTGGTTCTAGATAAAAGTAAAGAGAATATTATGCAGATAGACAAATGTATTTAATTAAAATCCATTTAGTTATTATTGTTATACAGTCAGTTCTATAATAACAATATTTTGAATCAACCACTTATTAACTATTCATGTGCTTATTAGTAGTAAACAAAATTTCTTAGTAAATTTTTTCTTATATTTTAATTGATTTTTATATCTATGTTGATAATTTTAACTAAAATTCAGGTACCTAATTATTTTATAGTTTCATACATAATATTACATTATATAAAGCTACTACATAATATGAAGTTCTAATCACGATAAATTGTGCTGAATCGTTTTTTATTTTTTGCTAATCAAAAAATGAAACATATATACCAATGCCTATTATTATGATAATCGGTCGGCGAGTCGCTGGCGCGTGTACACGTGTGCCGCGTGGGCTATAGCTATAGGCGCGTTATTTGAAAATATTATTCAACTAAATTCACCTCTGGAGACAAATTCCTATCTACGAGTTCAGTGTTTAGTGACTAAATTCTACATGTAAGACTCAAATCGTGAATTATAAATTAAATCGAGGATTGTTACAACAATACGGCACTACAACATGGCTCCTACGGGAGGAGGCCAATTGTCCCAAAAACCAATCCCAGTTTTCACACCAAAAAGCACCACAAGTACTAGCTACACAGCTATCACACAAAAAAACAATACTCCTAAAAGAGATCAAGGACTAATTCTGGATTGCGTAGAAGATCTAAATTTGACTGACTACACATGTGCGGTCGGCGACATTATACAACCAATAAACATACTCTCAGCGTCCAGAATCTCCAACAATCGGGTATGTCTTTTTCTATCAAGTAAAGAACTGGTCACAGAAATAACTGACAAACATCAATCTCTACGTATCAAAGATTTTAATGTAATCATAAGACCTTTGATAAACAAACTAAAACGCATAATCTTCTCAAATGTTCCAACAAACATACCAAACCATATATTCGAAGACATTCTTGAAGAACTAAACATAAAAAAAGGTTCTCCAGTCTCAACCCTAAAACCAACCATTGCCCAAGAAGGATATCAACATGTAGCAAGTCATAGACGCCAAGTATTCATCAAACCAGAAGATGGCGGGAAAATTCCCGAATTATTTAAGATAAAATACGATGACACAAACTACTACATATACGCCAGCACTGAGTCAACCAAATGCTTTATATGCAATTTAGAGGGCGACCTGGCCAAAACTTGCAAAAATACAGTAGATCGCAACCTCATCACAGAAAATGTACTCGACCATTCAAACATACAGAACAGTCAAGACCAAGAATCCCCACCACTAGTCATTGAAAAGGAAATATTTACAGGCGCAATTGTCGAAACACCCGAGGTAAACGAACACATGGACACTTCTACTATTATGAATAGAAAAAGACCTATACCACCGTCTACAACTTCAGAAACTTCATCCAATATAAATGAAGGTGGAACTCAACCGCAAACTCTTAGTCTAGCACAAGAACAACCGCCAACACTCAATCTTGAAAATAAAGACAACAAATTTAAAAAACCCACACACAAAAAGAAAAAAACTAAATACGCCGATAACGAAGACAAACTCAACATCGACGAACTATTACTACCGACCAAAACCTTAATAGAAAATTCCAATTCTACCTACGTATTGAAATACAATGAGCTACAAGAATTCCTAGAAAAATCACAAGGATGTAGTAATATATTCCAGCTCTCCCAAGAATACTCTACCGATACAGCTGGAATAATAAAACTAATCGGAGATTGTTATCCACACATAAACGATCGATATATGAAAGCAAGACTTACACGCACAAAAAAAAGCTCCAATCTCAACACCTTCTGGATTATGACAGTAGCTCAACCAATTCCCTACAATCAGAAGAAGACATACACACAGATATTAAAAATAAATAAACATATATCAAAAATGGATAATTGGATCAATAAAAGCATAAAAATTCTATTTTGGAATCCACGAAGCATCGTAAATAAAAAAGAAGAACTTCAGAAAATTCTCGAGGAAGTTGACATATTTATATGCAATTTGTTTATTTGAACACCCTCCATTATTCAAAAAATCGTGAAAATTCGATATTTGAGGGCCAATCCGTGGAATATGGAGTAAAATAAAAAAATCCATATAAATTACATTCAGCAACGTTTCGCCAGCAAGGTTCGCTGGCCTCATCAGGCAGTAAATTTAATTATTAATTATATAACATAATGATATTCGGAAGTGGAAGGAAAAACGACTTCCACTGCCACCGCAGTTTAAAGAAGTCGTTTTTCCTTCCACTTCCGAATATCATTATGTTATATAATTAATAATTAAATTTACTGCCTGATGAGGCCAGCGAACCTTGCTGGCGAAACGTTGCTGAATGTAATTTATATGGATTTTTTTATTTTACTCCATATTCCACGGATTGGCCCTCAAATATCGAATTTTCACGATTTTTTTCATATTTATATGCGTTGAATCATGGTTAACCCAAAAAACGCCAAACTTCTTCTTCAGTGGCTTCAAGACCTTCAGAAAAGACCGGCAGCACACCACAGGCGGCGGTATAGTAGCACTTATCCGCAATAATCTAGCTTTTGTTGAATTAACTAACCTACAATGTTCTGGAAATGCTATCGAACTATCTAGTTTTAGAATCACTAACACCTCTCCAAATATTAACTTTATAATCTGTTACAATCCTCCCGACATTACCCACTCACAAGAGATCTGGGACGAACTCTTAAATAATGTAAATTCTAATTCTCATTCAACTATTTTCTTAGGTGATTTTAACGCACACCACCTTAACTGGAATTGTGGAAAAAATACTACGAACGGGTTAAGATTATTTGAAAGCATAAATAATTCTAATTTAATGCTACTCAACACCAAAACTAAAACACACATCGACTTCTCCACTAACAAACTGTCTAACCTTGACCTGGTCCTTTCCACCGGCAATATTGCAGAAAAAATTAGTCTTAAAGTTAACGACGACACGCTTTCCTCTGATCACTTTCCAATCCACTTAGAAATAAATATGAAAAAAAATATTTACAGAAAAAAACCTTCAAATTAAAATCAATTCAAACAAACTGGATCGAAGTAAACAAACTTTTCGAAGAAAACTACTACAAATTCTGTTCTAGCGATTATGATATATTAAGTGCGAGCGAAAAATATTCATTCTTTATTGATGTAATCTCCCACGCTATTTCATCTAATACCCCAAAAAGAAAATTGTACAATGACAAAATACACCGCAATCCAGTCCAATGGTGGGATCCAGAATGTGAGAGGGCCAAAAGACTTAGAAAGGCCAACCTTAAAAGATACCAATATACGTCTGATCCTTCTGATCACATAAAATACAAAAAAAGTGTCGCTGAGACCAAAAAAATGTTTAAATCTAAAAAGAGAAAATACTTCCAAAAGTTTGCAGAAAGCATAAATTTCAATACTAGCAGATCATACGTTTGGAATGTAAGCAAAATTTTAAAGAACAAATGGACCAAAATCTCTCCCTCTCACACTCCGGAAAACCACCAGCAGAAAGAAAAAGTTAACGCAGCCCTTGACAAAATTAGCCCTCCGTGGGTTGCCCCGAATCCAGACTGGCTTCCCGAATGCCAAGAAAATGATTTCCTCAACTCCCCATTTGACTTTAGAGAATTTAACATAGCCTTAAACAGTAAAAACTCTCACTCAGCTCCAGGCCTCGACGGCATTGACTATGACTGTATACAACGCTTACCTATAAAATATAAACTCCTTCTCCTAGACATATTCAACGAAATATACACTACCAACGTCTACCCTACAGATTGGAAAAAATCTTTTTTACATTTTATCAAAAAATCGGATGGTACAAGTCTTAGACCTATAGCCCTAACTTCTTGTCTTTGCAAATTAATAGAAACTATGATCAAAAATAAATTTCAATACTGGGCGGAACGCAACAACATAATTCCCAAAAGCCAGTCTGGATTCCGTAAAGGGCAAAGTACCGCTGACAATCTCACTAACCTTACCCTTAGCATAGAAGAATCGTTTAGCAAAAACAAAGATGTTTTCGCAATTTTTCTCGATATATGCGGTGCGTTTGACAACGTAACAATAAGCTTTTTAATAACAAAATTCGCCGAGATTGGTTGTCCCAAAAATCTAGTTCACTTAATCCACTTCATAACCCACGAAAGAATAGTCTATACTGACAATTCAGGAAATCAACCTAGATTTGTATATAAAGGTGTCCCTCAAGGTGGCGTCTTAAGCCCACTCCTATACTGTATATATGTAAACCTCGTAGTCGAAAACCTACCTAAAAGTGTAAAGGTTTCACAATTTGCTGACGATATAGCCTTATATTGTCAAAGATACCCACTTACAACAAACAAAAGACTACTAGAAAAATCAGTTGCCATAGTAGCTGATAATTTAAAGAATTTAGGCCTCGAACTATCCGCAGAAAAAACAATTTTTATGCATTTCAACAAAAAAAAATATATAAAACCAGGTGAAACTGAAATCAAGGTTAAAGACGTAGTTATCCCCTCTAGTGAATCGGTACGGTTCCTTGGTATAATATTTGATTACCGGTTCACTTTCAAAAACCAAATCAATAAAATACATGAAAAATCATTAAGAGCCATGAACATTATAAAATTCTTAAGAGGCATCCATTGGGGTGCCGATCCCCAAACCTTAATAATATTCTATAAGAGTTTAATTTTGTACGTTCCATTATAGATTATGGCAGTTACATCTATTTCTCCAACCAAACAACCCTAATAGATAAGCTAGAAAAAATTCAATTTACAGCGATAAGGCTAGCACTAGGTTACAGAACTAGCACGCCCACAAACATTTTATTAGGCGAATCCAAACTTGAATCGCTGACGGAACGTACAAAATTCTTATGCTCCAACTCGCTAAACAAAGTATACTCAAATAAAAATTTACAAATACACCAAACACTGAATAAATTTAAAGGACTATGTAATAAAAATCTAAATAACAGCAAATTCAATAAAAGGCTTTTAGTTCAATGTATATCACAAGCCTCGTTTACAGATCTCATCTCTAGAAACCACTATAATGTCTATGCTTACGACTACAAAACCTTGATTTCAGACGTTAATGTTAACACCAAGCTCGGGAAATAAATTAAAAAGAGCCCCAATCCAAATGAACTGATAAACAATCTTATCCAAGTGAATAATGGTTACACCATTTTCACTGACGGTAGTAAATTCACTAATTCATCCTCCACGGGAAGCGCATGTATTATTCACAACAGCGACATATCCATACGTAAAAGTCTGAATAAAAAGATGTCGATCTTTACTGCCGAATGTATCGCGCTAAATGACGCTGTCGACTTCGTTCTTTCACACTCCAACCAAAGCGCGCTCATCTTCACGGATTCCCTAAGTGCACTGTTAAAATTAAAAAGTCGAAATATTACCATAAAAATCAATCCCTACATCTGTCAAATCAAACAAAAACTAGAGGAATTCTCCTTAAAAACTACAAACAACAGCAAAATTAAATTTTATTGGATTCTAGCACATACAGGAATTCAGGGAAATGAACGCGCAGATCAATTAGCTAAAACAGCGGCCAATGAAACGACGACAAGCTCATTAAAAGTCCCATACACTGACATCAAAGAAATTGTTAAACTACAAGCCAAAATAAACACTCAAGACAAAATACTAAAGGAAGGCCAAATAAAAGGAGTGAATTATTTTAAAAACTTCTACGATGAAAAAAGTAAACCTTGGTTTCACAACTTAAACCTAAGTCGTCAAATTGTGATCACTATAAATCGCTGTAGATCGGGACACTATAATTTAGCCTCGTCTCTGTACCGCATTAGGATTGTAGACCACCCACACTGTCAGTGCGGGTACGAATCTCAAGACCTAAATCACATTTTGTGGCAATGTCCGACATTCGATAAGCAAAGAGAAAAATTCACAAGACTACTGTATAAGGCAAAAGTACACCTACCAAACACTTGCGATTCTATTTTGTACAAACCTTCACCCGTAATCTGTAATATTATACATACTTACCTGAAAGAATGCGAATTATGTATATAACACGGACAACATCTATGTTTAAAACAATGTAAATAATATAATTTATGTAACTGTCTTTATGCAGCAAAATAATCTCTCAAGAGATTGAAGTTGCTTAAATAAAAAAAAAAAAAAAATTATGATAATCATATCGACATAACTTTTTTAATTTTATCAATTGAAGGAAACGCCCGACGATTTATATTAATTTAATAAGTGAATGTAACGGCTATTCAGGGCGAAACATAATAGATAAGGAAGGTAACTCTAACTTATCAATCACTTTTCTCTATATATGTGTTTAAATACATATTTAAATTTTTAGAAGCTATTTGACACAATAAATAGCAGTCAAAGAATTATGCACAATATTATAATAATTAAAGTGCAGTCAAGAATTTTTAAAGGATTTTTAAAGGATATGGAAAGGTAAGGTTAACGTATGAGATAAAAAATGAGAACGAAAAAAATAACGGCCCAGGCCGGGGTCGAACCGACAACCTTCTGCTTACCGGGCAGCTACGCTACCATTTGCGCCACTGGGCTGACAATCCTTTCCAGACCCTAACCGCTACTTAATCGTTCTCAATTTTTATTTCCTAAATCCCCCCCGTCTACATTATTTTCAGCCGAAGCAGATAATATTATTTTATCAATTGAAGGAAACGCCCGACGATTTATGTTAATTTAATAAGTGAATGTAACGGCTATTCAGGGCGAAACATAATAGATAAGGAAGGTAACTAACTTATCAATCACTTTTCTCTATATATGTGTTTAAATACATATTTAAATTTTTAGAAGCTATTTGACACAATAAATAGCAGTCAAAGAATTATGCACAATATTATAATAATTAAAGTGCAGTCAAGAATTTTTAAAGGATTTTTAAAGGATATGGAAAGGGAAGGTAAACGTATAAGATAAAAAATGAGAACGAAAAAATAACTTTTTTAACTTGTTAATTATTAATTATTATTACTTGCTTAAGTAGAAATAGTGTATTTCATATTTTGTTCATTTATTTTCTTCATTCATTTGTTAAGAAATAAGAATTATTATTAAGAAATTCACTAATCAATTGCTTGTGTCAGGCAGAATCCACATTATGTGCCATGAGCTTTGTGCCATACCAAAAAGAAAGTGTTGTTCGACATCTATGCAACTGTTATCTATGTTTGATATCTAAGCTCTGTTCAATTAGAGAGTAGGTCTCTTCTGCTTTATCCTGTGGTAATAAATATGTAGATGTCGAACAACACTTTCTTTTTGGTATGGCACAAAGCTTACGGCACAAAGATAATGGCACGTAATGTGGATTTGCTTTCAATCATATTTTATACTATTATCAGTAGTTAAAAATGCTATTCAAAATATACTATTTAAAAATTTCTTTAACTGTACATGACTTTAGTCTGTCCAAAAAGTCTAAGTTATTACCATCTATAATATCTTTTTTATGAGCAATGAAATATTTAATGGCATTTGCTCTTAGATTCTTAGCATTATGATTATCAGCAAGTACAAGAATATCAATAATATTGTCTACATTCAAAATACTTTGTAGATATTGTTCACACTTAAGTAACAACCCTCCAATCAAATATTTATCAGCAGCTACTAATAAATCATTAACTACAGTACCCGTGCTTTCAATTTTACCACTGTAAATGAATCTTAATAGTTCTTTAAATACTTTAAGTTCAATGTCAGTTATTTCTAGTGTGCTTTTACAATTTTCTATTGTGTCATTAACAAACATATTCATAAATACTGGGCTATGAGCTGCAAGGATTGCTTTGTGCGCATGTAATTTTTTATCTGAAATAACAATAGTCACATCGCAGAGTTTTTGGTTGTTTAAAAGGGATCCATAATCATTTAAAAGTTCAAGTTGAGGTTTTTCATTAGGCATAATATTATTAAATATTGTACCATTCTTTGTAATTATTTTGTCCAATCCTGCAGTGATATTACAAACTATGGTAAGACAACCATTTGGCAAATACTGATCATTCAATATTTTCTTTCTTAGTACATATTTGAAAAATCCATGACCAGGATTATTTTTAATAAAAGTATACATATAATCCCGTACAAAACATTTTTTTCGATTTTTATCAAGGATACTAAATTCACATTTTGTTTCAAGTTGTAAATTTTCAGGATTTGATTCCAAACCAAGAAATAATGACAAAAAATTAGGATTGTCCACGTATCCTTTTGGGTAAAGTGATAGACACCATTTGATATTCTCATAATCTGAAGTTGAAAATTGAGATGATTTTAGACAATCTCCAGTAGGTATACCAATAACATGAAAATTATGTATTTTCCATTCATAAGATATTTTAAGCACATGTACGTTTGTAAATCCAAAAAGGTTTTCAAAAGGTTTGTCCAAATCTTGATTTTTATCCATTTTTCATAAAATATAAAGTGGCAATACTTTATATATGTCTGTGATTAAGTAAATTGTCATCAGTTAAATAAACATATTGTAGATAAATCAATATTTTCATGATAATAACTTTTTACAGTCACTTACACAGTTCAATAGAAAATATCATAACCTATTTGCCTTTGTATTCGAAAAAGCTTAACGATCGATGATCGTGTATATTTTTTTGGAAGAAAAATACTAAAATATTTCTTAAATAGCCATGAGTTTTTATTTTTATGAACCTTTCCCTCTAAATAAATATGAACAACTGAAGCTAATCGAGGAAAATTTGTGATATTTTTGTTATGCTAAGTATTTTTCCTCTTCTTGTCGACTTTCCATCGGTATTCGCGGAATTGCGGCAGAGAATATACCTAGAATATATTGTTCGCCTTGTGCTGTCTACCCCGATCGCAACGCCACCTACTGTCAATAGTGTTTTTTGTCAATTAAAATAATTTGGGCAATTATAATATAAAATTCGAGTTTTTGCACGTGTATTAGGTATTAAAGAAAATATTAGAACAGTTTTTACAAACTAAAATCAATCAATAAATGCGTATTTTCTCACCTTTTTTCAGGGTAAAAATAGCTATCTCTTACCAGTTTCATAAAATACGTTTGAAATGAGAAATTTTCTCTCCCACTTTCACACGTAGAAAAGGTCCTATTTCATGACTGAGTTGAAACAATACTTTGTTTAACTCAGGCGTGAAATAGGTCCCTTTTCACGTGTGAAAGTAGGAGAGAAAAAACTGATGAGAAATGGCTATTTTTACCCTAAAACAGATAAGAAATGGCTATTTCTAGCCTAAAACAGGTGAGAAATGGCTATTTCTACCCTAAACTGCAGGTGATAAATGAAAATTTCTGCCTCCCTTATATAGTTAATGGCGTATACATTTCAAATTATTTTGATTTCCAATTGCGTTGTGTACGACTCGAAATGCTCAATCCTCTCTCCGACTAACACACATAAAAAAGGCCATGTCATGCCTTCGTTAAAAAAATACGGTGTTTAACACGGGAAGAATAGTATATTACGCACCTAGGGAGGAAAAAACTTGGACAGTCCACAGCTCGTGTAAATTGCAGTGGCAAACACGAGGTGTGGGCTGGCCAATTTTACTCCCGCGGTGCATATACTATTTTATTCCCATCTCTACTATAATAGCTATTTTATAGCCTGAAAAGTGGGGCAAGAGTGGCGCCTGATTCCCTCTTTTACTTTATTACCCCATAATGAGGGAATAAAGTAAATTAGCGGGAATAAGGTTTTTTTATTCCCGCATTATGCAGGAATAAAGCAAATTAGTGGGAATAAAGTAACATAGTCTAATTTTTTACGTTTATGGTGAATTGGGTTAAAACTAACAAAATTATAACACATAGATACAAAATAACTCTTCAAATCTAAGTGGCTACAGTGGCGATGGGAATAAAGTACTATATGTAACACGGGACTAAAGTCGATCATTCCCTTGGGTGATCACTGCGCTCGCTTCGCTACGCTCGCTGGGGCAGTGAACTCACCCGCGGGAATAATCTGCGACTTTAGTCCCTTGTTACATAATGTACTATTTTGCCATACCTGGGCCGAAAACACCACATTTGAGCCGGGCGGGAATGTGTCACTTTCGGCCAGGGTATGGCGAAAAAGTTATTTCAGACTCAGGTGAGGTCTTTGCAGCACTAGTCTCTGTCTCTGGCGCCCTCGACTTCAACTCGTGCAGCACACCTCACCCTTGCTAGAAATAGCTCATTTTCGCCCCTTTTTGCACAATCTACTATTACGTACGCGTATTGTCGTATTGATAAATAATGCTGTATGTTATGCTTGTAAATTTTAATTATCACAATACAATTACTACTAATTATACTTTATTAATAAGCGGTACTAGGAATCTCGAATCAGTGTACTGGTAATTTCAGTTTTTTTTATCATTGACTTTGAATAGTTGTCAAAAGCACTGCAATAAGTCGCTCATGAATGACAGTGTACGAGCAATTGTACATTTATTGTGCTACTTACACAGAAAAACTCTTATTATGAATGCCCCGGCCAGTGGCACTGCTGAGTCAAACGCATGGAAGGCTGCGCTGCGCGTCTGCAGCTCGGAGCCGTTGCTCTTTTTTCGGATATATCCAAAAACGCGATAAAATATAACCTGCGATTGCGAGTACAAAAGTAAATTCATGAACGACGTTGCAGTGCTTTTGACATATATGTTCAAAGCCAGTGACAAACCAGGAACTGCCAGTACATTGGTTCAAGATTCCTAGTACCGCTTATTAATAATATTTAAGAGTAATTTTATTATGATAATTAAAATTTACAAGCATAATACAACATTATTTATTAATACGCGTACGTAATAGTACATTATGTAACAATTAAGGGACTAAAGTCGCAGATTATTCCCACGGATGAGATCCCAAGGGAATACCAAGGGAATGATCTCCTTTAGTCCCGTGTTAGATATAATACTTTATTCCCATCACCACTGTGGTCACTTCATAGAATTTGAAAAGTTATTTTTTATCTATGTGTTATAATTTTGTTAGTTTTAACCCAATTCACCATAAACGTACAAAATTAGACAATGTTACTAAAAGAGGAAATCAGACGCCACTTTTGCCCCGCTTTTCAGGCTATAAAATGGCCATTATAGTAGAGATGGGAATAAAAGTATTTCCGCTAACAGAATTGGAATTTTTTTTCCCGTGCGAAATTTCGTCAGTTGGTATTTTTCGTCCAGGGACGGTACAAACTGGCTTTTCTTCTTCTGGGAAAAGTCAAACTGTCTTTTTTCGCGGTATAGCCGTTTGTTGGCTTTTCTTCGCCTCAGACGCATTTTTGGCTTTTCTTCGTCTGTAACTCCAAAGTTGGCTTTTTTTTTGTACCGCGTGACGATATCGGCTAAGTAAAATTCCTTTCAACGTGCTCGAACCGTTCGCTGCTCACGGCTCACGTATGTGCGCGGTGTCTTCACAGATGCAGAAAGCTCATAGCCGAATGTGCATAAAGAGAAACGAGCGGCAGATGTCTCGCGCCGTGATTCGCGTACACAAACACACTGCACGACGTTGGACAATGCGCGCCGCTGTTGACGCGCTGAGAGTGCAGAATGCCGCTGATTGCAGGCGAGTTGACGAAATGACGAGTTAACTTTTATCGTAGAGGGATAGCCTGGCGCTCACAGATTTATACGCATCATCTAGCGTCAATCGCGATGCTAAAGATATTTTCAAAAGAGTTTACAAATTATTATTATTATTATTATTATTCTTTTAGAAATTTAGAATGGGAAAGCGAGAGGTGAAATAAAACTCTTATTGCATTAAATCGGTCTGTTTTGTAATGTAAATTATATATACATACCAATTTCAACGATAAAAGGGTGCAGTACCGTCCTTGGATTCTACAGTCAAATATGGAAATGAGTATATAATAAATTGTAATCGCCTGATATACCTATACGCAACACTACAAAACAAAAAATATATACAAAAGCAAGTATTCTGTGTGTCACGGTACGTCAATCGTTAGTTAAATAGAAAATCGCAAATTTGACATAATTTTCCAGAAGTCTGTAACTCTTCATCAAATGCCTGAATCAATTGCGCTGACATTGCCCAACTCTAGCCGGCACAATAATTCACTATAAAGATCAAGCATCGCGAGAATAACGATAAATCCAACAATTGTAGACGATTAAAATTTCCATATACTCAAGTCATACGGAGAAATTAATCCAAATATAGCACTCATTCGCGCTAAAGTTCGTCGCAAGCTTACTTCTCAAATCAACGCGTGCCCATTTGGCCCGATTAAAACGATCTAAAACAATGAGGGTCCGCGCACACGCGCTTCGCCTCCGCGTATGCGCGCGTCAATGAGACAGAAGCGGCGAGCCAATCAATCTCTAATTTACGAGTGGCGCGCGGCCGCTAAGTAAATGAAAAGGAGCGCACGCGGCTAGCTTTCTGATGAAACTGTTTGCGCGCGTCGCGGTTGTCGCGTCGTCGATGATTTTTTGAAGAGCGCGCCGAGAGACGATGAGCTCTTCGGTGCCCCGCAGAGCCAATTCCGTCCAATTGGCCTGCGCCCTCGCGCCCCGTTTCATTTCTTTTCTCACAACGCGCTCCAGTGCGTCTATACACAGTCCCTTATTATATTCCTCTGTCGAGCATTCTGTCAATTATTTTTCTTTCTCTTGCTCTGCTCCTCGTTGCCTATCTTATCGTATCTTAGAGTGTTCTCGGAAGATTTTTGGGAAACAATCATTTAAGCATGTTAGACAACGCAGAAATTGTGTGTAACGTTTTTCCACAGCGACTATTACAGTCACAAAGTATGAACATGCAGAAAATTTTAATTTGAAATCAAGATTTACTTATAAATTGTAATAATCAAGAACTTGGTAAAGATATAATGTGCGGAGAAAGAAAGAAATTAAAGACTTATTGCAATTGCACGTTTCGCATACGGGAATAAAAAGACTGAATAAAACACCCCGTTAATAAGTTAAATTGACGGATAATATATTTAATAATTTCAATACTCTAAAAACTCGACCGCGAGATTAGGCCCAAGGCGTCCACATGCCCACGAGCATGTTATAGTGCTTTTTTCGCACTTGTGTAGCCATTCACATGTACGCGACAGCAAGAATACAAACTGCACTCTTTCAAAATATCGTTCATGTAACTTACAATTTCATCTGCACTTGTACTTATCAAGAATATATATAAATTGTAATCTGAAATGTACAAAATTGTATTAACATATAAACAAGACGAAATTTAAATGTCTTCCAAAAAGGCTTACAAAATTAAAAAATTATAAAGATATATAAAATAATGTTTCAAATGATTATAATACTAATATTTGTTTTATTAGTTCTTATATAATATAATAGTAATTTACAAAGATGCGTTTTTACAATGATATAACATTAATTGCAAATAATGTGTTATAAACTCAAGTATAAATTGCTCATTGTATGCGTTAAAGGCAAGTTTGGCTTTCTTCTTTCTTTTCTCTCTATAGATATATACTCCCTCTCATTCAGTCATGCACCCACTCAGCTTTTAAGCTCGAAGAGTTCGTTCAATCGACTCTGCACTGCACGAAGTTTCTCTCTTTCTCTCTTTCTCGAGAGAGCAAGACTGCACGATGACGTCAGGCGTCTCGGAATCAAGTGGACCTCGTTAAGGATGACAATACGAGAAACGACCGAGCGCGGGGAATCCTTGCGTCTCCGCTCTCTTTCTTTCTTTCTCTCTTTCACATACTCTTGTAGAAAAAAAGCGCAGCGGTAAAGTGCAATGAGCATACGGCGCGCCGATAATGGAACTTTCGCCAAAGCCCCTCGCCTTCTTCCGTGACGAATCTTTCAACGAGTCCATATATTATACCTATCGGGAAAGAATTCCCAATGGCGAATAAATACGAAAATTCCAACTTCTTTGTCTTTATGAAAAATACTTTAAATGTTTGAAAACGGTACTTTGAACATCGTTTTCTTAGCTACGAAGAATCTAGTCGTTTCGAGTTTTAGAAATTACTAGGTGCATATTCAGATCTAGAGTAAGGTTAGGGAAAGTGGAACATACGCGTTTATCGCAAATGGGAGTCACGCTATCATCTGTGAGAATTGTTGGAATGTTCTTACTGGTTATATTTTACAATAGAGCTAATGAAAAAATTAATGTTAGTTAATGTATAGCACATTCCAGGAGACGCACTACTCTACAAATATCGCAATAATTAAGAATAAATTAGAAACATGATATATTCTAATAATTAACAAGTTAACAATATTATGCATAATGTTAAATTTTAAAGTTGAATGCATATTTGTAAATAGTAAAAAATAAACTCCCAAAGCATTGACAATCTTACATACCGGATAATTAAAAAAAAAAATTTCTTCTCCTTCCAGAAAGTGCTGCTTGACGAAAATGCTGAAGGAAATGATAGTCAAACCACGAGTGTGCGCCGAAGGCCGCGACTAGAGAAATGTATATATCTCTTTCGCACAGCAAAGAAGAAAAAAAAGTTTCTCAGCCCACTTGGCCGCGCGCGCGCGTGTGTGTAAGAAACAAATTCACGCGTGCGCACGGGCCCCGGACAAAAATTATCGCTCCACACCACCGCATCCGGCAAACCTCAAAAAACAAGCCGCGCGAAAACGGCTATCTCTCAACTTCAAAACGTGCTTATAGTAGATCGTTCTCACTTCGCGCGCATTCTCCTCTATGTGTAAACGTTTCTCGCGCAGCAGCCACGCACATCCTTCTCGTCAAATAAAGTATCTCGAAGAAAAAAGACCCGCGCATACGTAAGCGCGCGCACGAGCGCGCGAGAGCTGTTCAAAAAAGAGGGAAACAGACATAGTGATTACACGGCTGGAGTGTAGAACCGTGAAGGAGGGAGAGAAAGAGAGAGAGAGGGAGAGAGAGAGAGAGAGAGACAGAGGGAGAGAGAGAGAGAGAGAGAGAGAGAGAGAGAGAGAGAGAGAGAGAGAGAGAGAGAGAGAGAGAGAGAGAGAGAGAGAGAGAGAGAGAGAGAGAGGACGATTGTATAAATAGACATCTTTTTCTTTCAACGCAAGCGCTAAACTTTAGTCATCCGGTGTATATTTTATATTTGTGTGAAATCCCCCGGCTAAAGCGTGAAAAACTCGCACCTTGCTGCTTGCGTGTTTTTTTTATAGACTTGCAATAAGAAATTTATGTACATACCTCAAAGATCTGAACGGAAGGAATAAATTTTTGCCTATTTTATATAAATAAGATGCTGAATATTAAATTAAACAGAAAATCTTGATTGAACGTTTTACGAGTCCCGAGTTCTTATATTATTGAAGTAGCTGAAAAAGTGCAATTTTTATCAGTTTAAGTTTATGTATTTAAGTAATTTGTACATTTGTATTAGAGGATAAAAAATAAAATTATCAAGATATGTATAAGCTGATAACATCCGTATTCGAATAAATATTTTCTTTCTCTAGGCAAATAACAATATACTGTTCTTTATTTGTTATTGGAACGTTTAAAACATTTTAACACTAAATAACATTGAAATTCTTTCTGAAAAATCAATATTTTCAACTGGTCTCGAAGCATCTCCGTAAGTATAATCTAACGATGCACGCGCGCCATAAATCTTGCATGCACAAACGCAACCTCCCCATGCGCTGCCAGGAATAAAATAACGAGGCCTCTCTCGCGTATAGTTATCTCGCAAAAATAACAAAAGATAAGCGAGCCCCATTGTTTTTTGCGCATTTGTTTTGAATGCGCCTATAAATAGAATACATCATTTCGTCGTCCTTAAAGGGAAGGGGCGCGTACATAAGGATATATGTATATACCGGCGGAGAGAAGGAGAACGAGAGAGAGAGAGGGAGAGAGAGAGAAGCGAGAGGAAAAGGACAAAGAGTCAAAAAGCGTAGGGGAAGGAATATAGGTATAGGAGACTCGCGCGGGGATGAGATATCGCAAAAGCGCCTGGGGAAGCGCGAAACCGGCCTCGCGCGAGCGCCCGGCACATACATATATATCCTCCGCGCTATATCGTGCGTGCCTTTGATCGCGTAATGAGGTATGCACGTGCGAGAGAGAAAGAGAGAGAGAGGCGCATCACACACACGCGCATACGTGCGTGCCTGCAGCACCTATACACACGTCAACGTCCGCGAAAGAAGGAGAGCAGAGCGCGCGCGAATATAATGCGACGCTCGCGTTCGCCTGGTTACAAGAGTGCGCCGCGTTTTTAGTTGCCCCTCGCGCGTATATACATACGCGCACACACACACACACACAGACGCGCGAGCAGGTTATATGCGGACTCCCGGGACAACTTGTTGCTCGAGCTGTCCCTTCGGGCGCACGCGCGCACAAAGTGAGCGAGTTCTTCTCCTCTCTCTCTCTCCCTCTCGCCTCTCTTCCTCCTTCGCCCGCGGTGTAGGAGGCGGCGGCGATCGGCCCATTACCCGCCCGCGATGCGTATAACGGAGCGCGCGTGCGCGCGAGGCCGCGAGTGGGTACCGGGAGGGAAGGAGCAAGTGCACGAGGAAAGAGAAAGAGCTCGATTTTACGCAAGACGATGCGAGATCCCGAGTCGCTAAGGGAAATTCTTCTTTACGCTCTGCAATTGGATTGCTATAGACGAATCGGCGTCAAACGTATATAAGTAGATTTTCGAGGTGTATGGCCTAATGGAAGGATGCGGTATACGCAAAGTAACAATTGTTGCTATATTTTCATAGTATATACTTTTTCCGAAATAATAGTTCAAACAATCAATGCGTTATTTTACCATTGGACTAACAAAAACTTGCCAATTTTGGCGTTATACGTATAATAGGTGGCTCTCGAACAAATATTTTCCTTTAATTTAGGAGCTTGTGAAAAGTAGTGAGTCACCGTGCTATATATAAGACACCAGAAAAAAAATACTTTCAAATAGCCTCATTTAAAATTCGAACGAAAAAACTTATTTTGAAATCTTTTTGTTCCTTCGCAGCATACACCTCCATATAACAATACTTGTAGCCGCATTGATTTCGAAGAATGTGCATTTCATTCAAGGCTAATCAAAACGCTTTAATTGAAAATGTGCTTTTGATTATCCGAGCCACTTTCGCTCATCATGTTCGTTTCATTCGGGGCATGTAAGCGCAGAGAATGACAATCAACTTTTTTAACGGGTCAAAAAGTTTCATATATAACCCAGTGCTCCGCAATTACGAGAAAAGTTATAAATCTCTTTCAGCCCGGGCCGTTAAGCGATTTGTGAGCGTGTATCTCGCGTTTAGTTTCGAAAAAACGACTTTCCATAAAAGCGACGCGAACAAAAAAAAACATGAAAAGTGTATCGAGCGATCATCTAGTTGTTCCGCCTCTGAGCGATAATTTCCCCGCCCGCTTAAAAGAGCAACGGCAACATCGCCTACTTCTCCGTTAGCTTTCTCCCTCCCACTCTCTCTATCTCTTCCATACACGAATGACGAAAAAAAAGACGAGAAGCCGCGAGGGCACTTGTACGTGAAAAGACACACGCCCACGAATCGAGAAATCCACGTGTTGCTGCTCTGTAAAAAAAACAGTGGAAAGACAAGAGGGTCTCGTCTAGCGCATGCTCGATCTCCCACTCTGTTGGCTTACGCGGGCACGTGATCGCCCCCTAAAAAATCCCCCCAGGTTGAAGAATCGTCTCAAAAAGCTACTTGAGCCCATTACCGTATATCTACCTACCTATATAGTCACCTCGCGCACGTGCATGAGTGCGTATACATACATATATCGGGTTCTCATTTTTCTTTTCCCTCCTGCGCTCTTCTCGTTTCCCCTACGCCACTCTCGGTTCTCCCTCTTTCTCTCGCGTTACATCTCGAGGGCGAAGCGTGTAACGTTACGTGTGCGTGAAGCAGCCCTTTCTCTCTCCTTTCCACCTTCTTTGGCTCGTCTTTATATGCCCTGTTGTAAATGGTCTTGCGTGCCTGCGCCCGATTTTGAGATCTTTATGTGTTCGGGTTCTTAGATTTTCGACAAGATTCACTTTAAAATTCTTAAAAATATATGTTATTAAAAACAATATACTTATATTTTTTTATTTATAAGGTTATTTTCATTATTGTTACTTTTTTCTAGAACATGTGTAAAGCTTATTTGAAATATAATCATATACTTTTTTCAGACATAATTTTGTCATTTCAAGTCGTCCTAATTGGGGTAATTTCGATTCAAGTGACAAATCACAAATGAAATTTTGATAACACTAAGAGATTTTTGTAAAATATTTTAACCTATCAAACCTTGTGACTAAAAACGAATCTTTTAAGCTGCATGTAAAAACATAAAAGTGTCCATATTCACTTAAGTTCCGTCCATTTAAAAGAGCATAAGCATTGACCTCGAGGTTGATACTTTGTGGAGAACCGTTGAGTACAGAAACGCTTTTAAATTTGCTTTTGATTTTTTGTCGTCAAACTGTGCAATAAAACTTTCGAAATGTCTTGAATAATGTTGTCGTTTTTACATTGTAAAGTACTGCTGGGTAGCAGTAAATTGTTTTCAATAACTGTAAATTTTCTTTTAAATTATTGTCGTTTTTTAATATACGTAACGTAATCGTATTATATTTCTGATGTATAAAGTAATGAAATGCGCTAACTGAAATGGCGTTGCTTTCTCGTTGTGTGATGAAAAGTGCAATTATTTAAATGATCATCATAAGGAATTCGATGCAGGTAAAATTTGAATATGAATGAAATTCGAACCATCCTGAATAGATCCTACAGGTGGGCGCCTTATCACGCATAACGCTTTTAAGATCTTGGTGCTTCCGACTCACATCTATTTTGGCGGGTATTAGCTATACCAGTGCTAAAAATTAAATAGTTTATTCAATTTTTACATAAACTTTTATAAACATAAGTTATTTAATCAAAACTTATACATATCTACGTGTCAAACGAGAAATCGTCAAAACAGTGAAACTTTGTAATCCATCGAATTTAAGTCGCCTCGAAAGGCCCGGTTAGCCGTGACATCCCCAAAAAACGCATCGCGGAATGCCCGCGCCATATAACCGCAATAGTCCGCGCGCGCGCGCGAGAGAGAGAGGGAGAGCGAAGCACTGTGCAGTGCCGAGTTAAAATGCATGCCTGGCTCTTTCTCTCTCTGGCGCGTAGTAACCGCACACACACACACACACAAATATACATGCACAGCGAGAGAATGCGTGCATCGTGCGTGGGGAGAAAAAGAAGAGAAGGAAAGAGAAGCAGAGAGGGAGGGAGCGCGTAATGTCCCCGAGGCAGACTCCCCACTCCTGCGCAGCTCGGCGCGGTCGTCCTGCGCGCGCGAGGCGCGGACCAGCGCTCAGTCCGGCTTGTGCTCCTATCGGGGAGAGTCGTCATGCCGAGACGCGGCCCGCCACTGCTGCAGCCGCGCGGACTTTGATAGTGCAGTGCGCTGCGCGCGCGACACATTGTTACAGTGCCAGCGGAGATAGCACACAGTACGTACACAGTGGAAGGAGTTCTTCAATTGGGTTTCGCGGAGCTTGCCGCCCGGGAGAGAGAGATGACGGCGCGCTAGTTTCCCCGAGATAACCAGTGCGGATTTGAAACCGGAGCGCGAAGCGAGTGCGCGCGAATACTTCAGAGGAGTGTGACCAAGTGTGTCTGCGGACCGTCCTCACGACATGTCGGGGACGAGGCTGCTCCTGCTGCTGATGCTGATCGGGCTGCCCGGCTGTCTGGCTGCGCCCGCCGGTAGCAACGTCCCCTCGGCCGACCAGTGCGACTGGACCGGCAGGTCAGTTTCGTATGCTTTAAGTATATCTTTCGCCTGCGCGACAGACAGAGTTTGCGGACGCGGGAACGTTCGAGAAGTCCGAGGGGCTGTGATCCTCCAAGAGCCGATGCTTATTGTATCTGCGACTGTGTACATATATTGTTATAGATAAAATGCGTGATGTGAGAGAGGCGCCGGTTCACTGCACGCAGCGGCAATGGACCTTTCGCTTTGTTTACAGTGTAAACAGAGAGGACAGGCAGAGGTGGCTCAGAGCCACGCGATGTAGCGCGGGCTCACATGACGAGTGTGAGAGATTAGAGTTGAATTTCAAGCAGTAACAGAATCTGTGGAGATTCCAGAGTGTCAGTGGTTTGTTTGAAACTCATTTTTTTTTAAAATCAGTTTCGTCTTGTTTTTGACAGGTTTCCAAGTGTGTATTATGTACATACCTGAAATTATGCTTTTGAACTGATCCATGTTAATGGTTGAATTTCAATCTATTGCATCCTTAAAAGAATGAAGTTTTAAATAATCGCAGAATAATGCCAAATAATTTCATTGAATGCTGTATAAATGCTATTGTAATTTTCGTTAAACGTCGTCGGTATAGTACGTAGAATCTAAAGTATTAATTGCGACACAAAAATTCTCGAATAGATAAGCTTCTACATTTCAATAAAATGTATCAATTTAGTATACTATTTCAAACATTGGAAACATTCATCAATAAAAATTACGTAATCTTGATTCTAAAAGACAAACTTCATAACTCTTCTGTATGAATTTTCAAGATCTTCTGATGATCATAGAACTACGCCCTATCGGAAAGTTACAACACTGAAACGCAGCGCGTCCCAAGTGAAACCTCATTAATAATTAGCTTCTATCTCACTACAATGGGAAAGAACGGGATACCGTAACTCTCAACTGCCAAATACGAGCAATAAGATTAAAGTTTCCAAGAACTTAAAAGGGTATGCTGCGAAATGGTGCACGGTATTGCCATTTTTCCGTGAGTCGCAACCGTTTGTCATGAGCAATCGCTCAAGTGCGTACTTAGGTACTTACTTGCATTAATTGGAGAAAGTCGCGCTCGCGCTGCCGTTGTTATAGAGTTTTTCTCGACGGTCGTAAACATTATCTAGTTACGTGATGGAGAAGCGAGCTTCCTTTTATAGAAATTTCGTTTACGCGCGATTGCTTTGAAAATCGTAAAACAATTATACCGGATGACTGATCTCCATTTATCGGTGTTTTTTATTCGAATTACGGTCGTTATAAAATTGTTGATGAAACTGATGTTGTTGAGAATATTTCGTGTCGTTGATATAAAAAAAAATATTAAAAATGAATGTCACTACATAATGTACGATATAGAAAAAGCAAGGTAAACTGGAATACTTCCAGTTTATTTACAAAAGTGTAACCTGGTCTTGGTACTTATATTCTGTATTTCCATTATTTTTGTATAAACTTTTTAAATTGTAAAGAACAGATTCTTAACTTATCTGAAAAAAAAACAAGACTTTTTTATTTAATTCAATCGTTTTAAAACACTAAATAAACAAAATGTTGTTTCTTAGCAATCCAATAAGCTCAAGTTTCATTCACCAACACACGTGTACTTAAATAATAGTGACATGAAATTTCTCGATAGTAATTAAATTTCTATGTACACAACTAATTACAGGTATATATCCGCATAAAAACCAGCGTGCAATCTCGGTAAACTCGCATTGCAAAATTCGCGACCACCGAGAGAAGTCGTCGGGTATATAAGCTACCACTGCACGCGCGTCTCTTACGTACATAAGCCAAGTGTTGCCCAAGCGCGTAGTAAGTACTTACGGCGGTCTTAGATTAAAACCGAGCGACGAAAGTGTCGCAATCGCGCCACACGACTCATTTCAGTCCGGCTCCTTTCACCCACTCCCTATATATACCTGCCTCTCTACCGGCCACTCCACTTCTCTTTTCATTTTTTTGCAATGACAAATGTATCGCGCCCAGGCGCATGCGCGCGCTATCGCGGTTGTGCAAGCGCGCGCTCTCGGGTAAATCGTGACCGCGGACGCGGAAGTCGGCCCCGCGAGCGCGCGCGCCGCGGATTTAACGGAACTCGCCTACACGCGAGTCTGCAGCAGTAAGTACGTACTGTGTGTAAAGTGAGACGACGACGATGGCGGCAGCCGAGTGCTTTTATTTCTTTCCATGCGCATGTGGGTGAGAGATTGATAGCGTAGTTGAGTCAGCTGGAATCTTTTTCTTTTTCCTATGCCGCTGTTTTTTTTATTTTCGAGGGGAATAACTATCGATAGAAGGTGGTCGTGGTTTCGAGAAAAAATAATTGAACGAGCTGGATTTTTTTATATATAGATTTCTGGAAACTGGTTGACTTTCTGTGAAGTGAGGATTATTTTCGAGCAGTATAACCATATATTTTATAAGATTCCTCGAATTTCGAAATTTCACATTTGAAAACGTTGGAATGTGTGGCTGCACATTATTTATGTAATACACAAACAAAAGGTATTTTTTAAAAAATAGCTTTTCGCTTATAATACTTATCCAAGATGAATTTAAAATTATTTAATTGAGTTATGAGGCACTTAATCTTCCGAATACCCAGAGAACAAAAAGAATTGGTTAATTTATTTTTATATTTTTCCTGAATCGTAGCTTTTGTCTGCAAATATAGCGGTCCTTTTGAATCAATCATCTTTCGAATTATGCATGCAAAATCGAGAAATCGAATCCTTGGAAACTACTATATTTTTATGCTTAGGCCTTTTAAAAGCAAAATTTGTATGAATAAAACATAATTTTGATAAAAGGTCTCTAATTATCATAACAATAGCGGTAGATATTCGCGGAACTAATAAGATTTTATGCGCGTTAAATAAAATTTTAGTGAAACGTAATATTTATTTATCATTTTTCGAAACATTAAAAGTTAAAGCTTTTTCAGCGATTAATGCCTAGTTTATGTACGTAATGTCCTTTCGGAAACCTCATTGTAACACCGAAACCGGTAAAAATTTCAATCGACCCGCAGAAGAACACGGGATACGCAGTAATACCCAAACATATTATCGGTCAGATCTGAAAACTCGTCGAACAACGTGTCGTCATGCAGTTCGAGAAACGCGGTTCTTAATCGGGCGCTTTTTTCTCCCCCTCGCATTCTGATGCGCGCTTGTGTACGAAGAACCAGTTAGTTCTGTCGTGGCCGCGGTCGCAACCTTGTCCAAAGTCCTTGCGCGCTATCAGCGGATTCCTCGGTTTCCACGAATCGGTGCGCGAAAAACGAGAGCGTGTTCGGTGTATGCGACTCACAAGCGGGTGTCGGTTGACCGGTAAAGCATCGCCGGACAATAGATTGATGAGCTAGGGACTAAGATTTAAGCTGATAAGGAAAACAATTACTGTAAACTTCACGTTTGTTTTCGTCTCGTTTAAATATATATGTAAAAAAGCAAAATACTTTGTAATTATAGTTTCAAAGCATGAAGAAACTGCAATGGAATTTAAAATTGTCAATGATGTTAATATCAATACGTATACGCTACTACCTTATTCTCTTTCACTCTTGCTCGGACTCATTCTATCGCCGAGCGAAGGGGAAAGAAGCTTCGCTACCTATATATATATATGCATACACATATACGGCCGGCCTCGCCCTGTGCATATATATATGCGTGCCCGCGCGCGGCCATCTCCGGGGCGAAGTCAACGGCACCGGGCAAACAAAAACAGCTCAGCGTGCATAAATGTGCTCTCGCGAAAAAGCGAAAGAAAAGAGGAGCTACCGTGCGCGTGCGCTTATATATAGGTATACCCCCGTGTATACGCTCGCGCGAGCTCGTAAATAGAGCGGGAGAGAGCCGCGCACGGTAAAAAGGCCCGAACGATGATTTAATAAGCGCGCGCGCGCTGGGGGAAGAAAGAGCGCGTTATTAAAACGCAAACCAGTTGAACGCGTGTGTATATATACGTGGTCCCCGCTCGCGGAGGACGACGCAGCGCGCGCGAGCGCAGAGGCAGATATGTACACGGAAACCGGTTCCGAGCTCGCGCACGCCGCACGTTCTCATTACCCATGCGCTCGCACGCGCTCTTTCAAAATAAATACACAAGGGGGGAAGAGGGAGCTACTATCGCGAGAGTGTGTGTGTGTGTGTATAAGCGCTAGGGCAGGTATAGGGAAATGATAAGTAGGTACGGCTGGGTGCTTATATAGATTTCGAGATGCTCGAGTATTTGGCTTTGTAAATGGGGTTGGGCATTTTTCATCAACGTCGCTTTCGTATACGCTTCTAGTGGCTCTTTTAGCTAAATGGCTGCTTAACGTAATGGCTTCTAGACGATCTTATCTTGAGCCTGGTCAACGAACTTTTTCTTTTACGATTAAAACGACTTCTTTCTGTAATACGTTAACAACTATAAACAGGAAAGATAAATTTAACGATGTAAAGCTATTTTGGAATAACAGTATAACTTAGTCACCTCAGTGTAGACTATTTTCCTCGAGCCTTCAAAAATAATCGAAGCATCCAATATCCTTTGTCCTTGCTTAGCTCATAGCAAATCCCAAAGTGGAAAACGGCACGTCCAAACCTATATCTCCGCTATACCAAAACACAACCCGACCAAACCTCCGTCTTCTCCGTCACAATAGAAACTTCACGTCCTCTTCGCAGACGATATTTTGAGAAAACACCGTCGCGATGCGGTGGCTATCGCGGAGAGTGGAAAGCCAATACTGTAGCGGCTCGAATAAAGGATCGCCTTCGCGGAGAGAAAGAGCCCGCAGAACCCGAGATGCGCGTGCAGCAGCGTCCAGCCACGCGAGTGTCGTGTCGTATTTCCCTCTCTCTCTCTCTCTCTTTCTCTCGAGAACTCTTCTCTGGTCCTTCTACGCTGTCACTTTGGTTTTGTCATACAAACGACTGAGTTTATGGATTTCATAGAAAATCGCAGGATTATGGAGGCATTTTAGTGGGTGGCGGTGTTGGTACAGCCATTGGTTACACGACGATTTCATCAATTCGGAGAAAAATATTTAATATCTTATGGATGTTGAGTACCCTCGTTATTGAGATTTAATCTATACTTATCTTTATATACGAAACTCGATGAGAAAAGTGTTAAATTACTGTTCTGACACATTTTTTTACATTAAAAAAAGAGTTATCAGATAGATTTTGGTTTCTTTGCATTCACATTTTTTAAATCGCCGATGATTACCTATATTACTACAGATTAGATAACTATCCTAAACCAGCAACTTAGTATCATTAAGTGATGATGAAAAAATGGTTTAATTAAGTATTTGCTAGAGTGTAGGATGAGTTCCGCTTCACGGTCTAGTGTGTAAAGGGCGGCATATTTTCATGCTCCGCGAGTCGTTTCATCGCTGTGATACGCCAGCTCGTGAGCAGCGGTATACACCATGTACCTACAGATTTTATTTTTCCAGCTGACCGCGACGCTTCGCGCCTTTTGGCTTCGCGTAAAAAATGCACATAACAACAATCATCATATTAGTCTGAAATTTACCCTGTACCGCAAACTCGGGTCGTCTATAATTTAAAGGCGGCAACAATAACAGGACTAATGCGATAGAAGCAGAGAGGAAACTAACTGTCATGTCTTTTGTCTGTTACAGCGGAGGCGGCGGCAAAGGCGTGCGACCAGTCTACCTGCGCTGCACGCGCGGCAGCGTCTCCTGGCGGTACCCGCGCGGTGCGCTCCGCGTCGTCCTGTCACCGGACAACTCCGGCAGCTTGGGCTTCCGGGGCTGCGTGAAGGTGTCGGGCCCGGCGCGCGTCTACCTCGAGGGCAAGTCGAGTCTGCGGCTGATCTACGCCGCCGGCGACGGCAAGCACGAGGCGCTGCACCGGTGCTTCAGGTCGCGCGGCCAGGTGGCCGCGCTGTACGTCGAGGCGGACGAGGTCGGGCCCGCGAGCAAGGCGAAGGTGCGGCTGCACTACGACCTCGAGGCCCAGCAGGCCGACGAGGAGGAGGCCGAGTGCCGACCCTGCAGCAAGGAGGAGCTCGCCAAGGCCTACTGCCAGAGCGACCTCGTCGCCAGGGGCACGGTCAGCGCGGTCGAGAGGCGGCCCGAGCTGGAGAGCGCCGAGCTCCTGCTCAGGCTCACCAAGACACTCAGACGCATCGAGGATAATGAGGTGAGGAGCGCTATACCGCGCACTTTGTTTATCGCGCGCTTGTGGGGGTACCGTTAACTTTCTGCTATAACGATCCGTGCTCCGTTTCTTGTTTCAGGACAACGAGGTGGACTCTGGCGAGCCTCGACTGGCGAAGGAGGTTCGAATCAGAGTGCCGACGGTCTGCGACGCGCGCCACGGCCACGGCGAATTTGTGATAATGGCGAAGAAGCGGCTGGGCGATCTCACGCTTACCTGCGCGCCGAGGCTCGAGGAGTGGGCCGCTGCCGTCAGGGACATGGAGGCCGCGCCCTGCGTGCTCAAGAGCTAGCCAAACAACGCGGACACGAGGCTCGATGAGTCGGACACTTTCGACGACCGTGCGCGACAATGGGGTCGTTAGATATATATACGCGAGGAAGCAGTTGTTCTAATTGTTGCGCGACTTCTGAACCGGTTAACGTTATACTATCCTACGAGCGGTAGTGTACCGCTGCCAGGTGGATGCATTCAGAATTCGCGGAGCAAGTCCCGCCGTAGCTATAAGGAAATGTGTTATGTTGTTTTTTTGTTTGTTTCACGCTCGATGCGAAGGTATGCGAAGAAGAGGGAGAGGAAGTTTAACATCCCGGCAATGGCTTGCAGAGACAAGTTGAGAATTCGGGTATTTAGCGAGTCGATCATTAGAGAACGTTTATAAACTGTACAAAAAAGAGTAAGAGTGTAAATAGCTGTACATACACGTATGTGCTGCAGTCTGTATATACTGGATGTACTTCGAAAATAAGACATCGATCTCCGAACTGTGATATTATTATATTATGAGAGATTTTAAAGAGAAAAGAAACGGATTTATTGTCGTTTATTAAATGAGAAATATTATATATACAATCAATATCGATGTGTTTTTCTTTTAGATTATAGCGTTCATGGATCTCGCTGATCCGTTTGGGATGTGATTATGACGATGATTTGTAAGGTTTACAAAATTTTTCTATAAAAATGTATTTAAAACATAATAAATGACGATTTTGTAGAAAATCTATTGTAACTGTTATTTTAAGGCTACAGAATTTTATTGTTATTATCAAAACAATGAAATAAATATATACTATAAATAAAAAAACATCAAAAACAATCTTTAAAAAATTCTTTAATATGAATACTACCAATATCAACTTTTATTTCAATCCATGAAATGCTCAAAACTTCTTTTTACCATGCCTTTTTTATGAAATAGCGTTCAAAACAAAATTTGTTGCATATTTTTCATTACGAAACAATTTGAGTTTTCGAGATGTAAAATAATAAGAAAAATATTGTGTAAATCTAAATTTTCTTTATTGACGGATGGTCATATTATTTTCATTAATGTCGGTAAGGTAGAAAAATAAAGTCGATCGTCGGTATATTACTGGCATGTGAATATTTTTCATTTGCAGATTTCTTTTTATCATCCGATATTTATTTAAACAAATCAATATGTATCCGTTGATAAATAATATTGCACATAAGTATGAAACCAACAAAACCAAAATCCAAGAGGTATCACTTTTGCTTACGGTAATCATTACAATATGGTACAACAATTACTACAAATAATGTCTCTATACCTAATGGTAAATATGATAAAATGTAAAATAATTGCTGGTTCTTCAGATGAATTTATTCCCTATCTTGGAGGTTGCTATTCTTATGGCAAAACAATACAAATTTTATTCATATTTATTTTAAAAATGTTACCAGTAAAACATGTTTAATAGCTTAAAATCATATGTATTCAAATTATTATAGGGCTATGTAAATAAATAAAAATTGAATGAGTGATAATCAAATTAAGGTAGTTCGTACAAAAATATTAGTTTTAAACAAAAAATAAACATAAGTATATTTTTTGTCAACAAATATATATAATACTTTATTTTTTTCATAACAAATACATGGAAAATACGCACGATGAGCTGAAGTATGATAGACACACGTCGGTAAAAAACAACTAGTCTTAATTTCTATACTTTGGCGTAATGTTCTCTTAGTTTTGCAATGAATTCCGAAATTCTTGCAACTTTGCTTTCTATTTTAACATGGACGTTTTTGTTTGTCCTAGCTTCATTGTAAGGTTATCGACAATTTGAATATTTTCATTTGAAAACAGTCTAATTAAAAATACAGATATTTTTACAGCAGGAAAATAAAAGAATGCATGAATAAAAATAAAATCACAACCTCAACCTCGTTGCTTACAATATGGACATTGATGAATCGCACAAAAAAGTATGAAAAATCTATTTAGCATAAAATATGTTTCTACATATCTTTTCTGTAGTTTAATCCGGCACTCGAAAATTGGTCCAAGTTCGCAACATAAATTGCGATTAAATCTAGATAGAGAAAACTCAACTTAATAATCGTTCTTGTATTTTCCACAGCCTACTGTAAAAAACAGTACAAACGCAATAAATAAAAGTGGCAACGCGAGTGTATAAAAAGAAGAAATGAAATAAAACCGTCGCCAAAAAATGTAGTGCAATACAATGATTAAAATATACAAATCAATGAAATGTTAGTGCAATACAAACAATGATTGATGGACGTTATAGTTTTTGAAAAAATATTATTTGAATGATTGTCAGTATTGTCAGAGAAAAATGATGCAAAACATATAAAAAATATCACGACAATAATTATCTTAGAAGCAACTTCACTTGAATATTGCAAATATAACTTGCAATCATAATGAAATCGCACATATACAAGTGGAAGCTTTAGATGCCAGTCGATGAGTGCTTGAATTTGATGTCCTTAAGTGTGATAAGGATAATTTGGACATAACGGAATCATGAGATCGTCCATGTTCGGAATGACGACTATTTTCTCAAATTCTTTCAATAACTTTGTTTCAATCCATTTAGTTACGTAGCCGATATTTAATGCTCTTTCTCCAACTGCGGGCTTTGCTGTCAAATTTATTTTTGGAACAGTTTTAAAACCATACCATAATCTGTCAGAAGGGGGTGGCGGAATATTTACAGACAAACAACCTTCGATGCTTGATACACTGACCATTAACCTTATTTCAGTATTTGACACTCCCTCCATTGCTCTCTTAACGTAGGACAGTTCAGTAGCCTGCAATAAGATAAAAGTCAGTTATTAGAGATTTTGTATTAAAAAAACCATTGGTGGCGGAATAGTTAATTTTTTGGTGTGCAAAATATATATTCTTAAAAAAACTTACGTGTTGAAAATATTTATTGGATGCCAATTTATCGACCATGCTAAGAAATTTCCTTCCAGAGGATTGAGTTGGCCTGCAAATGTTGTCAAGTTAATAATTTAATAAAGGTAAATCAAGTGTAAACATAAAAAGTAATAAAACGTACGTATTTTCACGAGACGAACTAGTTGCTAAGGGAAGACTGTCCTCATCTTCTGTTGAAGTTTCAGGACTATCTTCTACATCGCTATCAAACATAGGCGATCTAGATATCCGAGTTTTACTATCTGTTAACATGTCATTTGAATTTGAATTCGAATTTAAAGATACCGAGCCCGCTCTTTTTAATTTCATCAAGTTCAATTTCGTTTCTATAGTCATAGTTAAGCTGCCTTCGTAAGTAATATCTAAATCGAACCAAAGTCCACGTTCGTCTAGGGTTGGCCTCGTTGCACGGTGTATAACTGGAGCACCTTGTCCAATAACCAATTCAGATACAAGTAAACTTTCCATGAAATATGGGAGTTTGATATTGGAAAGTTTTCGTTGTATCTTGTCTTGGATTACACTTATAGTTTCTGGACATTTATGCAAGTCAAACAGAATTCGACCAAATAATGCATTTACCCACAGACCATCATGACTAATACCAGAGGGAACGTTTGATTCTACTGTAGGCGTCGATGGAATCTAAAATCAAGAAAAGAGTTCAATCATTATATAGGCTGCTCGCAGACATAACATTAAAATTTCTGCAGTTGCTGGAGTACGACTATTACCTCTGTATACCGAGCCATATAAGCTTGGTAAGATAAAATAGATGGCATTTCGGACGACGTAATGGACGGCGTTGGCGGCTTTGTTTCGCCGTTGCTTTGTGACGGTAAATTTCCGGAAAGAGTTAATTCTCTTGAAGAAGAAATCGAACTTCTTTTACTTCCGAATTCTGATGCAGCGACCAGTCGCCTGAACCTAAGAAAAAATTTCAGGTTCGTTATCTTATAAGATACGTGTATATTATGATATTAATAATTCAAATTGATAGCCTGTGAGCAGTACATACCAGTCTTCTTTTTGACGATCAGTTCTGGCGAAAACATAGATTTTTACTTTCATTTCTTCATCTTTGTCGATGTCTTGACAGTCTTCAAAAATGTCTTTCGAATCTTTGGACAGAGAAATATCATCATCAGTTTCATCTTCTTCCATAATAATTTTATCGTTTTCAGAATCCAATTCCTTAATTTCATCATCAGACGAATTTTCTAAAAGAGTATTTTCCCTTAGGGTGTCTTTTTCAAATATAATACAAATGGGATACTTTTTACTCCATCGCCTGCAAACATTATGTATACTTAGTTGATTTATTGGAAAATTTTAATAAACATTTGAATATAAGAATAAATAGCGTAATAAATGGAAGTGCTATTGCGCGAGATCGGAGCTGATTCATAAATGATTAATACGCTTATATTCACTTATGTAACTCCACTTAAAAAACGCAAACTAAATGAAATGATGGGAAGTGATTTATGTACGCGCTATCTTACAAGGAATAGTTTCATTATATAATCTTTTTAACGAACGTCTTCTTTGTAAATTCGGCGGTTTTGGACCACGCCTCATTTGGACGTTTTATGAATAATACAAAAATTTACAAAATAAATAAATTTAGAGCTAGGCCAGAGTATATAAACAGTTTTTGAATTTAAATCGAAAAAATCGTATAATTTGTGTGATTTTTTTAATGTTAATGATTATACAGCTATTATGATTATGTACATATGTTATAGCTATAAGCAATATAGATAGGGTTGCATTTGGACAAAAATTATACTAATAATAGGGTGTAAAACAAAAATGAATAAATGTAAAACTTAATATCCCAAAATATGTTAAGAAAGTATTAGGTTTTCAAATTAGAAAGACGAATTAAACCTTGGGATACGCTTCTAGATGACGAAATATAAAGAATAGTGCAGTTAATTTTGCACTATATTTTAAAGCTTTGGAAAATTAGTTATTTTTGTTTAAAGAATATTAAAAAGCTTTTATTTTAGAGAAAAACTATTTAGTTTAGAAATTATTTTACAGATAGTGTAAAGGCAGAAAGAAAATGCACGTAAACGTACACAAAAACTCAGAATTGGAGATAATGCCCTACGTAAGATCTGAAGTTTGGAACGTTGTAGTGCAACGAAATAAAAAATATTTGATTTTACTTCAAGTTTATAATAATTAATATTACTTTTGCATGTAAATTTATTGTTTTATAGTATCAAATAACTTTATAACAAAGATTTAGATAACATTTCCATTGCTTGATAACTTTAATTAATTGTAAAAAATTATTTCGTTGTACTCCAGCGATGCAAACTTTAGACCCATTGCGTAAGAAAGTAGTGAAGGCTTATATTACATATAGGTTTCGTAATAGAATACAAATTTCGTAATTTGAAAGATGTATCATAATTTATACGAATCTTTGTATTTTCCTCTTTGTGAGTCTTATATAGCTCTGCGTTGCTGCGATAGTGAGTATTTTAGTTGCAATGGGTCGACCCTTAGTACCTCGCGCAGTAATGGGTACTTACAGTTTTAGATAGGCGTGGGTATCGAAAAGGCGAACGTTCACTTCATATTTGCGGCAAAATATCGAATTTTGTTACTCCAAATTACGTTGTTTACTCATGACTTTTTTAACGAATGCATGTAATTAGAATGTTCGAATCGTCGACTGGTCATGAAGAATAAAGAAAATATGATGTTATAGTTGCATTCGAATCGTTATTGTCCGAAACATGAAAATTTTTTTGACTCTAAAGTAGATGGTTAATAAGGGCGCAAAACAGTAGTTAGTTAGTCTAAATACTTAATGTTTTTCACACTTGTGAACTTTCTACTTTAAAGACTTATGGTAAAGACTTATGGTTGCAAAAATTTTCATGTTTCGGACAATAACGATTCGAATGCAACTATTTCGATCATATTTTCTTTATTTACCATGACCAGTTGACGATTCGAACATAATTACATGCATTCGTTAAAAAAGTCATGAGTAAATAACGTGATCCGGAGTAACAAAATTCAATATTTTGCTGCAAATACGAAGTGAACGCGTTCGCCTTTTCGATACCCACCCCTAGATGAGTTACGAACCACCAGAGCTACAATGAAGTAAGTACGTGACAATTCCGAATTTCGAAAAACTTTGCCAGAGGTGCTAGTCAATCGCCGAGGGGTAAATAAACATTCCGAGTCGAAAGTCTTTTGACGATGATTATTTTAAGTAAACTTTGATAAATTTCATGTTAATTTATAATTAAATTATTATTAACTTTTAATCTAGTCAAAATGTCTTTCTTAATAAGTCATAACATGCCTTACCGATTCACCCGAACAGCTTTTGACAGAAAAGAGGCTTTGTCTACCGAGATAAAGAAATAATCAATAATCTTTAGGATACTTCGCGATTTTTTTTTCAAGTAAAAGTGACAAATGGTTGTAGATAGCTTTCTAAAAGGGCTAATACGTCTGACGGATATGCAGAAGAGAATAGACGGCTTTTATCTCGCTTATAAAGCCGCGTCATAGTTTTCTGAGTCATTTTAGCAACACGTGGCCTGGCATTATCTCATGGAACGAAATGACAAATTTTGGGCCCCCTGCCAGAAAAGGCACTATCTATATACATGAGTGCATCGGTATCTATATAGTGACAATTTTGTTGATTTTCTGTATTTGGGGTCAATGGGGTCGTAAATAGTTTGCGTTCGCACTTCTTATTATGTTGAGATATAAAATATTTGTTTGTCAACATTCTTGTAATTATAAATTATAACTTACAAATGTTTCTGTACTTCATCAAAATTTTCAATAATAATTTGTCAATTTTTTTTTTTTTTTTTTTTTTTAAGTGAAAGAGCAAGAAATATTTATTTTGAGAGATTGCATAATTTTATGAAAGAAGGTTTATGTCTTCATATTCTATTTCACAACCGATATTATGTTGCATTCTTAAAATTTGTCTCTAGATTACAATACAAATTTATGAAAGCTTTATGATTAATTTCTAATTTTAATCAGCTGATAGTAGATTCCTGCTCAGAGAACACTTTTACAGGCCCATACGTGTTAAGCAACTTATATCTACGCTCGAAATCGACGCGTTCAAGTACCTCCCGTAAATTACTTTGACGATTGCTTACGATGTTATCTGAATTTCAAAGAATTTTATTTTTCTATGATATAATTCTGATAACTACAGCAGCCTTATATTATCCATTTAAAAATATTAAATATTAAAAAATAATTATCTATAAAATCATTTGGTTTAAAGGATATAATATTCAATAATGACTAAATAACTCTAAAATATATATTTTATAATATGCTATATTTCGTCGTGAGGTATGAAAAAAAGCAATTTCTAAGATTCGCGCGAAGAAAAAGAAAAAAGCGCCCAACTTTGGCTTTTCTTCGCGTGAGAACTTATGTTGGCTTTTTTTCGTACTGCGCGACGATTTCCAATAGAAAAATACTACCAAATAAATTACGTCGAGGTGCACAAAATTATAATTATTATATTCTAATTTTACTTAAAAGTGTAATGGAGCACACCTTTTTAACGAATCTTATTCAAGTAAGTTAATTTTAAATAGTGCTTTAAAATTAAAATTATTAGAGTGACATTCATACCTCCGCCTAATAAGACCGGATGGAAGTAATTCAACTTTTGCACCAGCTAAACAATATGCTCTCTTCTTAATGAATTTTGGCTTATGCTTTGGTTCATCCGAGACAGCACGTTTAGGTATTCTGCTTCTAGTTTCCATGACATGAAGAACCTCTCCTTCTAACTTGAAAAATACAGGTTTTGTGCGTGCTAAATGATAATTATCGGGGTCATAATGGTATGGCAGTTCATTTAGCCACCCTTCAAATTTATCTAAAATAGCATGCTCTTCCACTGCTGGAATTTCTAAAACAGGAACTATAGACTTTATAGGCATAGTCAACAGTTTATTAACACTTCTACAAATCTTTTGTACCATGTAAGAAAAAAAAATGCCAGCCCATATACCCATCAAATATTTAGGCAATGGAACAAAGTAACAACAGCATAACACAGTCAATATTGTAAATAGTTCATAATATATTTTATTTTTTAACTGAATGAATACTCGATCTGATTCTGATAAAACTAAACTAGTAGGAATAAAAATTTCTGGTAAGAAATATCTGATTCCTTCTCGAAACTTGTTATTTTGATTATTCTCTTCTACAAAACACAAATCAGTTTCTTCACTTTGATACTCAAAACTCAATTCAGCTGCTTCTATACCATTTTCAACACTATCTTCCTCTGAATTGTTTGTTTTTAAACCAGTCTTAATAGATGAAAATCCAACAAATTTTGATGAATGACTTCTTTGTCTTAGCACAGGCGAATAAGATTCTTTTTCTTGTTTTTCCGAGTTTGTATCATCCGTAGGTGTAGCATCACCTAGATCCTCGTAATCACTAACACTAGAAGTATCTCTACTCCTACTGTGTTTTGACTTTTTCCTATCACTTTTTATTTCAGATATTGTTTCTTCAAATGCTTTAGTGACTTTTCCTTTAAAACTTGTTAACACTTTCCAAGGATCTGAAGGTGGTGTTCCTTCAGACAAGTTTTCATCCATACTGGTTGAACGTTTTTCGAAGGTTCCTTCACAGCCATCTCCACTGTCAGAAATGCTTATACGACATCTTCTAGGACTTGATCTGGGAGAAGCTTTTTCGGATTCAGGGGTCAGTCGTTTTTCATCATCTGTACTTGGATAAAGCTCCTCCAGCTCGTCGTCACTGGCATGATAGCGGATCACCGGAACAGACATTGTAATTGGCTTACCTATTTAAAATGATAGAAAATCAATCAGTTATAAATGTGATTAATCAAGACATACACAGACAAAAGTAGCTTTTATAAGTTAAAAATATTGTTTTTAATTAGTTTCTTTCATTTATTTACAATAATTACAGCAATTTTATTAACTATTTATTTTAATCCGAAAACTTAATTCTATGAAAGTGAACAAAAACAATTTCTGTCATGTAGTTAACATATATATTAAAAATATAATTTCAAAAGATTATTTTAATGTTAAAAATTTTGTTCATATCAATACAAGGATGAACATGCAAATTACACGAGGAAAATACGTGAATGAGTCACAATTTACTTTTGACATTTTTTTTAGACATTCGATAATGATTATTTTCCTGAGTCACTCGCTATTTACAAGTTAAGTACTTGTGCACTTAACGACGAATCGAGCATTTTGAAATCGCGCGAAAAAATCAGCAAGATCGATTAGCCGATTGTTTATTTATTTACCGCTCACGCACCTATGCACACAGAATTCAGGCACACGCTGTCACGCACGACTTACCTTTAATCATGCTTAAGGTGACTTTCGAGGGACTGTGTTTGGAACTCATTTTGATGTTTGTGTGTGGCGGTGCGTCTGTGGTGTGCGGGAGCCCCTCTCTCTTTCCCACGGCGTGACGACAAAGAGACGTCGGTCCGCGACGTTTGCTCGTGCTCACATCTCACGCGGAGCGGCTAAGCGCGCGGCACTACCGCACATTATCATCCTGGCGCGCGTTTTCGCCTTTTCCGTGGACATACTTCCCCTTCCGTGCGCGCGCGAGTCTAATCGCTCGATTACTGCCAATCCTCCGTGAGTTCGCGCACTTGGCCGTTGGCCAGGTGATAAGAACTCGGGTAGCAGCGCGGCCGATGCGAAGTGCGGACGAACCCGCCACTGTAATATGTATAGGTATACTGCTAATGAATGAGGCCCTCGCTACATAAGAGCGTTTGCACGCGGGCGCACGCGTATGCACGCGTAAGATAACTAGTAATTGTCGATGCAGCCAACGTGAAAATTTTAGTGCCTCCAAAGAAAGCAGATACCGAACAGTTTTTTTTGGAGGCACTAAATTTTTCACGTTGGCTGCATCGAAAATTACTAGATATTCCCTAGTTGCATACGCGTGCACCCGCGTGCAAACGCTCTTATGTAGCGGGGGCCTGAGCGCTTCGCTCCTATATAACATTGCGCGTATACTCGCGCAGGTATACGAGTGTGAGTATCGTGGTGTGGGTGTGTGTTGTGGGCTTCAGCTTCAGGGCTTCTGCATTCTGGTTCAGTGGTTCTGGTCTTCTGGGTGCACATGTACGCACGCGCAATGAGCCTCTCAGCTGAGAGTATAGGATTGGCTTCGAGAGCGCGCCATTACGCTAGAGTTTCGAAGTTTGAGTGTTTGAAAGAGCGCGACAGGCGGTAGCTTGTTTACTTGGTGCGTAATAGCGCAAATCTCCGCTGTAATTGATGGAATCGTACCGAATGCTGATATCATTTTCGAGAGTAACTGTTAGCGATATCAAAAATAGATGTTGACTTTAGAAAAAAGCAGCAAGTAAATAGTGATAAAATGAAACGGAAATTACAAAACAACTTGACACTAACACCTATAGTCATTATTATTCATGAAGCACCTCACCCGGTCAAAAATATTCATCAGAAAAAATACCTAAAATAACAGATAAAAATACAGCTGTTTTTCCCATGATTACAATTACGTTTAAATGGATTTTTCAACTATATTTTTACTTATTTTTTAGTTAATAAATACAGCTATTTTTTAACTGATTTTGGAGTTACTATAACCAACGGAGATTTTAATGAATTTTTATTTGTATATAAATATGAAATTTTAGCTATATATCCAACTATTATTAGATATTTTTTTAAATGTTTTTTATTTTTTATGTATAATTTTCCATAAATATAGCTTATTTTTAGGCACGACCGCTGCTCAGGAGAGCCTTATAATTTCACCAGAGCGAAAATTGTCTGACTTTAAAAACTAATAATTTGATACAAGAAAAGTCTTTTTCAGTAAAAAGGAGTGCGTTTTAAGCATTTTCTGTGATTTATGTATGTCTGTACGCCCGTATGTACGCAAGTTTCTCGATTATCTCAATGAATTTTCAACTGATTCCATTCGGGATTGCGGGAAAATACTCCTCTAATTATACCTAAGTACTGGTTCTTAATTGAGATACATCGATGAAAATTTAAAAAAATGCGAACACAAATAAACATTTCAAAAAATCGATTTTTAAGCTTAATGACTAGAAAAATTAATTTTAAGCTTATATCTACAGGTCTATCTGTTAAAATTAATTAAAATACACCTTTTTTCTGTTCGACACTTTTTTCTACGAGCAATATTTGCCAAGATAACTGCGAAAAACTGCAAAAAAGGTCAAAAATGGACGATTTTTGACTATAACTTGACAGGATTTGATTTTACACAAAAATGTTAAATACAAAAGTTGTAGATAATATTTAAAAAAAATTTTTTTTCCATTTAACATTTTCATCTAAAATCAACTCCTGACGAGTTAGACTTATAAAAACGATTTTAAACGCCAAAATATACATAAAATGGACGATTTTCGGCTATAACTTGACAGGATTTAATTTTACACAAAAATGTTAGATATAAAAGTTGTAGATTATAATAAAACAAAACTTTTTTAATCAATACCTGACGAGTTAGACCTATAAAAACGATTTTAAACACCTAAATATACATAAAATGGACGATTTTCGGCTATAACATGACAATGATTTGATTTAATACAAAAATGTTGAATACAAAAGTTGTAGATTATAATAAAACACAACTTTTTCTCATTTAACATTTTCAGGTACAATCGTTTTCTGACCTTTAAAAGATTTCCTGACCCGGAAACCTTTAAACGAGTTCGACCTTTAAAAACGATTTTCAATGTCTAAATACACATATGAAATAGTCTATTTTCGCTTATTGTTCAAAGATTTGCCTTTACACAAAAATGTTAAATATCAAAGCATATAGATAACGTTTAAACAAAACTTATTTCCGATTAACATTTTTATGTGCAATTATTTCTGAATCATTTAAACATATAAACACGATTGTTAATGCCTCAATACACCTCGTATAGTGAATTTTCGCTTATTATTTAACAGGATTCTATTTGGCACAAAAATATTCGATACAATAGCTATAAATAAGATCAAAGAAATCGATATAATCCAAAGATAATATAATTACAGAAACATAATAATAAGATACAAAATTACATTTGATTACAATATTTAAATATTAAATAATTATTTTGTTTTGAGTCCGTTTTCTATCATTATAAGAAACTAAACATCAGAGATAAACAATTAATACAAGAAATAGAAGTGTACAGATACCAATAAAAGAAAAGTAAAACAATAACTAACAAAAACCGTTACATAGGAGCTGTCAGAACTTATAATTCCTTGTCGAATGATCTAGAGAACTTAGAATGTACTAGGATTAAAATTAGAAAAATGTATAAAAATTGGGTTGGTAAAAATATATAATTATGTTATCTTACTGTTTTGATAACAAATTTGAGAAATTTAATATAAGAATACACAGCTTAACCTGTTAAGTATGTTCCCAGAACCTAAGTGATCGAACTAAAAGAATCAAAATTGTGTAATATTATATAAGTACATGTTAAAGTAATATCATATTTACAAAAAAAACTATTGTGTAATGTACGAGCTATAAATTTTACAATATGGTAAATTTCAATGCATAATGAATGCAATGTGCTAGCTGACTTTTTCAGTCTTATAGTGTGTAGAAGACTATTAAATAGGCAAGTCTCACTGGGTAGATGTTTGCGAAATACACAATGATGTATTTTAAAACAACAGAAACCCTGAAGCAAGTTCTTACACGCAGACTAAACTTATAAATTAATTAGGCAAGCTAATATTACCAGGGATATCCCCCAGTTTCTATCACCTATCCCCTCACAATCTAAAGCACTAACACTCGAAGATCACTTAGAGTTACAGAAGCAGCAGAATAGGGCTGAACGGTGTAGGCTGGCATTGCTCCGTGTATCGGTGTATGCCAGTCTGCTGAGAATCATCTAATAACGATCCACTATGTCAGTAATCACACCAGCTGGGAGGAAAGTACTGACAGGGGCCATCAATTGTGCCTCAATGTCAGGGATAACCTCCGCCAAGGGATCAACAAAGCACAGTAGATCAGTCCCTATTTTGGGGGCAAAGAGAGTTGAACACCTAAAAACCACATATGACTAATAAATAGATGACACAAAAAACATACCATACAAAAGAAAAGTCTGCAGCAATGGCTGTTGTTCACTCGCTGTTCTAGCTACCTACAACAACTAGAGGGGAAGGACTGGTAGAGATCTTTAACCATTATTTCACTGCTGGAAACAGCTCCAGCCTGTGAGTCGCTGAAGACACAAGCAGCAGATTAACTATACACATAGTCACTAGTATAAGAGCCAAACAAGGAAAGTTGAGCATCTAAAAACCACATATAATTAATAAATAGATGACCAAGACAACATTTCTACGCCAAAGAAACAGTCTGCAGCAGTGCCTGTCGTTTACACTATTCTCGCTGCCACAGATACCTACAACAAGAGAAAGTACCATCAGTTCACACATCAAGAAGATTAGGAACGAGAAAGGGCTTACTAAATCTGCTGTCGCCGTTGACACACTGCCTTCCCATCTCCGACGAAGCATCGTTAATCGGCGAACACGATGAAAGGGACGACATTCACCAGGGCGGCATACTACAGCAGCCACTGCCATCACTGGGGATGCCGGGAGCCAGACGATGCGATTGTTGACATTACATACCATGGATACACGTGCGCAACGGCACGCCACACTACTCAATATCTTACCTGGTGTGCGAACACAGCCTAGTCGAAGCACCCGTTACGACTGCTGCAGTAGTATTCTAGTATTCATGGCCGCAGGTTGTAGGGCTAAGTCAGATTGCCGTTACCGAATGCATCAGTATTGAGCTTTCTCCTTTTGTTTTGCTCCTTTTCGCGGTATTAGTGTATATATGCATATGTGCCGCGAGTATTTTTTTTTTGTAATTGAGATTGTGTAGGTACGAGGGTCATTTGACAAGTACCTAGCCTCACCGCCAGATGGTGCCACTATCGCACCAGAAATACACTACAGTACAGTATCTTCCTGTAAACGGTTACAGACGAAATTTCAGCCGGATCGGAGTTGTAGTTTATTTTTGAGAGCGTGTGAAAGCAAATGTGTCCGTTGATTTTTGAAAAAATGGAGAAAGAACAATATCGGTCGGTGATTCGATTCTTGTTTTTGGAAGGGAAATCGCGTAGTGAAATTAAAGAACGCTTGGATGCAGTGTATGGGGATGCTTCTCCTTCGATGGCGACCGTTAAATTTTGGTATAACGAGTTTCAACGTGGTCGTACGTCGGTTTTTGATGATCCACGCCCAGGTGCTCCGAAAACAGCCACTACGGAGGAGAACGTGACAAAAATACACGATATCGTTTTGTCAGACCGCTGATTAAAGGTGCACGAGATAGCTGCGATAGTAGGCATCTCAGAAGAACGCGTATGGCATATCCTACATGAGATTTTAGACATGAGGAAGCTGTCAGCAAGGTGGGTGCCGCGTTTGCTGACTGCAGACAACAAGCGCATCCGTGTGACCAGTTCAGAGCAGTGTTTGGGGCTGTTTAATCGCAATCCAAAAGAGTTTTTGCGTCGTTACGTGACTGTCGACGAAACATGGATTCACTACTACACTCCAGAGACCAAGGAGCAGTCAAAACAGTGGACCTTACCCGGTGAACCTGCTCCGAAAAAGGCGAAGACGGTCCCGTCGGCCGGAAAGGTGATGGCCACTGTTTTCTGGGATTCTCAAGAAGGGCAAAACGGTGACAGGACAGTACTACGCCGAACTATTGAGCCGATTTGACGCCGTGTTAGAAGAAAAACGGCCCCATTTGTCTAAAAAGAAAGTGCTTTTCCACCACGATAATGCACCGGCTCACACTTCTGCCCTCGCCACGGCTAAATTGGTCGAATTACGCTACGAACTGCTGCCCCATCCACCGTATTCTCCAGATTTGGCTCCGTGCGACTTTTTTTTGTTTCCGAACCTAAAAAATTCGCTCGCCGGGAAGAGATTCCACTCCAATAACGAAATAATCGCCGCCACGGAGGCCTATTTTGCAAACCAAGAGAAAACATTTTTTTCAACGGGGTTAAAAAAATTGGAACACCGCTGGACCAAGTGTATTCAACTAAAAGGAGACTACATTGAAAAATAAATTTTATTTTTTGTAAAATTTTGGTGTTTTCATTTGTAGGCTAGGTACTTATCAAATGACCCTCGTATATATGTAGTTTGGAACCCGAACACCCGTCAGTCCCTGAGCAGCTTAGTCTTCACCTCTCATTAAAATAGTATAAAATTGAACTATATTTTTTTATCAAATACAACAGTTATGAATAACAATAAAACAAAATTTTTTTTCATATAGCATTTTCATAAATAAAAATGAAAACGATTATTATAATTATGATACAAATTAAGAAAATAATGTTTTTAATTTGAAATATAACTGCAATCATGGTATTTATATTCAATATTCCTATATGTGCACTTTAAGGACGTTCTCTTGATCAGTGACACTCAGCCTAAAGTAAACGGGGAGCTATATATTTGCCATAGGCTCAAGATACAAAATAGTTGAGAACCTTTTACTGCTTTAACCCCGTTCCTTATGCGCAGAAATAAAAAAACTCGTCTTCCGCGCAGCCTGACTCACGCCGCGAACAATCTGGCAACGCTGCGCACTCGCTCTGCAGAACGCTTTTGTTTACTTCGTGAAAGCGTGCCAAGAAAGAGGTTATCCACGGCTAGAGCAGAGACAATGTTTGACAAGAAACGTTTAAAAAATGGTAAATTTATTAAAAATAAAGCCTTTCAGCGTAATTTGAAAGCTTGCACCTTATCTCTGGACGCGAGATTCAAGAAAAAAAAAGCAGATGAGGGCGAAACTTTAACTGAAAATCCGAATAAAAACGTTGTTGAAGAGAAACGCATTGTCGAACTGAAGGTGCTTGGAAGGAATTTGAGATGTTAGGATTGTAATAATGTTTTGTGTCTAGATGACACTATTCATGAAGAACGTATTGGCCTTCACTCAATTTTAACAGTTATGTATGAAAAATGTAAAGTACCAACTCTCGTTAATACAGGAACAATGAAAAATAAGATGTCACACATAAATGCATCGATTGTACTTGGTATGTACTTTTTAACTATGCGATTAAGTAATTCGAGCTATTTTCATTTTCTCTTATTGTTAGTTACTAAAATACTATATTAACATATGTAAAAATATCCATTAAATGTATTTTATACCACTCTAACCTCAAAATCACAACTTTGATATGATTTTTCGGCGCTCGTGGTATAAAATACCGTTCGAAACTAGTGCGTAAGTCGATTATTTAGCTGGTGTGACTTTTTCGCACCCCCAGCTAAATAATCGACTTCCCCACCCGTGTCGAAATGTACTATTTTAGGTGCTGTACATTCTGGAACAGGGAGCACTGCCTTGAATAAAATTTTAGCTTGTGCAGATATTCCTTCTATTTCCAATGACATGTATAAGAAGTATGAAAAAATAATCGGGGAAGCTATTGAAGACGAAGCAAAAAGTAGTTGCAAGCGAGCAGCTGAAGAAGAAAGGGATCTAGTATTTAAGAATATCAAGAAACTTTGCGATGAATTGTAAGATATAAGTCATTACAGTTATAAGTATATATAGATCACATTTATAATAAGCTCAGTTTTTACTGGTATTTTTTATTACTATACTAATAGTATATTACGATACGTGTGACTTAAGTGGCCCATTATTGCACGGCGTGAGGTTAGCGCCCGAGCGCAGCGAGAGCGCTAAACGCCGTGTAATAATGAGCCATTTAAATCACGAGTATCGTATACTATTTTATAGCTCGTGTGACATAAATCCGCCATATTCTTATTTTATTTATTTGTGCATATTTATAATGATAGTTGAAAGTGGGGTGGGAGAAGTGTGGGGCGGAGGGGGGGGCGTAGCCCCCCCGCCCTGAAAAAAATTAATAAAAAGTTAAATAGAATACCTCATATAGAATATGGTTATTATTGAATCTAGAATATTGAATATATACATAAAAAATCATAAAACTAGATTCTTGGGAATTTGATTTGTATCTTTAACAATAAGTTGAAGTTTATGAAAGTGAAAGATTTGTATACGTTATATCATTAAAGAGAAAGACTTTTAAAACTAAAATCCATACAGTTTAATATTGAGTATTTAAAAAGCGCGCGGTCTGCTATTCCATAGCAGATGAAACTAACCTATAATATAGAGAAGCCTTATTATCATCATTTTTATTTATTCTTTGTGGTTTGTCAACTATTAACGAAGTTTTACTTCTTTTCCTGTTCATTCTTATATGTAAAATCATATTTTTGAATAGTTTTGGTAGATAATTGGCGTTAATTACGTACCTGTGATTTAAGTAAATTCATTATTTCACAGTGTAATAACGGGCTACTTAAGTCACAACTAGCCGTGACTTAAGTGCGGATTTAGGTCACACAGTGCTATAAAATACATTTAAGAATCCTTTTTAGAGTTCTTTTATGCTCAAATTTGGGTCTTAATTTTTACAGTCAACGTGTTTATATATGTATATAATATTAGAAAACTTTGGTATTAGTTTTGAACAAAAGTAATGTATAACAAATTATTAAAGTGTTTTAAAAATCTTGAGATGCTCAATATAAGTATTGATGAAAGCCATATCATTTCAGAACAAAGTGTTTGTAAATAGCTAATGAACTTGATTGTGTGTACTTAAAACATATTTTTTATTGTACGTAGTATCGTAGTATCACAATTTAACAAAAAATATTGCATTTTGAACGTTTACCTTGTATTAGAAAAATAAAACTACCGTGTAAATTGCAAATGAGATTTGTTCTCTTTTTCAATGATATATATATATATATAAAAATTGTTGATGTTTTATGTACCTATTTGTATATATTTTGCCACATTAACTGTATATTTGAAAATGTGATTTTTTTGTATCTGTTAAATTATTTTATACGCGTTTATTATAAATGTGATCAGATATTTATAATAATTTACAATAATAACTAATCGATTTGAGTTCGTTTAAGGGTTTTAGGTTTTCGTCATTTGTTATGGTTAATAGAAAAAGAGGGAGCGGCGTGGCTGTACTTCCACTTCCTCTTTGCATCTGTGCTACGCTTTCTGCTTTTAGTTAGCGATAGGCGATATGTATCGATATTTGAAATATCGATAGTTTTTTCGATAAATTATTGATATTTAAATCGATTTTTCAAAACTTGATATATCATCATATCGATATCAATTTATCTGATATCGGTTCACGATATCAGTAAAAAAATTTAATTTGTCGAATTGCCTAGATATTAAAATGTCGGGCGCGCTAAATTGACAAATCATGAATAATAAATAAAGGAAGTAATAATAATATCAAAATATAATATTATATTATTTTATATGTATATACATCTATAATCATTTTACAATAACATGCATGAAGTCATAAACAAATTTAAAAACATTTCAAGCTAAAGTATAATCTAGATTTAGATTTAAAATTTAATATTTATTTTATAATAACTTTGGTTTTCATTAATTTTCTAGTTTCTTGATTTCTTGTTTCTTCCTGAAATGAAAAATTTGTTTTATTTTACAAAAATAAGTAATTTTATATATATATATATATATATATATATATATATATATATATATATATATATATATATATATATATATATATATATATATATATATATATATATATATATATATATATATATATATATATATATATATATATATATATATATATATATATATATATATATATATATATATATATATATATATATATATATATATATATATATATATATATATATATATATATATATATATATATATATATATATATATATATATATATATATATATATATATATATATATATATATATATATATATATATTATTTTGCATACATACGCATTCATGTTTTTCAATTTATCAATCATTGCATTCATACTATAGTGTTGATTGAATACATTTATGTTGGTCAATATTTGACTTGAAATTTCCCAAGAAAATCTCAAGTCGGAGATATTCCTTGATTGACAAACTCTTACTTCCTTAATGAAGTTATTTATCGCTGTATTCATCACATTAAATAAACAATTGTTTCTTGGTACCATACAGAAATACGCCAGCAAATGACCCTTATTTTCTAATAATTCAAATTTATTGGCAACTTGAACGTCGAGGTACAAGGACTGCAACGGTATATTGTCTCTGATCGTATATCCCAGTATGATGCACAGAGGAAGTATATATTTATTCAAATGTTTCATTTATATACGCTGTATGACCAGATCTATGATGGTGTTTACGTCGTCGATATTCTCCAATTGGTACAGATCCGATAAAGTTCCATTGCTGGATATCCATACCAATAGATCTACGTCTTTTCCATTCAGATTACTTCTTACGACAGAAAAAAAATGTCGCATAATTGTTTTTGTTCGTGATAATATCTTTAAGTATAAGACTTGATATACTTGTTTTTGTTCGTGATAATATCTTTAAGTATAAGTCTTGATATACACAATTCTTTTTTGACATCTGTGACACACGGTAAATTGGATATTTTAGCATGTAAAACATTTTATTTTCTCCATGCAAACTAGCGATATCCCCATTCTCTCTCGGCCTTAAATATGTTATGAAGTCACTCATATTTTTTGATTTTTTCTAATTTTGACATAAGATAATTTTTCTTAAGACAAGAAGTCACACAACACGATCCAAATAACGTAAAAAAAGTATGCTTGACACTGAAGACTCGAGAAAACTGTTAAAACTTTTTAGTGTATATCGGCTAACGGATGCATGCAATCGAACAAGAAATGTCAAGAATAGCAGTAGAAAATGTTACTACAAAATTAGCGCGAAAACCTACACGCTGCTGCTGTTCGCTCCGTAGTTCAACGTCGACGGCGTCAACCAATCAGCGTTGAGGTTTTAAAAAAGACCAGCAATAGGCATCGCGATTTTACAATCGCGCTCGGTGACCGAGCGCCGCGAGGGGCGCAGGCGCAGCGCGCCCGAACACTGGACGTCAGTAACTAGACCCCAGCATTACCAGAATTCTAGAATACCAGCAACAACAAATCGAAGCTCGAAGCCATCGTTAGAACTTTAGCAGCACTGCAAATTGAAATTATTGCAAAACAATATCAAAGCATTTGGAGCGAGCGTAAACGTTGTACGTGAGACGTGAGTCTGAGTGTCTAAGCGAGAGCGTCGTGAGAACAGGAGTCCACATGACCGCATTGAAATTCGGAGGACCGGAGTTCCGGAGTAACGGAGTCAGGAGATTAAGGTTAGTTTTTTAGCATTCCGTTCAAAACAATTATCTATTACAATACTTTGTTTCATAATTAATAGGAAACACGTATTTTCAATTATTTTCAGTAATTTCTGTATGTATGAATGTGACTGTATCCTCGTGTTACACCTATATTCGCCATCCTATCTCCTATAATTACATACTTACCGTCTGAGCGAGAGCGCCGAGAGAACGGGACGAGTCCGCACGACTGCATCGAAATTCGGAGAAAAGGAGTGTCGGAATCCGGAGATTAAGGTAGATTTTTTAGCATTCTGATCAACTATTATTTATTACAATACTTTCATAACTAATCGAAAACATATTTTCAATTATTTTCAGTAATTTCTGTATGTATGACAGTGTGACTGCGTTCTCGTGCTACACCTATATTCGCCATCCTATCTCCTAATTACCTAGTCCAAAGAGTACACATGGGTTAAAATTACATCATTCTCATTATTCTTATTTGACAATATAAAAATGTAAAATAATTTTTATAATATTTTACTACAATTATTCACTATAGCCTAATATAGGACATATCAGTTTTACAATTTTATATTCTTAAAGAATTTAAAAAAAATCAGCTTATTTGCATAATAACATATCGACGACTGAGAGGAATAAGAACGTATCTCGGCGCGCGAGTGAAGAACGACGTATCTCGGCGCGCGGGTGAAGAATGACGTATCTCGGCGCGCGGATGAAGAACGACGTATCTCGGCGCGTGGATGAAGAACGACGTATGTCACCGCGAGGATGAAGAACGACGTATCTCGGCGCTCTTATGGCCAGTACACGGCCAGTATACGGCGAAATACGTCGTTCTTGATTTTTGCGCCGAAATACGTCGTTCTTCATCCTCGAGGCGAGATGTCGTTCTTCTCGTCACGGCGAGATACATCGTTCTTCATCCGCGCGCCGAGATACGTCGTTCTTCATCCGCGCGCCGAGATACGTCGTTCTTCATCCGCGCGCCGAGATACGTCGTTCTTCACCCGCGCGCCGAGATACGTCGTTCTTCATCTGCGCGCTGAGATACGTTCTTCTTCCTCTCAGCCGTCTATATACCTTTTTTAAATAAAATTTTTATTTGTTGTTACACTGCGGTGACACCCCGAAGTAAAAGCGACGTGTGGAATTACATGAAAAAAGTCATGATGGGATGATTATGTGCAAGCTGTACAACACAGATGTAAAGTCATCAGGGAATACAACCAACTTACGTTTCCATATTTCAACGCACCATCCAAATATTAACCTAGCAAAGAAAACTTCAGCAACTTTGGATCTAAAACGAAAAATAGAAGATACACAAGATATGGTAAATATCTGGTTTCTAGTATACTCTTTAATACAATTTTGAAAACAAATTGCAAATCCATGTTTATACAGAAATTATACTTGTAGATTTTAGAAGAAAGTCACAGCAGTCTTGAATCTAAAGTTGGTTCTGCAGAAATTTTAGCAGCTCAAGAAAAATCAACTCCAAAAAAGTTAAAATTGGATTTTAAGCTTGTAAATACACCAAATGAAAATATAGCATCAGAGTTGTAAGAAGAGGGAGAAGCCTCCTTATCTTTAACGCCAAAGAGCTCAAAGAGTTTCAAATTTAAGCAATTAAAAGTCGATTCGGTGTTTGCTGCTCAAAAATCTTACCAGGATGGTGGAGTAAAAGCGAGTGAAGCCACGAATAAATTGCTATACATGATAGCTAAGGATAAATTGTCCTACTCAATTGTATAAAAAGAAGGATTTCTAATCTTTGTAAAATATATTGCTCCACTATATAAAATTCCAAGTACAATAACTATCACCAATTTAATGGAAAATAAGTATGAAGTGTTACCAAATATTGTTAAAAATGAATTGGAAACCATTTCTAACTTGTCTTTAACAACGGACATATGGACTGATACCTTAAATAATAAGAGTTATCTAGGATTTACTTGCCACCACATATTTAATTACGAGCACAAATCTGTAAACTTGGGAGTAATGGAATTGGCAGATAACCACACAGCTGAGAATTTAAAACAGTGGATATTACGTGCTATTGAAGAGTGGAAAATTAGAAAAGAAATCATCGTGGTGATTGTTTCAGACAATGCCGCTAACATTATCAAAGCAATCATCGATGGATTCGGTACTGATAAACATCTACCATGTTTAGCTCACACTTTAAATTTAGTGCCAACGAAAATTTTAGAACAAGATGTAATGGTAAGCCCTATCATAATTAAGGTGAAGACGATTGTTAGATTTTTTAAACAATCTGTCAATGCTGCTGATCAACTGCGGAAAGTTAGCGACTTAAAATTAACGCAAAGTGTGGACACACGCTGGAATTTAGCATATGACATGCTTGAACGATTTACCTGTCTCTCCGATAAAATTGCTCCCATTTTACTGCAGATCCCCAAGTCTCCAGAAATGTTGACAGCAGGGGCTTTATTGAGGTAAAGGATGACGGTCACAAAACCGCCGAAGTAACCATTTTCCTTCCAATAATTTCAACTTTATTCATCGTCTTTTCAAATATTGTTTATCTTCTTAAAGGCTCCGTGCGTTATAGCACGAAAAAAATCTGAATGATTCGAAGGGAAATAATTACTTGTATGGTTCTGTGGCTGTCAACGCGTACCTCGATAAAGCCCCAACAGAGCTACACATTGTAAAGGAGTTCGTACAGCTTCTGAAACCTTTCAAAACTGCAACTACCATCTAATGATGGTAGTGGCGAATCTTATATGACTGGGAGTAAGACTATGCCTATTATTAAAATCTTAAAACATCAGTTAGAAACATGCGAAATCGTTACAAGTATAGGAGAGCAGCTACGGAAATCTTTATTAGATCAGTTTGCACATCGATTTCAAAAAATAGAAAAAATGCTGCTTCTAGCAGTAGCAACGATATTGGACCCCAGATTTAAAAAGCTATATTTCACAGATAGAATGGCATGTGCTGATGCTATTAATCAAATTATCAGGGAGATGCATGAGAGGTGTAGGAAAACCTCAATGGCAACGCCGACGACGACGAGTAATATCAATAAAATTCAAGATGATTTAAACAGTAATACAAAAGAAGATTTTTGGTCACACCACAGACAACTACTAAGCAAATTCGAACATCAGTTAAATCATTCGCAAAACAAAAATAAAACTGAAATGCCAGAGGAGCTACGTTACTATTTGAGCCAGCCACCTATCCAGCAGAATCAAGATCCTCTCCAATTTTGGAAGCACCATTCAAGCTCGACTCTTGCTAATATAACATTGCGTTATTTAACTGTTATTGCAACTTCAGTTCCGGCTGAAAGATTATTTTCATTAGCTGGCTTAATTCTAAGCGATAACCGAAATCGACTGACATCAGCCCACTTCCAGCAATTGCTATTTTTAGGTTCTTTGCAATTAAAAGATTGGCATATGTAATGTAATAACGTTAAAATAAGTTTAAATATTTATCAATAAAATTTCTAATTAATGTAATTTGTAAAAAATTTATTCTTTTTATTAAAATTTTAATTTTTCGGATATAGATATTAGCGATATCGATATTATTTTCCCGATAGTTTCAAGTATCGATATTTGAAACAATGATAATATCGATATACAATTATCGATATTTTTCTTGAATATCGCCTATCGCTACTTTTAGTCCTAATTCAGTTAATTCTTTCTTAATTTCATCCGTTTCTGTGTACAAGGGGAGGCCTCTTACCACAATTTTCGCAGGGGCGGGGGTGGAATCAGCAGGTCGTCTCAGGGAGTATTGAAAGTTTGCTTCTTCAAGACCCTTGAGTAACAACCGATAGCCGTTAAGTGTACTAACCCCAACTGACATGTGGGTGCTGTCAATATTTTGGACCATCGGTGGAAACTTAAGTTTCTTAAGAACAACTTTAAGCATCTTGTAGGGGAAATTTAATTCGTCCACTTTAACTGGCTTGATGTTTTGTTTTTTAGTCTTAGGGTCTGTCACGTTGTTTGTCTGTGTGTCATTTGTGTTTAGGCAACCGGTTGGTACCGTTTTTTCTGTATTAACGTTAGCGAGTGTGTCGAAGTAATTTTTCGTCTTGTTTGATAGGGTCACGTTAGAGGGTTGCGTGTTAACCTTACTAGTACTAGTTGTGCTGCTGCTGATCCTTGTTGAGGGACCTGGCCTTTGTCGAGGTCCTGGCCTTCTTCCTCTTGGTCGATGACACGACGCTGTAGCCTTCGTCATTGCTGTAATCTGGGTTTTCTCGCTTAGAATGGTGTACCGTTGAGCCATCTGAGGGCTCCCGATAGGTCCATCTTATCCGATGTGTGAGACCTGGTGACCTTGGCGGTCACCTCTCCTAGATCCGCTCTCTGATGGTTGCTGTTGTTGTCGGAATTGTGGTTTGGAAGAAAGTGGTGAATACTATTCGGCCGTGTGATTGCCCTGAGAAGGGCAGATGATCAAATCAATTCTCTGCTGCTGGTGCACTATCACTATAATCACTCTTACAAAAGGAAAACTATCGCGATACTACGATACTCACTGCGATCTCGACTGGACGACTGTTGGAGACTGCAGAATCCGATTGAGTGCGTGCCGCAGGCCCCTACTTGTATACGCGGGGTGATGTTTTTCATGGAAGGTAGCGCGCTGGCGCTCACCATCTAGCGGGTACTTAGGATACTACAATCCCGAACAGTTTCTTTGTCCCTTTCTTATACTTTGAAGGTTAAAGATTTCGGCAAAATTATTCATACAACAAAAATGACGAACTAACATTACCACAGTAGTATAAATTTTTAGTTAAAGTTACTGAAGCAATAATTAAAGTTGTTTAATACTATTAATAAGCTGCCTCGAAAAAATTGGTCAAGCCTCGGACCTTTAACAACAAACTTTTCCTACACAGAGAAAAGAAAATCTTTACTATCAACGAAAGGGCGTTTAGATATGAACAAAGGAATGTTCATATATAGTTAGACAAATTCGTTAACAGTTAAGGTGATGTCGGAGCCACGCTGATTGGTTGAAATTTTCTTAACCTCAAAAACAGAATCTCATAAATAAAAAAAAGTATACCATTGTAAAGCACAAAAATGCGGTGATCGCGTGTTCTTTTTATAATAAGGAATGTTTATAAACGTTATTCAGCATTTAATAATTTTTAGTTGAGACAAACAATGGGAAATACGACGTGAGGTGAGGATGCCGTTTCACATAGAAAATTGTAAGATAACCGTCACTTTTACGTAATTCCACGCTTCAATTTTAAGAATATTGGATTACATAAATTATTAAACATTTTGATTATTGAAAATGCTGTGATCCCGCATTCTTTACATGATAAGAAATCGTTAGCAATTTAATTTTCAATATCACGAAGTAAATTTCACGTGAACAATGGGAAATACGGCTCGAGATGGGGGTCACTATCGGTAAAGTTCGCTCCTACATCCCCTTAAGTCACGAATCGTTTGAGTAAGCAAATCAAACTTAATTGTCAACGAATTTGTCTAACTATAAATGAACATTCCATTTGTCATATCCAAATGTCCGTTCGTTAACAGTAAAGATTTCCTTTTGTACGTCCCTCAGTCGCGTCGCTTAGATCCATATATAATATTATATATGAGAAACTGTATAGTGAAAAAGGGAATAAATTAAGTCGCGTGAAAAATATGCCATCGAACGCGTGGACTTTATATCGTTATGTCAGCTCGAGTACACATATCACGTGCATCTTATCGTAATGCTGAGTCGTTATGGAGCTCGAATGCGAGAGAGAGAGAGAGAGAGAGAGAGAGAGAGAGAGAGAGAGAGAGAGAGAGAGAGAGAGAGAGAGAGAGAGAGAGAGAGAGAGAGAGAGAGAGAGAGAGAGAGAGAGAGAGAGAGAGAGAGCCCCTGAAATAATACACCAGGTATATACAATGCACGCCAACTCGTCCACATCGACGCTTGCGATGCTCTCTCGCTAGGCAACCTGTTCATTTAGCACTGCTTTGACTCGGAAGTCAAGCAAGAATCTCCTTAAACTAGTAATAAGTATAATAACAATAACAATAATAATAATAACGGCTAACTTCTGTTATTAAATCTATTTTGAAATATTAAGTATGCATTTCGGGTAAGGAATAAAAAAGGATAGAAAAAAATACTTCGTGAAAAAGTATACTTATTCAAGTATATTAAGCTTTATTTCTTAAATATACGTGTAAAAATGACAAAATATTACCACTACGATTAGCAGACCGAGTAATAAAACGTACAAAAATCTTTTCTCTGTTTTACATTCGGCAATATTATTCTAAATTTTTGTATAAAAAGATGTTTTCTTTTCAAAAAGTCTTTTAACTGTCGATTATTGAATCCTTCTCAATCTTCAAAGGTAACACAATAAGGAAATATTTGTACTTTAATCATATTTTTAAATGATGTGTTGAAGATCAATAATCTTCAGTTTTGAAAGTACAGTGGTACTGACAGATTAATTCCATTACTTGGATTCTTCTTCCCCTTCCACCTGTAAGCAAAAATAAGTTTTGATAATTTAATGAAAATGAAAACTTTAGATCACTAAAGCATTGATAACCAATGTTAATTTTTATTATAATAACTATGTAGAAATTCAAGTTTATTAAGTTTTTTAATAATTTCTACCAGATGTCTTTTACAGAGAACAGAATAAATTTTTTTTTTTATATACTTATAATATATTTCAAGCACTTAATGAGAAAATCTATAAAAAATCAACAAGGCAGGTCGGATACGCCTATAGTACTCTACAGCTTTTAATAAACTTCTAATTAGGAGAGGCTACGAACAGATTCAGCTCAAACTTTGGGATATGTTTTTAGATACCAAAATATGAAAAAAATAGCAAAAAATTAGTGAAGCTCAAAGTAGATGAGTTTTTTTAATGTTTTTCTGAAAATTACACTAAAAAGGTTGATAACTTAGCTTTCTCTTTTGGTATCTAGAAGCATATCCCAAAGTTTGACCTAATCCGTGATCCGGAGTTCGTAGCCTCACCTAGTAAGTTATCTTATACGAAAAAGAATTGAGAAAATAAAAAAATTCTTGATAGCCAATATTACTTTGAAAACTTCTAAATATAAGTACTCTTGAATGATAACTTTAAGTTTTTATTTAACCAATAAAATTTGTGATTGAAAGAATTAAAATACAGCTAATTAATTTATTTTACATAATAGGCATTATCATCGTCTAATATTAATTTATTTTACTTATTTCTTACTTGATGTTGAATATTGCTGAATAATATTCCAAAATTGTTTTCTAAACTTAAATTGATTACAAGAGTAACAATTACTACGTGTTACAGTTACATTTTACTATAATTATCGTTTCAAATTCCATATAACATCGTATAATTAATTAAAATCTACAAAAACCATAATTGCGATGTTATGAAATGGTACAGCAGTAAGATGTATCTATATTTTTGTCGGTGGAATTTTATCATAAAATGAAAAATGAATATTATATTACCAGCCAGAGATATCTTTTTAGAATGAATTACTTGTTAGTACTCGTATAATTGAAATCCTACGCCGTTTTGTATGTCAAATAAGTACTAAAATACCATTAATCTACCCTCCACCACATTTCTTCGTGCATGTAATATTGTATTGAGCATTCACAATACAGATAGTTACGACTATCTTGACAATTTTACATCTTCAATATATGCTTCTACCTATCGATACTGTACAACATACAGCCTATGAATCTTTACCCTCTCAATCTACGCTCAATTCATTTTACTTATTTGACCTTGGCTCTATACTCGTACCTTCTTGCTGCGGTTGTAGAAGCCCTTCGTAATGGTAAGTACGACCGGATAGTCCTTCTGTGGGCAGTCCTTGTCGTGGCCGTTATTCGCCTCGAGCAAGTCCAGTCGGGCCTTGAGCTGGCACTCGTAGCCCTTGATCATCACCTTCATGTAGTTCATGAAGATGATCATACCGATGACGAGGATGCAGAGCCTGGCGTACATCTCGCGGCAGAGCTCCTCGTACCTGGGTATGCCGTAGCCGAGGCAGTAGATCTTATACGCGTGGAAGCTGGACAGTATCTGGCTCGTGAGGTGGCAGTGGACAAACCAGAACACGAGCTTGGGCAGGTAGACTATCTTCTCCACGAGGATGCACTGGGGCAGCAGCGCCACGGCGTCGAGCAGCAGGCTTAGGGTCATGACCGTGTCGCCGTACGGTGTATGCACCTTCATATTTACGCTCAGATAGAAGCAGACGACGATCAACAATACCACTCTGTGCGTCAGAGAAAAAGATATATGTATATTACAGGTGCTGCACTTGATTAAATACCAGTGAAATATTCATTCGTGAGCAGGGTTTACAATTCTGTGGGTCAGAATAAGCGTGAATGGCGTAAGTCACAATTGCAACAACAAAAATTGAGATTGGGATTTATTTGGATTCCTCGCAACTGAAACTATTACTGATGCCCTAAAACAGGGTGTTTTTTGTCACTTATTTGCACAAATGAACAACTTTTCATATATTCATTTTTATAAAGTATGCCATTCTCATTCTGAACCACACAATTGTAGCCGATTGAAACGGAGCCGGCCAATTTTCGAATAAATATTATATATAACTTTTGATTGTTTTATAATTATTTACATGCGTTGTTCATGTGGGTCACATTTCTTTGATTGGTGTAGATAGACTGCTATAAAGGCAGCGACATCGACAAACAATTGTGTTATTTTTGGAACAAACAACAATACCATTACTTTGGTTTCCTCGACGTGCGTAAATCTCAGAAATGAAGCAAACGCAAGAAGAAATTGTGCATTGTAGCTAAATCCTGTAAATACAATAATAATTATCACTTTTAGTTCATTGTTCTCGAGGGAATGACAAAAAAACAGAAAAAATTACCACACTGCGGAATAATAATAGCAAAATTTTGAATGATATTGTGCATATATCTAAACGAAACTAATACGAATAATACTGTTATACGATGTATATACCTTCGCATTTCCTTTCAGTTAGAGTCTTGCAGAGCACATAAAGTCCACCGAGCAGATGCGCGAAGAACGACGCCTCGTAAAATATATCCGGCTCGTCGATCGGCTTGACTACATGCTGTCTCTCGTTATTCGCGGCATTGGTCAGATTCGTGGCGTTTACCCCGGTTATCGCATCGGTGATAGTCGCCAATGTGCTGCTGATAATATTCAGATCTTCCATTTTTCCCTTTCTCGGATATAGTCTCGTCGATGTTAGGGTCGATCGACGACGAGTGTGAGCTGTGACGATGAATGGAGAGGCCCGAACGATCGCACGCGCACTGCTAGGTGCGCAGGATGCATTGGCGAGGAAAGCTGGAAAAACTATAGTGGAAATGCGCCAAGTAGGAGGGGGAGCGGCAGGGGCTGCACATGCTAGGTCTGCTGAAAATTCGGGCCGTGCATGCGCCCCGCGAAGGGACTATACGATGCGGGAAAGTCGGGAAATGTAAGGGTGCGACGCACGTTCGAAGGTTCCACGGCGACGACCTTCGACGTGATGGCTCGGTCAGGATGAGTTAGGATCATTTACAGGATGATGAAATGGCGATGTTATACTGATAGAACTGACTTTTAAACGAAAAATCGGTTGGCATTTAAGTACCAGAATTAATGGTCGGCCATAAATGTCGGCGTCGTTATGTAATATTACAGTATAGTTACGTTAATTGAAACTTCTTCGACATTAAAATTGTTTGTTAGTTTGTATATAATAATAGCAAGATATGGGGAATTCTCAGGAACTTTTACTTTTATGTTACTCTTTTTTTTAAGCAATTTATTGCTGCTATTAGCGGTGCGTGAGAAGCACATGAACCAGACAGGGTGTAAAAGCTTCAATTTTTACGTAGAAAACCAGTCCTGTAAACCATATTAGTGTGCCACGCTTGCCCAATTCGGAGCATATAAAAAACTGTCGAAAAAGGTCTACTTTTGAAAAGTTGAACGAATTTTCAATCAACTCTATATAATAAAAAAATATGCATCTTTTTTAAACGTTAATTCTTTGAACACAGATTTTCCGATACTACATGAAAAGAAACATTATTATCTCTAACCATTCTACATCAATTAAATCAACTAGTTTAGGAAAAAACTGAAATTATTATGTAAAAAGAAAAATACGTAAAATGACATGCCTTTTTTATTCTTTTTACCGAAACGTTTTAAGTAAAACCAACCTTATTCCTTTTTTTTTTTAACTTAAATCAACTGTCGGAACAATAGAATTAGTTATTTATTTTTCTACGTGAGTATATACCCAACTTTGTATTTAATTAAAAACAAATTTTTTACCGTAACAGCTTAATTGAAAACAATTCTCGACAGTTCAAATTATCGTAAAAAATGGCATGCATTGATGTTTATCAATGACGGAAGGTTTCAACAAAGAAGCAGACGAATACACATCATATAATTTAATCTTTATTTTTATTATTTGTGAACTCTATATAAAAAATATCGCACAGTAATCGTACTATTATTTCCAGCGACTTTGGTGTAACATGTAGCACTATTATTACAATTTTACATTAAACAATTCACAGCAGATTCTTCGTAGCTTTGCGGGTAATTTTTATCATCGTGTCATACTAAAAATTCACAATGTTGGTCTTTTTCAGTCTTCAAAGGCTACAAGAAGATGTGTCATAATTTCTCATTTCATTCATTGTTCGAGTACTTTCTTAACGAACGATATATTCATTATATTTTTGATAACACACATTACTATTGATCTGATTTACACATGGCCAGCTCGCTTCCCAGTTATCGATCTAATATCCTTTTCACTCATCTCCACTCTGAGAGTGGGGTAGGCAAAATAATGTCATCTGGCAAACCCCATCACCAGCTTCACCTGAAACGAAAAATATCAATCGATTGACCACCATGGGACCCATTTTCAGCTGATTTGTTCATTATCAAGGCGACTTCTATTAAACTGACGATATCTGTTTACAAAATAGAACGGCCATAGCTAACCTGCTTAGGCTTCCCCATCTGCTTCTCAATCGATATCTCATGATCGAAGGCGGCAAACGAGCCCAGCAGCATGCCGTCGCCGTTGAGCTCGCTGCGACGGCCGAACTCGAAGAAGCGCCTGTCACCCGTGGCGAGGGTGCGGTTGCTCATGCTTACGTGAAGTATGAGGACAAAGTACAGAGACATCAAGCACTTGCTCAACATCCAGTGCTTGACGAAGAAGCCGGACATCGGGAACACAGTACGCTTCTTCCGGTTCATCCAGAACTGGGGAATCAGCGCCGCTGACTCCAGGAACATACTCAGCTGGACCAAGCACTTGCCCAGACGATCGTGGACGAGCATCAGGGTCACGGCGATGCAGCCGAACACTAATAGCAAGATGCTGAAAATGGGAATTGATGAAAGTTATTATAACGTATATGTGCAAATCCGTGGACTACAGACAACAACTAGGGTACAAAAACGGAAAAAATTCTTTTTGAGGGCACACCTATCACATAAGGTTTTTTCGGTTCTTTGGTGGCCCCCCAACATGAAAATACTCGTGAACACTCATTATCCGTTGCCAAACTTTTTTGCCGACGAAATCAATTTTTCTTATGGAAATTTAACATATGGGAAAAATGGACGAAAAGTAGTCATTGATGATTAACCAATAGCAAACTATTGAAGAGGTCAAACCAAATTCCACAAAAAAAGCGATTAAAGTTGAAGAATAGAGCTTTAATTTGAGATGAGAATCGTTAAAATCGGTCGATTCTGTGCAAAGCTACGTGAAGTTGAAAATGGCGAAAAATGACAAAAATTTGAAGAATTACGTGGGTTTGAAAAAAATCGCTCATTTTCGTCATTATTCGCCATTTTCAAATTCATCTAGCTTTGCACAGAATCGACCGATTTTAACAATTCTCATCTCAAATTAAAGCTCTATTCTTCAACTTTAATCGCTTTTTTGTGGAATTTGATTTGGCCTTTTCAATAGTTTGCTATTGGTTAATCATCAATGACTACTTTTCGTCCATTTTTCCCATGTTAAATTTCCATAAGAAAAATTGATTTCGTCGGCAAAAAAGTTTGGCAACGGATAATGAGTGTTCACGAGTATTTTCCTGTTGGGAGACCCCCAAAGAACCGAAAAAACCTTATGTGGTAGGTGTGCTCTCAAAAAAAATTTTTTCCGTTTTTGTACCCCAGTTGTTGTCTGTAGTCCGCGGATTTGCATATATAAGTATATAGTGGCGGAAAATTAATGAGTCGTTGAGTTACCTGTCTTCCTCGTTGCTCCGCGATCGGAAGGTGAAGCCTACTAAGAGCAACGAGAACGCGAACACGAGGTAGGTGTACTTCGGGAAGAAGAAGATCCACTCGCTCGTCTCCGTGCCATTGGCAAATCAGCAGAGGCCGGCGAGGACGTACGTCGCTGTTCCTGTTGACAAGTATCATGGCGAGGATGACGAATTGCCTGAAAATGTCGACGGTCTAGGCGAGGCTGTACACATAGTGGATGAGGTCAAGGGGCATCGACGACTCCGGCAGAATTATATTCCAACACTGCCGCACGTACGTACTCTCCGCCCAATCGGGACAAGCTTCGCTCGAAAAGTTAGACATGTTGTGTGTGTGATGTATGCGAAGGGCGACGCACTGCATCGGCCTCGACGAGCGTGTGCGTACTGCTCCTCGCTGCGGCAGGGCATCGTGGATACACAGAGAAAGCAGAAAAGCGCCGACCACGGTGCATCGCATGGCGTTGTTTAGACATAGGGATAATGGCCCTATTACAACCGAAACGTTTAAAAACCGTTTTTAAAACGTTCTTTGAAACACTTTGTAACGTTTTTGGAAAAAAAAACGTTTTAAAAACGTTTTTAAAACGGCGATAATGTCCGCTTTTTAAAGTATTGGAACGTTTTAAGGATGTCTAAAAAATGTATTTAAAACATTTTAAAACTTTTCAAATATTTTAAAAACATTTGTAGACTGTTTTAGACACGTTTTAAAACATTTTTCAATCTACAAGGTATGTTTGAAATAAATTTTTTTCGTTTTTAAAACGTTTTAAAAACGTGTTAAAATTTTTCGGAACGCATTTCATAATACGACTATGATCGATAGGTGGCGCACGACAATACATGAGTAAAAATGTTTGGTTCAGGTTATAAGTCAAAGTCAGGGAATAAGGGCAGGTGGGAAGGAGACGCAGCGACGCCATGCTGGCGGCTGATATTCAGTGCGCCTCAAAACCGCAACGAATGCCTGACCGGACCGGCTGGCGGATGCGGCGTCTCCCTCTGGGTGAATCTTTTTCCTCTAAAACTTTCTGCCGCATATCACCTGTACCTACCTATATAAATTACTCATCTATTTTTTCTGTCTAATAAAGTCATTCTACGCGTCTCAACAACCAACTTAAGATAAATGGGTTTTTACTCCTAGCAAGGTTTTTCCCCATTCTATACTCCACATAGTAGTTCAGCCATACAACCGTTTTTGCTCTATAACTTCTGATAGTGTGGAAATGCCCTCACAGGGTAACGCACAACTTCCTCTTTTTTTATTTCCTTCTTTAAGGAGAGGTAACTGGAATCGCCCAGGCTCCTCCTACGTGGATTCATTTCTACGTAAGGGGCTCCTGGACGGTGATCCGGGCAGGCTGTACCTCACTGGTAGGGGGCAACGGAGGGGGCCCCCACCATTCCTTCTTTCTTTCTTTCTTAGGGTAGGTGGGTGGGGGAGGCGGTGATCGAAGTTTGATGCTCTCATTTTCAACTTCTTTTTTTCATTAACCATGTCTTTATAAATGTTTTAAAAACGTTTTAAAAACGTTTATAATTTTGTATTTTCTTTATAATAGTTCAAAAACATTTTTTAAATTTTTTATAATTTTGTATTTTCTTTATAATAGTTAAAAAACATTTTTAAAATGTTTTTTAAACGTAACTGCAAAGCTCCAGGATCAGTTTAGCAAGTTTACGCAACGTCATAAAAACGTTTTTTATACGTTTCCTAAAACTAGGAACTAGAATTAGCTACATCAAATAAACGTTTTAAAATGTTTTAAAAATATTTTTTATACGTCCTTAAAACGTTTTAAAAACGGGCGAATGCTTCAAAAAGCAGAAATTATCCACGTTTTAAAAACGTTTTTAAAACGTTTTTTCAAAAACGTTAGAAAGTGTTTTAAAGCACGTTTTAAAAACGTTTTTTATACGTTACGTTTTATTAGGGGGGAGGCCAACGAGAGAAGGAGCATCCACGTTATAAGCGCGTATACCTAGCAGCCGATGCGCGGGATGTGGATGGTGTCGCATTTTTGCAGGCGAAATGTGTTACAGCTTGGATGCCATTATGCGCGGAGTATGTAGTACTTACATAGTGACTATAAAAGTTAAATCCAGTTTTAATGGCCATAGGAAGGATGGCGGAGAAAGCTAGATGCGGCGTATATACCCGTAGGATACATTATTGATTTATGCAATTTTTCATACAAGTCAACGATGGGATGATTAGTTATGGTTGTTTCAGCACTTTTAAAATGCATGGTTGCAACGAACCTTTCTTATATTTTTATAACAAAGCACCATATGTTTGATCGAAAGATGTTTTTGTTATTCCGTATTGATCGCAGAACTGTATACCGACGTTCTTTCTCGTTAGGACAAAATCAATCTGGTTCAAGGATGGGAAAGAGGGGTTGATATCTTGCTTTACTATAATAATATCTTTTTTGGTGCATTGCGCATAAAACAATAAGTTGTCAATGGTTTGTGAAAAGGACGTTCTTCAAAAAAGACTGTTTAGTTTTATTATCAAGCGACAAGCAATAACCATCATAAGCCACGTAAACTATAATATATAGTGATAAATAATTTTATACGCTGACTGTAACTTAATAAATAAATCTATAGCGTCTTCTGTAAATAAAACAATTTGATGTCTACTTTAAAACTAAGTAAATTTAAAAAATCTATTTTCATTGATATAGTCACACTGAAAAAAAAGTATTAAGCTTACAGCAATACCGAGTTCACAATACCGGATGATGTAAGAAAAATATCGGAAGTCACAAGAGACAAATGTTCAGTTATATTTACAAAATAAAGTATTGTTCTCACAGGCTAAACTGAGTTTAGTGAGAGCAATACCCGTGCTTCAAATTAACAAAAGTTATGGTTGCCACACAAATACTTTTGGTTCCTATAGTCATACGTGTAGCTTATGTATACCACGCATGACAATGGAGATAACCTTTAACTATTTCCTTGATTTATTCTGAATTGCACTTATATTAAAGTTATAAGCCTCATCATGAGTAAACTTCATTTAAAAAAAAATTTAATAATATACTGAATCTTTCCAGGACCGAAACAACAGCCCAGCAATACGAGTATAGTTGTCACAGCTAATACCGTATCCGTATAGGCCGGACATCAATACTTTTATTGCCGTAGGAGCAAGAATATTGTTATATTTCATATACTTTTTCTTCAATACATATATTTATTTTATACATAAATATCGGTTATTAGTCAATTCTCCGTACTTTGCTTTATAACATTTTTTAATTCATTTTTGAAAAGAAGAATCAAATACGTGCAGAAATATATGAGCAAAGGAACTGGGGAGAAGCCTACTTTTTTAGCTCAAATTAGTTTTCTTAACCTATGTAGAGTGCAGTAGCTCCCACAGTACCGTGAAATCGGGAAAATTCGACTCTCCGGTTCGGAAACTTTGTACTCAGAAACACAAAGTATAGGTAAATCAAATTAGCATTGCTTTTTCTTATCTCTCTCTTCTCCAGGGAGATATTTAATCACTCGCTTCCCCAAAGAATACAATGAACAACAAATAAAAAAAATATAAGAATAAATATTTTTTAGCAGATTTAATCTTTAATAAGATTATTATGTTAAATATAAATAAATATAAATAAATATTAAATTTGATAATGAATACGGAATGATAAACTGATTTATTAAAAAGGAGACAGGTTTTAATGTTGATAAGTAACATTTTATAACTATATATGTATATTCCCACTCAATATTGATCAAAAGTAATCAAGTTAATGTAGCGATAGAGAAAATGATAGGAATGATCAGTATTTTGTTTTAATAAAAGAAGTTACAATAATAGAAAAGCATTAAATTTTAGAGGACCGGCATTTGGAGTATGTGATCGTTCTAAGAAAATGCATAAAAAAGGTATCTTATATCATGGATTGACCGTGTATGAAGTGTCGATCATGGGTTGAGCCAGTATATACTATCCCAATAAGCAAAAAGAATTTTTAATGAATTCTTTAAGACTACTTTATGAACGCTTTTTTCATGAAAGTAATCATAAAGAATTCTTATTGGACCACTTTATCCGATTTCGAATGTCCCATCGGTGCTGATTCTTTAAGTATTAACAAAGAATTCTTTACGGAAATATTTTTTGCCAAATTAATAACCCCAAAAATTTTTTAATAGTTAAAAGAGTTCTTAAAGAATTCATAAAGACTCCACAAAGTATTCACAAAGACTTCACAAAGAATCCCTTACGTTGATATAGAACATTTTTTAATACACAAAATTTTTATTAATATTATAAATTTATAATTTATCGATTTTTCTATAGAAATATGTAGATAAGATTAACAATAAATTAATAAAATTAAATTTTAACGATGAAAAAAAATCCTGCCGGTATGGGCGGGATTTGAACCTGGGTCTTTGGATTGACAGGCGAAGTCTTAACCGTTTGCGCCATCGACGAATACTTAAGTGTTATAATTCGAATCGTCTACATATGTTATGATGTACTAATACTAATAATCTTTTAGAATACTTAGTATTAACACTTTATGATTACTTTGTGATTACTTTCCATTGATATTATTTTGTTTTATTAAAAATATTTTTGAAAATATTTTATACAAAGTAATCTATAAGAATACTTTGTGAATACTTAGAAAATCATCCTCAAGCGGACATTCGGAACTACTTAAAGAATTCTTTTACCCCAGATTTTTGCTTATTGGGATGGCTTTTCGGCCCTCTAAATGTTAATTATAGCGGCTCTGCAGTCGGTTACTTATTTTCTCAAATTTTATTGATTTTTTACGTGACTATAGCCCTGTAACGCGAGCGCGCTACGCGCGCTTATCCCAACTACCCTATCTTACCTAATGTATTAGACAATGAAATTTTTTGACATAAATCTTTATCTCCTTTTTATAATAGGAATCGACGACAATAGTATAGCGGATAGACGATAGCCTCTACGTGACTCGTGAATTATTGAAAAACAGACAAATCCACGAGGTTCGCATTTGCTAGGGGAGAGTCGCTTAGTGGTGGCACCCATAGTATTTTCGGCCATAGTTTTTGATGTTGTGGGTTAATTAAAATACCAACAAAGAAAATGATCCTTAGAGGTGAGTTAGTTCTCTTCAATTATTATAATAACAAGAAGCTACTTGAAAAAATAAAAAAGTTGGAGTTCTGGCCACCTTAATTTTTCACGGAATTATCAGTTGTAACTACAATTCTTGATACACAGGAATGAACGTCAAAATGTTTTAAAAGTATGCTAGAACATCCGTATTAATTATAACAATATTTTTTTATTATTGGTATAAAGAAAAATTAAAAAATTATAAAATTACACACTATTTACAGTATATAATTGATATACATATAGTAATTCAAGTTCAAAATTAATTTACCTTAACATAATTCATCAATACTCATCATATGTCCATTTGTAATACACACGGCCAGTACTATATAGACACTAATCGAGTGACCAAAACTGAGTAAAAAAAAGTCATTATTTCATTTTGAATGATACTCAGCCACCAAGAGGTTTTATCAATCCGGTGACGCGTTAATTTATTCTTGAATATTTGAAGAAGTAGAAATAATTAAAAAACTGCTGCCAATTCATTGGCACGTAGCTTCCTCAAATTAATTTATCAATTACTTTTTTTATACTTTTTTAAAAAGTAATTCTTTTCTCAAAAACAAATGAAGAAAATTTATTGAAATTTTAACCAAATATAGTTTTTAATAAGTGTAATAAGTGGTTAAAATGTTGAGTCGATTTGTCAAATATTCTCTGAAAAACAAATATTTGAAAATATTTCAAAATAATTAGTTCTTTAAGAAATAACGGCATGGTGTGGTTTGTGCACATAAGAATTATGCACATATTTATTGTGCACACTTTAGCATTGGTGTATATCTATATCTATGTGTATACTCCAATGCTAAAGTGTGCACAATAAATATGTGCATAATTCTTATGTGCACAAACCACACCATGCCGAAATAACAAACATCTGTATTATTTTAATTGTAATATTATATTTAAAACCTTTTAAAATTACTACATAACCTTTATTTCAAATTATATTTTCTTTATGAAATTTCACACATATATTGCCTATACCACATACCAAATTATTACATACGGGAATATTCTTAATTTTACTTAACCCATTAATGCGCAAAATTTGGACATGAAACTTCGAGCCCCTGTGCTGTTAGAAAAACAAATCCATTTTTGTTCAAAATTCTATATAAGGAGGTTTCGGGGATGCTCTTTCAGAATCTGGCCCTTATTTTGTAAAAAAATATCAAAATCATGATTTTTTTTTGCATTTTAAAAAAAAATTCACGAATGAATAACGTTTTTTTTTTAAATCAATTTTTACTAACGTTGCTGCATTCAAATAAGCAAATTATTGCCAGAAATCGCGTCCTCGATGTCTGAGGTTTCCAAAACCCTGGTTGAGAACTTTTTTTTCCCCCCTTAGTTTTTCCAAAATCGCTGTTTTTGTGAAACAGCATGACCTTAAACTTCATGATTTTTTTTCTTGACAGCTTTGAACCTTACGAAAAAAAGTTATAGAACAAAAAATGTTTAGGATCATCCAAAAAACATGTGTGAATTTTTTCAAAAATTTTTGAGCCATTTTAGAATTTTTCAAAAATAGGCCATTTTGAAAAATTTGAAATTCACTCAAAAACTTCTGGAAAAATTTATAAATATTCTTTAGATGAGCACTTTTTGTTCTATAACTTTTTTTCGTAAAGCTAATGCTTTTCAATAAAAAAATTATCAAAGTATTTTTCGGTTTGATAACAGTATAATCGTCACTTTGCCACTATACGTATATAATATGATACAGCGTTGCCCAGTTCTCATCACGAGGAGGTAGACGATAACAGAGAATCGTTTTTTTTTTTGTTTTTTTTTGTTTTTTTTTTTATTATATTTTTAATTTTTTTTTCTTTCTAGAATGTTGTTTTCTATTTTGGGTATTTTTATATGAAGCATACAACGTTGTATAATTTGCAGTAATGAAATGACGATTATGCCCTGTCTTCAAACCATTGTAACTTTTTATCCATTACGTAATAAATACTTTGATAATTTTTTTATTGAAAAGCATCAGCTTTACGAAAAAAAGTTATAGAACAAAAAGTGCTCAGAATCATCTAAAGAATATTTATAAAATTTTTCCAGAAGTTTTTGAGTGAATTTCAAAATTTTAAAAAGGCCTATTTTTAAAAAATTCTAAAATGGCTCAAAAATTTTTGAAAAAATTCACACATGTTTTTTGGATGATTCTAAACATTTTTGTTCTATAAATTTTTTTCGTGAGGTTCAAAGCTGTCAAGAAAAAAATCATGAAGTTTAAGGTCATGCTGTTTCACAAAAACCGCCATTTTGGAAAAACTAAAGGGGGAAAAAAAAGTTCTCAACCAGGGTTTTGAAAACCTCGGACATCGAGGACGCGATTTCTGGCAATAATTTACTTATTTGAATGCAGCAACGTTAGTAAAAATTAATTTAAAAAAAAAACGTTAAAAATTCGTGACTTTTTTTTTTTAAATGCAAAAAAAAATAATGATTTTGATTTTTTTTTACAAAATAAGTGCCAGATTCTGAAAGAGCATCCCCGAAAACCCCTTATATAGGATTTTGAACAAAAATGGATTTGTTTTTCTAACAGCACAGTGGGCTCGAAGTTTCATGTCCAAATTTAGCGTTTTGCGCATTAATGGGTTAAACTAATACCGCGTCTTTAGTTATTCATAAAAAATACATGTTTTTTGAATGATCGACAATTTCATTAACCTACTTTCATTATACCTCGTTGCAATATTTTTAAATAATGGACCTACTAACTTATTAAATTTGTGACGATGTATTTTCGCCCCAATGCCTCTTCTTCTCGCTGGACTCGCGGCGCACCGATTCAGACGGCCGAATGGTAATTAAATAATTCGAAAGCTAACGGGGGGGAATATTCTTTATTTGTTCCTGGGTTTTGACAACTTGCGAGACCATGAGAGATGACAACGATAGCGGAATGCTCCGTGGTGCAGAAGAAGGTAAGTGGAGAGAGACAGAGAGAGAGAGAGAGAGAGAGAGAGAGAGAGAGAGAGAGAGAGAGAGAGAGAGAGAAAGTGTAGAGAAGTAGAGTGGAGCATGAGGCGAGTTTGAATCTCGCGCGCGCGTGAGCGGTGCAGCAGCGAGGTGCGAGATGGCAGCACCTCGCGGGCGGCAGTGGCGTAGTCGCAACCAGGCCCCTCGTGCCGGGCTGAGCTGATGCAACCCGCCGTTCTGCTGCGCGTGCGCGGAAGGAGGCTGCACGGCGCGAGCGGGAAAATCGGCAGTGTCGAGACGACAGCGAACGCGAGAAGGGCGAAACGAACCGGGTGACGAGTGTGCGCAAGAAGAGGAGAAGAGAGAGCAGGGAGAGAGGTCGAGCTGACGACGACGAGCAGCGGTGGCGAGGAGAGAGAGAACTGGACAGAGAGAGGACGAGGGAGCCGCGGCGAGTGGAGCGGAAGAGAGTATCGGGAGAGCGAGAGGAAGCAGCTGGGAGATCGGCGGTCCGACCCCCCCAACCAGGGCAAGGCATCGTGAGACGGAAGGTACGTGGACAGCGGGCCCGAGAGCGGAGAGTGGCGTGTGGCGAGAGTGGAGAGAGAGAGAGAGGTTCACGGACGCGGCGATTGTTTGAGTCGCGCTGCGGCGGTTTTTGGCTGGCGCGCTTCCCGCGCGGTCTCGTGCGCGGCAGGAAAGTGTAGGGAGCGGGATTCAAACGTGCGGCGATTCTCGGAATCGCGTCGCGGGAATTTTACTATTTCGCGGGGAGTAAGAGAATAGAGAGAGAGAGAGAAAGTGAGTCGCGGTTAACAACCGAGCATCGCGCGGCGAAGCTTGTTGAGAGTGCGCGCGTCTAACGTCGGTGGAGAGAGAGAGAGAGAGAGAAAAGTGTCGCGGTTAACCACCGAGCATTGCGTGGCGATGCTTCTTGAGGGTGCGCGCGTCTAACGCCGAGGGAGAGAGAGAGAGGGGGAGAGAGAGAGAGAGAGGAAAAGAATTCGCGCGTGGCGTTCCCGGGAATCGCATGGCGGCGATCCCTTAAGTTCGCGCACATGATTTTCGCGGCGACTTAGAACGTGGAGATTGGAGAGAGGGAGAGAGAGAGAGAGAGAGAGCGAGAGTGAATTTGCGCGTAGCCTTCGGGAAATTGCGCCGAGGCAATTGCAGCGTGTGTGAGCGCTCAGACCTTCTAGCTAATTGTAGTTAGGGTTTTTAGCTTAATAAATTGAGAGTTTAACTGGAGTGAGTGTTTTTGAAAATTTATTTAGCGCAATACCCTTCCCAACCTTTTTCAGCATCGTAGCTCGCCCAGGCGTACGTCATCACAGCGGAATCCCCGTTTGGACGGTAAGGGTCGCGAGAAAGCGTCGAGAGGAAGAGAGAGGAGGTTAATAATCATTTTTATTTGCGGGTGTTCGGGCTCGGCGATTCATCGCTTAAGTACACCATCGCAAATTAGAAAAAGCAAGTAAACAACACGCGTGCATATCGCGCGTCATTTCCATTTTCTAGTAACACATAAAGCCGTTCCCGGAAAATTACGATTTGAAAAGAGGGCTAACACAGTTTTAACCTAAAATATCTCTGAAATTCATAAACGAATTCTTTTATTACCATAAGAACTCATATAATAAATTATATACAAACACTACATCGCTACAAAATTTTAAAGAAATTAAAACAATTTTACTCTAGTTATTGTGCAACAAAGAAAGTCATTTTCAGAAATACCATAATTTTAAATATCAAATATCTCAAAAACTAACCATATAATCTTGATCATATTTTACACAGATATTGCCTATATCGCAAACATAATAGTCTATAAATTTCAAGCTTATACATGGAGTCGTCATTTAGAAATTACGATTATGAAAAAAACGTAAAAAAGTTTTAACCTTAAATATCTCTAAAAATCATGAGGCAATTCTTTTACCTAAAGGACTTATACAATAAATATATAAACTCTACATTTCCACAAAATTTCAACATGATTAAACCGATTTTTTTTCTCTAGTTATCAGGCGACAAAGAAAGAAACTTTGTAAAATACGAAAATTTTCAATATCAAATATTTCAAAAAGTAATCCTACGATCTTGATGAAAATTCGCACACATATTACCCATATCACATACAAAATTGGCTATAAATTTGGAGCTGATACATCGAGCCGTTTTCGAGAAATTACGATTTGAAAAAAAAAACTTAAAAAAAATGTTCCTCAAATATCTCTGAAATTTATGGACCAATGATTTTGCCCAAAGAACTCGACCGAGAGCTATCCAAAATCTACCCCTACAAGAAATTTTAAAGCGATTAAGACAATTTTACTCCAGTTATCGTGCGACATTCAAAATTCATTTTTTCGGTTTTCAATTTTGTTCTTAAAAACTAATCGACAGAATGTATTCAAATTTGTACAGATTATATCGATGCTCCCTACGAAAACTAGCAGGATTCAGATTGTCACAAAGACTAGTCCATTTCAGCGTTAGCTGCGAAGACTAGTACGCCCCATTGATTTGCGTTGAAGACTAGCCCGATCCGCTTGATTGCGGAGAAGACTAGCACATTCCACTGCCTCTTATGTAAATTAACACGGTGACGCGAAGTGCTAGTTTTCGCGGTAAGCTTGTGAATTGTGTTACTTTTCGTCGCAAACTCGCGAATCGTGCTACTTTTCGTCGAAATCTTACGAATTGTATTATTATTCGGCGCAAACTCGTGAATGATGCTAGTTTTCGCGACAACCTCGCGAATTGTACTAGTATTCGCGGCAAAGTCGTGAGTTATGCTAGTTTTCGTTGCAGTTTTCTGAAATGTGCTAGTCTTCGTGAGGAGGTCAAAAAAGGTGCTAGTTTTCGTAGGGAGCGTCGATATATTGGGTACTTGAATTAATTTCCGCCTTTTTTGCGTAGAAAAGGAATATTTATTTTTTGTTAAGAGACTGTCCACATAGTGGGCTTTGAGCTTTGGGCTTTGGGCAATGTGTAAAAAAAATCGTTGTCGGTTATCTTGTAAATTCACAATCCGTGGTCAATTATAAGGTTATGTCAGTATTCAGTTGTATAGAAGTTCTGTTCGTCTTCAACCACGGGTTGGACAGTCTCTAAATAATTAATCACATGTCATTCAAAGTACTGTCCATCATTAGCTATCATCATTCCCCATATGTTGGGTAAAGCATGAATGCCATCACGAAAGAAGCCCTCGTCTTTGGACTAAATCCATTTGTTAAGCCATTTTTCGATATCTTTGTAAGATTAGAAGTGCTCGTCAGCAAGGCTATCCCTGTTAAAAAAAGTGACATGACAATCACTTGATGAATCACGCCAAAAAGTCAATTGATTTTCATATGATTGTCATATGATTGTCATATGATTCTCATATGTGACTCTCATGTCCCCAATTTATTAAATATATATTCAAATAATTTTGTATAATTAGTCAATAGAAGATTAGGGAAATAAGATCAATGGAATAGTATATTACTAACGCGGGCGGAAGAGGATTATTTACCTCATGCGACGTTTTTCGACCTCGCTTCGCTCGGCCGAAAAGTCGCATGAGGTAAAAATTCTCTTACGTCCACGTTTCAGTAACGTATTTTTCCGTCCGAGGCCGCCAAATGACATTTAAGATGGCATTTTGAGGTTAAAGGGCGGAAAATAATTTTTAAATCTACTGTAATACAGAATTCAGGAGCGGCCGGTCTTAAATACCAAGGTAAAGAATGTTCCCGGAAACAAATGCCATAAAAGGCTTAAAGCTTAAAGGAAATATCCAAAACAGACAGGTAAAAGCAGGAATAGATCAAGTCATCATAAAGCACATCCAACAAAACAAAATTTATACCACTCTAATTTCAAAATCACAACTTTGATATGATTTTTCGGCGCTCGTGGTATAAAATACCGTTCGAAACTAGTGCGTAAGTCGATTATTTAAGTGGTGTGACTTTTTCGCACTCGCTTCGCTCGTGCAAAAAGTCACACCAGCTAAATAATCGACTTCCCCAACCGTGTCGAAATGTACTATTTTATACATTGAATACCGTGGGGAAGTTGTTTAAAAAAAAACAAAAAAAAAGGCATCTATCCTCATTGTCCTTTTCCGTTCTGACGTTTCTTCTGCCTGCAGGAGTCCGCCACTGGGCTCGAGCCGTGAAAGCTCATTTCAAAAACCGTGAGCCTTCTTTCTTTTTCCGTATAAGGTAAAGGGCCATATTATGAGACACATGTTGCTAATAGATCACGGACATTTGAGTTTTTAAATTAATTTCATAATAAAATACTAAAAACTTTTGTATTACTCGAAGCTTTAAGTCATACAAAAGTATAAAATGTGCCAAAATTACACATAAAAAACCTTTAAGTTAAATTAATTTAATAAAATAAGGGAGTGGCCATGTGTACGTATTATGAGACACTGTTTTAGACCTATGTCCGTGTTGTCTCATGCGTCATGTCCATATTATGAGACAGATACAAAATAATGAAAAATCATGAATTTTTGCACTTTTTATGATTTATTAATCATTAATCAACAATTATAAATAAACACAAATATAATTATAGAGTGTATGATTCGAAAACAACATTTAAAAAATATTAAATAAATAATATATAAGAAATATATAATCAACTTTATGGATTCGTTATATTATTTTTTTTCTTGTTTGATTTTTAGTTTTAATTGTGTCAATTTTTGCATTTTTTTATCTATTAATTGCTTTTCCTCTGCTAATTTCTTTTTCTCTTCTTTTGCTAAGTCTTTTACTTTTTTATTTAATAATTTCTTTTCCGCTGCTAATTTCTTTGTTTCGTCTTGTAGTTTCTTCATATTCGCAATTTTTTCTTCTTTTTTTGTTTTCTGCTTTTCTTTTCCCATATTAAAATCGTACCACTTGTCAGACGTTCCTACTCTAGATGGTTTTGGTTTACCAGAACTTTCTACTTTCATCCTTTCTTTTTTGGGTAAATAGTGTGTTGGGAACTTAAATGCTTCTCTAAAGCATTCATCCAAACAATCACCTAAATGATAAAAAATAATATAAGTATTTTAACTAAAAAAATCTTTAATAATTATAATTTTAATTGTACATTATAATTTAGTTTACAAACCTTTATTTGACATCAAACTATTATTCTCCTGATTATCTTGCACACTGTCTTGAACACTCGAGTGATTGATTTCAATTTCAGCTTGTGTCAAACTGGTATCGAAGGAACTCTTTAAATGAAATATTAAGATTACGCATTAGAGTGGCTGAGAATATACATTATATTATATGATTATGAATAATCGTACAAACCTCTTTGATTAGTTTCTTGCATTTCTAAACCATTTTCATTAGGCTCTAGCTGTTCAGAATTATTAGCAGAGGATAAGTTATTATCAGTAATTGAATCGGGTATTGATTCAATATTGAAATTACTACTCAACATAATAGTATCTTCTAGACATTCAGTGCCAACATTAAAAGCATCTAATGCAAGACTCGTATTCAAATCTTCTAATGAAATCCTTTCTTCAGAAGTATTATGCATAAATACAACCTCGATCAATGACTCATTCAAATTGTTAGATTCTTCTTGTACATTAACTTGTAAATTATTTTCATTTAAGGAACTATCTGTTGAAACATACTCGTTCACAGACTCTTGATAGGAAATTACTTTGACAGTATGATTTTTTAAGGTTTCTACACTCTTGATAATAGGTTTCTTACTAATACTTAAACCTAAATTATATTATAGAATTACACTAAATAATATAATAAAAAAATCAGAGTTACATTGAATTCAAAATAAATTTAAAAATAATGTAAAATCATTATTTCTATATACAATTACATGATTAAAAGATTATTTCTTATAAGAACTATCAAAATAATAAAAAAAATGTTTTAAAAACTAATACCTTTATCAACATTATCAGTACGAACATCATGACCACTAACATCTTCTCTGCACATACGATAGTACATATACAAATCCTTCTTCTCTATGTCTCCATTCCACTGGTCTGGGTTTGCTCCGCTTAAAGTACTTTTAAAATCTTCAAGTGTTTCAGTTGAAAGGCGGCTCTCAAAATAATTCAAATGTTGTTCACCATCGATGTGACTGATTACATCTTGCTGACTTTGTGTTTGTGTCAAATTTTTACTGTTAGTTTTCTGTTTCTTGTTAAAAATGTTATAATCCACTGCAGTTGCGTTAAATGGTAATAATCCAGAAGCACGAAAACCACTAACTACAATTTCTTTTTCATTTGTCATTTTCTAAAGCCATTTTCAATACACCAGGAAAATCTTCTTTTTTCATTTTCATCACATTATTTTGCATCTTCCATTTTGGCACTGTTTTCTTCCATGATTCCTTAAAAGGATGAAAGAAAGCTATGTCTAACGGCTGCATAACATGCGTACAATTAGGATACAATCCTATTAATTCAATCTGCTTGACACGACAAAACGAAACCAAAGGGATAGTCATGTGTGAAGAATGGTTATCTAAATATACAATCACTGGAAATATCACTTTGTTTTTAAGTAGCCATGGATAGAATAGATTCGTCATGTACTCAAAGAAAGTCTCAGAGTTCATCCAACCTGACTCTGAGATGCCAATGCCCCAGTCAGTTGGAGTTTTTTCAGCGATCTTCTTTGGCACACTCTCCTTGTATTTAAACATTAGCATTGGGGGACCCCGCATGCCATCTGCACTGTACATAAACAATACTGTTAAACACTCCTTACCTCCATCTGTCACTTTGTAAGCTGCACGAGTGCCTTTGGAAGTTAAAACTCTCTCTGAATCTGGGCATAGCAAGATGCTCGATTCATCGCAATTGAACACTCTGCTTGGATGAATATCTAACAAGTCCTTCTTTTGTAAATATTCCTTTACTTCTTCGAACCACCCTTTCAAATCTTCTTGGGTAACACTTGCCCTACTGACACTTAAATGCTGGGGTTTTCGGATACTCAAAGTTAGGTGACGTTTTTTAAATCCTTCAAACCAATGTCGACCAGGACGATTGTCGACAAAAGGTGTTTCAATTCCTTTAACTTTTACATAATACTGTATAGAATCCAAAAGTTCGGTTTTAGATACAGGCTGGCCTCGTTCAGCCTTATACAATATCCAATTCACTATTTCTTCTTCAAAGTTTTTTGATAACACTGTACCAGGTCCAGATTTTTCTTTAAATTTACCTGGATAAATTTTCTGTCTGCCAAGCGTAGCACGTGGAATCCCATATGCAGCAGCTGCTTTTCGAATGGAATACCTGTATCTAATGCCTTTAAAGCATTCGCAAGACTTTCAGGTGAATAATTTTTTTTCTTAATTTTCCTTTTACTAGATTTTGTACAATGATTCACTAGCACAGTACTTTTTCTTGTGAGTATTGGACACTTTTTGCTTTTCTTCTTAGTTTCCTTTTGTGTACTTTTTGTACTTTTTGTAGAAGTTTTATTATTTTTTGCACGACCGTTACATTTAGCTGCCATTATATCTAATCTGAAATTCACATACATAAATATTTGCTTAATTTAATTAATTAATAATAATTAGTTCACATTTGTAGGTTAGGTTATATACAGAATCTATTTTCCAATCAACTTACGTCATATTTTGAGCCTTTCTTGAATGTATAGAGCAAGCACCGTTATTATTTGATAACTTGCTTTCAAAAAGTTATTAAAAATATTAATTTTTAAACGATAACTTCGAAAATGTGTTGCTTGGATTTGCTGTTTCATCCTCGTGTACACGTTGAAAAGAACAGGTACACGTTTATTAGACACGCGATCCTTCGTCTCATAAATACGGACTATGGAAAAGCCGATGTACGTATTATAAGACACAAGTATTATTAAAAATATTGTTGAAAAATTAATCGGACAAAAATGTGTACAGAAGCAGAAACATATAATCTTTCAAATAAACAACCACACTTTCATTATTATGATGGTAATTCATCAAAATATTTAAAAACGCAAACCAAGCGCAGTTACTCCTTCGAGTCATAGAATGGGTTATTTTGAATGCGCTATAGAGTATGACTATTTAAGTAATTTTTTTCCGAATAGAAATATTTCAGAGCAACGAAAACTTATATGAGTTTAGAAATACATATCATAATAATCATAAGCCAATTTTTTTCATCGCATTATGTGCTTTATTTATTTATATTTTTTAATCTTTAATGTAGTGTCTCATTAAGAGGGACATTGTCTCATAATATGGCCCTTTACCTTACACCGTTGTTTTTTTAAACATCCTTCCCCACGGTATTCAATGTATAAAAATTTTGTTTTGTTGGATGTGCTTTATGATGACTTGGCCTATTCCTGCTTTTACCTGTCTGTTTTAGATATTTTCTTTAACCTTCCCTAGCGGAAATGATTTTTGTAAATAACTGTTAATAACTGTTAATAACTGTTAATAACTGTAAATAACAGTTTATAAGTGTTTGATTTGAGACGTTAATAACAGTTATTTACAGTTATTTACAGTTATTAACAGTTATTAACAGTTATTAACAGTTATTAACAGTTATTAACAGTTATTTACAGTTATTAACAGTTATTTACAGTTTTGCAGAAAAGTACCTGCGAAAACGGAGGTACTGATAAAGGGTATTAACAGTTATTAACGGTTATTAACAGTTATTAACAGTTATTTACAGATATTTACAGTTATAAACAATTTATTTTTTTCGCTATAATACTAACTTTTTTCTTATCAACAAAACTGTAAATAACTGTTAATAACTGTTAATAACTGTTAAAAACTGTTAAAAACTGTTAATAACCGTTAATAACTGTAACTAACTTTTATCAGCACCTCCGTTTTCGCAGTACTTTTCTGCAAAACTGTAAATAACTGTTAATAACTGCGAATAACTGTTAATAACTGTTAATAACTGTAAATAACTGTAAATAACTGTAAATAACTGTTATTAACGTCTCAAATCAAACACTTATAAACTGTTATTTACAGTTATTTACAGTTTTTTACAGTTTTTTACAGTTATTTACAGTTATTTTCATTTTTCATTTCCACTAGGATTTAAACCTTTTTCATGGCATTTGTTTCCATTAAATTCTTTTCCTTGGTATTTAAGACCGGCCGCTCCTGAATTCTGTATTACAGTAGATTTAAATAAATCATTTCCATTGATTTTATTTCCCTAATCTTCTATTGACTAATTATACAAAATTATTTGAATATATATTTAATAAATTGGGGACATGAGAGTCACATGAGAGTCACATGAGAGTCACATGAGAGTCACATGAGAGTCACATGAGAGTCACATGAGAGTCACATGAGAGTCACATGAGAGTCACATGACAATCATATGACAATCATATGACAATCATATGACAATCATATGACAATCATATGACAATCATATGACAATCATATGACAATCATATGACAATCATATGACAATCATATGACAATCATATGACAATCATATGACAATCATATGACAATCATATGACAATCATATGACAATCATATGACAATCATATGACAATCATATGACAATCATATGACAATCATATGACAATCATATGACAATCATATGACAATCAATTGACTTTTTGGCGTGATTCATCAAGTGATTGTCATATGATTTTTTTTAACAGGGCAGCTTTACAAGAGCACACACAATGAAATGATATTTTCATCAGCACATACATTTGAAGAGATCTTTACTCTTATTTCATGAGGAGATTCTTGTAAACCCGACGTTTTTAGGCACAGTGCTATTATCTCTGCTGAGGAATCATTACTTTCTTTGGCTAACCCACAAAATATTCTATGATTAGCCTTATAAACTCTTTCGCCTTCCACATAAGGCCTTGTTCCATTGCCAATATATCTGATAATATCAGACAAATCAATAAATGATTTTAAGACGCTCATCGGATCACTACTTATTTTATTTTTTAATTAATCTTTGGTTCGTATACCGCTCATGCTAATCAGCTGTGTTTATTCTTCAATAAGCAGTTCGAATTTTGGCCGCCAGGGGCGCTGACGCTGGTCTTAACAAGACGAATTCTGGAGGCACTCTAAGAGACTTTTGTTTCCGAAGGCAAGCGCCTTATCAACTGAGCCGAACACCGCTCTTCCTTTTTACCTGCGGGATACGTTACCGTGGCGTCGCCAAGAAATTTATATTGTGTATAATTATAATTTTACATAAAAATACAGCTAAAAAATCATTTTCATGTAAAATATTTACTTAAAAATATATCGGTTTTCCAGTGAAATTTTCACATGAAAATTTACGGCATGGTGTGGTTTGTGCACATAAGAATTATGCACATATTTATTGTGCACACTTTAGCATTGGTGTATATCTATATCTATGTGTATACTCCAATGCTAAAGTGTGCACAATAAATATGTGCATAATTCTTATGTGCACAAACCACACCATGCCAAATTTACGTGATTATCGTTTTATGTCCATCCAAAACAATTTTAATTTCACATAAAAATACAGCTAAATAGTCATTTTTATGTAAAATATTTACTCAAAAATGCCTCCGATTTTTATTTTAATAGATGTAAGCTTACGTAAATAATCGTATTATTATAGGTATAAAGTTAGCTATATTTATGGAAAATTATACATAAAACATAAAAAAACATTTAAAAAAATATCTAATAGTTCGTTGCATCTATGGCTAAAATTTCATATTTATATATAGCTAAAAGATTCATTAAAATCTCCGTCGGTTAGTAACTCGAAAATCAGTTAAAAAAATAGCTGTATCTATTAACTAGAAAATAGGTAAAAATATATTTGAATAATCCATATGAATATGATAGCTCTAATCCATGTGCTGTATTTTTACCTGCGTTATTTTAGGTGTTTTTTTGAGGTATTTTTTCAGCTGAATATTTTTGACCGGGCATCCACCAAATTTCATTTGCATGTATAATCTTAGCTCGATCATTTATCAAGTGTGCCAGTTTAATAGTATTACTAAGTAATTAATTTAAGCATGAGTCACTATAAAAAATAAGCAGTTAATATAGGTACAAAATTTTTATTTTTACATGTGTGTATAAATTACGCTGTTCTAAATTGTATTTTAATAGTGAAAGAAACTTTATATGATGGTATGATGAAAGTTAAATACCAAAATGATTGAAAACGATGATTTTTATAGTTTGCTATTACTTTCGACAGAGTGTCAATATACTATAGTATACATTACACTTAAATCAAGACGAATGAGAGTAAAAGGCTTATATTTTTCTCATTCAGTGATGGTCTTCAAATTTGATAAAAAAATTTGATTGCGCCAATTTCTCGTCCTGTCGTCTGCGGTTCGCCGAATAAACAGAGCAACAATGGCGAGCCGTCATCAGAATTGTAGATGTCGCTGTCGCAAGCTGCTCGTGTCTCGTGCACACTGCACACAGTGCCGAGAGTGTGTCGTCGTGCATGTGAGATAAACCGCGAAGGAGTTGAGAGAGGAGAGACATTTTCCTTTAGCCGATCGACGGCCGATAGCAGAAAATAGAAATATGTAAATACGGTCGAGCAGTTTGAAATCATTATTCCTGTTGTAAAGAGAGGAGGCTCGCCTGATTTTCGCCGCGGCGCGGCGACTGAGCGCGCCCGCGGTGTTCTCATGTCGTCGGCGAGCAGCAGCAGTAGCAGCAGTAACAGCAGCGGTAGAAGCAACCGATGAGAGCTTTCGTATTCCTTGGCGCGATTCGCCCGTTTTTTTAATAGAAGTTCAAGGTAAGTTTTTCCGAGCGGATGTTTTGCTAGATTTTCACTGTCGCTCCGGCGCCGCGCGCTCATAAAGCGAGGACAGCTCACTCACGACTTTCTGCTTCTCTGTTTTCTCACACATGAATTGCTATCAGCGGCGAAAGATGACGGACAAGGTGCCCAACAATCAGCAGCAGGCACAGCCTATCGTCAAGATAGGACATTATACGCTGGGTGCCACTTTGGGCGTCGGAACATTTGGGAAGGTGAAGAGTAAGTGTCGTTTCAGATAATTATGTATTTTGGTCTTCTCTCCCAGCAGACTTCTCATAATCATGATTGTTTTCAGTTGGGGAACATGTCTTGACAAAGCACAAAGTGGCTGTTAAAATCTTGAATCGACAAAAAATCAAGAGCCTTGATGTTGTTGGAAAGATTCGCAGGGAAATTCAAAATCTTAAGCTGTTTCGGCATCCTCACATCATCAAATTGTATGTGTTCATTTATCTGATTAATTATTATTCTTTGATTTTTGTACAAGTGGTCGATATTTCATTACAGGTATCAAGTTATTAGCACACCAACAGATATATTTATGATTATGGAATATGTATCTGGTGGGGAACTTTTTGATTATATTGTTAAGCACGGAAAATTAAAAGAATATGAAGCTCGCAGATTTTTTCAACAAATTATTTCTGGTGTTGATTACTGCCATAGACATATGATTGTTCATCGAGATTTAAAACCAGAAAATCTACTTTTAGACCATAATTTACATGTCAAAATTGCAGATTTTGGTTTGTAATTTATCAAATTTTCGTCTTTGTTGAAACTCAATAAGCATTAACAAAACTTTATTTATAGGACTCTCAAATATGATGATGGATGGAGAGTTTTTGCGAACTTCCTGTGGTTCACCAAATTATGCTGCACCTGAAGTAATTTCTGGAAAATTATATGCTGGGCCAGAAGTGGATATTTGGTCCTGTGGAGTAATTTTATATGCATTGCTTTGTGGAACACTGCCTTTTGATGATGAACATGTTCCAACATTGTTTCGTAAAATAAAATGTAAGCTATTAGATTATTTGGTTGTATGCTATCAGATTTTAAAGCTATGTTATAGTAGAAAAATAACATTCAATATTTGTTTCAGCGGGTATTTTTCCAATTCCTGAATATCTTAATAAAAGTGTGGTCAATCTTCTATGTCACATGTTACAAGTTGACCCAATGAAAAGAGCAACTATAGAAGATATAAAGTAAATTGATATAACTTAAGACAATGGATGTCAAAACTAACAATATCATAAATGTCAATTATAGCCATTTGTTTTAGTTTTGATGTACAATATCACAAAAATTTTTTAAGTATTTTAATATTAAAATGTAACTTGATGCATATATTATTTACAGGAAACATGAATGGTTCCAAAAAGATCTTCCAACATATTTATTTCCTTCACCAGTTGAACAAGATTCTTCAGTAATTGACATAGATGCAGTTAATGAAGTTTGTGAGAAGTTTAATGTTAAAGAAGCTGAAGTTCATACAGCTTTGCTTAATGGTGATCCTCATGATCAATTAGCAATTGCCTATCATTTAATCATTGATAACAAACGAATAGCAGATGAAGCAGCTAAAGCAGAAATCAAAGATTTTTATGTTGCCTCAAGCCCTCCACCAGTAGCCTTTAGTCCGGCGGAAGCAAGTGGAAGTCCCTTTAAGCCTCATCCTGAGAGAATAGCTCGTAAGTCAATTTTTATTTTATAAATTTTTATTTCTTGTACTTTAAAAAAATGTATCTTTATTTTTCATGTGTTTTTAAAAAATTTATATTGATTTTTATTTAGTCTGTTTATAGATTATTTTATAAATAATTTTTGCATAAGATTGAAGAGGGCGGAGATAACACAAAGTGTAAACAATATCACATGAATGACATATTTTTTAGCCCTTCGACAAGGTTCTCTAAGTACTACTCCCACCCAAATACAAGCTAATAGAGGCACACCAGTCAAGAGAGCAAAGTGGCATTTAGGAATCAGATCTCAGTCAAAACCTAATGATATAATGAATGAAGTTTATCGTGCCATGAAAGCTTTAAATTTTGAATGGAGAGTAATTAATACATTCAGTGTCAGGGTGAGATGTAAAAATAAAGTAACAGATAGATATAGTAAGATGTCATTACAGCTTTATCAAGTAGATTATAAGAGTTACCTGTTAGATTTCAAATCTTTATCAAGTGAAGAGTCTGAGGATATTATTAAAGGTAATAAATAAATTTTGGTTATAGTAAAACTGTGATCTATTTTAATTATTTTATGCTACCAATATATTTCAGATCCTACTCTACCTCAACCTCAAGCCACAGGACATCATACAATGGAATTTTTTGAAATGTGTGCTGCGTTAATAACGCAATTAGCACGGTAAAGAAATAACCACCGTCAATTAAGTGGTACCAGGTGTTTTGTCAGATTGACAAAATAAGTAACGAAAGCGGTGACGTTATTGAACCAGCTGATTACCTTATTTTTTTGTAAATACTTCAAATGTTTTTCGATAGCCTTATGATTCTTGAATTGTCAGAGACAAAGATTGTACATTATGCATAATACTATTACTAGTTACATTGCAACAGAAGTCGACGGTATGATTTTTCAAAAATAAAAGGCAAAGTGACTTCTGAGAGTATAATTTATAAAAAATCGTAGCAAATAATTCATATACGGCTTTGTAATGTATTATGGATGCCTAAATGTGTAAGTCAAGTATTATTTTAAATAAAAAACAAATGTTGAATGAAAGTACTGAAATTAATAAATATTTTTATCCGTTTTTACAATACCTATTTATTATTCTTTGTAATGAACAGATGTTCCATTACATTTTTTTTTTATTATAAATTACAACACGATTACTTATCTAACCGACAGGTATTTTTTATACTTTTACAATTGCTCGTCATTGGCAACAATTCGCTATAAAAAAAGGAAATTGAATATGCGCGTATGCTTAGAAAAATATACATTATTATATTAGTACCACATGTGTGCTTCTTTTCATTATCTTGCTTTTTGTGTATATATCGCAAAAACTATCAAAAAATCATCTTTTATAATATCAAATGTAGCGAGTGCACAAGACAAGAAATGCCTATAATACAGTTACAATTGTCAATTACTAATGTGATAAATAACAATAGCAATATCGGTTATTAATAGATTATTGTTTATTAGTTTGTTATACACCATTAGGTGCATATTTCATTCGATTTTCGCTCTTTGCTGTTTATATATTTGACAATATTAAATATTTAAGTTTACATAATGGCACAGTCTCTTCATCATTTTCATTTTATACAGGTAATGGTGCATATTATAAAATGCTGCCAAAATCAATTCTGCACATTGTTTAATTCGATTGCATTGGCAATGAAGCAAATGAAATTCATATTTGATATGAGATATAATTTAACAATTCTTCATCTGTTTATCCTAATACTGCGCGCCGTTTATCTCGTCTATATAAAAGAATTCTTCAATTAAAAGTTCTGCTTATTTGAACTACTAAAAATTGTACAGGTATAAGGAAAAATTATTTGCAAAATACTTTAAACATTTGATTCTAGCAGATTTATTTCTGCATAATTGATACTCCTTTTATAGTTATTCGAAAAATAAATGCATCTTTTAAGTCAAAAGCTGTGCTTTGATCAGCTTGAATAAAATGTTTTTTATCACAATTTTCTAGCATACAGACAATTTTAACGTTTAGAACGTTACGTCAAAATCAGTTGAAATCAATTTCCATACGATCTATTATACAGATTTTGAAGTTAAAATTTAACCTTAGCCGGCAGCTTCTGTATTTACCAATATTATATAATATTACGTGCGTGAAAAATCTGAGATTTTTATGTTATGTACTATGTACATTGAAGCGTTAAAAAATGACAATATTCTCCTTAGTAATCGCTGACTAGAGATTGATGCTACAGTGCAATGTATGACAAACTTTAAAATCAGTAGCATCAACCAGGAAGACCTCGTGTGTTTTTGTTCAATTGTAAGTTGAACTGCCAAATTTTATTAACACGTTGAATTTTTATATGAACGCGATTATTTTTATCTGATCAATAGTTTTAGTATAAAATCAATTTATACTTATACATAGTAAAAATGTTTAAACAGACAAGGGCACTTTTTACCAGTGAAAGTATGTGGCTTTTTTATAAAGATATTTCATACCTTGAGTATGATGGCTAGTAGATTTGCATTTGTTTATTTGATATTTGAAAAATAATAAAAATATAAGAAAATTTAAACATAATTTAAAAGATAAAATAATACACAAAAAGTTATAAATTTTTTGTATAAACTATTGTGCATATTTATAGAAAATAGATATTATTTCAAAACTTTTGTGCAATATATAAAAATTCACTTTAGATAATTTTAGAAAAAATGTACAGCATGCAAATATATATATTTCTTTTCACTTGGAATATAAAATACTTGTATAATTGGAAAAAATTTTAATATCTCATTAACATTAACAATATTAACAAAAACTTTTAATACTATTTGTCGTATTTATACTTGTATTAAAAAATAAAGAAGATTAAGCTTCCTAATAAGTAATAATATAACAACAATTATAAAATTTGCCCATGTCCTTTGAATTCTAAAACTGAAGTAATTTTTTAAACAAAGATAAATTATTATTTTATTTTTATAGATTTATTTTTTATTAAAAAAATTTAGCTTAGATCAGATCAATGGCACAGTGTTAACTACATCAGAAATTTCAATTGTTATTCGACTTTAATTTTTCAATGCAAACGTAAAACTGATAAATCATGTCAATGAAACAGTATTGGTTCGATGCTCATTTTAGTTTTAAACCAATGGTATTGCACTTTCTCAAACTACCTTACAATGAAATGATACATTTGCATCATACAATTGAATCTCGCTATATTGGTATATGCAGTAGCCGCCGATTATACACTTCACTTTTGTGTTTAAAAAGTTTGTTAAATTTCTTGGCTATCCTCATTCGTGATATCATCAACAAATTCCACATGCGTAAATGGAAAATGTCCAACTTTACCGTGCAATTCACCTTCCCACTGACCATTAATGTTCGTTTTTGTAACTTTAATTATATCTCCAACTTCTAATTTTAGCGCTGTTTTATCATAGGCATTTGGTACACGCGCCTGTTTTACTTTAGCAAATGCTGGAAGTGTTCGTTGAATATTGGAGCGCCGAGTAGCTGTAGTTTGCCCAGTCTCAGTGTGAGATGACTGAGTTCCTGATCCTGAGCTACCACCGCTCTCTGGCCTAGCAGGTGGTGTTTCAATAGTATGATTGTCCTCTTCATATTTTTGTACATACGGAACAGGCACTGATCCTGTTTGTCCTAAACTATTTCTTGCAGTCCACCATTGTTCCTCATCTTTAGAAATTATAGTGAGGATTTCTCCTGGATGATTTTAAAAATAATAATAAATTAATTATATTATCATTTGAAGAAAATATAAGAGAATTGTGCAGTATTAAAAATTACTTTTAATTACTTTTCATTAAAAACTAAGAATAGTATAATAATATTAGGTAATAAAAATATTATGGAAAAATTAATAAAAATAGTTTATTTTAAGAAACTCTGAGCATTTGGTAATTTTTAAATCAACTGCAAAAAAGTTTTGATGTTTTGTATAGAAAATAAAATTTTATATAGAGAGCTACAGCTTAAGGACGCTCTTGCATGAAAATTTTCAAACTGGGATATAACATTTTCAATAGTTCAAGATGTACTGAATCTTGTGGTATGTTTATTTTACCCTATAACCGTGGAAAATTTTGAGAAATTAACGTTTGAACTTATTATCATGTTTTACATGTACCCTTATGGGACGGCGGGAAAAAATAGGTTAAGTCGAGTATTTCTGAAAAGGGATCAAATTTTTGACCAGTAAAAAACATATGGCGTAAAGATTGCGGCTTCCCCTTTCAAACCACACCTTGTAAATTGTACGTAGCCGTGGGAAATTTCCTTTAATTCATAATTATAAACACAAATAGCAGACGACATGCACGAGAGCGAGAGAGACAGAACGACGTGTTTGGTATAGTTTGTGTTCTCGCTGAGCGCACAAACTGTATTGTCGTGCAAGAGCGTCCTTAACATTATTTTTTTAAATTTATAATTTCAAAAACATAAATTTAATATTTTGAGGAATAAAATTACAAACAATAAAAATATTTAAGAGATTTATAAGTATAAAGAATTTATAAAATATATCTTCTTGTTATTGTGACTTTTACAATTTTTTTCAATTGTAAAAAAAAGTGTAAAATGTGAATTACCTTTTCTAAATGGCAGATCATCAGGGTCATTCCCATCAAAGTCGTACCTTGCAATTACCCTTTGAATTTTTCTTGGTGCAGGTCTTATCAATGGAGTTGTGTCGAGATAATGCAATTTATAAAAAGCTAATAAATTAGGAATATCAGGAAATATCTGATCTCCAATTCGATAACGAATCTGGTCTCCTTGTTGAATTTTATTAATTATGTAGTGGCTGACTTTGCTATCTTCTCTCACGCAAAGGACAAAATCTCCATGAATTGAAATGCTATCCCTCACTAGGAAGACACCACCTTCTTTCTCACTCATAAGCAAATCGGAGGCATCCTGTCTGGACATGGCTCCGAAATACCAGCTGAAAATAAAACATCATGTAACAAGGTAATTACAAAGTCTAAATCATTCGTTGAAGAGCACAATGAAGCATGAAAAAAAGATAATCAGTATTATCTTATCATGTAGAATGGAATGTCCTTAAAATGTCTAATTAGTCAGGGAGCGATCCGAATCTAGATGTGGAAAAAACCGTTCGTACCCAGAGCATTCTGAACGAACAATCTATCGTTAGGGAACAACGGTAGTAAACCACCGTTAGGCGCGCGAGCGATCAACGGAGAAACTCTTTGAGCGCGTGCGAGTGAGTGTCTCGCGAATGCACAAAAGGCAAAAAAAAGCTGCAGCGCCTGTCACGTGGGGTAAGTATATGCGCGAGCACGGAGAGGCCGAGGGAGGACATTGCGAAACTCACCTGGACTTGTCGTACTGGTCGAAGGTCCCGGCCATCGTTTCCTGTGTCCTCTCCGCGCAGCGGTCCTCAACGAATCTGCGTCTCCCCGGGCTCGGTCCGTGACGGCGAGAGGAAATCAGCAGCAGCGACGGTAACTAAGTACTTGGCGAGCTTGCTGGGCGCTCAGCGCACGCGCTCGCGTCTCCGGCTCGTCGTTGCTCCGCGCCGCTCACAGACGCCCGTCGCCTCGTAAACAGAGGAAGGAGGAAGTTTCGCGGGGCGGCTGCATGACTCTTCTCTGCACTCCGCTTATAAGCTGCGCGGCCTAAACAAGCCCCGCCGAACAAGTGGCGGCCGCGGCGACGACGACGGCGACTGCTCTGCTCCGCTTTTTTCTCGCTGAACTCGCTCGCTCCCACACTCTTTCTGGAGCAGCGACGGGCTCGACTCGATTTTCCCCTGCGGCCGTGCCTACTTTACCTACTTTCGCCAAGAGTATACACTCGTTCTATAGGTGGTCGGCGAAAAGACGTAGGAGTTTGCGCCGTTGCTGCTTTTAGTTGATATATATGTCTATTTATGCAGCTTTTGTGTGTGCACTATTGGTTTGCTGCCTACTGGTGCCAGTGGTGCCTCGAATGACGGAGTGCCGCTGCTATTGGGACACGATACACGAACGACTCGCGTTGGCTTTTGGAACGCCTCCAGAGCTCTGCAGTGTCGTCGCGTTCCGAGGTTCCGTCGAGTCCGTGTTGTATCACTTACCATGCCTGTTCTGAGTTCAACATTCAGTAGGCTATGCCTCACTGTCTCTACATTCTACAACAGCGCGGCCGCGGCCGGCGGCGTATATTTAGTTTAGCGAGTTTCCCCTAGATGTCTACGCTTGTCAATTCAGGATACTCGATTTAATAGTATAGTCTCATTGTATCGAATAAAGGCAATCGATTATTCAATTGAAATGTATCAGCATGAATAAGTTTTTTAAGTAGCGACAATACAAATGATTCCTCTTTATAATCATCTGATATCGGCTTTCTTCTGAACAACATGAAAAATAAATTTTCGAAATCTAATCTATGTACGGCGTTCAGTATTTTAATATTGGAAAATGCCAGATATGCATATATGTCACAATCCATTTTAATTCAGTTCTGAAATGGTTCACTTATTATTTGTAATTTGCTATAATTATCTCATTAATATTGATGAAACTTTTACGTATGTATGGTAATATTATGCGCTTCGTACGTACTTTTAAAAAAAGGAATGTAGCGTGCTTTATAATAATTACCTACGACATTTTTTAAATTACTTTTTGAGACGTTATGTCAGCTATACATTTTCCTTAATTGTTTCTAAGCTTTGCTAGACACACGTACATTCAGTCTTTTAAAATATATAAAATTTTCATATTAGAATTAATATAAAGAATATACATATTGAATAATAGCGCATTAAAATGTAAGAAAAACTTATAATAAACAGAAATTTAAAATAATAATGAGTTGTAATAGATATCCTCCCTAATAGCACAAAACGTTTTAAAAACGTTTTTTAATCGTGCGCAGAAAAAATTTTTAACATTTTTCAGAAAATGTTTTAAAAACGTTATATAAACGTGCGAAATGTCCGCTTTTAAAATTTTTTCGACGTAATATTTTATTGTAACATATGGTAAAGAGCAGACACTCAATTATAATTAAGTTTTATCACTATTATCTTATTAAAATAAATCTAATTTATCAAAAATTAATTTTACGGATAATACATCATGAGTCTACAAGCCTATAAAAATAAAAATCCATCTAAAGTGAACTAAATTATTGAAAGACAGAATATAAGAATTGGACAAGTTTGATATACACAGTATTAACGTATCAAGTAAGACATTTATAAGAATGCTAAAAAATATATTATATATATTTTACGCGGACATTATAATTTAATATCGTAATTTGACATTCGATTTATTCGTATTTTGTACTCGTAATAATTAGAGGCTTTTATGCAACTGACATTCGATCATACCGTTAATTTGAATAAGAGAAACATTTAATATATTTCTGATGAATCTCCGGCGAAGTTTCAGGCGAAATCTCATATACCTCAAATCTCATTGGGTATTTTACTGTAAACTCTTGAAAACCCATACAGTAATTAAAAGTCAGTTTTAGAATTTTTAAAATGATTTAATAAAATGTAGTATTTATAAATGTATGTACCTATATTATATAAATTTTTATACATGTGAGCTAACTAGAAGCTATAATTTTCATACATGAGCTAATTATAGGAGAAGTCTAGAACTTGAGTTTTTCAGAGCATTAGGGTTATAGGGTCTAATATTTCGGCTTTCTTCTTTTCATACATTCAAAAGTATATCCTAAAGTTTGAGTCGAGTCCGTAATCCGGATACCTGACACTCTCCTAATCAGTTGAGAACTCAGTTGACATCAAATTTTATTTGATCCTATTTTAAAATCGGAGATTCATCGGGAATTCTATTCTTTCAACAGGTGCAATACGTGAAGTAGTAATTACAAGGACTTTTTGGTCTGGGTATCCACAAAAAATACAAGAAAATATCAAAAGCATGTATTTCTATGATTTACTATAAAAAAGACAGTAGAAAAAAGAATAATAACATAGCACTTCTTTGATTCATCTAAAGATTAAAGTAGATTTGAAAAATTACCCTCTAAAGGATCTCAAATTTATTTAAGCTCTGTTTTTTTATCAAAAATAAAATTTTCGACAAAAATAAAAAAATTGCAATTTTTTTTTATCTTGCACTTGATTAATCTTTATACTTTGTAATATATAATTAAACTATATATGAGCATTTGAAAAGACTATATCTTTAATCATTGAAATGTAATTTTCATATACTTTTCTATCAAATTTAATCGTTGCGGATACTTTCATACGCCGTTATGTTCCAATATTAAACTTCATTATTTTTCGCCTTCCGCAAGCCAAATATCAGACGTGCAATCACCTCCAGGATACCTATATAATAAAATACATAGTAATGTTATTACAGCCATTTAAATACGTATAAACTATCTGCATTCTGTAGGGATACAAAAATATTACCTCATTTCATGAGCTAATAGTACATCGTCCTTGACGTTTCCAAAGTCAATCATGAAGTTTTCATCAAGTTTCATTCCACCATTTTCGACATCAATATCAAGTTTTACCATTACTGAACCATGTCTAAAAAAAGAAAAAAATTCTGATATGAAATGAATATATATTTTTTGTAATACATGCACGATTTTCGTCGTATTTCGACCTAAAAAGAGGTCCTAAAGTGACTTTTTTTGACGGATTGGATAAAAAAATCCATTCGCGCCTGGTGGGCGCAAAAAATCCATTTGCGTCCGCTACTCTAAAATTCCGTAAAATCGCAAAAAATCAGTTTAGCCTTGCTTTTTAGGTTCAAAAACGCCGAAAATCAATACATGAGTCACAAAAAATATGGTGTGCACCTAGGGCTTAGTGGGCCTTTTGACCTCGTGTGTTTGCAGTACTCGGTCTAAAAAGGCCCACTTTGCGCCCTATAGGTACACAATATACTATTATGCCTGTGTACGGCAGATCAAGTATCGATGTAATAATATATATAAGCATCGTCATAAACAATTTAAAATTAGTTAAAAATTCAATTTTTAGGCACGACCGCTACTCGGAAGAGCCTTATAATTTCACCAGAGCGAAAATTGACGGAATACAAATAGTGAAAATTTAATGTGTAAAAATTAAGCGTTTTCTGAGATGTATGTATGTCTATTATACGTCCGTATGTAATCAAGTTACCTGATTATCTCAATGAATTTCCGATCGATTCTACCAGAATTGCGAGCAAATGATCCTTTAATTATACCTACCAGGTGGTCCTCTACTGAGGAAGATCGATGAAAAAGTTTAGGAATACGAGCACAAAGAAAAATTTCAAAAAATCGATTTTTAAGCACAATGTCTAGAAAAATTCATTTTAAGTTAATATCTATACATCTATCTGCTAAAACTAATTAAAAGATACCTTTTTCCTGTTGGGCATTTTTTGCTACGAGCAATATTTGCCAATACAACTGCGAAAAACAGCTAAAAAGGTAAGAAATGAACGATTTTCGGTTATAACTTGACAGGATTTAACTTTGCACAAATATGTTAAATGTCAAAGTTGTAGATTATAATAATACAAAACTTTTTCCCATTTAACATTTTCATGTACAGCCAATTCCTCACGAGTTAGACCTATAGCAACGATTTTAAACGCTTAAATATACATAAAATGGACGATTTTCGGCTATAACTTGACAGGATTTAACTTTACACCAATATGTTAAATGTAAAAGTTGTAGATTATAATAAAACAAAACTTTTTTCCATTTAACATTTTCATGTACAATCAATTCCTGACGAGTTAGACCTATAGAAACGATTTTTAAATGCCTAAATACACCTGGAATAGTCGATTTTCGCTTATTGTTCAAGGATTTGACTTTACACAAAAATGCAAGATTTTCCTCAGAAGTGCGGTCGTGCCTACAATGTAAAAACGAAGTTTTTACGTAGACAGCGCGCAGGGAGGCGCGGCTTCCCTAGTTAATCACGAAAACATGTATTTATCTGACTAAAGCTGCCGTTTTTTCAACGACTAACGAGTCTGTGAATGTGTTATTCTTTACTGCAAGCGAAAACCCTTTAGAGCGAAAAAAGAAGCTTACTTGACGTGCTCGCTGTAGAACTGTCGATCCCACGGCTTAAACAGTGACGTGGTCACGTAGAGCCGCTTGCCGTCGAGGCTGAGCTGCAGCATTTGGGGCGCGCCGTCCAGCCTGCGGCCCTTTAGGCTTACCGGCTCCGGCTGCTGCTCCAGCTCCGGGTCCTCGAGCACGCGCACCTTCGAGTCCGACAGGATTGACCCGCCGAGGAACACCTGACCGGTGAGTCGTGGATGGTCGCGGTCGGTTATGTCGTACTGGCGCACGTCGCCGTGCAGCCAGTTCGAGAAGTACAGGTACTTGTCGTCCATGCTCAAAAGAATGTCCGTTATCATTCCTATGTATGATTAATAATTCAAAAAAATAATTTTATATATATGTATAAGTGACTAATTAAGCGTTAGGTTCGGTTTGTTAATGTGTATCATTCGCCAATGCACTTTGATTTACAAAAAAAAGATTTACGATCACGTTTTGAAATCAGGTTTGCATTAAAATTCCTTTTTTTTTTATGTTTTAATCATATAGTTATACTGCTTTGAATTTACTGAAAGGAAAATTGTATACATGTTCCGTTTTCAATTTATTAAAACTTGTAATTACTCGCAATTGCTTAATTCCAGAATATTAATTTTTTATTAATACAAATGTGCTTGAATGAAATTCAAATAACGCGTAAGTATTATTTTACACTACTGTATAAATAAAAATCAAGTAAAATATTGTAAAAGATAATTTTAGTAAAGTAATTCAATGATTAATTGCTATGATATTTTCGACAAATATCTGTTAAACCGTAAGAAATGATTTTCTTATTTATAAAATTTAGATTTTCACCAAAATAGTACAAATGCTGCAATAATAAGGCGGCAGCGGCATTAATCACCTCTATAATATGCTGAATAAAGTGCTGAATTAATGAAAACTACTTGACTAACAAATCAAGCGCCACGCGAATCACGTAATTGTATTTTTTGTCCCGTCCGAGTTTCTTATAGATGCGTAATAGACAAGAGATTTTCCACGTTATCCTTGAACTTGAAAAATTAAATGTAAATTGATCGCGGAACACGTGCCACTAGTTGCTATGCACTTACTACACAACGTTTTCTTAGATTTATAAGATCTTTCTCGTTAAGCCACGTGACTTGCCATAAAATTAGATGCGCTCGAGAGAGAAATTGAGGGAATCCTCACCGGACATGTGAGGGGCGATCCATCCTTCGACCCTTTTGGCTGGCACCTTGATGACCTTGTCGGCGGCCCACGTGCCGTCGGGCTTCTTGTGGAATTTGTAGACGGCCGAGTGGACGGCGCAGCCGACGTAGCCGATGTCGCTCGTCGGCTCGTGCAGGAAACGCACCTCCAGCGGCGTGACACCCTCCACACCGAGGTTGATTGTCTGCTGCAGCGTCCTATCCTTCCACGAGTAAAAGTTCAGACTTCGCCCGTACACCTCTGTTCGCGAATCGTAAGGCGCATGGATTAGTTTTGCAAAGACAATTAGTTAATCAGGGCGAGCTCGCCCTGTATTGTGCTTATTATTTTTTTATATTAAAGGAATCGTCAGCTGTTGACAGGGACACTATATGTTATTGCTAACACCAATAAATTCTTGCAAAAATCATACGCAGGACTCAAGTTTTGAAAATGTAATAGATGATATTCAGTCATTGATGTAGTATTGTTTTATTTAAATATCGCCAGTGAAAAAAGAAATTCGTACTAGATTTATTATTTTTTTATATGTGAGGATTAACACTCTCAAATGTACAGCTATTTGATTTCGAGCATTTCTGTAACTTGAGATCTTGTATATAAATGCAATTTGATTTACACCAATGTTAAGAATTGACACATTTGCACATAAATATCCACAAACCGAGTTCAATCATATTCAAACAATATTAGGTGCACATTATTTCAATTTATAGTGCAATATTATTGCTTTTAATTCTATTAATTACTTTATTTTCTGCAGCCCAGTCATAAACTGGAATTGTGCCACTCTGAGCATTTAATCATCGTTTTATTTTATAAATTAATAAAAATAAAATTAAAGGTTTTGATAACATTTGAATCTAATTAAAACTTTCGAAAATATGAAATCTTCTGCAAGTTACTTATACTTAAAAAATGTTAATTGCTCTCAAAACTCTCGCAAATTTTCGTCCTTCTACTTTAAAGGGTTAATTTTGTTAGCAGTAAAAGCTTGAGCAATTTATCACGGAATTGCAAGCCAATTTTAATTTACTAAGAAACTATGCCAAAATAATCATAACAATTTTCGTTACATAATTTCTGTTATATATTAATTTGCATTGTAAGCTAAAAAAATAATCGTGAGTTTTAAAAATATTCAATATTACGAACCATCGTATGTAGCTGAAAAAATATTAAATAATTTCTTAATTTTTGTACATAGAATGGTATCATAAAATGCATTGCTCCGAGAACTTATATTTGATTTCGCAATTAGAAAAAAGCCATATAAGTAGTAAGGTAACTAATAGAAATACAAATTTTTAAGTACTTTCAATATAAAACATAATAATAGTATTTGTTGTCAAATATAAGTTCACATGTTTAGGATTTGTAAACTGTATACTTAAAATCAATATGAAACCAAAGCAACGAAGTTTTTACAGAAAATGCACAGATAGATAGATATTGAAATACGCCGGACATATTCAAAGAATATTTACACATAGAATACAGAATAAAAGTTTATATTAATTTTTCGTATACAAAAAGGTGAGTGTTATTGAGAACAAAGAAAGAAGTTTCTCGAACTTTACCTACGCCTTTAGGATCCTCTGTCGAGAAGCCGCGCTTAAAGACATTTGGGACACCCCACTCTGTTGCTATGAGCGCGTCGTGATGGGGCTGATACCAAAAGTCGTAGCCGAATTTAGCCTTCTTATCGCCCTTGACCCACGTCCCCGTGACCTCGAGGCTCTTGCTATCGATGCAGAGAAAGTCGCCGAGCGCGTCGCCGTTCGGCTTGCCCAGGGTTGAGATCATGATCTCGCCGGTAGGCGAACAGTGCGATGTGTGCGGCGTCGCTACGCCGTGTTTGTGCATCTCCTCCGGTTCCAGAATCTGCGGGGTAGAATACACGGCGCGTGCAGTATACACGATGATGGGAATGTCAGTTTCATGAGTCAACATAATATACTTACATGGTGCGTGCGTGTGCACGTACTATGCCGTTATACGCGCTACCATGTGGGAATTATAGCGAACGTGTCTATAGTGCAATCGTGTAAACGTGTTATTGCTAAATTGTTTACCGACGAGTGAGGGAAATACTACTTTTTTCGTGAAGGCCGAATGTGGGTTATGGCCGCTTTAATTATGGTGTGTGTGAGTTTAACGTAAGTATTTAATAACACGAGAAAAGCATTTGTTAGATGTACTTGAAATACAGATTTCTCTGTTTATTTCTTTTATTAATACCTTTATATTCTATGATTTTTTTTTTCATATTAATCACAAAAATTACAACTTTATTAATTTTTTAATTTTGGCCAATCTCTATATCAGGGTTTTGTAAGAAATAATTGAACCTTATTAGCTTATTCACACTTACAGGGTTAAACAAATTAAAAAAAAAAATTGGAGGCACTCCTCTGTAATAAATTTTTTCTCGTTCTTTAGGTCATACAATATACACGAGAAAATGTTCCATCACTGGAAATGTGACACGGTTTTAAACACAAATCCATTTTTGTTATGGAAATTTAACATGGAAAAAATGAACGAAAAGTAATCACTGATGATTAACCAATAGCAAGTTCTTAAAGGTGCCAACAAATATTCCACAAAAAAGCGATTAAAGTAGAAAGAAGAGCTGTAATTTAAGATGAGAATCGTTAAAATCGGTCGGTTCCGTGCAAAGTTAAATACATTTGAAAATCGCGAAAAATGACGAAAAATGATCAAAATTTTAAGAATTACGTGGATTCGGAAAAAATCGTCCATTTTTGGTCATTTTTTGCGTTTTCTAAATGCACGTAAATTTACACAGAACCGACCGATTTGAACTATTCTCATCTTAAATTACAGCTCTTTTCTTCTATAGTTTAATGGCTTTTCATGAAATATTTGTTGGCACCTTTAAGAGCTTACTACTGACTAATCATCAGTGACTACTTTTCGTCCATTTTTTCCATGTTAAATTTCCATAAGAAAAATGGATTTGTGTTTAAAGCCGTGTTACAAGATCATTTCCGTGCTGGAAAATTTTCTTGTTTATTGTATGACCTAAGAACGAGGACAAATTTATTACAGGTGTGCTTTCAAATTTTTTTCATTATTCAAAGTATTATGAATAATCTGTGGAATTCCTCATATAGATAAAAAAAGATTATACGATTCATCTTTCAACAGCTGCAAGGTATATTAATCCCGATCATAAAAGGCAGCGATAAGCGTCATGACGCACTAATTCGAAAACTATCCGTAAGCGCAAACAGCGATAGGGCTCAAAGGCAGCGCGGTAGATAAGTATCTAACCTTCTTGATTTTCGGTTCCCTCTCGTCGGACACGTCGACGAAGTAGATCCGGTCGGACATGAGGCAGGGCAGCACGAGGGTGTCGCGCTTGGCGCCTGGTTGGCCGTGGCAGCTGCTGCATATATTCCAGCCGCTGTGGTGCAGCTCGTCGCCCACTTCCCGCATTCGTAGCTTGTGGATTATCTGATGGAAATATCAGAAAGGACAAATACTTATGAGCATCAACGCTGCTTTTTCCAGCAACAGAGGCGCGGAGGATTATTTACGCTAATGTGGAAGGTTGGCATGAAAGTGGAGCCAGGGAGAGAAATAGAGATATATAGTGTGTAATACAGGGTAGCGGAAAGTGCAGTAGATGTAAGCACAGAGGGAAAAAATTATGAGCGCCGGGGCCTCGAAGCGACCTAGTGGGGTTAAAAGGAATGATAATGGAGCAGAAGTGTAGTGCGCCTGGGAATCTCATTACCTGGCTTAGAACTAAATGACCTTTAATATAAAAAAAAACTTAAAAAATGAAGTACATTTGTGTTTGTTATTTCATCACGTATCACACTTACGCAAGTTGGTTATAAACATCCTTTTCTTCGGTAATCGCGAGGAAAAAAGTCTAGATAGGAATCTCGCAGTCCGTTTCGTACTACATGCTACTGTATATTAAAAATATTAAATGTGACGAAGAGAAGAGCGCAATGTGGATTTCAATTTAAGTAAGCATCATTTTAGTTTTTTTTTTCACATTTTAACCACGTACGAGCTAATACAAAACTATAGATATATCTTGCGCAAACAACCGCGACTATATAATAAAAATGAATTTAAAATTACGCAATATTGGTGGATACCGATTATATTCGCTCAAATAATTAATAAAAACTGATTTACATTACGCATAAATACTACTTTATTGAATGCGTGTTAAATTTAATTAGAAGTTTATTATTTTTATAACTTTTTCCATTAATTTCTATAGTTAACATTATTCTGCAATAATAAGAAGTATTTAAATAAAAATCTTCTAATTTAAATAATGTTGCGTCAGTCAATTGTTTCGGCATTTTAGCTATAAATGTTTCTCATGAACTTTTATTTAAACTTAAGGTAGTTCTCCTCGGACTCCCTAGTCAAAGCAGTGCTAAATGTAGAAGTTACCTAAAATTTAAAAAAACCATAGTTGTAATGTGATTAATTTATTTAAAATGATAGAGATAGTTCATGTATTATAAATAAAGCGTATTTAACATGACTAAAATAACTTTTTTCATAAAATGACGATTTTCTAGAAATTAAATATCGTCACTACAAACAATTGTTGATAAATCACTGGAATCTTTTTTGTTTCTCAACCGATTTTAGTTTTCAAGGTCTCAATTTACTCCTTAAGAAACTTCATGGGGACTTGTCGAAGGAAAAATTAAAAATTATTCAAAACTCAGAAAGTTATAGATAATTGTTCATAAATTCATGTACGTCGTTAAAACAAAATATTCTTTTAATTGGCTATAACTTTATGAGTTTTGAATAATTTTTAATTTTTCCTTCGGCAAGTCCCCATGAAATTTCTTAAGGAACAAAATGAGACCTTGAAAACTAAAATCGGTTGAGAAACAAAAAAGATTCTAGTGATTTATCAACAATTATTTGTAGTGACAATATCTAGTTTCTAGAATATCGCCATTTTGTGAAAAAAGTTATGTTAGTCATGTTAAATATACTTTATAATACATTGACTATCTCTATCATTTTAAATAAATAAATCACATTTACACTACGGTTTTTTTAAATTTTAGGTAATTTCTACATTTAGCACTGCTTTGACTAGGGAGAATAGGAGAACCACCTTAATTACATTTTGTGAAAATATACGCATTTTAACAATTTGAATATTTTTAAGTTTAAAAGTATATTAAATTTATCAAATTGATTTTATTAATTTTTATCTCTATTGTTTTAAAAATTATAAATGATAGAAACTCATTTATAGTTTTGAAAAAATGACAAATTAAAATATAAAATATTATTCAATATTATTTACAATATAGGTACCTGAAAACTTTAATTATTCTATTTGCAATGTATTTCGTTAGCTTATGATGTAAAATGATATTACATTTCATTTGCGATCCTCTTAGCATATTTTACTTCCCAAGTTACGTTTGAACGGAAAACATATACAAACAGGAGCTGCTTGTGCCCTACTTTCAACGTTTCTTAATTATCAATATCTGCAGATATTCTCTAGAGATTCGACAATTTTCTAACAGTAAAAAAGTTTGTAGTTTTGTATTAAAACCTAAAATGCAAAGGATGATTAAATTTTCCTTATTTTATGAAATAATTTATAATATATATTCTGCGAACTTCCGTTCTTCTATTTTATTAATACTTTTACTTTCATGAATTGCAAAATGTAACATTAAAGATTCATAAAATCATTTTAAAAAACTGGTAAAACTGCAGTTTTTAATAAAATAAAATGTTAGAATACAATACTTCCAAAATGATTAACACATTTTTTTATGTATTATATGTTATTTGCATCTTACGACCGAAACTTTGCTAACAATTTTAAATCGCATCAGAAATTTTAATTTATCTATAGATAAAATTTGTACAACACAATGAATACCGCACGTAGTTCGAAAGTGTAAACAGCCTCGTGCGATAGTATAGATAGAGAGACGAATGAACAAATAATAGAGATAAAAAGAAATTTTGTAAGCATACACGAGACGGTGTGATATTGCCGCGTCCTGCTATATAGATAGTCTTCTGAACGCACCTGACAGTAAGTGGGACTCGTGGGATCGACATCGACGGTCGCCAAAACATCTGGTTTGTGTTGATCAGTGTGAATGCAATTGACGTAGAGGATTTTCTCGCGCGGACCATGCAGCATTGCGTCGCGCGGGCTCGGATAGCCCGGGCCGCAGTTCGCGTTCCCTGAAACAAATAGTTTGCATTTCTGACCGTATAACTTATCGCTATTTAAATTATTGTTTCGTTATTTAACTATTAGACAGATAAGTATAAATAATATATTTTTAAAAATGAATGATCGAATTATTTTCAAACTATTTTGAAAAAGGAACGTAATAAAAGTTGCCGAATATGAAAATTGATCAAACGAAACTCAATCGAAATATAAAAGATTGAAAAAATTTTTCTTGGGCAAAAGCTATTATTTGTTGTAAAGTTTCATGTCGAGAGGTTGATTTTCACTCAAGTTAGACATATTCCATACTCCATATAGTAAGAACGCTTTTTATTTAAAAACATTTTTTTTCTTGTCAACGGATACAGATAGCTTATTGACAATTCAACAGCAAAATATACATTAAAGAAGTGTAATTAGGGAATCGTGTTTTGGTCAAACGTCATCCAATTTAGATGAAATATCGCGGTCTAAATTCCTCATGAGACTCGATAGTACCGTAATTGAAGTGATACATGCAAAATGAACATAGTCCGTTGGAAATATAGTTATAAACAGTAGGATATAGTTGTAATAGGCTACTCACAGGGAAAGCTCCTCACCTTCAGACCATGGATTTGACTAAAATTTCAGGATGTTATTTTTCGAGCCAAAAAATTAACCCTGCTTTAGGATTTTTTCTAATGGGCTTTAGGGGCAAAGATAGAGCAATTTTTCGAAATATTTAGGGGGAATAGTTGTCTATGAAGACCTAAACAAGTCGATAGCTAAATCTGTCAGAATAATCATGCAAAAATAAACAGAAAGCAGATAGAACAAAATTTAATTAAAGTTTTGATACGTTTAAAAATATTGATTTCTCAAAAAGTTATAAGCAATAAAAGACAGCGTAAGAAAATGGTTAAAAATTTCTCTTATTTTTTATTGATTTGTCTTTTATTACTTGTAACTTTCTGTGGAATCAATATTTTCGAGCAAATCAAAGCTTAAAGCTTTTTCTGACTGCTTCTGTTTGTTTTTGTATAATTATTCTGACACATTTAGCTATCGACTTATTTAGACCTCCATGAACATCTATTTCTCCTAGATATTTCGAAAAACTGCCCTATCGTTGTCCCTATATAGAGCCCATTAGACAACATCCTAAAACAGGGACTATATTCTATGGCTCAAAAATAACAGCCTGAAGTCAATTTTTCAGAGGTGAGAAGTTCTCCTTGTCAGTGTCATATACATTTATTTCTTTAACTTCTGCATTCGGTAAGTTTTCAATTCGATTGCTAATTAATAAATGTTGATAAAAATTAAAAACAAATTCGTAAGACGTCGGAAATATAAATATGAAAAAAGAATAAAAATGATTTTCAATAAATTTTTACTAAATTTACTTGTTTTAATTTTAAGAACTACTGTCGTTATTCAATTTATTATTTAGGATTATTAATTTTAGTTGTTTAACTTTCTACTGCTTAGGTACTTACCGTAGATACAATTGTATTGTTTTGTCCAAAATCAACTACTTCGTTGTGAAAGATAATTCTAAATATTTCGCAAATTGTGTGATTTTTTTTAGCAACATTTAACCCATTAAGTCCCAAATGTAGTCAAATTTCACTAAATATTCATCTAGTTTTTTTTTTTCGTATGATTTGTATTAAAAAAAAAATTCAGAAACATAATATCCGACGTAAAATTTTATACTCTTTCAAAATATGGTATCAGAATATATCTAACATTAATGCTTAAAAAGTTATAAACAATTTTTTGCAAAAAGATTCAATTTTTTCGACTAAGAAGATATTTTTGATCTAAAATTTTTATATAAAACCGGTAACATACACATCCTTTTACAGATAAAAAAGTGTTTTCGAGTCATAAACTTAAAGACAGGTCGGGTCCGGAATAAAAAATTCAACATGGTGGTCCCCAAAATGGCGTCCGAAATAAAAATTTTTTTGATAAACTTCAGGACGCTGTATCTTAAAAAGTATGAGCTATTTCAAAAAAATGCTAAGAGTGAAAGGTTCTTAGAATTTATCGAGAAATACACTGAAATTTTTTCAGATTTTTTTGGTTGACATTTTGAAAAATTTGTTATTTAAATTTTTTAAAAATTTTAAAAAATTCAGGAAAATTTTTGAAAAAAATCTAGCATATTCTTTGATAAATTCTAAGCATTTTTTGCTCTTTTCAATTTTTCCCAAAAGTTGATAGTTCTCGAAGGAAAAAATCCTAAACTTTCTAAATGATGTATTCTAGAAATGTATACAAAAATTCTGAATGTATGTAGGGTAAGAGTCCTTATTAGTGTGCCTGTCCCTATGTGTGTGCTTTTTTAGTTAAACAATTCACACAAAAAAGTATATGGAAATAATTAATTGAAATAATTTTTATAGTAAAATTAAAGTATTTCTTCATATTGAAAAACAAAAGAAATTATATTTCAAAACTCTTAAAGCATAGTTTATACATTTTTAAAAAATCCTCTTTCGTTTTCCCGAAATTTATCGTGTTCTCTTATGAAAAACTCTTAGAAATCATGACTTTTTTTAAGTGAATAAATAGCTTATTAGAACTATTTACTTCAAATAAAGTGTATATTATGCAATAAAAATAATTTATTTAGCAATACATCAGTAAAATAAGTATATTTAAAACTTTTTCTTTATTTTATAAGTGAAATCCACTAATAGGGTCAACTTTTAAGACTTGTCCGCATGTGTATGTTGTCATGAGCCCCAACGAGATTGTGAACCTAACCTTCTTTTAGCCTGGATGTGATGACTACATCTTTGATTAAAATTGATCACTAACGCTAATTATTGTTGAAAAATTTTAAATTAATCATAAAATAAATTCCTACTGCTCCACCTTTTTCAAAATTTAGAAGAACCATAACCTATAATTCTCTTAATAATTTCAAAAGGCACATTAATGCGGGGCTCACACATAGGGACAGGCACACAAATCGGGGACATACAAATACATTCAATGAGAGCTGTCAGGGCACACAAATAGGAACAAAATCATTATTTTTTATTTTACGTATATTTATATTAAATACGTTTGTATTCATATAAATAAACGAGGAAAAGAGAAAGTCTAACTTTGACTAAATTTCCAGTTAAGGAAATAAAAATTATATCGCTCTGTATTTCGTGTATAAGTAAATGTTTTTTCTTCATGGCACACTAATATAGGGACTCTTACCCTATATTCATTATGAAAAAAAAAAAGAATTTTCGTAAATTTCGTTAGTCGTTGATCAATATCACCGTTGTCCAATCCTAACCGCGTGGAGGTAGAATTATAAGGATTTTGTTATTTTTGTTTATTTGTTTTTTATTAATTTTTTTTTTTTTTCAATTTTTTAAGTCATTGTTGAATGATACTTCTCGAAATTAGACATCGATTTGGAACGACATAAATATGAAACTATCTCAGAAAAAAAAAAAATAAATAAATAAAAAAACAAAAAAACAAAAATAACAAAATGCTTACAATTCCACCTCCACATGGTTAGGATTGGGCAACGATGATATTGATTAACGGCTAACTGAATTTACGAAAATTCTTTTTTTTTTCATAATAAATATACATACATTCAGAATTTTTATATACATTTCTAGAATACATCATTTAGAAAGTTTAGGATTTTTTCTCCGAGAACCATCAACTTTTGGGAAAAATTGAAAAGAGCAAAAAATGCTTAGAATTTATCAAAGAATATGCTAGAATTTTTTCAGAAATTTTCGTGAATTTTTTAAAATTTTCAAAAAATTTTAAAAAATTCACGTTTCGGATATCATGTTTCTAAATTTTTTTTAATACAAATCATATTAAAAAAACTGGATGAATATTTAGTAAAAATTGACGGACATTTGGGACTTAATGGGTTAAATGACTTAATTTTAGAAATATTCCTTGCTATATAACTCACATATTTCTTATACCTAATACTTTTCAATCTTTTAATTTTTATTACTTTTATAGAGAAAATAATTCTGAATTTGATTGATTTTTACTCGTTATAAAATTTCGGTATACAAAGAAAGTAAAACAAGGTCTTAGTATTCGTTTAAATTTATTGTAACAAAAATAAAATAACTTTAGAAAACATTTATTTTCATTACAGCAGTGTAATTTTCAATTACAATATATCTACAAATTCTATTTCACTAACAAATCGTAACCACGCCCGAAGAAATTGGAATGCGACTTGACGTGCGCCTTGCGCAACATTATTTGATAGTTCAAATATATAGGTATTGGATTTTAAAATCAATTCATAATTTTCTTTAGCTTATTATTTATGTTAATTGAACAATTACTTTGTTATAGCGAAACTTATAGAATAAAATTATTTTTCAGCGGCGATGATTAATTGTTTTTAAATTTTCTTTGCACAAAGGAATAAAAAATTAATTAAAAGAAATGTTTTACCTCAACATGTTTTTTCGAAACTATATTGTGGAAATATGATAAGTTCTTATCTGAAAGAGAGTGTTGATTGCGACTGTGTAAACTGCAATATAATAATTCAGCAATGGGAACTTTAATGTATAGACAGTTACATTTTTTGTAATATGATTTATGGGTAACATTACAGTTGCAGTAATTATGTAAATTAAGACAATTAAATCTGCTTGCTTTATATCCGAGTAAGCTGTACCTTACACTCGACAAGCTATTATTATGATTTAACTAGTTACACAGTATAATTGATATTTAATATCTTAAATACTATACTTAAGGTAACCTTTTGTCATATATATATTATTTTATAGCTGTGTTTACAATCTTTTATGATTGAATACTATTTTTACAAAGATATTTTAATATTGCAGTGCGAAGATTTTTTTCACTAACAATTCATACAAACTTGGAAATGGCTAAGTGCAATTTAAATTTGATGTAATTTGAGGTAAAGCATTGATCTTTTATCTAATTGTGGAAACCGAATTAAATATTTATAAGCTTCCTTTGCAATTGCAACATGCTTATAAGATATGGAAACTTTCCGTGTGTGTGTGTGTGTGTGTGTGTGTGTATACACACACACACACACACCTATATATGACTCGGGTATAATTGATTTTTCGCATCCTAATAAAATTTTTCGTGAAACATCAATGTACGCCACAGACCCAGTGAATTTAATCGGTACAAATTGAATTTTAACTCGATAGATTTCCGTTTCTCAATCTAATAATCACCTTTCTGATTGATGCAGTTTCAACAAGTATTTTTTACAGTCTCGGCTCAATTTCGCGTCAGCAAAAAGTCCGTCATTAAGGATACAAATACCGCTCATTGATCTCTAGATAATTCCATCTCATCGAAATCGCAGGTTCTCGAATGCATACAGACGTACATAGTTGCCCAACGGTTGCGTAAGTCCTATAATACGTGTCGACGACATGAAAGCGTCTAATGGAAGAAAAAAAAAAATACCCACGCACATGCGCATAGGCAGGCGCCGGCGAAAAAAGGCGCAAAATCCGTAACTGGAGATCGCAGACTCGCGTGTGCATTCCCAGATGCAATCGTAAGGCCCATTTATGCGGCTGCACGTACTACACTGCTAGCTAATGAGCCTGGCGTGCATATTATATCTATAATATTCCCTTCGCCGCGAACGGCGACTGCATAGGCAGTACGAGCAATACTTATAAGCGCGAAAAATGTACTCACTTTCACACATGATGTGTGTGTGTCCCCGGGACTAGCTTAGTGCGTGCTCGCTCCCCTGCGACGACAGCGTCGGTGTACAGCGATCAGGTGGTGCACCCACAGTAGTAAGTATAACGCTCGGTAGGTCGGCACGTCCCTATCCAGTGGTCTCGACCGAACTGCCGAGTGCCGGAGTCCGCGAACCGGCTTATAGTTGCGGCTCTGCTGCACCGTCAGTGCTTGCTGATACGATACTTTACGAAGTGCGACGCGCGCGCGCTCTCTCTCTCTCTTTCGGTGTGTGAGTGTGCTGCCCGGCGCACATACGACTTTGTGCCATTGACCTTGAATCCGCTAAACCTATACGCGAGCCTCTATACTTAGCAAATTGCTGTACGTGGCTGTGTGCAGTGTACGTGCGTATCTGCATGGATGTAGGAGAGCGTCGTGCTGAGATATTCGTCATATTTTTCACTGTTGAATGTGCCAGGCTGGGCTGGTTTCAATTGTTTTACCAACGTTAAAAGGGGCATTTTTATTATTAAGTGTACATTTGTGCGACTCTGTTAAGGACGTTCTCCGGGTCGAAACAATAATTTTAGCTTTTATATTTTTATATAATGTTTTATTAATTTGATAATCCAAGAGTAAGTACATGTAACAAATACATACTTGAAAGAACATAAGACAATTTTTTTCAGACAAATTCAAGCAATAGTCACTATGCTATTGTTACAATTAAAGACAAAAACTTCAATAAGTTTCTCTAATTTTTTTTATTTTTTATCCGATCGTAATGAAATAAAGCTTATTTTGTTCGTTAAGAAATTTCAGGGGGAGTATCGATGGGAAAATTTATGATACGAGTTACCAGTACGGCGCAATATCAATTTGTTTAAGAAAAGCAAGTCAAGTTTTAATCAAAACTTTCTTAAACAAATTGATATTGCGCCATACTGGTAACTCGTATCATAAATTTTCCCATCGATACCCGCCCTGAAATTTCTTAACGAACAAAATAAGGTTTATTTCGTTAAGATCGGATAAAAAATAAAAAATTTAAAGAACTTATTGAAGTTTTTGTCTTTAATTGTAACAATAGTATAGTGACTATTGCCTGAATTTGTCTGAAAAAAATTGTCTTATGTTCTTTCAAGTATATATTTGTTACATGCACTTACTCTTGGATTATCAAATTAATAAAACATTATTTAAAAATATAAAAACTAAAATTGCTATTTCGACCCGGAGAACGTCCTTAAATACTTGTACGTCGTACTCGTGTATTGTTGAATAGTTTTAAATAGTTTTATTGGTTTAAATTACGATAATTTTCTTTTATCTGTTACAATACCTAATAATGACTCAACCATGAATGAGAATCATGTAATTAATTAATTCACAGAAAACAAAACACTGAGAGTTAAAATAAAATTAAAAAAATAAATAAAAATAGAAATAAAAAAAAGTATTCTAATATTTAGTTATTTTTTTATCATGCAAATTTGTTGTCTCAGATTTTAAAATATTTTCGTAAATACTTTTAATGCACGTAAACAAGTTTTTAAAGAAGCGATAACCTATCTCAGTAACATTTAGCTGAAAACTTCGTTGCTTAATTTCGAGGATTTGATAAGGCATATAGTCCAGAAATAAATTGAATAAATAATACGACAAATTTTTTAAAATATTTAAATATCATAATAAATTAATTTATATATAACTAAATAATATTATATCATCAATAATTATTACGTGGAAACTCTATATTTATAGAGTATAAGGAATAAATATAAGGAAATGACAGGGAGATATTCATTATCTTAACACTTTATGTATACATATTATACTTTATTATAATTTATAGTCAATGATTTTTACAAGACATGTTGTTTTTATGATCTATTCATTAATGCCCTAGACAAAAGTGCATTCTGTAACATATGTGTAGTCTACAGTGAAGATATCGATATGGCATCATAAATAAACTTTAAACAATAGTTTAGTTAGTTTTAGATTGTTATCCGTTAACTTTCAATAAAAGTACCCAGCTTCTTTTCTCACAGTTTCCTGTCTGTTTACAGCAAATAGGACAAATTTTAATATAGAATCGTTGTAAACAAGATTATGTTTATTTTGGCCCTCTTCAAATGGATTTAATTTTTTAAAATATACGAAAAGCGTTCGATAATTGTACATATCCATACTTTTTCTGGTCTGTGATTAGCATATTGGACCCCGAATGGAGGAATACATTTACCAACGTCACGGGTGATTGTCTAATTTACCTTATATCACCTTTCTTTTTCACTTAATAATTATTTTGCATCCGTCCTTTACATTTTTACAGTGGAAAAATAATTGCTTCATAGCTTTTTGAATACATTCAGCGGTATATTTTTAAATTAGAGATATATCCGTATTCCAGCGTTTTTCATTTCTTTTTTGTCCTTTTATAGTAACGCTCAACTCTGTTACCTTTACAGCACTCGCATTGTTCCCCTGTATTTTAATATTTCTCGACACTACCTTGAGCCAAGGTCTTGTACATAAGTTTTCTTTTTTATTTTTATATAATGTAAATTTTACCGAAAAGAGAAAATTGTAGTTCCATATATTATTCATAGATGAAAAATATTTGTTTTTTAATTAAAAATAAAATGTAATATTGTGTTTGTTAAATTATGAAGTGAATATATCATATACATGTAGATACTGTGTACGCGTGCGTATCTATGTGCAGGCGCATTTTTGGATTACTCTTTAAAATACAATCATGTATAATAAAGTTGATCTTTAAAAAATGTATTCGAAAAATTCATTATAAATAAAAATGTATCAGGAATACAATATCACAATTGGATTAATATAATTAGAAATCACATTCCGTTTACCGCACGAAAACAGTAAAAAGTAGTTATGGCATTACATTAGTACATTTCGATACTAGTGCGAGGATTTGATTTTCCCCTCGTGTGACTGTTTGCACCCGAGTGAAGCGAGGGTGAAAAGGTCACACGAGGAGAAAATCAACTTCTCACACAAGTGTCGAACCGTATTTTTTGGCACGACGTGCGAGAAGTGAGATTTTTGCACGCATCGTTTAACGCAGCGTGCGAGAAATCAAACTTCTCGCACGGAGTTTCAAAAAATAATTTTACTATCAGTAAGAAATTCGTATGTATTTTGGCACACAGCATTGTAAAAAATAAATTGTAGTATGTTTTGTATATAAAATCGATGTACTAATTAAAATTCATGTATATACTTATATATGTAAAATTATGATTGAACTCATCAAGTACCAGAAGTGATTATAATGCATCTTCATTTAATATGTAACAGTGATATTTTTTTGCAACAAAGAAAATTTTATTAAAATTCTGTGTTTTTTATATTTTACCGCTTCTGTTACAAGTGAAAAACAAAGTATTCAGAAAGTTATAACTTCGTATATTTTACTTCTTCATTGTTAAAATATTTATAATAAGTGTTTTCAGAATATATATATATAATATAAGATCATTGATAATTATGTAAATAATATTAATTAGGTGAATAATGTATCAATAAAAATAGTCAATAATTTAATATTACAAAACAATCTACTAGCATTGTAATATAAATATTTTCATGTTCCCGTATACTGCTTATATATCACATTTTTTAGTTTAAGTGATAATATAATACTTTTTTATCGTTAAAAAATTCAACTTACGTTTATATTTTTAGAATTTTCAAGTTCGCTTGTATTTTTTATATATTTTGATTAGTTTCAAAACAATCATATAAAATGCTCATTATAAAAGTAATATAGAAATTACAAAGTTAATGCGATGATTCAATAATATAGTGTTATATAATAATTCAAATACGTAAGAATTTTTGTAATAGAATAAATTTATAAAATAATAGTGTACGTATATAATATCATTACAGATTGGTGTAGTTTTTCAGCATTTAAATTTTACTTTAAACATTTGCCGTTATTAATGAAAAAAAAAGATATGGTATTTTATAAAATAGATCGATGATGGGTCCTAATAAAAAGGACGTATCTTGTGCGGTCCGATTGTAAACCGCGTAACTCCGTAACGTTTTCTATCTAGTTACGTGGTTTATAACCGACCCTCGCGAGATATGTCTTTTAGGACTCGTCGAGATGGTAGCAAAAAGCTAAGTAATAATAATAATAAATAAATAAATAAATTTAAGAATTTATACAATTTTAATTATATATATTTAAAAATAAGTTAATATTTTTGGTATTTCAGTACTTGTCAAAAGTATATCTATAAAATTTAATTAGTTTATCTAAAGTAAAATTTGGTTTATCTAAAATCGTCCTGAAAAGAATAGTATAATTACTTGTTCGTGTTTTGTAGTACCGTTGAAATTGAATAAATGATCTTACAAGTTCCGAAAACAGGAAAATGATAATCTACATAGAAAAATTAAATGAAGTTTGTTTTTTTATAAGAGTGTCGTATTATGGATTTTTATTGGTACAGAAATGTCTATTACTTTGTTTATTTGATCGTTAAAAATATTACTTATGTCGACTGCAATTTACTATCAACTGATAAGAATTTTTCTATCGGTCTTACAGTCTTACAAATTAAATTAAAATAATTAATATTTATGGCAGTCAGATTGCCCTTGTTTATAATCACCCCCGCAGAATCTGAAATAAAAACTTAATTAAAACCTGGAAAAAACTTTGTTAGAATAATGTAAATTTAATGATAGAGTCAAGTAAATTAGATAACATTTATCATTCTTTATTAATTTAAGTAAGAATGGAAAATTGGAGAGGGGAATGTGGATGGTGGTGGGGGTAAGAAAAAAGAAGGGGGTATGGGGGTATATAAGGAGGTGTATCGCGGGTTTCATTTCAGTCCCTGAGGAGGAGCCGGAGCGGGCTCGAAACGTTAGACAATGTGGTGGTGGTGGGCAGTCAGATCGTCCTTTGCTAACAAAGTTTTTTCCAGGTTTTAATTAAGTTTTTATTTCAGATTCTGCGGGGGTGATTATAAACAAGGGCAATCTGACTGCCATAAATATTAATTATTTTAATTTAATTTGTAAGACTGTAAGACCGATAGAAAAATTCTTATCAGTTGTTTATTTGATGTATAATATTTGGCAGTATAACTTAGTGCATCACACTTTTTCTAGTTTGCAAACTGATTAGAATGGCACAACTCTTAGCTTAAAAGTAATTCCATCATTTTTAGAATAATTATTTTATGATACTAAGATGTATAAAACAATTTGCGCTTTTTCATGTTGAGCTGCATAACTTATGATTGATTATTTAAGAGAAAAGTCATCACTGATTTATAATAAATGATAAACCTAAATAGAAAGTACTATATATTTTTTATAAAAATTTTTTCTTTTTTAAAATAAAATTATTATGTTGTAAATTCTTATAACACGTTACACAAATTTAGACTAAATCACAATATTTATAAACAATTTCAAAAAGTAACAGAACTATTTCTTCCTGTGATAATTAATGACTGTAAACGTAAATGAATTTTAATATTTTTTAGTAAATTCCTATTTTTTTTGTTGGTAAAAAATGTATCTTTCAGAATATTATCCAAAATACTATCTAATTACAAGTTATTTATATTTATGTAAATAGCAGTAGTTTTTCTTATTAAAACAGTATGTTCCCGTCGACATGAATTTTTTTTTATCTAACTTTACCCTGTCAAACAAATTTTCTACGTTTCAAATTACGTTACGGCTGAATCTTGTGTTTTAAAAACACTTGTGTATCACTAACATTCTTTATGTGAAATATGCAAGTGAGTATACATAGTGAATAAATAATAACTTTTTTCGTATTATTTTAATACTATTTTGCAGAATACTTATAAATTTTATACAAATATATGATTAAGCGTCATTCAATAAATATGGTTTTGAACACTATCGTGTAAAATCAAATTTCACGAACACTCACAGTGTACCTCCGCATAATTTACGTGCTTCACAGTTTGAATTCCCGCCTCACTCACTCCCAAACTCTCACCTTTTCACGAACGTTTAAACACCAACTCTGAGTCCCAGTATCCTTTCCGGATTCTGTCACGTGAGCCGTGCCACCCTCGCCTTCTCCTCTGCTGCTTTTCTCGTCGGCGCTCTCGCGGTCTTCCTCCGTCGCGTCCCCCGCTCCCTGAAGAAGGCGCAGGCCAGGAGGTTCTGCCTGCGGACGGCCGTGAGCTGTCCGAGTCGCGTCTTGGCGATGGCGGCGCGCGCCGCGATGTCGTCGAGGCCGGCCTCGATGCGGTCCAGGCCCTCGCTCACGTTGGCCAGCACCTCGTAGAGGAGGTTGCGTCGGCTGCGCGCCGTCTCCTCGAGCGCGCCCAGCCGCCTGCGAGCCATAAGACACAGCAGCACGATCGCGGCGGCGAGGCTCAGCGCCAGCAGGCCTCGCTGTAGCAGTAGTGACGTCGACGCAGACATGATGCCGATAACCCTGATGACGTCGATAGCGTAGTTGTCACAGGCGAATGACCGCTCATCGCATGTACCTTTTTCCTTGCGGCTTCTTTGCTATCTTGTTTTTTTTTTTTATTGATAACGTATCATTAGATTACGCATAGGAATTGCATAGACCGCTCAACGCTATGGTTATTGAATATATTAATCGATTATTGTTTCGTTTCATTGCTTTTCTGGGTTGCTACTGTTGTCGTTTAGAATTACCAGTGTGAAGCGGAAACTAATTTTTTCTTCCCATCTTAACGTCATACCTTTTTTTACGGCTATACTTATTAAATCTAGTTTAGAATTCACTGTACGATATCATAAACAGATATGCAAACTGTAGCAAATACCGATGAATATGCAATACAAATTTACAGACTTCTAGCTATAGCAAAACGTTCTATTTCTCTATTTGAAAGTCCCTTGGTTTGCATTATTTTTAATAAACAATCTATTGCAATTTTTTTTGCAAGTCCAAGGCTTTACGTAAATTCCTAGTGCAGCAGTCTAATATTGAAAAGTAACAGTGTATCGTACTGTAACCTTTTACCGGCTTTTTTTTATTATATCACGGAACTCTGTAACGCTATGAACAGTAAAAGGAAGTGAACAGCATTTGTCAGTAACGCGTTACCTAAACTACAAGCAAATCGAGTTGATATACAAATGAAATCGATATCTATTTGCTAAGTCTCAGTATTTATAAATTTGTTGAGCACCAGCGTTTACTTAAAAATTGTTTAAATATATTTATGTAACAATACGATCTAGTTCCACGATGTTTAGTTCTATATTTTACGTTTCAAATACACCGCAATAGGAAGGAGATGGATTTGAATTTAATATGAACCAATCTAGGTAGGTGCATGTGTTACGCTATTAGTCAGATTGCTAATTTAGAAGCTAATATCACTCAATCAACGCGTTGTATCGCCTGAAATAATGATGCTCTTATGCATAATACGATATATCCGTTTAATTTATTATTTTTAAGAACACATTGCAGTAGAACTAGTTTAAACGATACTTTCATTATCGACTACTCAACACATATTACTATAGCTACTATATTTATCCAAATGCATTGGCACTACAGCTATTTTTTCATTAATTCGTACCTGACCACGTATTCTCCCGTTCAGACACTTTTACATGTAAAACACGACAAATATTTGTATCAAAATATACGAGTGTACAATTTCAGTATGCCTCCTATCCTTGCAAATCAACGTCCCCAGAGCTCTGCGGATCGTCACAACTTCGAGCGCAATATCCACTTGTTACGCCCGCGCGAACGCGAGAGTAATCTTCTCTGTCTCTTCAGCCCCAGCGTCGAAAATCCACAGTAAATGCAACCCAGTTCCGCCCGTCTCTGTTCGTATTATTTCCGGAGCGCTCTCGAAGCAGCTCGAAGCGGCTTTTTTACTTCGAAAGCGCGCGCGCGCGGCACCGTTTCGCGTGTTCACGAGCGAGCGCGAAAACGTCTATCAACCGGATGATTCAGTGGTGGCTCGCCACTGGGGCCTGCGTCAGCTATGCTCCTCGTAGCAGTGCTCTTGGTTTCTCTGCTCCGTTTTCGTCTATTATTACGCGGCCAGTGGCACGCGCGGGCGACGGTTCGACGCATTATCTTCCTCTTTTCCTCCTTCTCCTTCGCCTCCTGCGTCTCTTTTCGAGCGCTACTCGCAACTCCTTTTGCCTCTCGCGTCTCACGTTACGGTCCGTTGACGGGTTCTGTGATTGGACGATGGTTGGGGGAAGTCGTTATCGAAGGACAGGCTCATTTCGTCGGATGTTGCTCTTGTTACTGTGGACGGGGATATTTTCCGTGGCGAGAATGAAAAGAGAAAAAGAGATTCGTATATATTTTCGTAATTATTATTATATGGACTGATATCCTGCTGGAAATTGCATAAAAATTATTTTTAAGCAGGAATTCGCTAATTTGATCAAAATTAGCTAATTCGATTTTTTATAATTTCTATTATCAGGATAGAATTTTTTACTTATAGATAGACATCGTAAAAATTTTAGTGAATAATGGTTGATTTTCTCATTGTAACGTAATCATTTTTTAGTTCAATTCACTTAGTATATTAACTGAAGCCAACACAATAATTACGTGATCTATAGAAATATTTGTATTTCATCTTCATAATTATATGATTTGAGATTAAAAACATTAAAAAAATCTATCTAAAATATGGTTTCAAGACACATAAAACAAAAATTCAGATCATCTGAAACACTCATTAAAATATTATTTAAAAAAATATGTTTCACCTCAAAATTATCTACATTGCAATATGCCTATACCTTTAACAATAACAAACTTTTTCAAAGAACATATATTTAATAATACAAATTACGCAATGTTTATGAACATCTATTCAATATGTGCACTGCGAGACATGAGAAAATGATTAAAAATGATTTTTAATGATGCAGAATATTGAAATGTTTTTACTTTAAAATTCAAGTTAACGAGTATTATTGGATTTCGTTATTATTATTAATTAAGTATCAAAAAGAATCATTTTTGGAGAGGCACACTGAGTCGGAATGCGTTGTTACATTTTTTCGGTATCGTGTTTCATTGCGTATATCAGACGAGCTGTATAAAACAGATGGTTGATACACAGTATTAAATTTAACACTTTTGTATAGTTTCATCCGAGCTTATTATATTACACAAAGTATTTCTCAACAAGTGGTTAGAAGGTCACAGAGCTATTTCTTAATTGTTACCAGATGAAATTATTACGTAAAAATGTATGTTTATTTAGATAACAATGTCGTTTTTTTTTGCGTTTTTAATTATAGTAAAACTTTTACAAAAAAAACATTGAACCAAAATTAGAAGAAAATTTTTAATATCGATATTAGATTATTCTGAAAATATAACAGTGTTGCGGCCACTTTCCACCGTATTAAACGAAACAAATCTCCCTATGATACTTACACCGGATGTTTCTGTTCAGAAAGCTTAGGTATTTATCTCCAAATTAGCGTATAGCGAGAAATACTTATGATGTTACTTTCGTATACCTTACTTTTAATTTAGACATTTTTTAACAAGCACATTATTCAATTATCAACTTTTGTGAATTTTTGCATTTATTTTATGATTGACGTTAAGGCGCCGTTAAAAGCTAGTTGTTTTTATATTTTCAAACATACACTTAATTATGTTTATAAGAGCGGTATTATTAAATCTCTTGTAATATATTAAGAACTCTTCCTCTCGTCGTCCGAAAATCTTCCCCTCTCGTTAAAAGTCCACACACTTCACTTTTCCTGCGCGTATCGACCAATGGCACCGCTCGGCATCCTGCAAGCGCTCGTGCAGTGAACCCTCGCACTCCTGCGCGTCATCCCTCATCCCCGTAACATACATCCCTCCTCTTTCCGTCCATTCAGCGCGCGCGCCATCCGCCAGAGAGAATGAAAGCCGAGAAGAAAAAAAAAACAGTCGCATGCGTCGGTTGCAGCGCGTGCAGGGGCTACGACATCATTCACTCACCTGCGTCGCCGGGTCCGATGTCCTCTCCCCCCCGAGGCGCATTTCTCTCTCTCGCACAGCTGACGGACGACGAGTCACTGGCTCCTCGGGGGTGCAGGCCGCGCGCACGTATGTATACGCGTGCCTGCGTCTCTTTGACCACTCGAAGGGGCTCGCGCGGGCACGCCGATGGCGTGTGTAACTTGTTGCCGGAGCGGCGTGTGTAGGTGTAGGTATGTGCGTGCGAGCGAAAGAGAAAGGGGAACGCGCGGCACGCCGACGATCCGGAGAGGAAAGCGCGAGAGGACCGACTAACGCTGCCGCTAGCGTGCGGGAGCAACTGCAGCGCAAGTGCGCTACTGCTTTCTCTCTCTATCTCTCTCTCTTCCTCGCTCTCAGCCAGCCCGTGATATATATATATATATATATATATATTTTTGTGTGTGTGTATGTGAGTTATGTCTCTCCCACGTGTAGGCGCGGCCCTCTTCCCCCTTTCTCATCCCCTCGGCCCCGCTTTTTCTTCCCTCCCTCTTTCCCATCTAGCGCGAGATGCTGCAGGGTATATATTAGAGGAGGCTTGGACGCCGGGGGAGGACGGGTGTAAATATCGTTTGCTCACGACATTTTCTACGCCGGGCATCTGCAGCGGGTAGAGAAACCGAGGAGTCGAGTAGAAAATGTGCCGGCGAAACGAGTGTTTACTTCCTCTTCGTTCCGGCCGAATATGAGCTTTATGCTTTCCGCGATGCTCTTTATTGGCAACAGTGGTGTATACATGAGAGTAAATGCAAATTCATTCTTAAAAAATAAATAATACTATTTTTTTTGCTCATCGTACAACCTGACTTTGTTCAATATGCAATTCAAAATCACAATAAAACGTTCGATGAGATCGTCGCGGTGTCTGTCGGCTAAACGAGTCTCGCCACGGACATTTATCAAGATTGATAATATAATTATTGATGAATTACATCACTTCGTAAGCACGCTCTTATAGCCGACATTTCCGCTACTGCTGGTTATCCACTCAGCGTGCATCCAATAGTGCGCGCGCGCGCGCTGTTTCCCTCAAATCGATCAATATGCGTGGTGCATCTGGCTGCGCTCGCACACGAGCGCGTGAAAGAGAGCGAGAGCTACTAGTCAAATTACCGGATAGAATTTTCGAATCACGTCCGTCGTTGCGCAAATCGTCCAATTACAGGGTAAAATACCTGCCGCGTAGTATACATGCCAGTGGCAGCGACGGCGGCGGCGGCGGCGGCAGGCTGAAGTCCTGCGCGATCTGCGCCTGCGTACAGGCTGATCGATAGGCGGCCACGTAGCGCGGAGTGCCTTTCGGGGCACGTATATAGCCGGGCAGGCTCCCCGGCCTCTTTCCTCTCTTCTCGTTCCGCAGCTCCGCTCCCACTCGGTGTCTGTGTGTGCGTGTGTGGGTGTATTGAATGTTGGATTGCCCCGGCGCGAGAATGTGGGATTGTAGGCTGAGCCGGGAGAGCTTTCGCGGGTTCGACGTTCCAGATGCGCGGCTTGCTGAATCATCCGAGCTGCGTCGAGTGCGCGCGAGGGTGGGCTGCGAGAGGAAGTGGGAAAATAGACGCTGATTGGGTTTGTAGTTTGCTTTGCGGGTAAGAGCGACGTTTGCAGTCGTCCGACTGATTCCGTTGGCAGTTTTAAATTTTAGTGCTATCTACTTATATGCTTCACGTCGTAATAGAAAAAGAGGAAAACCTATATCTTTATTTCGTAAATTTTATAGTTTGGTAGAATCAGCATTATTGTTGAAATTGCTATGTGGGAATGTGCTCAGAGTTCAAGAATCGGTTAATGATGAATTGTTTATATGACGTATGTTTTTCGTAATAACTATTTGAGTAAAGTATTTTTTATTTATCTAGAGTATATGAACAAAATCCATTAAAAATTTAACAAATTTTCGTAATCTCAGGTCACCAAAGTTTCTTTCAAAATCAAAAATTTCTTTTTTTTAATACCATAAATGAAAAAAAATGTCCAACCATTAAAAAAGCTATCTACTAACATAATTTTGACAGAAAAATTATTAAAAAATATTTTCAAAAGCCATTACTTCAGTCTTGAACTATTCAGTTAGGAAAAGTTGTACATGATTTCTCATGAAAGATAAATAAAACTAGACAACACGAACTTTTATATGCTTTTTTACGAAAGAAAATGTGAAATTTCTGTACACCAATAAATAACGAAAACCCGTACGTCTGAATTTGAGTTACTTTGGAAGCTCGAAAAAGCAAATGAAAACTCGTTTTCTCTAATTTTAGTTTCCCCTTTTTTTTTTAAAGTTTACGTATAACCCTGAGTAATTGGTTAACGTTTGAAGTACAAGCTTCTTTAAACATCTTTTAATAACAATATTAATATAAACAAAATTAAATATGATATTTAAAAATAGAAAAATCAAATCCAAAAGGTGTACCTTAACAATTTTTTATTGAATTTACCTTACGGAAATTAGTTAAATTACTTTCTATTCATTTCATTCGACTCACGATAAATATAAATAGCTATAATAATAATAATAATATTAATAATAACATTTTGAGACGGTGGCTCGTACGTTCCAGAATATTAATTTAGGATGGAGTGAATAGGTCGATCAACCAGGAACCATAAATAATAATAAAACTTAGTTTATTAGGCCGACGTTTTGGTACTGAAGTAAGTACCTTCTTCAGGGCTAAATAGAGAAAATACATAATAAGTACATATATACAGATTTTTTATAAGAACCAATAAAGTTTTTTGACAGTGTACTGACCTAATGATTAAAAAAAGGTTTACACCATGATTCGTAGATCACGACAGGTGACGTCGAGCATGATTCGGTACAGCACGTAGTGCATCGTCAAGACACGGATTTTTATTCAACTAGAACAATTGAATTTGAAAAAAAATTTTTAAGTTAACGAGAATTTGAATTGAAAATTTATTTATTTAAATGAAATAAAAATAATAATTAACAGCTAAATCTCTTACCCAACCTGTACTCTGGAGTCCCATTTTTTCAACAATGAGAGAAAAGCGAATTTCCCGGCGTTTATATACCCACGCGGGTGACGTTAATAACGCAAATTCAAATTTGTAATTCGAGAGTGGGGGGAGAGGGAGCGAGCTAGCTGGAAGCATACTGGAGGGGCGGGCTCGGCCCGATTCTGAGTGTACGACTACCCGCGTTTATTATTAATATTGTTATTATAAAAGTGCTTGTTGGTTGTGTCAACGGATTTTTTATAAATATATTTGAGATTCTTAGTGTCATCCATTCGATTTAAGCTGTTTTTTTGTGAATGTATATGCAACATTTCGGAAAAAGTTTTTTTGATTGTGATTCTAATTTTTCTTATGTTAATGAGAAAATCGAGAACACGAATTGGCCTAGAGCTTACGGTCTGACTAAGATACACAAAAAAGATCTCCCAGTTCGCATCATTGTTTCAGCTATTAATAGTCCGACTTATAGATTAGATAAAGCCTTAACTTCTTTTCTATCAAAATACATTCCAAAACCGGCCTCAAATATAAAAAATAGTAACGAGCTTAAGCTTTTATTAGATAACCTTAATATTCCACAAGATTACCGTTGCGTTGCATTCGATGTAGTTTCCCTCTTTACGAACCTCTCCAAAGAAAACATTCTTAAAGCTTTGGGAAAAAAGTGGTCATATTTTGGCAACTTACTTCCCGTAAGTAAAAAAGAGTTCCTAGAAGGAGTAGAATTACTGATTGACTCTACGTTTTTACGTTTAATGGTGAATTTTATCAGCAGATCATGGGTGCCCCGATGAGTTTCTGTTCAAGCCCCTTGTTTGCAGATGTAGTGTTAGAATTTCTTGAAAATAAATGCTTGAGTTCAGTAAAAAACTCAATAATTTTATACAAACGATATGTCGATGACTGTTTTTTAGTTATTAAAAATGATATGATTAATAAAGTTTTAGAAAAATTTAACTCGTTTGATCAGTTTTTGCAATTTACTGTCGAACTAGAAATAGATAATAGTATTAGCTTTTTAGATATTAAAATCATTAGAGAAAATAATGACATTGCAAAAACGAATTGGTACAGGAAACCAACCTCTTCCGGTAGATACATTAACTATTTTTCACATCACCCTACTCACCAAAAAATTGCAGTTATTTACGGGCTAGTTGATAAGGCAATCAATATCTCACACATTTCTTTTCACAATGAAAACTTAAAAATTATCAAATCCTTTTTAATGCAGAATGATTATCCTCTTACCTTCATAGAAAAATACATTAATAAACGCTTACATTCTTACGAACACAACAACAATCAAACTTATAATAAACATGATCACCGCAACAGGATTTTAGTAATCCCTTTCATTAAAGACTTAAATAAAAAACTTTGCAGTACTATGAAAGACGTTAAGAACTTACGAATGATCAATAGAAACATTAATAAACTAAGATTTATAAAACTAGGTAAAGATAAGTTAGATCCGCTTGAAACAGCATCTGTTGTCTACAAAATTAACTGTAAAGAGTGTGATGCATCTTATGTAGGCACTTCAAAAAGGAAATTAAGCAAACGTATATATGAACACAAGTACGCGGTCTTTAAATCGTTAACTACGTCCGCCCTTTCAGATCACGTTAAAATAACAGGGCATAAAATAGACTTCGAAAAAACACAAATAATAGACACAGAAACTAACTACCAAAAACGCACTTTTTCCGAAATGTTGCATATACATTCACAAAAAAACAGCTTAAATCGAATGGATGACACTAAGAATCTCAAATATATTTGTAAAAAATCCGTTGACACAACCAACAAGCACTTTTATAATAACAATATTAATAATAAACGCGGGTAGTCGTACACTCAGAATCGGGCCGAGCCCGCCCCTCCAGTATGCTTCCAGCTAGCTCGCTCCCTCTCCCCCCACTCTCGAATTACAAATTTGAATTTGCGTTATTAACGCCGGGAAATTCGCTTTTCTCTTGTTGAAAAAATGGGACTCCAGAGTACAGGTTGGGTAAGAGATTTAGCTGTTTATTATTATTTTTATTTCATTTAAATAAATAAATTTTCAATTCAAATTCTCGTTAACTTAAAAATTTTTTTTCAAATTCAATTATTCTAGTTGAATAAAAATCCGTGTCTTGACGATGCACTACGTGATGTACCGAATCATGCTCGACGTCACCTGTCGTGATCTACGAATCATGGTGTAAACCTTTTTTTAATCATTAGGTCAGTACACTGTCAAAAAACTTTATTGATTCTTATAAAAAATCTGTATATATGTACTTATTATGTATTTTCTCTATTTAGCCCTGAAGAAGGTACTTACTTCAGTACCGAAACGTCGGCCTAATAAACTAAGTTTTATTATTATTTATGGTTCCTCGTTGATCGACCTATTCACTCCATCCTAAATTAATAATAATAATAATAATAATTTTATTTTGGTTACATATAATTATCGAATACAACGAGAACTTTTGCTGGTCAACTGTAGATAACATTTAGGTTAATACATAAAAATATGATGTACATGATGCCGCAGATGCATACTCTATCAAATAATGAACCTACGGACTTTTAGTGATGTTTTTTTATTATAAGTTAAAGGTTTCTACGCTTTCATTATCAGTCTTCTTATGCTCAGCATCATTTGATGTTAGTTCCACTGAAAGATCTCTCGCTGGTAAGTAACTGCAAAAAAAATGCAAAATGGAATTCAAGTAATAAAATTATTAATCTATCTTTGCAATAAATCGACGAATGCTATAAATTCATGAAACTAATAAATCTGGATTTGATATAAATTATAAAAGAGTATAGAAAATGATATATATAAAGAAATGAAGAATGGGCATGGTGTGGTTTGTGCACATAAGAATTATGCACATATTTATTGTGCACACTTTAGCATTGGTGTATATCTATATCTATGTGTATACTCCAATGCTAAAGTGTGCACAATAAATATGTGCATAATTCTTATGTGCACAAACCACACCATGCCGAAGAATGGATCGTGTTCAGATTTAGCGATGTAAAAAGAGAGCATTACACGCCTGGATCGGTAAAGTAATTAGTCAAGATTCCACTAACTCTCGAATGACCGGCGAAACGTGAGCCGGATTGACTTTGGCGACCTCCTCCGACTCGCCCACCAGCCAGCTGACGATGCTGGCCACGACGATAGTAATGACACTGCCGATGAGCGTAAAGTATAGAATGGCCACCTGAAAGAGTATCATCGGTTCCTCTTCGGGGGTGAGCGGCGGCAGGGTCGTCGCTTCGTGCTCCTTCACCGTCTCGTTCAGTGGATACGGGCAGTGCTCGACCGAGAGGCTCAAGCTGGGATTGCGAATGCGCTTGTGCACGACGTGCCATTGCGTGCCGCCGACGAGCCACAGCATGAAGGCTAGCGAGACGCAGGCGCCGCTGATCGCGCCTCGTTTGCCCACCCACGGCATCAGCATGCCGAGGATGAAGAGGCCCAAGAGCGGACCCTCCGTCGCGCTGTTCAGCCCGTAGGCCATCTCGAACACGGTGCCGAGCCGCTCCACGATGAAGATCAGCCCGATGGTGATGAGGCCCACGATTAGGGACGTTACCTGTAGGGAGTTGCTCTAATTAGCTCTAATTCTGTTATTATAAGTTGTTTGGGGGCATGAAAAGGGATGAGAACGCGGGAATGAGATGTTAATATTTGCCTTGCAGGTCAAGTGGCACACTCAACGAGCAGCTGCATATTCCTGAGGAGTGACGTCTTTATATTTTCGCGATGCTCTCAAGGGGATAAGGAGCTTAGCGCATAATTTCGTTAGCCTTGATGAAATGTCAAGTCTCGACGGGTGGTCGTCTTTAAAAAAAATTTTAGGAAGGAAAGAATCGTCTGCTATTTGGGAACATGTTGTAAAATTTACAAACTTTCATGATATTAGCTGCTGTGGCATCTTTGTGAGGTCCTTCGGGAATCCAGCAATCGATAAAGTTTTCGTAAATAGTGCCGGAAAGGGTATTGAGACTGGCACTCATTGTCGAGAGTGCAGAACTGACAAGACCAGCTAAAAATACACCAGGAAGACCAAATATATGCCCGGCGATGTCCATCACATAGTACGGTAAGGTTTGGTCACTTCGCTGCACCAACTTTAAGAGTAAAATTTAGAATAGTTTAATTTTTTCTTATAAACTATCGAAATTATTGAATTTTTTTTTTCTAGTATAACATATACTTATTCGAAAGAGGGAAACCATATATTTTAAAATTATTATACCTGCGCTTTATGTGGGTCACAGTTGTGATAACGAGCGTACATTATTATTCCAGCGTAGACACAAGCCACTTGCATTGCAGCCCATCCAAAAGATGTTAACATAATGGCTCTAAATTGTAAATCAGAAAAATATTTAGTAATCGTAGTACTTACAAGGAGTGTGCACATTTTTTAATAAACGGATCTTAAATAAACATTAAGTTGATGTTTGGCGCCTAAAAACGAAGCCCGGTTTTGGTAATTAATTCTCACATGTTAGGCTCTTTTTCTCGAGATATAGGCTACATAATCATAAATATAGGTTATTTTGTTACTGTAACTTTGCAAGTATTTATGTTACAAATACGAGTAAAAAAATTATAAAAGTAGACAAAAAAGCTTTAATTAAAGCTTTGTTTGATTGTTAAAATATTAATTTCTCAGGAAGTTCTAAGCAATCTAGATAACGTAAGAAAATGATTAAAAATATCTCTCTAAAATAATTAAATAAGAGAGATTTTTAACAAATTTCTTATTGCGCTATCTTAGATTGCTTATCTAAGGAATTAATATTTTAACAACAAAACAAAGATCAAATTGCAGCTTTTCGTAGCTATACGTACTCGTATTCGTAATATAAAATAATTGCAGAGTACAGTCATTAAAAAAGATATCACTTTTTAACAAAATAACGGATATTTATGATTAGGTAGCCCATATCTCGAGAAAAAGAGCCTATCAGATCTAATTGCCAATACTGAGCTTCACTTTTAAGATGTTAAGATCCCCTTTTCAATGGCTGTGTACTTAGTCTCCTTGTTGGAGCATGCGTACTTTAAGTAATATGACGTTTAAAAAGTTTAATAAAAAGGAGAGTTGCCTGACACCGGCTCAAATAACTATTATAGTTATAGTTTTCTATGATATATGAATAAAAGTTCGTTAAAAGTGTCAAATTAGATTTTCAAATTTAAATTAACAATATTTAATCATTTGACAAAATAAATAAGTTGGTTTTTTACAATTCTTATAAATCGTTGCTCGGCAGTGCTCACCTAAATTATATGGAAAACATAAAATTTTCCCTATGCCTAATAGACAACAACGAGTGCAATATTTTTTCTTAGTTAAAATATTGATTGAAGTTATTCATATTTTCTTATATTATTATTGACGTAAATTGAAACGTTAAAATTACGTCATTTACAGTATTTATTATTTGTAGATAACCATTATAACAAAGTTTGAATTCATTTCACTTAGTTTAGCTTTAGTTAAAAAAAAAAAATAATTATTTTAGTTAGCGTATTTTATGATATACAAAGATGCCAAGATGTTTTATTAGCCTGAAGAATATGTTAAAATTGTAAACAAGAAATGGTATAAAAAATAACTTTCAATTCTATGATTGTAGTTCGTATGTCATTTTCTTACGAAACTTTATGAATAAATTGACTTAAAATATGGGTTGCAAAATATATTTCATTAAATTTTATTCTGAGTCTGTGCATAATGGTTCGATACTCATCATATATCTGTAGTAACGAGTGACACTAATTAGTGATCGATAGTAGAGAATGGTTGGTATCGGAGAACTCTCCCGTCCTTCGATTAACTTAATATTATATAGAACATATTATATGAGTAGATAAAAGTCGAAATAAAAATGTAAGTATTACGTTTGAAATTACCTTCTCATGTCATCTTCCTTTTCGATAGCTAGATATCGTTGAATGTATTTTTGACCAAGGCCAAAACGACTGAGCATCGTAAATGTCATACCAATAGACATTGCCCAGATTGTATTTCTGTCAAAGGGACTGGGATTGAAACTGCAACACATCCGACATGATTTTTGTTTATGATGTTGCTACTTAAAAGAAATTTTTAGTAAACTCAAACAAATTGAAAAAAATAAGTATCCTAAGAAATTTTTATTTTTCTGAAGAATACTTGCTCGAAAAACTTGATTCGTCCACCTCCCTCAGCGATTTTCCATGCTTCTTCGATACCCCCCACTGCAATACCACCCAGAATTAAAACCGTTACTAAACTGCCAACTGTAAAAATGAATTGTAACGTATCCGTCCATACGACGGCTTTAACACCTCCCTGTAAAATAAAATAACTGTTGGAGAAATCATAGAAGTCTTCTATAAATCTTCTTGACAAGATATATTTTTTACTTTTAAGTGCTATAGCTGCGTTTATATAATACTTTATACATATAATTAATACACTTAGAAAATGTATTTAGTATTTTCCAAAAGCAAAAATGATTAAAAGTATTTCAATAAATAATATATAAGGTACATCTATTGATAGCTAAATAGAGTTAAATTGTTTATGTGACTAACCATTGTCGTGTATGTAATGCAAATTAAGCAAAAAATTGGTGTTATCATGTGTAAATCAAAGCCTGTGACTTGCGAGAATGCAAGCGAAGGAGTGTAAACCACAATTGGAATATAAATAAATAGTGATAGCGTATAACAGGCAGATGCAAATACTCGGACTGTTCTTGAGAATCGCATTTCCAAGTATTCGTGACAACTGCATACTTGAAGTTGATGGAAAACAGGCATTGTCACGTAGGCCGAAGTTAGCCCTATGACAAGCGCCGCAAATGTGGCAGCAAAGTACTGGCTACCATGTAAATAGACTTCCGTTGGCACTCCCAGAAATGTGATCCCTGACAAAAAGCTTGATAGGACTTTATTCAATTTGCATTTTTATATTACTTTATTGGATTTTTTAAGGCGATTGTTTAAAAAATTATATTAAATTCAAATAATGAGTGTGTTCATCAATTATTCTATTATCATAATAATTGTTCATAACCAGCTAAATAGTACTTGTTGCTAATAATAATCAAGATATGAAAATTTTCATGTTATCTATAAAATGGAAAATTTTAGTCTTTTCAGAATCAAATTAGCAGTACACTTATTTCATTGGTTAAAATGAAATTATAAATGATCGCGTCATTCAAGTTACTTGTGACTATTTAATCATTATAACAACATATCGACGCTCCCTACGAAAACTAGCACCTTTGTTGGCCTCCTTACGAAGACTAGCACATTTCAGAAAACTGCGACGAAAACTAGCATAACTCACGACTTTGCCGCGAATACTAGTACAATTCGTGAGGTTGCCGCAAAAACTAGCATCATTCACGAGTTTGCGCCGAATAATAGTACAATTCGTAAGATTGCGAGGAAAAGTAGCACGATTCGCGAGTTTGCGACGAAAAGTAAGACGATTCGCAAGCTTGCCGCGAAAACTAGCACTTCGCGTCACCGTGTTAATTTACATAAGAGGCAGTGGAATGTGCTAGTCTTCGCCGCAATCAAGCGGATCGGGCTAGTCTTCAACGCAAATCAATGGGGCGTGCTAGTCTTCGCGGCTAACGCTGAAATGGACTAGTCTTCGTGACAATCTGAATCGTGCTAGTTTTCGTAGGGAGCGTCGATATAATCTGTACAAAATGTAATAAGAATATAATAATGAATAAATATTGAACTGTTTATTTTTAATAGCAAATTGAAAAACATATTTGGAATCAATTTAAATGTTATTAAGTAATGATTAATATAAAAATGGAAACATAATTTATATAAACAAAAATATTATTGAAATCCAAGGAATTAACTTACCTTGCAAGAATACTAATAGCAACTGGAATATAATGCATATGCTTTCCGCCATAGAGATACTCAGAGAAACTATTTTGCTTACTGAATATTGCAAAATAAAGTCCAATCAAAAGGCTAAGGCCAAGTAATATTCCAAATAAGCAGTAATCTGACCATCCAAATATTAATAATTTCATCTCTACTGTAGGAGCTAACGTGGTCATTATTGCTTTCATTTTTCATTTAATTAATATATACTGCACTTGGAAAATTTTCTAATTAAAGTTTGAAACTAATACACAATGAGATGGAACAGAATTTCATAGAAGGTGAATGTCGATGTCAAGCTATGCAGTTTGTCGGCTTATAATCCAAGATAAGGTTGTTTGAATGCTCATTAAAATTGGATTACATTAACAAATATACGTAATAAGAGTCGCTGCAGAATACAGCTTTGTTTTAGAATTTATGATGTTTTCGTACGTTTTTCAATAAGTACAGTTAAAAAGATAGCAAAAATAATTATTTATGCTTAAATTATATTATTTTGCTGTACCATTATTTAATAATTATATCTCTTTTGAAATAACACTTTTTTTATGTTCTTCCGTATTACGTAATCACTGCAAATAACTTATTTTTATTTACTTTGTATAGGTAATCATTAAAATGTATGTTTTGTTTACTTGAGCATGAATTAAAGTACTCTAATTAACTATTCTACTTTTACTTTTCATTACCACAGTATAAACTAATTCAACCAAAATTAAGCATTCTACACATAAAATAATTGAAAGTTATGATAATTATTCGTAATCGATACTGTACCGTTATCAAAATCTAATTATAAATATGTTTAAGGGACAAAAATAAATGTGTAACAAAGATAAATTGATGCATGTAAAACATTTTTTAAAATAAAAAATGTATATTTGCTCTTAGGAATTAAAAAATTAAATATGCGTGAATTTGATTATGTATCAAATTTTAATAGTGTTATTATAACGAATTATATTACTTCTTATGTTTATAGAACTACAAATTTATTATTATGACATAATAACATCACAGACGATTTCGAATTTGCCGTTATTCTTTGTCAATTTATTATTTTTGCTTATTAATTTTGTCACCGACTAATTATTTGGAACTTATTATAAGAAGGGAGTTTTTAAAAACTTAGAATACAAAAATGAAATTATTTATGCAAAGACAATTTATTTTATAATATATGCTAAAAGCTAAATGAATATTAGTAATTATTTAAAAAAAATAACTATAAATATTTGAAAAATGTAATTTTAACAGAGAGAACAGGCAAAGTGTTATAATACTGAAATATATACAGTTAAAAATATAAAATTAATCACTAAATTTGATTACCGTAAACATTTAATAATAACAAATTTATAAATTTACACACTTTACATATAAAAATCATTTTCGTACACTAATTTCGCATAAATAAAGCAATCTTTTTGTATTTGTAAAATAATGATAATTATTGAAAACTTAATCATTAAAAAAATACATTATTTATTTTGTATGTACACATTAATATACACCATCATTCAATTTAAATAATATTTCAATAGATCTTAAGAACATAAATTCAATATTAAAAATAGATGTTTGCATTATAAATATTGTGTATCAATTATTTCCTATTGGCTCGATTCTGTTAAATACTGTTATTGTACTGATGAAATATTAGAAATATAGTTTATAGGAGTAATGCAATAATTTATGTCATCAGTCAACCATACATTTTTCAGTATTTTCACTGCTATTGATTTTTTCTAGATTTCTTTCTTTCATGGGAACTCCTATATAATATTTCTTCTGTGGTAGTAGCCTGAAACATAAAAACGTTAAAAATTATTATTAGCTTGAAACGTGTACTTTTTTCTATCATGTCGCAATATACAATGAATTTATGTACATTTTTGGTGTATTTTATGTAGTTTTGGAAGAAAAACATTCGTTTTGTTATCATTTACGTATACAAATTTATATGTGTAAATTTATATGTGTAAATGCAAAGTGTATGGAACATATTCTCCGATTATTAATTTATAAGTCAACTAACCTCCGAATAATTGGAGAAACATGATCTGGGTTGACATTTGATAAATCCATTTCACCAGTAAAATAACTTATAATAGCCCCTATAAATGTGGCGATGAAGCCACCAATGAGAGTGAAATATAATATCGCGATGTGATATAGTATCATCGGCTCATCTTTTGGAGCTAATGGTGGGAGCGTTGCAGATTCCTGCGTCAAAGTATCGTTAAGAGGATAGGGACAGCCTTCCACTGAAGTCGGTAGGCTTGGGTAGCGAATTCGATTGTTCAAGATGTGCCACTGCGTTCCGCCGACAAGCCAACCCATAATTAGGAGCGAAGTGCAGGCACCGGTGATTGCTCCCTTATTGCCAATCCACGGAAAAAGCAAGCCGGACAAGAATAATCCTAATAGTGTTCCTTCCGTTGCGCTCGTGAGACTCATGGCTACCTCGAAGACTGTGCCCAATCGCTCAACGATGAAGATCAGGCCGAGTGTTGCGATGCCAGACAGTACGGATATTCCCTAGGTTTCAGAAAATTATTTTAAAATAACAAGTTTATTTTATATTTGACCGTGAATACGTATATATTTTTAACATTCCTTTTGCATTATGTTAATGTTAATAATTACAGCATAGAACTGATTAGTTTTCTTATAATTTTCAAAAAATCGTAACATTTGGTAGTGGTCGTACAAACCTTTAAAATATTAGCTACTTTTGCATCTTTTCCAGGGCTCTCTGGTATCCATGCATCGATGAACGTATCATAAATGGTACCCGAGAGTGTATTTAAACTACCACTCATTGTGGATAGTCCGGAACTGACAAGTCCAGCAAGGAATATACCTGGTAATCCAGATATATGTCCAGCGATGTCCATTACGTAGTATGGTAAAGTTTGATCGATTCGATCTACTAACTTTTTCGAAATTAGTAAGATTGAAAAATAAATGCCAAATTAAAAGTGTATAATATTTTAAGAAATAATTCTTTAGCATACCTTTGCTTTTAATGGGTCGCAGTCGTGATACTGTGCGTACATAATGAGTCCCGTAATAACGCAAGCAACTTGTATCACGCTCCAACCGAATGTTACCAAAAATATTGCTCTAAAATATTATCAAATGACTGTTATTTTTGATAATATATAGGAAAATCCACAATACTTTTAAACATCGTTGACAATTATTTAAAAGAAATTTATTACTACAATTTTCTTGCCTTGCGAAGCATATTAAGTAGACTGATTTTAAATCTTCGACAGGGACTAGAAAATGAACCCTGTAAACGTGGGAGTACCAAAAAACTGTGCCATATTAGAAAACGGTACCTTCATACCGATGCAGGTAGTCTCATACATCTCATTTATTGTGTCCGAGTTCTTGTTACGATTTAAGATTTTAAAGTAAGTTCAGTTCATATGTTTCGCACAGCAAGCAAATAGCAGCAACGATGGTTAAAAGTATTGTAGATTTGTCCATTTAATACACTACAGTCTGGATCCAGACGATGTGGAAATCCGATTATTGTTACAATATTCGCATACTGGGCGTTCTGAGTGAACGTCGTTACATGCAGGATCGGCGCAAGTTCAACGCATTACTTCAAGTGTAACACACACACACACACACACACACACACACACACACACACACACACACACACACACACACTTGTTTTTTATGACAAAAATAGGTTCACTTCTCTAAATTAGCTAAATCGTAAAAAAAGATCGAAAATCGTTGTTGGTGTATATATTTTGACGATGTTATAATTACGAGCTGCGCACACATAGTGAAACTTACATAGTGACAACATTTACAATCTATTTATGCTATTAAAAATTTTACGCTATAGTCTATATACAAAAAATATATCTAATAACCGTTTTGCCCAGGTTTTCACCATTTGTAAATCTATATTATGATCACTCAAGTAACATTTTCAGTCCCATTTTAATTTTCACATCGTCCGGGGTTCGACTGTATATACAGTTTTTCGAACATTATAGTTAGCTACATACTTTTTCATTTCAGACTGTTTCTTGATGGCTAAAAATCTTTGAATAAATTTTTGTGCCAATCCAAAACGGCTGAGCATAGAAAATGTCCAACCGATCGAGATTGCCCAAAATGTGTCTCTCCGAAATGGACTTGGATCCATACTAAAAATGCCCCAAGAATTAAAACTTTATCTTGTATTATATATTCAAGGTTGCACGTATATTTGTAGGTATATGTAACTAATATTTAATGATAAAAAAGTATCAAATTTCTACTTTTCATTTTTTTTTCATTTTTTGTAATTAAATATGCCCATTCATATTATAATTTACTTAATCCTCTATAATGTAATGAACAAAATTATCTTATTTGATATTGTTTGATTTTAGATTCAACGATTTCCCATAAAAGAACAATAATTATTAATCTTACTCAAATAGTGTTATGCGTCCTCCTTCATTAGATATTCTCCAAACTTCTGACATTCCACCGATTGATACTACACCTACAATTAAAATTGTAACTAAACCACCAATTGTGAAAACAAATTGTACTGTATCCGTCCATACCACAGCTTTAACACCACCCTAAAATAAGAAAATATTTTTGTGAAAATTGGAAACTTTTATATCCCATAATATTACTCTATATTATTAAGATTATTATTAAATTTACTTTTCATTAATAATATAATTATTTTTTCAAATAATTGTAATTTTTAAAATAAATTAATTAAATTATAAATTGAAATTAAGAACTGAGATTGAGTGAGTCTTAAAACAATAGGTATAATAGTTACGAATTCTCATTTGATATTTTTGAATTTTTATAACTTTCCAATACTAGTAAATCATGTTATTGATAAATGTAAATGTTTTCAATTAAATCTGGAGTTAATTATTATTATTGTTATTTCGAAAAATAATACAATGATCTATACTTATTTGCATGAATAAATGGTGTTTTTAGTATGTTGTTTGTGAAGTGAATAATTTGCATCTTTACAAGACGGTAAACCTCATGACTTTTCGTTGACGAATCAAAGTAATTATTAAATAAAATTTTTATTGAATAAATTTAGGTGAATATAAAATAATATTTACCATGCTGGTATATGTGATGCAGATGATGCTGAAAACCGGAGTAATGGTGTGGATATTGTATCCGGTGACCTGTGAGAAGGCAAGGGCAGGTACGTAAATGACAATAGGGATGTACATAAAGAGTGAAACGATGTACAAGATAGATGCAAAAGTTCGCACGCTCTTGGAAAAGCGCATTTCCAAATACTCGTAACAGCTGGAAATTTGGAGTTTGTGAAAGACCGGCATTGTTATGTAGGCGGAGATGAGACTGATCAGCAGAGCCGCAATTGGCGCAGCGAAATATTGACTCCCGTGCAGGTAAACTTCCGTAGGAGTTCCCAGAAATGTGATGCCGGATAGAAAACTAAACAGAAGACGACAAATTATTTACTTTTTATTTTTTGCTTATTAATTAGTAAATTCAAAAGCATCTGTATATTATGCTTTTTATATTTAAAATTTATTTATTGTTTTTCATTCTGAATATTTTTTTTTCATTTTATATTATAACCAGTTTGATTTATTTGTCCCTTGCAGCGGACAGATTCCCAAACTTTCAATAGCAATTAACATACATTATTTTTAATTCTTTATTCAAACATGTAAAAGTAACCGTACATATATGAGCAATTCTACAAGAAATCGCAAACAAATAAGTACTAAAAATAAATAAAAATTTTTTGAGGGGCACACCTACCAGATCAGATTTTTTTGGTTCTTTGGACTATTTGAATATAAAGAAACTCGTCAGCAGGGTCGATCGGGGGGCAAGATTTTTGGCCGACAATAACTTCATTTAAATAAAATTCTTTAAAATGTTTCTCCTTCAAATATTATCAAATAATCATTTAATCACAGAGAGTCGTATACATATGTATCAAAAAGAGAGAATAAAATTAAAGTATGCGAGCTTATATTTTCTTTTTATGGGATGAAAAAATGTTTATAACTTTAAAGATTACGAAATTTAAAAATAAGCATAAAATATATAGAAAATACTGTGCAAATGTAAAAGAGCGGGTTTTTGTCATTCTCTTCGACTCTCCCTGATATGGAACGATTTGTATTTAAAGGAGGAACATAATAAAGTATTTTCTTAAATAGAGTTATTGTTGGCCAAAAATCTTGCTAGCCGACTGACCTCGTTTACAAATTGTAGAATTTGTAAATGTACTTTCTTTTATTTTATATCTTCTGTTGTTAATAATTTTGTATTGAGGTTTCTAAAATTATACGATTTTAAGTACTTCGTACAATTATCTTTTTTGTCCCATTTAACTTTTAATGCTTCTATGGGATCGTCGTTTGGATGTTTTATTCAAATACACTGATATAACAATGTTATTATTTTCATCATTGAAACTACATATTCAAACAGAATATCGATTTCATCAAGGTGAACCGGATTCGTAATGACTGTAAATATCGCATATGCACATATTAATGGGGGGGGGGGGGGGGGTCCAAAGTTTAGACGACTCACTTGAAAATTGAAGTCAACTATAGACGTGCTCGGTTTCGATATAAGCTACTGCAGATTGTGCAAAATTTCGAAATTCTAAATTACGAAAATCATATTTTCGAATGTAACAATTCACCTACTGTCCAAAACATCGAATTTCATTAATAGAATTTTAATAGGGATACAATAAACATATTTCGAAATAAATCATTAGAAACAAGTTATATTTGCTTTGAAATCGTATTGATGAAATTCGATGTTTTGGATAGAAGGTGAATTGTTAGATTCGAAAATATGATTTTCGTAATTTAGAATTTCGAAATTTTACACAATCTGCAGTAGCTTATATCGAAACCGAGCACGTCTATAGTTGACTTCAATTTTCAAGTGAGTCGTCTAAACTTTGGACTCCCCCCCCCCCCCCCCCTATATTACCTTTGAATCATAGATCTTGCTAGTACTGCTAGTACTTTGGGATATATTTTTGGATGTGAATATATGAACAAACTCTCGACAATATAGCTTCGTATTCCAAAAATTCGCGTGATGAGCATTTGTATTTTATCTCAGGACCGATTGAAAAAGTCTTTCTTTCCAATGTAAATTATTCATTTAGAAAAGTCTCAACTTTAATTTGCTTTTTACAGAATTAAAAAAAATTAATTCCTTGCAAAGTTACAGTATTTTGAAGATGAGCAACGAAAATATAGAAAAATACGCACTAAGTTAAACTGTGCATTTCAGCTGTTGATCAGTAAATTTTCATTGCTTATCTTTAAAATATCATAATTTTGAATAAAATTCATGCGTTTTTAATTCGTAAGAAAACAAATGAAGGCTTGCTTTTTCTAGTTTTATTTTCTATATTTAAAAACATTTGTAACCCTTTTCCAGTCTGAATGTTTATCATTTAAAATAGTCTTTTTCAACATTTTTAAAAATAAAACTGAATAAGTTGTCTCATATTTACACATCCAAAAACATCTCGAAGTTTAAGCTGAATCCGTGATCCAATGATAATACACTCTCCTAGTGTAAAATGTTTATTTTTTTTGCAGTACAGTTTTCCTATACTACAGTATACAATATATTTTGTCAGGAATGTCATATAACACAATCTAAATTAATCATCACTGTAACCAACCTTGCGAGAATACTTGTTGCAATGGGAACATAATTAATATTTTTTCCGCCAAAGAGATATTCAGATGCACTGTCTTGTTTACTGAAGAATCCAAAGTAAACACCGATTAGCAAACTGACTCCGAGTAGTCCGCCAAATAAACAATAATCAATCCATCCAAATACCAGCTGATTAATTCCCATCGCTGCTATCGTTGCGTTGGCATTTGAATGCATGATGTTTGCCGCGCGTGTAAGATCAACTGGAAGTAAAATCGATGAAAATGGAAAGGTGCGCCTCCGAAGCATTGATTATAAAAACATATTAGTGACGCTTGAGGTGTCGCATGGGAATTATAAGTGGGAGTAAGGATGTAAAGTCGTCGAGAAAACGATGAATGAACAAGTCTGTCATGTTTCTTGTATAAACAGTCAGGTAATGCTATTTCAATAAGTATTCTCATAAAATTAATCATGCCGGAACATCAAGACAGTAGTCCCACCTACCACCTATTCTAGAAAATATGTGACCTTACCGGTTCGATAAATTCTTACTGAAAAAATTGTGATTTGAAGGTTGACGATAATCAAACTACAAAATTTAAAGTTGCACTACGTTTATTAATTAATTGAACTAATCTATAGCATACATGTACATACATTAAACATATTTCTACATGTATTGGAAATATTTACAAGAACAATGTTTTTTTTATTTAATTATTAATTATATTACAATTCACATAGTTTTAAATGGCAATATAGATTTAAATAATTAAATGCTTGTATCATTGTCATGATATGGTCCGAATATGTTTATTGATAATTAAATGTGTATGATTTATAACTAAATAAATAATAACATTTTTTACTTTTAAATTGTAAAAATATATACATATACTTCGTAACAATGTATTAATGTTTTATTTTTTCTTGAGAAACGTCATTTAAGGGAACTTCTGCATATTTTTTCTGTGGCAAAAACCTAAAAATTCATAGTAACAAATTAATATTAACAAATAAATATAAATTGGTGTTTGTTTTGATGAAAATTAATTCTATCAAGTATTCATAGAACAAATGAATTTAATAATAATACTTTTTTTATTTAAAATTGCACCACAATCGTACGATTCCTGTAATACATACTCAATGAACGCATAAAACACACAAAAACCTCTTAAGGTAGTTCCTCAATATTAGTGAAAATGGGACTACGACACCAAAAAATTCTATTACAATCTTTAATAAACAAACAATTTATTACAATTTTTTTTATGTAGATCGCCGACCTAATTTTCAAGAAAAAAAATTATTGAAAATGGTTACTTTACATGAGAGTAAATGAGCGCCATATTAAGGGAGTAAGTACTATACCGGTACACAGCTATACTCAAGCGAGTGCACATACGCGTTCCATAACCTCTTTCGTAACACTATGTCTATGGCTGTATAAACTCTCATGTTTGCGACCAATTTTATTTTCATTTGCTTATAACTACGCTCATAGGCTTCATTATCAAGCACTCAAATTGTTGGTTAGTTTTTTTATTATTACCCTGCCAAGTTTGAGTAAAGTCGAAGCCGTCAATGTTGTACAATTTAGAACGATCAAAGAGCAAAATGTGCGATTTCCTATAAGCCCTATGTTAATGTATGAAAATTGAAATGTTTATGACTTCTTTTTTACGCTCCTAAAGGTCACCAAAATTTAATCGAGTCATTTTTAAACTAAAATTTACCTACTTATCTGCCAAATTTCAGATTTTCTTAAGACGTCAATCCCTTACCGCCAACCGATAGTACTCCCTTAACTATGACAGGAAGTAATAGATTACTTCATCAAAAAACGGGACTTCAAAAAGAAAAAGACGGCTTAAAAAAGATGAAATTCGGCTCTTTCTTTTAAGTTTATCAAATATGTGTCAAGTCGAAATTTTGAAAAAGGTTCTGCTCTTGCTGAGCGCACAAACTATAACGCGTTGAGGAATCACCTTAAACGATCTTGTCGAACAGGCTTTATATAAATTTTCTGTAAAATTATTGTGCAAATGTTTATTGATCTGAAAAATACCTCACAATTTTTTATTTATCGTTATAAGTACATAAATAATTAATTATGAAAATTTAAAAAATTTTAGGTTTCTATATAAAAAAAAATAAGATACTTTATTAATTTATTAGATCTTGTTAATATGAGTTACCCATAAACGCATTCAATCATTTATTGTTTCTGTAATTAATGAACGAAAAGATAAAAAGTGATAAAATGACCTTTGAGAAGCGGATTTTAATGAGGCTCACTATAGTGATTTCTGGTATCTAAAAATAAATTCCAGTGTCTGTAACTAGTTCTAATAGGGTTTTTCTCACTTTTTCTCTTAAAATTGTTATTTTATTAAAAAATTATATTTCTTTGTTGACAATCACTCTGTAAATATTTATGTTACAAAAATGAGCATAAATGAGAGCTTAAATTAAAAATTTTTCTGCATATACTTTCATAAACTTGTCCGTTTGCTTTTGTAACATAAATATTTGCAGAATAATAATCAGCAGAAGATATATGATTTTTCAACAAAATAATACATTTTCCCGATTATGATTCTGAGCTTCATTTTTAGGTATCAGTAATCGTTTTACAAAGCCTCATGAAAGTTGGTTTCCCGAAGGCCAGATGGTCCTCCTTCCCAGTTTTCCATTTTTCAATAATATTATTCATTAAAAATGAATACGTAAACGTTAATTTTGTTGGAATAATAATACGTAGAAATTTACCTTTGAATAAACGATGCAAGGTGCTTGGGGTTAACATTTGCTAGATCTGTTTCTCCAATGACTAGACTTGTAATTATACCCACCAGTATTGTGATAAGCGTTCCTGTCATTATCAAAAAAAGAATGGAAATACGAAAAATCAACCAGGGTTCTTGTTCGGATGATAATGGCGCTTCAGCGGATATCAATAAAACATTGTGTTTCACAGTTTCGTTGAGGGGGTAAGAACAGTTGTCTATGGACGTAGGTAAAGTCGAGAATTGTATGCGTTTATGCAGAATATGCCACTGAGCGCCGCCGACGATCCATGTCATAGTTCCTAGAGCGGTGGATACACCCCAAACGGCGCCTGTTTTGCCAACCCAAGGAAAGAACATCCCGAGGACGAAGAGCCCGAAAAGTGGACCGTCGACGATACTACTCAAGCTGTTGGCAATTTCGAAGATCGTCCCCAGATGTTCGATTACAAAGATCAGGGCGATTGTGATTAGCCCGATCATCAAGGAGATGAGCTAAAGGAATTATCAGTGGTATTGATTAACAAAACGCACTATCAAAAAAATAAATTTGCTTTATAAGATTTAATGAAGCTGTAAGGCCATGTATCATGTGAATTTCTTTCAACTTGTGTTTAGATTTATTAACGTAAGCATTATTTAATTAATTTATTTAACTAACTTATTGAATTTCAGAACTGTGATTATTTACCTATACTTAAATTTCCTCTAGTTTAAAGAAAGTAAAAGAAAAACAGGTTATATATTTCACATTTCTATATTTGTCAGAATTATTATAAATTTGGAATGTATATAAAAACAATAATAGAGTAACATCTAATCAGAGATATATTTCGATTACATTATCACGGGCTGCGGGCTACATGGCAAGTATCTTATCTTACTTTAAAGTTATTATCTGCAACCTATTTATATATTTTATTATATCTTGTTAATATTTATAGATCTCTTAAATTATACCTGAAGCTTTTACAAGTAATTGTTTAATTAATTATAAGTACAATTGGATTTTTATTGCAGTTTTTAATTGTATATCTGTGTTCGTTTGCCGTAACTTTATGACCATTATAATATTTGTAATAGGTTTACCTTCATAATGTTAGCTGATTTTGCATCTTTGTTTGGACTTTCTGCAATCCACTGATCTATAAAATCTCGATAAATAATACCTGAAAGGGTATTTAAGCTAGCACTCATCGTTGAAAGAGCAGAACTAACAAGACCAGCTAGGAAAATACCTGGTAAACCAGGTATTCGGCCTGCCACATCCATCACGTAGTACGGTAGAGTTTGATCATTTCGTTTTACCAACTAAAAAGTTTTATAATTAGTAATTATTTTTTCAAATAAAATCCTCTAAATTTTTAGGCACGACCTCTACCCGGGAAGGCCTTATTAATTTATGAAATTTAATTTAAGGATATAAACCTTAGCAGTTAAAGGATCACAGTCATGGTACTTAGCATAAATAATAAGTCCAGTGATGACGCAACAAAACTGTAGTAATATCCATCCAAATACTAATAGAAAAAGTGCTCTGAAATTTAAATTTCGTAAGTTAATTATTTTCATAAGTTTTTACTTTTTCTGATTTGATTATAAATTGTTTCTACTTTCGAATATCGGTTTTACTTCCGATGGCCAAAAATCTTTGAATAAACTTTTGTCCAACTGTAAAACGACTGAGATTGGAAAATAACTGTCCGACGGTCATTCCCCAAAATGTATTTCTCAGAAATGGACTGGGATCCATACTATTAATGACAATTATTGTAGTTAAATTGGTTATTAAACGTAATTCAGGTATAGTATCTGAATAAATGAAAGTATATTATTTATTCTTACTCAAAAATATCAAGTCGTTTTCCTTCATCGGCAATTTTCCAGACTTCGGAAAAACCTCCCACAGATCTCAGTCCTATGACTAAAACCGTGAATAAGCCACCGATAGTAAAAAAGAATTGAATTGTATCTGTCCATACGACTGCTTTAACTCCGCCCTGAATAATAATATTATAAATAATAAAAATGTAATTTTATACAACAATTTTTTAAAAATTTGCTATAAAATATTTACCATACTAGTATAAGTTATGCAAACAAGGCTAAAAATTGGTGTAATTATATGAATATTATACCCAGTTACTTGAGAAAAAGCCAATGCAGGAACGTAAATTACAATTGGTATATATATCATTAGTGATATAATATATAAAGAAGATGCTAATGTTCGAATAGTTTTCGAGAATCGAAGCTCTAAATATTCATAACTACTTGTAAGTTGAAGATTATGAAAAATTGGTATGAAAACATAGGCTGTTATAGAACAGCAGATAACTGCTGGGATTGCTGTTAAAAAATACTGAGCACCGTGGAAGTAAACTTCTGTAGGAATTCCTAGGAACGATATACCTGATAACAAACTTAGAAAAAAAGTTTTCTTAATTATTAGAAGTTTGAATATCTGTGTGTGCATGTGTGTGTCCATGTATAGTTTTTGTGTGAAAAATTTTAATTTACTCACTTAGTGTGTCGGGAATAAATTTAATGTTTTTTAAATTGTGAAAATAGTTCAACTGACAATATAAATTAAAAATTATATCTGTTATCAAATTCTTTATATTAACAAATTTCTGTCGTTAATCGTTGCAAGTGTATTATACAAAATTTAAAATAAATGTTTTTTCAGCTATATCGACATTCTATTAAACTAAAAAATTTTCTCTTTTTTTTTTAAATCTCGCGTGAAACTAATTAGGAAATCTACAGAAAACAAATCGATCAGGTCAGATACAACTACCTTACATGTTTTCAGCTACAAACGTTATTATATACAAAAAACTGCTGATAAAAAAAACGAATTTTCTTACTTTACACATACGCTCGCAGGCGCGCCTACGAACACACCCATGTACTATTTTCTTATTTTAATGTTATGGCTAGTTGATTTGTTGATTTGATTGCATTATTATTACAAACCTTGCAAGAATGCTTATAGCGACAGGAATGTATGACATTGTTTTTCCACCAAACAAATATTCCGAAGCACTGTCCTGTTTGCTAAAGAACCCAAAGTAGACACCAATCAGTAGACTAACACCAAGTAATCCAATAAATAGTAAATAATCAGTCCATCCAAACGTTAACTGTTCCATTTCATTGACGACCAAGAATGATGCGTTCATAATTGCACTAGTTTTATGAAATATGCAAAAAATATATCTTTTATGAATATATTTTTAAGTAGGTTTACGTATGAATCAAAGGAACAACTTCAAATGATAGCGCAAGTTTGTTCATTATAAGAAAATGGAATTTCAACTCACATTTTTACTTTAGCGCTATCGAGCTACTATAATGAATATTTACTTAAAGATACTGTGACAGATTTTTGAAAGATTTATGAACTTTACTTACTAAAAGTGTAAGTACTTGAAGATATTATATTATCTCTTTGTTTGCAGAATATATGGACTCCTTATTGCGCAGGGTGATATACATATATATATATATGTTTTATTTAACAAATTTGCATGATTATTTACCAAAACTTATTATATTATATTATATACTTAATTGTAATTATTTCAGCACTTTTAATTTTTCGAAAACGATTTTAAAAGTTTTTATTTCATATTTGTGATGTTTGCTTTAAGGATTGACTACTAATTTGAACAAATATCGTTAATTTTTATATTTTTAAAAGACTGCTCATAGTGCTTTTCTGTGTAAAACATTGACGTCTATACAAGTTTCTTAATGTAGATAACGCTAGATATAATTTAATACGTATTAAGTTATCAGCTCTACGATTAAGGATTAATTAAAGAAAATATTTTTAATGATTGAATGCAAATTATTAATGAGAAAAAGAATATTATGACCATGTTTGGTTATTTTACAAGAAAGCAAACAATTTTGGGTTCTGAAAGAAAAAACTTTATAAGAATAAAAATTTTCGACACTCAGTTTTCGATGATTTTCTGTATTTTCGAATTTTCCTGAACACAAAATAAGATTTTTTTTTAAATACCCGTGTTACATTATCGCGTAGATAATAGAACTCGCGTGGACGGTGGGAGAGGATAAATAAGGAACTCTCGGGGTTACTCTAAGATTAGCGTAAGGAGCTTGTGTGTGCGCTTCAAACCGTAGCGTATCTCACGCGGGACTGACTTGTGGGCGCGGGGTCCTTGACGTGGCAACCCTGTTGAAAATATCCACGCGGATTTCCACGTGGATAATCCATGTGGATATCCTCGTGGATTTCCACGTGGATTGACATGGATTCCACATGGATTCAAATGGATATCCGCGTGGATCATCCACGCGGATATCCATGATGAAAATCCATGTGGATTATTTGAAATCCATGTGGATTCCGAGAACCAGCCCGATTTGAAAAATCCACGTGGCTTCCAACTAATCCACATGGATGTAGACAATTCGGCTGAAAAAATTCATATGAGACTCACTTGAATCTCACGTGATTCTCAGGTGAGTCATGCCAAATTCTCATGTAAGTCTCATGCGAGTCTCATGTTTCCACTAACAATATTAAATGAATTAATACTATTTTTTACTGTAATTAATTGTTTAAATTAATTTAATCGTTTTAATTTATTTTCTAATATGAAACTAGAGATGTAAATAAAACAAACTGAAAAATTAAACAGATGTATATATTTTTAAATGTTTTATTTTATAAAAGTATAAAAATATGTATTTCGGTACAAATAGTATTTTCGCCACCCTGAATATGGCCAAATAGAGCGTATGCCCTATTGAAAAAATCTTGTGATCAATTACATGATTTTTTCCAAAATCCGGAATATGCTCTGCTTGATATATAACTCAATTTATTTATTATTTAGCAGTTTAATACTGCTTATAAATGAAGAATAACAGTTTAATGAAACTTTGAACGATAATATATTATCGTGCAAATGTTTCATTAGAATGTTAGTATAATTATTTGCAAGTATTACATTTTAAAAAATAATCAATTTAATTAAAAATATAGAATTAACTTTATTATTATAACAATTGTAATGTACCGATACAACTGTAAGTAAATAATAAAGACATGTAACACACCTACAACATTAGAATAATTTTATTGATCATATTTTGCTTAATGTGGAAAAAGAAGAAACGATGTTCAACGAGCCTCGTGCTCACGCTCTCGACGCCGACCCGTGATAGCAAATTCACACGAGGCCGGCGCCGAGCGCGCCTACGTGTACTCGATATTAGTAGATACCGCAAGAACAGTCACGATGGCGACGGCGACATGGCGCGCGAGGAGGCGACGTCTTGGCGATGTTGTCCCCGTTGACAGAACTCAGCTGAAATTTTGCGTCAAACCTCATATAACAGAACAAAGTCGAAAGTATCTTTCAAATTTGTGTCCTGACTGGTCTTGGTGAATTCACATATAGTTATAAAAGCACTTCACATATAAAAGAGTATTGACATGTGGATGACTTTATTAATATTGTGGATAGTTTATAAATTTTAATCCATTTTTAAATAAATTGTTTGCACATTCATTATTTTATTTCATATAATTGAGGTTTTTTGTCCACCACTCACTGTTATAGTCTAATATACATTTTAAAATATTTTAAATTATATATTTATTCATTTTGTTATTTTGTTATAGGCACATCTCCTTTGAGATCCACAATTCAGTTGTTCGTTGATAGATTTAAGACTTGGGTGGCTTTAGCGTAAGTAATATATTTGGACCCAATGAACTAAATAATATTGTAGATCTCTTATACAAGAGGACCAAAATCAACTTTAATGCAAACTGTAGCTAAAGAGACCAAGTACCTATAAGCATACAAAATTTTCTAATTACATAGAATATTTTATATACTCATGGCTACGTAGTGCCTTTAGTTACAACTTTTATTAGTCGATAAGTCACTTATGGGCTGGGTGACTTTATCGCAGGAAATATTGGGATCATATGGACAAAATACCTTGATCATATTTGACTATAACAGTTATGACATGTACATATTACTTTTACAAATAAAATTTTCATTTAACATGAAATTTTTACAAAATCATACTTACATTTTCTTTTATTTTAAAATAATGTTTTAATAAAATACTTCACCATTATGGTCACAAAGAATCATATCACATATGATGCCATTAGGTCCATCGGGTTCTAATATATCCAGCGGTAAAGTCACTCATCCTATATTAAGTACTTATAAATGTGGATTTTTTATAATTAATTATGGTATTAATTTATTTATATTAGGACTAGTTCTATGTATAAATGAATAATGTGAAAGAGTTTAAATTATACGATGACTCATATTAAATAGTATTGACATGTGCGTAGCTTGGACTGTACTTTCTTTAATGTTATATTTATACTTATCGCAAGTATTTTATACATAATACTATATAAGTTATTGTTATAAAATTTACAGCTAAAGAAGAAACCCATGCTTTATTGTTTAATGCTTCTTAAGTACTCATAAATGTAGATTTTTTATAATAAATTATGATATTAATTTATCTATATTATGAGCAGTTCTATTTATAAATGAATAACGTGAAAGAGTTAAAATTATATAATTACTCATATTAAATAGTATTGACATGTGCGTAGCTTGGACTGTACTTTCTTTAATGTTATATTTATACTTATTTGCAAGTATTTTATATATAACTCTATACAATTTCCAACAAAAGAAGTAAACTATTGCCAAGAAAGAAATTATTGCCAAATGATACTTGTTCATTAAAGTATATTGTTTTACCGCTTGTTTATTAAATGCAGCAATACATTAAAAACAATATTATATTCATAACATATAACCTTTTACAAACTGTAAGCTCTATTTTAATGATTAAATAGCATTTAGCAATAATGTATTGGAGACAGGATAGAATAAAAAAAACATGAAAGTTTAAGGCCTTACCTAGATATAAACCTGGAGAATATAATAAGCGTGAAGGTGACGGCTAGACTTAACCTATAGGCAACCAGAGGCAACGTCTGCGAGAAACTCAGCATGACCTCAGAGATTACAGCATGGACAGCAGCAGGTCTTTCTTCAAGAAGCCACAATGAACCCTCTCTCTCACGTTCGGACTTCTGTCGTCATAACTCTTGAAGCGTAAGCACCGGTTGCAACACGCGGCATTTGATTATGACTGTCGCGCACATGCATTTCCGTACAGGCGTCCCTCTCTTCCTCTCTCTTCCTCTCTCTCTCTAGTTCTCAAACTCTCAATAAACGCATGTGGGCGCTGTAGTCATCAAACAACGTGTTGCAACTTGCGCTCTCGTGTTCATGGGTTACGAGTAACGATTAATGACGTGAAGAAAGATTAAAGAAAGTACAGTCCAAGCTACGCACATGTCAATACTATTTAATATGAGTAATTATATAATTTTAACTCTTTCACGTTATTCATTTATAAATAGAACTGCTCATAATATAGATAAATTAATATCATAATTTATTATAAAAAATCTACATTTATGAGTACTTAAGAAGCATTAAACAATAAAGCATGGGTTTCTTCTTTAGCTGTAAATTTTATAACAATAACTTATATAGTATTATGTATAAAATACTTGCGATAAGTATAAATATAACATTAAAGAAAGTACAGTCCAAGCTACGCACATGTCAATACTATTTAATATGAGTCATCGTATAATTTAAACTCTTTCACATTATTCATTTATACATAGAACTAGTCCTAATATAAATAAATTAATACCATAATTAATTATAAAAAATCCACATTTATAAGTACTTAATATAGGATGAGTGACTTTACCGCTGGATATATTAGAACCCGATGGACCTAATGGCATCATATGTGATATGATTCTTTGTGACCATAATGGTGAAGTATTTTATTAAAACATTATTTTAAAATAAAAGAAAATGTAAGTATGATTTTGTAAAAATTTCATGTTAAATGAAAATTTTATTTGTAAAAAGTAATATGTACATGTCATAACTGTTATAGTCAAATATGATCAAGGTATTTTGTCCATATGATCCCAATATTTCCTGCGATAAAGTCACCCAGCCCATAAGTGACTTATCGACTAATAAAAGTTGTAACTAAAGGCACTACGTAGCCATGAGTATATAAAATATTCTATGTAATTAGAAAATTTTGTATGCTTATAGGTACTTGGTCTCTTTAGCTACAGTTTGCATTAAAGTTGATTTTGGTCCTCTTGTATAAGAGATCTACAATATTATTTAGTTCATTGGGTCCAAATATATTACTTACGCTAAAGCCACCCAAGTCTTAAATCTATCAACGAACAACTGAATTGTGGATCTCAAAGGAGATGTGCCTATAACAAAATAACAAAATGAATAAATATATAATTTAAAATATTTTAAAATGTATATTAGACTATAACAGTGAGTGGTGGACAAAAAACCTCAATTATATGAAATAAAATAATGAATGTGCAAACAATTTATTTAAAAATGGATTAAAATTTATAAACTATCCACAATATTAATAAAGTCATCCACATGTCAATACTCTTTTATATGTGAAGTGCTTTTATAACTATATGTGAATTCACCAAGACCAGTCAGGACACAAATTTGAAAGATACTTTCGACTTTGTTCTGTTATATGAGGTTTGACGCAAAATTTCAGCTGAGTTCTGTCAACGGGGACAACATCGCCAAGACGTCGCCTCCTCGCGCGCCATGTCGCCGTCGCCATCGTGACTGTTCTTGCGGTATCTACTAATATCGAGTACACGTAGGCGCGCTCGGCGCCGGCCTCGTGTGAATTTGCTATCACGGGTCGGCGTCGAGAGCGTGAGCACGAGGCTCGTTGAACATCGTTTCTTCTTTTTCCACATTAAGCAAAATATGATCAATAAAATTATTCTAATGTTGTAGGTGTGTTACATGTCTTTATTATTTACTTACAGTTGTATCGGTACATTACAATTGTTATAATAATAAAGTTAATTCTATATTTTTAATTAAATTGATTATTTTTTAAAATGTAATACTTGCAAATAATTATACTAACATTCTAATGAAACATTTGCACGATAATATATTATCGTTCAAAGTTTCATTAAACTGTTATTCTTCATTTATAAGCAGTATTAAACTGCTAAATAATAAATAAATTGAGTTATATATCAAGCAGAGCATATTCCCGGATTTTGGAAAAAATCATGTAATTGATCACAAGATTTTTTTCAATAGGGCATACGCTCTATTTGGCCATATTCAGGGTGGCGAAAATACTATTTGTACCGAAATACATATTTTTATACTTTTATAAAATAAAACATTTAAAAATATATACATCTGTTTAATTTTTTCAGTTTGTTTTATTTACATCTCTAGTTTCATATTAGAAAATAAATTAAAACGATTAAATTAATTTAAACAATTAATTACAGTAAAAAATAGTATTAATTCATTTAATATTGTTAGTGGAAACATGAGACTCGCATGAGACTTACATGAGAATTTGGCATGACTCACCTGAGAATCACGTGAGATTCAAGTGAGTCTCATATGAATTTTTTCAGCCGAATTGTCTACATCCATGTGGATTAGTTGGAAGCCACGTGGATTTTTCAAATCGGGCTGGTTCTCGGAATCCACATGGATTTCAAATAATCCACATGGATTTTCATCATGGATATCCGCGTGGATGATCCACGCGGATATCCATTTGAATCCATGTGGAATCCATGTCAATCCACGTGGAAATCCACGAGGATATCCACATGGATTATCCACGTGGAAATCCGCGTGGATATTTTCAACAGGGAACGCACGGCCTGTAGATGGCGCGTGTAATCGGGGTGCGAGATTCGGACGTTGGAATCGCTCATACAACACCTTTCTCTTTTTATTGAAAAGCTTGGAATTATATTACAATGCTTTAACATCTAAGAATCAAAATGATCAGGCGGTTTACGCTGACGGACATATCTGCGCAGCGTTTCGTTATTATTAGTGCTCGTATCAGACGCTGGTATGACAACGCGTTGATTATTTTCGAGGTGCATGCACGTTATCTCTTAACTTATTCGGCTGTACTTCGCTAAGTGCAGGGTTTACATTCATGCCTGCATGAGACGTTACATTTTCAGATTCGCGCGCATTTTCCGCGATGCTTGCCGACGTATCATCGGGTACAATTAGATTTTCGTCTGTTACAATTAGGTCGTTTTTATACGGTGTGGGAATCAGATGCCAACGGTTGCGTCGATCAGTATTTCCTCTTTCTGTTTTAACTATAAATGAGTTTGGACTTGCATCTCTACTTATGATTTGCCCATACGCTCGCATATCAATAATCCAAACCTTATCACCTATATCTAAATCTAATAGTTTTGTCACGCGATGTCGCTTGTTGTACATACGCTCCTGCCTTTCCTTTTCTTTTTTTTCTTTAAGTGATACTTCATCGTGTTGCGTAAACGAACCAAGATTTTTAGGTAGAATTGGAACGCGGGAGCGTACGTTTCGTGAAAACAATAATTCGGCAGGTGAAAAACCGTTTTGAAGCGGTGTTCTGTGAAAATTTCGGTGAACTAGTCACTTATTTAAAATCAGACTCGTTTGCAAATTTATGAAATCCTGAAGAGAACTGCGGTCCACAGTCACTTCTTACAATCTCTGGAATTCCAAATCTAGCAGATACGGATTTACAATTTTCTATAATTTTTAACTCAGTCATTGATTTAAGCGAGCAAATTTTGAAAAATCTACTGTAGTAATCCGTTATAATTAAAAACCATTGTTTACATTTAAATAAATCTAACGCTACTTTTTACCACGGCCTATCGGGAAAGTCGTCTTTAACAAACGGTTGAGTGATATTTTTCCTTTCGTGGAAGCAATTCGGACAGTTTTCTACCAAATTACTCAGTTGTGTACTCAATCCGAGCCACCAAACTGACTATTTTGCTTTATCGCGACATTTACTAATTCCGAAGTGACCTTCATGTATTTTATTTAAAATCTCCAGTTGCAGGGCCGAAGGTATAATCATCCTTGAATTAAATAACAAATATCCATTACAAAATGTAATTTTATCTTGATGTTGATAATGTAAACCGTCTGATAGGCGAGTTATCGGCGGCCAACCATTTTGGCAGTATTGCTTTAGGGTTGAGCATATATGTGATCGCATTCTTGTTCAGATTGAACTCTTTTTAAAAGACTTTCGCTTGCTGGTAAATTGCTTATGATAAAATTAACGTGAGCCTCTATTTCCTCAGTAAGGTCTTTATCGCTTGGATTAGACTCTAATAACGGATTTCGTGATAAAAAAATCTGCAAGGACTAATAGTTTGCCTGGTACATAAACAATCTTATAATTATATCGCATAAGGCGCATACGTATTCTTTGCAAACGTGGAGTTAACTCATCAAGAGGTTTTGTTTGCAAAACTTGTACCAAAGTGTTATGGTCTGTCTTGAGGATTACATTTAAACCTATAATATATTCTTAAAGCGTTCCGCAGAATAAGCTAGAGCTAACGCTTCTTTTTCGATTTGGCTATATCGCTTCTCCCATTCGGTCAAAGTTCTAGAAGCATACGATACGATCTCGCGATTTTTATTCGCATCTTCTTGCATGAGCGTTCCGCCTAGCCCATAGTTACACGTGTCCGCTTGAACAATGATATTTTTCGAGGGATCGAAATGCGCTAAAATTGGAGCCGTTGGTACATATTTTGTTATAGTATTAAATACTTGTATTTGCGGTTCGAGCCAAACAAATTCAATATTGTCTTTTAAAAGAGAATTTAACGGTTCTAGTATTTTTGACTTGTTGGGGATAAATTTACCAATATAGTTTATTGTTCCTAGAAATTGTATCAAACTATTTTTGTTATTCGAAGTAGGAAAGTTAATAATTGCAGAAACGCGTTCAGGTAAAATGTCTATTCTGTGTTCTGATATTTTATGACCCAGAAAGTCAATTTTGCATACGGAAAACTTACATTTATCCTTATTTAAAGTAACTCCCTTTTTATGTAACCGTTCTAAAACCATCTTTAAAATTTTGTCCTGTTGCTTCTCAAAATCGGCATAAATTAAGATATCGTCAACATGAACAATCACGTTTTCTGTATCCGCGAACAAATTCGAAAATATTTTAGAGAAATAATCGGGAGCACGACTGATACCGAACGGTAAGCGCGTATACATGTACCGCCCGAAAGGAGTTATAAACGTGGTTAAGCCTTGACTTTCTGTATCTAATTTTATTTGGTGAAATCCAGCTTTTGCATCAAGCCTGGAGAATATTCTAGCCCCTTTGAGTTTCGCGAGTGCAACATCTACTTTTAGCACCGGAAAAACCGCGCGCTTGACGCCAGTATTGTTTCGTATAATCGCAGCATAGACGAATTTCATCCTCGTTGTGCTTCGGAACAACTACTATAGGGCTGCACTAATCTGTAGGAAAATCTATAGGCTTGATTACTTGTAGCTCCACAAGTTTATGTAGCTCTTTTTTTTTAACTTAGGTAATAAAGCAATAGGAACAACGCGTGGCACTGATTGAAAAAAAGGTTCTACTTTATCTTCTAAGTGAATTTTCAATTCTCTTTTAAATTATCCAATACCGTTAAAGACATTATCATATTATCATATTATAATTTTAGAATCTGAATGTTGACACCAGGATAATAATGACACACTTTATGTATTAAAAGTAAATATTAAATATTAAACATTATTGATTTTTTATATAGTACAGCATGAGATGCGAATAACGTTCGTTCACTGAGTTGTCGAGATAAGACTCGCGGCCCAGCAAAGAAGCTGTTTGTTCGTTCACTAGATTCAGGAGTATGAAATGAACCAAAGTTTGAATACGTAAATTATATTAAATAATTAACTTTTTTATTAAAAATAATGTCGAATTGTCAACAAATAAGTACAAAACTTCATTTAGACGTAAGATTTTCGCACAAAAACTTTCAGTATATGTCTACAGTGCATCTGCGTCACCCTTATAGCGAATGGCGTATATTTAATTCTCATCACGATATCGCAATTTTAATAATTTTTTTCTTCCAAGGTATGTACAATATATAAAAGGAAAGGAAATTTTGCAAAGATTTAAAAAATATGATTATATTTCATACACAAAATGTACAAATTTTACAATTTTAATTATTGTATCAAAATGTTCATTTACCGGTGAGTGTTCCAATGCTGGCGTAGTCACCCTACTCAAAATGCTGACATGTATCAATATTTTAAATATAAAACAGTTAGCTCAATATATTTAAAAATTTTTTAATATACTCAACCCTCCGAGTACACACGTATTTTTCCAATCACGGAGTACACTCTGGGTCAATCTGATCCTGTTCATTTTTTGATCGTTCACCATTCCACAATTACTAAGCCACATGTCTTAACAAAATTCTGAGCTATACTTTTGACCTCATAGAAATAATTTATGTATGTTATGAGTACAGTTAAAGTCTTCAACATACCTAAAAAAGTTCGCGAAAAAAGATTTTTTTGAAGAAATTGAATTGTATGAAAAAAATATATGGGTTAGTTAGTAATATAGGGTAGTGGTCCCTATCAGTATGCCGGTCCATATTTGTGTACCCTTTTTGCAATTTCCGGTGTAAGAAAAAAGGTCTAACCTTAAAAATAATGAAAAGCTATTACAAGAAACAGTTAAAATGACGATTTAGCCCATAAATTACACGGATTGATGTATTTGTTAATAATCGTTAGTTAAAAAGTGTCACTAATACGGACTGTGGTCTACTTTAAGGGCATACTAATACGGTCTCTTACCCTATGTATAGTTTACCCAGTGTGTACTCGGAGGGTTAAGAAAAATAAAAATTATCTTCATTGATGAACTGATGTTTCAATAAATCAGATAATTGTAAAATTCACTATGTTCATCATTAGTTCCATTTAGTATATAGTTTGTATTTTATTCGGTACTAATTGTATAAGTATAATTTAAAATTGTTCAGTCTATTTGGATCTCTCATGGAAAAGTCTTTCAGCCAGTGTCCGTTTTATTTTCGATAGTAATATCTTTAAGGGATACTTCAATGTACTTCTTTTTAGGTAAAAATCTGCAATACAAATAAAAAATATGAAAATTATATTAAATAATATTTTGTATTATGTTATATATAAATATATTACTTTCGAGGTAGCACCTTCTTTAGCGCAAGGTTGAAATTTCTTTTTCTAGTTTCTTTTTCAACGTTTCAACAAAATATCTAACCCGCCGATATAATTAAGCAAAATGAATACACACACATATCTATTTCTTAAGGTGGTGTAATAGTCCTACTTTACCACTAACCCTGTTTTATCGGCGGAACATGCCAAAATAATTAATATAAATAAAAGGATAATGATTTACGTCTTAAACAAATTCACTTGCCCTGCGTAATCCTCTAATACATCGTTCTACGAAGTTTTGAGACAAGAAAACGACGACACCTTTGTTTATTTTTGGAACGAAAATTAATGAAAATTAACCAAATTTCGTTCCAAAAATCAACAAAGGTGTCGTCGTTTTTTTTGCTTCGAAACTTTGTAGAATGGTGTATTACATCATTACGCAGGGCAACTGAATTTGTTCAAGGCGTAAATCATTATCCTTGTATTTATATTAATTACTTTTACATGTTCCGCCGATAAAACAGTGTTAGTATAGTGCGATACCCCCTTAACTATTCAAAATGAAAGTATATCTTAAAAAAAAAAGAAATTAAAAAGGCTTTAACAACTTTTTTCATTTGCATCATTCGCAGAATGATTTCTCATTAGTGGATAGATGTATAAATTTACTAGCTATAACAATACAAATGTTGTAGCTATATTGTACGTACAACAACAAGAAATATTATTTATATTTTTTACATTGCCATAGCCAAAAGTATGGTCCCAAGAAATGGGGAAACTTTTTTGGACGGAAGTCGGTATCGTTCAAAAGGTTACGTTACAATACTAGCGACAAACAAAATTAAATGCTTAATATAATATAAAATTTGTTGAAGAGTTACTTTGGAAATGCACGATAACCCGTAAAGAAATGTCACTATAATTATAGTTATAAAATTAAATCAGTAAGTGCATGTTTCAAATTAAAAACTACAATGTCACTATATATTTACATTAAAATTGCCCATTTGTAATTATTAACGATGTATTTAATGTAGTTTACGTGAAAATTTGTGAGTTTACCTAGTTGTCGACAAGTTTGCTAGCTTATTAATAAAAAAAATTATATCTAAGTCAAGGTTTACATGTGATAAGGGAATATAAAAAAACAAATTGATTTAACGAACAATGTTATCAAACGTCTACAGGGAGTTGAAGCATTTGCTACTGCAATTCTCGTTTAAGTATCTTTAAACTTTTAATGTATTACATAACTGAGTACGCTTATTAATGAAACTTATATAAAAATATAAAAATATTACGATATTAAAAAATTATCCTATCAATTATTATATACTGTTATTTAGCGCAATAACAACTTAGTATTTTCCTAGTAAAACTTTTTTAGCATATGTGTAAGAATTTCTCTATTGACGTTACTGGTAGAATAATCGATAAGGTGACAGTGAAGAATATTTTGTCTTATTGAAACTATACATACCTATGAAGAACAGGTGATATGTAATCAGGATTGACGCTAGCGGCGTCCATTTCTTTCGTAATGAAACTTATAAATAGACCAGTAAGAATACCCACTAGACTTCCTACGAATGTAAAATGAAACATTGATATTCGAAACAAAAAGAATGGCTCTTCATCGGGGCTTATTGGTGGTCTCATAGTTGTTGTCAAAATTGTTTGATTTGACGTAAAATCACAGCCTTCTGTAGAAGTTGGAAGATGCTTAAAATGTATCCTTTTATTAATTACGTGCCATTGTGATCCAATAACTAGCCATATTGTGAAAAGGAGTGACGCATAACCACCGACAAGAGCACCTTTCTTGCCTACATAAGGGATTAGCATTCCCATTATAAAAATTGCGAATATTGGCGCGTCTAATATACTGCCAATAGTTAATAAAATTTCATATAACGTTCCTAATTTTTCCATTACGAAAACCAAAGCAACTGCTATCAGTCCAACAATCACAACAGTAGCCTAAAAGTAAAAAAGTTAGTACTGTATTTCATAAAAGGAGATCTCAAATAAATTGATTGCATTACCTTCATAATGTTTGCTGCTCTCGATTCTCGATTAGTACTTTCAGGAAGCCACTCATCAATGAAATCGTCGTAGAGCATACCGCTTAAAGTATTCAAAGATGCGCTCATAGTTGAAAGCGATGAGCTAACTAGACCGGCTAAGAAAATACCCGGAAGTCCCGGAATGTGCCCCGCCACATCCAGAACAAAGTAAACAAGAGTCTGGTCAATGCGATTTACAAGCTTTAAAAGTAAAGGAAAAAAGGTCAATTATAAATTGATTAGTTATTATTATATTTTTTCTTGTTGCGCTTACTTTAGCTCCAAGAGGGTCACAATCGTGGTATTTGGCATACATCATTAGTCCAATTAACGTACATATAATTACAATAGTCACCCATCCAAATACCATTAACCAAATAGCCCTGCAATTTAAGGTCTTATTAATTGTCTGAAAAAAATTTGCAGGATAAAATAATAGAATACTTTTATCATAACTACTTTCTAGCATCTTTTTCTTTTTTTACAGTTAAAAACTTTTGGACATATTTTTGCCCACAGCTGAAGCGGCCAATACATGATGTTAACAACGCTGACTGCATAGCCCAAAATGTATTTCTCTTGTACATACTTATATCCATACTAAAATAAAATACAGCTATCATCTATAAGTTTGATGAAATCAAATATGTGTTTTTTTTTATCATAACATTATACGTTACTCAAAAGTTTGAAGTCGATTTCCCTTACTCGCAATATTCCACATTTCTGAGATTCCACCAACTGTTTTTAAGGCTGCTACAAAGACAGTGAATACACCAATCAATGTGAAAAGAAATTGGAAAGTATCTGTCCATATAACAGCTTTAACACCACCCTTAAAATGTAAATAACATAATTATACAAGCTTTTCGGCAAAAAATTAATTTACTTGACTTTATCTTAATTTATTTGTTTAATTTATACATTAAACAAATATGAGATTTATTTTCTTTTCATCTACAGTTAAGTTAAGGATTTTTTATAAGTATATATATTCATACATACCATACTTGTATACGTTATGCATATAATGGTGAAAATTGGTGTGATAGTGTGAACATTATATCCTGTGACTTGCGAAAAAGCTAACGCAGGTACGTAAATAATAACTGACGTAAAGGCAAGTAAACCAATGAGATATACCACTGACGACAATTTCCGTACAGCTTTAGAAAAGCGCATTTCTAGATATTCGTTAGTGCACATAAGTTGAAGTTTGAAAAAAATTGGCAAAAACACATAAATAGTAACAAAACCAATAATGATTGCTCCGATAGCAATATTTAGGTATGCTGTTCCATAAAGATAGATTTCTGTGGGAGCTCCTAAAAATGTAATTCCCGATAAAAAGCTGAAAAGACATAAGCATTTGCAAGTTTTCAAATATTTAATTTTATTGTTTACTATTCTATAATTTTTCAATTTTAGGTAGGTCGAGCGCTACTCCCTAGACAAAGCAGTACTAAATGAAGACGTTAGCTAAATTTTGAAAAAACAACACTTGTAATGTGATTGAATAATTTTGATTTTTTTCTTTAGCAACTCGCTATGAAATTACTTATGAAAATAAGACCATCAAAATGAAAATCGGTTGAAGCAAAAAAGATTTCAGTATTTTATCAATAATTGTTTGCGGTGACGATATCTGTTTCTAAAATATCGAGATTTTGTTGAATAAGTATGCTTTGACATCTTAAATACCCATTTGCTTCGTTAAGGTAGTTCTCTTGGTTGAAACTGCACTTTTACAATTTTTAATTTTTAAGTAATGTTTTATTAATTTGATAATTCAAGAGTTAGTATATGTAACACACACACACACACACACACACACACACACACACACACACACACACACACACACACACACACACACACACACACACACACACACACACACACACACACACACACACACACACACACACACTAGAAGGAACATAAACAACTTTTTTTGAGACAATTTCAGGCAATAGTTACTGTGACAGTGTTACAATTAAATACAAAAACTTCAATAAGTTCTCTAATTTTTTTGTTTTTTATCCGATCTTAACGAAATAAAGCTTATTTTGTTCGTTAAGAAATTTCAGGGCGAGTATTCATTGGAAAATTTATGATGTGAGTTACCATTACGACGCAATATCAATTTGTTCATAAAACTTGACTTGCTTTTCTTAAACAAATTGATATTACGCCGTACTGAACTCGTATCATAAATTTTCCCGTGAATACTCCCCCTGAAATTTTTTAATGAAAAAATAAGCTTTATTTCGTTAAGATCGGGTAAAAAACAAAAAAATTAGGGAACTTATTGAAGTTTTTGTCTTTAATTGTAACAATATCATATTAACTATTGCTTGAATTTTTCTGAACATTTTTTGTTATGTTCCTTCTAGTATATATTTGTTACATATACTAACTCTTAGATTATCAAATTAATAAAATATTATTTACAAATTAAAAATTTTAAAACTGCTTTTTCGACCAAGAGAACTACCTTAAAGAGGAAGCGTTGTAGTGGTGAAAAAATTTTTGAGATAAAAAATGTTCAAAAATGTGTGTGTGTGTGTGTGTGTGTGTGTGTGTGTGTGTGTGTGTGTGTGTGTATGTGTGTGTGTGTGCGCGGGTGATTTTCATCGGACAAAGCTTATCTCTTCGTTTCGATGGATATTTTGAAGTACATAACCTATTTTTCGATTTATTGATTTTCTTTTAATTTATAACCAAAAAACAATTTTGAATTTTTCCTTTTTTTTTTTATTTTTTAATATGTTTCAGTCAGTATTACTTAACATAATAAATTTTTATTGAAAGGTCTTTAAATTATCTACATTTTTTTAATATTTAAATTACCTTTAGTTTGTCATTTCTTATTAATGAAAATATGGTTTATTCTTCTTTAATTAATAACCACTTATTACAGTTATCGAGTAAGACATTGTGTTAAAATTTCAAGAGATTATCTTCATTTGTTTTGGAGAAAAAATTATTTTAGAAAAAAGGGCATTTTTCTCATACGATAACAGAAGTAAACATCAATCAATCGTCCTGAAATTTGACACAGAGATAACTTTTTTATATCTTTTTTTCACAGTTTTGGATACCATTTTCTCAAATAATTTTATTTAGCAACCCATAATTTTAACCATTCATTACACTTATTGTTTGGAATATAATTCTTTTTAAATATTTCGTTTGAAATTGAGCAGTAGAAAATTACAACGATATATTTATATAATGTTACGATAGTGAAAATATTGAATAAGTAAGATTTATATAGTCGTTATTTCCGTGGATATACAAAATTTATAAAATGCCACTTTAATAACTTAATATGAAGGAGATTTTTGAACCCGAGTCGATAGTTTTCAGAAAGTAACCTTTTTATTCGTAAGTATATATATCTTTTATTTATTCAAGTTCATGTACGCAAGGTGTTGTAGAAACAATATCGATTAATTTAATTGTACGTTTATAGTGTATAAATTATACTTTGTATACTTAAATAAATAACGCGAAAAAAAAGAAATTTTTTAATATTAAAAAAGTAAAGTTAATTTTGTAAAATAAGTTTGAAAAAATTAAATATGTAAAACACATGTGTACGGTGATAAATAACAATTATTTACCTATAATAATGTAAACAATCAATGTACTAGAACAATAACTTTAGTTTAAGGAAGCTAATTGCCAATGAATTGGTAGCGGTTTTTTTAATACATATTAGAAATGAATTAATCACATTGCATTTTTTTTTTAATTTTAGATAACTTCTTCATTCAGCACTGCTTTGACTATAGGGAGTAGCGTTCGACATACGTTATATAACTTTAACATAAGGTGATTTACCTTGATAATAAACTAACAGCCACTGGAATATATCCCATCTGCTTTCCTCCAAAAAGATATTCATTAGTTGTATCTTGTTTGCTGAAGAATCCAAAGTAAACACCAATTACCAAACTTACACCGAGTAAAGTGCAAAAGACTAAATAGTCCAGCCAATTAAAAGTTAAATACTCCATTTCCGCAAATTTTTATTATGATTATAAAATAATAAAAATGAAAATTATAAAATATTAATAATCATAATCATTACAACTAATGTAATAATACTGTGACTGAAGATAAGATGAGCTTAACCGGTTGACATATCAAACTGAACTGATTGTCCAACAGACTATAATTAAATCACCAGAGTCTCATGATATCGACTATATCTATGGTAGATATCAGTACATTGGTCATCAGATAATTGGTCATAAATAAAAGACTACTTTAATGATAAAATGTGTTTATTTTAGAATCTATAGGAAAGCTTTATAAATCTTACATTACATTACAATTACCATAATCTGTATAGGTTTATGATAAATTTCCAAATAAATTTTTTCAGTATTAGAATGTTAAATAAGTGTTTGCGTATGCGTCTGTGTGTGTGTGTGTGTGTGTGTGTGTGTGTGTGTGTGTGTGTGTGTGTGTGTTTGTGTGTGTGTGTGTGTGTGTGTGTGTGTGTGTGTGTGTGTGTGTGTGTGTGTGTGAGTAGTTGTGTGTCAATCAAACAAAGAAATTTCTAAATAATTGTGTTCAAAAAATGTGGCTCTGATTATAAAATATAGTACAATATGAATGATTGTAATAAGTTTCTCAGCAGTAAATTGTAATTCTGAATAAAATTAACTAATTAGTTAAATATATTCAACATTCACGAATAAGAATTTCAAAGTCCTTGAGATATTATCTAAACTTGTTCAGATTAATGATTAAAATTGAATTACACTTCATATAAAGTACATGCACCATATTGACGCTCCTTACGAAAACTAGCACGTATTTGGCCTCCTTACGAAGACTAGCACATTTCAGAAAACTGCAACGAAAACTAGCATAAATCACGACTTTGCCGCGAATACTAGTACAATTCGCTATTTTGTAACAAAAACTAACACGATTCGCGAGTTTGCCACGAAAAGTAACACGATTCGCAAGCTTGCCGCGAAAACTAGCACGATTCGCGAGTTTGCCACGAAAAGTAACGTGATTCGCAAGCTTGCCGCGAAAACTAGCACTTTTCGCACGACGGCGCTTTTTGCTTCTTCATAGAGGAAGCTTTGTGATAGTAAAAAAAAAAGTTTATGAGATAATGTGTTAGAAATGTTATTTAGCAAATTTGGAATCGAAATACACTATTTTTAGAAAATGTCCGTATGGATGTGTGTGTGTGTGTGTGTGTGTGTGTGTGTGTATGTCCGTATACGCTGATATCTCATGATCTACTCGACCGATTTTAACCGGAGAGTGATCATTTTTTTAGATTTTGCTTCCACAATTCGGGTCAATATTCTATTTTTGTAACATTTAATTTTTTTTTTTTATAGCCATTTTTTAATTTTCAAAATTTTTTTTTTCAATTTTTTTAATATTTAGAACAAATATTGTTTATATATCATGAATTCTCTGTATGTAGGATAAAATTATCTACAATTTAAAAAAAAAAAAAAAAGTCGGTAGCTATATTTCGTCATAAGTTATTGATGAAAACGTAATTTTTTGTAAATAGGTTATATTTCGAAACTACAAAAAGATATTAACATGAATATTTTTTTGGTTATAAAAGATATTAAGTACTATAACTTACTAAATTTTTAGGTTTTTTTATTCATTATTTTTTGAGAAAAAAAATAATTTATAAAAAAAAGTGATTTTTTTTGTCGTTCAATAACTATAGTAAAATTGGCTTAATCACTTTGAAATTCTTTGTAGGGGTAGATTTTGTATATCAATCGAGTGAGTTCTTTGGGCAAAAAGATTGATCCATAAATTTCGAAGATATTTGAGGTTAAAATTTTTTTCATTTTTTTTTTAAATCGTAATTTCTCAAGAACGGCTCTATGTATCTAAATGGGGTGGGTGGTATTCGAAAGAGAATTAAATTACCTATATTTTCTAAAAAAATTAATTCTCTAGATATCACGGTTCTTTTGTTATTAACAAAAACGTAAAAATTGAAAAATGAAAAAAAATGAGTTTTATATGTTCAACTATTACAAGAGTAAAATTGTCTTATTCGCTTCAAAATTCATTGTAGAGGTATATTATTGATAGATTTCGGATGAGTTCTTTTGGTAAAGTGATTGGTTCATAAATTTCAGAGATACTTGAGGTTAAAATTTTTCTAGACATTTTTAAAATCTATTTCTTGAGGATGGGTCTGTGTATCTGAATGGGATGGGTAGCATTTGAAAGAGAATTAAAATATTTATATTTTCTAAAAAGAAAAATTTTTTAGTTATCGCGGTTTTTTATTATTAACAAAAATGTAAAACTTGAAAAATTGAAAAATGAAAACAAAAATCTGTCTTTATCAAATTTTTTAAAATACATCCCCTCACATTATAACAGCCTTTTCACATAATGCATTCAATATAACACGTTCAATGTTCAACGTAAACGAAAATAAATTTGTTGTCCGACATCTACCTATTTCATACTCAGTGGTAGTGGTGCAGAATGGGTACATTTCTACCATTGAATATGAATTGGCCATGAAAAAATTACAAGTTAATATTTTCCATAAAATTTTTCCAATTTTTTTCGTGAAAAATTTATTTTTCGAATTTAAATTTTATATGAAAATGTATAATTTCATCTATCTCTTACGAGATGAAAATTACGTAAAAAGTTGTGCATTAATGTGGAATGATCGTTTGACAAAATTTAAAGTAATTTTGATAATAACTTTATCGTCATTGATAGTCATAATTTACAATACATAAATATAAAAATTACCGACATTGCTTACATGACGGTCATTTTTACAACAATTTGACAATAACTAATAGATATAATTTACAATCCATGAATACAAAAATGACAGTCATTGAGCTTTGGTGATTGGTCAGAAATGATCATAGTGATTGGTCAGAATCTATATAATCTATAAAAATTTGAATAAATTATGTTGGAGTTTTGTTATTTCTGTCTTTCTGAAGTATTAAATTTTAAATATTGGAATTAAAAATTAATTAAAGGAATCAGTAAATTAAGTTTAAGGAAGCTACGTGCCAATGAATTGGCAGCGGTTTTTCTATTGCGAGTCCATCATTATTTTTCTTCTTACCTATATCTTTGAAAATTTTATAATGAAAATAAAGAAAACCATCATTTTCTATATTACCAACACTGTCTTCGTTGAAAATTCTTTTTAAAAAACTTAATAGCAATGTTGGTAACGTAGATACCTTTCTAATTGTTGCACCCTAAACCATGGTAGAACTTTCGAAACATTCAAGTTGGTAAACGTTTTTTTTTAGCTCTGTGCTGGATGTAACGAAAAATTAATAAAATGGATGATGATGATCGTTTAAGTAAAAGAAATCACCTATTAACATATTTTTATAAATGAGGTATTACAATATTTGCAAAATTGCAGATCTTTCTTATTGGTATAACAGTTTCTTGAAGCCGGTGGAAAGAAATGTGCATTCAAACAGTAATGTAGATAGTAAGTAATTTTTTAAATTACTCAGCGAGTCGAAAAACCCCTTAGGTACATTCAAATTAACGAGAAAGTTATCTTCTGGGCATGAGCGTGTCATCCTACACCGAAATAGTCCTCAAAAATCTGCTTAGTGGGTCATATTATCATTTGTACATAGTGTTTCCGCTTATCACGCGCGTAATTTAGACTTGTCACATATACCTAATATAAAAAATGCAGGTGTTCTCCCGAAAAGTGCTAGTTTTCGTGGTAACCTCGTGAAATATGCTAGTTTTCGTGGTAACCTCGTGAAACGTGCTAGTCTTCGCGGCAGTCAAGCGGATCGCGCTAGTTTTTGTGGCAGTTAAGCGGATCGCACTAGTTTTCACGGCAGTCAAGCGGATCGTGCTAGTCTTCGCGGCAGTCAAGCGGATCGCGATTGAAACAATTGAATGAAATTGAGAACAAATAATTATTTCGAAGGTTTTCATTTCATAGAGCAGGTCTGAATTTGAAGGTTCAGGGTACGTGTTGAACTATACAGGGGAATGTTACCTAACTCCGGCCATCGTACAGTACCGACTACTACGCGTTTCTCATTTCTGACGATATGTGATGGTATCGGACAACTATAATTAGGTGCAAAGTGTAATTTTATTGAAGATATTTTGCATCTGATATTTTAATTACGGAATTCACAAAGTTGTATCAGAATTTAGTATTGCGATAACAATCACAGTGTCAACAGTTATTTTTGTGATCTCGACTCTTTTCTGCAGTTGAAGTAATATTTTTTTAAATTTGAAATAATTTTTACATTTTCTTTAACATTGAGGAATAAATTAACATGTTTTCGGGCTAATAAATAAAATAATGTTTGTTTAGCTAAGTATTGGCTATTCCTACTGCTATATGAGGAAATATATATAGCACTGTATTAAATATGAACATATATTGAGTGTAGATGTCAACTAAAATAAATATTTTTTTCTTTAATTCATTCCTAGTAAATTAATATTTAATTTTAATTATTATGCACATCAATTAAATACTGTAAATAACGTAATTGTACTCGTAATTGTATGAATAGCCAATTTCGTTATACGAATAATAAAAAATTAATATATGGATGTTTTAGTATACTTTTACATCTTGGGTAACACTTTTTGAGGACGGTAAAAATATTTGCTATGCCTAACGAGGACACACCAAGAAACGTCTTCTTTTTTTAGGCGTCAGTTTTCATTGGTAGAATGAAAAGGTATAGGCGAATTTGCTATAGATATCGGTGCTGTACAACTTTCGCCTGTACGCGATGCTGCATTCTGATTAGCCGATTTATAATTGACGGAACGATCTGCATACCTATTAACAGATGAATTTGATTAGCCCATACAATTAAAAAACGAATTAAGAACAAATCAATTTAACAATTTACGCATTGAAAAAAATTAGGTTGATATCGCGATACAGGCGGCAGTTTGGGGTCTGGCGCAGTAGCATTAGATCTATATCAGCTCTTTGTCGCCAGATTAAGATACGCTAAATTATGGCCTTTGAATTTCGTTTAGGTCCCTCGTTTAGCGGATGTTAGCAATTGTTTGTAGGCATGGGTGACGTCAAAGTGGCGAATTCCCTTTCTCGTTGGTACCACGTGTCTATAAGCATTTAAATGAGGAATTCGCACGGTATATGAATGGCTTCCCGGCTGCACCCTGCGACAAACATATGCGATGAATGTCGTAAAGCTCGCATCACTCTCCTTTTTCTTAATTTTTTGCTTTCTTATATTTTTATCTGTCGCGTTCCTACTTGTTTCGACGAAGATTAACGAAGTGAATATAAGCTTCATGTTTATCTTTGAAACTTGATTATAATACCGTGCATAGATAAGATTTTAATCTTTTGATCATATTCGTTGCAAAATTTTAATTATCGAATTTTGTAATTCAGCATCAAAATTGTATAATTATTATAGTTCAAAAGGAAATAGTATTGCATTTTTCTGATTTTATGAAAACTAATTTGTGCACAATATATTGTTAATTAATATAGAACATTATGTTGGGAATTTATTAATTTTTGAAGTGTTTTCCAGTTGCTTTGCCCAATTCTCGGTGCAAATGGTGTTGCATGATGATATTTTATGTACACTGACACAATAAAGCATAATCTTATAATATTTTAATAGCGACAGTGAGTTACAATACAATAATATTATAAATTAATTATTACAAAGCATCAAATATAATATTATATAAAATACGTGTCTATTAGACATACTATACATTCTCTTTTCGAGAATTAATACTTAAAAATTATGAAATATGATGTATTTCAAAGTAGATATGCAATATTTTACTATATTATAATCAGTTTATACTAGCGTGGCTCGTATACAGTTGAAAACAAAATCCATTTTTAACACAAATTTTGTCTCAAAAATGGAATCCTCAGCATACATTTCTGTGTGATTTAGATATCCAATAAGAAAAATGCATGTACATAAATTGTGTAGTGCTAATATAAAACAAATGGACGGGTTACATATGTTTTGTGCGTTAATTTTAAACACAATTTGTGTTAAGATTCCTCTCACTACACAAAATACAGAATTTAAAACTGTGTACGATACGATTTCCGAAGCTTTCTTTTTGCAACAAAACGAAAAGATTATGTCGTTTTAAGCATGATAATAATTTATCATTGACAATAATCAAAATTGTTCATAATTTTAATCACATTTTAAAATTTCAAAAAAATACGATTTTCGTTACACATTAGCTGGAACGAACCTTATACAAAATTTAATAAGATAAACGTAAGGCTACTAATAATGTTGCAAAGACACGTGCATAAGTTGTGTAATTAATTTTTAGGTACTAAGTAAAGCACAAAAAGATATGTTTGCGATGTCTATAAATAATATGACTTTCTAACGTAGAATTTCTGCTTTTTTTGGTGAATCAGTTCTATAATCCTTTAGCGTGTTGACACCGGAAATTTCTTTTAGAGGCACTTCCACATATTTTTTCTTTGGAAGAAACCTGCACAAGAAAATATTAGTTATTTAGTAAGCCGTATAATTGTTCTGGAAATTCTCAGTAATAATTTATTTAAACATATTCATTTCATGGACTCTTTATCATTTTATTGATTATATTATTTTATAATGCTGATTGTATTAAACCACATCGACGCCGCGTACGAAGAAAAGCGTAGCTCGCGTTTCCTTATGGAGATTAGCATAGCTCAATCTGAGTTGTGCTTTTCTTCGTACGGGGCGTCGATATGTGCATCGAAAATTATATTTCATTAATACTCTAATCTTTTTTGTTTGTAAAACTAGATTTGTTAAAAATAAATTTTATTTTTACAAACATAAGTAAAATAATTTTTATAAATTAAACGTTTGTCTAATTGTCGTTAGAAATGGCCCAGGAAAAGTAGATAATCGGATTGATAAGGCGGAAATTAGGGGAAACCCGGGCAAGACGGTACACCTAAGAAAAAACGTTAATAAATAATAAAAAAAAAGAAAATATATTAAAATAATATACATATTCTTCAAGGATTTATAATAACAAAATGAATATAAAACAATACCAAGCAAAAATAAGATTAATAAAATTCCGTATAACAACAAAAATGAAAGTAATTTTTGTCGGCTCGAAAAATAAGCCGGGCAAGATGAAATACCTTTTTTATTTTTTCTGAGTCATACAAATAACGTAATCAAAGCCTTTAAATGGCGTGCAGCAATAGTAATAATAACAATTCCTCTTATTGTTTACCTCTGTCGCCTTTACAAGTAACTTTTGACGCCAACTGCCACGATCAGCTTCCCTCATATTTGCATAGTGCCGTATTGCCCGGCACTAATACTTTTTAACATTTGTTAAAAATAATTATGTATTACAATGAATAAGTCAATTATAACGACGACTTCTTTAAATATACAATAAATAAAATATAATACCCCTACAAAGTTTGAAGTAAGTTGCGCATCTAAAAACCAAAATAAACACGTTTACTTAAGTTGATGAAATCGTAAGAATCAACGCTCAAAATGAATTTCACCTATGTTGTCAATCTGATCAGCGCCAAATCATACTGGTATATAGTCAACAATGTCGTTATCTAGTAATGTTCAGTATTATTTTAGCGCCATATATTATAATATCCAAGAAAATTGGGTTTTTCGTTTTGCCCGGGTGTACCGTCTTGCCCGGGTCTCCCCTATTGATTAAGCGTGCACACTTGCACACACGACATAATCTTCGTAGGCAGCAGTATACTATGTATATGCAGAGACTTTTTTTGTAATTAAGAAATTCCATTCCAAAACTAAACGCATATTCTACCTTTGAAATAACGGTGTAATATGATCGGGATTGACTTTCGAGGTGTCGATCTCGCCGACGATAAAGCTCGTCGCGATGGCCGTGGCTACGGCTATCAGCGTACCGATGAGATTGAAGTGCAACATCGATATGCGAAAGAGGAAGAACGGCTCATCCTCCGCGTCTGACGGCGTCATCGTGTCATTGGTCCCTGCGCTTAAGGTCTCGTTCAGCGGGTACGGGCAGTTCTCAACGGACGTGGGCAGGGCCTCGTGCATCACCCGCTTCTTGTAGATGTTCCACTGGTTACCGATCACCAGCCAGTGCATGACGGCGAGGGAGACGAGGCACCCGGTCATCGCGCCCTTCCGGCCGACCCAGGGAACCATCGTGCCAAGGACGAAGAGCGCGAGGAGTGGGCCCTCAACGACGCTGCGTATACTCACCGAGAGCTCGAAGATAGTACCGAGGTGCTGGACCAGGAAGGCTGCGCCCATGCCGATCAGGCCGACGATAACGGTGACTATCTGCAAGCGGGGGGCAAACGTTTACACAGCACAGGGATTAAGTCGTTCGACCGCGTGGCGGAAGAGATGTTAATACTGATACTAGGCCTTTTAGATAAGAACCTTGAGTAGATGTTCTGGAACGAGGGATTATCGGCTTTCTCTTTTCTTCATTTGACTAGTTTCTTAAAACAAACATCAGCCAGGATATGGGGGTGACTATTTTCAGACGTCCTGAGATTATGCAATTAGAATGTTAATTTATTCTTTTATAAAGGAAACTTTTAAAAATATTTATTTTTCTCTACGTATACATTATTTCAATTTTTTCAATTTTGTTATTATTGATTTATTGTTACTTGTGGCTATAACTTTGATATTTTAAGGAGCGCTAGTTTTTCATTTTTCCTAATTGAATATCATTATCAATTAATTCTGATGGAGAGATTAATTTATCTGTTTGATAACGTTATTTAAGTGGACTTTTCCACTGAATTAATTTCACGTGTCATGGAAATGTTTGCTATTGTTAAATTTGATATAAGTTTCAAAATTGACAAATACTTAATTGTTTGAACAATAATGACAAAAGAGATTGTTTAGACGTTTTTAAAAAAGTTTCCTAAGGAAGTTTCCTAACTGTAAGATAAACTTACTATAAATATAACATGAATCATATCAGTAACAATAACTTATCTCTAAGATAATAATGCCACTGTAGGATATCAAATTTTTAATAGCCAGAAAGCAAATCAACTTCAGAAAAGAGGTATTAATAAATATTTTAAGAATCCTCCTATCTTAAAAAAATTATGGATTTGTTATGATATGAATTTTATTCGTGATTTGGTTGGTCGGAGTAATCGGTTGCTAGGTTACAAAAACGAAAGTGGGGCGAAGTTTAAAGGAAAATATTAATTTAATAATGTTAAAAAGTAGTTTCATTGTATTTTATAGTCCTAAAGCATATGAAACTTAAATGAAGCGATATTAAAAAAAAAATAAAGAATGTGAAGAAAAATATAACGCACATAAAGTAGAATGGAAAGTAGCTTATGAAAACAAGTGAAACACGTGTCAAACAATGAAAGATAAGCCATATAAATTCACCTTCATAATGGTCGTTGCCCTGACTTCTTTATTTGAACTTTCTGGCAGCCACTGGTCAATGAAATCGTCATAAATCGTGCCCGCAAGGGTGTTTAAGGCGGAGCTCATCGTAGAAAGAGCGCAGCTCACGAGGCCAGCAAGAAAAACTCCTGGAAGGCCGGAAAGATGCCCCGCAACGTCCATAACGTAATAAGGGAGAATTTGGTCACCGCGTTTGACAATCTTCAAAGAAAAATTTATTAGTGATATATAGTTTTCATTTCTTCTAAAATAATTGTACTCATACAGGAATTGAGTAAATTATGTATATTTTAAACTATTTTTCATTTTTGACAATTGATAAGGTTTAATTCATTGTAAAAAGTTTTTGACAAATGTAGTAATAAGAGTGTTTAATTATTCTTCATTAATATTTGAGCATTGAAAAAATTCTGTTACTACGTAAATTAATTTTTTTTTACCTTAGCAGCAAGTGGATCGCAATCATGATAATACGCGTACATAATAAGACCAGTTATTGCACACACAACTTTCATAACTATCATTCCAATAGCTAATAACAATATCGATCTAAAAATAAAAAAAAGTATTACGTTGTTGTGTTATCAAGCGTGTACGATAAACTCTGTTATACTTATGGATGATAAGTTACTTTCTAGCACCGCTCTCGTTTGGAATGGATAGATATCTTTGTACACAGTTTTGACTAACTCCTAGATGTGTAACTAATAATACTGTAAAACTTATACTCATTCCCCAAAATGACTTTCTTACGAAAGGACTCGGGTCGAAACTGCAAAATAACTCACATGAAGATCTAATTTGTGAAGTATTAATAAAATATATATGTATTTATTAGTGTTTTACTTGAATATTTCTGTACGATTTCCTAATGTAGCTATGTTCCACATTTTACCGAATCCCCCAACTGTATTCAGTCCAATAAAGAAAACGGCAAGAAGTCCTCCCATTGTAAATGAAAATTGTATTGTGTCCGTCCAAATAACCGCCTTAACGCCACCCTAAATGTTAAAAACTTATATTCATTTTACTGACAATTAAGTAATTTATTTTACTTGTTAGCACTTATACAAAGTAATTTTGGAAAATTATTCAAGGGGATGTGGAATGCCAACATAATTTTTCAAGGCAAATATCTTATCGCAGGAACCTGTTTTCTTTCATTTAGTTTGAGAAAATATTACTTCGACACGCTTTAGATTCAGTAATGAACTACAAAGTGTCAAAAAGATTTTTTTTTTTCAAAATTCTAAATTGAATGAGAAAAACGAATTAGTTTATTAAATAATGAATTTAGGTGAATTCTATGGTTCCGCACCCCTTAACATCATGTTCTTAATTGTCAAGCAAATTAATAAATAATTTATCAATTATCGTTTACGCCTGATGGAATTAAAGTTACTCTTATACTATAATAGAGTCTTACAATACTCGTATAGAGGATGCAAATACAGCAAAGGGTTGGTGTAACAACGTAGAGACTGTAACCGGTGACTTGTGAGAAGGCCAGTGCAGGTACGTAGACGACAATCGGTATATACATGATCAAAGAGATGGCATACATCATCGAGGCCAATATCCGTATTTGATGGGAAAATCGAAGCTCCAAATATTCGTAGGTGCTGGGCAACTGGAGCTTGTAAAAGACGGGTAGAAATACAAAGGCCGCAATGCTAGATGAGCCAATAATCGTTATTACGATGAGTAAGTACGCCGAGCCGTGTAGGTAAACTTCAGTAGGCACTCCCAAGAGAGTCACGCCGGAAACGTGCCTTAAAAGTAGTATATACGATTATTAATCAAAACATAAACTACTTGTCGATACTTGAATGTTGATTAAAGTTCTACTCTAATTCTTAATCACTGGGTCGCATCAGTTATATATATATATATATATATATATATAGTTAAAAACATTTAAAAATTTATTTTACATAATTAATAAGTGAAAATCCCATGTGCTGCGGTCTGTATAGTTCATTTATAATATTTATAATTTTATTTTACTTTTATATTTTTCCTTCCCCCTAGACAAAGCTTTGCCATGTTAAAAAAAAATGTTTTTTTTTCTCAGTGCATTTTGACTCCAATTGTTATAATACATGTTTCTATCAGGCTGGGTTAGGTATATCCTGAACTTTTTATTCATAAACTTCTATTACAAAGCTTCTCTATGAGGAAGCAAAAATTCCACCCCACATAAGCATTGGAAAAAGTCACACAAACATTGAGAAAAATTGGTATGTCCCTATAAGTATCATTAATATCATTTTGGCTTTTCGTAGGGTCACTTGAACGATTAAATCTTGAGGCCTTAATACTCTCGACGTTCCAATGTGTTTAGGGGAATATCTATTTTTTCTCTATTTTTTTTCTCAATGCTAGCTTGATTAAGAATTCTCCTGATGCTTGTAGGACTATATTTTTTTTTCGTTGCAATGTTATTTTGGCATGATATTTTAGCTGAGATCTCAGGTGAGATCTCAGGTGAGGTCTCGCCTCACATTTTTAGTAGGGTAGTTCATTCTTTGTTACTTATGAAAGTATGATTTTTCGTAAATAGGTTATGTCTCAAAGATATAAAGAGATTTTATTATATATTTTTTATAGTGATATTCATATATTATTTTTTTGGATATATAGAGTCGTCAGGAGTAATGATGTATGATATTGAGGTTAGTTTCTGTTTTATATCTATTTTTTTATTTTTTTTAAATCGATTTCTCGATTTTCAAGAACAAAATTTTCAGGATAAAAATATCTACAATTTAAAAGAAATTTTGCTTATAGCTACGGTTATGATTTTATTATGTATAATAATAGTGTTAATAGTGCATTCTTCATTAAAAAAACCTATGCGCAGATACGCCGAAAAATAGCGTATTTCAATAGAAAATTACTTAAAACATGTACCTACATAGTTTTTTCTGACAATTCTTTTCTTCACCCAGTTGAAAATATCTCCATATGAATTTTCATATAGAAAGCAATATGAATGTGGATTTCATACGGAGATCTATATGGAATCCATGCGGAATATATCGAATCGGTCCCAAAATATCATATGAAAATCTATACAGAATTTTTTATAGAAATCTTTCTAGAAATCTACGTTTCACATAAATTTCCACATAAATTATTTTATGAACATTCTTGAAATACATTCAAAATAGAAATTTTTAGATAACGTACTTCGACATGGAAATCCATATTCATTTCCACATGAAATCCATATGGATATATTTTCAACATTGGCAACGCTACACGAATGAATTTTGGTGTAAGAATGGTAATAGTTGAAATAAAAAAAAATCGAATGAATCAGGGAATTAAGTTTGAGGAAGCCACGTGCCAATGACTTGACAGCGCAGAATACGCAGTTTGTTATTTTTAAGTAATTACATAAAAGTACGTACCCAGCTAACATGCTCGTGGCTATCGGAATATATCCCATGGTTTTACCCCCGAAGAGATACTCATTTAAGCTGTTCTGTTTACTGAAAAATCCAAAGTAAAGCCCGATGACGAGGGTCAGCACGATTAAACTTCCAAATAACGTCAAATCTACTGTACTCAATGTCAACTCTTGAAACTCGTACATCGACCTCGCCATTGCGTTTTCTGCCATGTTATACGAATAAACGAAAAACTTAAATCTTTTAATTCACGAGTCTACGAGAAATTTCATTGAGGCAAAACCCATGCACAGCGAAATCGTGAAAAGTTGATGACATGCAGAAGGTGAGAGATACAACTGATATAACCCGGTAAATGCACAGCGAATTCGTGAAAAGTTGACGACATGCAGAAGGTGAGAGATACAACTGATATGACCCGATAAGCGCTGTTTTCGTCTGCAGTGGATCTTTTCGAGTACAAGCATTCTGCGTTCACAGTCTGCTTACAGTCTGCTCACAGTCTAAGAGGACCAAGGGAAAATTTACACGACCAAGACAAGAAATTTTATTTGCTCAAGATTTTTCTTTTTACTTTATTTCACTCAATTAGAGCGCGCTGAAAGGTGCGCAGCATATACAAAAGTGATATCAAAGACTTAATTTAGACGGTTGTATTTACAGGTTAACCATTCAACGTGTACAATTTTAATCGGTTATTTACACAGACTATATGTGATACAAACGACGAATTACCATGCTCGCTAGAATCTCTTTACATAGCGTGTGCAAATGTTAACGTTGGCGTCAGCATCTTTAGTAGTAGACTGTTTTAATATCCTCATTCTCATCTATCACAAACTTTAATGGAAATGAACATTCTGATTAGTATTCTAGGTTTCTATGGTACTGACAAATTAAGTAAAAGTTTCTTATAGAAAAATACAAATAAAAAATGGTAAACTACGAGATTCTACTTGCCGCAAATCTCGGTACATGTTTTTGTAATGCCACAATCTTTTTATTTACAAGCTACAATACATTCTCAGTGCATTCAATGCATCTGTATCTTTTATTCTTATAGGCTGCGAAACCTTACAGTAAAATCGTTTTCCCAAACAAGCGCGTGTCTAGATCGAAATGTCGTTGTTCCCCAAAGTAATAATATATAAACTAAGTTAAAAACTACAGCTAATCGCTTTATCAGAGCGGTAAGGTGAATCGGCACACTTTTCACTGGTACATATGGATCCCGTGACGGGGCCTTTGAGCGGCTCTCTCATCGCCTTAAATCTAAGCCTAAGCCTAAGCCACAATCTAAGTCGCCGTCTCGTTTGTTCCTCGTATAACACGCACGCTTCTCGGAGTATGTAAATGTCTAAGGTCACTGAACGATCGCGGCTCCGATCTTTCGTTATAAAACGCTCACTCGTTCTTCAACTTGCGCTCTCTTTCTCTCTCTCTCTCTCTCTCTCTCTCTCGCTCTTGAGGCGACGTAATTTTCGGTATTTACAAGCGTGCGCGCAAGAGTCGTCGGCGTCGATCAAAGTCGGCGGCGGCGGTGCGGCGCCTCCTTTTTTCTCTCCTCCCCGCCGCGCTTCTCTCTGTTTCTTGTTCGCGCGCAGCTATATACGCGTATAAATGATCACTGGTTGGCGTTCGTTCCTGATTTCTAGGGGTCTGGTTTTAAAAACTAGTTCTAATCTACGGTCTAGGCCGCTGCGACTACTGCTCTTTCTATTTACATATTTACAGGACCGATAGCGGGGACTTTGGGATGGAGGGGGAAATACGTATATATATATAATTATTTATAGGATGGGCCTTTATCGCTCGGAGACAGAGATACTCCGCAGCGCGACAAAGTGAAATTGTTAGTCGCGTGAAAGCGCCTCGCCTCTGCCGCGCTCGCGCTAATTAACGAATTTATTTCACGGGGCCTTTTTGTCGGTGTAGCACAGCGGCAACGCCAGCAGCAACAGCATCGTCGGTTCGAGCGGCGCGTCCCTTTGATGTTTGTTCAAAGAGATGCCGCTGTCTATCTCTCTCTCTCTCTTGCTCTCTTGTGTGCGCGCGCGCTCAGTGCCGACGCTGATGCCGCACGGTGTTAAATTCAATTTGTTAATGTCCGATTTTCTGGAGATAAGCCTCGGGTATTTTATGGACTAGACGATCGCCCGATACTTGAATTGCTATGTATATTTTTTGCGACAGAGCGAGCGCGGGACTCTGCTTTATGTATATAAAATGTTTTTTTTATAATTTTGAAAGGTAAATGATTGCGCGGAATGGTTTTAACTGCGGGATGCTGTCACGAGCGTCAAAGGAGTTCCGAAAAGCAAAAAATGAATTAATAACCAGCGAGTTATATAAGATTCAAACGGTTCATAAATATTCCTGCGAGTCAAGTCGGCCGATGAAAGTAAACCAAATATTGGGTGATTCTTTATAGGTTGCGTGAACTCATGCCGAATGAGCATATCGCGGTGAAAAACTTACGCTATCTTATATATACTAAAATATATCCTAATTTGTGTGAATGGATTACTTGTTGAGCAATTGACTGCTTGCAAAAGTAATAATGATACTGTAGATTCTTTGCTTACGACGAATTTTGTCTCAACTTATAGTCGAGAAATTGCCTTAACTGTAGACTTAAATTCTATACTATAATTTTTCTTTTACTACGAAACTATATTTGTTTAAGGTAACTATATTACTATTTACATCGTCGATACAGAATACGCGTTCACGAATCGAATAACTTTTACTTTGAGATCCTCCACTGTCAGTGCCTTCCAGAGAATAGCGACTTTCTGGATCGACGCGATTAACCAATTCATAACCATACTGTAATAAAGACACATTTTAAAAAAAATAAATAACCGTATATATAATAACACCAAACGGAACCAAAAAAGATGCGACGAGAAATGTAGTTATTACAGTATGATCATCACTAAACTTGGCCGTTTGTCGCTCGCACTCATTCAACCACTATATACAGGATTACGAAACTAAAATTGTACAAGGCACACCCTTCACTTCCGCAGCACGAGGCTCACCGCGCCACAGCGAAGTACGAAAGCAGCAGCTGACACAGCACAGCGATCCCCACAGTCACACCGCCAGCGGCCCTCGTCGCCGAGTTGAATAGGATGCCGAACTTAAGTCCCACGCTCCTCCTGAGGTGCTGGCGCAGCAGCGGGTTTTTTAAAGCCGTGGAGCCGCAGTTGAGCAGCGGCGCATCCCACAGGGTCATGTCCCTGGCGCCCAGTAACAGCGTGTACTGGCCGTACCAGTCGACGCTGATCCTCGCCCTGAGGCCGAGGGTCGAGGGCGCGTCGATGGTGTGGGGCACGCAGCTCGAGGGCCAGCTGGTCAGGGCGTTCCTCTTGCCGTCGAGTTGGCTCACGACGTCGAGGGCGGCACCGCAGCGCTGGGCCAGCCCGAGGTCGCCCGCGATCAGCACGGTCTCGGCGACGTGGAGGTCGAGCTCGGTAGTGCCGGTCGGCGTGGCCGACTGCAGGGGGCGCTTCGTCGTCTCCTCCTGGCGCTGGTTGCCCCGCAGCATGGCCGCGAAAGATTCCGCCATGGACGGCTGGGCGGTCTGCAGGAGGTGCCGGTAGTAGTCGACCTCGTCGACGGCGCGTCGTCGTCGCATCACCTCCTTGCGGCCCTGTCCTTGTTCGGTCTTTGTATTGTTCAGTGGGCGCTCGAAGAGATGGATCATGTCGAGTTCCTTTCTGTGCTCTTGGATCATGTTCAGCATGGACTTGAAGATCTGTCCAACCTTCCTCTTGGGTCGCATCAGCTTCTCGTCCTCGCCGTTGGAGTTGGCCTCGTGGCGGTGGTGACGACGCGCGCGCTGCACGTAGCTGCCAGCTGCGCTGATCGCGTACATGAAGTTGTTGCAGCGCGCGTCGCTGTGGTAGTCCCAGCGTCCGGTCCAGAGCTGGTCGCCCGCGTATACGCGCATCTGACGGCGTACCCATACGCCGCCCGTGTGGCTCTCGCAGGACGGACTGACCCAGGAGCCGCCGATCAGGGCTGGCAGGGCGACTACCTCGTGGAGTAGTGGAGGGCTGTTCTCCGTGCCGCGGGCTATGGCTCCGCAAATGGGACAGTTGTGGATCTGTAAATTGTAAAATTTTTTTTCATTTTTGTCTAATGTAAATGTGAAAAGTCATCCAGTGAGTGTCAGTATATAGTAAGAGTTAAAAAAAAAATTGTTAAACGACCTGTAATGCATTATATAACCCCAATCAAAGCCAGTGATTAATAATGAATAACCGCTGTAGAAAAAATGATTAATGAACCGCTCTGAAAATAGTGAGCTATTGTTCTTGCGCTTCAAGATCATTATCAACGTTCAGATTCAACGATGAATATTTTAAGGCCTATGGATGAATTGATAAAATCTCAAAGTCCATGAGTCATACGGAGAATCCTGCAGGAGTTCTGTACACTCTTTTCGATCTCATCAATCCGAGCGACTTTAATCTAGATCCCGGAACCGTTAATGTGAATTCCTAGAGGCCTCTGATCATCTGACAATTTTTACTTCGTATAATATATGTAAATGTATCACCCATATCTATAAGATGCATCGTCATTCAACGCTACATGCATTGTACAAAGTATCTCCGTTTTGAACACTTCATCAATGTAGGGTTTAAAAAAACGATCCAAAGAAATTGAACAAACACGTTTAAAATGAGTCTCAGCGAAATAAATAATCTCCCGTTTACTTTCCAGACAAAACAACCTCCAAATATAAATCTAGTCTACCAAGCCCCGGCTCCCATTACGGAAAACCCCATACCGCGCGCGACCTCGATCGTCGGCAAAATCACAGAGGATCGCATAGCGTAACGTTACAGCCGGGTTTCCTGCTTTGCGGTAAAAAAAAACACTGGACCTTTTTTCCGAGCATGGGAAATTCCGCGTAAAAAACGAACATATGGACTGTGAAAACTAAACAAGAGCTCTTCGTAGGCGCGGCGAGACGTCGTCACGGCGCGTTTCGGCCGCGCCATATGGGGCTTTTCCGCATTAAGGGCGGGCGTGAACCAATATTTTCACAGACCGGGCCGACTACTAATCTCAATTTGTTTTTGCGATTTGCTCAAAGGCGCGGTAAATCATCTTCCGGGGCAGTTTATTTATAATTTTTTTTTTTGTATGATACGTCTCATTCGCGGGAAAGGGATTTTTCAGGACTGTTATAGTTTAAAATTCTAATAAAAAAAATTACACCAGACAATTTACAACAGCAACATTAATATTCGTTCCGTCAGAAAGAGGGTAAAGCAATTCGAAAAATGAAAATAAACATGTAAATAAAAATCGCACTTACAGTATCAGTCCTAAGCAGCGCCACAGGCTGTAGCGACGTGGGTCTGTGCGACCTCTTGGATGCTTCATCGGGCGGCAGCGCGCCCAGGTACAGCTCCATCCTCGGCTTGTCATTACCCCCAAATGGCGCCGACCTGAATCCCATGGGCTTCTTCTGCACCCTCAACAGCCTCAGCTCGTCAAAGTCGATGTTCAGCGGCGACAGGCAGTCGACGCGCCTGGTCTTGAAGCCAGTGCCCGTGGCGGAGACGCCCTGGTGCAGCGAGTTGTAGCGCGGCCCCTGCCAGGTTTGTGAGCCTGCGGGCCCGAAGCGCTCGGGCGCCCGCTCGTACACCGGCTGGGCCATGTAGGGCCGCCAGCGTGGCTGCGGCCCGCACGACACGTTCACGCGGTGGCCCAGTTTGTGCGCGACCTATAGGTGAAAAGGGACAAAAGAAGGGAGAAGGAGCGATTAGCGAAGGTCGTTATACGTCAGGGGTGCGAGAAGAATGCCGCATGCGTGTGTGTGCCTATAGGATGGATGTGATGCGGGCGGGTGGAATATAGTGGGCGAGCTGCGCGCACAAGTGGGTAACGGTTGTTTCGGCACACGTGCGGAAATCAATAGCGGGAGGCAGCGAGATTAATTGAAAAACGACCGCTATTGATTTTTTTGTATTAAATTTTCTTTTTTTTTGTTGCAATAACAGGGAGTTGCACTTTAGTTGATTATAGCTATTTTAATGCCCCTGAAAGCAACATTTAATCTGCATCTCAAGCATCGAAATTAATGTCAAAGCAGAATTAATCAATACTAAAATTTTTATTTCGATGACTCGTAAGTTAAGATTTTTACTAGAAATACTGTAAACCAAGCGTTTTCAAATCTGAAAGTTTTATTATGTCCTCGTAACAAAATTTATGCCTTTGCGACCCTCGTATTTCTTTAAAAAGTATAAAAGACTTCAGTTGAGAGTTAATGGATATTTACATTCGTTTTCAAAATTTCTAGACGTACCACAAGACAAATAAAAAAAAAATTTGCATTTTCCGAACGCGAGTAAGAAAGTGCGTTTCACGTTAGATAACTCAAATGAAATTTAATGTACGTCAGATAATCGAGCGCAGCGAAAGATACAGCGCCGCCGAGACAGGCAACGTCCTCGACGAAATGCGCATGCGCTCTTCCAATCTCGCAATCGGCTTATCAAGCGCGCCCGCGCCACCAACTCTCGCGCGTGTGTTTGCACGTGGATATGTATGTTATATAGACTCGGAGGGGGGACAATTGATCTCACCTGGCGATTGAGCGGCGAGATGTGCACGGTGTCGAGCTGATAGCGCGCCTCGGTGGCGCCCGGTGTTACGAGCGAACTGCCGAGGATCCTGATAATGCCACGCGCTGTCACCGTGTGCGTCGCTATGCTGCACGACTCCTCTGCGTAGTGGTGGCGCATCAGCTGGAACGTCCCGTTCTCGAAGAACGTGTACTTGCGGATTATGAACTCAGGGCCCGCGCGTATTTCGCATCTGTAACAGAAAATTCATCATATTTAATTTAATAATAATTATTACAGAATCTTATTTCACGTAGGAGGTACGCCTTTTTCTAAAACAGTTTTCGTGCAGTAGAAAAAATGACTTTTTATAGATATATCTTTTCTTAATATGTTTTTGAGTATAGAATCTTTGGACGCATACTTATAGCCTACATTAATCACGTTTCTTTTAGATCGACCAAAAAGCCCCGAGTTAGTACCGAAAATACTTATAGACGCATTAAGTCTTGCATCGAAAACGATTTCCCCTACACTCTGTGGCATATAAATAAATTTCAGTTCGATTAATTCGGATTTAGAAGCGGGCAATGGGAACCGTCTTACATAATCGCGCGTGTGATTTAATACGCTAAGCCGCGCGCGCTGAGCCACCGAGAAAAAGGAAACCATAGGGTTTCTACGTCATTGATTTTCATGGATAATCCGTCCCGAAAGCGAGTTTGCGCGCACAATGAAAGAAAACATGTGCGTGCTCCTCATCTGGCATCTTACAGAAAGCAACACGCATCCTCGCACGCAAGAAGGAGAAAAAAAAATCATCGATCATGGAGCGCGCGGCGCCCGCTCGTCTCCTCCCTCGACATACAAGCGACGTCGTCGAGACGTCATCGAGAAACGCGACACTCGGGAAAACAGATATTTTTCTCTCTGTCTCGTATGTTTCACAGAGATGAAGGGAGAGAGAGAGAGGAAAACTCGCCTGAGAAAAGCGGACGAAGATTAAAAGGCGGTATAGGTCGGCCGTGCATGCGCCCCGAGGGTCCGCCAGCGAGTGGAACGAAGATGGAAGCAGAGAGTAAGAGAGAGAGAGAGAGGGGATGTTGCGAGCACGCAGAGGCCCAGTGCATGGAAAAAGCGCGTTTTTCGAAGAAAGCCTTGGGCGAGCTGTTTTCCAGCCCGGAGTTCAAACTAGCGAGGGAAGGACGGAGGAGAGAGAGGTATTGCAGCGCTTCTCTCTCTCTCTCTCTCTCTCTTGTGTCCAAAAGCATATATTGTACATCTCTCTCGCTCTGCTCTGGTTTGCTCCTATACGAGGGACAGAGAGAGGGAAAATGAATTGTGTAGCGCGCATGTGTGCGTGCGTACGTGAAAGAGAGAAGGAGAGAAACGAGGGAAAAGGAAAAGGACACAACTACGTCCTTCTTTTTATACCTAGACCAGCTGAGAGAGGCCGGAGCGCGCTTGGTTTGTTGCTTTCAAAGAGTCCGTGGCAAAGAGACCCAGAGTCGAATCTATCGGGTGCGCTACTTTTTTCAAATCCCTTTAAGACAACTGATGAGACAAGACAGTGGGAGGTGCCTGTAGGATTTCTGTTTAAGGAGCTGTTTTCTAATTTTGTCATCGTTATTTATACTTTTACAAACAATTCTAATATTAGTTTAAATAATAGAGTCGGAAATTAAAAAAAAAAATTTGTCATATTTTAATTAACGTGAAAAGGGTGATATCTTTTTTTTTTTCTTCAATTGTTACCGAGCCTGCTACCACTTAAACACGGGTGCGCGCAGTGCTGAAAATAAAACGAAATAAATTACCGATTTTCTTTGAAGCGAGCCGAATTTTATTTTTATAAATGACGAAGAGAACGTAAACGAGCGCACCGTAACGAGCTAAAGAGCGCGAGAGACAGCCGAGCGGGAAATAAACCGAGCAGGAGATCCCCGTTTATCTCGGCTACGTATATATATAATAGATGGAAAAAAACATATATAATGCGTATACGGGAGCTCGAGAGAAGGATGACCTATAGAAAGAGGCGGAGAGCGAGAGAGAGAGAGAAAGAAAGCGCGATATTCCATTTATCTCGCCGCGTGATTTTCCAAAGTACCAGACTCACGAGTCGCGCTCATTGTATACAACGGTATACTAATAAATCGACAGCAGATGCGCGCAGCAGTGCGTGCGAGGCCTCGATTACAATACACTTTGGCGCTGTATAAATGCCATTCAATTATACTCTCCCTCCGCTCCTTCCCCCCCTGCAAATCCTTTTTTTTATCTCATCGTCGAGTGCACCGCGCGACACGCGGCGACGCATTGACGGCTCACTTACGCTCGGCTCAATACGCGCGAACGAGCGCCTTCCTCCTTCTCCTCTTGGCGCGACGGCCCCTCCGATCGTTCGGGATTCAAGACGATCGGCGCACGCGGGCGTTAGGCTCACGTGGCGCGAATGGCAATTGCCGCGCTTTTAATATATATCGTTGTTTTCCGAACGAGGCGAGCCGAGTCGCACGTTAACTGATAATGCCAAGTGTCCGGCGCACGCGCACTGTGTGCGTAAGCAAGAGTGCGCGCCACGGCGCGGGACTTTTTTGGCCCGGGGAACTGCTTCTTTTTTTATGGGCCGATTAACGTGACGCCGGGTTATATGGCTAGAGTGCGAAGGCTGAATATAGTTGCGGTGGAGAGTGACGCTTGCCTTTTTATATGTAATCTATGGGCGTATAGTCGTTTCTCATGTTCGGAAGGAAGAGTGTATATTTTAGCCTGACTTTTATTGTTTGTACGTCGAGATTTTACATTAGTGACTTGGACAATGAAAAGGATAGTTTTATCTAATCCTCGATTTCAGCAAATTCAAATAAATAGTATTATAGAAATCGTAAGAAATAATTTTGATTTATTGATCAAAATAGTTATTTGTTTTTAGATAACAAGGGATTGAAAGTTTAATGCCCGCGAATGCTGCAATTGACATGACGAAATTGAAATTTACTTTCATATGGCATGTTAAACGACAGTTTTATTAATGCATCGGATGCCGAATATGAAAAGGGTAAAAATCTTTCGCGTCTAATTGAAATCCTTGTAAAAATTAGTTCCAATCACATAGGTGTCAATAACATCCCAGCAATTTATTTCAATTGAACGCGAGTCGCCGAGCGCCTATATCTGTGGAGCATTAATTTACAAAGCAGAGCTGTAAAAAGTAAAAGAAAGTAATCGCGGCAATTGATTTCACTCAATGCAATTCTCATACCAGGAAAACGCATTCGCATCGATTGACTCTGATTTACCCGCAATTTGTTACATTTAACATTCCCCGAGGTTTTTGCTTCTTGCGTCGATCGTAGAAGGGGTGCAAAAAGCTTGCTATAGGTATAATATACTCACTCTTGCGATATCCAAACGGCGTGGAGCCTCGACGGGGACTCGTCGGCGACGGTCGCCCGGTCCTCGGCCGAGATCTCCTGGACGGCCAAGTCGCAGATGTCCTCCTCACCCTCGAACTCCCACAGCGCCGCCTCTGCGCAGCCTGAAAGCAAGAAAGCGACGAGTGAGCACAAACCCTGAGCCCATAATGCACGTCGATCGTCTATCTGTTTTTCCATCTCTCGATAGCGCGGAGATAAAATAAGCGCATCGCTCCGGGAGGCCGCGTCTCAGGGCCTCCTTCTGGGCAAGGTATGCGCGAGCACGTGTGTGTGTGTAAAGGGGGAAGAGTACAGGTATAGGAGAAGAGACGGATAGCGAGAAAAACTCGAGGGGAACTCGTGGAGAGATTTACGTTTTGATGAGGAGGCTGAGGGAATTTTTTCGGGACGCATCGAGTCTGGTGCATACTAATATTGTAATGATGAAGGACCAGAGAGCGAGATGAGCATCGGGACAACAAATTCGTCGCCTCACTAGTTCTTGCCCGGAATGTAATATATATATGTGGAGATTATATGCATGGGACTCGAGACATTTTGGATGTATAATTTTCGGATTAATTTGTAGAGTGAGTAATTGTCTACAAGGTTTTTTTCTCAGATGCTGTTAGCATCGATCTACTTTTGTAATCGATGACTTTATATACTCGAGCGTACAGCTTATCAAATAAAAGAGTCAGTGGAGATTGTGTACCGGAAAGCTGTATACATATTCAATGATCGCCGCATAGTTTGAATATATGTATGCATGATTCATAGAATGTATGTCACTTTCTTATTCGTATATTTTCAAATTAAAGAAGGCTTTATACATTTAATATATTTATTTTCAATTTTCGGAGTTGCTAATTTGACGCGAACTTCCGGCAAATCCAACATAAATCTCACCGGCAGAGAAGTTATATAGAGATACCATCTCTCGGCGCCATAATTCAAAACGTAAGAGCACGAGAGGCCGAATTAAACGATTTTATTGTTACCTAATGCAAACAAAATACAGACAAAGCTGCGCGCAGATAAATAAGGAGAGCAACGCAGTCGAGGCTGCACGTCGCAGTCGTCGCGCAGGTATACAAATTTCTATCTTTCTCTCTTTCTCTTGCTCTCGGGGCCCACCCGCTGGGCCTACACTCGCTGCGGCGGCTGATTTAGGATCTCGCCGAGATAAATGTCCTTCCTATATTGGATTATCTCGCTGGCGACGCGAGCAACCCTTGTCTCCATACTAACGTGACAACGTCGAAGGACGCGCGGGTTGGACCACTTTTGTACACGCGACTTTTCTTCCTTTCAGTTGCTCCCACTTTTTTCCCTTTTCTCTATATTATACACGTGAAGCATTTTCCGCGTGCGATTCCGTATACCCGTGCTATTGTAGTGGGTGTCCGACTCGGCGCGGGCCGCTGAGATTTGCATTTTTCCGGGCACAAAGGAGCGAGAAATCCCCTTTTCCTCGGCGAGGCGAGATTTTTGACGCACGAGTCGAAGGACAGAAAGAGGGAGTCGCGTATGGGGCCGAGCAACTTTTTCCCTCCTGCGGGGGCGAGAGAGAGAGAGAGAGAGTGAGGCTTTTCTCGCCCCGGCGTGGATAATCAATTGTCGACGGTTTCAGGTGCACAGCGTGAAAGGCTTTTGAGGATGCGGCCTTGGCCAGCCCCGAGTTTTGACTGCAGCCCAGAGGGAATTGTATGACTTTTTACGGTCGGTTGCAAGTAAACAAAATTCACGAAATTGGCCGGTCGCTTTTCTAGAGAGAGAGAAAAAAAGGTGAAGTCTCTAGGCAGGTTTTATTGTGGAGGCTATAAATAAACAAATAGGCGCAGGGCTCAATTTAATACAGTTCCGAAGAAGTGGCCAGTTTTGTGCGCGATTGTCTCCGCTCTGAAAGAAAGGACGTTTTCTTGTAAAATTGTATATTGTGGTATACCTTCGGGGAGATCAAAGGAAAATGCCGACACAGGACGGCAGACGGTATTTATACTGTCGGCCTTCAGAAATAGTCGCTTAAACAGCAACGGGTTGAACGCTCGATTCATTGAAGAAATGGCATTTCTAAACCTCATAGAGCGGCTATAAAAGAGGATTTAATCGAATTAGAAAATGAAAGAAATAACAGAATAAACGCGCGTCTTTCAACCCCTGTTTCTTTTACGGCCCGCTGCACGCCAGAGTTTTCGCTCGGCGAATCGTATTGATCTACTGCTCGAATTGTTTTCCGCCTCTAATAGCTTTCGTATATTGAATCGAAGCGAGAAAGATCGGGATTGATCGTGCGGCTGTTTTTGTTTTCGCTCGAGCGATGGACTTTTATAGGCGTGTTCCGAACAATGCCCGCGCACAACGGTATTAGTGGATTTAAAAACCACATTGTTGGGATGAAAAAAAGCTAGGGAAGCGGGGACCGCGTCTTCTTCGGTTTCGGCGGTCGGATTTTCACCTAAGAAAATAGTCAATTGTCCAGGTGTAATTATGCGTTGGATTTCAGAATAGAGAGGGGAATGCAATCGAGGAAGAAAGAAAACAGTGAGTCGTGGTCTGGATTATTTGCTTTTGATGCGACCGCAGGTACGGAAAACAAAATTTTAATTTATTCCGCCTATTTAGCCACGTTCCTGTGGTTGGATATACTAGAAAAAAAATCCTACCGCCTATCACAATATTGCCTTAGTACTTCTAAGAAGCCTCACTTGGTTAAAATTAATTGTTTGTACAGTGCTAACAAAAAATATTGGTATTTTAAGTGGCTACCGAAATGATGGTGATAAATATTTGAAACTGCTACCGAATGTCATTTTTATTTGAGTTTCAAATAAGAGGCACAAAAGTACATTTTATGATCGATTTCCAAAACTAGTACTTATGCAATTGAATTTTCTATTTTTAAATATTGTAATTTTTCAGAAACGGTGTAAAACACAAAACAGCGTCAACGAGAAGATCCAAAATAAGAAAAGGGAGCTTTCAAACACAATGAGTTGTAAGACCCGTGACGGGCCCACATGTGACGGAGAGCACTAAACGTCGGCGCGCGCGCAGCCTCCCGCTCCAAGGACCCCATAATCGAGCCCTCGTTTGCCCAACGAGCCGCTACCGCGTAACCTTCTTCCCCCGCGGCAAAAGAGAAGAAGAAGAAGAAGAATACGAGGAGGAGAGGAGGCTCCTCGCGCCCGAGCCTAAGCAAACTCGAGTCGTACGGCTTCCCTCTGCTCGCTCGCGAATCATTTACCATCTTGGCGCATATATACGCGCGTAAGGAGAGACACGCACACACACGGAGACGAGAATTCCACATAAGGACGACGCGTCAAGAGACATTAAGCGTCTTTAGGCGCGCTCTCGAGTGTCGCATGTGTCCCCGGGGCCCATATGGCGCGCGCTGAGGATCTAGAGTGTCGGCGGGAATGCCGAAAAACACGCGGCCCGCAGTGATTTTCGAGGGGTTATAAATGCCTGCCTTCTGCGTTTCTGGAATTACGCGCCCGTGTGACGGAACACGGGGTAGGCGGAGCAGGCGGAGAAGAGAGAGAGAGGGAGACAAGTCCCGATAGTAGACTGGCGAATTAGGGAGCTGGGGAAGGAAGTGTGTTTAGCTGCGGCGGGTTCGTTAATTCCTTTTTTATGGGCTGCCAGCGCGGTACATATATATGCGTGAGAGTTGTCAAGCAGTTTTCGGGAATCCGCATCTTTATTGCGCTCGGCTGTGTCGAATTAGACCGCTCGTTTTGAATAATTTTCCTTTTTAAGCTTCACCTTGCTAAAGCGGCAGGGTAAATTTTTTCAAATATTCAAATGATGCATTAGTCCTTTAGGTTTTTTAATTTTCTTTAAAACTTCAGTATTTAGAAGAAAGAAAAAAAATAATATTGTAAATCGGTAAAATATTTTTATTGCTAATTTAATAAAACGGAGAAGTTGTAGAGAGTCGTAAATTCTTTTACAAATTTCCGAAGACGTGACAGTGCGATTTCGCAATAAAAGACCCGTAAACGAGCGCGATGCATCGTAAACCACGAACGATGACAAAGATCTCGGGGCGTAAGCACCGATGACAATCTCGCCTTTCTTTCGCTCGAAGCGGGTCGTCAACGGGTTCATAGAAAAATCACGGATTCAGCTCCATAAATACGGAATTAAAGTACTGCGCGTATACAGCCGCGCGGCGAGAGTTTCGAGGAAAATAAACGGAGAGTAGCCGCAGATCGACCTCGAGATTAGCGCGGCGAGAGGGAATCCTCCGCACGCGCGGGGGACAAAAAGCGCGTAAAATCGACGGTGCGGAAGGCGATAATCCCCGGCCCGCGCGAGCCAACTGATAGCGTTTGAGTTACGAACTTGCGCGGCAGAGGAAACAGTGCGCATAGCAGCGACGAATTTCGAGTGAGAGGAGAGAAGATAGCATAGCGTATGGAGTCGAGAGGAGAGATGTTGGGCCTCGATATAGGGAGGGAAAAACGCCTCGGTATTCACTTCCCACGGCTGTTTAATATTCGATTGCACGCGCGCGTACTACTGCGCGCACGTTTCCTCTGCCGTCTGGATGTTTTCTTGGCTCGTGCAGCAGTGTTTTCTCAGCGACGACGGCGACGACTAATTTTTTTGTGTGCTCGACACTTTTCTCCCTTTCTATTGGGAAGCGTTGAAGGACCGAGGTAGGGGCGTGAAGGAATGTATCGTCGAAGGAGTTGGGCAAACGCGTTTTTTTTTCTATTTATTTTAATTTTCAAGTGATTTTAATGTAGGTGTGAATTTTTGTGTTTATTGTACGAGGTGATTTTAGGGAATCATTTGTAATCAATTGATTTTGTCAAAGTATTTAAAAAATAATTTGTTATTCGTGTAAAGAAATATTACTGACATATCGAGCGTACACTATAGTACCATTTAGCATTTCATTTTATATACGGTACTATAAATGATAAATGAATATAATCCATTGAAAAGCCAAAGCACAATCAATTGAATTGGAAAGGAACGTACATCCGATGGCGACAATGGAATAAAATCTTTTCTATATAACGGCACACGCACTCTCTTTTTCTGATACTATAATATACGCGCCGTATCTCTCCTCCGCACCATTCCATCTATCTCTCCTTTTCTATCTCTCTCTCTTTCTCTCGCCCCGTCCACTCTCCCAAATTCCTTTATTTCCCCGAGGACAGCTCGCGCGAGCTTTTCTCCATTGTGCGCGTCCGTTTTATTGCTATGGTTTCGATTGGTATTCAAGCGAAGTCGAGGGGCCGGGGCGCGAGGCGCACGCGTGAAGTTATGCGCGCGCATGCATGCATGCACACATGGCGCGTTCGCCGATTTATACATACGGGCGCGAACGCGCGTGTGCCTTATCTGAATTTTGCGAAATCAATCGGCACGATCTCGTCCCCCTTGGGTGTGATTTAGGTGTCTTCGGGTACGGGTTATACGAGTATAGGCGCTGCTTGCCGGATTTTGTAATGCGCCGTGGCTTTTCACCTTATTCTTGTTTCCGATGTTTTTTCGTTTTGTAGAAAGTACCGATTGTGTATAAGCGGAGATCGGTTTGTTGATCTATATACGCGATTTAGAAGTCAGTATAAGTGTAAGAAAATTGGAATCTATTGAGTAGAAATCTATATAGAGGATAGGTATTGATGCGGTCTTCTTAGTTGCTCAAGTATACGAAAATAGGACATAGTTAATTTTTAATATTTTTGAAACTATTTATACAAAATAATAGTAATGAAACTATTAGTAAAGAGATAAAATAACAAAAAGTATTTAGATTTGCCTAAAAAATATTTTCAAAAAATATTTAAATTAAAGTGTACTTTAATCAAAGAAATCTTTGTTAGCGTCCTGTGAAGAACGAGGAACGTATTTAAGAGATTTATACATGCATTAAAAGTAGCAAAATGTAAGCAGATAGACTAAATGGGTGTAATGCCTATAAACAATACGGATGCAAATATATCATTGCAACTATTTTTGTATACTCTAATTCTTATTTGAAATAAAAACTAATATGTAACTGTAGCACCCTGTCGTATACAATTCACCATACACTCGTATTCTATATCACAATGAATTCATGAACTGAACTTACCGATCACAAGGGCACACAGCGCGATAGCTACAATCTTGCAGTTGACTCCCATCTTGCGGCTGCTAATCAAAGGCAAAACCCCGCGAGGATTAACGAAAAAAAAACAGTTCTCAAAGGCACACTCAATACACAGAACGTCAGTGCGAGCGAGGAGCAGCGGCGCCGGTCATCTTCTCGCTTTCCCCGCTACGAGCGTACTAAGTGCCGAAAACAGTCGGTCCGAAGAGCGCGCGGCTCTGCGGCTGCGGCAAGTCAAAAGCGCGCGCCTCTCCTTCCACCACTACGATCACCACGCGACTCGTCCCTCGGGCGAGCTACCCTCGGACCTTTATAGTCTCGTCTCTCCCCACTCTCACGATTTTTCTCGTGCTCTCTTCCTCTGCTCCCTTGCCGTATCTATCTATCCCGCTCCCTCTACGCACTGCGGTGACGATGCGCGCTGGACCCCGAAAACCGAAAGTTTCTTATTTGGGCTCTACGAGAGAGTGAGCGGGACGGCTACGCGCCTCTCTCTTTTGGAGAGAAATACAGAGAGAGAGAGTGTGTGTGTGCGTGCGTCCGTGTTTCTCTCGCTCTCTCTCTGTGTTCGTTGCTTTTTAGGTCCTGCTGCGAGGGTTCCTGCATCCGAGAGCGAGTCGTAGATTTATGTAACAACCCCCTCCCCCCGCTGAATCCCCTATCTTTCGGGAATTTTGAATTTTGATATTGCGAACGTGCGCGCGCGCGTGGCAGTGGTAACACGTAGACTGCCGCGAGGTTGTTTGCATTGATATTTTTTTTCGTTCTGTTTGGGCTCCACAAAAGAGGCCGGAATTTATTACGGGGATCGTTAACGCGTTAGAATTTATTTGCTGTTGTTACAGAGGTGCGGGCGAATGGATGTGAAAAACAAATAGCGCTTGACATACGATATGTCGCTGAAATTTGCCGATTTTTATAAGACTCTTTTTCGTGGAAAGATAAATATATAAGGTAGACAGGCTTATAACAAATTTAATTTGAACATGTTTAGAATTTTATGTGTAGATCAGAAAATAATCTATTAAACGTGTAGAGTAATCGATTCATTAAAAGTAACCTTTAAAAACTATTCCATACACATGTAATTAAATTATAAAAATAATTTAATTTAAATATTGAATGATTCATAGTCAAATAAGATTTGACACAAACACATTCTGGTAGAATTTGATTTTACAGTTTAAGTAATGAGACCAAAATAATCTTTGAAACCAATAGCTTTATCTAGTAAAATTTTTGCTAAACAATGAAAGTCTTCAAGGAATGCGATAACTTTTCCATGAAATAAGAAATATTCAACATTCAGTTTCATTTTCAAAATCCACTACGATAGTACTATACAAATGGCGGATATTATCTGTCTAGGCTTGGAACTAATCAGTTTTAAGGGTCTAGAAAGTAAATATATACATAAAATATTAAAAATATCATATTTATGCTTTGAGTATATTATTTATTCTATTTAGTAAGATAAGTTTAAAAACTATTAGAAAATATAGTATTTCATTTATAATGGAATCCACGATATTTTAAAACTGCGTACAAATAGTTTTAGTACTAAAATATCTTAAAATTCAAATTCTGAGAATTCTTTTTAGGTCGAAAAAATGATATTTTTGACACCCCGATTATCTTTAGATATTCTTAAAATTCCAAATGTCGTAACTAATATAGTTATTAAGCAATTCGCTAACTTACTAATGGCCGTCCCTTAACTTTAACATAAACTTTAATATTTCTTATATGACTTTATAATTGTTGGTGTTGCTTCTGCAAATAATTCCCACAGTTTTACGTTATCTTTGAAATCATCTGCCTCAAAATTTATTCATGACAGCTAAATAACGCCCCACTGCGCTTGAATGTAAACAGAGGAACACGTGGGTGTGGGAAAAACGACTTTGAAATTGAGCGGAAAAAATCCCTACTAAAAAGGAAGAAAAGGAAGTAGACGCAACAGGAGCGCAAAGTTCATAGCATTGAGAGCTTGCGCCAAGATCAGGCCACGTACGTTGTCTTATGCGACTTTGCGTGGCACGATTTCACTCCCCTCTCCTCTTGTCACCGAGCTCCGCTTGCAGTCTCTTCTCGGTGACTCCGAAGTCCCCGCTGTGAGGGTCCACATCCGCAGCGCTCTCGCGCGCATAGATTTCAATAACCCCCGTCGCCTCCGAGACAGTCGGGAGGAAAAAATCCGTTTCTCTGTCTTTTTTCTCCTTTCTGTCTCTCGTCACCGCAGAGCGAGAGAAAGAGAGAGAGAGAGAGAGAGACAGAGAGAGAGAGAGAGAGAGAGAAAGAGAGAGAGAGAGACAGAGAGAGAGAGAGAAGATGGGTCGACGTCGCGCGGCCTCGACCTCAGCTCACGCGCGCAGGGGAGGCTAAAGTCTCTCGGGGTTGCACTTCGCCAGAAAAAGGCCAGCCGGCTGCGGCTTCCGCCACACGAAAGTGTCCACGACGTTGGCGGTCCGTATATAGCCATTGGTACAGGGGCCCAAGTCGAATATTTTGCGATGACGAGTTGAGATAGCTGTTGTGCATATGCGCTCTCTCGGAGCCTCGACAGTTTTTCCTCTGGCTTTTGTTTTTGAGCGCGCGCGGCGATTCTCCTCGATGGCTGGCGCCGATATCGTTGTAAATGGATGACGAGTCGCCCCATAGACGTGGCCTCGCTGCGCGTATCCGACCAATACGTTATCTGTGATTTTTTTTCTTAAAAGGGAGAGAGAGAGACTTCTGAGCCTGGGCATCTGAAAATGTTTAATGCCCTGTTCGTGGCTTATCTCGTGGAATTTCGACGGATGCTTTTCCTGTGCCGGAGAGTAGCGATCGGGACGTACGACACAAAAATAGAAGGGTCTGTTATTCCTCTTTTTGGCTTTTTCCGGAGGACTGTTTACTAAGTGCTACATCACCGTGCAATTTTGTAAAGTGGTGTTATGTTAGGGCTCGGAGTCGGGCCAGGTTTAATTAATGACGACTAAATAGAAAGGAATTCTCGTTTTTTTTCGGTGAAAAAGTGGTTAGAGAAATGAAAATAATTTGTTTTATGGAATTTCGTCCATCGCTATATCTGCTGTTTATACGTTTATTGAACAAGTGAAATTATATATAATAATAATAATAATAATAGTAATAATAATAATAATAAGAATAACATAATAATTTTGATGATAATTGTATAAAATTAATGACGAAATACATTGCTTCTTGTTTTGGTATACAAAATTGTCTACATAAACATTAATAATATTGTAACGATTGACCTTCGTATTAAAAAGGTCTGCCAAGGTAAATGTTATAGATTTTTCCTTTATTTAAATAGTTGGAAACTCGTAGAAAGTATTTCTACTTTTCCTATTTCAGAAAACAGTTTTAAAACTATAAGGATTTTAATGAGAATCTGTATATTTATATTAATATTACTCAAATTAAAAATGCTGTTTTTGATCCTTTTTATCTTTTGAGGCGTTAGAAAAACCAGTATTTCTGGATTAGTGTACATGGGAGTGTTTCTTCAAATTCTGGATACGCGGTGTTATCAAGTACTTTAATCAGTTTTTCAGTGTGGATTCTAATTTAGTAAATGACAAAATTTACAATTTCTAATTTAACAAGTTAAACTCACTTAGATTGTACGTAAATTTAAGTGAGTTTTATCACAGCGATGTAGCACTTTCAACGGTCTTTTTACGCATCTTATATTAAATGATGTAAATAAATTGTGTATACATATTTAATATTTAGAATTTCATTACATACATGTTAACTACGAAGCGATTAATTAACAATAGGAAGGCAAATTTATTATTAAAATGTATTCTGAATATAAAATATAGTAAATTATTTTGTTAGAAACCTTTATTAATTAGATTAAGATCTGGTTAACGAACTTGGCTATCTTAGTATTTCACGTTTATAAACAAAAACAAAAGGTAACACACATCAAATGCGCTTCATTAATCTCCGTATAAGTATTATTTTATCAAAACCATTGTAATATAATGTCGAATTGAAGCCAAAGTAATGTAAAACATATGGCTCGACGCTTTGTTGGGTAACTAATGAATATTTTGTTTAACGAACTCACCTAATGGACATGCATTACTTTAGCTAATAAGGAATCAGAGATTATTATTTTTATTCGATAATCATCGATAATTATTCAACGAATATTTTTTACGAATAATCGATTATTCGAATACATCGTCGCGCGGTACGAAGAAAAGCCAACTTCTAAACTTTTCTTCGTACCGCGCGACGAAATTTTGGGGGATAATTTTTTCGAATATTTTTTCAAAACACTTTTAAAGGCCCAGTTTTTATACGAAACGTGTTTACTCATCAAAATTGTTTCATTGCATCAATTATTTACTGAAGTATTCGAAAGAAATTTGCGGACGAATAATGCCGATCTCTGCAAGGAATAAAGAAAATCGATTTCATTTAATCAGCAATGGATCATGTATAAGGTACGTCAATTTTTATATAACTTTGACAATTTTTTAAGAATTTTTGATAGATTATGTATATTACTTTTTTGGCATACTACCAATTCATCACGAGAAAAACTTCGAATTTTAATACATTGTTGAGTTTTATATGATAAAGGATGAAAAATTTTCAGTATGCTATCTCTACTATTTTTGAGATATAACCTTCTTTTAAATTACATTGTTATGAATAACTTATCAGTGGATTAGCTATCTACAAATTTTAGTTTTAAATTGTATATAATTTAGCTCACCAGAAGAGGGTCAGGCCTTCGGACCATGGATTCGGCTCAAACTTTGAGATATCTTTTTGAATGTATAAATATGAACAAAGACGCAATATTAGACCCTAACACTAAAAAAAACTCAACTTCTCAACATTTTTAGCTTTATTTTAACCATTTAATCCTTTAAAAAGAGAAAATAAAACTAGAGTAAATTCACTTTTTTCAGAATTAAAAAATTTGATTCTTTCCAAATGTATAAAAGATTAAAGTTGAGCAATGAAAATGCCCGAAAATATGCATAAAGTCAAACAGCGAATTTTAGTGGTTTAACAGTGTATTTTCATTGCACAAATTTGGAAGGAATCAATATTTTTTAATTCTGAAAAAAAGGCAAATGAAAGTTCGTTTTTTTTTCTAGTTTTATTTTTTCTGTTTGAAATAATATTCAACTTGACTTTCTAAGATTAAATCCCTGGTAGAAACGTTAACGATATGTTGGTTAATTGTTGGTTAATTTTGAAGTTAAAAAAGTCACACTAACATTATTTCGTTGTTAAAGATAAATATTCAATTTTCGTTGATAATAACATATTCTATTGTCAATATTTGAACATGTGATTATAATTTTCGATACTTTTAATAAGGTTTAAATATTGATTTTGGTCGAAAATGCGTCCATTTGATTAACACGTTAACCAGCAACAATGGTTAATTTTCTACCAGGGATGGTAATCATTTTAAGAAGAGGCCTTTTTGTTGAAGAAAGTGTTCAGAACTTCTCCAGAACAAATTCATCCAAGACATGTAGAAATACTATATCACTTTATAAAATTTAAAGACGATTTAATACGGTTTACTCCAATTATTGTTGGAAAAAACACAACTTTTTTATTAATTCACGTAATCATTATAGGAAAGGCTTCAAATTTTAACAGCTAGGTTTTATATATATATATATATATATATATATATATATATATATATATATATATATATATATATATATATATATATATATATATATATATATATATATATATATATATATATATATATATATATATATATATATATATATATATATATATATATATATATATATATATATATATATATATATATATATATATATATATATATATATATATATATATATATATATATATATATATATATATATATATATATATATATATATATATATATATATATATATATATATATATATATATATATATATCTACCTATGTTATATCATGAAACATTTTCATGGCGATATATTTTCGAAGTTTTTGAGATACAATCTATTTTTTAAAAAATTATATTTTTTTGAATAACTCAAGAACTATCATCCTTAGTTATCAAAACCAACTTTTTTAAAAAATCGAAAAATAGCTATAAAACAGAAAAAAATCAAATTCAACCAAAATGATATTCATTCCCAAATTAAGAAAGTGAAAACAAAGAGAATGTACCGTGAAAACGGAGATAATCCGATTAGTATATGTTCTACACATCAAACATCAATATGAACATTTTCTAAACATTGTGTATTTTTATTATACCAGGTCATAAAAACATTTGAGATATGTTTTCTCGAAATATATTTTTTTCTCTGTCACAAAACTTCCTTTAGGCGAAAGTAACAGATAAGGGGTATAAACTAATTACCATTGAGTATAAATTTTTTAATACTTTAATTATTTAAAATCTTGAATTTTATAAGCTGGACATCTTAATTAAATGATAATCTTATTCCAGCGATAGAAGGTGAAACTTATGTAACACATAAATTCAAAGATAAAATAAACATAATTTAGGACTCATTAGCGTCCCCGGGAGCTAGGTATCAAACGGTAGCGATCTGAAAAGGTTCCGCTCGGAATCAATATTTAGAATCCGAAAATCCTCTTCAGCTCGACAGCTCGGCGTTTCGAAGCAGCGCAAATCGATTACTCGCCTCGAGCCACAACGACGAAAACGATGGGGACCAAAGAGAAGGACGACGTCACCCGCAGCCAGCGGGGAAAATCATTAATTCCAAAACATGTCCCGTAGGGCCAGCGTCGCATCCGAGTGTGAGAAAACACCGCAGGTATAACGCAGCCGAGCGGCCCGATGGCCCGATTAAACGCTAGGATCCGCACCAATATAAAGTGTTTGCGCGCACGCGGACGCGGTGCACAAAGCCGATTCGCTCGCCGTGGGCGCTCCCCCGGCGTCTTTCAGGAAAAAGGAAGGCCCCTTCTCTCCTGGTCCTCTTTTCTTTCTCGACCGGCGAAAGCCAGTGCGCGCCGCGGAAGGTCGCAACTGCGTACGTGCGTCCGTGTGGCTTTTCTCCAAACTTCGAGGGCTTGCCTCCGGCAGACGTCTCTATAAGGCGAGAGCGGGAAAACTGAGGGACGCGCGCCTGCGCCTATACTCCTCTTGCCGCTTGCTTTTTGTTGGCCCGAGCTCTTTTTCTCGTCAACTCGCTCGTTTGCTCCGAATGTTTTTTCCAGCGTCATCCTTTAAGTACTTGCCCTCGGCTCTTCAACTCGCTGGTTCCTAATTTTTTTCTCTACCAACCTGTTGTTTTCTGACGTCGTTCCGGCTCGACTAGTTTTTGAAACGCAACAGTCATGACTGAAAATTAGGAAAATAAGCTGTGCTTATTTATGCAAAGGTTGCAGCGAGATATTGAACAGGCCGTATTTTTTTATTTTTTATTGTTTAATACGTAGAAAAAACGTAAATTATTTTTTAAAATGATGATGTTATTTTAGAGAGTTCCTCAAATCAAATATATAGAAAAGTTATATAATTATAAATAATTGCTATATTTGTTTCAAATAAATATCAATTCAAGAAAACAAAATGAGAATAAAATAATGATTGAGGTAGTACGATAAAGCTTATAGTGCATTCTTTTATACTCGAAGTTTGTCAAATAAAATCTATTTAACACGCGATCTATTTAATACACGAATAAAACGGTTATTTGATATCTACGATTTGACTCTCAAGTAAAAGTTAAATTTTATTTTTTATTCTTATGATTCGTTTTATATCTACAATTTATCAATATTCTAAATGAAATAGAGTCACTAGGTTAAATTTTCCAATATCCATCTGCCGACGTTCAAGTGACAGTAGCTCTTCAAGATCATAGAAATCCTTTATCTCAAAACACCATAAATCACCAGCAATGAGAAAGCATATTATTTACAGCGACTTCGTCCCGTAAGAAAAACGTCGATTCGCCGGAAACCTAAAAATTTGCTCCCTGTTTTTTTTACGACCCCCAAGTCCTCTCCTCTTTTCCTCTCACTCTCACTTGCTTTCCCTCGTATTTTCTCTCCGAGCTGTGCTCTCCATTGTGCACCCTCGGCGCGGCTGCATTGTGCGCCGGATTTTCCGAGGTTTGACTCTGCGGCAGCGGGCCGGCAACCCGGCCTGGAGATTTGTGTCGCGTGGCCATGCGCCTCGGGGATTGAGAAGTCTCGCGTTTTTCTTATACCTACCTACGCCGAAGGGGCGCCTGACGTAGCGAGAGAAAGAAGGACGGATAGAGAGGGAGCGGCAAAGAGCAAAGGCCGTAGCTGCAGAGGTGGAGGATATAAAAAAGCAGCTGCACTCCCCGCAGAATTTAACGGTCTCTTAGAGGAAAATTGATTTCGCCCCTGGGGTATACGCCTCCGGAGTCCGCGTCGCGCTGCAAGGCGCCTAATGGGATATCGTTTACCCCCGCGAGCGAATGGAAACTGGAACGCGCTGTAGTGTGCGTATATCAAGGTGTGTATATTTATTTTTCTGACACCGCTTGCGTCTTATTCACGCCTGAAGATCTGTCTCTTTCTCTCACCTTTGCTCCAGCATAGATTTATTACTCGCGCTAGTGTAAAAACGTATGTGGGATGAGCCTTGGGGTGCAAAGCGAACTGCGCGCGGGGATGAATAGTTTTCTGGAAATGTTTTGAAATCTCTATTCCGAAATGCGTATGCATACGTATAAGCGGGAAATTCTAGGGCATGTGTGGAGGCACTACCAAGTTTCTTCTGTGTCCGCATTTTAATGGCTTTGTTGGGCAACGTGAAAATGAAAAGCTCAATGTTGTTTGAGGAAGACGTTATTCGTGCGAGGATGATCGTTTTGTGTTTATTTTGACATGAAAAAATGTTAATTGAAATATTTGATATGTCATTTAGAGCCTGTTCGGAATTTCTGGAAAAATGCACAAAAACTAGTTTCTCAATTATGTCTTTGCTTTCAAAATTTCTCTTGATGGACATACATGAGATTTTCGAGGAAATTAGCCTGTTTAGATAAAACCTCTAATGTAATATTTCATTAGTATAAATTCCTCGCTAACACACGCTCGGGTTAATGCTAGTTGTTACTTACTTTTGATATCTAGATTAATATAATTTGAATTGAAATGGTACCTGGTAACGTAGGATCGATAGTTAAATATTTAATATAGCGTTGAACAATAATTACAACTCTCTAAATTAAATTTAGACCATTCTTTTTGGAGCAGCTGCATCTGGAACCATGCCTCCACCGATGATTCTATTTGACCTTAAAACTAAACCAAAAAAGAATGTTTTGGAAAAAATTCCCAAAGGATGGGATGTAGAAAATACGCAAAGGGGATGGATGACCTCAGGAAGTTTTTATAGTTATATTGCAAATATATTTTTCAAATGGTTGAAACAGAATCTCTTCTCGTTTTTTACTTATCAAATCTGAAAGTGCAAAAGAAAATAAAATTCAATTGGAAGAACGACTGAAGAAATTTTCTACAAAATTAGAAGAAATAGACAAAGCATTAGTACTACATGAAATGGAAGCTTTGCAAAATAAAATGAAGTTAAAACAAGAAAAAATTTAAATTGTTTGACTTCCTACATTATTAATATTTATTACTTAATATTTATAGATTTTGAATTGTTTTTTATAGATTTTGAAAGTTAAATATATAGTTTATTTAAAATAATTTAACTGAAATTAACATAATTTTACTGTAATTATTAAGAATTTTCATATAAATAAACAAAGAATATTTTTTAAAGCCTATTTTCTTATTTGTCCGACTATTGCTCCTTTTTTGTCCGACTACACCGGCCCCCCAAAAAATATTGTCCAAGTACTACGGTTAACACACTTTTCCTAAAAATAACATTATTTAATATTTAAAGTGTAAATTTTAAAGATTTTTTTTTAATTAGCTTCTGAAAATCTATATCAAATGTATGAAAAGAAAATTTCGCTTGAATTCTGAATTTTTAGCGGAAAAAATCGGGTAATAACTGGTATGTTTTTATATGTGTCCGAGTAATGGGTCTTTTATCTTAGATCCGACTCAGCAGGTGCGTTTTCTACAGATGAATATGATGTTGAGAGAAAAGCAGAGCGACAACGACAAGCAAGCGACAAACTAGAAAAGTGAACACCCTGCGAGAAATGGATTTTAACGAGACTTTGAGAGTCGATATCTGGTATCTAATAATGAAGCTCAGTGTTCGCAAACGGGCATTATTTTATTAAAAAATTATATCTGTTTTATTGACAGTTACCCGGAATCAGATTTCACTTCTTTATTAGTTTTCATTCGATAATCACATTTCTGGCACTTTATAGTTCCACGAACAAGTTTCGACTTGTTCATTAGAAATCTTAAATAAGGTAATTAGAAAAACGGCAAATGCATTATCCCTAATTGCAACCATAAAACTGTTTAGTTGTACCGGGACCTGGGCAGAAACAATCCGGACATCTGCCCTTTAATAAATGTTCAAGTCTCTCTTGATTATTTTTGAAGAAAAGAAATAATTTATAAAATTAATAAGAATAATTTTAATAAGTATTAATATTTAATATGTTTATCAGAAAAGGGGTTCTTTTATTTTTATGATTAGTACATTTAACTTTAAATAATAATTGTCACATTTTTATTGCAAAATTATGTTATTTATTTCATTCAATATTGAATGAAATAATTTGAAATAATTTGAATATATATTCAAATAAGAAATCATTCATTCAACATTGTTCGGGATTGTAGTACCGGAAGTGTCTGCTAGATGGCAAGCGCCAACGCGATACCCGCAATGAAAAACATCACCCCGAGTGTATAAATAAAGGCACGCGACTTGCACTCGGCCTTACATATTATTACCTCATACTTTACACTACATTACACATTTACTTATACTTTGCTCTGCTCATTGCTCAATTGCTATCACATTTGCTTTTGCCCATAATACGAGAAGCTCTCGTATTATTTGCTGCACCACTTGGTTACGTGCTCAATTATACATTTCACGCTTACATCATATTCTTGTATCAACTTTACCTTTGGGAACGGTCGGTACAAAAACTTTTAATTTCCATTTATTTCTTCTCGCTGACAAACCCTGATAATATAAATTCGCGTATACGTTCAATCGTATACAAACGTCTACATATTTTATAGTAATGTGAAATTTTACTGCACTGGAAAAAGTTAAAATTTTTATTGTTATGTATTTGTTTATGATGATAATTATAACTTTATCAAATTTGATTATGAATCTATAGTTTTTATAGAAGCAATAATTTGTTTTTTAATAATACGTAAAGCTTTTCTTGTTATCATTGAGCGGATTAGAATGGTTGTTGGCCTCGTCAGTAACGGCAACCATTCGCTTTTAAGTAAAGGAGACTGTGTTCCGTAGAAACGCCAATTTCGTCTGCTTTACTTAAAAGCGCTTCACCTAAAACCACTCGCGTTTTACACTCCTCAACTGACAATGGCTCAGTTACAGCCTTGAGGCGATCTTCGTGGCTCGGTCCCCTCGACAAAATAAGCTGCCGAATAAGGATGATTCTAAGCAGTTGTGACTGCTTAGGCCATCTCCTTGTACGAGGCTGCACTGGTTCACAGCTATGAACCTTCTCCGTTAGCTTTCTTTTTTTGGTGACTCTCGATGCATCAGACTGATGCCGTTGGGGGCGTTTTCCTGCAACGAAAGCTGGAGCCATTTTAATTATACACAAAATAGCACAAAAAAGAAGCTAAAGTTGAAGTTAAAATAAATTATATTACAAATATGAAAAATTTAGATATTAAATATAATATTAATATTATATTAAATAAATGAGATTAGTTTATTTTTAATATATAAGAAATTGAACTTAAGAAAAACCTTATAACATATATAGAGTAGGATACACAAACTATATTATAGTATATAATTTGTATAGTGTATCAAGTAAATCATATCTATTTATCTTTAATAATTAAGAAATATAAAATACTAATCGACAAAATATATAAATGTTGGTATTCAGTGATCGCTAAACTCGACAGCAACTTGTCAATTAGAGAGTTCTGAACTGAATGAGGACACATTAACCACGGCGTATGCTTTTATACCCATAAGAACTATACCTAGCCTTCCCCCTCTCTACACGGAAAAAAATTTGGAAGCCTGGGATGTCGGAGGTATGGAATTAACAGAAATCCAAAAAATACCGTATCTGTACGCGTCCAAAATTGAATGTAGTCACTTCCAAATTGAATTGCGTGGACTCCAACAATTTCGGTTGTGTACGGATTTCAAAATGGGATTATGTGTATGGAGTCCTCAGGCCCCCATTCTTGGTATCTCGGCGGGTCGGCTATACATTCGGACGTATTTCACGCGCGCCGCTTCATAAATATACTAATATAATATATATAAACGGTTCAAAACGTGTGTGCTATATTATACTATAATAATACTTTGATATATAATGATGAAACGCATATATATGGGGTATTCTCTGTCAACGCGACACCCCCTCTGCCCAGAACAATTTTGATCCAAATGAGGTCTACCTAGGCTCAAATGAAAGCTCTTGACTTCTACTTTCGAACGCCGTCTGGCGATTCCGAAAATTCAAAATGGCGGATCCAATATGGCGGCTGAAAGTCTCGGAATGATGGAAAAACAAGTTTTTCTTCACTCTAATAGCGAATCTGATACGAAAATTGTTATTTTTTGCCACTAATATGAAGTTAGAGACATATTTTCTTACTACTACCGTTCAAACCGAGCGGTTACAATTATATTTCAAGGTCATTTTGAAGGTCAAAAGTTATTTTCTGGATTTTCGGACTAGTATTCCACGAAACTAGTAGAAAACTTGATTACGATCATAACTAGACTTGACCTTGGATCATTTTTCAAGGTCATGATTTCTGTCTCTGCATAATTAATGTTTTGTTGAACGTAACCTCCTATGAGACATTTGTTCCTTTGTGCATATCGTGGGACCGGCGATCTGAAAATTTCATGTATAAAATCCTTAGAGAAGATAAAGTTCCACAATAGAACTATCAAGTAGTTTTAGCATAACCCATTCTGAACCACGTGGAGGTACTACTTCTCTCAGAACATAAAAAAAATTAAAAAAAGGAGGATAAAAAATAGAAAAACTTGAATATTATAAAAAAATTCAGTATATTTTCCCATTGAAAATTAAAGTAGAACAGATACAGACTTAGCAGCATTCGAGTACCTTTTCATGATAACTTTCCCGTCACTTGATAATTGAAAAGAATGATGTTTAAGAATCTGTGGGACAGGTAATGCATCTTGAAACCTACGATTGAGTTTCCTTTTGAATTTATCATGTTCAGTCTGCGTAAAATAAAAAATCCTTATATTTTCAAAATGATTTTTAGCCCACTTCACAAGAGATGTGTGCGTCAGAATAGCATCTTTCGGTTTCGCCTTCAAGTTAGCTCTATAAGCTTCTCTTTTAAATATTGCACCAAGACCATTATAACAGCTTTTACCATGAGCAGTGGCGCAAAAATGCCACTCTGCCTCAATACCAAAATCCTTCTCATGATGAAGAAGATTTGCTATCTGAAAGCGGTTCTTGAAATGCTGTTTTGCTCCATCTGTCACGTAAATAATCTTTTTAAGTTTTTTTACTTTTCTCTTGATTTCTGGAATCAATAAATTCTGAATAGTATAGACAGAAGAAGTGTCATGCTTCAAACTATTCGACAAGAATACACAACTTTCATGCTTCAGCTCTGAATCTTCTTTATAATAATAAATAGCTGGAAAAACAGTGCACTGGTTATTATTAAAATGGAAGGCTTGAGATGCATCTTGAACTGCAAAAGAGTAATTCTCAGAATAGTCGAACATTACCAGAACTTCTCCATTGCCTAGATTACTTTTTGTTTGAGCAATGAAATTACCTTGTTTTTTGGCAATATATGAGTGGGGTTTGAGTATCGCCAATTTGGCATATAATTCATCAACAAATTCTTCAACTGGTAGAGTTAAATTCTGCAAAGTTGATCTATCCGTTCCTGACCACGCACAGTACTCAATTTGTGAGATATTTGCCCCATCCAATATTTCAAGTAAACGAGACGTAAGATTTTCCGAACCAGGGCACTTCGAACATTCATCCAAGTGACAGTCAGGTGTAGGATTCTTACACATAATTTGCTGTAAACAATCTTTATAACTACAAATGGGTTCTTCTTGATTTTTCGTGAGCTTCTGAATATCGATTGCATCCAACATCAATTTACAATTTTGATGAATGGTGCAAACGCAGACGCTATGCGTTCCTCTAGCGCCAGCAAGAACACAATGTTTTGGTCGTAATTTCGCGAAAGTACTGAATCCTACTTGCACTGTTGATTCTGGTATCTTGAATAATTCGTAAAGTTCTCGTAAATTGAAATATAAAAGACGTTTCTGCACCTGAGTCCGCTTTCCATCAATAATAACAGAGACAGTATCTTTTCGACCCGGCATCATCCGACTGTGCAGATCGTTATTATAACATTCAACAATGACTTCTATTACTGCCTTTGACAAAGTTTTACCATGTTTAGCCGTTGTTGTAGCTAAAATACCTCCATCGGCTTTGAGTTTTTTCGACTTTCTTACTAAATGTCTTGATGTATTGAATTCACGGGAAATTCGACTAATATTCCAAGTTGATAGGGCGATTGTAAGTATAGTTAGTTTCAAAGGGTCATTAACTGCTAATCTAGAAAACTTTTCTTTTAATTCTGAAAACATGTCTTCCAATTCGATTTCTCTAGCTGATCGTGTAGCTTCTTGAACAGATTTATCAATACCAGTGTTTTCTGATGTCGTCTCTATATCCATGTTTTCATATTCGTTGTTGCCTTCGTTATCTCTTGTACTAATAGATGAAATGTGAGATCCACATAACTTTCTACACTTACTACAAATTTTTGAATTATCTGGCAAATCTGGAAATCTTCGTTTTAAGTTGTTCGACAACAAGCGTAAATCATTACCTATGTGACCCTTACCATTGAGAGGGTTGATACAACGATCGGACCGTGCTACAGTAGACATATTCAATCCATCTAAGTAAGTGATAATACTCGAATATAATAACGTAGGACTGTTAGAACAGGTGCTGTGAAAAATGTTTTCGAATTAATTTGTATTAAGAAAAGTAATATATTAGAAATTTTTATCATGGAAAAGATGGAATGTGGAAAATTAAAAATTAAAAAATTCATAATGTCGAAAATTTATGAGGTCGCAATCGATTTTACAAACTACCACCTTAACGAATATTAAAATTTTAGAAAATATATTTATCAAGGAGCGCGGAAGCGCTCCGAAGGCAGGTATCAGTCAAGGAGTGAGCCCGTGCCCTATATACTTTGATATGGGACCATGAAAACTTTGAGGGTTTTGTATTTTATCTATACAGAATAAATTTATAGCATAGTACACTTGTCGAAATCTATGTTCATTAAACTAGAGAAATCTAAAGGTTTTGTTCAAAAATATTGTCTCATTTAAGGGGGTCATAGACCTAAAATATGTCAAAAAATTATTTTTTTTTTTTATTTTGTTTTTCAATTATATATGTTATACCGAACCTAAAAAAAGTGTGAGTCATAAATAAAAAAAATTTTAAATGTTCATTATAGCATAAGAAGATAGCCACCTACAAAGTGACGAAAAACTTGATTTTCTTTTATTATCTATTTAACATTAAAATAACCTACGTTTTAATTTAAATCCCAATGGAATTGTTTTTGAACGTAAATTTTGAGCACTTTACTTGAAATTGACGAGTCAACTTTCGGCAGTAGCGTACTCTCTTTTTTGTGCCATAACCATAAACTATAATACCTACACATAACATAGACTGCTAGCATCAATGTAAATATAGTTGACATCACATACGCACTACGATTTCAAATTTATTTATACGACATTTCTTAATTAATTTTGAACTTTTTGGACTCTTGAGTTGATTTGAAAGTAAAGATTTACTATATTATATTTAAAAGTACATCTAATAATTAGTTTGTGAAAATGTTTAATACAAGTGGATAGTGAGTGTTTTTTTAAAGTTTAAAATAGCTTGAAAATGAGACCGTAGTGTCAATACTCTCTATGAATAGAAATATATTTATATCAAGATTCAGTTTAATTAAAAAAAAAGAGAGATTACATGTGAGCGAAAGAAAATAAAAACATCCACTTTGGTCAAAAAGTTTTAGAACAGATCATCACTTCTAACTCGCTATGATAAAATTAAGTTTATATTTTCTGAAAAAGTTATGCATTATTGTAATATCCACTACATCCCTACAGATTTCATATAATACGTCAAAGATAATAGTGAATTAATAGATTTAAAAAATGGCCATACCGGTGATTTATAAATATATTGACCAATTATAAGTTTTGATTGAGATTTTGGATTCTACGATATGAAACATTTTTGTAGTAGAATATTCTACATTCATCTTAGTATTTTACTTAATAGTATATTTGAGTACAATGTGTTGGAAAGTCATTTAAAGTAAGGTTGGATCAGAAGCCCAAGAGCTCGCGTTGCTGAGATGTCAAGTTTAAAGGAATGCATGCCAAAGTGCCAGTATTGTTAATCATTTTTTATAGGGGAACAGATCTCAAACTAAGGTAAATATTTTTATGATTTATATTGCAATATTATCAATTAAGACTCTGGAGTCAATTTTTGCTTAATTTACAATTATTGTTCTTCTTGATTTCAGTTACAGACAATCAGCTAATATTCTATTTTTACATACATATTTAATATGTATGTGTTTAGAACGGGTAAACAATATATTTTTTGTAAAATTACATTATATTTAACTATAAAAACTTATTTTTTATCTTTCAGGAAGAAGAAAAAATTGGGAACTAAATGACTCAATATTTTTCAAGTTTTATTGAATTTTCATTTAACAGGGTTTTTTTTATAAAATATTGTTTTTAAGACTTTGGCGTAGCTTTTAAAAATAAGTACTCGACAAATTTTCATGGGACAAGGCCTAAAATACTCTAAATCCATCCAGTTATCTACCTAAGAGTTGAAAATATAACCTTTTTGGAAACTACTATTTTTGAAATGCTAAAATCCACAAAAAAACATGAAAATTCATAAAATTCATGAATTAAAAGTATTTTTTTTCTATTAAAAAAATATTTGTTTCAAGAAACTTGATATTTCCAATTCTTAGGTATAAAACTGGATGGATTTAGTGTATTCTAGGCCTTGTCCCATGAAAATGTGTCGAGTATTTGTTTTCAAAAACTACGCCAAAGGAAAAATCTTGGAAATGCAATATCTCTAAGTAAAATTGGTCTACAGATTATATCTCGGGCCATTTTATCAGAAATTGTGCCTATTTATGATATATTATTAGTATATGTAACTAATTATATTTTATTTTTTCAGGTGGTTTTGGCCTCAAAGGCCTATAGGTCTAATTTCATGCGACGAATAATTCGTTACGAGTGCAAGTCACGTGATCGCTCGCAATTCGTAAAAGTTTATTCGCAAAAATTACGGAATACAAAGAGTAAATAAATAATATTTTTTATAAAATAACAAAGCTGTGCGAAATGGAAAGGACGAATCCCTGGTGGAAATTGAAATCATTTTTTGAGCAGTAAATGGCTAGTTTGATCCAAAATGGCAAAAAAATGGACTCCAGTTTTCTTCCATAAGTGTAACGATTTTTTTAACCTATTTTTCACATTTATTGGCCGCAAAGATGGTCACAATTTTGTACTATCCATTAATTTGGCATTTTAATGCTAGTTAAAATAGGTAGTCGATGAAGCCATTATAAATCTAGTAATAAGCGATTTGTTATGGCGATGAGCAAGAGAGATAGAGTCACGTGTCAAAATAACGATTTTGGTTTATATCTTATAGAATAAAGCTGTAAATAGTAGAAAGACTACTAAATTTTGTTTATATCCCGGTAAACTATCTCTTAAGAGTATAAGTTTTAAAATATATGATTGAATTGTTATGAAATTTTAATGTAAAGATTTTCAAGTTAGGGCCATTCCATAAAATGGGAGAAGTTGATGAAAAAAAGCGTTACATGTCTGTCTAATAACTAGCCATTTCTAATGGCCAGTTTCTGTTTTCCTTCCCATTTTTAATGGACTAATTTCTACCAGGGATGCGGTAAGTAAATATAAGAAAATAAATATATTTTTCTTATTATAAATTTTGGGTTATAAATGTACATATATTATATGTGCTTTTTTCGTATACTTCCTTTTCTTACGAAGCAAGATTATTGCAGCTGCTGCTACAGCTATTCTCATGTGGTAATACTGATTAATTTGTAAATAATTTATTTGCTGTTGAATTTCATTATTATATCTTTCAACATCCGAATCTTCAATTACCGACTGAGCAATCGACACAGTTTCAAACTTATTAAAAACAAAATACGTAGAATAACAAAAAATCAAGAGCATACTACTCTGTGGTTTTGAACGTTCTATCATCCAGTAAAAGTTTGAAGTCGTAATATCAAGTGGTTTTTGCAAAAACTTTGAATGAAACTAAATTTTGTTTTGTTCAAAGTTTTTGCAAAAATCACTTGATATTTCGACTTCAAACTTTTACTGGATGATAGAAGTGTGTGTGCGCGCGTGTGCGTGTGCGTGTGCGTGCGTGCGTGTGTGTGTGTGCATATATGTAATATATATATATATATATAACAGCTCAGTTGTCTACTTTTCGATTCCGTGTGTACATCTGTTTACATTCGGTAATATGAAATATATACATACATACATTTCTTACAGTCGTAAATTCGTAGTAGCCAACGCAAAAGGCAAAGGGCCAATCGAAAGGGCAAATCATCCATCCAAAAGATGCAGAATATTCTAAAAGTCGAAAATTTTAAATTTGTATTTTTTAACATAATTAAAATAATTATCAGCTAGTAATATCGTTAAATTCATTATTAACGACGAGTATCGTGCACTATCAATTAAAAAAATACAAATTTTTAATTTTCGACGTTTTGAACATTCTATATCTTTTGAATGGATAGTTTGCACTTTCGATTATATGATCGTCATCATAAAAAATATTCGTTCTTTTTACCATCCAAACAATGAAGATTCGAATGCAACTATTTCGATCGTATTTCATTTATTCTTTCTTAGCATTCGACGATTCGCACATTCTAATTACACGTCGATTAATTAATAAATTAATTAATAAATTCAATTGAGTTAAAAAGTCACATGGAAATAACGGAGTTCGAGATCGCAAAATTAGATACTTTGCTGCAAATTCAAAGTGAACGTTCGCTTTTTTGATACCCACCCGTGAACATCAGTAATTCTGTATAACGTATGTGAGTAAAGGCACCCCTTTCACAGCACATACATTACACAAGTTTTTTTTTGGTAAATATAATGTTACTTTAATATGTACTTATATAATATTACGTAATTTTGATTCTTTTAGTTTAACCTCAATTTATATTTTATATTTTATTATTATATTTTTATAATTATATGATCTTTGGAATGTTTCATTGATTTTTCCGATCTTATTTATAGCTATTGTATTAAATATTTTTGTGTCAAATCGAATTCTATTAAATAATAAGCGAAAATTGACTATATTGAATATATTGAGGCGTTAAAAATCGTGTTTATAGCTTTGGATCATTAGGAATTGATTGTACACGTAAATGTTCAATGGGAATAAGTTTTATTTAAATGTTATCTATAACTTTTGTATGCGATATTTCTATTAAATCAAATCCTATGAACTGATAAGCGAAAATCGACTATTTGAGGTGTATTTAGGCGTTAAAAATTGTTTTTATAAGTTTAGTTCGCCAGGAATTGATTGTACATGAAACTGTTAAATGGAAAAAAGTTTTGTTTTATTATACTCTACAAATTTTATATTTAACATACTTGTGTAAAGTTCAATTCTGTCAAGTTATAGCCGAAAATCGTCCATTTTATGTATATTTAGGCATTGAAAAATCGATTTTATAAGTCTAAGTCATTAGGAGTTGATTCTAGATAAAAATGTTAAATAGAAAAAAGTTTTGTTTCAATGTTATCTACAACTTTTGTATTTAAAATTTTTGTGTAAAGTCAAATCCTTTCCAACAATATGCGAAAAACGTACATTTTATGTGTATTTAGGCGTTAAAAATCGATGTTATTGGTCTAAGTCGTCAGGAGTTGATTGTACATAAAAATGTTAAATGGGAAAAAGTTTTGTATCAACATAATCTAAAACTTTTGTATTTAACATTTTTGTGTATAGTCAAATCCTATCGAGTAATAGCCAAATATTGGCCTTTTTAAAGGTTTTTAGCTGTTTTTGGCTGTTATTTTTAAAAATATTGGTGTCAGAAAAAAGTGTTTAACATGAAAAAGATATATATTTATTAGTTTCAGCAGAATCATTTTTGGCTCTTTTATTTAAATTTAATTTTGGGCACATTATGTCCAAAAATCGTTTTTATCAAAATTTTATTTGCTCTGGCGTTTTTGTAATTCGCAACCGATCTGGCTCAATATAGGGCCAGCTCTTTCCTAGACGAGCATCCCTTCTTAAAAAAGTGATGAGCGGCCATGTTGAAGCATCTAAAGGCTTGATTTTGATTGGTCGATAAGAAGGCGCGAGAAATTTACTGTTTGGAATTTAATGTTTGAATTTTTTAATGGAATTTTTACATTTAGAGTAGTATAAAAATGATTAAGTTCTGACTTCGAAAAAATACTTAAATAAGTTAAAAGTAAAACGTAATGAAAATAGCATACATAACCTCAAAAACAGAAAAGTACGCGTGAAGCGCGTTTGAATATCGCTTGTGTAAATAAAATTTTTGGCCTGATCTGTTTTTCGCTGAGATAATCCATAAACTTGATTACATACGAACGTACATACATACATACATCCTGCAAAAAACTAATTATGAGTGGAAAATAACTTTTATACCGTCAATTGTTAGTTTTTGAGGTATTTATATACAATGTTCACTCTGGTGAAAATATAAGGCTCTCCCGAGAATCGGTCGTGCCTAAAAAAAGGAAGAAAAGGCGCACTGGTTCACCTAATGATCCCTCCTAAAAACGAGGCAAGCTTCGTGGGTGTTAAATAACAACAATTATTCAACAAAATAAAAATGAATCCTTTATTCAGCCGAGTAAACTTGGCGAGGTGCCAAAACCATCCACTGGACGTGATGTCAAAGCGAACCAAGGCTACCGGGGTAGCCGCGCTGGATGGCTATATGCCCGCTGCCCGACCGACTTGGCTGCGGGAATTTCGGCGCCGCGCCGCCTAGCGATGGCGCGCGAACTAGCCTCCCGTACTACTCATTGGTGTTAAAGTATATAAAAGTGGATTAATTCTGAATACCGAATTGAGGCATTAGAAGTGATTAACGTTTATAATGACGAAATGGATTAAACTGGATTGAATGTGAATGCACGGATTTCAAATTAAAAGGCATTAATAACTTTTGGTACAAAAGTTTATAAAAGTGGATTAATACTGCACACCTATTTGAGGTATTGAAAGTAATTAACGCTTGTAATGACGAAATGGATTAAACTGGATTGAATATGAATACACTTATTTCAAATTGAAAGGAATATAAACTCTTTGGTGTTAAAGTATATAAAAGTGGATTAATTGTGAATACCGATTTGAGGTATTGATAGTGAATAATATTTGCAATAATACAATGAATTGAAACGGATACAATTTGAATGTTTATATGTTGAATAAAAAGAGATTCATGCTTTTTAGTATTAAAATGAATAAAAGTGAATTTATTTTGGATAGCAAGTTTAGGTATTGAAAATGATTGATAAATTTGGTGACTGAAATAGATAAAACAGGATAAAAATGAATACCAAAATTATAAATTTAAATTGATTAAAATAAAAATGGATTAAATGTGATTTGTGGATTAAAGGTTTTAAATAAGATTAAAGCGGATTAAATTTGTTTCCACTTTTATTGTTCTTAATCCGTTATTTTTAGCAGGGATATTAAAAATTAAAAAAATTAAAAATACATCATATATTAGAAATAAGAGAATCCAAAATGCATGTTATAAAATAGTTGTATATAATGATACTAGTGCATGAATCGTTACATCACTTAGTACAGTGCAACCCCATATAATAGCGCGCCTAGGCCCGTAAGGGGAAGAATTTTTTACATAAACGTATACCCCCTCCACGCACTTTCCTCTCGAGTATCTAGCGCTCTCTCTCTCTCTCTCTCTCTCTCTCTCTCTCTCTCTCTCTCTCTCTCTCTCTCTCTCTCTCTTTCTTCGGCGCGTGACCTCTCAATAAGCGCTCTGACGATCGTCAGTTTGTTGATAACATTGAAGAGCACGTAATACAACGTTTTGAGAGTGAATATCGTTTGCAGTATAGGAAATTGTGCTGTGCATAAAAATTTATGCTTTTAAGAATATTTAAGTGTACGTGTGTTGATTAAAATGAAAATTTTCTATTAAAAAGTCTCTTCTAAACTCTGTTTTGCTTGGCGCGTTTATTGAGAGGACAGGTTGTGAAGTCTAACTCGAGCTGATAGTTTGAGTCGGAGTGGGGATACCCTGTTCTTAGAATTGAGCGAGAAACTAGGGAAACGCGCTTATTGCGAGAGCGCTTATTCCGGGGTTGCACTGTACTATTATGTACAACAAAATTACTATCAGTATACGATTGTATTACATGATAAATTATGAATATTTTATTTGTGTACAGTTTGAATGTATAATTTTATTTTATAACGGATGGTGCTTTAGTTGCGACAGAAGATATAAAAAAGCTATCTCTTTGCCAAGTTTCAAGAAGATTGGTTTATTTTTATTCCAGTTATCGTGCAATAACGAAAACGCATTATTTTATTTCATAATTTTTCTCAAAATCATAAAATTTTGATACCACTATTCGTAAAAAACGTTTTTAAGACTTTTTGTCGGAAAATTTTTTTTCACCGTTACAAAGCTTCCTCTTTGAGGAAGCAAAAGGACGAAACTTACTTGTTTTTTTCTTGTTGTTGTGGTTCTTGTTGTTCTCTTTCACTTCCATATTTGTTGTCACCATATTTGTCTATATCGGATTGCGAAGATTCGGGATCAGAGAAGATACGATGCTTCCGAAATGAGGCTTTTTCGCTTTTTTCAAACAATTTCTTTTGTATTGCATTGTCTTTTATTTTAGCTTTTTTGACATTGTTTTATTAATAAGATGTTCTGGAGTCTCTGGTGCGAATTCGATTATTTCGCCGGTTATAGATACATTTAATGTATTTAACCATTCTTTATTATCTGTAAAGATATACAGTTTGGGTGAGCTATACACAGCATAGCAATTCAACACCAGTCTAACTAATATCTAACTTACGGACTCTTTTATTATTTTAACTGGATAATAACATTTTCCCCAACACGCTTTCACAATTTTTCTCACAATCTTCATAGCGATGAACAATATTCTGGAAGTTGAATTTGTTTATTGCTTCCTCCTAGAGGAAGCTTTGTGACAGTAATTTTTTGAGTTATTGTAAAAACATGTTATAATTGTTTTTCGAGGTGTTAGGAATCAAAATACATGATTTTTGAAAAATGTCTGTATGTGTGCGTGTGTGTGTATGCCTGGATCTCAGCTTCTACTCGATCGATTTTGACCGGCCAGGTCTCATTTTTTTTGTTTTTTTTTTTGTGTGATGGCGAGTCAAAAATTCGTTTTTTGATCCGCCGATGCGTTTTTGTCAAGATAAAAGTTCATGATAAATAGGAGTATAAAAAAATTATTGTAATAATAATTTTATTAATTATTTTTAGAAATATAATGAGGAAGAATACATTTTTCATTGTGCTTATAAGACTTTGAAGTTGCTTCTTTGGATATGGAGAGCAGATCTGTTAAATTCCTCTAGTGATGAAAAAATGAATGAAAATTACACACATCCGTATGTAGCACGGACTGCGCTGAAACAAACAGCAGTAACAGCGCGTTGCAGCGCAGCGCGGATAGCGCGCCCGACCACACGTCGCTGTCTTTTCAATTTCATTACTTTCGAATCCTTCATTTCTCCAACTTGAAACTTTAGGCTTTTGTAGCTTAAGACTTGTACTTTTGAATGGTGTAATGCATTTTGAAAAAAATGGTATACTTCGAGAAAAATGGCTCTGAACATTCAACTTGAATTGTCGACAGAAGAAAGCATTTTGGAGAAAAAACAATCATACCATTAGAAAAAAGACGAAAAAATCTATTGACATATGTACTTTGTTTTTTTCCGAGAGACTCAGCGTATGATTATGAGCGAGTTGAACAGAGTTCATTTTACGCAAAAACGGCGCCGCATGCGCCCGCTGGCTGGTTTCTGGCGGACACTCCCATACAAGCCGTGTAAAGTCAACCGTTCAAATGACTTAACGAAGAGTTCTAATTACAAGGCTTGCCTTGTTTTTGACATCCCCCGTTACTTACAATGGTGAACTCAAAATTTGTTTGCGCCATATCTGCGTGAAACAAATTAATTTTGTTTTAAGGATTGATTTTAAAACATAATTATTTAAAAATTAAAATTTAATGTTCTTTTCGTGTTATAAAGTCTTAGGGGAACTTTTTGCAGTTTTCCAAAATCAAAAGAAACATCTGGAAAAATAATAAGTAGTTATACTATAGTTATCTAATAACCCATAAAATGATATCCTAAATACTATTGACGACAAGTGGTTCGACAGAAGTTCAGCCAATAGTTTAGGCAGTAGTTGAACCAATAGTGTAGCCAGTAGTTTAAACTGCAGTTTATTTTCGTAAGGGGAGCTCCACGTTTACCGTGCATCTCCTCGCATATCCAACGAACTCGGCGTTTTGTTTATGTTTTCACCTACTTCTTTCCCGAGTGCCTTATAAGCGACCAAGATCTCTCTGCGTTTTTATTCTTTGATTATTTTTCTATTAAAATGAAGGTCTTTTAACTTTATTTCTGTTTTTTCATAAGATTTATTTATGTTCAAAGGCTACATAACATCCCTCTCGCATAAGAGCATATGTTGAAAACTTGGTTTTCAAGAATTATTTTTTCGAAAAAATGCGCTATAAAAAGTAATGAAAAAATCCATGTAATCTTCTTTCAAATTAAGGAATAACATATAAAAATTCTAAATTGTTGGTTGCATTTTGATGTAACGGCTGAACCTCTTTAAGGTAGTTCTTACCCAAGAAAACGATCGTTAAAAAAGTATTCTATATAATCTATTGCTCAAATATTATATTACAAGTGATAGTAAAATCCAAAAGTAGGTTGCTTTAAGTAACAGAAAAATTTTTCAAATATAAATTATATACATTAAAGCCTAAAAGTTGGTAAATAAGGAAAAATATCACAAAAAGTCATGAATTATTTTTGTTTTTTATTCGATTTTTTTATTCAAAACACTATTTTGTTTCTGAAACGTTCCTCGATAAATTCGCCGCATGAAATTGTCAACAAATCATTTTACACAAAGTTAGAGCTATTAGTTGCTAAGTTTTTGTAATTTTTTTAAAATAAATTTCTCTAACTTTGTGTAAAATGATTTGTTGATAATTTCATGCGCGAATTTATCGAGGAACGCTTGAGAAACAAAATAGCGTTTTTAATAAAAAAATCGAATAAAAAACAAAAATAATTCATGACTTTTTGTGATATTTTTCCTTATTTAGCAAATTTTAGGCTTTAATGTATAGAATTTATATTTGAAAAAATTTTTCTGTTACTTAAAGCAACCTACTTTTGGATTTTACTATCACTTGTAATATAATATTTGAGCAATAGATTATATAGAATACTTTTTTAACGATCGTTTTCTTGGGTAAGAACTACCTTAAATGACCGTTTCTACAATGAGTCCAAGCTACAAGGAATTTCTTGTTTTTGATATCCGTTTATTAGAATATTCATTGAGCCTTAACAGTTTTTTTAAATGGTTGGACTTGGAATTTTCTTGATGTTAGTGGGACTTCGTTTCTTTTTATCTCATGAGAAATTGACACAAGAAAATACATGAGACCTCATCTGAGATATTAATAAAAGGTATAGTAATAATCTCTATTGAAAAATCTCAGGTGAGATCTCAGGTGATTTCTCAAGTGAGATCTCATGTAAAATCTCACGCCAAAATCTCACCTGAGATTCTGCTCCAGATGCTGCAGAAAACTTACGTTAATTAAAAATCAGCTTCTTCAGTATTGGGAATCGCCTTTTAGGATGTTTTACCCCCCAGATGAGCTCAAAAATACATGTTTAAAAGCATTTTACACAATTTTTCAATTTTTAAAATTTGATACATGAGATCTCACCTGAGATCTCACATGATATATCACCTGAGAAATCACCTGAGATCTCATGTATCAATTTTTAAAAATTGAAAAATTGTGTAAAATGCTTTTAAACTTGTATTTTTGAGCTCATCTGGGGGGTATCCTAAAAGGCGATTCCCAATACTGAAGAAGCTGATTTTTAATTAACGTAAGTTTTCTGCAGCATCTGGAGCAGAATCTCAGATGAGATTTTGGCGTGAGATTTTACATGAGATCTCACCTGAGAAATCACCTGAAATCTCACCTGAGATTTTTCAGTAGGGATAATAATAATAATGAAAGGTTAAAATATATTTATACTACTCTAACCTTAAAATCACAACTTTAATATGATTATTCCGGCTCTCGTGGTATAAAATACTGTACGATACTGGTGTGTAAGGTGATTTTTACTGCATTTGACTTTTCATCGAAAAACGTCCCATGCGGTAAATAATCACCTCCCATACCCGTATCGTAATGTACTACTAAAATACGTTTTATAAACATAAATTTAACATCAGTATTTGCTCATTTATAATATGTTTCAAAAACATATTTATTTAAACAAAACATTCAACTCGTAATAATAATAAAAAATTAAAAAGTCGTAAAAAACATATAATAAAATGTCAAAATATTGTTAATTTATTATACGTATCGTGAAGACGTTTTTTAAACCAAGTAACGGACATGCTAGACGTTTTCTAAACGTTTAGAAGACATTTTTTCAACTTTACGCAAAATGTTGAAAGGTATAATTTCATACATTTTTTAAACGTAATTAAAACCATGGAGTTATTATAGATAGAGTAGGCAAGGCATGGGCGCTCTTGTAAGTGGAAGCGCCCTATCGATATAGAAACAGAGAGGAGATCGGTGGGCTCTCTATCACTGTCTAATGGCGTATGCGCAGTTTCACACTGTAAATTCAAGGATAAATTATTAAAAAATTACAAACTTTTAAAAGAAAATGCTTATTTTATGCTTATTTTAATCTTTTTGAAGATTAAATAGTTAAGAAATTCGATGAATTCATTAAATAATATTCTTATAAAATTTAAATAAATAGTTAACCTCACCCTTGTCTGCTGTTGCAAGACAGAGACCGAAAGGGCTCTTTTATCTTCTTTCTATTTCTATAGATGGGACGCTGTTTTGACGGATTCCCCTACTCTATCTAAAATAACTTTATGGTTATTAGGGGATGTTCTCGTAGACGATTAGCTATAGAGATGTTCGTCTTACTCCTGGCAACGAGAACTGTTATTTAGTAACAATATTTTGTCTAAACAAAAATAAAACAAAGAACATAATGAGCAAAGCAAATGTCGTATGCGTCATTTCTCTTCGAGTCATGATGTAACATTGTAATCTTAATATACAAACTAATAATTATAGTAAATATAAAATAAAAAGAACATAAGAACTAATTGTAAATTAATTTATTAATAATATTTGCGCAATTGGTAACAACATTTTTAAGGAAAAATTTGAAAACGTTATATTGTATATGTAGATGGCTACAAATCAAATAAGGTAATGTAAAATAATTAAGGATACTTTCATTAGAGATTTTTATACATTTTACCATGTGATACCATAATCAAACAAGTAATCATGTCCGTTTGTTTATAGGTATTAGAGGAAGGTTCATCCGCCAAAACTGTACTTTTAGTGGAAAATACCATTCAATTTTTAAGTAATTCAAGGGCTTGTATCTCAGAATCCTCAAAGCGTTAGGGTGTAGTCTCGCACAGGCTTTCATTTTTAGGTAAAAGAAGAAAGATACTGCGAGCTGGTGAGGATCCATGACCCGGATCTGAGATACACTCCTTGTCAGTAGTGATGATTAAAATGGATTTTAAAGGGAACGAAAATAATTATTACATTATTTTATTGATAAAACTGATGTATAAAAAAGCTAAACTTTAGTTTTTGAGATATTTAAAAAATCGTATACATTAAATATTTCAAATTCATGACGTGATGGAGCAATGCTGACATGTGTTTAGGAGACCTGAATACATGATATTGTGATGAATTAATCTCCTGCAGAGATTATATTTTTTTTTTACTCATTTCTTTACGCACGTAAAGGTTGACTTTTATTCGGTACGCCATGGCGATAACAAGTTCAAATAATTAATCGCATGTATTTAAGATCTTTTGTAATTATTAAAAGTTTAATAATTTTATAAAAATATAAACATTGCAGTCATTAACTATATCTATGTTGAATTAAGAAGATATCTACTTTCCAACCGATGATCAGGTATGTGTAATTTTTGCAGCGGCAGTATTTTATCCGCAGTCGGTATACGTGGTTTCTACCTTACCAAAAATTGATATCCGACGGAGGTCTTTCATAGCTATTTGTAGTTAGAGCGCGATCTGTTATAAAGATACAGTATACCGTCTGATGGTAATAATTTATCTTATAATGATATATTTTGAATTTAATTTTTAATTAAGAAACTCTATTATAATATAAAATAATTGCTTACTGGCACAAAATCCTTCTGCATATTTCATAGTTTATACGGTATACATGGGACATACGTGTATCTTCAACTAATTATGTTGTCCTAATACACGGGAAGATTAATCATTTTTCATTTAATATTATGAACCATTCCAGTGAAAATATTATACGATTTTATATTTTCTGTTGTTAGAGAAACGATTACAGAAATTATGTGTGGGATAAAAGATTATTTTCTATTACCACTATATAATTTGAGCGTATTTTTTATCATAAATTTTAATTGCACAGAAGTATGTATTAACATAAAAAGTTGTAATATTGACAAATATTTGTGTTAACGATGGATCTAATTTTCAACTGTGTACCCGGTTGAAAATAATTACGTATTTGGTCACGAGACGAATTCGAATGCTTTGATACCTATTGTTGATACGTATTTTTTTATTACGTATAAACATTTTAAATTAATATTTATTCACCAAAACTTTACGAAATCTCTACTGGGTATATTAGAGACGCCATCATACATGGAGGTACCATATGGATAATAACACCAAAAAACGGGCATGTAGCTATTTTATCTGCTATTTTACTATTAATTGTTTTAACAAATTAATAATTTTAGTGTTATTATCCACACGGTACTCCCATTTATGGAAACTAGAATCAATCAGTCGAGATTTCGCAAAGTTTTGGTGAGTAAATATTTAATTTAAAATTGTGATACGTACTAAAAATACGTATCAACAATACGTTAATAAGTATCAAAGCGTTCGAGTTTGTCACGCGACTAAATACGTATTTCTGCCACGTAATTTTGATTCATTATACAAAATTACGTAATTATTTTTAACCAGGTAGTAATATCTTTAAATAGGTATAGCGAACTTATAAAAATTAAGTCTGAAGATGGCGTGCCTTTTACTAAATTTGTGTATTAGAAAGGATAGCTTCTTTAATGGGTCCGAATGAAAACTGATCGACTTTAGTCCACTTGTAAATAAAAGTGTAGTAATTTTAGTAAACACAGGTATGTACAATTTTATTCGGATATTCATGTATATAAAAATTTTTTTTTATTCGTCAAGGTGAAATTATCAAATAATTAGCGTCAGTTTATTAACCTATCATCTTTTAAATTATTTGGTTATTTATTGGTACCGAAAATATCTTACGATCAGTTTAATTTTTTAAAAATAACATAATAGCTAGAGGAATAAATAAATAAGAAACGCATGAATATTTATTTCTTTTTCGTATAAAATCCATGTATTGTGTCAATTTTTATGCGTTACAAAAGAAAACAAATGACAGGCTGCGTCCCGGAGAGGAGTAGAGAGATTAAGTATAGTCACCGGTAGAACACCGTTTTGCGCAACATCATTTTTCGCGAATTCTCACTTTAGCACTTTTAGGATATTTAAAACACGTGTGTTCGCTTTCCCATCCAAATCGACACATGCTGCCAAAACGAATGAAATAATTGTGCTAAGTATGTCATCGTCGAGTAGTCGCAATTAATTTTAACAAAAACTTTGCGTTTATTTATTGGCAATACTAGTAACAGAATATTAATTTTCTACCAGTTCAAAGTATTTCAGTCAGTTGAATTGAATTAATTTAATGTAACAAATAATATATAAACAATTTTTCTTACAGTGACAATTCTCTTATAAATACAAATAGAACTTCATATAAAACAAAATTTATGATCAACTTTACACTCATTTAAAAGTTTTACACTGTCTCATACAAAAGATCATCTAAAGAAATAAAAATTTAACTGCAATCCTTTTATCAAGGTAGAAAATAAAAATATCACGCAGATTCTATATAAAGGCGACGACGACGATCATGCACATGCGCTTCACCTTACGCTCTTTTTCAAGTTAACATTCGTAAAGTAAATCTGTACAGCTAAGTCAACAAAAAATATGATAACACGTATAGCGCCTAACTTAATTGTTTCTCATTTATGTCCATTTAAATTCAATTAGATTCTTAAGTTCACCATTTTATACTTTTACTTTATATATATATATATATACGCACTCACTCACTCGTTCAGGCATCGTTTACATAGTTTATATTCAATATTTATAATATATAATTCATCTTCGCTATATCACACATCGCGCGCACGCTCCAGGGTTCGACTTATTTAATCTATCCCTTTATCGATCTTTTGCACTTACTCCATAACTTCGATTTCCGCAAAAAGACAAAATCAAACCCATAGATATAGGTGTAGGAGAAGTTTGTATAGCGCTTAATTACAGTATGTATACAGTCGCGACGACGATCCGAACGGCGCGCGAAAATTGTTTCTTCACTTTCCTTGTGTAGCTTAACCTTTCTCCTTTTTTAAAGAGATATTTGGAAAGTTGATCGATTATACATAGTATATATGTAATATAATATAAAGACTACACCGGTATTTCTTCCTCCATCACGAACTTTCAAGATATAGAACTTCGTCTTTCGCAATTTTTACCTCTTCTCTCATCTTTATTGCACTTATAATATAGTCTTTGACTTAAGAGCGAGTAAGGCCGTGAGGCTGTCCTAAGTGCGCGCGATCATTTATACGTCTAAAAATGAATTATTTCTCATTTCTACGAGGCTTGTTGAGGGCGTCGCAACTTTATCGAAGTCAATTATCTCGCACTTTTATAATATATTTACAGAGAAGAATTCTTTCTTCTCTCCGCGTTTCTTTTCAGTTTTATACGCAGCGTTTTTTTATGATATGATTACGAACGATTAAACGTACGAGATTCGTACAAGCACAAGAAACAGTTTTCGTGTGTATTCCTTCGTCTACAGTCACAATATAAGTATTATATATTCTTTGTACAAGCTTATGGAATGTATTTTTCAATGTATACCCCATAATGATTTTGTTAAAAATCGTTAAGTTTCGGTCTGATTATCTTTTACTCTAATACATTTTATTTATTACCTTCAATGGACCTACGTAAATATATGTACAATTCGATTAATCAATGATTCTGTTGGTGAATTAGTGATAATATTGTTCCGTAAGAAAACTGAATCTAGATTATGAACATTGATGAAACGAATATTATTATTTTATCCAACGGAAGAGATGTTTGGCAGAAACAATATAATAAATCATTTTGACGATTAATTCATGACAATATTAGCGAACTAGATAATTCATCAAAATCTATCATAATCAAATTTAAATTTAACAATCAAAATATCATTTAACGATTTATTAGAGAGTATTTTGAAAGTATAAACAATATGTTATTTTTAGAATTTTGATTAAGCGTATCAGTTACTGCACTCAAATTAATTACTATAATTTGCTTCACCTTATGAATAGTTATGAAGGATGATCTTAATTGTTAAAATTTACTATTGGAATCTTAATTTACGTTATATTGAAATGCAGTAAGTGACACTCCTCTACTATATACATTTTAATGGTTTATTTAACAGAAAATCAATAAATTAATTTTATAGATTAGATTGTAATATTTATGGTTGGCCGAAGACTGATAATTTAGTTCTGGGATGGTTAGGGTAATTCAAACAATGTTAGTGATTAGTAGTTGAAATACATCTAAAGTAACGTTACTAAGTATTTGTTTGTTAATTTCCGTCATTTTTGACAAAGAACCGTTAATAATTTACATTATAATTAATTTATCTAAAACAATGATTTAGGTAATATTCATCCCTGACAAGTCCAAAGCAGAATTTTTCCTCGGCTTGGCTTGCTGTTAAGTAAATTTTGCTCTACCTTGTTGTCGCACGAGTCCGATTAAACTCATATTCAGAACGCATATACTTGAACTGAAAATCTATAATGCACAGTTGTCCCAAACCTACCATTACACGACGATGTCGCTTTGTGAACGACTATGTTATAACCTTTGAGGTTCGTTAACCATCGGTTCTACAGTATCGTACTTTTTTTTATTGCCCATCCGATGAGCTCGAGTTTCATTCGCGATGAAAGAAAAATACTGCCGACCTCGAGAATAAATACAATTCAACAATTATTTGAAACTGATCCGTATCATTGGTTATAATTCAACAATAACTAAACGAAACGTACTGTCATCGTCAGCGCTTATTCCTTCGACACGCGGGATCCGCTGATATGCACTTGAAGTAGTAAGCAAGAGATTCGCACCGCCTATGCACTCATACGCTTGCAGGGATTTCGGCGCCGTAGGTCCGTGTATACCATTTCACAGTCAGTCGTAAACGGTGGGGATCAGGGTGCGGGTATCGAGCGCCCGTCACCGTCGCTAATTAAGTACGCGCCTCGCAGCGGCCGGTCATGCCTCTAGGCTACTAGGACGCCGAGCTGTACCAGCCGTTGGTGGCTGTCTTGTTGGTCGGGTGGTAGAGGTGGAAGCCAGCGCCGGCCGCCGGGTGGTGGTAGAACTGCGGCTGCTCGGCCGCGAGGCTCGCCGTGGCGTACGCCGTCGCCGCGTCCAGGGCGCTCGGGTGCACGGCCGAGTAGACCTGGGGCTTGAGGGGCAGCGGCTGGGCCGGCTCGTACTGGTGCCGCAGCACCGGGTCGCCGTAGACGGACGCCTCGTAGCTGTTCATCCCCAACTGCTGCTGCTGCTGTTGTTGCTGCTGCTGTTGCTGTTGTTGCTGCTGCTGGTGCTGCTGCTGCTTGTCCCGGGGCGAGACCGAGGAGGGCGGCGTCATGGCCGAGTGGTAGTCGACCGCGTAGCCCGCGGCGGTCGACGTGTACGAGGAGACGAGGCTGTTGAAGGCGTCGGCGCCGCCGCCCGACACCTTCTGGTTGTGTGCCGCCAGGACGAACTGGTGGTCTCCGTAGGTGGACGAGCCTTCGGAGCCGGGCGGCGTGGGCAGCGGGCCCGTCTGCGGGTTGTCGGCCGTGTAGTAGCCGGCGGGGTTCGCGCGGCCGCCCGGCCCGCTGCCGGAGGTGATGCCGTGCACGTTCGCGCGGATGACGCTCTCGCGGTTGGCGTACAGCTGTCGGAGCAGCGCCGAGGCAGGCAGCCCGGAGGTCTGCTGGGGGCTCAGGTGGCCCAGGTGGTGGTGCGCGCCGATCCACTGTATCGTGGACTTTTGCTGCTGCTGCTTCAGGAGGGCGTCCGTGCTGAAGTCCGTGGGCTGGTGGATGGCCGGGGAGTCGGGCTTGGCGAGGACCGCGCCCGGCAGGTGCTTCGACATCGCCTGCTCGAGGTCTTTCACGGATGTGCCAGGCGCGCCGCTGGCCGCGGCGAGGTGTGGATCTGACAGATCCTCGCTTCGCCTCACCTAATGATAAGATAAATTCAGTGTTTGAGAAACTAGCTCTGCGATAAAGAGCGTAAGGACCCATATAGCACCCACTTTTTACACAATATTGTAGAAATATTGTTTTATAAGATTCGCAGATTTATTAATATTGTATAAGGATTACGACTCTTTACAGAACTCTTGGACAATATTGTCACAAGACGTTATTTCCGTTTTTTCATTATTTTTTCAAATTCAGTTTTTAGCGCGAATTATTTTTTTTTAACATTGTTACCATATTGCTGCAATGTTACGAGATCATAAATAATATTCTTAAAAATTGAAAAATTAACTTCTATACGTGTATCTTTTTTTTTTAATTTTTAAGAATATCATTTTTGGGCAATATTGCATAACCTTTTAGAAATATTGTACATAACATTGCAGTAATATTGTAACAATAAAAAAAAAAAAAAAAAAATTTGAACTAAAAACTGAATTTGCAAAAATAATGAAAAATCGGAAATAACGAAATAGAATCATAATCCCTATACAATATTAATAAATCTGGCGAGTCTTTTACAATATTTTCACAATATTGTGTAATGAGTTGGCACTATAGGGAGCCTTTGAAACAAAAATGATGAAAGACTGCAGTTGGAGCTTTAAAAGTTACCTTCGGACTGCCGGTCCTATGAAGCTGGTCGGCTGTGGGCACCGAGTGGCTGGACGAGGCCGGGCTGAGCACGTGGCTTCTGCCGTTGGGCGTCGTCACGCTCTTGCTCGTCGTGTCATCGTCCTCGTCCTCGTCGGAGCTGCTGTCCTCCTCGACGGGCGGGGCAACTGGGACGGCCACCGGCATTTTTCGCTTACGTCCGCGCGGCTGGAGCTTCGTCAGGCCCGTCGTCGTCGGCTGGGACTCCTGCTGCTGTAGCTGGGCGACGGCGTTGTCGTGGTGCCGACCGCCCCGACCCGGTACGTCCGTCTCCGAGTTGTGCGTCTCGTCGCGGTCCTCGTGAGGCGAACGGTGCGGGTTCTCCGGGTGCTGATTCGTTGGACCTCCACTGCTCCTGCCTTTTGGGAGTAAGAAATTCGGGTTAGGAAAGGTGATTTTTTTGCTTAGCAACTTATAATATTAGTTAGTTGGTTTATTATTATTATTGATTAATTGTTTTTAAAATTATGAATTTTATTTTTTGTTTTACGGGCAAACATATCTATTATCGAGTTTTTACAATATATACTACTTTTTTACAGACTCATAGACGTAATAATAGTCTCTTTCAAAGAAATCTCCAAATATGTACATTTATTTTCATGAATGTTCGAAAACTGTATAATATATAAATTAAAAAAAATTCTAAACACCTGCCAACATATTTCGTGAATAGAAAAGCAATTGCTCCTCGAAATTCTCCCTTTTCTACGCATATTTTAACTTTCAAATACACCATAAAGCAAATTCTAGTTTCTTCAAACGAAGCAGCGTCGACTGGTTTTCGAAAAAAAAAATTAACAGATAAAAAGTGAGAAATAAACCGCAACGGGAGTACGCTCAAGATCGATGCTGGTCGTTCGACGATCCGAGAGGACTGCTGCCTTCATATGTTAATGACGGGCAGAGTGTCGACGCCGCGTCGGCTTTTCATTGTCGCGAGGTCAATGCTGCTGTCGTCGCTTCTTCGTCTCCGTCGCGTGCGTCGTGTCTATACCGCAATGAAAGCCGGCGTTTTTCACATTTTGTACGGTGTCGATGACTCGAAAACTCGACGGTCGTCATGCTTGCTCGAGCGTCGCGGGCACTATACATGCTTTAGAGACTATTATTCCGTTTCTGACTGTTCACTCTTTTTTTTTTTATTTTACTCTTGTCCGATAATTTTAACTTCGGTTTACCAACTATTTTTGTTTAATCAATGATAAAAGTTGAAGTACATTGGAATAAGTCATTAATTTAAAAGTATTTATATAATTATATACACACGTTTTATTATCTTAGCAATGTTTAACTAAATTTTGATGTTGCTTATTAAATTTTTATTTATGTTTTATCGCATCGATTTAATGTTTTAACAAATGAAAATGTTTGTAAATCCTACTTCATCTTGTGATATACAAAATCTCTATTTGCTTTTCTATACTGTACTTTCTTTGTAAAGATTTTTGAGAGCGTGACTAAAGAGGAATGTCGCCGACTAGGCTCTACACTAAAGACGTAACTAACACTGTGACAATTGAAAAGTCTTTCTAGGGCCCGAGAAGTTGCTAGTTGAGTTTCTTTTGTGCTGGACGAGGTGATGATTTAGTACTGTACCAAATCAAAGTCTTTGTTGACTGTGTATATTACGAAGAAATATCGTTTGGTGATTTGTCAACGTGAAATGGGATGTAAGGCACTCGGGATTATAATTTTTCACGTATTATAAAGCCGGGATAAGGTTATAACTTTATTATATCTTGATTAATTTTTGGAATTTATTTCATTGTTAATGAGCTAAAATTTATACATTGCATTTTCCTACACATTTATGTTTTTATTATTTTAAGTAAATATAAAAAAAAATAGATCGCTGATTCCATCAACTATATATTATTTTATTATACATTAATTCGAGTCTCTATACATTTATTAAATAAAAGTCTAGAGTATAAAAGAAGTAAAATACATGTAAAAATAAACTTTTTCTCACCTCCTCTATCGGCGTCAGGCGAGCCGTTTTCAGGATCGTTACCGGCGGCATCTTCTCGCTTGACGCCCGACACACCATCCTCGAGTTGGCAACAGTCCATGATCAAGTTCGCATATTCGCGACCACTGCAATGATTACATTAGGATAATGTTAACTTACGATCTTCAGTGTTTACGAAAAATAATATCTGATCGTTCTATTAACGCACCTAATAACGTAGTTGACGCAAATAATATTTTGTTCCTCGGCGTTCTTCGAGTTGCAGACAACAGTCGCGCAAGTCTGCAACCACGTGTAGCCGCCGCTTTTGTTCATTAGTCGGTAGTAGTGCGTTAATATTTGTCCTTTGTGGATTACTGAAAGAAATTTAGAGAATATTTTGAATACATTTTCATGAGTAGAGAAACTATTTAAAAAATTATTCTAATATTTTTAGTATTTAAGGAATAACGACTGTGTATATTCCTTCTTGCTATTCTGGTCATAACAATTATATATACAGTTAAATATTTCATTCTAATAAAGTTTTATAAGTACGATTTTTAAATATAAAGTGTAAATGAAAAAGTCACGTTTAATTTTTATTGTCCAAAGCACCATTTTCTACAACGAAAAACTTGCTAAAAAAGCCCTACACTCGCAGCGCCGCAAAAGCTTCGGCGAGCGGTCGATCTGCCGAGAAGTTAATAAAAAGCCCCGACTATAGTGCATCAGCGAACAGCCAGCTATAGAGGACGATGGAAGATCGAAGACAGCACACCGAATGGCAAAAAGAAGAAAAAGAGGAAGGGCGTAAACTTGGGCGTGCGAGGAGGCTGTGAACGATCGGTCGGAACATATATGTTGGTTCAGTGGAGCCGGGCATGAAGAAGAGAGAAAGAGAAGGAGACGGATTGGAGAGGAGGGAAACAAGGTAAAGGGATGAGGCACTCGATGGCCGAGGAGGGCCCACCTTCGTCGCTCCCCCACCACTTATCGCCACCGACGCCCGCGAGAGTGATATATACGCAGTGCGACCGCCTTCGGGTTTCGGCTGCGATGGCTCGTATTATCTTTCGATTTTCAAAGTTGACGGTGACTGATGATTGGTGAAATTATTTTTAATTTTTGGATCACCGAATAATCAATTTGATATATATTCAAGAGGATAGATCTATGAGTCTGAGTGCGTGATTTTTATTTAATAAAAGAACGAAATGATTTTTAAACTTAATTAATCTTTCTAGAAAGTATATGAAAGTACTTTAATTTTTATGCTTGACCACAATTGTTCATACGTTGAAGACAAAAATTTAATTAAGTGTCATTCCAAAGCAATATATAAGGATTTAATTGGCAGGAAACTCTTGACTGACAGAAATTTCACTCACAGTACGTGAAAATCTGAAGTCGGTCGCGATCGATAAGTATATTTCCACACAATTCATTCTCAATACAATAACTCTTTCCGTCATAATATAGCTATAACTGCAGTAACCCCTTTGGAAATTTCCAGCACCTTCCATTATCCTCCATTAAGAATCCATTGACTGCGAAACGAAAAGACTTTCACTCGACAATCGTCTCATTTTTCCGGCTTTTTTCCCGTCGCGCACGCGCATCGCTCTATCTTCTTTCCACCTTTATACAACGTTCGTGGTTTTTTTTCTCCTCTCTATACACGCTATATACACCTACACACACTGCGCTTGCGCATCAGTCTTTCCATTCGCTGTCTCCGTCTCCTCGTCGGCGCACACCAGTGAGGGAAAAGTGCAGTGGGGGCGGGCTGAGGGTTGGCGGAAGGGAGGAGAGTAGGGGCGAGGGAGGGAGAGGGAGGGAGAGAGAGAGAAGGTAACAACTCGCTGGAGATGCCGCATCCGGCGTGTGCCGACGCATTCTGCATACCAACTACCTAATCCCGGGGCCGACAGCGACGTGCCACGTCGGGTCCTGCCAGGGTGTGTGTGTGCGTGCGCTGGTGTATGTGGGTGTGTACATGTAGGAGTGCGGGCTCTCGAATGCGGGAAACGCCGACGTCGCCCTGTACCTGCATGTGAACGAGCTGCGAGAGTGTATATGTTTTACGGCAAAAACATTTAACAATATCGGCCGTTCCCTCTTTTTTGGGGGAAAAGGGCGCACGCGAGAGTCGTATATGAGTTCGCGCTCTCGCGGCTCGTTTTGGACGATTTTATGGGGTGTGTTGCTCCCTATACGTGCTTTGTTGTTCTAATCGTACTAATTATTAGACCTATAATTATTATGCTACTATAGTTTTTAACGGTTTATATTGCAGGTGCATTCTAAATTCTGTTCCAAAGCTTTCTCTTATTTTGACATTAAAAATGTGTAAAGTTTTACTACTTCTCCCGGTGATATTCATTTTGTAACATTTTCAACATTAAAAAAGCTTTACTCGTATCCAAAGTCAATTTTAGAATTCGGGATTCTGGGCCCTGATTTGCTATTCCGCTCTCATATTTCATTTTTCGCGCGTCAGACTGGCGCGCTGGCTCCCGCACACGGCATTGTGCGAAATAGAATTTATTCTCGCGAGCAGATGCGCGAATACGTCGCGGCAATATTGCCTTTTTCATATTTGAAACATCCGTACGAGGCCAAAATCAAATTTATTTCTTTTTTAGGCACACACACACACACACACACACACACACACACACACACACACACACACACATATATATATATATATATATATATATATATATATATATCGAAGGGAACGGTACTTACGATCCATATGAGATTTTCGCAGTCGATTCGCGTCTTCGCCGTGGCAAAGGGTGTAGAGATTTTTTCCCGTCAGTTCGTCTGCTGTGTAGTCCAATAGTTCGGACACCCTGATAAAAAAAATTAAAGCAACTTTTTTTATATTTATGCAGAAACTCAAGTATCAAAACACATAATGTGACTTTTTACTTTATATATAATATGTAGAGAAATAGCAATTAATTTCGATGAAATATGCATGAAGGAAGCAGCAAACGACGGCTGCACATATGCGAGGTGAAATGGGAAATGGTCGCTACTCACTTTGGTTCACAATGTGCTATCCGGAAGTCGAAATTGATGCGCGTGACAAACATGTCGGCTTCGAGCCTAATTTCGTGTACGCTCGGCGGCGGAAGCGCGATCGCCAGCCCGACCATCCCCATGAGCGGCGGGGCCGATTTCCTCGTGTGGCTGAACGTGTATTGCGGCCTCAGTCGACAGAGCAGCAAAACAACCTGCAAATCACAAGGTAAATACGTTTGGTTTGCCGTCATTATAGGTACTCGACAAACGCCTAGTTATGTACATTTAATTATTAAAACGGTCCGAAGATATATGGAGTTTAAACTACAACGTCTTTATTGATAAAGAATATTACGTAGATGAACTACGCAGAGAAGAATCGTGAATGGGAACGAAGTGCATCCATTGGACAGCGAATCATTCGCATTCTTCAAGTGCAAATGTCAACCACTCGTTCGCGAGTGCGCGCGTCTAGTCCACTTGAACTTTTCAAGTTGGCAAGACGATGGGCAAATAACGCGTGCGCGGAGCGTTATAGCATGCATATATATATATATATATATATATATATATAACTGTGGGACTATAGCGTGAGACTTACACGGTAGCCGGAAGACTTGAAGTGGCAGCCTCTCTTCGTCAGCGTCGACTTCATGCGCACGCAGAACGCCCGGTCGTAGCCCTTGTACAGTCCGGTCGACGTCAACGACATCACCGAGGATACTGTAAATCAAGAAAAACTTTTTTATTTTTCTAATCGAGTTTAACAGGTTTTTAAAACACCATCATGCGAATAATTCAATACACAGTAATGTTATGGTACGTAAAATTTGGTTTTGAATATTGCCCATTTAAACTGTACACTCAAAACATCGGAAGAGGTAAAAATTTCAAATGGAACTCACAGTTTTTAAGAATTCAATACGTTATGCAAACGTACATAAAATCGCAGTAAGCAACGTATGTAAATTTCATGTAAATTATTTCATAAAAAGCTAATTTTAATTCCTAATTTTCCACGCATTCTCAATGATTTGCCATAACCGTCGATTACAGCCGCGGCAGCTTTTGTAAGTAGTTAGCTACCAAACACGGCAAGCCAAGCTCCACAGCCCGCAAGCTCATGCAGCGCGTTTTCATCATTTCCCGTCCACTTCTCCCTCGCCTCCGTGGTATCACGCGCGTCGTAAGTAAGCAGAGAGGACTGCCAGTAGTACAGCAGCCAGGAGCAGCGTCATTTCGAGGGCAGCTCATAAACCAAACCCCGCGGGCGCGCGGGGCATACAATACACGGCGCCCACGTACGCGGCTGCTCCTCGCCTTCGCGCGCGCGCGGATATCGTCCGTACGTAGGTACGTACATGTACGTGCCACGTGGAGGAGCGTGAAGGAGAGAGAGGGAGAGAACCGCCGTCGCGCGGAATAACAATTGGGGAATCGCGGGGGCTGCATACCGTATGCGACTCTGTCCGTCTCCCTCTCTCTCTCCTACTCCGCTTCCGTCACCTCTCTCTTTCTGCGAGGGCGAGGAGAGAGAGAGAGCGAGGTCCGACGACCATGAACCAACTCGCCCCAGGAATATAAGGCCGCTGCGGCTTGCTCGCCCTCTTTCCTACCCCCGTCACGGAGAGCGTCTCTTACCCCACGTGGTGGCGGCGACGAGCACGTCCGACTACGCGGCCGCACGTAGTCGTCCGGGTTCGCTACACCCCCACGTGATCATCTTTCCTCTGTACAGCGCAAGCTAGCCGCGCGCGCGGCCTAGGTGCGCGCTCTCTCGCGCCAGCCAGCTATCCTCTGGTCACGCTTTCCAGGTTACACGTTCATTCAGCTACTCAGCTCCTCCCTCTCCCTCTTGTTCTCTCCTTTCTATACAAGAGCCGTGTGTGCGAGAGGGTTGCCCGCGTATATAGGTACAGCGCGAGAGGAAGAGAGAGCGAGAGAGAATAGTCGCGCGGACTTCCGATCAGTCACGGGGCGTGACCGAAAACGAAAGAGCCCGATTTTCCCGGCCGCGCGCGGTGTCACGTTCCCGCGCTTAGACTGATCGCGTACGCGCAGGGGCGAACGCAGCTAGCACGTCGGGATGCGATGTCGCGTGCGCCCCGACCTTGCCGAATGGGAACGCGTGCGCCGGCGAAGACGTGCCCCGGCGACGCTCGCGTTGTTTGCCGCGCGCGTCGATGCTGCACGTAGCTTTTTCCGCGAAGCAAGAGCTGATGCGAGCTTGCGGGATGGCTGATAGATGAGGGGAGCGCGTGCGTGGCCGCGGCTGCTGCTGCTGCTGTGAAGCTGGCTTGCTCTTGTGCATTGCCGGGGTAGATATCGGCCCAGTGAGGATACGCATCTAAACACTTGTCGACGTATCTAAACAATGTGGCAAAGCTTTGGTAGGTCAGAATTTTGAGGTTCTTTAGTTTTTACGAGCTGATTTGATATTGGCACCTTTAGATACGTTGATTCTCCGTCACTGAGAATGGAGGCGAAGATCGATATTTTAAGCAAAATATTCGTTTGAGTGACAATTTACAGACGTGCAGCAACCACAAAACTTAAAAAACTACCGACTTACACGAAGAAAAAAGGGGTGCTAATTTTACGAAAAGTATATTCATCACAGCGGTAAAAAACGTACCTTTTCGTAAAATTATGGCAACCAATATTTCCAGTAATAAATCCTCCGGATTCGTCATCAGAGCTAACACAGCTATATATTTGATATAATATTTTTAAACCGTTAAACAACGAATAAGCAAAAATTTATGTTAAAAATATATAACACTGAAAACCAAAGAAATAGCTCTGAATGAGGAATCACGCAAACCGCCAGCTCGGGTCGAGCTCACTCGCGGCTCGTCCCTGACACGAGAGCTTCTTTGTGTGTACTCTCGCACCCTTGGCCGCGAGTTCTCTTACTGGAAATAATGTGAACAGAAACAAAAATACCGTCTGGATTCGCAGTGGATGACGAACCGTGATCTTCGGAGGCGCCGCTACTGGGTGACGCGAGGCCCGAGCTCGACGAGTGCGGCCCCGACGACGAGGACGAGCTCGTTAGACCAAGGCCGAGCTGCTCCGCCACCTCCGCGTGGTCGTGCTGGTGCACGTAGTCGAAGACGCTCGAACCCGTCATCTCCACCTGCAATCATAAAGGAGAAACATTGCTTTCGTTGTTGGTTTTTTGCTGTTTCGCAATATCGTTTGCCAAAGGCCATTTTATATGTTACCGTAGAGTAAAGTTTAATGTAATTCGATTTTTCAAGATATTATCTTTTTAGTATATACTTTAATATACAACATTTATTGTTTATACTCTCTAAAAATGAATATGTGAAAAGTCGTTCACTGGTGCGAATAAGTGAACAAAATTAACTAATTCTTTAGTGAATATTCAGTTATTACGCAGAGAAAATTTTATTCCTTTACTTCAATAAGTGAATATTCACTAAAGAATTAGTCAATTTTTTCACTTATTCGCACCAGCGAACGACTTTTCACGTATTCATTTTTAGAGAGTATACATACTTATACAAAACTGAAAAAATAGACATATTACATCCTCGTATGATTATGAAAGATATCCTTTATACACGGCCATTATTTTCACACTTACACTAAAATATATTGAGACACAAATAGATGAAGAAATTGTTGAGATATACCTAGATATAATGAGAAGATGAAAGAACATCAATATATTGAATAAGTTGTATTTATGGCAATGAATGGTATTTTGCAGATGGCTGCATTTTCCTTAATGTGCGCAAAAATATTCTCCACTGCCTCATTCATGAGCACCTCGTTTGTATGTACACGGAGAGAAATTTTGTAGTGAAAATTACAAATATTCGAGACTAAATTACCAGTTTCTATGGTAATGGATGGACAGACTGACAATTTCAAACTTTTTACCAAAGTGCCTTGGTAAAATTTTTTTTTAGTTAATTTAAATTAAAAAAATGAACTTTTTTTATCCATATTGATGGATATATAGTATTTTAATATAGAAATAGAAACAGAAACAAGGATGAAAAAACATTAAACTGAAAAAAATTTTTACGGAAGCGGGATTCGATCCGACGATCTTTGGGTTGAGAGTCCGACGTTCTACCGACTGCGCCACGGAAGCTGTTACCAACAGTCATTTGAATCGCCGTTATTACTTACTGAAAATATGTGTATTGTTTTCATTTTAACGTCGCGCACGCCTCTAGTATCAATCTTCTGAAACACAATAATGCGCAGTACGCATGCGCGAATACACAAATACCAGGTTATTTGGTAAAATTTATCAGTTTTCTTAGTAAAAATTCTTAGGTTACCTTGTAAAAATGACTAGATCTCAATTTTTACCAGTGTGTCTGGTAACTTTTATTCCGATAATTTGGTATTTTTTTTAAGTGGTTATGGTAGTTTTTCCTGGGAAACTTATAAATTGTATTAGAAACCTGGGAATATCACGGCTTTTGACAGTCTATCCATGCACTACCAAGGCACCTTGGTAATTTTTACTCTAAAATTTCTCTCCGTGTACATATGCGCACCAAGGAGACGGGAAAACGGTGATTTCTCGCGCGGAAAGTCCAAGCTCGATTATCCGTCGGCTGGGGGAGTGTCGTATGTATACAGAGAGCCACGATCGTTTCACCTTCGACCATGTCTTCCTCCATAGCGAGAGTGGCTTGAGCGCGCACACTCGATCCGTCTATGAATTTCGTGACCTCGTATACGTATGGGATCGATTCCCCGAAGCGGACATACGCGCCGGGCATACGAGCCGAGTTAATAAAAATCCGCCGGGCGCATTCGGCTGGTGTGTGTATATATGTATTCGCTCTCGTTTCGTTCACCATGCGCTTTCGCAAAATCAAGGAGAAACCTCGATATTGTGAATATTGCAGCTCCGGTTTCGTGTATACGACTTCTTAGGGAATATATTCGATACCTACATGTATTCTTTATGTTATTACATATATTTGTATAGTCATAGGCGACTTTATTTTGTCTAGCCCACATGGCATTTAATATTTGCTGTTTGTAATATTCGCCCTTCTACGAACTCCTCTTACGTAAAATATGAAACAAACTACAACAACTATCAAAACAACGCTTGAACCCATATTGTTTTTTTTTTTTTATTATGCCATAATATAGTCAAAACCCGAACACGACCAAATTCCAGCGGACTCGTCTAGAAACGAGTTGGCACATAAGTAACGCGCGAGTATGCGCTCTCGTAACAATTGTTTTCACGCGTGCGTGCGGTTCTATAATTTAAGCCACGAGCCGCGGAGAATCGGGGCCGGGCCCCATCGGGCCTCTATAACGCACGCGCGCGAAACTACACTCCCCTCGTGGGTATTACTCAATGGACGCTAGCCGCGCGAGTCCGGAATGCCAGATATCGCGTGCCGTCGGACCGCGCCGCGTCCAATGCTGTGACTCAATGTTTTCGGTTGAAGTTCGTAACTGATTTTTTTTTATTTTTATTGAAAGACGCGATGTCACTTTTGTGGTTGATCTTTCGAATAACCAGTGTAATCAATTATCGTTACAGTGATTTATATAAGAATTTACACTGAAGGTATGAAATTTCGAAGAACGTAATGGAGTACTTTCGATGTGATAGAGCTTGCGGAAAAATTTAAAAAGAAAATAATATTGTAAAATGATTTTAAAATTCCAAGAGAAGCGAAAATAAGTAAAACACTACGCAATGCATCATACTTTAGAGCGGACTAAAAATTTAAGTGCACTGCGCCGCGGGGCGCACTCATTTTTAATATGTAAAAGGAGATTCTCTTGGCGCAAGAGAAGCATAGCGCCGCACTTAAGCGCTTTTTACAGCGCGAGTGAGGGTCTCTCCTTGAGGCATGGCTATTTAGGCGGTTATGAGGTACTCCGAGGGCCGGAATGGCTGCTTTTTATACACTACTGAAAGCTCCTGAAAACCCGGTCTTACACGGGAGAAAGACGAGTCCCCGTATAAAAGCCGGCTCCGCGGGCAATGACAAAAGCAGCCGCCTAATGTCCCATTCGATATGACTAAACACCCGCGCAGCTTCGTTTAATGACGCTCGAATTGCCCTTTTTCAGCCTTCCCCGAGCACTTTTTAACAGGTGCCGTACGTATAACAGCGTTCGTAAAACGATTGAAAGCAATTAATTCATCATTCTTGTTGCAAGCTCCTTTATATTTATATTTCTTGTTCCAGAGAAGAGGGGAAAAAACGGAGCTCTTCGTATACTTACCCATAAAAGGCAGCGCGAAAAATTCTCCGGAACAAAGGCTGCAGCATCAGGTGCAGGCGCAGTGCGCGCTCGTAAATCAATGAAACAACCCGCGGACGAAGGCAAAGAGCAGGCGCAGCCGAGCCATGCGTCATCGTCGCATGTATAATTTAAGTTGCGGACCTACTAAGAAGCGCGCGGGTAAAAGCGAGCGGCCCGAGGTAAATCAAGCGCGAGAAAGTGTGTATAGTGTATGTACATAGCGAGTAATCGGCGCGACGAGGTGATTCTTATACGCCGCGTTGCGCGGACGCGATGAGCGCGATGGCGGATCCGCGGCGCGATGTCGCGCACGGCGCCAACTGCGCCGGTAAGCGGCGGTCTCGGCCGGCCTCGCGGCGAGAATGACAATTAATGTAGCCGGTCGTTGTGTCGCGGCAGTGGCAGCAGCTGCTTGAGAACGCTTGATGAAGTAAAGCTTTGAATATATATAGAACTTTTTTTCTATATATCATCTAGTATAAAGTTTTTAAACACGACAGTTTTATTTTGTGTGAATTTTGGACTGAACCTCGCACTGCCAGAGCAAAGAATACTACAGAACAAGATTTCAAATGAATTTGTGAAACATTCGTTAAATTAATGTTAACCATAGAAATTCAATCGTAGTACAAAGTTTAATCAGTTAGATCGAGTTTTTGAAATGTTTTTCAGTGATATTCTGAACTATACCACAGCTACTCGCACACCTCCTCCCGCAATATCAATCGTGATCAGACTATTCCCTCACCCTAATGAAATACCAATGGGTATCATTGCCGTTTGAAAAGACACCGGAAACCGTGGGCGTTCCGCCCCCTGCCAATTAAGCAATTAAACCTCGCCCTCGAGCCTCCCGCGGCGTACTAAAAACTAAAACCCCATCACAGCCGGGGAAAATGAAATTCTTAGCAGAAGTCTAATATAATAAGCGCGTTTTCGGGTTACATTGGGTACATGTACGAGAATCCAGTGGTGTGCGCTCTTGGTTCGGCGGCCATGTTTGTGCCGCACACCAGAGGACGACGACGGCGACGGCGCCGTGGTAGTTTCCAGAATCCCCGAAACACCCTATTGATTGCCCCGCGACTCTCGCTCTCTCCCTCCCCCGCTTGCTGCTCCCTCTCTCTCACTCGCTCTTTCTCGTTTTCTATATCTGTCTCTCGCTCTTCGTATATATCCCGGGGTCCACCTTCGTCGGGGCTCGGCAGTGGCGGCGGTGGCGGCGGCAGCAGCGGCATTAGGAATGGCGAACACGCCGCCGTGCAGAGACTACGTGAGCGGCATCGCGAGCTCGAGCGAGCGCACCCACCCCCGCTCGCGCTCCCCCTTCCCCTCCGGGTGCCTCACTCTCTCGCTCTCTCTCTCTCTCTTTCCGCCCTTCCTCCCGCTGCACAGTATGGCCGCCGGCTCGCGCAACCTTCTCTCCCTCTTCCTCCCTTGACCTCGCTTTCTCGCTCGCTCTTCTCATCACCTCCCTCGCTGCCACTGCTGCTGCTGTTGTAGAGGGAGAGAGAGAAAACGAGAAAAAGAGAGAGAGAGAGAGCGAGTTTCTATTTCTCTGTCCTTCTCGAGCGTATATGTACGTGCCACCCCTCGACATGCACGTACAGTCTTATGTGCGCTCCTCTGCTTCATTTCGACCTCCGCCAGCGACGTTGCTGCTGCTGCTGCTGCTGCTGCCTTCGTCTCTCTCTCTCGCTCTCCCTCTTTTCCCTCGTCTCTGACTCGGCTGGATCTCGCTTGCTCGGCTCGCGTCTTTTCTTTTTCTACTGACGATGCGCGCGTGCGCTCGCGAGTTTCCTCCGTATTCTTTTCTCCTTCGGTCTGACGTCGTTTCATTTTCTCTTTCTCTTTCTCTTTCTCTTTTTTTCTTTCTCCTTAGTTTCTCATTTTTCACTCTCTGGACTATTTTTTAATAGATTTGACATGAAGATTTGCGGAACGAGAAATCGGTTTCATAATGAATTAGCGAAAGGAGAATGACAACGGATGCATATGAAATAGGAAAGCTGAAGTAAAAATATAAAACTAATTCCATTGCTTAGACTTTGTGACATGCGATAAAATAAATCGACGAGATACGAATGCAAATACATAGGAAACCCTAGCTTTTTGGTCTCATGCCACGCATAATTTCACTCACTTGTCAACAATCGGGCACTTGAATCATGAAATAAGATATAATGAATTCATCATACAATAAGAATTAAAAAATTTGGATCCCACAAAGTGAAGACAAAAAGTTCCACAAATTATGTGGTAAATATTTTATAGTTGCAGGAATATCTTTCAACTCTCGAGAATTTACGTTCAATTGTTTTCTACAGTTTCATCGGAAACCATTTATTTCGTTCGTTGGTCGTCGCTCGACTAGCTAACGCAAAGTACGCAAATGACGCACCGAAGAAGAGACTTACCTGGGAGAGACCGAGGTAAATGGAGACGGTCTCGGAAATGTACAGGAATCGTCCATCAGCCGCGACAGCCATTGCGAAACCGTCCAGCGACTGGAACACAACAGACAAAAGAGGATGTTAAGGTATATATATATATATACATACACCTGTGAGGATTGGGCGCCGTTTTACTATTACGATCTTAATTCTGCTTTATACGGCTTCATTCGCCTTTATTCGTGGCGCTTCTAACAGAAGACGGATCGTTGTTGCTTGCGCCCTACTGCGTTTGAATTTTAAAATACTGAACTAGTCCAAGAGAGGCTCATATAAATAATAAAAAAAATAGAGTTATTTTTATGGTTTTTACAGGACTTAAGAATACTCAAATTTGGTTATGTAATTTGAAAACGATATTTTTGAATAACGGTTTGCATTATCTTTTGATTTGAAAATTAAAATATAGGTAATGAGTTTACTGACATTGAATATTATTAAGGTGGAGCCATCAACATTAAACACGTAGAATTTCAAAAATTTTTACCTGCAGAATGTGGGTGCCTTGGTGTTGCTCGAACATGTCAACCGCTAACGTTAATGATGACCTGCCTCGATTTGTACCTACAAATAATAAACGGCAAACGTTGACAAAGGATACTCAAAAATTAGGTATTTGTAAATGTTAAAATATTTCTACTTCATCGGAGTAAATAATACTATGAATTATTTTCGAAACTCATTGTTTTTCATTGGAATAAAAGCACACAAGATTTCATCGCCTATTTCATGAATTGCAAAACCAGAAATTCGGAATATCCTTCATATAAATGGGAAACGCGAATATAAACAGACTATTTATACACAAGCTCGACCGGAAAAGCAGGAAAATCCCGATGCTAACGAACATCAGGGCTGCGCGCACGCACCGAACAAAGGTTGGTCAAGTGCGTAGTCCAATGGGATTAGTCCGGGCGCAGAAACTGGACTTCGCTCGGCTTAACTCGTGCGCATCGCATACATAACGTAACGAACCGATCTTCCCTCTCTTTCCCGCTCGTGGAAATATGGGAATAAACTTGTTGACCGAGCGCGCGCCGGCAACGGAAGAAAAACTAGGTGCGAGGGGGCATCTCATCTCCCCGGCGGACTTAGCCAGATTAAGCGCCGCCACCGCGGACGAGTTTGATCGAGTCTCTCTCTCTCTCTCTCCCTTCCTCACCTAAGTCTTTCATTAAGGGGATCGCGTGGAGGCGCAATGGCCGAAGGGCGCGCGCTGGATTATTATTACGGCCGAGGAGGGAAAAAGAACTGCGAGCGTGGCTTGTTTGCCAAACGAGGGGGCAAGAGAGAGAGAGCTAGGGAAAGCTCGGAAAAGGGTCGAACGGGTTGGCTCTATGCGCGGGGCCGAATTCATTTCTCCCTTTTAACCGACTGATTCGTATCGGATTCGAATCAACCGCCGCTGCCGCTGCCGACGGGAACAGGAGCTCCTTCGATCGAGCCCTTCTTTATTGAATGTTTCACCGGCTTGCAATACCGGGAGAGAACACAATAAGCTCGTTTTTAGCATATTTCTCAAGGCTAATGAGATTACTCGAGCGCCCGTGGAAATAGATTGTTATCGTGTCTTTGATTATTGGAGGAATTTTTATGGAAACTTATCTTTCGATTTAACTTGTCCAAATTGTTTCGCGCGATAAAAAAAGCAGAATGGGATTCTATCGTTAGCCTTCGACAAAACAACACATACAATGCAAAATTATCGATATTCGATGTAATTTACTTCGCGTATAATTTAATTCCTGAAAGTTAAAATGTATACGAGCGATTCGTTCTTAAAAGTAATAAATTTCCAGCACCAAAACACATAGTAATTTTTCTTAAGCACGAGAAGAAGAAGCTCTTGGAGCTGTCATCGCTCTTATTTACAAACTCGTGTAAGACCCCGACGCTGAGCCCGGTAAATTAGTAAGGCTCTCTTGGAGCAACCGGGGAGAGGCAGAAAGCGGGAGGTAGCAAAGGGATCAAGTGGCGAGAGAAGCAGCACCTCGCTCCACTAATATCGCGCCTGCGAAAAGAAAAAAAAACGAGGCGAGAGGAGCCCAGCGTTTTCCCCGGGGCTATTGGCAGGCGCTCTATTGTGCCGCTCGGTCAAGATTCTCTCCCTCCTCCCTTGCGTTTTGCGCGCCCCTTCCCTTCTATAAATCTTGCTGCAGCCGTCGGCAAGCTTTTTCTCTCTCTCTTTCCTTTCCGTCTGTCTTTACGGAAAAGTTATCACAATATTTTGATAAATACATAAGGCGTGTTTTATGTGCTTCCCTCTCGTTTTCTCTCTCTCTCTCTCTCTCTCTCTCTCGCACGCGCGCGCGCCCATAACTCAGCGATATTTATTTTGAGAAGATAGAAAAATAGCCGGCTAACTGGTCTTGCAGCGCGCAACGCGGCCATCTGAGACCTGCCACCGACTTATCGGGCGTGAAAATCAATAAGAACGGGGGAAATAGCTGGGTGTCGGTGCCGCCGCTGCTGCGCACGCTGCGGCCTGCACTCGAGCGCCGTGTTACGACGAATTATTTTTATCGCGGACTGGTCTGGGGGAAAACCTTAAGAAATTTCGCTCGTAACTGTTTATTTCATCCGAATGGTCCTTGGGAATCTATGGATTGAAAAGAAAAGTCAAAATGAAATTGGAAATTCCACTTGTATTTTCTCGAGAGATTTTGTTCTATTATTTTTATCAAATTGAAAAGTTAGTATTTGTACGACTTATTCGTAAAATTCTTTGAGATTGCCGTTTTCGAATTTTTCAGAAGTAAAGGGATAGGCACCATTTTGAGTGTTTTCACATGGAAACTATGTATTTTATCCTTTTCATACGTTATGAATCATGTAAGTTATATTATATTATATCATGTTATATTACACTGTTAAAAATTTTCTGAAATTTCAGATAAATTCTGTAATAAAACTTCAAAATTTTTATTAAATTTCAGTTAAATTTAACTGAAACTTCAAAAGTTTTATTACATTGAACTAAAATTTAACAAAAAAAACTTCAATATTTTTAACAGTGTATAGATCTTATAAATCACGTAAGTTATATCAAAACATGGTTTTATTTAAAAAAAAAGCCTAATCGGCTGCTGTTTTGAAAAATTAATTATAAAATGATCATCATAGTTAAAAAGGCAGTAATATAACAGTAAAAGAAAATGAGCAGTATAGAGATGAATGAATCGAGTTGAAGAAAAATACCGACGGAATTTTATTAATAAGCAGCGGGGCAGCGTAGATCCTAAGCACGTGGCCCACCGGCAAAAACTCGTACATCTCTCGCTCGTTCGGCCGCTTCATCATCCCGGTGTCAATTTACGACATTATGACTTTCCCTCCCCGCGTCCGAGTTTCCCCACGTGCCGCGCGGGGAATATTAGGAATATTAGGACTTCTCTGCCTCTCTCCTTCTCTCCCGGAGCTAAACGTCACTGGGCTTCATTCATGGGGCGCGCAATAATAATAAACGTGTGTCACGGCGTCATTAACGGCGGCTCGCATAAGAATGAAGACATTAGCTATATTATATATTTAGCGCTGAAACGGGATTCCTCGTCGACCCGGACAAACATATGGCTCGTATGCATCGCGCCCTTGCAGCATATTTGTCGATATTGCAGGTTGTGATATATATGTACACAGTATAGGCTGAGCAAATAGATATTACGTATGTATTTAATGTATTTCGGGCGGTGCCCAGTCTTTTCGTCAAAAGTGATAATGTTGGATATTATTCTTTGACAGTTTATCATCGATGTGTACCTTTTTGCTTTTGCTTATTCATTGTGTCAATATAATGGAAGTAAACTTTATGGAAATTTTCCTGTAATTATAGTATGGCATTAAATACAGAGAAATATCCGTTAAAACGTTGGCTTATTTCGATATATATTTGTAAGTGTTGATATTGTTAATGTTTAAACTATTTTACAGTATTTTTGAAGATAGATTACAAACATTTTTCATACATTAAATTTCATACTTAAAATTTGTTAAAAAAATTATCTTTGTAATCCACAATACTCAAACCCATGTCTAAGCAAATATCGCGTTAAAAATCAGTCGTCATTTATAAATTTGAAAAACCGCTTAGCCTCTAATAAATGAAACATGAGACGTTGATTGTCGTGAGGCAGAGGCATTCCCATATCGTGGAGATCTTTCTCAAATCTTTCCGCGTTTTCGCGTGTCACCGAATGCGCAGTAGTATGGGGGAAGGTCGAGACTTAAGGATAAAGCCCGGCACATACGCGAAAGAAGCCGAGGGGGCGGGGGAGGAGATGGGGCGAACATATGAGGAATATAATGTAATATCACACCCTAGGCCCGCCGGGAGCCGGATTTAATGAAAAATAGCTGAATTTGTTATCTTCGCGCCCGGGGCGGCTCGCTGGCTTATTATTGTCGCGATACGCCGGGCGATAACCGACCGGCGCGATTACCGTCGGGGATCGCCTTCCGGCAATTTTCTCCGGAATAAAAGATATTTCGGCTGCCGGGGCAGTCTAGCGTTTGGATGTATAAAGAAAGGCTCTGATGCGCGCATTGTCGAGGATTTCAGCCGAGCCCGAAAAAGCCTAATAAAAAATCACTTCGCGGGCGAATAGCGTTTCGCGTTGGAGGAGTAGTTTCGGATAGTGCGACTATTTTATATGGAACAGGTAGGTTTTGAAATATGAAGATGTTTTAGTATTGACTAGGAATTTCTTTATGTTTAAGAATATCAGAATCATTCAGCAGAAGTTATATCTTTATAAAGAAGAGAAATAAATATATATACAGTGATAAATTAAACATAGTTCTGCAATTTTTTATAGTATAAAGATATTCCCACGATTTCAAAAATTTTATGAAGCAATTTCATTACAATAGTCAAATTAATTTTAAATATCAAGTAAAACTCGTTTTTATGACTTGGGTAAGTCTTTTATAGCTGATTTATCACGAGATGAATCTCGTTAAGACTTGATAATATTCTTGTTCAAATGCAGGCTTTAATTAATATATATACAGATATAGATTAGTACTTTGACAATATAAAGTCTACATTTGACACTAAACAATCAAGAATTATAAATTTAATTAAATATGCTATTACAATGAAATACGTTAACGCCAATAGTATTTCTACTTTGATTACTATGAACTCAATGCCGTTCTTTTTCTGCGCCATACGTGCAGCTAATCGAATACAACGAGAGGCGAGATTTATCGCGCGTCCAGCCCCAGCGGTAGCTCCTCGTTAACATAACTGATTCCTTTTATTAATAACGTCGCTTTCGGGGCGGAGAGAACAGGTGAGGAAATTTGTTCATCTTCTTTTTCCTCGCGTTGCGTCGCGCCGGACGATGCGAGTGAAACGTTATTGTCCGTCCCCCATGGGGAGAGGGGGGAGGATCCGGGCAACTGCTCCCGAGTCTAATACGACTCGGCCGCGCCGTATGAAGATTAATCGTTCGCCGCCATAAAGCCATACGTTTTCTCTGCCCTGCACGCGCTATGTATATACTTGCTTACGCTTCGAGTCACGCGAATTTAACGCTGTCTTGACTCCTCGGCCCATACATATTTTGCCTTTCGCGGGCAGCGGTATACGTTTTTTTTGCCAGTCTGTGCCGCGCTAATGAAATATTGTTGCTAGCCGGCGAGGTTTTTTTTCGAGAGGGACTCGATTGATGAATCTTCTGATGGCAGAGAAATCATTGGGGAAAACTGATACAGAAAACTCAGAATTTTTTTGTAATGACTGCATTCTGTTTTATGAGTATTATTAGTCAAATCATATATTATTAACTTGTAGATTAAGTATATTTATAATAGTTACTTGTCAAATCGGCTTTGTGTTTGAAAATTTAAATTAAGACTTATTACTGCAAATCTTTACACGGGGAAGTGTTATTAATACAGTTAGCGAATAATTTCAAAGGACGAAAAAAACGAGTAAAAGTTCATTTTTACATTTTATACCTATAACCAACAGTAATTTACTTTTCATTCTACTATATATTAACATTCGTACATTTAAGCATTAATAAAATTAACATGTTAAACATTTTTCGTACCACCTTTCTGATTTGTTACGCACATGCAAACGACACACAACAGAGCCTCCTAAGCATAATATCGCATCATCAACCAAAACCATGAAACGTCAAATAAGGCGCGATAAAAAAAGCATGCGAGCGTTCGTTCGACCCACCCCTCGTGCGTCGCGTTCATAAATCAAACTCGACGTCTCGCAGATTGACGAGGCTCATCTGAATTTAAGCGGCCATTAAAAGACCTAAGCAAACATAAGCCTCGCAGAAGTTGCTCGGTGTGCAATAAACGGCGACTGCGCGGTGAATCGGAGACTGCTCGAACCGGCTGACTTTACACCAGTTTACATTGATGGCCCATCAAATGGGTAAAGTCGATGTGGAGGAACGAGCGTCGCTGGGCGGCGCCACTTGGATCCTTCGCGCAAGGCTTTTCGTTGCGCTCTTTTAGTTTTGAACGTGTTCCAAACATATTGTATAAAGAGCTTACCATTTCTTAAAACAATACTTTTATTACAGAGCTTTGTTTGATTTTTTTTTGCATGCAAACAAAGAGAATCTAAAACTTCTTTAACCATTTTTTAACGTCGTTGCAAGACTTTCCCATTCGATTCATGCACTTACTTCTATTAGTATTTTTACACACGGTATCTGGCACACATACCACTCGCGAGTGGGCCATCCGACGCGACGCCATGATTTTCTGGATTTCACGCAGCCGCGGGCCGCTACTTTATGCAAGACACGGCGTTTGCAAAATTGGCTCGAGGTGCGCGCGGCGATGTACGTAACGCGACCCAAGCATCAGCAAAAATGTTATTACAGTTATATCTTGTAAATGTAAATCGTACGTCGGGCGAAGAAAGTAGATCGAACGAAACTATGTGTCGGTTGTATATATATACTGAACGCCGTGAGGTTGTCGGTTGAATTCCCAATCGATTTTATGGTTGCAAAAGCTACTAGCTCCTATATGGATTATTTAAACATTGTTCGATTCTATACATATTAATACAGTATCTAATAAAAACTAGTGTAATAACATAATTGATAATTATATACTTTTTATCCGATGTCGAGTTACGTAATTGCATTAAATGTCGGCTATATTAGAGATTTGAAACTGACACCAGTATCTGAAATTAAAACAACCTTGATCCAATCTAAATTCAATGAGCATTAGACTGCTCCAGCTAAACTTGAATTCGTAATCATATTTAATACGCGGGGCGTGTAGCGGGCGAGACAATCTTTGCGGAAGACCCCCTCTCGGAAAATCCGCGCTGGCATATTATTTGCATCGAGCAAATAGGATGACGCTAACGAGGCGTTGATTAGGGTATTGGTGGCGATGATCTAATTAGGAGCTACTTAATTAGTCAGGTGTATTCGGTTAATCCCAGTATTTCATTAGACCTCGGACGAGGGTAACTCTCTCTCTGGTTCGACCGCCAGTGGTTTACAATTCCCCCAACTGTCCTGTCATCCTCCGCACGCGCCTCGAAAACGCTTTTCGCCACCGGAACTCGTAGCTGGCATTTTTCGAAACAGCTAATTTCGGCTAATAGTTGGCCGAGCGGCGGAGCGGAAAATTCGGGAAAGAATATAGTGTTTTCGAAAATTGAGCTGCTGCCGGGTGGATGAGCACCGCTGCGACTCGGCTTGCTCCCCCCGTCGTTAACTAGCCGCCAACTACGTTAAACACTGGTTTAAACTCTCCCCCTCGCTCCAGCTTGTCATTCTTCTCTCCCCTGCGAGCGCGCGCGCGACTTGCTAGTATGGGCCAAAGTCGCCCCAGAGAGAAAAGGTTCCGAACTCTTTTCTGTCCTTTTCGCTCTCTATAGGTTTCTGACTTGCTGAAGAGGAATGAAGAAGACAATTTGGAAGCGTTTCTTTTCGGCGTTAAAGCTATCAATTGCATTGATTATTGTCTGTTTGTGAGATCATTTGTGAATACATTATCAGAGATATTTCTGTACAAGACTTTTGTTTAATATTTTGTACTTATTGTTTAACGTGAAATATTCTACCTTTGATCAATAATTTTCATAAAAGCAAAAATAAATTCTTACAATAATAATTTTATATCTTAGAATCAATGAAATTTAACGCAATGCGAATTCTTTCTTTTGGCAACCACCAAGAATAATCCACCGAATTACCTTGTTCATCCACAACACATAAAAATGTAAAACAAAAGTGGAAACAAGTCGAAATCTCCGTCAGCAGAGCGGGAGAAGAGCGAGCTTTTCTTCCTTTTGCTCTCGAACAAAGTCGAAATCCGCGCGAGGGGTAGGCGAAAGCTTTGGTAGGCCTTAACTCGTTTTCGTTCATTAGCACGACGCGCCGGCGCGCGCCTCGGTAGTTGGCTGGATTTACTTTGACGAGAAGTTGCGGGCGCGCATAGTAGTGTGCCAAAGCGCGAGCGAGCGAGCGCCTAACTCAATTCCGTTAGTTTAGTTACAGGCACATAGGACCGGGAGCAGCCGCGCGTCCGGGGTTGCCGTGATTAGATTTACATGTGGGTAGGCGGGATATATGCAAGCGCCGAGGCCCCAGCTACACCACCCCTTCGGTAAATATTAACTCAGCCCGGAGAGAGACACAGAGAGAGAGAGAGAGGGAGACGGACTTCTTTGATTGTCACCGCGAAATTCCGCGTTGCGGCGAGGTTTTGTGGTTGCGAAGAAGTGGAATAAGGGCGAGGGCGTGTGTGGGTGGTTTAAGTTGAGAGTCGGCCGTGATTGCCTGGAGATTTTTCGCATTTACTTTACTCATATAGTGGCCCTGTTGACTGTTTTCATTGTCACAGAGAGATATCGGCATGGTCCAGAGGATTCTTTGTTGATTCGGTTGGTTAGGGGTTTGCGAGCAGTTTGCTGTCTTAACAATATAACGAGATTAGTAATTTTGGATTCATATGTTGGTTTGTTTCATGATTGTCTAAGGTTTTTGTAAAACACGTTTTTTATGAATCAATCATACGCATCTATTGGAAACTGACATGAAATTGACAACACTTAAAAGAGAAACCAAACGTAACTCAGCGTAAAACTAAATTTGTTTTATTACTATTTCAAAAAACTAAAAAAAAAATCAAAATGGCGAATTAACACATTAGTACAAAACTGTTCAATCGTTACAGATAGGGTCTTTCCGGTTACGACGTAATTATACTTTTTTAAACTGCTCGATGACTGAACGCTTTCGCTCCACCCTTTTCTAAATTTCTATAAAAATCCATTCGTCACCCGAGACCTGACTCTCGGAAATTTCGAGAGCTTGACCCTATATCGAATACACGTACACACACACACGCTTACACAGTGTCTATGTACAGGCTCCCGAGGCTACAGTCTTCCAGTCGATCGACCCGCGGCCTCTATTGTGTGTCCGGCGCAAGCTGCCCCTATTTTCGTTAAATGAACCACGAAAATAAAAGAGAACGAGAGAGCGCGCGCGCGACAAAGTCACTCCGGCGCGATCGTATCTCGCGATGATTGGCGACAATTTTCCATTACTATGTATCGCCGGCAATCTCTTTCTCGCCGACAGTTTTACCTCTCCCTCTGTACATCTATATCTCTCCACGTACTTGTTTATACACATACACGCATGTATACGCTGAAAATCATTCTGCGTAAATTTTCCTCTACGACAGCTATACTCGCCGCTTGATTAAGCAATTCCGCGCGTTTATCGCAGCCGATGCGCTCTTCGCCTTGCAGCTGAAGCCTTATATACCACTTGCGACGCACACGTGTATGTATATATACAGTGCGTTTCTTTTGTTCTCTCGCTCTCTCGAGTGTACGCGCGTTAAACGTAAGGGTACATAAGCACGGGCTGATCCATCAGCGTGGCGCGACATCAGCAGCAGACACGGCAGAGTTCAGCCGACCAATCGGCTGTGCGATGAACACGTCAGGAACACGCGACCGAGAGAGGACTTTGCTCTCTCTCGGCGTTTTTGCGCTTTTTGCTGCCTCGTCGTCGTATAGTCGTGTACGACGCGCGCACGCCGGCTGAATATTACTTCGTGGAGAGTTCGTTCCGCTCTGATATATCGATTGATGCCGTTACCGCTTTACTGGCGCTTTCGGCTTCGCAGTCATCGAGGAAGTGTGCTAACGACACTCTGCTGGAGAAATTACTATTTCAATTCGATCCCCATTTAGAGCAAAATATAGGTAGCAAAAGAACAAATATTTAAGTATTTATAGACTAAAACGTAATTTCCCAACACGCGGGAATTTCCAACATTACCCTGCTCAGGTAGCTTTAAGGTAGTAAACAAAACCATCATAATAAACAAGGATTCGGCCATTTCGGTATTATACACTTGCAAAACAATTGAGTCGACCTTTTTCTCTCTCTCTCTCTCTCTCTCTCTCTCTCTCTCTTGGAATGCGTTTGCTTCAGCCCGATGCGTCACAGGCAAAAAGCGAAAACAACGTAAATCCCCCCACCTTCTTATATTTCTTAATCGCGCGCCTTATATATATTTCAAACCCGCGAACTCGCGCGCACATAGAGTAAAAGTCGGTAGCCCCGCGCGCGGGCTCGCCTATATAACGATTAATGTCACGTATATTTCGTGCGGGGGGGCTTTACAATACCGTTGGCGGCTAATACCTTGGGTATATATACGTATACTCTCGGCGCGCTACCGACTTACGTGGCGCGCAATCGAATATGGCCGAGGCCGCGGTGAATTAGCATCTCGCTCGTTAGGAATACACGCGCGATTGGGCTACTGGTCACTACATGCGACGCGTTGCGTCATCCCGTGGCCGCGAGGTGTTTATACACGTCTTGATACGCGTGGCGATTTAGAGGAAAAAGAGACGCGGAGGCTAGCGCTGTGGGTATTATATTCTGTGGGTGAAGGTTTTTGCGGTTAGTAGCGGAGGAAAAAGGAGCCGTTTCGATCTTTTTTTTTTCTTTTTTTTTCCGAGAATTTATACGTCGGCAATAAAACGGTTTACGAGCTGGCCTGCTGGTAGAATCAAAGATTTTATAAAATATAGAAAGCTCATCTCTTACTCCATTTCGATGGTAATTTGAACTTGTAAAACTCGCGTTATTAATGTACACGAATTTATATTAAAATTGTTTTTATTATAAAATATTCGTGTTTCCGTATATATGTACAGGTGTATAACTCATAAAAATGCGTGAATTCAAATTACTCAAAGCACGTTACGCTCGCAGCAAAAGTATACGCAGAGGCAATGAAACTGAAAAGAGATTGCACGATAAGATAAAGCCTTCAAAAAAAGACTGTCGCGAAAGCGAAAAATTCCTCGACGCTGACTAAGCCATTCGAAACGTTGTCTTTACACGTGCTACACCTTACGTATACCTATATAGCCACACAAAACAGATACACACACACATAGACTCATCGGGCGAAAATTTCGTCAATCATTTACGAGTCTCGAGACGCGCGCGTTCGGTACAGATAAGTAGGATAACTTGATTTGATCGTGGGGCTGTACTATAGCAAGTTTGGTTTGACAAGTAAAGCGAGGGTGGACAATCAAGCGCGAGTCTCGTCGTCGCGACGCTTATTCGGTTCCCTCGGCTCGCAGCGATGCGCGACGTGTTTTCTTTTTGCGCCGGCTTTTTTCGCCCCTTCGCTGGCTTTTTTTGGCGATTTCGCGTCGCTCATAGCGTAACTCGGTTACACCGGCCGAGATGAGCGCTGGGATCGATGTGGTTGCGGTCTATTTTTCTTAGTATTATGGACTACAACGGAACGAGTAATTCGATTGATTAGTTTTTTTTCTCTTTTATAATAGTTATTCTACTATTATTTTATACACCATCTCTATACATTCAAGAAAGATAATTTGTGAAATTCGCTACAAAAACGTATATAGGAATAAATTGTTATATACGAACCTTTGACTTGTTTGTTGGGCGGCGGTGGATCGCGGCTCCACGGCGGATCGCCATGCCCGGAGAAGTCGCGCAGCTTGAGGTAGGATATCGTAAGCCTGATGATCGAGGCCTTGTCCAGCTGGGAGGTGATGGCCGCCGGCAGGGGCAGCATCTTCGCGAGCTCGTAGAACTCGAAGTTCTCCTTGCCACGGCGCGAGCGCGCCGCGTCCCTGCTTTTTTCTTTTCGCAGCTCGAGGATACTGTAATGAGAAAAGTTTTCCATTAACACAGCGTTTCTCGTGCTCGTACACTTTGACATTTACTTATATTAAATATGTTAGATGTGAAATGTGTTAAGGCAAATAGATTTTTAGTTGTAATCGAAGGGAAATGACCGATTGATATTGCAATATATGCGACATTAATTTAAGATAAACCTTTCGTGTGTCTAACAAGTAAAAATTGTTATACTTATGTGATACATAATGTAATGGTCTCATTTTTCGGAGGATCGAGAAAGAGGAAGGGATGATTTTGTCTATGAATCTAGAGGGGATCCCGCGTAAAAAAAATTTGTGGGCAATGTATTGGCCATATGTGGATCCGGCGCCTCAGCCGAATATGGGCCATAGCTTTCCCACATAATAATTATATGTATTCCCACACTTGAAGAAAAAAAATATGGGACTAATGTGGACATGATGTGGGAAACAGTATGGCCGATATTCGGCTTAGGCGCCGGAGCCACATATTGCCCATATACTGCACTAATGTGGGAAGTGTGGCCCATATATTGCCAATATATTGCCCATACTGTTGCAAATATGTGGGCCACGAAATCATTTTTGGACGGGATATCATCACAATATTCATCAGGTGCGTAGTTCATTGGATAAAACTGGTTATTGTAACATTTTAAAAATTATATGAGATTTTTTACAAATCTTTAATAAAAATAAAAACTAGCATTTTTGCGTATAAAATCTGTTCAGTTCTATACAGTACGAAAATTATCGTCATTTCGTAATGAAATTGTCTCTCACCCCCCGAATCATTGAGGGTTTGGGCCAAACCGTCATTCACCAGCCGACAACATCGCGAAAATCATTATTACCCATTTAACCCTCCAGGCTGATTCAAACTGCATTTCCGAGGAGGCGTGGCGCGATCCTCTCTCTGTCCCTCTCTCTCTATCTCTGTCCCTCTTGCTCGCGCCTAAACAGCGCATGCATTATTCAATTCGCCGTGAAGCCCGCGTTTACGCGCTGGCTGCACCGAGTGCATCAGCGCCATGGGGGAGAGTCGGAGAGAGAGAGAGAGAGAGAGAGAGAGAGAGAGAGAGAGTGCAACGGGGACCACGCCTCCCGCGGCCGCGTTTCCGGTTTTGCCTGAAACGCGCGCGCGCGTTCGCCGGGCCAATGGACGACAAGCCCGCGCGACGCGAATGCGCGTGGAGACACGCCGAAGAAGATAGGGGAAATAGAAAGAGAGAGAGAGAAAGAGAGAGGACACCCGCATTTTCAGGTGAAAACATGGCGCGCCGATATAGTCGCACCCACGACTGCCTCGATCAACTTTTATGAAGTTTTCAAAACTTTCTTGGCTGCGTATTAGGTGACTTTTGAACAAGTATTATGAGTGTAGAAATGGCTTGTTATTTTGGATATTCTTGAAGTATTCGCATTCGAAAAGTATAAAAAATAATAATTCGCTTATGTGGATGACATGAGCTTGAAATGGTCTGACTAGGTGGGATATTACTACTTGAAACTGAATCACTTTTTATGAAAAATGAGAAAATACTTAAAATATTCTCTTTATTTAAAATCAATTAACTGTAAACATCCAAATTATATATCTATAATACTATAAATCATATGCCGACGTGAGATTTATTCTACAAAGTAAAAAAAAAAACAAGCTCGACTCATTTTTATGAGAGAAGCTTACTAGGCAATAATTTGTCGTAATGTACCCCACCTCACGCAACTGAAATAAAACGCGGCGGACAAATTCGTAGGGCACGTAAAGCGCTTAAAATCTCGAAAAGGCGGAAGGCAGCACATCGAGCTATTAAAAGCGAATCCCGCGACGACGCGAGACGCGTATACAACGCGCGTCCCGTGTATATTTGCCCTCCTTTTACTTCCCGAGAGATAGATCCCCGGCGAGCCGTTCATTCGCGATGCGCGCGGCGCACGCGAAAAAATGAGGTAGTACAATTAAATGCGCCGTTCCGCGCGTCCCGAAAGGGTTAAAAACAAGATGGGTTTTTATTGGCGGCTCATTACGCTTAACGACTGTAAAACGACGTCGTGCCGGGCGCGCGCGCGAGAGAGCGGGAGGTAGACGGGACTTTTGGGTGGCCATTAGCCGTGCAGGACAAAAGCCGTAAAGAAGTGGCGCCTTCTTGGCCTGGGAATCCTCGCGTGAGTGTGTGTATATATATACAGCGCACTCCGAATGACTAGAGATGGAGCTGAAGGAGTAAGATTAAGAAAAGAAGGGAGTGGAGGTGAACCCAGTCGAGATGGATGCCAGTGCAGGGGAAGGAAATGAGAATAATAACAACAGAGATGGAAACATAAAACTACTGTGAGAATCGAGAAAAAAATTCACATGCGAAATAATCAACAAAATATTTTAATTTTACCTAATTTACTTGTATTTTCATTAAAAATACTAAATTTTGGAATAATTTTGACGAATTAATTTAGGATTCTCGAATGTACAAAATTATGGTGAGAAGGAGAAGATTATATGTAGATGTGAATAAAAAAAAAGTAAACAGTCAGTTGAATTAATAAGGCTCTCGTTCTCATGCAGAATAAAGATAAAGAGATAGAAAAGCGGAAGAATTCCGGGGAGTCGGTCATGAGAAAACGACAGACAGCGAAGCTTGTGCGAGACGTAGACTGCATGGACGAGGGAAAAAGAAAGGGGGAGAGAAAGAACGAGCGAGCACGCGAAAAGTGTCCCTTGCCGAATCTACGCTCTTACGCTCCCCGCGGGACAATGAAAGCCACTTTCCCTCTCTACTTTATGTAGGCATCTCTCTCTGCGCGTCGCGCTGCAACTTTTTGCTTCCTTGGCGTTTCGTTCTCTCCTTCATTTTCTTACGACTTCGGCCTACACTCTATGAATACCGCTACCGTAAGAGATCTGGAAAAGGTTGGGAGAGGGTGAAAGTCAATTGTTTATATAATCTTTTAGAAAATAACCGAATAACAATTAACTGCATTCTATTGTATAATTTTTCTACTTAAATTGGCTTTTGAATAAGAATTTTAATAGTACCGGAAGAAAAAACATCTCGTTGAGGTAATATCGATGTCCCGACCGATATAATGGAACGACCCCAGCCAATCAGGCTGAAAAGCATCGCAGAAATCAGACTGGCTTCTTATAGTCAGAGGGCACATTTTTTTCGGGACGATTGGCGTCCCGATTCCCTCACCTCGATCTGACACGCCCGATGTCTCGGATTAATTTCAGCGATTCAGCGAAAAGACGATCGGGAGAGCGAGAGAAAGCGGTATACAGTTGGCTGGCTCCTGATTGAAATGTCTCCCCGGGGACGCGCGCAGTGCGCCGCCGCTGGCGCGAACGCAAATCTCCGAAAAGCCCGCGCGGCCGATAAGGATTCGCCTCGAGAGGAGTGGCGTCGTAAATACGAGCCCACCGTGCTTACAGACATTTTTTAGGGGATGCGGTTATTCCCGGATTCTGGGGGTGTGAAGCTATCATTCGGAGTTTGTTGGTTATACTTATGGCTTTTGGGATGAAAACACCTTATTATTGAAATGTAGAATTTGGGAAATATTGCGGTAAAAAGGCGTGAAAACTATCAGTCATTTGAATACCACAATTTTTGTGGAAGTAATAGGAAAACAAAATTAAACGTAGGGATAGTACACCTTGTTTTAGAGAAAAATTCATAATAATAATTATTTTGATGTCAAAAAAAATTGTTCTTTTTACAGATTTAAAAAGTGTTTAGCTTCTTTGAAGTAAACGCTCCATTCTTTATAATTCCCTATATTTATAATATAAAAAGGCTTCGATCATCATAAATAATTGGTTTTATAAACTTCGGCACATTCAGTTACTTTTCCAAAACGTCGACAAATATGACCCCAATAAAAATAAATTATGGCCCACCGTCTACGCGGATACTTCAAAGGCTGTAAGTATAGCCGATACGTCTCTGCCTCTAGTCTTTTTCGCCCCGCGATAATGCGACCGAGAAATTTTCTTTTCCCAGAGGTACGAGCAGAAGTAAGACGATCCAGAGGAAAAGAGAGAGAGAGAGAGAGGGAGGAGGGAGAAAATTCACGAGTGTATGTGTATACGGGCATCTGCAGACGCGTGAAAATAAAATTAAGCCCAACTTTCGGTTAAATTGGTTGAAATTGGGCGTGGACGTTCCCGTGGGGTCGGGAAACCCGTCGATGTCTACCGTTCTCAGGACCTTTGCGATCCTTTTCTCACTTTTTTTTATCCTGGCATACGTATGCGAGCTTTTATTTAATATTTTCGTGTTGCTGTATGTAGAAGAAATCGATCATTATTATTAGTCTCGGAATTTCTTCATTTTCAGCTTCACTCAAATGAAGTAATCTTTACTATTTTTGAAAAACTCATAATTTTAGATACCATCATCTGAACAGAGAGTTATAAACACGAATAGATTTTTTTTTAAATATACAACCTTCTGAGCCATGATTTATTTTCATGATTTTTCCTTGTACATCTCTTATTATATTACACGTAAAGTCCATTTAAATCGCCTTTTTTCCTGCACATTTATCGAAGGACACGAATGTACTTCCCCGAACCTTTCCAAACATATACTGCCAAAGCAACGGCCACGTTTTCGAATCAGCAGGAGAAAAAAACGCGAAAGGTGTTTGCCGTATCAAACGCACATACGTGTACGCACATCGATAGGCCCAAGACATCGGGGCTCGGCAAGTGCCAGTTGGGCCATCAATAATTCAGCAGAGGAGCATGACGAGGTTATCGCTCCTCGGCGCCTTTGGATCTCGTACACTCTCCTCCTTTACTCCACTCCGCTGATCTCCCTCGTTTGACTGAGCCGACTCTCTTCGCGACCAGTCGCTCGCTCTCGCCCTAGCGCCCAGCAAATGTGGTTACGCTTAATCGCGCCTCGCTCGCTTTTTTTTTTATCTCGCCTCGATACAATACGCTGGGGAAGGTGGAAAAAGAGGCAGCCGAGTCTGCTGGCACATCTGTGAGTTTGTGTGTAGAGCCGGAGAGTGGTCGAGGCGAAATGGCGCGGACATGAAAATTTGATTCGCGCGGCGCATCGAGAGAGAAGATAGAAGAAGAATTATTTACGCGCTGGAGATTGGTTCATCTGGATGATCGAAATTTTGGCTACCGTTTCACGCACTATTCTTTTAATGCAAAGATACAATAGTCACACAGCCTTTAAGTCCAAAATACCTCGAATGAAAAAATAAGAAAGAAAGTTTGTATCCCCCATGTAACTTCTATAACCATTTCACCCACATCCCTCCTCTTATCCTAATCACAGGAACTCGTGGAGTGCGCGCAAAGCTCGGATCAAAGCCGTCTCCATTCGATCCACCTACCTCCGCCTCCTCCTCCTCGTCGTCGTCGTCGTCTATGTTGGCGTGCGCTTTTCGGTGTCGTTCCAGCGCGGCGCACGATTAGCTTGCAGAACACGTCCGACGACTCTCTCTGTCGCGCGCTCGCGAGTGAGCGGCTCTTTGAAGGTCCCGAACTGGTTGTCCCGGAAGCGCGAGCGCGATACCGCCGCCGCGGCCCATCCTCAAAGCAAATCGCTGCCGAGGGCGAGCGGGAGTCGCCTCGAGGATGCGCATAACGAGCGCTGCCGGATTCATGTACCGCGCCGGTAGGATTTTCCGTGACTTTTCTTTTGTCGCGTTACGGTCAGAATAAGCATTTTTTCTATAGTATATATATGTGTGGTAAGTGTGTGTGTACGGTTTAATTAAAGAATTACGTTATACCAAATTCACATAAAACACTATACTAAACATGAGTTAGAGCAATGGTTGATTATTATTATTGTTAAATTTGTATGAAAATGTTTGTTAAATAAGCAAAACATCTTGATTCGCGCGTAGGCTTTAAATTTATATGGAAAAGCATTGCAAAGGGAGGCATAAACTCAGTCCGATAATGCAGCACAATGCCTTGGTCATCGCGTATCGGCGCTGGGCGGAAATAGCATTTCCTTGGCGTCCACTGCTATAGGCCCTCTTGGCCCGATATGCCTCATTCCGACTCAAAGAAACGCACATGTACACTCAGGAGAGCGAGCTGTCGGAGCAGGGGAGAAATTATGTCGAAACCGGAGCCGTAACATTAGGAGCATTGTATTGTAGGCGCGCGGAGCTACGGCTCTCCAGGGACCTCCGGCTCCGAAATTGTTCGAATGTGCGCGGGGGGGGGGGGGGGGGGGGGATGATGATTCGCCGGTTCTGCTACAGCTCTTACGTATACATATACACACAAGGCGCGTGCTTGGTCCTTTTCCAGCTCACGTTTTCACAGCGGTACACGCACACTGACCGCGGTGAACACACACACACACACAGAGAGAGAGAGAGAGAGAGAGAGAGAGAGAGAGCAACGCCGAGTGGAAAAGAGAGGAGGAAAAAAGGGGGTGCGGAAACGTGCCCTCAGGTGCCGCCGGCGAGTGAATGGCTTAATTGAATTAAGCCGCGTCCGCGGTGTGCATTATAATTTCGCTGCACAGTCGTCGCCGTCGACGAAAGGAGAGTAGGCGCCGAGAGGTCGACGGCACCGCGGACGACGAGACATAGAGCGCGCGGAATCGAAAGGAAAAGGGTGCTTCGCGGGGAGAGCGAGAGTGGGCTTTTTAAAGGGGGCAACGGGCGCGCGCCGGTGCTCCAGTCGAGATTTCCGGGGATTGATACGGCCCCGTGTTTGCAGCCGGTCGCTCCGCACGCTTTCGTTGCACGCGATTAAAGGGCGCTTTTTCTTTTGTCGCGAGCGCCAGTTCAAGTGCGCGCCGTCCCGCTCTCTTGGCTTTTCGGGTAAACGCTTGTTTTTTTCCCTGATGGGGGCTTGTGCGAGAAGTGTGGTTTAAGAACTATTTATCATCTGCGGCCATAATACAGCTGTATATTATAGGGGTGGCGGATTGCTCAAATCGGTTTATTTAGAGTTAACAGCAATGTTTTTCTGATGCGCACAAACAAGTGTAAAACAATAATATGAAGGTAGATGATGTAGCAAAGGGTTTTGAGGCAACCGAGGCAATTAATTTAATTTGGAAAATGCGGTACACCGCACGTAACGTTTCATTAACTCGGATCAATGTTGATCCGACGCCGGAGAGTTACTAAATTGCGGTCTATGAGACAAGTCAGCGAAGCATAAGACTCGGCTGAGAAGTGTTATACAATTACTCCAAGCCAGTGAAGCGTGTAATTAAACGAAATTACTCGTCATAGTCCGTTAAAGTGTCGTACATTATTATAAGCATGAGCGAAAGTCAATGTTCCTTCTATATTCCAGCGAAAAGTGCAATGTTTATAATTTTTAGGCTTGATTTTTCAAATATCACATAACGAGCTGGCTTCTAATTATTTTGTAAAATGTGAGGTAAAAATGAATCAAGAACGAGAGACAGAGTTGTTGCGACGACAAATAAAATCCCGACCAACCCCGAGATAAGGAGAAGGCCGTAAGCAGCCTTAAACTCTTCTTTATCTGCGAGTCATCAGAAATCTTTCCTCCCATCGCCGACAAACTTTCTTCCACTTTTTTACTCTTCCCAAGACACAAACTCGGTCACCTTTTTGCAGACGCATGCACGAGCAGAGCAAAAAACTTGGAATTCTCCCTAGAGCGTACTTACGAATTAATTTGTGCATACGTTTGTGATTTCACGTTTAAAGCTGTTTCAAAATACAGTTTTGTACTTCACCTTTACTTTCTGGTTTTTGTAATAAGAAATAAAACAGATTATGAAATGAAAGTGTTACACGTAAAGTATTATACAATTTCTTGATGTATGCAGTAGTGATTATGTGATTTTTAATATATTAATTTAATTACGGAGGGACGGGTAGATTATAAAAAGAACATACGTGATAAAGTTTAAAACTAAAACGCAGCTATGGTGTATCCGCGTATGTACGAAGATTTCGCGACACTTCTGTATGTAATATTTAAAAATATCCAAAACTACAAGAGTAAACCACACAGTTTTCCGATAATCTTTCTTAATAGCACATGTTTTGACGACTTATATGCGCAACGTCGCAGGAGCAAAGCGCGTATACACTGCCACCAGGCTGGATTTCGAGAGAGAACTAAGCGGTATACATTATCTCGACGCTTCTATAGTCCGCCGCACGTAAACCGCAACGTTTGACGACAGGTTTTTCGTAACACGAAGAGAGCGCGACCGCGGTATGAGCTACCGGTCCGACGCCGCGCGTGCTAATAGCGACGTTCTGGTATGTACTAGAGGCGTCTTGGAATGTTGGTATTCAATTTCCGCGGTTCTGCTCTAGAGGTAAATAGTTTTTGTTGGATTTTATGATTCTGTCGTTAAGAAGCAGTCAAAGAAATAAGTTGAAATAGAATAAACGAAAAGCTTATTGACGGTTAAACAAGAAGAATCAAACTGAAGAATGGATTTTCAAAAGTCCGATGAAACAATACAAAATTACGTTTTCTCTAAAAAATGTGGAAGTTTCAGTGTTTAACAGGAGTCGCAAGTCAAGAAGGCCCATAAACACAATAATGTGTACGCCGATTATAACGCAAGTTTTTATTTGAATATCGTAAACCTCTGTGGAACCTGTTTCCCCTGTCAACTTTTATTCGGAGCAGTTGCTACATTTTTTGTCTCTAAGAAATTCTAAGATTCGTAAGATTACGCGAAAACTTTGAAAAATTATAATTTTGCCTGACCACAGCATAGAATATTTTTTTGACATAGAAATATTATAAGTGCTTATACAGCAGAATATAAAAGAAAATTAAAAATGTTCATACCAGATATTTGCTAATTTTTATTTTCTGTTATTTCGAAATGGAAAAATTTCCTAAGACAGAACAAGGAGTTTCCGCTTTTACTAGAAGCTTGGGTTTCTCGGATATTTGAGTTTCAAAATGTTTTAATTAATCGACTTGCTTACTGTCGCACGTCTGTGTGGATCCCTTTCCTGCATGATCCTCGTGCTTCCAAATATTTCGGTTTCAGACTTTTTCAAATAATCGTCCCGTTTACTGCAGCATGTCTACGTAACTCCCTTTTTGCGTGGCCCTCGCGTCCACCTGTTAATTGGGTTTAAGCCTTTTTTTAATATTCCCGCACTATTCTGACTATAGTAGAGTAGAGAGTACGCTAGATGGCGGGACCATATACTTATTCCCGCAAGTAAAATCGGCTAAAGTAGATTATAAGCCTAGGGCGCTTGCCTATAACTCGCCTTCTTCCGTTTCATTTTTAAAAACTATTTTTTTAACTGACCAATTATAAATAATAATGGCTTTCTTTTACACAAAATTATTTTTAATAGCATTGTTGATCTTATCACGTGGATTAATGGACCCAAATTTATTGGGGGTCAACATATTGACAATATCAATGCTAATTATTATTGTTACATTGCTGATAATGTCTTTTCATTAAAATGTGATTATTTTTAAAGAGGGTACGGTACAGAATGATAAAGAATTAGGGGGGGGGGGCTTCACTCCCATCGCCCCCATTGCCTACCCCATGATTAAATCAAAAAGAAATATTTTTTCAGAGATAAAGCTGTCTCCGGGATCTCGCTAATCTACTCGCGCGCCTATGCAAAGGGTTACTTACTCCAAAATGCGGATACTCGGGTACGGACTCCCAGCGTGAGTCAAATGCGCGAGGCAAGAACGCAAGCTCTCTTCTGTTAGAGAGATACTCGTACAATAGTATACAGAGATAAATGAAGAGTTTCCACCATAAATAATACACTTATAGCACAATTTTTGCGATATTGTGATTTTTATGACGTCATTGGCCGGTGAACTATCTCTTTAAGTAAACGTGGCGTCAGTAATGTCTTGCTATATGACCAGCCTGAAACTATACAATATGTGGCGAAATCAATTAAATTTATAGACTTTTAAGGGGTTTTCTTAATTTCAAGAGAAACACAATTTGCTTCATAACAAACCGTTCTATACCCTGCTAGAAATAAAGGATTAAAAAGTATTGAAGAAAACTTAATGATTTATAATATTGATTCTTAATCCCATTGTATGGTATTAAACGTGATTAAAAATGTCCATGGATATTTTAATATTCCCGCACTATTCTGCATTGGAAGTGCATTAAATTTGATAAAAGCGGAATTCAAAATATCGGATCAAATTAAATTTAAATAGATATAATCAAATCCGTTTTTATACATATTTTATGTCCATGGATGTTTGCATTGGAAGTGGATTAAATTTGATAAAAGCGGAATTCAAAATATCGGATCAAATTAAAAACCACTGCCAATTCATTGGCATGTAGCTTCCTCAAACTAATTCATCAATTCCTTTTTTTATGCTTTTTAATAAAATAATTTTTTTCTCAAAAACAAATGAAGAAAATTTATTGAAATTTTAACCAAATATAATTTTTAATAAGTGTAATGTATAACATATATATAATAATTGGTTGCCTATATCGCAAACAAAATAGTCTAAATTTCAAGATTCTACATGGAGTCGTCATATAGAAATTACTATTATCAAAAAAACGTAAAAAAGTTTTAACCTTAAATATCTCTAAAAATCATGAGACAGTTCTTTTACCTAAAGAACTTATACAATAAATATATAAACTTTATACCACTCTAACCTCAAAATCACAACTTTGATATGATTTTTCGGCGCTCGTGGTATAAAATACCGTTCGAAACTAGTGCGTAAGTCGATTATTTAGGTGGTGTGGCTTTTTCGCACTCGCTTCGCTCGTGCAAAAAGTCACACCAGCTAAATAATCGACTTCCCCACCCGTGTCGAAATGTACTATTACATTTCCACAAAATTTCAACATGATTAAACCTATTTTTTTTTCTCTAGTTATCAGGCGACAAAGAAAGTTTGCAAAATATGAAAATTTTGAATATTAAATATTTCAAAAAGTAATCGTACGATCTTGGTGAAAATTCGCACAGATATTATCTATATCACATACAAAATTGTCTATAAATTTTGGAGTTGATACATCGAGCCGTTTTCGAGAAATTACGATTTGAAAAAAAAATTCTTTTTTTTGAAATTTGAAATTTGAATGAAATTTTTCTTATACTATTATTACGGACGGATAATCCATTAATTATTCCATTTTTTAATACTCCAACTCAAGAATTTAATCTTAAAATTCAAACACATTATATTTTGGCGCCTATTCTTTATAGACCAATTAAATGAGTCAACAACAACCAATCAAAACAGTCTTATTGTGATGACAGATTTCATCCATCACTTTTTTAAGAGAGGAATATAAAACTGGATTCATTCTGAATACCGATTTGAGGCATTAAAAGTGATTAAAGTTTATAATGACTAACAAGGAGAGGGTTTCAGCTGCGGGAAACGGATTTTAGCAGGCATTGGAGAGTCGATTTCTGGTACCTAAAAATGAAGCCCAGTTTCACATTTCCGTCAAATGGGCCCTTTTTCTTGAGATAGGGCAATTTAATCTCAAATATCGTCTATTTCGTTAAAAAATGATGTCTCTTCTATTGAGTGTCACATTGCAAATATTTAAGATACGAAAACGAGGAACAAAAATTATGAAAGTAGATAGTAAAAGCTAAAATTTAAGGCCTGATTCATTAAAAAATATTAATCTTCCAGGAAGTTACAAGTAATCAAAGATACAGTACGAAAACGGTTAAAAATTTCTCTTCATTTTAACCGATTAACCCTTTGAAGCACACATTTTTCTATTCACTCTTTTGGCCTGAAATTTCTTACTCGGGGGTTTTTGCCATCTTGGATTTGAAAAAAGATGGCGGACGAAAAAATTAAAAATAGTGTATTTGAGGCTAAAAATGTTTACTCAGAGGTTTACCGAAATTAAAATTTTGATGTCCGCCATTTTGAATTTTGCAAATCTGACATCAGATTCGTAATCAGCGACCCCGAAAACCTCCTGACTAACAATTTTCATCGACATTCTCAAAGATTTAAATTTTGGTGTCCGCCATATTGGATCCGCCATCTTGAATTTTGCAAATCTGACATCGGATTCGTAATCAGCGACCCCAAAAACCTATCCACACCAAATTTCAAGTTACTATCTTCAACAGATTCTTCAAAAATGAATTTTGCCGAAAAAAACATGATTTTGTTTGTTTGTTTATTTATAAATCATTTATTATAAACAATTTTGTTAATTAAATTATATTTTTATGTTCTTTCATCACTAAAGTAACTGAAAATTGCAAAAAAACAGGATCTGAATACGTTAACAACAAAGTAAATAACAAAAATCTAAAGAAATCGAGGTGGTAACGTGGGTTACCACCATGATTCAAAGGGTTAAATGGATCGTATTTTTAACCATTTTCGTACCCTATCTTTGATTGCTTGTAAATTCCTGGAATATTAATATTTTTTAATGAATCAGGCCTTAAATTTTAGCTTTTACTGTCTACTTTCATAATTTTTGTTCCTCGTTTTCGTATCTTAAATACTTGCAATGTGACAGTCAATAGAAGAGACATCATTTTTTGACGAAATAGACGATATTTGAGATTAAATTGCCCATATCTCAAGAAAAAGGGCCCATTTGACGTAAATGTGAACACTGGGCTTAACTTTTAGGTACCGGAAATCGACTCTCCAATGCCCGCTAAAATCCGTTTCCCGCAGCTGAAACTCTCTCCTTGTAAGTAGATCAAACTAGATTGAATGTGAATGCACTTATTTCAAATTGAAAGGCATTTAAACTCTTTGGTGTTAAAGAAAAGTGAATTAATTGTGAATACCGATTTGAGATATTGAAAGTGAATAATATTTGCAATAATAAAATGAATTGAAACGGTTAGAATTTTAATGCTTATATGTTGAATAAAAAGAGATTCATGCTTTTTAGTATTAAAATGAATAAAAGTGAATTTATTTCGGATAGCAATTTTAGGTATTGAAAATCATTGATACATTTTGTGACTAACATAGATAAAACAGGATAAAAATGAATACCAAAATTATAAATTTAAATTGATTAAAATAAAAATGGATTAAATGTGACAAAATTTGAATCCTGTAGCAAAGGCTTTGTGGATTAAAGGCTTTAAATAACATTAAAGCGGATTAAATTTGTTTCCACTTTTATCGTTTTTAATCCGTTATTTTGGTTAATGAATAATGCCCAATTTATTAGCGTTTCGAAGTGAACACCTTTTATTTAGTATTAGATATTCCTAAAATTATTATCTGCAACAGAAATTTATTCTAATTTGCAATTATGAAAGTATTATAATTGATTATTTAAAATAATATCGTTATTATTATAACGATATTACTTTAAATACTATTTATGAAATTTTTATATAAACGTATTTAAAAGTACCCGTAATAAAGTTCATTTTGCATACTATAATACAATCGTAAGTGAAGTGATAACCGATAAATTACCTATAAAATATATTATTATATTAAACTCTTCTTGTAATTATATCAAACATGAAAACTCGTATATCCTCGACCGGCTACGTGACAACTACGCGACCGCGGTTAGAATTCTACATCCGTTCGACTTCGATTTTGAGACTTCGATCCCCGAAAAAAACTGCGCGCTGGCCCGCGCCGCGTCAATTGCGATGCGCGAACACGGAGCTCGGACTGTTGACGTCACACACATAGGATCCGTGTGTATATGTGTGGGAGACCGGATTCGCGAATTCTGTCGGGTCGAGCGCAAAGGCATCACATCCGCCGACTTTTATACGCCGGGGCGGCTCTTGTAAATCACGGGCGAGCTGCATCGGGGTGAAAAAGGAGCAAGGCGCGCATACGCACGGGAGGGAATGAGGGAAAGGAGAGACAGAGAAGAGGGAATATCAAAAGGGAGTGAGAGAGGAAGAAGGTGGAGGAGGAGGAGGAGGTGGAGGCGGCGGCTCACGATGACGCTCAGATAAGGGAGGGCTTAAGGTCTACGTGATGGGCTTCCCGATGTGCGCAACGAGCCTGAGAACTTTTGGTGAACGGACTCTCTCTGTCCACTGCTTTCTTTCTCTCTTTTTCTCTTCCTCGTCCGCCCTATGCAGCAGCAGCAGCAGCAGCAGCAGCACAAAATGTCTTGCGACCGCGGCGACCTGCAGGGAAGAAAAGCGCCTTGGTGGGGCTCTCACGTCCGATGGCTCGTATCCGGACGTTCGTGCGCCTCTCTCCCTCTCCCGCTCTCCCTCGATAGCTTCGTCCGTCGACTTCCGGGAACGTGAGGCCGTAACTACTTGCGCGCGCGCGCCTGACTTATTCCTTCGCCTTCGCGGTCACTGATCTCTTCATTTGCCTCGCGATATGTATTATACAGTCGTATAGGGTTAGTAGATGTTATAAATATGGTTCAATGCTTTTGCAGACCAGGAGTATGTCGTTAATGGTAAGATTTATGCGAATCAATCGGCTGCTGAATAGTTAGTGTTAAGTGGGGACGGCCGGTAATGATACACATTTTGACAACTTTGCGCAGAGAAACCCTTTCTTCAATTTTTAATAAACTATTCGCAGTTTATAAAATGACATATTTCGATTGTTTGTAGCAGATTTTAAAATCTTTGTTATTGACAAATTTGCGTCTCATTGATTTCGGCATTTATTTACTTTTACTTTATAACAGACTTTTGGATACACTGAGAAAAAAGTTTTGGAAAAATTACTATACTATCTGATAAACGTACCACAAACTGTAAAAAGCCGAAAAATTACTATACTTCACAGTAAATTTTCCTATGTTTCTAGTGTCACGGAGGTTTTCGTCGACTTTTGGACAACGTAGAAGGCGAAAAAGATCGTCGACTCAGCAAAAAGAAGAACAACTAGCTCGCGATGCACTCGTCATGGCCCCGCTACGTTAGCTCCGTCTAGTGCCTGATGAGACTAGAAACTGCGGATCCGTGAGTTTCGTCCCGCTCACACTTCATTATTTAATTCCCATGTACGTATAACACTAGCAAAATTGCTCATAATGTATGGTAATCTTTTGGATTTATAATCTGTGATGGCTTTACCAGTAAGTATAGTCATTTTTACAAAATTATGAATAATTTTTACTAAACCTTTTTCTTAGTGTATTTTCTATAATAACATTCAAATTCATATCTCTCGTTCGTGCTTCCAAGTTCACCTTCGCGACTACGATCCTACAAGGTTCCGTCATTTCCAACTTCAATCTCGAGGATTAGCCTACTTCTCCGATCCAGCGTCAAGAAGGTATACGCTCACGACTATATACTCTCCGCCTCCGCCATAAAAACGACACGTCCTCCCCGTCCAAATGAGAACTCGGGAGTCCACTCCTGCTCGCGCGCACTGCTCTTAACACCCGGTAACGACGCATCGTAATCGAGTGTGTCCGAGAGGAGAGGTGTTGACGGCTCCCCGGGTTGCCCCGTCAGCGCGTCCGTCAGCGTTCCTCTGTACACACACACATATGTGTGTGTGTGTCGAGGGTTTACGGCCGCGGCGTGACGTACTCGCGCGAAGCCACCCTTAGCGTGTGTGCCCATTGCCAGCCATCAGTCGACCCCATTATCCACTCGCCGTGACAGAGCTCTCTCGGGACCGCGCGCCGCGCGTTGTATTTTGCCACTGCACGGATCCCTTTTTTCGTTTTCTCGCTCCCGGGAGCTCTTTTCCTTTGGCTGACCTTTTTTTTCGGCGAGTGTAAGTGACGCCGACACGTTCTCGCTGGTCCGCGCGCCGCAGCCGGAATTTACGAGCCCGCGCGGAAGTAGCAAAGGCGGCCGGCCCCCGCGTTGATTGCGTCCCGGCCTGCAATCCCAATATCGCCGCGCACGCGCGATCTTTATTCGATTTTCGTGTTGATGTGTGTTTGTGTTTGGGACTGCCGGCCGATTGGCCTCGCCCAGATTGCTGGATATTACAGTTTTAAGTTGTACTGTACAGATTTGGGTAGAAAAAGGTATATGAACGGCACTGAAAACTATAACTTGAACCATTGTCAGAATGTCATAAAACAAAGCAAAGTCACCGCACTGCACTTAACCGTCGATTTCCGAAAATTTATACCGCTTCTATTTCTTTGACAGCTAAGGAATCAATTTTGCTAAAAAGCTTTTTAAGATGCATTTTCGATAATAGTCAAAATTTCTGAAATTCTTACTTATATAATTATTACTGATGCTATTCGTACAGTAGATGTAAAGTACATTGATTCAGAGTATAAATTAACAAACATCTCGGTGTGATGTGTTTTGTTTTGATATCTGACTAGAGAACTTATTCCGTTATATATGTATATACATTGTGTATAGTCTGCCGTATGAATAGCAGAGGCGTATAATTATTATACATAACAAAAATGGTCTACTCTCTTTTTATATTTGATGGATATAGGAGTAGTAATAACAAGATGAAAATTTGAGATTTTCTTTGTAAATCTAGCCTATTCAACATTTATTTGCATATTTTACGTTAACAATATGTCCACGTAGCACTATCACTGTTGTAATAAAAAACGGGACATCGAACTACGTTTATTGCTGTTATCAAAAGTTGTTAATAATTTGTCTGACTAAATATAATTTTACTACTTATTTTAAAAAATATTTACTATCAAGTCACGTCTGCATATAAATAATTGTAGAAGCTCCCAAAACAGTAGCACAATAAAAGTAGTTGTTAAAAAAAAAAATAAATATATTTTAAATGTAAAAAGCCTATATGTATAAGAAATACTTAAGAATCAGTTCTCTTGTATAATTATATTGCTTTTAAATTAAAATTCAGTATTATGCAGTGACTTAATTATTAATTAATGTCGATTTGCATTTCAATAGAAATATTTGATTTATCCCTGTGAAGATGTAAATAACTGATAAAAAGATATATGTCATTGCAATGCAATAATGAAATCTATGCCCAATGAATGAGTCATATTGATCTTTTATTAAAGTTAAGAATTTTTATGTACCAGTCGGCAAATGTTAATAAGATTGTTTGGATTGTTTACGTAACTATATTCTTAAAATTAAAAGTTGAAGGCCTTTACAGCGCGATTGTTATGTTCAGTTTAATTGGACTGAAAATGACGTCAGTCGTATTCGGAAATTCTTAACTCATTGTTTTACACGACATTTGCGTTACTATTTGGATCTCTATTAATAAATAAACATCGCTTAAGGCAATCGGAATTGAGAAAATGAAAGTTAATGCTAATCTTTCCAAAATCATTTTTATATTATTTTATCTATTATTGCCATATATAAAGGAAATATAATCCAATAAAATAAAGTAATTGTTATTTACTATTAATTTTATGTTATCCTTAGTAGAATCTGATTTTGTTATAAAGTTGTTAAATGGAGGCTTGGATCACGAATTGGTGATTAGATTTTGCTTACAGTCTACAAATAAAAACATTCATTTGATTTGCAGAATCTGTTCTCCAGTCTTTTCTTGATACCGAAAAGTATTTTAATACAAAATGTTATTCTATTGTAAATCAGCAATTATCATTCGAAAAAATGTTTCGTTGTGATTAAAAAGTCAATCAGTTTTTATATCTATTTTTATATTGTTGGCTACTTTTGATGTCTCAACTTTTATTAGTGATATCTTAAATTTAATAGGAATCACTTCAGTCTACAAAGCAAGTATAGCTATACAGAGAATTTGCGTGAGTTTATGTCATAAATCAACCGCTGTCATCTCAAAAGGTCTTAATTTTAGTAAGTGGAAGATTACACGAATTTCACGCTTGGTCTTTAATGCGAATAATCATAATTTAATCTCAAAAGTGTTTTATAAATGAGACACACTTAAAAGCTAATGTTGACGTTGAAATTATTTTTAATTATACTTTTATGACTAGATAATCTACTGAGGAAACATTTTTTGAGACGTTTCTATGCTATTGTATACAAAAAATTACTTTTCCAGCTATAAAAATTTTAATTCCTTTGTCTTCTTAGTCCTTAATGCGATCAGTTAAATAATGTTTATTAAAAAATAATAATTACTTTATTATAACTTATTAAAATGGGAATAATATATTGCAAACGTTTTATAATGAATACCGAAGGTCAATTATTACTTTTATGAAATTATTAGTATGAGAAAATAATTTTTCCGTTAGACTTTGAATATTCTTTTTGTTCGAATATTCTACACTGAAAGAAAAGTTTTGGAAAAATTACTATACTGTCTCGTAAAGGTACCACAGACCGTAAAGACCCGAAACATTACCATACTTTACAGTAAATTTTACAATAGAGTATAGTAAATTTTCCTATATTTCTGGTAAAATTTCTTATAAAGTATGGTAATTTTTTGGGTTTTTACAGTCTGTGGTCGCGTTCCCTGCACAAGATGGTAATTTTTATTGAACGTTTAGTACTTTTTCCTGTACTTTTTTTTCAGTGTATATTATGTGACTTTTTTTAATAATAGGGTATATATTACAATTACTGTGCCCTGCGTAATTACTATGCCTTGTTTCTGTTATGTATTCGATAAAAATATTTTATTTCTATCTATGAGCATTGTAAAAGAAACTTAAATAGCAATATCACCTCCCTGGTAGAAATTCATCTATATGAAATGGCTAAGAAGTTAGAAAATAGCTAGTAAAACTGGCTAATTAATCGCTATGATGAAACGATTTTTCGACCATTATTTGCCTATTTGTTAGATTGACATAACAACGAAATATTCGTATTTGATTTACTTGCTAATTTTATCTTTGATGAAAGAGCATTAAAGTGCATTGGATGGCTTACCAAAATATAAATAAATAACATTAACTAATAAATCATTTGTTGTACTCATTTTATGAATAATTCAGTCATAACAGCAAGTCTTGTGCTAGCCATTTCCAGACTAAAGAAACTGATCAGTTTTAATAGCTTTAAAACACTCAAGAATAAGCTTGTGCTTGTTTTCGAAAAACTCATTCTACTTTTCAATTTATTAAATGTCCAAATAATAGGAGAAAAAGCGTTTCATCGGGAGCTAGAAACTGGACAAGAAAAATCCCCATTTTATAGCAATTTTCTAATATAAATGGTCAGTTATTAGTTATAAAATGTTTTGGATTTCCACCAGGGCTATGCCAATTATCATATATTGTACTAGTTTTTTCTATTAATTCAAAAAACCAACAATAATTGTAACCTTTACCCTATACATTATTATTTCAACCATTATTATTACACTTAACTGTTATTCCTTATGAGAACTATTTGCCTATTAGTGTAATGATGCCTTCGCAAACTTCTGAACAGATATTGAAAATATCATCATTGTATTCGACGATTGTAGCTCATTAATTATTTATCTTTGATTTGTTCAGAATTTAATTTCAGTTATCATGCATTTCAATTCTTGCTCAGTAGTTTAGAAGTACCGCTCTAAAACTATCTCAAAGTGAAACGAAAGGTTAGGTCAGTCAATTGATATTGGAAATAATAAGAAATATAAAAAGATATAAACACAACATGCCCTGGCTCGAGGAGAGGACCCTGACTCTGTTTGTACGGGACACAGAGGTCCGCCGGTACGAACCAGGAGTGCGTGAACGAGGGGTTGATGTTGAGCGGGCCCGCGGGCCCTTGGTGGTGGGGCCCGCCGACCCCGACGCCCACCGGGCTCTGCCGTTGAAATCCCCCGTAGTCCATTGCCACCTGATAGGGCAACATAGCCCACTGAGAACAACCCAACAACACTTTCCGCTCGCCCTTCCTTTTTTCCACACTTTTCTATGTCTCTACGCGCAAACGTGTCCCTCTGACTATGTGCAGGGCAAAGAGTTAAAAAAAATCACCCCGAACAATCACTGTTTTCTCTTCTTATCGCAGTCTCCACTGTCCGAGTCCATGTCGCCGTAGCGGTCCGTCAGCCGCGCCGGCCTCACTCCCGACTGCACTGTGCTCCGGCATCACCCGGTCACTCATTGTTACAACGCGGGCACACGTGACAAGTGGAGGAACGTGTGGTAAACAACGACGCGGGGGATGATCACGCTCGCGTGCTGCTTCAGACGTGACTGTGGCCCACTGCTACGTGACTCGTCTCTCCGTGTGTGCGTATCCCTCTCTCTCTCCCTCTGTGTGTATACGTGTACACACGCTGCACGCGCGCGCGATGTGCGGGGGTGCGCGCGCCGGAGTGGACTGTACCTGCGGAGCTGCCTCGTGCTGCGCACGAGCCGTGGCGCAGTCCGCGCGAGGGAGACGGAGAAAGAGCACAGCAGACAGATACGCGCGCGCGGAAAAACGAGAAAGCGCGCACGGGGCGAGGTGTGCGTGCACGGCCTCCGTGCGGCCAGCGGGGGCGTGGCCGGCCAATGGGCGCGCGCGCGGGTGTGCATCACGTGACCCAGTGCCGCTGCCGCCCATACGCGCGAGCAGACGGCCCGGCGGCTGGAGGGGGGGCGAGCGGTGGTGGGGCCGCGGGGAGAGGGAGAGGACGGAGGTGGCTCCTCCCCCGCGCCTCTGCCGGAGAGAGCAACAGAGAGAGAGGAGACTCGAGTCGTTAGCCCGCGATTGTAAACACGCTCTTCGATACGCCTACGCAGCCCGCGCGCAGGTATACATACACATAGATATACGTGTGCGAGAGAAAGAGAGAGGGAGCTTGTTAATGAGAAGGGGCTGCCCAGGCTGCAGGTGTGTGTTGTCGCGAGTGGCTGGTACGCAAAGGGAGACACGACCACGTGTGCCACCCGTGGCTTACCTGCTGCTCGGCAGAGATAGGAGCAGGTATCAGAGGCGAGGGGATTCGCCAATTGCTAATGGCATGTATTGATGAGCTGCCAGTCTTACCCGGGAAGTATGAATGAAGAGCTTATTGATCGATACGTCGCGCGTTGTTCTATAGGCTTTGCTGCTAAATTTTATTTTTAAGATTGGAAATACGGATATGTTATATGGAAAATTGTTGATTAAAAAAAGAAATTTTAAATTGATTATACAAAAAAAGATACTTTTAAGAGAGCAGACACTGTTTGAAGAAAGTCGATGATAATTGTCTGACAAAATATCTAATTTTATTGGATTTATATAAAGTTAAATATTTACTGATTTAGTACTTCTAAAATATATAATATATAATATGACAACAAATATATGATCCATGACATCTATATGACACAATAAAAAGTTGAAGAAAGAAGTATAATCTACGAAGAACGTATAAAAGAATAATACGCGAAGAAATTTTGGAACGGAAGAAGCGCATGGTCGAAAGGTCGTAAAGGAGTGTAAAAACAGAAGTCACGAAAGACGAGCATAAAAAGTCAAAACCAACAAACTCTAAAAAGAAGTAAAATAAAATAAATGCACGATGTGAGAGACGTGAAGAAGCGCGCGTACAACGCGTATGAGAGGGGAAATGGCTGTATGTCGTCGCGTCGGCGGCTACTTTCTTATGAGACGCGTGAAGTTACCGGCTACCGTTCGCGACGTGTACATTTCGAAATCACCGGGATTCGAAAGTTTCTTTTTTCGGGCCTGGCCTCTGCGGGAAGAGATCACGAAGTCTCTACGACGCGCTGGCGCGTGCACGCACGATACATAAGCACGTACACACACACACACACACACACGCGCGCTATAGCTTCTTCCTCTGCCATGAACGGGCGGAGAATTACTTGTCTGCGAGCATCGTTTGTTAATTGTCTTTACGAGGGTCCTTCATGTATTATTCATACTATCGTCAATGATAAGCCTGAGTATCTCTATTTTCATTCGTTCTGTATTTCTTTTTTTCCCACGCACGACCAACCAAGTTAGAGGGAGTTTGTATGAATGGCCGTGTGTTGTGCGTTTTGTACTCTTGAATCATTTAGAAGATATAAAAATAGAAATGGTACTTCGTTTGCGTGGATTGGTTTTCGGCGGTAAACATATAAAAACTTCTTCTCCCTATTCTGTTTTTAGTTCTGGACGTACGTATACAAATATAAAAATACGCAAAAAGGTGTAATAAAAGTTTATTTAAAGTGCACCTTTTACTCATAATTTTTAATTTTCTTGTACAAAGTCTCCAAAAAAGCCCAGACTTTTCCAGACCTTACACACCAATTAAATGGTTTGGAAAAAATATTCAGACTTCGCCCAAGATTTTTCAGCAGACTTTTACGAGCATGCGCGATAATATTTGACTAAAATCATTTGTTACATTGATTGTTGCAGCGTAATCTTGCAATGGCTGTCATCGATGTAAAACTCGCTGTTGACGAAGCTTTGGATGGTATAAGATGATGGCGGTCATTGCAAGATTACGAAGCTATAATTAATGTAACGAACAATTTTAGCTTTGGGTAAAAAAGAATAGTCTGGGTAAAAGATAGGTCCACCTTATCTCATGCAAGACACTGTGTTGCAACAATTCTTGAATCTGATTTAATGTATTAGACTTTTATTAGAGCAAGTTGAGACTATTTTTTACACGGGCGTTTTTCTTAACTTAAAGAAAATCGTCACAGAAAATAGAAATTGCTATACTTAAAAAAAAATTATTTTGATAAAATATAGATAATAATGATCTACATGTACAATTCTCCAAAAAGTTTCCCCTGTCTCAGGCGTAAAAACGGCAACAAAAATATTCAGTACACTTCTGCAATAAATTGTGTCTTATTATATAGGTCATACAATAGATAAAAAAACATTGGAGTACAGAACACGGGCTTGTAACACATAGTTTTAACCGCACATCAATCTTTCTTATGGAAATTTAACATGGGAAAAATGGACGAAAAGTATAGTCACAGATGATCAGCAAATATTAAGCTCTTAAAGGTATAACTAACCAATTTTGTACAGGAAAAAAATTAAAGTAGGCAACATGAGCTTTAATTTAAGCTAAGAATTGTTAAAATCGGTTGGTTCTATGCAAAGCTACATGCATTTGAAAATCGCAAAAGATGACAAAAAACGATCAAAATCTTAAGAATTTCGTAAATACTTTTCGTCCATTTTCCCAAATTAAATTTCCATAAGAAAGATTGATGTATACGATTAAACCTGTGTCACAAGACCGTTTTCCTGTGCTCCAACGTTTTTTCGTCTATTGTATGACCTATATAAGTAGAACAAGGCAAAATTTATTGTAAAATGTTCTTCAATTTTTTTTTCTGTCGTTTTTATGACCGAGTTAGGGGAAACTTTTATGAGAGTTGCACATAATATAAGCATCCATATTTCTGGAAATAATTAAAATTTGCATTAGTTTAAATAATAACTAATATAGAGTGTCTAATTTGAGTTGAAAATGAATTTATCGGTATAAAGTATATAACGGAAACGGTATATGGAAAATATACAGAGTTTGCGCGGGTAAATGTTCGAACGCGATTAAGAAATTCAGCTGGCATTTTTGGAACACGTGTCTGCGCTCAGGCTAACGAGGCACTTAAGAAGATACACCAGTGCTCGGCGTGCCGCAAAATCTCGAGTCGTGAATAGATTTCGCATGTGTTCATTCACCGGCGCTTTAGCTTCTTGCTGCGTATACGCGCGCGTTTTGAATCGGACACGACCTAGCGGCGGGCTCCTTATGATGCAGTCGGTAGGTCCGCGATTATATAACAGCGCGCCATTGCATGTAGTGTATAGGAGCGCGTTAATCATCATACCGATTCACAATCGATCGATCGCGCGCGTGCGCTCCCTGCGCTTTTGTATATAAGCAATATATGCGAAGCGCTTGCTAATAGAGTGCGAGAGAGCGGATGCGCTTGATTTATGGGAGGGTTGATATTGCAGCGAGGTGTCAAATAAGAGAAAATTATGGAACAGCGTGTTAGGTTTCGAATTTATAATCCACTTCTCGCGCTGAGTACTGTTCTTTCGCAGTAAAATGAATAAGGTAGCTACCCATGTTTCTGATTTCTGTGAAGAACCGATCATTAAAACTTTATCATAAAATAAATATAAAAGTTTTTGTTTGAAAAGTAAGGAAGATTAATATGTATCACCATTTTATAAAAATAAAAAAATTGTTAAAATTTTTTTTTGCTAATTTTGCTTTTAAATGTAGTGGGAGGAGCATATATGTATCAGATAGTTTTATTTTACTCATGAAATTTATGATTGTAAAGCCATTACACTCCAAGAAATTATAAAATTATTATAAACTAAATAAAGAAAAAAGTATATATATGAAACTGCATGAAGTTTTGGGTTAAAGGTTTGTGAGGAGTTATAGCTAAAGTAAATGTCCCAGTGGTTGGACATATAAGATGAATATGTTAGATAAGAAGTTATTTTCACGCATTAAAATAATATATGTTGACGTAAAAGTGTATTAAATTTGTAGATCAGGTCTTCCTCTTTTAGAAACATTATTGCCCACGTAAAAAAATTACGTTTGGCTTAAGTTTGGAAAAACTTATGCAATATAAGACAATGCCAAACGTCCCAATTCGTGATAGAACTTTTATGAAAAGTTTACCAAACTTTTCCGAAACTTTTCACCAGTTAATTTTTAAAAATAATAAAAGTAAGAAAAAATGTGCCAATACGATATTTGAAATAAATACCACTTACAGGGTGTGAGTATATATAGATGTACAAATAACATGGTCATTTTTATTTATGTCGCTATGTCTCTGAAACTAATACCGCTTGCCATATTAAAAATTATACCATATTATTCCTCTCGATTTCTAGTTTTATATCCCACGGTTGAAAAAAAATCACAAAGAAAACTTTTTTTACAGTAAATTAAAATGTATTTTTCCAACGAGCTTAGATAGGGATCCCATGTTAACGCTGAAATTTTGAAATCAAATATTTTTATTTTGAATACCGCTTTGGACGTGGGGCTTTAAAGCATGTACTAAGGATTAAAAATCAAACAGTTTTTGCAAGTTTCACGAAGATCACAAGAAAATCGTTTTCTCGGAGAACGTCCTTAAGGTGATTCTATGAAAATGTCATTGAATGCGGACATTTACAAAAAAAATATATTATTATTCTACAGATGCTGACAAATTCTTTAGTATTTTTTTCAATACAGGTTGCCACGAAAATTTTTGAGTAAAAAATTCTTGAAAATGTATACTTTTACATGGCAATTCATTGCCGTGTCAATAGAATCATGTGTTTTGAGTAGAAACTTCCAAAATAAATATAGAAGTCGAATGCGGAGGACGTTAAGAAAAAGAGGTGGTTAAAGGTTAAGACTTAAGCTTTGCAATGATCACTTCAAAAATGCATGGAGCCACAAAAAATTTTGAGATATTAATGATTATAAACACAAATAGCAGACGACGTGCACGAGAGCGAGAAAGAGAGAACCACGCGCATGCCCACCGCATGGTATAGTTTATGTTCTCGCTGAGCGCATAAACTATAATGCATCATAGAACCACCTTAAGAAATGTTTTCCAAAACGTTGGCCAAACTTTGTAAAAGTTAAGAACAATTGTTCAGTTCAAAAGAAATTTTGAGTGTTTCCCCACCCATCCTCCCTTAAGTCCCGCATTTTGACTTATAGCCCGGACCGGACATTTATATTCAAGAATTGTCATACGCCACCTATCGATAGTCGCTAGCACTTTACTTGCAAAACTTAACAATTTATTTACGAAAATTTTTCAAACTTTAGCCAAACTTTTTAAAACATTTTATTGAAGTTTGGCATTGTCTCATTGCATAAGTTTTCCCAAACTTGAGTCAAACAAAACTTTTCCCAAACTTTTTCGAAACGTAAGTTTTTTTACGTGGGTGCAAAAGTAGATGTTACACAAGTAATATAAAAAATTAGATATATTCTAAAGAGTTCATCTGTCCCAGTGATTAGACAGAACTTAGAGCTTTTTCCAGTAATTAGATAAAGCTGTCCTAGTGTTTACACACTAAATCTAATTTAATAAAATTCTATATCTATTTAAATTATTTTAAACTAAAAATTAATTATTTATTATATATATATATATATAAGGAAATTAAATTGAAAGTATATAATAAATCTTTACTGACAAAATATAAACTTTATTTAAAACATTACATTTTTATTCCAAACATCATATTTTCTCAAAGTTATTATAAGCATTTCACTTATTACATTAATAAATAAATATTAACTATTGATATATTTTCTTAAAATATTTTATAATAAATCTATAAATTTTTTCTATTTTTAATTGTAACTGTTTCCCTTTTTTTTACTTATCTTCTAATTTTGGGTTTTTATTGTCTTCTACTTTGTTTTTTTACTACGCATCTTTAATTCTTGATCTTGCTGTTTTCTTTCATTGAGTTTAGTTCTTTTTTTGTTTTTATCTTCAATTTCTTTTTCTTTTTGCAACTTTTCTTCTTCCTTTTTAAATAATATTGTAACCACTCCTGCGAAGTACAATGATGGTTTGTGTAAGACAGATTTGAGGTTAGAATTACATTAAGTACAAAATTCATGATTCATATGCATAAAATATTAAAAAAAAATAGAGGAATATAATATTTCTAGTATTAATGATGTAAATAAATACTTACTATCTTGAATCAACAGCTTGAAATCTCATCGAATCGAGGGCCCTGATGAGTGTCCAACAACTGCGCAAACTCCATTCTTGCGTACCAGTAATTAGACGCGGGAATTTGATAATGAAAATCAAAATATTTGATAAAAATAATTATTGTCATTATTTCTATGGACTCCAATACGTTAAACAAACATAACTTTATATAACAATTTGTTTATTATTTAGGAGCTTGAGAAGTGCATCTTTAATCTTAGCCTAAACGTTTACGCAAACAGTCATGGGGCATGAAGTTCATTACTGCTATCTAATAATATTTTTTTAAAGAATATTATCGCGCACTGACGCAGTAGTTTGTAGACTGACGTTATAAATGACAATTAAGAGTATTTAAATTTTTTGTTTATCTATGGAATTATCTTTTCTTATGGGCCGTACAAGAAAAAAGGAACAGATAAAAAGAACAAGAAATACATGGGTTTCTATATCTATATATACGAGGAACAACGAAATACAGAAGGAACAAGAGGTATATATAGATATACTAACCCATGCTATTCTTGTTCTTTATATCCTGTTCCTTTTTTCGTGTACGGCCCATTAATTTTATTGTAATTAAAATGTATATGATAGTGTCCAACCACTGGTACGTGTCCAACCACTGTGATGTTTACCTTACATATTTTGAGAGGGCTAGCAAACCTCGCTTTTTAACTACTTTACCACCTAAAATATTTGTAAAGCATAAGTATAAAGAAGATTCGGCTCATTCTAGGCAGATGAATTGAGGGTGTTGTCGATACATCACAGTGTCGGCTACTTGACAGTATAGTTTGTACAAGATGATTTGCAATCACTCTATTACAATTATTATTTTTGCACCTTAAGATCATGATTCCAATACAGTATTTGCTAAAATTAAGTTAATTACTAAATGTCTGGTAAAGAATTGTTGTTATTTTCATAAAATGTTCCAATTAGTAAGAGGGTGTAAAAGTCTTACTTTACCACTAACCCTGTTTTATCAGCGGTATATGGAAAAATAATAAATATAAAAAAAGGATATCGATTTACGTCTTGAACAAACTAAGTTGTCCTGCGTAATCCTGTAATACATCGTTCTACAAAGTTTCGAGGCAAAAAACGATGACACCTTTCGTTATTCTTGGACCGAAATTTCGTTAAGTTTCGTTATTTTTGTTCCAAGAATAGACAAAGGTGTTGTTGTTTTTCTGCCTCGAAACTTTGTAGAACGATGTATTACAGGATTACGCACCAGTGACTGAATTTTTTTTTTGCGATAAAAACCTTCGATGTCCAGTAAAAAATTATATTCTTTAAATATTTTATAATTATTTAATAAATAGATGACGAATATAAAAATATTGGTAACACGCGGATTTAAATACCTATTTTATATTATATTTTTCTCATTTACAATAAAATACTTTCTTTACGTCAATTTTATATTAGAAGGTTTTCCTAATAAAATCTATATGTATCAGCAATGCACTTAAGTGCAATTACATCTAAGTGCGGAAAAGATGACTTTTTTAAAGTTCGACTTGCAGGATCGTACTCAACAAGTGCAATTTTTTCGCTTCATCATCTCATGCACTATTTTGCGATCTGGAATTATATGTATGCACTCAGTGCATTAACGAAAATCATGAAACAGTGCACGCTAATGAAATGAATATTCCGCACAGTTGAAAACTCAGCGAATACCATTCAGACTACACTAAAGCCGAACAGTCCAGAAACGACAAAACAAAGACCAGGAGAGAACGAGAGAGCGAGAAAACGAAAAATAAGAGGAAAGAGAGATAGAGACTCTTGTATACTAGCAAAGACCTATCTTAATGCAGATCGGTCGGTCCGCCCAACAAAAGTTATCCGTGGCGTCTAGAAATTATACGGTCGAGTCTGCTCACCCTGTATATATATATATATATGCATGTATCTTTCCATGTAAATACTTTTAATTTGTGTTTTTATCTAATGAAATGCATGTTCAAGATAAAACGCGCAGAAAAAACCTCGCATTCTATTAAATTTTATCAAGACAAATTATTTTCTCTGTTTATTCAATTATTTCTATATATGTTTCATATTAAACTTTTATGTTTACTAATCTTTTTACAGTAAACGAAGCAAAACAAAAATAATGAAAATATTCCAATTTATTTAATCTTATCGTGCTAATGCATAACTCTTATCGCAATATATTAAATGAAAATGGTGAAATAAATTAAAATAAATATGATCGTTTCCATGTTTAGCCTTTTTATTGCTCATACAATTTAATTACCTTTGAAAATACATATTCTATGATGAAACTGATTATTTTATATTATCGGATAATTATTATATAAATGTTCTATTATTAAGAATTATATACAAGAGTGTTAGCATTCTTTTAAAATATAAGCAAAAGGCTCGTTCCCCTTTTCAATTTGCGGCCAGGGCCAAGTTAACCAATCATCGCGCCTCCTCATCGGACGCAGAACTGTGTACGCAACAGCGTCGCCTCACCTCTCAAACGACTTACTTGCGCTGGTTCGAGCAAACGGCCGGGTAAAACGACTAAAATGCTTCCGTTAGCGCGTGCCGGCACCGCCATTGCCACTCGGCTGACGGGCCAATCCGTCCACCCGTTGTCGTTGCGTCGTCGTCGGCCCGTTGCAGTAGCGGCGACACCGAGAAGAGAGAGAGAGAGCGAGAGAGAGCACAGGCCCTGCCGCGATACTTAGCATGCATCCCCCGATACGGAGGAATCCTTATTGTATCGTTGCACGTGAGCGTAATGCACAAATGTGAACTCTGGGCCCGTCTTTCCTCTCTCTCTTTCTTTCTCTCTCCCTTTCTCCTTGCCCTCTTTCTTTCCTATGACGCTTTTCTCTTTCTCTCTCTTCTTGTCGTGGTCGTCTTCCTTTCTCTCCCTCTCCCCGCGTCTCTTGGCTCCTGCCGGTGATAACTCCATCTTCATAATCATACATATGGATGGGCTGCAGTGCGGCCTATACACGTATACCTTTCCCCGTAACCGCTGGGTCTCTTTTTCCCTTTCTCCATGCTGAGTGTATATGTATGTATGTATATAGGTGTATATATATATATATATATATATATATATATATATATATATATATATATATATATATATATATATATATATATATATATATATATATATATATATATATATATATATATATATATATATATATATATATATATATATATATATATATATATATATATATATATATATATATATATATATATATATATATATATATATATATATATATATATATATATATATATATATATATATATATATATATATATATATATATATATATATATATATATATATATATATATATATATATATATATATATATATATATATATATATATATATATATATATATATATATATATATATATATATATATATATATATATATATATATATATATATATATATATATATATATATATATATATATATATATATATATATATATATATATATATATATATATATATATATATATATATATATATATATATATATATATATATATATATATATATATATATAGACCTCGATGCAGAGGTCCTATCTCGCTCCTCGATTTTTCAGCTCCTTTTTTACTCCTCGCTCTCGCTGCTTTACGAACGAGCTTCGCTCTTTTCCCTTTTTCTACGCGCTCGTTTTTCTCTCTACCGCGTGTATTACTCTGTCTCGTCGCTGACCACTGCCGCTGTATTAGTCGAGAGGTCGGATGTCTTTATTACCGCGAATGTTATATGCCTTCTTGTGACATTGAAAGACTTTATTTTATTGCAGTGAGAAAATTTCTTCCTAAAGTTCAAAATTTTGGATGGTATTGTTTGCAATTTAAATACGATGATTCTAACAAACTATGTATTCTCATGCTAAACCCAAAAGCAAATTATTCTTTATTGTAAATAATACTTATATTTCCAGTCACATTATTCACAAGCTATTAATGTCGTTCAACCCACGCCATAAGAACTACGTTTACTTCCTCACATTTGCAAATACCGAAAGCCTTGCGCAGTCGCCTCGCTCATATAATCTTCCGCATGCGATCTAAATGAATCCGCGCAATCGCCGCGAACGACCGCCGTTATATGCAGCGGAAACGAATTCGAATCGACGCGCACTCTCTCTCTTTCGACTTCCGAAACTTTCGGAGCTCCGGTGCGCGTCTGGCTCGGCAATCGAACGAACGAATCAGAGCGCGCCGTTAAGCGAGAGATTCGCTTTCTCGGGGATATATCTACCTACGCTGTGCGCCACCGAGCGCCAGAGAGCAAGAAGAGAAAGAGAGAGAGAGAGAGAGAGAGAGAGAGAGAAGAGCGGAGGTGTGGTCCTATCCCAGCGGGACCTCAGAATTAAGCGAGCTAAGAGAACCAGTTTATTACCGGCACGTGGGGTTGCGCGCCCGCAGTCACAGCAGGAGCAGGTACATAAACCGCCCCCTGCTGTCGTGGAGGTGTGTGTGTGTGTGTGTGTGCGTATGTGTGTGTGTGTGTGTGTGTGCCTGCGTGTATACTCCCTCCGCGTGTAGTCGCCGGGCGTTACTTCCGTGATACCTTTTGGCCCTGCTTTCATTTGGACGGTAATTTGTTAATGACGTTAATTGTGCTTGAGGTTAAGGACCTCAGCAGCGAACTTTCTTTTATCAGTGTATTTACGGAAAGAAGCTGTGCATCAATTAGTTTAATTACAAACGTGAGTTTTGGTAAAACTAGAGTGTAACGCGAAACGTTTCGTGAATTCTTTTGAATTTGATTGAGAAAGACAAATAAGTAGTCCAAATGCATTTTTTAACAAATCTTATATACTCTCGCTTCTTATGGTAGCTGAAATTTTCAATTAACTTCACATTTACTCAGTGAGTACAAGAATCACGCTGTTTTCCCGATAAGATCAAAGAATACTAAAAAAGCTATACACTTACACTCAATTGAATATCTATGGCAGTATTAAATTGAAAAACAAAAACACACTTTGAGATTATACGTAAAAAGGCCTTTACCCATGATTTTGAATATGTGGCGATAAGTCTAATGGGTTTGAACAATGCTCACATGAGGCAACTCTCACCGGGCTCGTATTATACCTGCAAGATATTACGGGCGTCTCATTATATAGCAGCGGCAGCATTTCTCTAAATGGCCGCCCTTGGGCAATGAGACGCCGCGCGCCCTAGGCGAAGGTATATACGCGCGCGACTAACTGCCCGGGCCAATTAACTTTCAATTAGAGGCGGCAGATAACTCTTATCGCGTTCGCGAGGGTGGATTTTATGGGGGCTCTTCTTCGCCGCGCGCGAGAGAGAGAGAGAGAAAGACCCCTTTATGAGGACGCTGATGCATGGCCGCCGAAAAGGGGTTAGATTCGGATCTTGGTGTACAGCACCGGCGGCACTGCGCCTGAGTGAGAGTTTGCGTAAGGGAGAAGGAGGTATGCTGCGCCAAGATGTACAGATAGGTATAGGGCTCTAAGGGGTTAGCGTATTGTGCAGTTCATTTGAATTATCATGCGTGGCTCTTGAACTATAACTATATGTATATACGTGTAACTGGATTTTTCATTTTAAGATCTTTTATTTGAGAAAAAAAGCAGTGGTATAATAAAGAATATAATTATAAGTATAGAATTATTGTCCGCATTTCATATATGTAACAGATATTAAAAATTGAAAACTTTTTTAATTCATCTTTCAGAAATCACTTTTAAAACTCAAAGTCATAAAATTCTACTTCCTAGCTGAAAACAAAAATATCTTCTTCGTTGTATACGCAAGATTGCATTTCCATACAAATGAACTTGCATTTCATAAATCATTCTAGATAAACTGTTTTCTCAAATGCTCTAGAGGAAAAGCGTCGCTTCTGCGTTGGGTCTTAGCTTCCGGTTATCTTTCCGCGTAATAGGTGCGTTGAGCCTCCGAGAACGAACCCGTATTCACATCATGAACGCACGCAGTTCCGTGAGGAATGCGATTATACACAGTGCGCACTGCTACTGTATACACGGCGACTACGGAACTTTTGCAGTTTTTCAAAGTGTATTCAAGTCGTTCACCTTAGGGCACATGGCCGCTCCGCGGAAATAACCCTTAAAGGAAAAAAATTCGTTCACCTCCTTTCTAAGTTCAGAAAGGCCCTTTCAGTGTCTACATTTTTTAAATTTAAGAATCATTTAAAATTTAATATGTTAAATTAAGTAAGTTATGCAAAATAGTTTATACTTTTGTTTGTTTTAGAAATAGAAGTTTAATTAAAGTATAACATACAATATCACATGCCTGTTTTGATTATTCAGTGACCTTTCAATTTATCTTTTTATTTTTTTAAAAAACAACTTTTTTAATCTGTTCATATTTTCTATATTATACTTGAATGTACCCCCCCCCCCCCTCTCTCTCTCTGTGTCTTCCTAAGTGCATATTGAGATACAGCCTGTACAAAGAGAAATGTGACTTCTAATGAAAAAGGTAGTTATTTGAGGGTTGCGCGCGCTTGAAAGGAGTCGCCGTACAATCATAATAATCAAGTGCACGGGATTTTTCCTATATCATTACCCGTCCCTTGCTCTTAAATTTTTTCCCCTTTTCTTTCTCTCTCTGCGCCAGCGGCGCGCAGTATTTTGCCGCTCGAGGGTGCAGAAAAGTTACCGTCGTTCCTTTCTCCCCTTTTTCCAATCCTCGCAGTTGAAACTAAAACTTGCCCGCGCTCGAGATAAATAATAACAAGCGAATGAATTATCACGCGGTGGTGCGAAATAAATACCCGCGACGAGGAAACTCGAGTCTCTTGATAGGGTAACTTAAGAGTCTTTATTGAGATAACTTCGCGGAAAATATTTAATGCTGTCACTCCTCCTGCTTTCGCGCTATTAGTCGCATTAGCTTGCATATCATAGTTTTAAAAATAGCCTTATACATTATCAAATTCTAATAATTTTATTTGTTTTTTGAGTAAACTTGGTTACTTTGAACATTTGTTAAATAGATATACGGCGCTATTGGCGTATCCTGTAATAATACATAACTTGCACATCCCCAAAGTGAGTAATGTATCACTTTGGCTAAATGACAAATAGTACAAAAATGCATGGGCAAAGCATCGATAATCGCAGGTTCCAATTGTAACGTATGTTTATTTCTTCGAATGATCAATGATTTCCTGCAACGTGGCAGCGTGCGCACGAGCATTCGATGACAAATTCAATTACCATATTCGACGAGTGCGCGTTTGCATGTCTCGGCCAAATCGAGGCGCGATCATCGTAACTAATGCGCTCCACCGACGACAATGAAGAAGAGAAAAAAAACACGCGAAAACGCATTAGAGCTCGAACGAGACATTGATGTATGATCTTCATTCGTGTTTCGTGTTTTTTTGTCTCTCTCGCTCCGGCCTCCTGTACGGCGAACATATTAAAACATTCGCGCGAAAGTGCCCGACGAAAAAAGTCGCTCGCGTAAATAATTATGTAGCCGGGCGAGGTGTAAGAAAAGAGAGAGAGAGAGAGAGAGAGGGAGAAGGCGGGGGCTCCCCCGTCTTCTATTAGCCCGCTGGGGCGTCAGATATTGCCGTAATTTTTTTCCAGTGCCGAGGCAGGAAGAACGTGAGCGCCGGGACTGCGCCGCTGCGACAGCGTGTCACGTCGATAATTGTTTTCTAGTCTCGGCGCGCGTCCATTAGTTTTTTTTTTCGTAGGAAAAAGGACAGAGTAAACAATTTTATATATGCATTCGAGGTGACGTGGAACAAAGTTTTCCTAAGTAAATTGATGATCATAGTGTTGTCGCTGAAATTATTGTTAATACTCGGAAATACCGTTGAAAGGCAGGTAGTAAAAATATTGTTGTATCAGGAAATGTCGAAGATATCTTAATTGTTTAAAAGTGTTCGACTATTAGTAATATTTTTATAAAGAAAAAAGAATGTCTTGAAAGGTGATGCATGAAGAAACTGTATTTCATGGGTTGATTAAGAAAGGGTACGAAATTAACAGCGTTTTAAAATATTAAAGTTAAATTTATAATTCATATTTTTCAATAGCGCAGATTTTTTTAAGTGTTTAACATTAAAATTAAAAATCTATTAAATGAATCTAAACAAATAGTTGAAAAAGCGTAACAATTACATCTTTCTTTTAACTTTCGAAGCTCCGTCACAGCTGTATCCTACAGCCAAGTCTGCGATATACTTTGATTGAGTTGGTAACGTAATCCTGATGTCGAAACGATACCTATACGCATCGTTCGCGCGCGTCGGAAAGTTTCATCGGCTCACGGTGGAATTGAAGACGGATTAAATACGAGTAGGTCGAAGCCCGATTCATAGAGTATGCATAGAGCGGTCTATCTAGCCAATTGAAATGCGCGATGGCAGCTCGTTGTTCGAGCGTGCGCGCGCGCGCGCACACACACACACACACACACACATACGCGTGCGCTCGAGCGGTGGCGAGGATCCGTGGAAAGGCAGAAGTCAGATGCAAACAATCAAGCTGTCAATTGGAATCCGTCTATGGCGCGTATATATATGTAGGCGCTCGGGGCCGACCGACCGAGCACTGATGTCTCATTGCGCGCGTCCGTGAAGCGAAATAGAAAAAAGATAGAGGAGGAAGAGGGAGATAGACAAGTGTGTGTCTGTGTGTATAAAGCTGGCCTTTGGAACGCCATTGTCTTACGTAAATATTCCAGAGCCCGGGCGTTGTTCTTTGCCAGAAACAAAGATTGATTTTTTCGTAAATATTTAATGTATTCATTTCATATCATTTTTGATATTATTTATGCTTTATAAACTTTGAATTTCTTTAGATTTGTGATTTGTAGATATTAGCCGAAAATATATTTAGGCGTACTCAACTTGATGCTGATACTTAATTTTTGTTAAATATTTCATATTTTATTTCTTAAAATTCAAATGTAATAATCTGATTTTTTGCAATTGTAATCGGTAAGATTGAGACTCATCACATTGTCATTTTATGACGTTGGTTTGCATATATGGAGATGTTGAATCTACGTCATTGACCGTCACGTTATACTTTTATGACCATCTTAAAATACATTTGTGGTAAATGGTAATGTTTCAACATTTTTGATTTACCTTGTTCTTAAGAGGAGATCACTTCATTTAAGAATCATGTGAATATAAAATTGCTTATTAAACTTATTAACTATATAGCATAAATGCTTAAAAGTATGCTCGTTAATTAATTATGGATGGAATCTTTTTTAAACTACTGCTAAGCTTTATTTAAGTATTGCGTAATGATGAATACCTAGTGGCCAGTAGTTGTTTTAATTATGTGAGGAAATTAATTTAAAATCAAAATAGAGTTATAATAAAAAATTTTATTGACACATCATACGATGTGTTGAAATGATTGTTTGTTTACAGCGGTTAATATTAACATTCAAATGAATAAAACTAAATGACAAGAAACTATTTGATTGCTAATTTGAATAAATCATATCTATATAAATCCATGGTGGCTCGATGTTGAAGAACAAACGCGTTGTTAAAGCAAATGGAAAAACGCGTCGACATGTGAAGAGGGAAAAATGAAGTTTGCTCGTCTCCCGTTCGTCTCGGACCGAGTAAAGAGTGAGAAAAAGAAAGAAAAAGAGAGCGAAAAGCTGAGTTAAGAAAGGCCGGCGACTCGGTGGTTCGGAAAAGGGAAAAAGGGGGAAAGCGAGAGCGGGTAGATTTCTGGACTGGAATCTGGCCGATCGGACGAGCCTCGCAGTTGATTAGACTCTATTTACTGGAGCCGAGTTTACTTCTCCGCTTTCCTCTCTCTCTCTTTCTCTCTCTTTCTCTTTCTCTCTCTCTCTCTCTCTCGCTGTCTCGCTCCCTTTCGTCGCGTCCACCCTCGCCTTCTTCTCCCTTTTAGCCTATTTCACCCCCTTTGCGGCCAATCAAGCACCATAGACGAGCCACGCGTCTCCTCATAATACGTCGATACTCGTTTCATTCAAGTGTACTGAGAGACTATCCAAATGTTTCTCTTCGACTTTACTTTTTTTTTCTTTTTATTTCATTTATATTGCCGAACCAAGAGGTCCAGTTATTGCGACTGTAAACGCATAATTCTGATTATTGTGGTCAATTATTAATAGGAGATTTACTGATGGGAAAAATAATCGAAGCGAATTGGTTTAAAAAGACACTAAGACCCTGGTAGAAATTGTCTTAATCGGAAATGGCCAGGAAAATAATAAATAGCTAGTAAAAATAGCTAATTTCTGGCTATTGATAAAACGATTTCTCCGGTCATATTTTCTATTTAATGGACACAATTTTAAAACGTTTTTACTAAATTTTATCTGTTTTTTGATCATATATTTTATAAACAAATATTAAAAAAAGATAGCTAACAAAAATGTAAACAGGAATTATTGGTATTTAATTCGTTTATCGTACTGTTTCATCAGGGGATACAAACGAAAACAATGATTTTTCCGTTTTATTCTGTCTCTCTCACTCCTTGCCATTATAGCAAGTCTCTTATTAGCCATTTCCTGGCTAAAAAACTGTCCAAATTTAATATCTTTTAAATACTCATAAATAAGCTTATGTAAATTTGTAAAAAAACTTATTTTATTATTCTGTCTATGGCGAATATGATCGGAAAAATCGTTTCATCGATGGATAGAAATGGCCAAGAAAATTGTCTAGTTTTTAACGATTATTAGGAAAACTAGCTATTTATTAGGTAAATAATGGAATCGATTTCCACCAGGAGAAGTTTGTTACTCATTCAAACTGGGACAAAAATCAACACAATACATTGGCATTTTATATTTTTGTTTTATTGATGCCTATATAATGGTTTAGTTTATGATAAATTTTATCGGTATCATAACAAATTAACAACAAAAGAAAGAATGATAATTTAATTTTGCATTGAAATTTCGTGAAGTAGTAAATATTTTTACAATCAACGAATAGTATACGCTAAAAAAATTGCTATACAACGAACTTTATAATATTCATATTTGAACGAAATAATTGGGAATTAATGAACTACAATCCTTTTTTTGAAACAATTAATTTTCATTTCAATAAAGTCGTTTTATTTATTATTTCATTCTTCAGTACATTTGTTCAAAGTAATGCTTTAACAATATTAATTAGATTCAAGCTGATTGGATAAAAAATATAATTTTTCTTTGTAAAAATGATAGCAAATTTTTTTAAACAGTAAACGATTAAAAAATTACGAGCCTTAAACCTTAGGATATTTTTAAATGAAGCAACATGTCGAACGTTGCAATAAGAAATCCTGATGCTTCGAATAATTCTAGTTATGGATATTTTTATTTTTCTATACCGAAGATGTCGAATAAGAACTTATATTTCAAGTGTAAATCATTCAGCGTAGTAAGGTAAAACATTTGATATCCCTAGAAATAAGTTATTTTCAGTAACTTTTTCAAAATTAAAATTGTTTCAACTTGTCATTTCAACTTTTTCTATAATTTGGCGAGACTATTCTACGCAGAAAAACCAACATTCAATTCTAAATTTGTGAGATATATTCAATTGGAAAATGTTCACCTTCGTTCCCATTCTCAAGATACGCATGAATTTTTCCGAAACTCACTCGCCGCGTGCGCGAAATCGTTTAACACTATACCTATATATATATATGTGTGTGTGTGTGTGTGTGTGTGTGTGCGCGTGCGAGAAGAAAGGCCCTCGCCGACAGCACAGTCGTCGCGCGGGGAGCGAAATAACAGGGTGATGCCGGTGCGTCGCCTCCCCAACGGGACGCGTGCGCGCACCGCTGGGGTATATGTAGGGACAATCAGAGCCCCCTCTGCACGAGCTGCCATACAGTTGTTGTAGGCGCCGGCGGCGGCTGAGGCAGCGGCATTCGTTCAACTTTAAAATCAAATAACGCCTATTAAAATGACAATACGGCCACTCGCTGCGCCCGCGGGGTTAAACATTGTTTCGCGCACTCCGCCGCGCATTACCATACGGGATCGGGTTACTGCAATTGGTTTAGCTCACTCGTCCCAACCGTATATAGAGCCGCGAGTACGTCCGTGCTATTCTCGCGCACAGTCGAGAACTGCTTTCAGAGATGTATCTTTATAAGGATTCTTTTAGTTGGATTAACAGGTGTTTATTTCTTTTGATTAATAAGATACACGGTAATGTTTAGGAGTCAGGAAACGTGTGGTTTTTATTCATTCCGTGAAATTCTGGTAATTGTAATGCCAGTCAAGTTATGTACTGCCAGTATTTACTGCTGAAAGTTCTTGTATTCTCATTTATTGTGTATCACTATCTACGTATGTGTATAACTTTTTGGAGAAAATGTTTTTTTTAGCTTTTTCTGAAAATATTAATAAAAGTCTTATTATATAAGTGGCAAAGAAATTTTTTTTTTATTATTTTTACTATACTGAGTGATAGCGTTGTAGGTTAGAGGATGTGAATTTTCATTGAATATTTTTCCAAGAAATACACAAACAGCTTTAGAAATTTACAGATTGGGAACATCCCGAATAATTCAACATTGCTGTGCAATAAAAGAGAAGCTCAAAGTAAGGAATTAGTGAAAGAATTAGCTTTCTTTGCGAGGCATTTTTAAGCACGACGAGTTTACGCGCGAAAGAAGAGGTTGGCGCAGGCACACTCCTGCGGAACGGTCTCTGGGGAGCACGTTCGGAACCCTGGCGCAAAGGGGCGGCACTTGTACGCTTAGACATTAAATGTAGGCCAACAGCTGATCAGGCCAATCGATTACCATTAGCATATTCGATCGATCCTTATTGCTAGACTAAATAGTGCAGAGTAAATACTTTAGGCGAAAATCAATACCCCTCGAGCTTACCCCTCCTTTATTTACAATTTCGAGTTCATTTCACGTTTATTTTATTATGAGTTTATTGAAACCTGCATAATTACCAAAAATAATTCTTCTGATGCATCCATCACGGCTTTTTGCTGTGGTTGAAATAAATGCGTACAATTACCCACAATGCAAGACGAGGTATAATAATGTGCATAAATACAGGCATTTAGGAACGTACCAAATCGCACGTAAAACCTAACAAGGGACATAAAAGTAAAGTAGCTGTAATTTTCTTCTTAGCCAACGCCGAGTACCATTCAGTTTGATTCAAGTGAGAAAACTCAGGAATCAAAAAAATCAGATTAAAAGAAATTACGGCATTTTTATTAACAAAAACATTTAAGTTGAATAAAATTTATAAAATTGGTATTTGTTATTATTGCCAACTAACTAGTTGAATGTTGTACTCGGAGAATAATAACTTTCGGAATTCTCATTTTTGTAGCTTAATCCCCTACCCAATTACATTAAATGACACTAGACTAACTAATATATACAAAGCAGTGAAAATCCGAACGAATCTCGTTGGAAAATAAGAGTTAAGTCCAGTAACGAGGTCTTATAATCGAGAGAGCTAAGAACTTCGAGATTACATTTCCGCCACCCTCGTCCACGGCGCGTAGCCAGTAATAATTTCAGCCATCGCCCTAGAGTCGCTAGTATTAGTGCATCTAAGAACACTAACGGTCATATATAACATTTAACTCTAAGTAAGCGGAGACAGAGAAAAATTAAGGATGTTGGGCATAATTTTACGGGCACTTACTAAGAATATAGTTACATCGCCTACATAACTGTTGTAACAAAGTTCATTTTTTAGTATTTTTTATTCGTTTTATCGAGCTTTGTACACGTCGTATCAAAAAATACTGTTCTATACGCGAGCGAGAAGTTGATTTTAACCTCATGTGACCTTTTCATCCTCGCTTCGCTCGGGCGCAAACTTCCATTCGAAGATAAAATTACTTTCACGCACTAGTATAGAAATGTACTATTTTGTAATATAGGCACGATTTTCGTGTTTTTTGAACCTAAAAAATGGGTTAAAAGTAACCGTTTTTGGACCAGCGGGCGCAAAAGTGTCGGAGCGGGCGTAAAAGTGCCGTATAGCGAAAATCCAAACCTGTGCCACAAAAAATATCGTGTGCACCAAGGGCTAAGCGGCTTTTTGACCTCGTGTGATTGCAGTTTTGCTCGTCTACGACTCGTACTGCAAACTCCACACTCGGTCTAAAAAGGTCTACTTTACGCCCTTGGTACTGTTATATAACCAAAGAACGAAATAAGCAAGGCGTTCGATTACAATATGACATCGATTAGCAGAAAGCCGAGTGGTGGTGGCCGTGGCTTGTTGGTAGTGTTTCTGACTCGTGAGTCGGCGGCTCTAGTTCAATCTCAGGATCCGTCACTTTTTATTATTAAAAAGTTGCGATAGCTCACTCGTGACAGTACACAATATACTATTATTTATAGCTACATGACGTAATCAAGCGACAAAACATACTCAAAAATCTGTCCAGTGTATAAATTAGTTATTCATATTCTAGCATTCATTCTTTCGAATAAACTTAATGAAGTCGTTAACAGTTCTTCGCGAGTCCCTAAATTATGCTCTATACGTGGACAAAGGTAATCTCGAGAAACTCCACGATATACACGCATGGCCGTCGACGAAAAAACTCTCGCGATCGACACTTTAAAATTGATTTCTCGACGCAGATAACGCCGCGAAGATATGACCGGTGAATAACAATAGCCGAGTAATAAAGCGTGCGTGTGGCTAGCCGCGCTTGTTCACTTTACATGCACGCAATGACAACCTGCCCAAAGTTCCCTCTCTCTCTCTTTGCCTCCCTCACTCTCCCGCGTTTTTCCCATGGCTTGCTCTCTTGCGTAGGAGAAGGAGAGGGAGTGTGTGTGTGAGAGAGAGAGAGAGAGAGAGAGAGAGAGAGAGAGAGAGAGAAGTACGTCGTCACTTTACTGCCTTGTCAGCGGCGATGATCTAATACGTCGTTGACAACCGGATGCGCAATGAAAGACAGAGAGAGGCATAGCCAGATCTTCACGAGCGCGCGCGAGAGCGAGCGAGCGAGAGAGAGAGAGAGAGGCAGAGAGACAGAGAGGCTCTCTCCCTCGCTCTCTCGCTCGCGCATTAGCATGCAGCCCGCGAAGCTACATATTTTGGGGGGAGTCGCTCTCCGGGAGAATACCAATATTACGCTTTGACATTCCAATAAAACGCGCCCGATTTGTTTATGAGCGTGTACTCGCGCAATCCGCACACGTGTGAAGCACGCGGCGGCCGCAGCATACGTCGATCCCCTTCGATATCGACGGCGGCGCTTCCACGAATAGCCGGTTATTGCGCGAGGCAGCGCAGAGGCTTTTATTTTAAAGTCGCGCGCGCAAGAGATGGGGAGGGAGACTTGATTTCCCGACTCGCGTTTACAAGCCGCAAATTCATCTTCGGGGAAGTTTATTCGGCGCTCCCTGTATACTCCAAGCCTCTTCTCTTGTCTCCTACTTCTTTTTCGATCGTGCGCGTGCGCTCGCGCTTGTCGATCGTTAGGAGATAGAACGGTAGGACGGACGTGCGCGGTTTACGCGAGAGAGGAGAGGCGACACGCTCGAAAATCGTTCTCTCTCCACTTGGACGAGCGATGTTGTGGGGTTGCACGTTAAATATTGCCTGATGGAAATCACGAGGCGTCTTTTTCACTTGTTTTAACGCGCTTTGGTTTCTTTTCCGTTCGAATGGTTTTTTAAAACAGAAGGTAATATTTTCCACCTAATAATAACTGAATATGAACTGAAGTATATGTCTAATTCAGGGGCATATATTATATTTCCTCCGGATTACCCAGAAGTTGGTTTTTCAGAGCTCTTTATCAGTCCTGTACACTATTTTCGTGTAATAAATAAAGCGCACAGATTAGATGCATACAGCTCCTACACCTTGCAGGTAGATTCCGAGAACATTAAGATGCTGATGATAATTGGTCTCGTCAAAAAGAAGAGAAACAAGGACGAGCACGTCCTAGATATGATCCTCCGTGTCTTCGGTTATCCCCATAAATCCCGATGCCCGTGTACATATAAGCCCCTCTTTTTGTTCCAGTCGCTAAATTATCGCGCATTTGACAACATGTCCCATTTTGTTGTCTCGAATTTTCACTTAACGGAGGTCGCATCTTCATCCCCCGATCCCTTTGCGTTGGTTCGCTGGAAATAACGAATCGCCGGCGAGAGCTCTGTTCCTTTTTTTCCGAGGGTATACGTATACACGGTCGCGCGGGGCGAGATCGGCCGAGATAATTGTTAAATTATTATTTTTCCGGGGTGCCTGCGGAATAAGGCCGTAACTAACGGCGCTCGCCCGTCGGAAGAGCGGACCCCAAACCTAAGGCACGCGGCTCGATCTCTTCGCCTTCGTCCCTTAATTTCGCTTGATGCTATTTTCGCTTTAATCGCTTGAATAGGTATATGAAATCAGCGTACGTCCGTAATTACGTCTGCCTGCTTATTATTATTTTATGCTAATATAAGGGTAGAAGGTTCGTGCGCGAGTGCTTCAAATGTTGTGTTTTGATTTTGTAAAGCAGAGCCAAAAATTATCCGTAAATGACCAGAAATAGATTATATTCAGAACTAAAAGAAAGTCTTGATGGAATCAAAGTTTCGAGAAAAAAGGAGCACAAAGAAATATACAAAACATCAATAAAATTAGTCCACAGTGTCAGACACATCGTCACGTTCAGGTTAATTTACGTAACCGTATAGCGTTCCCTCTTCCTCTCTCACCTTTTTCTCTCTTTCTCGCGCTCTCCTTTGTTGATATATATATATATATATATATATATATATATATATATATATATATATATATATATATATATATATATATATATATATATATATATATATATATATATATATATATATATATATATATATATATATATATATATAGAGAGAGAGAGAGAGAGAGAGAGAGAGAGAGAGAGAGAGAGAGAGAGAGAGAGAGAGAGAGAGAGAGAGAGAGAGAGAGAGAGAGAGAGAGAGAGAGAGAGAGAGAGAGAGAGAGAGAGAGAGAGAGAGAGAGAGAGAGAGAGAGAGAGAGAGATGCGCGAGGAGGGTGTCAAAGCGTGCGCGCGTGCGGGGGACTCTCTGCTCTCCATTCACTTTTCTCTCGCTCCCTCCTCTCTCTTTCTCTCTCGTAATACGTGGCGCGTACGCGCGGACGTGTTTCTCGACCTGCGGACAAGATACTTGGTTTGTTTGGCACAAAACCGGAGGATAAGATCGTCTTACACGTATACAGATGCGCGCGCGTGCACGCGCACGCGCTTGGTCCTCTCGCTTGTCAGATCGAGGAGAGACAAGTGTTCCTTTCCCCCGCTTCCTCCTTTTTATTGCTTTCTTCTTTCTCCTGGAGATCTTCGTCAGGGTGCAAGAGCGCATAATTTACATATTCTATATATATATATATGTTTTTATTTTTTTTTCTTTTTCATCCTTTTTCGTTGTTCTGTTTTGGAAAGATCATTTTCTCGGAAAAGCTGCGTTATGGGGAAGGAGTAAAGCATAGGACTTCCTGCTTGTATTGTTTTTTTTTTATGTTCGATGCAGTACGAGGAAGACGGGAAAAACGTGGTAAGATAATCGACTGCTGTAATTCAAAGTCAACCTGGGAGCGAGAGAGGAAGAGAAAGAGAGGGTGAATTAGCGAGGTGGAAAAAGTGACCGCAACTGCGACGGCGACGTCCGCGTGTAGGAAAGTCGGCGATGTGTCTATTAGAGTTGCGGTTCCGCGGGACCATTGAGGCAAGGGAATCGTATCGGCAGGCCAGACAGTCGACGGGCAGGAAATCGAAAATTACGGGCGCTTTTTTCGCACCAGTGCCGTCTATAGCTTTAAAATGTGAGACCTTTTAGCGAAACTTTCACTATTTATTCGACAAAGATTATAATAAACATTGTTATTTTGACATACAAATAATTTGTGATTTATCTCTCAAAATACTTTTAAATTGGGATATTTATGAAATCAATGAAATGTTTCGTACATAATTTTTCTTCAGAATTCTAACTAATCTTCAACTAGTCTGGCCAAATGGATAGAAGACAACTAAGAATTTTAGAAATGTCGTTTTAAAAAGAAAAGAAAAATAAGAGATTCATACTAAAAATGGTAAAACTAAAAGGGAAATTTTTCCATAAACTTTTTTTCACACAGCGGTTTTTCCTTTTTTAAATAATTATTTGTTAATTTTTATGAATATCTTGAAGTACTACCCTGGTCGTCAACTTTTCTCCCATTTGTGAAACGATTTTTCTCCCATTTTATAGCCATTTTCTAGCGATTTCGGTCAACTCGCCATTAAATGGATAGAAAATAGGAGAAAAATCGTTTCACAAATGGGCGAAAAATGGACGATTTCCAGCAGGGTAATCGTGTATAATAATAGTATGACTTAATACACAGTTTCGTGTTCAGTAATGTGCTCTAACTTTTTAGGTTGTTCATCGATTCCATTGAGCCACAAACCGCATCATCTTTTCATGTCCCATAGCGCGAATTCCCAGAGATTATGCGTGTATAGCGTTTTTATAAACTCTTGTAATGAGATCGCATAAAATAAGCGGTTTATTCTCCCCTTATTCCTTTTGCACTTCCCATGAAGTTATTTAATAAAATATTTATGACTTACTTCATACTACGCTTATCTAACTATAATTCAAATAACGAATTTGTGTAGTTAAGAAATTTTCATAATTACATGCATTACAATTCTGATAGAAATTGTCTCTATCGAAAATAGCCAGGAAGTTAATGAATAGCTAGTAATAATAGCTAATTTCCGGGTAGTAATGAAACGATTTTTCCGGTCATATTCTCTATTTAATAGAGATAATCTGTAATTATTATCTGTAATTATTATAGATAAATTAATAACAGATAAATAGATAAACAGACAGTTGTTAAAAAATTGATGCATTTGAAAAGAAAATTAATTATTAAATAGCTAATTATAAAATTACAAACAATTAGCTTTACTCTGCATATATAAATTATTGTTTAATTTTGACATGGTTAATTTGTAGATAAATGGTTAATAAATAAAATAAGCATTGAATGATTAAAATCGAATTAAAAATAAATAAGTTTTATATTTTCAAGTGAAATTTTGTTTAATGGCCATTATCTACGATTCAGATATCACAAATAAGTTGAAGATACATTTTGTTACTCTCTCAAAGTATACTCTTTTATATTATATTCATACTATATTTTACAAAATTAAGATATGAATATTTTTTTTGAAGGCCTCTGTAGGGGTATACACCTCCTTAAATAGCGTCCTGTATCAAACAAAACAGTTTTAAAATACTGATGTAAGTCTATACCTTATTTAGACTAATTTTATATTTAAATTAATTTTATTTATTCTTAACAATAACCCTGGTAGAAATTTTAACCAGAAATTAGCTATTTTTCAGTTAATTTTTATTTATATTTTCTTATTTATTTATTGAAAACAGTATAGAAAAAAAGTATCCGAAAAGCGTTCCATAACAGGCGACATTACCTTAATCATGGTGTGACATTTTTAATTTAAAAATGGACGAACGGTTCGCCAACCGTTGGTTAGCATTTCTACCCTATATTGGAATAACAACAACATTAAGCGTTAGAATTGTTGCGATCCACGAGTATATAAGCGTAAGCGGCAGTACCTAATGATCAGTCTGATAATGAGATTAATATTAAAAATGGAAAATATTCAAGGGTGTAAAGTGGGCTTTTTTAGACCGAGTGTGGAGTTTGCAGTACGAATCGCAGGCGAGCAAGCACGAGCCGAAGACGAGTACTGCAATCACACGAGGTCAAAAAGCCCACTTAGACCTTGGTGCACACCATATTTTTTGTGACTCATGTATTGATTTTCGAAGTTTTTGAGCCTAAAAAGCGAGGCTAAATTGATGTTTGCTTTATACGACACAAAGTACTTGTAGGAATAGAGATTTGAACTGTTTGTTCAATTTTCTTTTTTTATTATAATTATTTGGAAATCCAAATAAAAAATCAAAATAATAAATAATAAAAATTATTAAAAATAATAATAAATCCACCACAAATTTGTGCGAATGTAAAAATGTTCATCTTCAAATAAAAAAAGCTATGAAAAACATGCATGTACAAGTATTATACAGTTTTAGAGCAGCTGGCGCAAAAGTATCTACAAAAAGATACTTTTACGCCTGCCGGGCAAAGAAATATTTTTTTCCGTCAGTCGAAAAAAAGTTACTTTAGGACCTCGTTTTAGGCCGAAAAACTGCGAAAATCGTGCATGTATTACAAAAAATATATATAGTGTTATAGACCATATTAGTGTGCCCTTAAAGCAGGTGACAGTCCGTATTAGTGACACATTTTAACTTACGGTTATTAACAAATAATACATCAAACCGAGTATTTTACTGAATAAATAGTCTTCATACTGTTTCTTGTAATAGTCTTTCATAATTTTTAAGATAAGAACCTTTTTCTTACATTGGAAATTCCAAAAAGGGTACACAAATACGAACAGGCACACTAATAGGGACCTACTGATCCCTATCTCCACAAATGCAGATCATTTATTTAATGTTCTCTGAGAAAACGCTTTTTGAAAATTTATAAAATTTTAAGTCGATAAATCAAATATTCTCTGAGAAACGCTATTCAAAAATTTTTTAAAAACATTTTTAACCTGAAATATGTTGGTCGTTGTAGTCCGATTTTTTTTGGACCTAGAAAAAACTAATTTTTTATAAAACATTTTTTTCTAAAAAACAAATGAAGATCTTAATCTCTTGAAATTGTAATCAAACATTGCCTTCAATAAGTGTAATAAGCGGTTAAAATTCAAAGTCGATAAATTAAGTATTTTCTAAGAAAACGCTATTCGAAATTTTTTTAAAAAAATTTTTAACCTCAAATAGCTTTGGACGTAATAATCCGATTTCTTTTTGGGTAATGAACTCGGTTCAAAGATATAAGAACGCTATCTCTGTGCCAAGTTTCAAGATGATTGGGTGATTTTTACTCCTGTTATGGTAGGAGAACCGAAAACGCACTTTTTTCTCAAATAATTTTTTTCTTGAAAACAAGTGAAGATAATCTCTTGGAATTTTAGCTAAATGTTTTATATTATATATATATAAGTGTAATAAGGGGTCAAAATTTGAAGTCGATAAATAAAATATTTTTTTTTTTTAAATTAAAGAAGTATAAACCATATTTTCATTAATAACAAATGACAGACTAAAGATAATTTAAAATTGAAAAAAAGAAATATAGGTAATTTAAAGACCTTTCAATAAAAATTTATGATGTTAAGTAATAATAGCTATAAGATATTAAAAATTCGAAAAAACGAAAAATTCAAAATCGTTTTTTGGTTATAAAAAAAAGAAAATTGAAAAATAGGTTATGTCCTTCAAAGTATCCTCCGAAATGAAGAGAATAAGTTTTGTCCGATGAAAATCGGTCGAATAGTTCAAAAATTATCGCCACTACATACAAAGATATATATAAAAACACAAAACACACACACACACGAACATTTTTTTGCTCAAAAACGACGAACTTCAGTGCCAGAAGTCTTAAAACATGTTTTTAAACATTTTTTGTCTCAAAAATTTTTTTCACCTTTACAAAGCTTCCTCTTTGAGGAAACAAAACAACTGGCCAACTTTGATATCTTTTAAATACTCATAAATAACCTAATGTAAATTTGTGAAAATAGTAGATTATGCACCTAGGGAGTACAGTAGGCTATGTACGACCGCGAGGGATTTGATGCCCGAGCGAAGCGAGGGCAGCAACACGCAGGTGGCGCTAGCCGGGAAAAAAGTAGACACACGAGCATAAGCGTCGCAGTTTCTAGGTGGGAGTACATGAGGCGTTTTACTTCCTGACGTCAGGGAGTAAACACAATACTTTACGCGTGGTATGCGAAAAAACTTATTCTATTATTCTGTTTATTAAATGGTGAATATGATCGGAAAAATCATTTCATTGATGGATAGAAATAGCCAAGAAAATTGTCTAGTTTTTGACGATTATTGGTGAAACTAGCTGTTTATTAGGCAAATAATGGAATCGATTTCCACCAGGGAGAATATGCTTAAGATTTCTGCTTAAGATTTCTACCAAGGTGATATCATTCATTAAAAATATTTTACAATATTAAAATTATAAGTATAAAAATGCATAGTATAAAAGATCATAAATTTTTCGCGTCGTACCTCTAGCAACATCATGAGTGATTTATTTGTCGGTGCAGATCGCTTTTACTTCGAAATTCAGATCACGCAAGACACGCGTCTCCCGCGTTTGACAAATTCAAATCTCCGGTAACTGTAAAACCGAGCGTAGCCACACTGCACTACTTTCTAGATACTCGTGAAACATTGCGTTCCGATGCTTCGTAACACATTGGGGGTGCAGTGTGCCGCAGTCTTGTGCCACACGAAAGTCCGAACCTTGAAACAAAAACCAGCGCTGGTAGGCGAAAATTCTGGTGGCGCGGCGGCCCGCTGCGACGGCCGGCCGCAAACACGTGCAGCCCGGCCTTGTCAACCTGCCACCACGTCGTGTTGTCCCTTTTTCTTCAAGATGTCTAGGTGAGTAGATAATTTTTGACACCGTCCATTTTCCATCGGGAGAAAGATCGTCGATGGGCATCACCGATTGCAGTGGTCTTTCTTTCGCTCTTTCTCTCCCTCTCTCTCGCCCCCTTAGAGAGCGAAGATTGAGTGTGGAGGTAAAACTTTTGTTTTTCATCGATTAGGTATCAGACACCTTCGTATTTGCATACTTTGGCAATTTTTAGTGAATTTCTTTCAAGATTATTTGTTTTGAAACTTGCAGGTGTGAAGATACAGAGGAGAGGGAATTCGAAATTCAAATTTGAAGTTCAAAGTAACTGTACTTGAATAAGTGTAACTGTATAACCTATTTCAAAACTAGATCATGGAGTCCATATACGTTGTGGAATTTGGAATCCTATCTGGAAAAAAGAATGGTATGATTCAGGATAACATTCAGAGAAACATGGCAAAACAATTATTCATCCATCAATGCTTAAATATGTACTTCTCATACTTTGTATTTGTTTTACGCACAGTACATTACGCCGCCAAATACACGATGTTGAGTTTATACATTGTCTTACAAACCGTCGCACTTTATTCACCTCCAATGCACCGACGCACTGCGTTAACCGTTATCATTAACCAATTAAGCTACCAGCGCGTGGAGTCGATTGACGACGAAACAAAGTAACGCGTCGCGACTGTGGCTATTAAAAAAAAAAGAAAAGAAATATGACGAGAATACTAGATTCGTGCTGCACCGTAAAACAATATCGCGCTTCCTCTCTGTCGCGGTCGAAAGACGTCATCATGAGCCGCATGTGTGTATATATGTGTGCGTGCACTGTACACGCGCGGGGCGCGACAGCAGCGGTCGATCTAACGGGACGCGCGCCGCGGCGATAAATAGCAGCAACGGCAGCGGCGGATGTATAGCGGCTCTCTCTCTCTTCTCCTTCTTGACCGAAAGAAGTATGCGATAGGTGTAGGTTGGAGGTGTAGGGAGATGAGAGTGCACGCGCCCGAGTTTTCGCCCCCGTGCGATCATCCGGAAAGGGAAAGCTCGTAACTTCGGAGCTTTATTACGGTCGTCGCCTCTCGTAGGTAGAAACTAGTGGTAAGAAGTGCGTGCTGATTAAGTCGTTCGACACGATAGTTTCACCCTTCCGTGACTTCTCTTTTTTTCCTTATCTTATCTCTGCGTCTTTGTTTTATCGTTTGTAAGCGTTTTGTTTCCACTACCTTGTGTTATCTCGATCTGGACGTGTTTTCCTTTTGTTTTTAGGAGCTAGGCCATAGCCAGGCGACGATAATTATTTTTCTGTTGGAAATCGACGTGAGATTCACGCTAATCCTTCGGGACATCGGAGGGTAGCGAAGGAAAGTTACCCTTAATTCGGGGTGAGAATTATTACGGTTCTTGTGATTATCGCCCAACGTGTTAATTTTTACCTGATTTCACAATGTGTTAGGATTATCATAATTCTAGGAAAATCTTCATTCTACCATCTTTGATGTTATTCGACGTATTTTTAAAAATATCATGATAATTTTTAACTAAAATTTATTAAAATAGTACAATTTTTAATCATATTGTCTCATTAAAGAGTATACTGTTACTGTTGCCTGCTTTCAATTATCTTTGTCCATATATTTATATAGATAGCTTTGATCTCTTCATCAACTCCACTTAGATTTTTCCTTGTAAAGCACTAACAAATTTCTCGGATTTGCTGCATCTTTCTGAAACCTGCAACTTTCTCGATGTTTTTTTCTGTACTGTCTCTATCCTGTGCTAGGGCCTGGTGTCTTATCTCTCTTTCATCGAAGCATCAATACGACACGACAGGTAGCGCGCGTGCAAGGAAAAGAAAGAACAGGCGAACCGCATGGATGGCTATTCGAGAGAGAAAGGAAGAGAGAGAGGTATAAAGGCCTCGTAAGGACGAAATGAAGAGGCCCAGTTGATAATTATCTGGCAGGTCATGTAAGCGCGCTCGTAAACTCTACAGAATAAAGGGTATACCGCCGCGTGCGACACTTGCAGTGCCGGAAAGTCAATCGCTGCTGGTGTGCTACCCTTTGACCGAAAACCACTTTCCACTTTGCACCCTGTTGCGATCTCTTTCACCAATTAGTTCTGTCCGTCATTAAGTAAATGTCATTAAAATGACAATATATTGTCATTTTAATGTGCAAAATGAAAATTATATTTATTGAAAATGTAATTTAAAAAAGTATAATTAATTAAAATGTAAAGAAATGGTAAATAAAATTTTACTCAATTAATTTCTTCCATAATAAAATAAAGTAAGTGCGGAGCTGCTAAATGGAAATTAGCAAATATTAACTTACCAAGAGAATATCAGACCTCTATTAACTTACCAAGAAAATATCAGGCTTCTGGATCACGGATTCGGCTCAAACTTTGGGATATTTTTGGATGTAGAAATATGAAGAACGCCGCAATATTAGACCTTAATGCTTCAAAATGTTCTGACCATTTTTAGCTTTTTTTAAATCTTGAAAAAAGATACTTCTTCCAACGACGGTAAGAACATTGCTAGAGAAAATGAGCTTCCATTTACTTTTTTCAAAATTTAAAAAATATTGATTCCTTCCATAGTTATGGAAATTTGAAGTTAAGCAATGACAATACACCAAAATATGCATAAAATCGAATAGCGAATTTTAGAGGTTGAACTCCTGGTAGAAATTAGTTCATTAAAAATGGCCAGGAAAATAAAAGCTGGCCTTTAGAAATAGCTAGTTAGTAGACACAAGTGTAACGCTTTTTTCTATCAACTTCTCCCATTTTATGGAACGGCCTTAACCTCCAAATCTTCACATTAAAATTTCACAGTAATTTAATAATATATTGATAAATTTATATACTCCAAAGAGATAGTTTGCGGCCAATAAATGTGATAAATAGGTTGAAAAAAATATTAGATATGCTAGAAAATTTGAGGTATAAAGGCCTCGTAAGGACGAAATGAAAAGGCCCCAGTTGATAATTATCTGTCAGGTCATCTAAGCGCGCTCATAAACTCTATAGAATAAAGGGTATACCGCCACGTGCGACACTTGCAGTGCCGGAAAGTCAAGCGCTGCTGGTGTGCTACCCTTTGACCGAAAACCACTTTCCACTTTGTACCCCCTGTTGCGATCTCTTTTACCAACTGAGTCCATTTTTTTGCCATTTTTGTTCATAGCCATTTACTACAAAAAAATAATTAACTTTTTGTTTAAGAAAAATGATAAATTTCTACCAGACACTGCATTTTCATTGCTCAACTTCAAACTTCCATAACTTTAGAAGAAAATAATATTTTATAATTTTGAAAAAAACAAATGAAAGCACATTCTCTCCAGTAACATTCTATTTTTGAAGTGGTATTTGAGACTATCCAAGATTACTTCGTTACCATTGGAAGAAGTGACTCTTTTCAAGATTAAAAAAAAGCTAAAAATATTCAGAACTTATGTTTTTTTGAATTATTAAGGTCTAATATTGCGACTTTCTTCATATTTCTATATCCAAAAACATATCCCAAATTTTGAGCCAAATCTGTGATCAAGATTCCTGACACTCTCCTAGTAAGCTAAATACACTTATTTTCTACCATTCCATTACTGTAGTAACCCTGGTAGAAATTGAAATCATTTTTTAGATAGTAAATGGCTAGTTTGAACTAAGATGGCAAAAAAATGGACTACAGTTTTCTATCATGAGTGTAACGATTTTTTTAACCTATTTTTCACATTTATTGGTTGTAGAAATGGTTAAAATGTTGTACAATCAATTAATTTAGCATTTTAATACGAGTTAACATAGCTAGCCGACGAAGCCATTAAAAATCTAGTAACAAGCGATTTGCTATGGCGATGAGTGAAAGAGATAGAGTCACGTAGCAAAATAATGATTTTGGATTATATCTTATAGAATAAAGCTGCAAATAGCACAAAGACTACTAAATTTTGTTTACATCCCGGTAAACTATCTCTTAACAGTATAATTTTTACAATATGTGATTAAATTGTTATGAAATTTTAATGTGAAGATTTTGAAGTTAAGGCCATTCCATAAAATGGGAGAAGTTCATGGAAAAAAGCGTTACACTTGTGTCTAATAACTAGCCATTTCCAATGGCCAGTTTTTTTTCCTGCCAATTTTTAATGGCCTAATTTCTACCAGGAAATTCGTCATAAAATTAATAAAAAATGATTTTTACAGTTTTAGTGTAAGTATTAAAAACGCATTGTTCTTACGGACTTCAAAAGAAGAATATTTAAAAGCCACAAATGGGGGGGGTCCAAAGTTTAGACGATCCACTTTAGAATTGAAGTCAACTCTAGATGTTCTCCATTCCGACATAAGCTACTCCAGATTGTGCAAAATTTCGAAATTCTTAATTACGAAAATCATATTTTCGAATGTGACAATTCACCTACTGTCCAAAACATCGAATTTCATTTATAAAATTTTAATAGGGATATAATAAAGATATTTCGAAATAAATCATTAGAAATATGTTACATTCGTTTTAAAATAGTATTGATGAAATTCGATGTTTTGGACAGTAGGTGAATTGTTATATTCGAAAATATGATTTTCGTAATTTAGAATTTCGAAATTTTGCACAATCTGCAGAAGCTTATGTCGGAATGGAGAACGTCTAGAGTTGACTTCAATTCTAAAGTGAATCGTCTAAACTTTGGACCCCCCCCCCACAAATATTCTCCAATTTTATCTAAAACTAACAAACCCAAGTCTAAGATCTTTCAAACACTCACTTTTGACTTCGGCTGTACCTGCGTTAAAATAATGTAGAAAATAAGGGAAAAAAATAAAAGGTCAAGAAGGTCAAAATGGAGAAAGAGACGCTCGCACGCGTTCGGCGGCGCCTAGCTCTCCGTGGGACGTCTTGCGGTGCTCTTCGTTCTCGCGCGCGACTTGCTTTCTTCTGCACTAAACCGCGCGCCGTCTTTATAGTCGGTTTTCGGAGAAAGGTGGGCGCCAAGATCTCGCCTGTCGATACCCTCTCGATGTGCCTTCTTTCTTTCTCGTCTGGCGAAAGAAGACACTAGCTTTTTTATTGCGCGGAGAGAGAAAGAGAGAGCCTTTTGAAAAAGATTCTTCAAGTTCGAGAGGTGCGCGCCAAGCTAGAGGGAGAGTGTGAGAGAGATACCCGTCGCGTCCAAAGATCCGAGATTGCGTGCTGCCGCAATTTAGATGCAAATCATCGAAGGACTTTCTATAGAAAATTACGTACTTAGTGTCTTTGCAGCAAGGACGAATTGTGAATTTTAAGTGTCACAAGTTCAACGGGTAAGCGAATAATCTACTTCGTAATTACTTTCGGGGTTTATGCGCTGTCTCTCAATTTTTCTCAATTTCATACGATACCAATTCACAAATTTTGAAAATACTTTATTTCATTTTGCAATGGTATCTTATTATTATAACAGTATAATATAAGGGCCCATTTTAAAATAATAAATTGATATGAGAAAAGTTTTGAACAAATAAGAAAAAAAAAATTGAATAATTTATCAATCATTCTTTTTAATATTACTACCTATAGATAATAATTTCTCGTCCATCAATCTGTTTATACTATTTCGTATAAAATCTCATGAAACTTCCATATAAACTAGAATTTCCTCACACCATCGTAACGGCAACCCCCTCTGAACTCACATCAAAGCTCGAAAGTATATATGCCCGTCCCGGCGAGCGATGTTGATTGATGGAATTCTAAATGTTAAATCGGCCCCGCGCAAATTGACAGGAAACACGCGCTCCCACATAAGCGCGCCCGCGACACTATAAATCGTCCTTCGGGGTGGCCACGTGTGTACGTATACACGCGACTCTCGGAATGTCGCCCTCTTTTTCCCTGCCTCGCGCCGTTTCATTTAGAGTCGCGTGGACTGTATACTGGAGGGGGGTGTAAAGGAAAAAGCGAGGGTGGGAGTCGGAGAGGGCGGGGGCGCGCAAGGCCGCACGCGCTAATTTGAAGGATGGCCTCGGCGAGTTCCTTTTTCTTCGTCCTCGGCGTTATTGTGCGAGCGCGTACCTGCTTTGGCACGAGAGTGAGAGAAAGAGCAAAGCAGCAAATCTGCATGAAATTGGGGATGTCAGTCTGTTTTAGTTAGCGGTGCGGTGCGCTTCTTTCTTTTTTTCTCTCTCTGTTGTCCCGACGTGGGAGGAGCGCGCGCGCGCGCAGCGCCGACGCTTTATTGCTTTGTGATGAACAGCCGGCGTATCATTTGTTTCTTGCTCTGTCTTTTCTTTTAAAGCGCCAGAATTCAATTAGTTTCTGCAGCTCCTTAATTATATAATCAGGACATAAATAACAGACTTTTTTTTAATACTTTTTTGCTTCGTAATACTAATATATTTATAATTGGATGGGTTGCATAATTTATAGCAGTTATTTATGAATCGTAATGTATAAAAATCTTCAAATGCATAAGTTAAGCGAGTAAGATGGTTTTAGGTCAAGTGACGTTTATAATACGTACCTGAAACAAGTAGAAAGTAACATTATTTATCGCATTTAATGTAGGTACACTACATACTTTTATTATCAATTGTTAGCACTTGATGTAATTTTCAAAAATATGTATTACGAATGATAAAGGTGGGTATACTAAGTTCTCATATACGTACATATTAATGCACCTTAACCAAAAACTTTATCTCGTACTATCAATCAAAGCCAAAAAACATAAAGGTTACAAAGATAATAATGTAACTGAACCACGCACATTTCGACTTTGGTACATAACACAGCACGCGCGCCATCCGAATCGTCCGGCGCGCCCTCGCCACCCCTTCAACTTTAAAAACCCTACACGCTTTAATGGAAGAAAAATACAGCCCGGCCTGCGCGCTATCTGATATCGCGCGAGCGCGGGGGAGCGAAAAAAAGCATCTCGGAGAGAAGGCGCTCGCTCCGCTCTAGAGTCCAGCCAAGAGATAGACACGGACGGAACGCGAGCGAGGCCGTATATTTATCATGTAAGCGGGGCAATTTGGAAGCGATCATTTTTCACGCCCGTAGCCGGGGCTTTTCCTCCGCGAAAGTTACTTTTCGAGGGCGGGCCGGAGGTTATTGGCCGGCGGCTGCTGCTGCTCGCTCCGGATGCCAAATGGACATCGGCCCCTCGCGCGCCGGCCGCTGACTGATGATCTCTCGCGCGTGGACGCGCGTGCGTACGCGGTCCACGTACGTGACGGAAAGTATAGACCGAGGTTTGCTTCGTCTTCGCCGATGCGGCATATGCACTCTATATGCTGATGAGCGCAGACGCCGCGGAGATGGGGGGATCTGCTTATGGATAGCCGAGCGTCAACTTTGCCACCTTACGCGTGCGGCACGAGGGGGTCAGTGTGGAAAAGTCGTAGTTTAATCGTGACCCTGAGACGGTTTCTGTGGTTATGTATATGTATATCTATAGACGTGTCAACGGTGTTGCGTGTTATAGAATACAGTATATTGAATTTACGTATTAATTGTTTTGGGTACTAATTTTATGCGATTTTATTGCTGGTTACATATTTGGAGAGTGCATGTTCGCGTGAGGAGAGATTAAAACTCGTAAGTAAATCTAAAATTCTAATGACTCTTCTGTGTTCCTGTGTGTATTCGTTGTTTGCTCGATTACACGCTGTAAACCATCCTTCCCCTGTCTGTGATGCAGGATGGGGTAACGTATACCCGGGGTGGACTGGACCTGCTCTATAATTGATGGAACGAGCATCGAGGGTCAATATTCTTGCTGGAATCTGATTTAAAAGATTCGCTTCTTTGCATAGGTTTTATTTTATAAACAAATTTTCAAATAGTCCCACGCATTCTATCAATTTTTTATATAACTTTCGTAAAATTAGCTAATTATATAAATATATGTATACTAGTGAATATTATTTGAGTAATCAAAATCTAAAATTCATTATATACACTGTTAAAAATATCATTAAATTTAATGCACCTTTAATGTACACTCGTGCATTAATTTTCATGAATTTGTAACTTAAATATCATTTTAAGCACATCTACCATAAAATTAATGTAAATCCATACAATATTAATGAAAGTACATTAAAATTATTGTACCTGTACATAGAAATTATTGTACGAGTACATGAAATATCTGTATTGCATGAAAATTACGAGTGTAAATTAAAATTAATGTCTTATGCACAAAGTTTAATGAACATGATGATAAAAATTACAGTTCACGTGCATTAAAATTAATGTTGAAGATAACGAAATTTAATTACATTTCATAATATTTCATTACATTATACGAATAATTAAATCAACTAATGTTCATTAAATTTAAAGTACCATGCTTTAAACTTCATGTACATAAACACAAATCATGCGGTTCACGTGCATTAAAATTAATGTGAATATGAAACAAATTTAATAAACTTCACATGAAATTTCATGACATAAAATGAAAAAGGCTTTTCCAGTACTGAGCATTAAATTTGAGTAACGATCCATTGAATTTCATTCACATTCGCATAAATAATATAGTTCACGTGCATTAAAATTAATGTGATGATATTAAAAATTTAATAAACTTTACATGAAATTTTATGACAAAATGAAAAAGGCTATTCCAGTTCTGAGCACTACATTTGACTAGCGATCCATGGAATTTCTTTACCACCCTGATAGAAATGCTAACCAACCGTTCACCATCCGTTCACCAAATCGCAAAGGTTTGGCCAACCATTTAACCAATGGTCGGTAATAATTACCGCTTATTTCATCACGGAATAAGCCTTGCGGTTGGCCAATAAATGTTATAATAAGAAAATTGATTTCTTGATACAAATAAATGGCTCATTAGCTTCGCAAAATGGTGGCCGATGATAGAGTCTAGGTGGTGCGCGCCGTAGTACATTTACAGTACATTACAGATTTGCATAAATTGTAATGCAGATTTGCATTAAATGTAATGCAGATTTGCATTAATTATAATGTAAATTTGCATAAATTTTAATGCAAACTTGCATTAATTGTAATGCGGATTTTCATTAATTACAATGCAGATTTCCATCAATTTTTCATACATTGTAATGCAGGTTTGCATTAATTGTAATGCTGATTTGCATTAATTGTAATGCAGATGTGGATTAATTGTAATGCAGATCTGCATTAATTTTAATGCAAACTTGCATTAATTGTAATGCAGATTTGCCTTAATTGTAATGCAGATTTGTATTAATTTTCAGTTATTTGTACATTTATTTTCAGGTAATTTCATTAATTTGGTTTTAATTTACATACTTGAAATTTGCTTCATTTACATGTTCATTAAATTTAATGCAAATCCTTTTAACAGTGTATATTTCAACAAAACTAATGCAATATCTATCTTTTCTCGAATAATGAATTCGTAATATCGAAATGCAGTACATTTTTAATAATTAAAAAATAAATTTTTTTCACACTACAACGATAATCGCCACATGACAAACGTCCCTAATTTTTAAACCGATAACACAGCCAAGTACGCGCGTTGGCCACAATAATTCAACTCCATAAATAAGGCAACTTCGTGGCGCGCTCTCCTTCCCGGCGCGAAGCATCTCACCCTCTTGATAAAAGCTCTCGCAGCGCTCGCTGACTCCTTGCGCTGGCTCCTTTTTCGGCGGCCAGATAAAGGAGGTGGTTACTCGCACCTCGGGACACCAAGAAAGAGAGAGAGAGAGAGAAGGAACGGACGCGCCTCGCGACTACAGAAGTAACGGACTGTTAAAGATAAGGAAATGAGGTGTCGCGCCCTCCCTCGCCGGAAGGCACTCTCGCGCCTTTCTTCTTCCTTTTTGAAGAGAGGACTCCCCAGGGACTACTACTCCCATCCACCCCCGAGCGTATATAGCCGTACCAATACGCGCCTGTATGTATATGTATACACGGCCGAGTGCGTCCCATCCGAATACCTTTACACTCGGACGCTGCTGACCCCTCGCGCGCATCTGCCTGTCGCGTCGTCGGGAGAGGCGCGAGAATGACTCCGGCCCGATCGTAATTCAAGTGTATCAGGGTCGAGCGCGTCCGCGGAATACGACATCGCGCGCGCGGAAGAGGCCGGCAAGTCGATCGCTCCTTTGCCCAGTTTCGAAAGAGCGCAAGACGCTCTGAAATATAGGAGCACGCAATGCGCAGCGTCACTGCGTGAAGTCGTGACTTTTTTAACGAGTTTTTTGGAGTTCAAGAGCTCGTTGTCATCAATATTGTAGCCGAGGTGGTAAAAAGGTCTGGCTTGGTGCGTGTTTGAAAAATCGATTTCGATACGAAATTCATTTAAATTATAAATTTTGAATTCTTTCAATACTATTATTATATAAGAGCATGAAAAAGCGAAATATGCGAATTGAAAGAGTCACATGGAAACGAGTTGGACCGAATGGACCTGGATACCTCAGTCCTGATGTCCTTTATCTAAATTAAAAAAATTATTTCACAATTTTAAAATTAAGCATTCTTATCGTTCTCTATATATATTTAAAATGTTGTCTTTTGAACTTACTGGTAGCAAAGTACTTTCAACATTCATTTTTTTTACGGCGAATAGAAATCACGTAATCTTATGTCGAAATACTGGCTGCAAATACAGATAATTAGCAGAATTGACGCACGGAAGTACATGGCGAAAATCACACGTAGCCATATATAGCGACGCAACCGAAACAATCGAGTCGAGCACTGGGCGGCCGAACACAGACAATAGTCGACTCCCGGTTTAAAGCCAACGAAATTCTTATCTTAATGTAGCAAATAACCGGAGGGATCCAAACGTACAACTCCGAGCTTGTGAATAGGTGAGAGAGAGAAGGAGGTAGGGGCGAGGGAGAAAGGTTTAAAGAGATAACCGAGCACCGATCTAATCTTGCGCTTGATTTAGTCTGTTTCATAATTCTCCAACCTAATCTCAATCCTCATGCGTACAAACATCGGTTCTTTGTATCATATACATCAGACTTTGCTTGTGAATACAATTATTTTCTTTTAAAGCTCGCTGTTAAAGTCTGTTTCTGCTTTAAAGTGAGTTTTTCGAATGATATTGACTATTTTCTATACTAAAGCAGCTATTTTATAAATTGGAGTATCCCTTAATCTATTACACTCATAAAGTCAATATAATACCTATATAACAACACTTACAGAGTTAATATAGTGGAAAATCTGGCCTCACACCTTCATCAAATCACGAGCGAGTCTCTCACTCGAAAACAATAAGACCGAAATTCGCTCGGCCGTCCGTCCCATTCGCCACGCAGCGCAAACCCCTTGAGCATCCCTTCGCATACGCGTGCTCCGAATTAACCCTTTGGTCGCGCAGTGCGGGCACGCATTTCATTAGACTCGCGCGCGCGCTCACGCAAGTGCCGCGATGGGATTACACGGCGGTGTGTGCGTGCGCGCGCGCGGGTATTACGCCAGGTCGTAATTAGACGCTAAAGAGCCACTCGTAACTTTGCCGCTGAGTTTAGCACGCTTATCTCTCGCCGAATTTTCTATAGTATGTATCCCGCATGGCGTGTTTCCGTGTGTGGGTCTGTGTCCGTGTGTGTACGTGCGTTCATGCGCCGAAGGAGCGCGTACATGAAATTCCGTATTCGCCGAGATTCCCCGGGAATGTAATTGAAAAAAAAATGGTTCACTTAACGTGAAAGCGGTTCGAGATTGTTTTGATGGGTTTAAGTGTGATTTTATCGCGGTAAACATTGCAAGGCGCGTTGCATCAAACTGCTAATTTATTAAATTATTTTGAATTGATAATTAATTGTTTAAGTAAATATATTCTGAGATGAGACATTTTACATCGGATATTTTTTCTTTACGTTAAAAGAATTATAAAAGGATGGGTATAAAATAACGTTCGTGCAACAAAAATTTTATCTTTTGGAAATGTATTCACTCTGATGGAAATCGATTCCATTATTTGCCTAATAAATAGCTAGTTTCACCAATAACCGTCAAAAAGTAGACTCTTCTTGGCCATTTCTATCCACCACTTACCATTTAAGGGGGTTATCGTGGGGGTTAAAATAGGTTCACTATTTAATTTGTATGTAATAAATTATTAAAATATAATAATCTAAGTACACACGGATATGAAAGGCAAATACTTTCTGAACCGAAAACAAGTATTGCGATAAAAAATTGTTAATCGAACACGTAGATATTGTTCAATAAGTAAAAAAGTTACTTTCGCTATTTGCCAACTTTTTATTTTTCATTCGATTTTAATGTTTAACGTCTCATTTTACTCCTTAAACATTTCTCTACGACACATCCAGGCTTATATTATGCAATAATTAATATATGCGAAGCAACATGTAATTTTTTACAGTATAATACAGTATAAACTTGAAGTTTATTGTGCTTAAACTGTAAACAATTACATGTTGCTTCGTATATATTAATTAATTCATAATATAAGCCTGGATGGGTCGTAGACAAATGTTTAAGGAGCAAAATGAGACGTTAAACATTAAAATCGAATGAAAAATAAAAAGTTGGCAAATAGCGAAAAAAACTTTTTTACTGATTGAACAATATCTACGTGTTCGATTCACAATTCACAATTTTTTATCACAATAGTTTTTTCGGTTCAAAAAGTATTTGCCTTTCATATCCGTATGTACTTACAGTATTATATTTTAATAATTTATAACATAAAAATTAAATAGTAAAACCATTTTAAAATCACGATAATCCCCTTAATAGACAGAATAATAGAATAAGTTTTTTCATTTTTAAGAAAATGGTTAGTAAGGGGCTTATTATTATAGCGAGGAGCGAGAGAGACAGAATCAAACGGAAAAATCATTGTTTTCGTTTGTATCCCCTGAAACAGTACTATAAACGAATTAAATACCAATAATTCCTGTTTACGTTTTGTTTACCTATCTTTTTTTTAATATTTGGTTTTAAATACATGATCGGATTACAGAGAAAATTTAGTAAAAACATTTTAAGGTTACCTTATCTCCATTAAATGGAGAATATGATTGAAAAAATTATTTCATCACTACCCAGAAATTAGCTACTCTTCCTAGCTATTTGTTAACTTCCTGGCTACTTTGTATTGAGACAATTTCTACCAATAGAGCAAGGTTCATCTTAATTGATTGTTTTATTTTCAATACAACAAAATCTACTAAATATTGTAAAAATATTCTTTGACTTCAGAACTGTGTATGATCGACTTCAAGAAAAATTTTCATTCATTTTAATCTTCTTTGTTTACATTTCCTTAAATCCATCTCAAAATTTATTTTGAGAATTTTGTTCTTTCCCTCCTATTGAAAAACCTTCGGTGCAAAATATATTTTCAGATATACCGTATACAATACGCGAGTAAAAAGGAAGTGCACACCGTTCCTATACACTCGCGAAGAAAGAACAAGCGAGGGAGGAGAGCCGAGGGGCGGCGAAGGGCAAAAAATCAAAAATGCATCAGAAATCCATCAAAGAGTAGCCGTTCGTAAATACGTCTCGGCGTAGTCGGGCGGCGTGACTGGAAACTGAAATGTAAATAGGAATTTCATTCCAATCAGTTTGGGACGGCCGCCGTTGCGATTCCGCCCACGCGCGAATTTATAGAGCGCGCCACGAACTAGAATGTGCTACACCGTTAAACATGCCTGGTTTCGATCCGCGAGTGAGACAGGAAGAGCGAGCGAGCGCGCGCGCATGCATGGAGGTGAGGCGCGCGGGAGTAGGGAGAAAGAGAGGGAGCGCGAGAATGAATGTCGAAAAAGAAAAAGCGCCGCGAGGTTGTGGTCGTCGTACGTAAAAATTTCTCTTCGCCGGGTAAACACGCGTATACATAAATGAAAAGTTTATCTTGAAACAAATAATGTATTTCGACATTTTAGAACGTTTTATCTATTAATTATCTATTTAGATGTTTATAATGTAGTCTATATCTCATTTAATGTACTTTTTAAACTATTTTTAAACTCGTCATTTCAATAGCAGATGACCCATTGTTTCATATGTTTTATATAATAAAATTATTTATTAACTTTTGCTTATTTAAAAAGATTGAACCACATAAATTACAATTACAATATCGTTATTAAAGCAATTATAATATTTATTATATATGCACCTGTCAGAGTAACAAATTAATGCTATGCAACATTGTCATTCAGGCTGCATTCGCTGCAAATAATCCGTCAGCTCTCCCCTCAAGTATGATAATTTCGATTTAGACGTCGGATTGCTCATTACGCAATAGTGCGGAGCACAGCTATATGAGACCGACGCATGACATACCGAAATATCGATGAAAAATCCGTCATCATAAATCATAAACGAGGGGTTGGACAAGAAGTTTCCCTCCCTCGAAGAAAAAAGCAAAGGCAAAGCATTAAAGTATAGAAGAAAAAAGAAACAGCGCAGCCGCGAAGAATCAGAGAAAGCTCAAAAACAAGTCCGTCGGCTCAAAGTCGGCACCGCGTATGAATACGATATTGTTCGACAGCAGCTCTCCTCAAAGCCGGGCAATCGCGTTGCATAATACTCCCATTAGATAACATAATCGAAAGTGGATTTATGAAGAGCTGCCAGTACCGCAGCCGCACCACCGCAGTAGGACAGCTGTATACGTGGAGGGGGAGTGAAACGCGCGAGCGAGAGAGGGATAATAGCGGGATATAGGGCGACGCTTCTTGACGCGCATCAACCGAGGACAAGGAAGAAATCCCGACTCTGACGCGCGCGACGAATTTCCCAAAAGAGGCTTTCCGCGTGGTTCTCGTCGGATTATTGGGGCAGCGCGAGTTGCATCGCCGCCGACGAATTACTATAGAAAAAAAAAGCCCTCGGAAATGGCGGAGAGCCGTACCCTAAATACGTATGAGTAATGAGGGACATACGTTAGAGGCGCGCGATGTCCTGCGCTCTTTCGAGGAGACGACGACGAGCGCTGTGAGTTATGGCTGGGTATTTTTTAAAATTTAAGTACCGAGTTAACAGTGCGGCCGCTCCTGTGTTTTCCCCCCTACTTTTTATTTTTCACAGGTTTCCTGGATTACGATTAATTTAAAATTTTTTCGGGGTGCAACGATGGACCTGCTGCTATCCGTCGGTTCTGGTAATTTTTCAGGATTGAATAGAAGTGTGAGGTTTTTCAGATGTATTTCAGCCAGTGCATTGTGATTGTTGTAGAAGGAGAAATTAATCTACATGGATTATCTTGTCGAAAAATGTCTCTTCTTAACTTAAGATGTAGCTTCTCCAATAATGTAAAACTCAAATTTCATGTTCCTATTGCGTTTTTCTTATATGTCTTGGTTTTTCTAGTTCTTATATTTTGCAGAAACTATGAAATTCACTAAGGTAACTCGAAATAATTCGGCCACATTAACCAGAAGCCAAATTGTAAAAAAAGCGTTTTGATTATGCTTCGTAATGTGTTAATTCGGCAACTTTAATCTAAAACAAGTTTATCCATTTGTTTTAAACCAAAATTAACAAAAATGTATTAACGTACATTAAAATACAATCTATCTTCTACTAGAAAAACCTATCAAAAATAAAATTGGCCTTGCTAAGAGCTAAATCAAATACTGGTTAACTGTGCCGTTGTGTATAGCTAATATGGTCACTTTTCGGATTAATTCTCTTGTAAAAAATTGAAAATGTTTCGGAAAATGTTGACTTTCATTTGACGGCCACTTTTCGGATTGATTCTCTTGAGAAACATTGAAAATGTTTCGAATAATTTATATATTTTTGACATTCTTTTATAGCTACTTATATGTGTTAAGTTAATGTGTAATTAAGTTTTTCCATAAAGCGGGTCCTCCAGCGGGTGCCAAGAAGTGTATGTGTGTGTGTGTGTGTGTGTGTGTGTGTGTGTGTGTGTGTGTGTGTGTGTGTGCGTGCGTGTGTGTGTGTGTGTGTGTGTGTGTGTGTGTGTGTGTGTGTGGACGAATTATCTCGAGTTACCTTATTTTTGTTTTGGCATTTTATCTTAAATTATATACAAATGTCTTTTAATGAGTAGATTTCCGTGAATACTGTTGTAAAACATTTATCTAAAAACTCTTCTTCCATTGCTTTTAACGACAAATATCTATATTTTTAAATGAAATATTAATGTCTTTCGAAAACAATGCTATATACTTGTCGCGGTTATTATTATCGTCATCGCATAATTGCAGCCGTTGAATGTGTAAATTCAGCGCAATAATTTCACATAGCTCAGAATGTTGCAATGCCGATGAAAGTAGCTATGTAAATGCTCGTTTTAAAACCTCGACTGGAGAGCGGAGAAACAATTAAAACGAACGCATGCAACAATAATTTTCCAAAGCGGCCTCTTACAAATGCCCTCTCCAAAAACGAGGTTCTTCAAAAGCATCAATCTACCCGTTCCCCTTTTATGAAAAAAAAACCTCAACTGGCAGAAAAGGCAAAATTTTAGTCCTGAGCTCTGTATACACACGCAAGCGAGCGAAAAGTACCTATCTCGCGAGAAAACGTTACGTGGTGCGTGATTTATTAGTCCGGCTCGGATATATCTGGTAAGCGAGCGCGATGAGATTTATACTTTGCCCTGTATCGCGGAATTGTCGCTTGCTGCCCGTAAGCGCGCGCGCGCGACGAAATTTATCGGATCCGTCGGCGCGGTGACAAGACGCGCGCGCGCTTTTTTTTCGGACGCGCGGGACGATTGGTGGCAGTCGTCGACTTTTCGGCGGGACGCTTCATTTAAATGCAAATCGCGGCCGCGAAAGTCGGATACACTTTGGGCCCCGCGCGAACGGCTCGACGAAAAAGTCGGCGTGCAGTTGCCGAGTTCTGGTGGTTGTAGACAAAGGAACCGGGAAGCCTCTTCATCAAGGTTTTTCATTTTTGCTGCAAGAGGTGATCCTCGTATTTTTACTTTATTCCTTGTTGATTCATGTTACAGCAAAAAGCACATCATATTCTTGCAAAAATACAAGAAAAGTCTTATTGTAGTTTTAATTTAGTAAATATAAAATGTTGTATTGCTTGATGCGAAATGTCCTGTTGTGTTTCGCGTTATTCTTTTTCTTAATAACCTGAAAATTATTAACGAAGAAATAGCATAATTTTCCAAGTATATAGTATTAAAAATATAAGTAATAATAATCACATAAGAATTTAAGAATTGAAAAAAAGTTTATTATTTTTTTCATCAGTTACAAGGGCAAAATATTTATAAAAATATATTCACATGGCAAATTCTAGGGAATTAATGACTTGAACCATTTTTTACGATCCTTTATATACGCGTAACGATTTACATCAATGCAAATAAAAGTCGAACATAGACGAATGTTCCAATTCCCATAAAACTGTAAATCCGTCTTGTCCCCATCCCCACGGAAATAATTACCAGCGCGCCTCGGTGCCTGCGGAGAGATCCAGTGATTTGTGCGAACCTTATAAAACGACACCTTCGCTCGCGGAACTCACCGGGGACTTGTAAGAAAACGAGTGACAAGATCCCCCGCAAAGCAGATGCACCCTCAGCCCGGAATGGCTTTTTAAAGTTGCCGCAGAATATATATACGCGAGCTCACCTCTCCCCCGAGGGCTCAAAACGCTCGCGTCTATAAAAACGAATGAGCGACGGAGATACAAGAAGGAGAAAAAGAAAACGACTCCCTATCTGCCGATACGCGCGGGCCCTGATCCCCGTTGCTCGAGGTGGGCTGGCGCGTTTTAAACGCTCATTATGCTATATTTTCCGACCGATTTGCTCGGATATGTTCCCTTTATTTCGCTGTTTTTGCAGTGGCAATTGTGGCCGCGCGGATATTTATGAGCTATAGGTTCGCCGCGACGACAATTTCGCCGGATTTTAAAGTGTGCAGCGTTTTAGGACCAGCATATAACAGGATTTGACTTTATGATGGATTACTTGTAAGCTGCAATGAAGAAGGTTTATTTCAACTTTTTCATGCAGCTAATAATATAAAGTTTCTTTCTTTTTACATAACGAATTACGTAGTGCAAATGTTAGATGGAAGTTAATATATTTTACAAGTTGTTTTACAATTTCCATTGAGATTCATTAATTTTGTTAAAATAATTAGATTTTAAATTTCTGAGCGTATTAGTAGTGGGCCCACAGTGACTGCCCTAACTTTTCTGCGGTCGGTAACCGAATCGGGACAGCAAGCGTCGGCATCGAAGTTCGTTCAATCGGTCTCCCTCTGCTTTTGGGACCGGACCCTTCCTTTTTGCTGCGTGCTCAAGTGATACCTCGCTTTTAAGTCTCTTATTTTTTAGCTGTATTGAATTCATGAATTAGTAATAAATTTAGAGCGAAAATGATTGAAATATTGTAGAATAATGTATCATTTTGTTGTATATATCAAAGTTTAATAAAATTTGCATAAAATTTTTTATATTGTTATTACCCAATAAAATTAAAAATTTAAAGCAGAGTAGTGAAAACTTCACAAATGCATCTTTACAGCGATATAGTTTTACAATATTTCTACATTTTTTATTAAGTTTTATATTCGTATTTTCATAAGTTTGCTATGTGACAAATACTTATAATGCATTATGATCCTCTCATAATTGCAAAAATTATGCTTCAGTTGAATACTAAGGGAGTGAAACAAATGCACCATTTTTAACACTTAAAGTCACGAAAAGAGTTGCAAGTCGAGGCACAGAATATTGGTCACTGCGTTCGTGGAATGAAGAAACTGTTGCCCGTTACAATACAATAGAACTGGACAACAAGCACTTATAGAATGAGACGCATAATTCACGACAATCACATAATTAGTTATAGTAAGAGTTAATAATTATCTTTGATGACTGAATACATGTTTTAGGTTTTTTAAACTGTCTATAAGTAATGCATTAATAATGTAATGGAAAACAGTCAAACTATTGTATCACTATATTCATCTACAAAAATATTTTTGCTGCTTTATATGTTTATATTTTTTATTAATAATAATGTCTAAATATTATTATCGTAAAAGAGCAAATTGTATGAAACACTTTCAATACTGGAATATTACTGAATAATTATAAAGTATTAAAAATATTTAAGTATGCAGTGCATATTGAAATTCTTGTTCGTTAAAGAAATTAAATTGCACAAAAGTAGTGGAATTCAGGATAATATCTAACCATTATTACTTGCGATATCTATATGTATATACGGAGAAGTTTAATAGACTGAAACTCATTTGTATTCCGGACTCCTCGGAACTTTTCTTGTGGTTGCCGACAACCAAGAATTCTGATGTACCGACTTGTGAGAGCATCTTCAGTAAAGTCGTTCCTCCTTTAACCGCAGGGTGGCAGCGAAACTCATTCGACCGTAGAATAACTTTGCCATTTACGTATTCTAATTTATTTATTTACAAACTTTTAATTAGAGTTTAAAATTCATTTAAAAGAAAGTTGAATTAAAAAATAATTACGAACTTCGAAATAGCTTATTTACTTTTATAAAAAGATTATTTATTCTTATAGAATACAAATTTCTTTCGATTTTATTTATCATTGTAGCGAAGCTATGTCGTGTTATATTCATTTACTATGTATAGATACTTTATCACGTTAAACTAAATTATGTATTTTAAGATGGTAAAAATATTGTTTTGAGAATAAAAAATTCGTGAATCTAAAAGAATGATAACGGCTTACTTTTCAATACACGGACTTTAAATAAACGAATAGTCGTGCAACTAATTAAATTGCTTGTCACCAAATTAATTTAATATAAAATTATACAGCAAGCCATATTCACAAACTCGAGTTGCAATTTTGATTAGCTGTTTCATCCATGCACACATGAAATATCTCAATTAAAGTAGTCGCGAAAAGGCGAGAGAACCCATGCAAGCGCCCACAGACTTATCACACCGCGCACGCAGAAAAGAGATTTTTCATTAGTGGCAGTGGCGGTGGCGGCGTAAATTTATATACGCGGCGACTCGGGCGAAAAAGGAAATTAAGTCGATCGAGCGTATGCGAAAAAACAACTTCGAGACTGCGCCGGCTCTCGCGCTCAGCTCGCCCGGAGAAAGGAATTCCACGTTGTCGCGACGAGTGTCGCGCGATTTCCTTAAAAAGCAGCGCGCGACATAATGACGGTGGTGGTCGGCGCGCGGAGTAGCCGTCGCGAATACGCGACTAGCTGCAGGGAGGCGAGTTAAGCGCGCGCGGTTTCTGGAGCCCCGAGCCCCGACGTAATAAAGGAGTCGTCAACGAGGCCTATCTGCACTCAATTAGCGTGATTACGCGCTGGCTCACGCTTCCGCCTCCTCCCATCTCTCTTTCTCGCCGGGCTGTTTAGTACCCTGTTGCGGCGTGAAATGCTATTTCTTTCTTTTTTTTTTTTCGAGAATACATTGGGGTCGAGAAAGCCTTTAATTTTCAATTGCAATATTTTTTTCAGTTGGCTAACTAATTTTAGGTCTAGAAGACAATATTATTTGAGCCATCAATTGCAGTAAAAGCTTTCCGAATGTTTATACAAATCCTAGTACATAATTTACTTTAATTAAGGTAAATGTACCAATCATTGGCGATCTTACGAGCTTAGCGTTATAGGTAATATAAGAATTAGACATATAAAAACGTTTGTAATATGTATATTTAAACATGCAATGCAGCAATGTTACTTAAAATATGCAAAAATTTATATTACTTGAATACATAGTTGGTAACGTATCTTTTTGTGCATATGTGGCCACTTTTTGCGCTGGAATTATCTTTAATCTTATGTGAAAGTACCAGTAGGTGGTCGCCAAAGCACCGATATCATCACAAATTTTAATTTATCTTTATGAAATACAAACCAGACAACACAACCCGTTGTTAATTACTAGAATCTATACATCTATAGATTAGATTTGAAAAAGAAAATAATGTATTTGTATTAATGTAACTTTAAAAACATACTATTAAGTGCATGCGGCCGCTTATTGGTACACGATTTTTGATGGCCAAGTATTGGTACTTTTACCTTATATACGATTTCACGAAGTAATTTAATTATTTTGCCACATATACCAGAAAACTTTTTTGCGAAAATTTCATTCATAGCAAATGCGCGAAAATACGAAATATTTCTTGTACATATTTTATTTATAAATTATATTATTAAATATGTGCTGGAACTATAAATTGGAAAAAAGTAATAAGATAGGTATTCTAACAGCATTTTTTATCAAAATTAAAGATTCAATTGTAATTTAAAGAAGAGAATATTATAAATGGTAATACTGAGAAAATTATTTTTCATAATATGTTTATAGATTTAATAGATATAATATAATTTTATCATGTGATTATTTTTTAAACTTACGCATATTCAGAACCACAAATTGAAATCTTTTGACGGTTTCTCATAAGTAGGAAAGACTCCGTATTAGATGTCGATTTCGGAAGAGACTCGTGAAAACTGTGAATAGATCATTGTCCCATACTGGAATTTTTCGCTGAAGAGTAAAAATAGAAAGAGAGAGGAGGAATACAGCGCGAGTCGCGTGGCTGTGGCAAACGACAAAAGCTCGCCTACTTCCTTTAAGGCTTTTCTTATTAAGTTCACATTTTTTCGCATTCACATTCGGCAAAGTGCCGCGACGCCTGGCGCGTTCCCCGAATACCAATGAGTCGACGGATATCCGCGACGTTAGCCCGGGAGGATAAGTTCGTTCCGGGGGTCGCGCACTCGCGTCATTTATCGAACTGCAAGTTCGCAGGAAAACTTTTTTAACTTTATAGAAAATAACTTTTTCCCGTAGATTTCTTTAATAAAGAGCTTGAATGTTGAAGAAAAAGCGCGCTTCGATAGACACGAGGGCGCACATTTTCTTGTATTAATATCAGAAATTATTTATATTTTTTAAATAACAATAAACATATACTTTATGTGTCTAAAATGTTTTATCGATGGAATAAGTATAAAGCAGTGCGGAAACTTCAAGTTGTAACTAATTCTCAGTGAAATCTATGAAATAATGTCAAGAGGATGAAACTAAATATTTTACACCTTCAATAAAATAATAAAAAAGCTCATATAGGGTAAATCTCCCAATATATAGGGAACTGAAAATAAAATAAATTTATATATGACTATAAAAATTGAACAAAATATTATTTGCAGGTTTCTAAGTGATCAATCTCTAGAACAAGGTGTTAAAAATAATATGTTAAAGTTTCTAAGTGATTGCGTAAGTAATATAAAAAATATATATCCAAAAATGAAAAAAAAAAGAAATTTCGCGATTTTTAAAAATGGGTTATTAAAATGGACCACTTAAATAACTCATGGTAAATGTTTAAAAAAACATACAGTTAAATATTCCAAACATGTTTATTTGTTGGAAAAAGAAAACAAAAAATCTTATTCTATGATAGGCCATTTATTTTTTTTTATCTTTCAAGTATTTTTTACCATACAACAAATAAAAATATTTTTCAATCAAAACAAATGGATACAAAATCTTTGTACTGAAACTAGAACAATATTCATTTATATATAACTGTCGATATCATTCGCCTTGAATTAACTGCGCTCATTCGATTTTGGCTGTTGGAAAAGTTTTGAGTTATTCGAAACAATCACCTGCCGTAATTCCACAATTCATTCAATAGCTATAAACGCACATAGCAATTTATTTTAACTCGAAATACATTCAATGAACCTATTATTGAAAAATAGACCCGTATGTAGGTTTCGAAATACGCGCTGGGCCATATTGGGGAACTTTACCCTATTACTTTTAGATAATGATACAAGATACAAAGATTTCGATAACACAACTGAACTTTGCTAAATAATTATTTATCACATTAAAATTATTGTATAATTAAAAACAAAAATAAAGATATACAGATAATTTTAATCAATATATAAATAACCCGCGGTTATTTTTTGCCGCTTACTCGCTACTGTGCAACCAATGTTTACATTTCAAACCAGCAATATATACTATCAATAACACGGATCGCAGTAGCCGCATAACCGGCCGGGACACGAGGTATAAGCATCTCGTTAAAATGTCAAAGAATCTTGTAGCGGCGAGCGAACGAGAGAAAGAGAAAAGAGAGAGGCGAGCGCTCGTGGTACCAGCTGGCTCTGTCTTGTCGCTGACATTAATCATTGAAGTATCTAAATGACGGGATTCCGATGTATTACCATATAAATGACATCATATTTCTGGTCAGGTTTCCCCAGTTTGTCGGCTCTCGCCCCCGCCGTGATGTATGGACGACGGCATATTGGCGGTGCTTGTGAGCGCGCGCCCGCGCACACGTACAACACAGCCCTGTACACATATATACACAGAAGGGCGCGCCAAACGCTGTTCGCCACCCTTCGGAACGCCTCCACCCACCCGCTTCGAACTTCGGCGCGCGTGCTATCGTGACTTTCCTATCGGCAGTACTTATTAAGAGATCTTTCGTCGGTCCTTGCTCCGGCGGTCGCCTTGACTTCTGCGGACTCTGGATTCCTCGTTGGGATAAGGTTTTCTTAATATAGTATAATTTGCACATGTTAATATCTAAATATAAGTCTAAAAATTGTTATGGTTAGATGAAGAAAGTAGTGAAATAATTTTTCAAATTGAGGAGTTATAGTAAAACTTTTTTATTCTATTTTAAAAGATATTGATTTTTTAACGATTTTATAATTTGGTACTTAAAATATTTTTTAGTTTTTAAAACTCAATATCCGGGAAAAAATGATTTATATATGGCGATATATACCCATATATAAAAATCTTGCATGGGGATATATAACCATACATGATTATATATGATCATACATAGATTTTGTCTCTATATAAACATATATGCTGGTATATTAGCAAGTATAGTTATGTATGAATATACATGATTATACATAATAGATATGTATGATTAAATCTATATACATTCATGTACGTTCATGTACGGTCATATATAATCCTACATAGTTGTATATGATGATATATGCTCATATATGGACGTACATGGATATGTATGAAGATAACTTACAAAAGTATTATATATATCCATATATGACTATATATAGCCGTGTATGAGTATACTTGCTTATATACAAACATGTATTTTTATATTGATACAAAATCCATATATGATCAAATACGGTCATATATAATCACGTATGGTTATATATGTCCATGCAGATTTTTATATATGAGTTTATATGGCCATATATAAATCATTTTTTCCCGGGTATAATTGTTTGAAAAGAGTATTCATTCTTCAGCCTAGAAAATTTGTCTTCCAACTCCTTGAAATTTTTAGAAATTAATTTGGTTTTGAAACTTACACGGGAGCAAATATTTAATTTCCAATTAATTATAACTGATTTTTTTCTTGTTTTTATACTTGATTTAGAATCTTGTCGGAACTAGTAATATTATGTCTTACTTTAATATTATGTTTGGGAAGTTTTCATGTCACACTAGTATTATCTTTTAATGTAATGTACACACATTCATTCTCAAAGTGCATCAAGTCCAGTCATTCACAGTTCATTTGATTATTAATAAAAATTCTGTGCGAAAGTGAAGTTCAGGCAGGGCAGAGTTATGCCCGCATATAATCATTACACAATGAGCACTTTGCGCGCGAGGGATCCCTTCGATCATCGCTTGCGCGGGCGCACACAGCCATAACCTCGCACATACGTGAAAGCCCGAAAGAAGGAAGAAGGGGGCGAAGGTATGCGCCAGAGCGAAGCCCCCGACCGCAAAGTACATGGGGAGAGACTAGTGTTTTATGAAGCCAAATTACACGTCTCCCTTAAAAGTGCGAGTACGGTGGCTTCATTGAATGAAGCGGCCAGTGAGGAGGAGGCGCGAGGGAGAGACAGTCGCGCGCGCGCGCACGCGCAATTTCCACGCGCGTATATAGGAGGCGGGGATGGGAGGGGAGGCTAAGTAAAGAGCGAACCAGGTGCGCGGCCCTTATTTCCTCCGGAGCGCTCGCCGCTTTCTTTATTTTGCGACTGATTAGCACGATAATTTTCATTCCGCGGGCGCGCGCTCGTATAGTGGCGAAGGAGCTCGTGATGGAGGAGATCAGCGATGTATTATGAAAAAGCGGGAAGAGGACAGGCTAACGTGGACAGAGAGGAGGGTGATCGTTTTCTCAGATTTTAGCGAGGCTTCGGTGTGCTTTTAAAATGACTGTGAGAAGTGCGGATGTGGGATTTACGGAATGAGGAACGATTGACTTTGTACGGAACAGGAAATATATATTAGTGTTATCTATATAAATTAAAGAATATCAAAAGACTTTTTTTAATTTTGTTGTACTATTTAATATTAATGGCATCATATTCTTAATAGAAAAAAGGGTTTTAATAAAAGAGTTAACTTTATCTTTTGTGTCATCTATTAGTTTTTTAATATCTCCATATTGAAAAGTTATTATAGTTAAATGATTCAACATATAACATATAGAAGCTTGTATGCGAAGAACAAAATAGGTACAGTTGTATTTGCCTATGTGAAGTGTGAAATGAAACAGATTTTACAGTTGTTGATCTTACGCAGAATGCGTATCCCTAAACGGAACTTGGATAGTTATTTTGATACTCACCTTAAAGTACTTGCATTTAAAAAGTTATTGCAAATTTTTAAATTTACTTATGTGATTAAAATAAATTGACTTATATAGCATTAGTGCGACTTTACGACTTCTTTATTTTCATAGTTAATATGGATATGGAGTACACAAAATAACGTATTATTATTAACGTTATTATTGCTTATCTTATTACATAAGAATTGATATATAGATTTTCCAGGGACGAAGTGTTCAATATTTCTAAACAAAGTTGGTACCGTTTCACTTTCCGTCCTGAAAAGTTAATTAGATATACAATACATAAGCGCATAGCAAAAAAGTAAAAAAGCAAGCTGCGCGCGCACTCTATATATATAAAAGACGATACATTAACAAAGTGAAAAAGAGTCGGGCATTAACGGCGCACATATCCCTCGCGCGAAAACGCATACGTGCACGTTCCAACACACGTTACCTTCACACTCACACACACACACACACACATAGGCGGACACTCATCATCTGAGTACCCGGGCTAAGAAGAGCACAGCGGCGGCGGCGGCAAGTTTCTCTCCCCTCGCTTTCGCGGGTATATTTCAATTATTAGAGGGAATTACTCGGAGCGTCCATCATCTTCTATACTTATTTTCTGCGAGCCGAGCCGAGCAGAGAGAGAGAGAGAGAACGCGCGCGCGCGCTCCGAAACTCTATGCCCCGCGCGCGGGCGCTGCTGCAGCCAAGCGAGCGAGCGAGAGAGACGATCCTATGAGGTTATATACGCCGAGGCATCATCAGAGTGCATCATCAGAGCGGTGAGAAAATAGCCTTCAATTGTGATTACAGGGGCGGCTCTTTCGTCCCTCTATCTCTCTCTCTCTTCCTCCTCTCTCTCTCTCTCTCGCTCGCTCGCTCGTCTTCTTTCTCCCTCGCACGACGTCCGGCTGGACCATATCCGTATATATACTCGTACGTGTAGTCCCGCGTCGCTGTATGTGTGTATACCGGGCCGCGCTACGACGCGACTATCCATATCATTATCCTTAACCCTTATGAAAGTCGAGACGTTACGCCGGGGCCGCTGCTGCGCGCATAGCCGACTGTGGCAGCGTGTCCGTTTCGTTTTTCCTATTACTATGAGCGCGCCCGCGCGATTTATTCGATGTACGCGGGCCCAGGCCTTTATGCGTGCTCTGTACGCGCCGCGCATTCGATTTTATTCGCTATTTTATTAGTTCGACTGATAGCGCGCGTGGTCGGTGCTTTTTGCTCTCGGCTGCGTTTAATCAATTTCGAAGATTAATAGTTTGTGGGATGGGATATTTCGCGGAAACGACGAATACATTTAGTTACTCGAAATAATTACGGCACATTAGAATGGATTCACCGTGTGATGAAAATATTTCTTGATTATATATACACTTACCTAAAAACAGAAAAATTATTTTAAAGTTTAAGATTGAATAATATTAATATAAATTTAAATTAAAGTAAAGGTAAGTAAATGTATAGAAATTTGTAACATGGATATTAAACTACTGTTTATTTCTTTTTATGAAAAGATTTCTGTATAGTATGTTTAAATAATGCTTTCCTTATATAAGATAAATAGGTCTCTAAGTTATTAATTATTGAAATTAATTTAGTCTTAGTAAATGCTTGATGTACCCTGGTATAAATTGTCTCTATCAGAAATGGCCAGGAAAATAATAAATAGCTAGTAAAAACAGCTACTTTCTGGGTAGTGATGAAACGATTTTTCCAGTCATATTCTCTATTTAATAGAGATAACACAAGCTTAAAATGTTTGTACTAAATTTTTTCTGTAATCTGATCATGTATTTAAAGTCAAATATTAAAAAAAGATAGCTAACCAAACGTAAATACGAATTATTGGTATTTAATTCCTTTATAGTACTGTTTCAGAGGATACACATGAAAACAATGATTTTTTCGTTAGATTCTGTCTCTCTCACCCCTCGCCATAATAACAAGCCTCTTATTAGCCATTTCCTAACGAAAAAAACTGTCCAACTTTAATATCTTTTAAATAGTCATAAATAACCTAATGTAAATTTGTGAAAAAACTTATTCCATCATTCTGTCTATTAAATGGCGAATATGATCGAAAAAATCGTTTCATCGGTGGATAGAAATGGCCAAGAAAAGTGTCTAGTTTTTGACGATTATTGGGGAAACTAGCTACTTATTGTGTTGATTACAAGACATTGATTGTTTTCTATGTGCAAAACGAAGATTTTGTAAATTATTTTCGGAAAGTGCTTTATCAATGTTTTATGATACAAAAAATGTACGCATTTCAAAATATTCAATAGAGTCTTGATGTTTTCGACATTACGTCACTGTTTCTCTTTCGCGCGCGCGACGTCTGTCGCTGTCCTATGGGAACGCTATTTCTCCCCAAAGTTAGTAAAGTACGGTATCTAATCTAGTAATAGAGGATAAGTCGGCCACAAAGACAATGACAGGCGAAATGCATGTGTGTGTCTGTGTACATGTCGAAGTATGTACGTATAAGACGAAGGGAGAAGGGCAACAAAAGGAGAAAGCGAAGGGAGATGAGAAAGAGAGAAAGGCAAAGGGTGTCCAGAGCTGCTGGAGGAAATAAGGGGCTTCATTACAAAATCACTCCTTCGGGAGTCGTTCTGTCACATCTTCCGCGCCGCGCTGTACTTTGTTGAACCAGCGCCTTCGTTCTCTCTTGTATCGTTCCGATTCATATTTAAAGCTTTCTTAAACGTATGAATTCTTTCGCGAGTCATAAAGCCTGGCTACCATAAAATAGAAACTTCTTGCAGTCAGACTTTGTGTCTTTCAAATTCGTTATCCGTTTCATAACTTATAAGCTTTAGCATAAAATATTCTTTGAAACATTTGCATTTATTTTATTAATTTTATTAACACATGATATTTGTGGCCCTCAGATTATTCACGAGAAAATATAAATTTTTTGATAATATTTACTCTAATCTTAAGAATTAGTTTTAACTTATTTAAAAAAACCATTAAAACTAATTAATGCAACGAATTATAAACACACATTTCCTAAAACTCAAAGGCCTTTGTTTCTGTTACACGAAATAGCTCGGGGGATCACAAACAAATTCATTAAAATACAGAGCGCGCCCTTTAGTTGCAGGAGAGAGAGAGAGAGAGAGAGAGAGAGAGAGAGAGAGAGAGAGAGAGAGAGAGAGAGAGAGAGAGAGAGAGAGAGAGAGAGAGAGAGAGAGAGAGAGAGAGAGAGAGAGGGGGGAGCAGTAATAATGAGGGCGTATGCGCCAGTAAGTCGTGAGGTGCGAAATTACATTAGCCGAGTAAACCACAATTAAACGCCTCGGAGGCGCGCTCGCGTTCTCGGCTTTTATGCATCCGCGCGGAGAAAGAGCCAGCGACGCGGGATCTTTCGGCAAGTTGAGCCAAGTTAAGTTTTCACTAATGTTCCTTGTTTCGGCCGACCTTAATGCTGCTGTTTAAGCCCGCACTCGCGCGCGGTTATGTACTTTGGCTCGCGCTCTTCTCCCGCCACCACCCTAACGAACTTTCATACGGCCGCCAAATGTTTTAGGGTACGTTTCTCTGTGTATTTGCGTACACTTGGTACACAAGGCTCGGGCCCTTTGATATTTTAAATCTTGTGAAAAGAAATTGTATTTTCTTATTTTATCATAAGTATGAAAGGAAATTTCGGGTAGAATCAATAAAAAATGTTTTTTTTTATCCACTAGCAAGATTCATGCGCTTTATTTTTCTGTTCAGAATGTTTTCAAATCAAAATTATGAAATATAACCTGTTTTTGTTTATTAGAGTACCAACTTGTTATATATTTCGATTTTTGAAGTAAATTCGAAAGCTAGACTTTTAAAAAAATTCCATGATAAAATTTTAAATTACAAATTTCCGCGCCATATCACCATCTTGTATTTAACAATCCATAACATCAGTCTCATTGTAATGACAGATTTCGTCCATCACTTGTTAAGGGGATGCCTTACTCGTACTATTACCGACCGAGCAATTCACACAGTTTCAAGCTGATTAAAAATAAAATACGTCGAATCACAAAAAATCAAGAGAACACTCTTCTGTGTTTTTTAACGTTCTATCATCCAGTCAAAGTTTGGAGTCGAAATATCAAGCCGTTTTTTCAAAAACTTTGAACGAAATTAAATTTCGTTTGTTCAAAGTTTTTGCAGAAATGACTTGATATTTCAACTCCAAACTTTGGCTGAATGATAGAACGTTAAAAAACACAGAAGAGTGTTCTCTTGATTTTTTGTGATTCGACGTATTTTATTTTTAATCAGCTTGAAACTGTGTGAATTGCTCGGTCGGTAATGGTAGGACTATGGCACCCCGTTAAGGGGATGCCTTACTTGTACTATTACCGACCGAGCAATTCACACAGTTTCAAGCTGATTAAAAATAAAATACGTCGAATCACAAAAAATCAAGAGAACACTCTTCTGTATTTTTTAACGTTCTATCATCCAGTCAAAGTTTGGAGTCGAAATATCAAGTCATTTTTGCAAAAACTTTGAACAAAGCGAAATTTAATTTCGTTCAAAGTTTTTGAAAAAACGGCTTGATATTTCAACTCCAAACTTTGACTGGATGATAGAACGTTAAAAAATACAGAAGAGTGTTCTCTTGATTTTTTGTGATTCGACGTATTTTATTTTTAATCAGCTTGAAACTGTGTGAATTGCTCGGTCGGTAATAGTACGAGTAAGGCATCCCCTTAAGGGGATGCCTTATACCGGCAGAGTCCTCTGCCGTACCGACCACAATGTTTTTAATTAAATATTAACTGTTATAAGCTTTTCCTTGAATTCTGAGAGTTGACGCACATAGTCAAATTTATTATTTACTTTCCGGTCAAATTTCAGATAAATCTGTTGGCTTCTCAAATTTCGTCTTTATTTTCCAATAGATGTATCTGAAATTTGACTGGGAAGTAGATAATAAGTTTGTCTATGTGTGTCAACTCTCAGAATTCAAGGAAAAGCTTATAACAATTAATCTTTAATTAAAAACATTGTGGTCGGTACGGCAGAGAACTCTGCCGGTATAAGGCATCCCCTTAAGAGCGGATAGAGTTTCTGAACACGGGTTACCTATTTTTATACAATATAAAATTAAATGAGAGAACCTACTTCATTTTTTTTAAATACATCTTGAATGAAAAAACACAGTTAAAATATTGAAGAGAAAAGAATAACCTAGTAAATGCAGTAAGGATGAGTAGCTATAAATATGGCTTCGTAGATTTATAAGCACATGAATCAATCTGATTGCAGCCCTGCAATGATTTACTTTTGCTTCAAATTGAAATTTCCCTATGAGTGCCTTGCACCGCTGAAAGATATGAATCTATGGGCATCGATGCAATCGATATAATGCGCATATCGACGTTCAATACCTTCGACGTTAATACTCGGGGAAGCAGAGTTAGCCGCGCACTTTGCACCGGAGCGCAAATTAATTACGTGTAAGGGAGGCCGCGCGCATAGTGCATACCGCATATTGGCCCCCATAAACAAGTGTGAGATAATCGAGCAGTCATTAGGGTCAGAAAGGCTCGATAATAATATGCATCGGCCGCGTACACGTGCGCTGTATCGCTTGCTGCTCTCGTCTATCGAGCAACTTGTAGGTGCATATGGGGGGCATTTAAATCTTGGCGTTGCGGGCCGCAATTATTGTCTTGCATTACCCTCGTGATGCTCCGAAGCTCTTTTCTCGCTCCTCGAGGGTATATTAAGATGATAATTTTTTAACGTTGTCGGAAAAGACGCGGATCCGTTAACACTTTTGAGAAGATTGCTAGGTCTATTTTGCGCGTGAACGGTGATTTGTTGTACATAGGCGGATCTAATTAAGCATTTATAGCGGTACCGGTTATTTGCTTTTTAAAAGTGCGGTTGGAACGAAGTTCCGTATAGGGTAATATTGAAAATTAACGCTTCATTAGATCTACTTCCTGATCGTATTTTACGTAAATGTCGAACTCATTAAATATTTTTCAAATTTTTAATCTATTTTGCATTACCTGGCCTCAAAGCCAAACAATTAAGGTAACAAGCAAAATAGTTCAGCTATTTGAAAAATGACTAATTAAAAACTTTAGAAAAGCTTTAGAAAGACTGAGGACGAAGACTAACTGCTTTCATGTTAGTTGTAGAGCGCAAGTAAGTAGTAAGATAAACTTATAATATTTAGGTATAAAAGTTCACAATAAAATATAAAATTATGATCATTTTGTCAAATTTAGAAAAAAAAGATCTCAAAGACTTTTACAGTTTTAATAAATTTTACGGCAGGTGTACAATGAAATGGCGTGATATATCAATTAAAAATCTGTATTTTAGGAAATTTCGACATTTTTTGGAATGAATTCCATCTTCCTGAATTAATGAATAGCTTTAACCAGGCATCTTTTCATCAATTTTGTTAAATAATATGGTTGTTCAAAAGTGTGCATCAACTACGTAATCCATTTCACACAACCAGTTGCAGATAAATCACAAAAGCATTCTAAACTCGGACGATTGCGGCATTAAATCAATTTAACTCTATCTTGTTCTCTTTGCGCGGGAGGCGGCTCGAAAGCCCCATAGTCGCGCTTTTTTCGACCTTAAAGCCCCGTGCGCACCAGGCCGCTGCGAGACCGAACGAGAAAGAAGGAGAAGGCGCGATAAGGGCGAAAAATCGAACAACACAAAGTCTCCCTCGGCAGAGTTTGCTCGCGCGCGCGACTGCCTCTTCCGCGCTAGCTCAGCGCGTCGGCGAGAGGAAGAGGAGAGAAAATGATACGGCGTTGATTGAGGCTACGTAATGACGGTATGGCAGGCAGTTAGAAATGAAATTTCACATCTGCGTGTCAGAGCAGCCAGCGCGCCGTCGGTCCGTAGTCCGACCGGCCGGCCGGCGTGCAATCGTGGGAATAGAAAGCATGCATCTCCGCGAATCTGAATCTGGGCTTACGTAGCCTGCACGTGTGTATATATATACGCGAGAGCGCGGCTCATGCTGCTCCGCATAGTGTGCACGCGTGATTACGAGGGATTATGCGCATGATAAATGAAGCTTGCACTCGCTGCTGCTGCTGCAGCGGAGGGTAATTTAGCTTCTAGACGGAGATGAGAGCATATACACGAGTGAAGAATGCCGGTGCTCGCGGTAATTTCGCCAGCGCCAGATGACAACATGCCAAGGGTTTGTTTTGACTGAGACGAGAGCTCGCTGTTAGAATAAATGGCCATAAAGGTGTTGATACTTACTAGTATTATGAAATTAATTTAATAAGAAGAGTTCTAGTTCTTATATATTGAATTGGAGTTATAAAATAGCTTCTAAGATGCCTATTTAAAATAGTCAAGTCCCTGACTTGTCAATTTGTTTTCATTTAGTCTGGTTGTTTTCCGCGACGAGTTCCGGACAGACATATTGCAAATCAATCTAGCTCCGTAAATACAATCGAAAGCAAAGTAGAGATCTCTTTGCCTCCCTCACTCCTTCATCCTTTCTCTATATCATTCTCCCTTTCTCATTTAATACATACGCGTAAGCCGGTCGCGTATACACATGTGTCAACGCGACAGCCGTCCCATCGTGATGTTTATCCCGCTCAATGCAAACACCAGTTCGCTGGTGAATCAGAATTTCCGAGGGTCATCTCCGAGATAACTCTGCTGCAGTATGTCGACCTTGGATCTGAAAAGGATTTCGATTTTTCTCTTGGGCGCCGACGTTATTCCGGTGTGCTGGGAGAATTGCTCGCTTCCCCCGCGACAATGCCAGGGCGGTGGGCACACGAGCCTAATTACGTTTATTCAACTACGCAAATATTAGTGGTAAAAAGGCACCATCTCGCGCACGCACAAGATGAGGTAGAGGGAACGGAAGAAAGCCCTGACGTCATTGTCAAAAGTATTGGCACAGTTAAAGCTCCCTTTCAAGAGTATATAATATAGAAATGATGATATATAATTGACATTCTTCGTTCTTTATGTATAACTTTATTAGAATCAAATCAAAATTGATTCCCGAGTAAAAAAAAGTCTGGATCAAGTCTGGCTCCAAAGTCTCGCTAATGGGACGATTCCAGACATTTGCTCAAACCTCGTGTTCCAAAAGTCTACGGGAATACCAGACTTTTTGCCAGACATTCTACTTTACCTCGAAAAGTCTTGAAAAATAGCCCAGACTGCCCGCCGTACTTTCAATCTAACAGCGAAGTCTGGGAAAAGCGTCATACTTTAATCCAGACTTTCTACCAAACTTAGTAATATTTTTATATTATTATTAATATTCATTTTACATATTTATATGAAAATTTATTTTTTACTGACAAGTCCAGAAGTCCAGCCTTACATAGAAATTTGTTTGTTTGTCTGGAATTTCCCTAGATTCTCACAACACGAGGTCTGGGAAAATGTCTGAAATCGTCCCATTAGCGAGACTTTGGAGTCAGACTTTAGCCAGACTTGATCCAGACCTGTTTTTTTACTCGAGTTGATATTTAAAATAATATGTTAATATTTATATTAGATCGTCTAAGATATTAACGAATTTCAATGATTTCATGCCTACCGTAAATAAAATGACATTAAAGCACTGAAAGCACTGCGATTTTTTAAATTACGTCCATATCGCGATATTATTTTCTTAGATACGCCAATTCTTCGACAGTTTATAGATTGGACAACCACGTGAACGTCAGCAGTCAGGCATAAACCAACGCAGGTTTGACGATCCTGCGTTGAAAAGAAAAAATCTCACTCTCTCTCTCTCTCTCATCCCATCATTATTATTACATCACGTGGAGAGCTTCCGGCTTGCGCCACGGCGCAAGGTCGTTAAACGTTCGGTTCTGCGCGCGGCGAAACGAGCAAACTTGAGTCCCGGTCGCCCGGAGGCGCGCGCGTGTGTGCCCGGGCGTCGAAAGTGCGTAATTGAAAGTCCGTTCCGCGGCCACCGTAAAACGGCGCGCGCGGGTGTTATTAATAACGCGCGTATAATCAATTACGGGGCGACTTGGTCGCGCAGCGCGCATTCCCGTGTAATATACCCATCTCTCGCGGGCGACATAAAGGGCCGAAGGGTCGTTTTCAGGGCTGCGACGTGCACAGGGCAGCGTCTCTCTCGCTCTCACTCTTCGGGTCGAACACTCGTAAAACTCATCTGCGGTCACCCGATGGTTCGTCCTTGTTCGCCGCGTGCAGGCGCCTCCGCTGCAGAAGGGCATTATGCGCGTGTGATCTTTCTTTTGTTGGTCATTACTTTTATATGACCTTGCCTGTCTTTTTTTTCTGTTGTTTTGACAAATCGTTTGATTATGTCTAAAGTTCTTAATTATCTTGTTAAATGTTAACATTACCGTTCTCTCTTCACCGAAAATTACTTTTTATTAATTTTTTATTGTCCACGTACTGAAAGGTATACGGAAAACATATAAATATTAAATTATAAAAAAGTTATGGAATCCTGGTGAAAATCCAAAACATTTTATAACTAATAACTGACTATTTATTTTAGAAACTTGCTATAAAATGGAAATTTATCTTGTTCAATGTCTAGCTAGCTCCCGGTGAAACGCTTTTTCCCCTATTATATGGCCATTGAATAGATTGATAAATAGAATGAGTTTTTCGAAGACAAGCACAAGCTTATTCTTGAGTATTTTCAAGGTATTAAAACTGATCAGTTTTTTTAGTCTGGAAATGTCTAGCAGAAGGCTTGCTGTTATGACAAGGAATGAGAGAGGCAGAATCAGATGGAGAAATAAAAGTTTTGCTGAATTATTCATAGAAGGAGTACACCAATGATTTTTTAGTTAGTTATTTATTTATATTTTGGTAAGCCATCCAATGCACTTTAATGCTCTCTCATGTACGATATAGAATTAGTAAGAAAATCAAATACGAATATTTTGTTGTTATGTCAATCTAAGGAATAGGCAAATAATAGTCGAAAAATCGTTTCATCATAGCCATTAATTAGCCAGTTTTAAGTACTAGCTATTTTCTAACTTCTTGGCCATTTCATATAGATGAATTTCTATCAGGGAAGAAAAAAAGATAGATGTAGCACGAGTCCTGCATAATTTACAATAAATTTTTTATTTAACTAGCAAAATTCACGCGTGCTTTATTTTTCTGTCTAGAATGCTTCAGATCAAAATTTTAAACTATAACCCTTTTTTATTTATTAAAAATATCAACTTCTTATATTTCGATTTTTAGAGTAAATTTCAAAGTTACACTTTTAACAAAAGTACAAGATAATATTTTAAATTTCAAATTTCCGCACCATATTGCCATTTTGTATGTAATAACCAATGAAATCACTCTTATTGTGATGACAGATTTCATCCATCACTTTTTTAAGAGAAGATTACAAAATATAATATTTATAAGCGAATTTGGCGTAACTGTTCATTCGTTCTTCAAGTTCCAACTTGAAATTCAACTATATTCTTGGAGTATTATAATTTACTTAGTCATAAAAAAAGTTCGGAAAAATATTTCTGGGCGGAGATAAGAATTTAGTCAAAGTTCGAGCTTAGTAGACGTTCCCTATAACGCCGAGCACGAAGATGATCGGATATCGATTAAGCAAAGAGACAACGAAGAGCCCGGCGCAATGGTAATAATACCGGGAAAAGCGACGTGATCCCCTTAAGGTAGTGCAGTAGTGCTCGGTGAGTTTGTTTTTCCGGGCCCTAGTCTACCGTTACGAGATGCCTATACTCGCTGTCGCCGAGGAGCCGATCTGTCTGCCGTCCGAGAGTGACGGACGGACTTGGACTCTACGTGATGAAACTTAAGCGCGCGCGTCTCTTGCCTCTCCTCCTCTCGTTTATTTTCCCGCTCGGGCTCCGCTCGTTCTATCGATATCGTTTTCCAGTTTTACGGCCGGGCGGAGGTGCTCCAGCTACGCGGGATTAACGGCGGACCTTTTTAATTGGATTTGCGCGCGGGAGAGTGGCGTTGAGATGATGAAAGTGTAGCTCTTGTCTTCCGCTCGCATTTCAAGGATTTTAGTTGGAAAACATAAAACGACGGTTTACCAAATACGTCAAATTACGCCTCTTTCTGATTCATTATTAAGATTAAATGGCATTTTATATGAAAGGAGAGTCTTTAGCATCGTAATCATGTAAATAGTTCAGAATGTAATATAATTTGCAGTATCTGAAGTGAAGGTAATTGATCGTTCAACTCCTGTTGTTGCTGTGTTCTCAAATTTTGTCGTAACTATAAAACTTAATACATCGAGCAATAAAAATAAAATTGTGATAAATAAATCATTGTTTCTTGACGACGTATAATTGACCTACAGTACAAAATGAAAATTTGCAACGAAATATTTTTACGACCACCTAACCAGGCTAAACAAATAAAAAGAGTCACTGCAGTAGAGGCAAAGGTAACCCGAGACGCTGCGGCGACTACACTACGAAGATCCAATCTTCGCTGACGTCTACGTTAGTGAGTCGTGAAGAAAGGGAAGGAGGAGAGTTCAGGGGAAAAAGAAGGTTCAAACAGAGAAAGACAGCAAAGGCAGAAGAGCAAACGGTTAGGGTGACTCTTGGGGTCTTTCTTATACTTGGTGATCTAATTAGTTTAATTAACCTTTTCTAGAAAGCTAAGTATTTCGTTATTTTGTCGATCCGACAGGAAAGTACAAATCAACAATAAAGTAGATGTTTAAAAGTAGTGTTGTCATCAAATGAATATACAATTTCTAGAAATGTACCCTTTTAAAATTCTTCGTATAACTATATTAATTTTAGAGTGATTACTTAATTTTCCTCATCTGAAAACATAATAAAGCATAAGAATAAAAGAACCGTATCATAACTTTTGTTTTTCTATTTTTTATAACTCGAAAAACGCCGACTAAACCGGTTTTCGTTTCGGGTAACCCTTTGAGTCTAGGATACTTCCTTATCAGCGTTGGATCTCTTGTAGTGGACGGAAGACAAAAGTAAAAGCATAAAATACGAAAATACATCGAGTCAGATAATATTATGATGCACGTGTCTTGCGTCAGTTTTACCTGCATGTATACCGTGGTCGGCCTGTTTGAGAACTTTCAGGAAGGATTTGAAGAAGTAATCGCGGGTCGGAGAAATTATGTCCAGTAAAAACAGTTTTAGAGGTTTAAATCATGATAGTTTTCTTGCTCTCAAATCGGAAAGTAAAATTTTATATTGTTTAATGTTGATTGTATTATACATAGGGTGACTTCACCAGTAAATGAACAAATAAGGAAATTGTAATTTTTGTTATTCAATTAAGAGTTTTAAAAATGGATTAAAAGTAAAAATCTTTTATACCACTCTAACCTCAAAATCACAACTTTGGTATGATTTTTCGGCTCGTGGTATAAAATAAACTCGCTTCGCTCGTGCAAAAAGTCACACCAGCTAAATAATCGACTTCCCCACCCGTGTCGAAATGTACTATTATAGCACTGTGTGACCTAAACCCGCACTTAAGTCACGCTTACCTGTGACTTAAGGTAGTTCATCCGGTCGAAACAGCAGTTTTAGTTTTTGTATTTTTTAAATAATGTTTTATTAAGTTGATAATCCAAGAGTAATTACATGTAACAAATATATACTAGAAGGAATGTAAGACAATTTTTTTCAGACAAATTCAGACAATAATCACTATGCTATTGTTACAATTAAAGACAAAAACTTCAATAAGTTTCTCTAATTTTTTTATTTTTTATCCGATCTTAATGAAATAAAGCTTATTTTGTTCGTTAAGAAATTTCAGGGGGAGTATCGGTGGGAAAATTTATGATACGAGTTACCAATACGGCGCAATATCAATTTGTTTAAGAAAAACATGTCAAGTTTTCATCAAAACTTTCTTAAACAAATTGATATTGCGCCGTACTGGTAACTCGTATCATAAATTTTCCCACCGATACTCCCCCTGAAATTTCTTAACGAACAAAATAAGCTTTATTTCGTTAAGATCGGATAGAAAATAAAAAAATTAGAGAAACTTATTGAAGTTTTTGTCTTTAATTGTAACAATAGCATAGTGACTATTGCCTGAATTTGTCTGAAAAAAATTGTCTTATGTTCCTTCTAGTATATATTTGTTACATGTACTTACTCTTGGATTATCAACTTAATAAAACATTATTTAAAAAATACAAAAACTAAAACTGCTGTTTCGACCGGGTGAACTACCTTAAGCAGCCCATTATTACACAGTGAAATAATGAATTTACTTAAGTCACAGGCACATAATTAACGCCAATTATCTACCAAAACTATTCTGAAATGTGGTTTTACATATGAGAATAAACAGAAAAAGAAGTAAAACTTTGTAAATAGCTGACAAACGACCAAAAATGAATAAAAATGATGATAATAACACTTCTTTATATTATAGGTTAGTTTCATCTGCTATCGGATAGCAAACCGCGTGCTTTTTAAATATTCAATTTTAAACTCTATTAATTTTATTTTGTTATATTTTGTGTTCAATTTGTTTGTTTATTAATTAAAATATTTTTTCATAAAATTTACTAGTACTTTTCGACACGAGTGCGGAAGTAGGTTATGTACCTTATGTGACGTTTCACTTTCATAAATTTTAATTTCTTGTTAATGTGGCCCTTCCTGGTTTTTGCGAGTGAATTTTAAGATTTATTAATATGATTTTTTAGCATACTGTAATATAAGTAAAGGTATAACTTTAATGAAGGGACCTTCAAGTAACAAATAAAATTTTTTGTAACAAAATTCAACTTCTCTTAAACTAAATACAGCCACCCAAACAAAAATTCAATAAAACACTGGAATCCTTTTCAATTATTATCCGATTTTAATGTGTAAGGTCTCATTTTGTTCCTTGTTCAATTTCAGGGTGAGGTGCCAATTTAAAAAATAAAAAATTATTAAGACCTGCAAAGTTACGTCCTTTTGTTTGTAAAGAACACGCATATCCTTATAAACAATTGGACATAGCTTTGCAGGTTTTGATAATTTCGTATTTTTTATATTGGTACCTCCCTCTAAAATTGAACAAGGAACAAAATGAGACCTTACAAATTAAAATCGGATAATAATTGAAAAAGATTCCAGTGTTTTATTGAATTTTTGTTCAGGAGGCTGCATTTACTTTGAGAGAAGTTGAATTTTGTTACAAAAAATGTTACTCTTTACTTAAAGTTCCCTTCATTCAAGTTATACCGTTACTTATGTTACAGTATGCGAAAAAATCATATTAATAAATCTTAAAATTCACTCGGAAAAACCGGGAAAGGCCACCTTAAAAATTAGAAAAAAATTGCATAGAATCTTATTTTATAATTTGTGTACGCGTATTAAATATTTTTGATTGAATAATAACAATATTCTATATAAAGAAATGTTCTTTATAAAGAAAGGCGCCCCCGACCCCCCTGCCCGCTCCAATTTCCGACTATTATTTATTATATTAAATACAAAAGAACTATAAACAATTATAATTAAATAAAGACAGCCCGCGCGGACATGGAGGCAATCTGTTTATCATGAAGGAAAGCCGTAACGTGACGGTCAATAGCGGTCAACATGTCTGTACATGTAAAGCTTATTGTTAAATGTACACTTCAATATAATTTTAATAATTAACTATGCACAAATAAATAAAATAAGAAGCTGGCGGGTTTATGTCACACGAGCTATAAAAAGTATACGATACTCGTGACTTTAAGTGGCTCATTATTGCACGGCGTGAGGTTAGCGCCCGAGCTGCGCTAACCTCACGCCGTGCAATAATGGGCCACTTAAGTCACATGTATCGTAATATACTATTTTAATTAGTATTTTAAAATCTTCAAACTTTACGTCAGTGAAAAAATTTTAGATGAAGAATAAAAGTAGAAATTTTGTTTAGAAGAAATCTGTAAATATCTCCTAAAATCATTAAATGAATACTTGGGGCTAGTGACTGAACACTTTGAAACCAGTGAATGAACACTTACTTTGTATGTACTTATGTGAGTTCAGTAACAGTAATTTTACGATCTGAATGTTGAAAATTGACACCAGGATGATAATGATACAACTTTATGTATTAAAACTAAACATTAAATATTAAATATTATTGATTTTTCATACAGTACAGCATGAGGTGAGAATAATGTTCGTTCACTGGGTTGCCGGGATAAGACTCGCGGCCCAGCAAAGAAGTGTTCGTTCGTTCACTAGATTCAGGAGTATAACATGAACCAAAGTCGGACCACGTAAATTATATTTAAATAATTAACTTTTTTCTTAAAAATAATGTCGAATCGTCAACTAATAAGTATAAAACTTCATTTAGACGTAAGATTTTAGCACAAAAACTTTCGATTTTGAAAAAACTTCAGCATATGCCAACAGTGCATCTACGTCACCCTTATAGCGAATGACGTATATTTAATTCTCATCATAATATCGCAATACTAATAGTTTTTTTTCATCCCAGACAATTCATTTCATAGCATGTACAATATATAAAATGAAAGGAAATTTCACAAAGATTTCAAAATCATGATTATATTTGATACACAAAATGTACAAATTTTACAATTTTAAATATTATATCAAAATGTTCATTCACTGGCGACTGTTCCAATACTGGTGTAGTCACCCTATACGCTGTTCTTATTTTTTAGAAACGTTTACACGATTATTTTATCCGATGGAAAAGTATATTATTCGCAATGTTATTATTTATGAAATAATAAATATTTAATGTATTTTATTTTAAAATTTATATACACGGAGAGAAATTTTAGAGTAAAAATTTCCAAGGTGCCTTGGTAGCGCATGAACAGACTGTCAAAAGCCGTGTTATTCCCAGGTTTCTAATACAATTTATAAGTTTCCCAGGAAAAACTACCATAACCACTTAAAAAAAAAACCAAATTATCTGAATAAAAATTACCAGACACACTGGTAAAAATTGAGATCTAGTCATTTCTACAAGGTAACCTAAGAATTTTTACTGAGAAAACTTATAAATTTTACCAAATAACCTGGTATTTGTGTACTCGCGCATGCGCACTGTGCATTATTGTGTTTCAGAAGATTGATACTAGAGGCGTGCGTGACGTTAAAATGAAAACAATACACATATTTTCAGTAAGTAATAACGGCGATTCAAATGACTGTTCGTAACAGCTTCCGTGGCGCAGTCGGTAGAACGTCGGACTCTCAACCCAAAGATCGTCGGATCGAATCCCGCTTCCGTAAAAATTTTTTTTCAGTTTAATGTTTTTTCATCCTTGTTTCTGTTTCTATTTCTATATTAAAATACTATATATCCATCAATAATATGGATAAAAAAAGTTAATTTTTTTAATTTAAATTAACTAAAAAAAAAATTTTACCAAGGCATTTTGGTAAAAAGTTTGAAATTGTCAGTCTATCCATCCATTACCATAGAAACTGGTAATTTTGTCTCGAATATTTGTAATTTTCACTACAAAATTTCTCTCCGTGTATAAAAAGACCTGATGCTGGAACCCATATGTTTCGTAAGTCGTATTCACAGGTTGTTTTTATATTTGGATGGTTATTATCGACCATCTCCATGCAGTTTAATAAAAAGTAAATAAATTCAGAATATACAGAATGACATGATAAAACTAATACAAACCGCCTTGGATATTTCATGGTAATTTTTACTAGCATAGATTTAACAGATATATAGTATCAACACACATTTTAGTTTAATGTATTGAAACTAAACAGCGTATAGTAATAATGGTTTTCCCCAACAATGTATACACATATTGGGTGAAGTGTAATATGGTAAAACGACGAAGTAGCTTTCGCCGAATGGCGAGGTAAAGCTGTTACGCCTGTAGGCGCAGTGCATAAACGAGGGGAAGCGAATATTCGTTATTTGCAATAAAAGAATAAAGTCGCTGCGCGCAGGAGCTAGAGGCGCGTATATATGGCCTCGTAAAGCCTCGCGGCTGGTTTACGCGCCCGCGTGCTTCTCATATTCCGCGAAAAAAAATGGGAAAACCGCTCCGGCGGCACGCGACTTATGCGTTCGCGCGAGCGCACGCGAGGCTTCCGCGGATGCTGTCGAATAAATTCGCGTAAGTGCTCGTTCGGTTTTGTGCGCGCGCGCGCTTATTCCCCCGTTCCTCGTTACGGTTATTACTCGTCAGTTACGGGCACTTGTCTGTTCGTTTATTGAAACGTAAAATCAACGCCCCAATTGGTACTGAGCTTTTTCTTTCCAAGGGCCTTACAGGTGACTTAGTTTCATTGAGTTAACGGTCAATAGCATTTGGAACTTTAGTTGTCATGCTGTGATATATTTGTACTATAATTATGTATTATAATATAATATAATTTGTATTTTTCTTGAACAAATAAAGTAGCTAATAAGTTTATAAGCATTTAACTAATGATCAAATTTTATTGTTTTATAGTAAAAAAAGTTTGAGTTTTGTTACGTGTGGAAGTTTTCCTTGCGTCAATCGAAAAAGCAAATAATTAATGTTTAATATTGGGTTTAACGTACAACTTAACAATAAAATAGTTTAATAAATTAAGGCTTATACTTTAGCATTTAAAGTATCATCGACAAAAAGAAGTTTCTCATAATTTTTCGTAAAACAGTACAACAAAAGAACTATATAAACCTGTCGATTTTTCGAAAAAAAAAAAAAAAACTCGATTTTCATGACTACTCTACTTAATGGCGCCTCGAGTGTCGCGAACGACAGTGGATGTCGGAAAAATGGTCTAAAAGCCATTAACAGAAGCCAAACAAGAAAAGAGCGAAATTTCTTAAACGTGTATTTATATGCCACGGCAAGACATTGAGGCGACTCAAAAATCACTCAAGATACTACACCTATTACTTTCCGTATTTTATCTTGCTTTCTCTCTCTCTCTCTCTTCCCTGTGCAACCTGGTCGAGTGGACCGAAGCAGTGCAAATATTGACCTCGGCGGCGCGGCGTTCGTTAAACAACTCCTGAGTAAGAGGAGTCGTCGAAAGGAGAAAGACTGACGAGAAGGAGGAACTATTGAGGGAATGAGTGGCCTTACGGCTCGAGGGAGACACGAAGAGACACTGCACCACCTTGGGAATCCCTCTCGAAAGAAGAGCACTCGTTGGGATTACTCTCGAAAAGGACTGAAATATGGTTATTAACTGCGTTCATTATAGTTTTATAAAAATTTTTAAAATCTTGTATCGCAATCAAAAGAGTTAATTTTATATGGTAGTCTGACGAGTTCTGATAACAGCAATAATTCATGTAAATTTATGCATTTTACAAGTATACTCTTAAAATATTTTCGATAGAATAAATCATTTTTCTACATTTTACCGATAAACCAAACCATGTCTTGTTATTAATACCCCCTTTATCACATTTTTCACCTGCCGAATTGTCCTCTTAAATGTTTGTGTATATACTCCGAACACTTTTATTGTTTGCAGTGCGTCCGCTGTACTTAAAGAGGACCGGCGTCCGCTCTACATCATATCGCGCGACACGCAGTCTTCGAAAAATTTCTCGGAAATCGCCGAAATCGTTTGGTGCATTCGAGGAGCGAAGGAAGCGGTGTACCATAAAACGTCACATTGCCTACCTGAGGATTCTCGAAAGAGTAGAGTGTTTTTTTCGGGCTGCAGGAAAAGGAAGAAGGATGAAAGGGGCGACAGCGACGACTCATACTTGACCTTCCTGATTCAAGATAGGATGTAAATGATATCGTGACCGAGGCTAAATCATCTTTCAAGCGGAAGCTTTGACTCATCTCGGTGTTGAAGTGAGATGTATCTGATGCGAGTAATTTTCAGCTACTTTTACATAAAATATTATTGCTTTGTGTTTTAGAGTATTTTTCGTTTTAAAGGTGATTGATGAAAAACACATAACTTTACACTTATAATCATAAATTAAATTTTTGATCAAATAGTTTTTAAATACGCAAAATAAGCATTTCTTTACAAATATTTGTTAAATAAAGCTATATGTCTTTTAATCAATTGAAATTCGACGTATTAATTCAGTTGGAAGGTAATGAAAACAAACATCGATGAAGATAAATGCTTATTATCGTCCCTGCCCTTTCATTCATTGCAGCTGAAACGCCGACGGAATGAATTAAAAGTAAACTTGCAATCAATATGTAAAACCAACCGGAGAAACAAAGAAATCATTTTTAAAGCCGCACGCAGGCGCGCACGCGCGACCATAAATATTCAGCCGGACGAAATGCAAAATGTAAAACGCTCATTTGACTGGGGAATTCGTGATTTCGTTAATCGGATTCTCGGCTCTCTCGTATACGCAAAAACGGGCCGATAAGAGCCGATCTCGCTGGCGAAGCGGAAAATAAAAGTCTGGTATATATAAGGAATTCGGCGTGTTTCGAGCTGGCGCGCAGCGCCCGTTTAATTAGGAGCGGGGGGAAAAGGGAGAGACGCCAGGGCGCAGGCGGGAATTAAGAGGGGGCGCGTGAAAAAAAATTTCGCGCCATTTCACCGTAATTAAAAATGTTGCAATAAAGACGGGGGAGGATTCTCTTAATTCTCTCTCGTAGGTCTTTCCTCTCCCTCGCTCTCTCCACCCCCACTCTCTCTCTCTCATACATATTCTCACTGACTTTTTCTTATTTTCCCACGCATTTTCTGTCCTTCTCTCGCTCTTATATACAGACCTCGCACATACACACATATAGCAGTCGTATACGCGCTGTTTCTTCGTTTTTCTCTCGCTTCCTCTTTCACTCTCGCTATCATAAATATCGGGACCGCATGCCACGCCTCGAAATTCTATAATTGCGCGTTTAATTGCCGAAGTCTGATGTACGACGCCGGCCGCACCGGAGGGGATCGGCCCCCGCGCGCTAATTAATTGCCGTGCGATCTTCATATATACAGCGGGGAGAGAGGGCAAATATAAGAGGAGGGAATCGCGCGAGCTCTGGATATCGACACCGAGGGTATCAATTGGTCGGAGCGTTAGTTGTGCCGGCATTTGCATACTGAGTGACTTTCGCGAGCGAGAGAGAAATAATGCGAAAGAGAGTAGGAGAGAAAATCACTTCCGGCGAATCGACGGCTACGAAGTCGAGGAGGACAAGAGTGCGGGTTTCTGAAAACGGTGGAAGAGCGAGCTCGATAAATTCCACTTAAAGAACAGGACAAGCGTGTGCAGCATAGGGGAAGGCACAGGGGGTTATTCATAAGCAATGGCCCATAAATAAGGTAATGCGCGCGCGCGCGAAGCGTATTCCACGGGGATGGTGAAATATTGAGAATGAGTTGTAAATATTGCAGGTCGCGTTGCGCTTATGCTCTTCCTATTCGAATTAGCATATATTCGGGGAGCTGGCTTCTCGTATGTCTGAATGGTTTATATACGTTCGCCTGACATTAAAGTAAGTATTGTGGCTTTTTTGAATGCTAGGATTATTGGCCGTTATATATCGTGTGGCTGTCATAATAATTTATTTCGTTTTTAAGAATAAACAGTTGTCAAGTGCTTAGATATGCAATCTTTTATTAAATAAATAACATACAATTGATTAAAACAACTTCGACGCCATCGCTCTTTAAGTAATTCATTTCTGACATTCCGTGCGCAAAGTTCTACTTTTACGCACGCTTAGGTACGGTTGCAAGCGTGCGCAAAAATAGCACTTTACGTACGCCGGAGGGTCAACAAATAATGTTCGATGCAGGTGATAAAAATGATTTTTGCACGAGTGTACGAGTTTGTCGCTCCAGCGAAGCGATCGCACTAGTATCAAACAAAATATTTTGTGCATATTTATGTATTCATGCAAAATTTATGAAAGTTATACGAATTTATATATATTTTTCCTGTTAAAAATTGTTGTTTTTAATATTTCACCACTCTTAATGAAATTGTAGAATTGTAATGCATACAAATGCATTCGAGAGTATAACAAAAAATAGTGGAAACATATTTCCCGGTAGATAAGTCCAAATTTAACGTGTAAAATAAGGAAATATGAAAATTTTATTTATTTACTCACATGAGTAAGGTGTAGATGTAGATTATAACTTTGGCGAATTTTTGCAATGAATTCAAGTTTTAGCAGTAATTTCCCAATGCAAACAAGCAGAATTGAAATGCAAGTAAAAATCTATTTAGGTATATAGAAGCATGAATTAACTCCCGGTTTCGACTGCGTGGTACAAACAAAAATCAGCTGTTAATATTATGGAGAAAGCTGGATTCGATCAATTATTTTTAATAAAATAATCCCTGCTGAAAATCGATCATTTTTCTTCCATTTGTGAAATTATTTTTCGAACATTTTCTAACCATTTTATGACAAATTGACCGAAGTCACCATGTACATAAATGGTTAGCAATGCTCAAAAAATCGTTTTACAAACGGAATAAAAATGTACAATTTTTTATGTTATTGTTGTTATTTTATGTCAATTTTATGCTATTATATTATTTTACATGCGATTCTTTTATTATTTTCTAGTTTTTGACGATTTCACATTAATTGATACCATTTTTGTCATATTCTTCACAGTATTTAAAATCAATTCGATCTAAAAATTTGTATTTCACTTTAATGGTATTTCTATATACATAACGAACACCTTTGCTGAAAATTTGATTGAAATACAAATTACTTGCAATTTTAAATAACAGTGTTTGCCACATCCGTCAAGGCCATAATAAACAACACATCGGTCCATAAAAATTCCCAGTTCAATGGGATCCGAAGCAGCACTTCCGCCGATTGAACTTATTCATTATACCGCGCGTTACATCGTCATAACAATAACTCGGCGATATCGGCCGGCGCGCGCAAGCTGTCGAGAGTGCCAGAGCCTTTGTGCAGGCGATCTTACAAGACTCCAGCATCAAAGACGACGCGGCAGCCGGAAAGCTGCCGACAATGGCATTTTATGACGCCGCTGCTTTGGTTGTTACCGTCGCCCTCGCGCCCAAAAAAAGGCAAAGAAGCGCGACATCGAGATATTGAAAACGGTCGGGCGTTCGAGTATCCGCACTTTCAGCGTTGAGGGGCCATTTCACCGAGATCGCGATAAAGCCGTGATAGAGAGGGTGGGGGACTGGCGTCTCGAAAGGCAAGACGAAAGGGACACATTGTAATGCGAAAGCACCATTCCGGTGTGCCCTTGAAGGAGCGCAGCTCGCAAGTGAGGTGCGGATTATATACAGGCCGTGATCGCTGAGGCATTTATCAGCGAGGCAGCGAGCTAAAGCACAGAGTTTCCGGGTGTGTCTATGAATGCAGTTATTGATGTAAGCATTTTCACATCGATGTAAGATTCAAACATACAGTGAATCGTAAATAGATTTTTTTTTTTCAGGAATTTATAATTATTTAAGCTTCTGTCAAATAAGGTAGTATTCCATTTTTAAGTCCTAAGAGCGTTAGAATTTTTTACAAATTAACCGAAAGCATACAATAATGATAATAAATAAGATATTTCCCGTTACTTCCTACCGTAAACATTGGTCAATTAATCCCATTTTCTAATAATACAACGATCCGTGTTCGCAATGTGTCGGCAATTCGCGGCTGTCGTCCCTTTAGCGGCACGAAGGTTAATCCTTTCGGATTAAGTCCCCGAGGGCGTAAGAAGACTCGAGGCGCGATCCACCCCTTTTTAGCACTTCCTCCTACTTGCTCTCGTATCCGGCGCCGTTCTCCTCCGGCGAACGCGCATAGTCCGTCTCTCGCTCTCCTACTCTGCAATCTGCCACGAGACGCGGATTTGCATACATAAGCTATTAAGCAGCTCTTTTCATTTCCTCCCGTTTATGACAGTTTAGTTGGAATAATGTTAGACAAGATTGCCCGGCGAATGTTTGTGTATAATGTATACGCGCGACGCGCCGAGAGATATGGAATATTTCATCTTAGTTATTATATGCTCTCTCGCTCTATCCTTTGCAACAAGTTAGTCAAAACAATCGATACTCAATTTTGAATGGCCTTTTAATTGAATTTGTTCTTATATTTTACTGAAATTCATCATGCCTATATCATAAATTATATAGATATTATTAAAAACCATGTTTTCGCAGTAAAACTCAGACACCCGAATAAATCACAATATTCTCTATAAGTATAGCTAATCAAAAAAATCAATTCTTTTTTCGTTCCACAATAAAAACTAATGGTTTATCAAATTGCTTAAAAATTAACATAATTTGGTTATTTGAAATCTAGCCTGCGACATTATTACTAATATCCACAAACGTTATATTGACGAATAAATTTTAAATAATTTTTTACGAGATATCGTTCTTCGTTTATAACTCAATACACGCGTGGAATTTAAAGTGAGCAATTTGAAAGATCTTATCATTTATTTCTCATCTCGATTATTCTATCAAACGAAACGCAAGCCCATAAAAATTTACATATGACTTTATCAAGACGGTATAAACCATAATATTTCGCCATTGCAAACAGCATCGTGTATAGTGACAGTAACAATCTCTCATTGGAAAAATGCCGCCGACACGCCGCGCCAAACTCATTCCGCGCGATTGCAGAAATATCACTGCGGTATAATCAAGCCAATTATCATCGGCAAAATCGCGGCGCAAGGTGTTCGCGCGTTGCAAAAGTCGAGTCCCTTACAGTCGAAGAAAGAGAGAGAGAGAGAGAGAGAGAGAGAGAGAGAGAGAGAGAGAGAGGCTGCGGCGATCGCCTTCGCGAAAATTATTGCGACACGTAGCGCGCGCACGAGCGAGCGGGCGAGAGTCCCAGAGGACATAATTGAGGCAAAAATGGGGGGGAAGTTGCCGCAGCAGGAGAAGAGAGAGAGAAGATCGTTCCTCAATCCGACTTCTTGATCCAATTAACGCGGCGAAATTATCCCGCAGAGCCTCTATCGCGCTCAAGTTAGCCGCCACCAACACCGCGTCGCCTTAAAACAATTTCATTTGCATAGTAAATAATCAAACAATTTCCTTTGACATTTAAATTACCGCGCGCGGAAGGTTAGAAGATGTGTATATGCGTCTCTCTCCATCCCTCTCTTTTTCCCTTTGGTCGTCCTTATATCTTCCTTTCTTAGCTTCGCGTGCTCTGTCTTCCGTCTGTAATTTTCGAAGACATCAATTAGCTGAACATAATTTGCAATTTGCAGCCGTTATTAGGTGCATTTATACCTTTTCCTCGTCGCTCAATTCCTTTTCTGCGTCTCTGTGAGCGCGATGTGAATGACGGGAACGATGGAAGGAAAAGAAAAAGTAAAACACGACAAAATTTGGCGAAATCAATGTTGCGGTTAGCACGTGATGGGTTCGCTGTCATTGTCATGGGTTTACGTCTATATTATATTCATCGACAACCTTTATAGAATTACGCGTTTGCTCGTCTATTTCGTATCTTTCACTTCTGCGATAATTATTACGGTAGAATAAGTTTATACTTGTACAATATATATTTTAACCCTGATATAATTTATTAGTTTAAAAATTTATTTTGATCAACTCTTTTAAATGTTTCCACTGTTAATATATACAATACAATAAACATATTTTATTAAATGAAATGATGCCGAATAATCTAAGTATGATAATCTTGAATTTAGTAAGGCATCTTATGGGTTGTCGCGAATTTAAATTCAAATATGCCATTAGATAGAGATAAAGGCATCAAATTAAAAATAATGCTGACCCTCACCACCGTAAAACGTAAGAAACGTCCCGAGTCCGATCGTAACAATCCACGAGCCTGTGTTTCGTTCCCCAGGCCCACACTTACGCAGAATAGCTCGATACACGCGCGGCCGCACCGTCCGCAATTGAATGCTGATCCGGTGGCATTGGCCAAAACGATTTCTATGTATGAAATAGCCATCATGATGCCGAAACGAAGGCGAGCGCGCGCCAGCCGGTACCGCAGATGTAGATATTACCGTTATTGTTCTATTTGAAGCCCCTTCCACCCCTGATCGCCACTTGAACTCGGAGAGTGGCCAGAGTCATTATGCAAAGGAGATGGTCAGTCGTGCTGATCCTCTGCCCTGCCCCCCCCCCCCCGGTGCCCGAAACTCAACGCATTCCGGACATCTTGCGCGCCCCGCGCGCGGCTCATGATTTTCCGGGAGAAGAATGGACGCGAGCGCAAAGTCTGATTGATGCGACACTTTATTGAAAACAATATGCCGTATAAAGTGCCCGCACCACCGCCACCGCCGCCCTACGTCATTCGTATATATCGCCATTTAGACGTTTATTCGAGGGGTGGACGCGACAGCCGAGTGGGCACCGTTCTTTTTATGGACTTTTTTTTGGCTGGAGCATGGGCACTTAGCGCGCGCCCTGGACCTAGAAAAACTGAGGGTGGGCTCGTTTCGAAAGTTTTTCAAATGACGACGCTTGCGAGTGGGAGAACTGTTTGAAAAGTTCGCTTTTGTTTTTATTTCGAAAGTGAAAATAATAATAAAAAAAAAAATACGTTCAAGTCGGTAGTTGGAAACTATACCGGAGAAACAATACAGTTTTTCAAGTGTTCGATTGATTTGAGGGTTATTTTATTCTGTTTGTGGTGGTATTGTTTTATTTCTTGGCGTAATAGTTTATAATATATAACTATATACATGAGTTCAAATTGATATTTAATGTATGAATTTTTATAGAATTAACTGAGAGGATTTATTTATATTAATATAATGCTTCTCTTTGCGATGATAACATTTAAAATAAATTATTTCCACGTATAATTCATATCGTATAGTAGATTTATTACTACAATTTATTTTAAACATGATTTTGACCTTAAATAAATAATGATTTCTTCAATTTAGTATGTGAAATGCATTACATAACCATTTTCAACGTTTCTTTTTTAAATAATGTTTCTTTTCTTTTAATTGCGCAACTTATGAAAAAACAGTAAAAATGCATTTTTACTTTAATGCAATACATAAATAGTTGAAGAAACGTAGAAATTAAGATTTGTTAAAACGGTAACTGTTTTTGGAAAAAAAAATCCTTCATAAAATATTTAAAAAGGCTCAAACATATAAAAGTACCGTAATATTAAAAGTCAAAGGTTAATCCAGCAACTTGTGCAGCCCCTTGCGAGGACAAGCGGATAAAGTCAAAACTCCGACGAGAGTCGCAACGACGTCGAGGCAAGTCTATATCCTCACCACCTTGGTTTCTCATCTCGTACCTTCTACCTAGTTCTCGAAACATTCGGCGTGCATTACGCGCGGGGGATCCCTACCTCTCTCGCCATAATTATGATAATGGAGCTGGTGCGGCTTATATACTGCTGTCTCACTCTCTCTCTCGCTCCCTCCCTGCGGTACGGACTGGAACTCACTAGCATATAAGTGTACCGCGTCCTATCGCATCGAGTATCGTAAGTAGGGGATGAATCATTTATCGAGGCGGGCCGAAGCCCATAAAGGCGCCGCTAAGGTGAGCGAGAGGCCGGCAGCAGCGGCCGGTCAGTTTTATGTCCGCGCGCAGTAGAATTTGATCAAACTTCGTTTTGCGGCCACTCGGGGAGCAATAAGCGACCTGCTCTCTCTCTCGCTCTCTCTTGAACTAACCCCGTAAAACCCGAGAGCCCCCGAGGCGTCGTACGCGCGCACACTGGCCGCGACTGTACGGATGAATCAGCCCCTACCCCAGATAGAACCCCGCTCTCGCAAAACCCGATTATTTCGTGTGCGCGCACCCGCGTCTTTAACGCGCTGCAGCCGGATTCTTTGTTGTTTTTTGTGGCTCACTTGCGTAAGACTGATAGGATTAGAGGGTAAGCAACTTATGTACACAGAGACTTTCGAGCAAAATTTATTTGTAAGGTTAGACTGCCGCCTGGCGTTCGTCTTTTATTAAATTTGTAGGATTTATATAAGGTTCGGCTTTACTTTTTTATATATATACGATAAATAATTTTTTTTTCTTTGATATAAATGATGTGATGTAATTTCTGAAATTCTTAATTTATGTTGACATTAATAGACGGTCAACGTCGGAACTTGCTTTATAAATATAACCTCTCGATTTTGAAGAGTATAAAAAAATATAGCACTTTGGGCTATAAAAAACAATTCAAGAACCAATTTTTACAATTTACTGAACCACAAAAAACAGACCAACAATTCGAATGCACGAAGTACAATTAAAAAGACTGCTGTTTACAAATTCAATGAAATCTTATACTAATGTGTTACACAGTGTTTTTCCCTTCGATTGCCGCGAACGCCCACGCAGTATACGACTTCAATTAATTAAAATGTGCGTGATATAGGAAATCGCCCGTAGCCGCAGCGAATTATACGAGCGAACACACCGTTCGCGCTTTTTCCCCTCTTCATTAATTCTTTCTTCGGTATTGCATTGTCGCTGGTGAGGGAGAGGAGAGGGGAGAAACCAGTCTCTCCTCAGGCTTTTCTCACACATTACGCGACGAGGGAATGATAATTTTCGCTTATCGCCGGCTGTCCTTTGATTAATGGCCCGGTTTTTCTTCACTTTTTACAGCCCCGCAGCGGCGAGCGCGATGAGTGCTCCGTGCTGATTTAATTTTCCGCTCGCCTTTCTCTCTCTCTTTCTCTCTCTCCTTCTGCCTCTTTCTCTCTGTTTTCTGCGAGCGCGTCTCGTTTCCGAGAGAGAGTGCGAGAAGGAGCTGCAGTTGTCGCTCGGAGACCTGCCATTACTGTCAGTCTCGTTCAGCGTCAGAGAGCCTCGGCTCTAGCCACTCTATTTGTCCTAGCTACGCCTGGTTTAACGAGTTACACGTATCCCGTCCGCCTGCTACATAAATCCTCGCTCATTTCTCTCTCTCTCTCTCCCTCTCGGTACTCACCCATCTCTACATGCCATCACCTATGGCTTATTTTTCTTTTCAAGTCACTGTGTATTTTTAGTTATTTATTTTCATTGCTTTTACATTGAATTTCATTTAATTTTGGGATAGTTTTCAATTAATATGCTGTAATTATGAAGTAACGAACTTTATTAAAATTCGAAATTTGTTTTAATTATAATTATTGAATCAAAATATTTTCAAGAGTTAAAATTATTATTTTAGTTTTAAATGTTCTAGTCATTGTTGGAATAAAATTCAATTCATGCGTAAATGTATGAGATTGGCTTGGTATAAAAATTGTACGGAGAAATCGAAATAATGTTTTCAAGTCTTATGGGCACAATAATGTACTAGCGCAATAAAACAAAATCTATCAATCAATTGCACACTGCCGTTTATTTTCTTCTACGTCAATATATCATTTTACTCACTTTTATATCCTCTATAAGAGCTTTATATACATTCATCAATATATACTTTACCTGTTTTTTCAATTCACAGAAATTTTTTTACCCGCTTCTAATTTGGCAATTTTTCCATGTCTATAGTTACAGGCTCGCGCCAATTTGCCCGGCGAATCGGCTCTGATTTATGGCATTTTGATATCCATAGCGAGGCATCGGTCTGAGACGGATGGAGCCCATAACCGAGTTTTCGCGAAAAAAGTGACGCAAGCGCGTAAATTGTGTATAATTGTCGCCCGTCGTTTTTGATCGGCTGTCCCTTTTCCACTCATAATGGGAGATGCATTCCAGGCGCAGCGGGCAATTAACCGCTAGCGCTTCTCACTCACCGCCAGCGCACGAAATTTCACAATGATAGCGTGTTAACAACTGCCGTTCGCTCTCGAACTCGGTCAGTTTCGTTAACTTCTTTCTCTCACGTTTTTAAGGCGTTTCCACACAGTTCTTTCGCTATTTAGTCTCAATACGAAACTTAATTTAATTCAATGTTTTCTGAAAGAGTAAAAGACTTAATGTCAAGTATACTACGGCAAATTCAATTATTGCACAATCCTTTTATACAGAATTAGTGTATACGTATTAAAAAAATTAACGTTATAAATACGTTTAGATTATTTAGAAAATTCACTAGTTTAATTTTAATTTTGCTCTCCAGTATATATGACAGTCCCTTGTAATTGTATACGCTTATTACGTCAAGTACTGTGAACTCCACTTGAATCATTTAATATCATCAGTGGGTTACTTCGCGTTGATGTCGTATATATTGCTCAATTAATTGGAAGTGATATAATTCCTCTGTCCTTGATGCAACGTTCAGATTTACATCGCGCGAACATAAACTACCGGGATTTAATTAGATCAACGATAAAATGACATCAATCTATAAGTTAGTTTAAAATTTTTTTTTATTTCTACAAATCTAATTTCATTTTTGTTGATTTACAGTTGCATAAATAAATAAGTTTTCCATTACATTTTTATAGTTGTACACATTTACTAACCTTTTCTCCTTACCCTAGTAAAAGCTACACCGAGTTTAAGTTCACTCAATTATTAAAAGCACATATACGCTCCGCATGGAAGCCGCAAACGGCAGCAGGCTCGCTGAGCATCATATATTTTTCTAGCTCGCGCAGTGCCACAAAAGGAGCCGAAAAAGCAGCAAAAAATCGAGGAATAAATAACGTTCTTTATTCTCTCGCGACAGCGGGAATAAGCGGAAGAAGAAGCGCGGCAGTAGCAGCAGCGCAGCCGGTCTCTCCCGCGGGAGTCTGCGCGCCGGTTAAAGATTCATGCTTTGCGCTACACTTACAGCCGGGGCCCTAGAAGATATAGAACCGGACGACGATTCTTTAATTTGTTTAAGCGACCGAACGCCGCAAGTGCGCGTAAAAAGGGACGGGGGCTCGCCTCGCTCTTTTTTTTTCTTCGTACCCCCCCTCCCGCGTCTTATAATGCGATGGCCGAGCCGCTCGCGCACGCGCGCATAGACGACATAAAAACACCGTAAAAACTTCCTTACCCCCCATAACTCGGGCTTATGACGCGCCCTGTAATCCCTCGGCAAGGTTGGATTACTCTGCTTCTCTCTCTTTCTCGCTCTTTTTCCCTCGTAATACCGAAAAAGTCGAAACTCGCCTCTCTCTTTTTTTTTTCGTTTCCACTGCTTTCGCCGCCTTCTTAGCCCCGTCCCCCTTTTTGATTTTCATTTAAGCGACTGTCCGGGATTTTGGTTTGCCATTACAGCTGTTATTTACGAAGTAATTTACGGACTTTGGTCAGAGAACAATGCACATGTAGGATTGAATAACTATTGCCGACGTTGGGAATGTGTTGTGTGCACAAGCTTTAGAAGAAATTTATGAGAATTTAAGTTGTAGTGGTGATGGTGTACATGGAAAAGGGCCTTTGTATTCGATATTAAAAAAAAAGTACTTGTTTTACTTTCATATATCATATGTATCGTTTTTATTATAATAGTGATTTTAGTCTAAAATAATCGGATGCTTCAAACAAGTCGTGAAGTTTTACAATATAAAAGTAGAAAAAACACTATAAGTTTATAAATATGTTTGTTCATATAAGAGTTACCCGTATACAAACATCAATATAAGAAAGTCAATGAGATTTCGTCGATCTAACTAGCTAATAAGATCGCGTGAAATAATAACGGCCGCAGAAATTTTCTGAAATCTCAGCGCGATAATACCAGAGTCTCTCAAGCCGTGTCTCGGAAAAGTGAGGATTGACCGACGGAGCGTGCAATTATGTACGCGGCGCGAGAAGTGATTCGCGTCTTGCGCCTCTCGCGCGCTGGACGACGCGGGAACATTCTTTCGCAATTTTTATACACGTCGCGAGCTCGGGCGTATATGTGCTCTCGTACTTCGCAACCTCATAAATCTAGAGGCAAATAATTGCTCTCGGCTCTCGAGGCTCGCGGGCCTCGCTCGGCCCTCGCGGTGATGTTGATTCAGCGTCGCCGTTCAAAGGTCAAGAAACACTTTTTACCCCGCGCGTCGAGCTGCAGAGCCAAGCCAACGAGAAATGAGTGATTCGTACGGGTTGCGACCGGCTAGAAACAAGGTTATATCGTTGGTTATTTCGTTAATCAACAGTGTCAACAGGTCTTTTTTTAATTTTAGAATTTCGTTATAGTCAAATTCTTTAATTTGAGTATAATTATTAAAAGCTTTTGTGTCCGTTTATAACTCTTTTAACAGATTTCGCGCGACTCAATTTAATTTTTAAATGTAATTGATAAAATGTTGTTTTCGTTTGCAGGAAATGCTATTTCAAAAAAAAAAAAAACGATTAAAGATTCCTTCTTAATTCTCAAGTAATTAAAATAAAGAAATGAAGAACTGCTTTAATCGTTTGTAAGTTGCTCACATCTCTATGACAATTAACTAAAAAATATATTTTTGGACAAAAATATTAAATAATGTTTGAAATAGTTTGCGAATTTTTGGTCCTGTATAGTGTGCGTGATGTACCATTTTTTCACTACTTTAAGTTTATTAGACCGGCACAAATAATATGGAACTGTGCAAAATTCATTTAAAAAAATAATATGTGCAACACGTGCATACAGGTATTTTTCGAGTTATGTACTTTACAGACTAGCAACACAATTTACTATTTTGAAACTCATTTGAAACAAGAACATAAGTTGTATTAATATTATACAGAATTGTTGAGAAAATCATCACTTTTGAAACTGAGGCGCAATAAGATTTTCCATCTTTGCAGCTCACTGGTATACTTCGTCGATCCAAATGCCGAGGGAATACGGTCGCCAATTAAAGTAACATAATGTATTCATCGAGTCGGTGTCTTGCGGGTACTCGCAAAACATAAGACGCGCTCCGTCGTCGGGGAGTTTTGATTCTAGCCGTTAAGTCAAGTGTATCACGCCTCCGCACCCGACAATTCCTCGTGTCAATTCTCAGAGCAATCTCAATGCAGATTAGAAGTTCCTGGCAGCACCGTGACTTGCTTTTCTGCAGCACCAAGATGGATCGGAGGGGCGCGAGCGCAGAGACGATGGATCGCATATCTTGTTGACTGTAACGGAGTAAATTAACGCACGGGTAGTTTTAGGGCTAATGAAGCTTTTAAGGCGCGTCACTTACAATTCATAGCGATATTCCAAACGCAATTGAGTCCACGGCGTACGAAGGGGACAGGCATGGGGACTACTGTTTTGGAAGATCGAGTGTTATAATTGCTCGTCATAATCTACTTTATTAATAAACATGGAATTCATGATTCATGAGGTTCTTAAAGATCTAACGAATTGTTCTGTTAAGGAGAAACAGTTAAAACTTATTGTAACTTAGATAAAAATATACTTAATTTATAAATTTTTTCAAATCAGCGCTTACTTTACATGTCGACAAAACGAATATTTTATAAATAGAATTATTTTATTTTGGAGAAAAGAACTTAATTTTCGTTGTAGATCAGATGATTGGAAACTTTTGGAAAGAACTAAAGAAAAGAACTTAAGAATAGAAATTTTTAAGGAGATATAATATAGTTACAAAGATCTTCACTCTTATTAATTCTTATTTTACACACATTCAATTTTTTCAATTTTAATTTCATAAGTAAAAACTCAATAACAGTGAGATCTGTTTACACTGCTAAATATTCTTAAAAATCCTTTATTATAAATCTTTATCAATGTATCAATTAATCATCGTTCTTTTCATACCCAACTTTAAATTCAATTACTAATTCAATGCATAAATTTGTCAAAATATCAAAATACTCAATATTTCAGCGAACCATTGAATATTGAAACCTAGAAAAATCTGTTTTTCCGTCTCTGTGTTTTTCTCTTGCTCCTTTTTTTTTTTTTATTTCGAGGCGGCTTTGGCGGAAATCGTTTCGCGCCACTCATTTATTCCATAAATCTGACAATAAATAACGGTGCCGTATTGGGGCGCGTCTGCGTCTTTTTCCTCCCTTTAAGTGGTGTTCGTGGGGGCTGCATCGGACGGCGTATCTTTTTCCTTCTTTCCCGCTTATCGCGGCGCAAGCCACAAATGCGCCGGAACGCATTTAAAATGTATTGAACTGTCACGGGCCGGCGGTTTTCCCGGATTTTTACATTTTTCATCGACGCGCTGCCGGAGAGCGAGACGAGGACTGCGCGCGTTAGCCCACGATCGGATTAGGGTGGTTATTGTTGCTCGTAAGTGTCTTGGTCAAGGGGAGCGGAGATTTTGATTGGGGGGCGCGTGCGTATATGGCTCTCACCCCTCCCCTCCGCTTTTTAGCCGCAAACAAGAACTGCTCTCTGTCTTTTTCGCCGTGACTATTGTCAGGGTATAATGCGGCTATCGTATCGAAGCCCTTTTCTCAATTTACGAATATATAAAAAATCAGTTCGATTGTACTTTTGAGACTCTAATGTTACCACGCGTCATTATGCTCCAACATTTGTCCCTTGGAGTTCTTGTTTGCCTCTAAAATATAGGATGAGGGAATTTTAGAACTGTTCTTGTTTCAGTCTTTAACTGCCTGGAAAATGGGATTAAAAACAAAGTATTTTGAAAATAAAAGATAAATTGCACGTAAAAATCACCTTTATCTTTATCTTTATAACCTTTCAAAAAGAATTAAACACTTATTATTTATTATTAATCTGGATGCAGCAAATTAAACTATACCTTTTAGATACTTTTTCTTTTTAATAACAGCGGAGATTTTAAATGACTATAGAAACAGAACTGTGACTTAAAACTGTATTAAAATCACGGCAAATTTTTTTGCGACCTGCGGTTTACGGGCTACTTTAGATAACAATTTCAAAGTTCATCGAATGCGTATCAAGGTAATTGAAATCGCAGCCACCTAACCGCTAAGCTGGCGGAAATTGACTCGGAGTCGCCGCGTCAACGCTTCGGGCCAAGATTAGGGGCTTGTTTTCTATCTCAAGGCTCGGCTCATTTCATTCTCTCGCCCCTTCGATTTTGAATTAGTCAACACTCACGCTCCCTTGCTTGTGTGTTGCATTTAATCGACTTTGCATACGTTGCTCATTTAATTCAGCTATTCTATACATAAAACACTTAATATTTATAAGTATACAAAAAGATATTTTGCAATAAGTAAACTGATGTTGAATTCACGACTTTCACGTTTTAAGTATATATCGTTCATCAATGCATATTATATTACAGCACAAGTATATATGTGACATAACTAAATATAAATGTTTTTAATTATTATAATGATCGAAATATTGATGAAATTGAATGTCCTCGGTTTTTAGCTATATACAAAAATTTTAATTTAAATGGAAGAACAAAACGATCGTTTGCGTCATTTTTACACTGTCATCCTACGTCAATGGTGACAGTAAAAAAGCCCATCAGTCATAAAAAAGGATTCGAACGGTTCTACAGTTAGAGTACATTGTTTTTTCCCAAATGCTCATTTTTCGAGCTTCATCGCACATCCGCGGTTTATCGATGGGCTGCTGCCGAACGACGAGCGATCCGATAAACGACAGAAAAAGCGTGTGCGCACAGAAGAGAGATAGAGAGAGAGAGAGAACGAGCGAGAGCACTCGGATAAAAAGGAAAGAAAAGAGATAGTCGAAGCGGACGCGCAGAACGGAGGAATGCCTTTATTCGCCGCGTCACTATGAGATTCTTTCAGGACACGCTGATTTGAAATGCCTTTTAAAAGGCCCGTCCGCTTTTCGAAGAGAGAAAGAGAGGGAGAGAGAGATAGCGGAAAGGGGGCTTCTCCTTTTATTTTCTCTTTAGTCGCAGAAAATTGAGAGTGGAAAGAATCTACTCCGGGCTTACGCTCTAAACATACCGCGCTGTATAATACGGAAGCCTGTGTGCGTATACATGTGAGGCTCCGAGTCAGACTGCAGCAGCGTAATTCGTCTCTCATAATTTGCATTCGAGGAATCTCGCGGGCGCGCCGAATTATCGGGTAATGATGCGAGCACGCATAAGAAAAAGCGACAAAAGAATGCGCCCACAACAAAGGGAGTGAAGAAGGAAGCGGATAATGCGAGGAATCAAGAGAGTGAAGGCGTTGAATAACAGAAGCAAATATTTCATTGAATACCGCTTAATTGTACAATATTCATACTACGATTTCACATACATAAATAAAAGGTCACTTTATTTTGCTGTGTATATTATAGGTGGATTCCAGAGAAATTCTCGTCCGTTTTAATGTATAAGAAAACTCGTATACGTTGCAGCGGAACAGAATTGTAAATAAAACATTTTCCTTCTAATTTGGATCTATATATAGTAGAAATTGAGTTTAATAATGGACTGAACCCGAAATGAAGTATGTAAATGAAGTATGTAAAAAATTATATAAGCTTTGTTACCGTTAAACATAATATACGAAACATGCAAACTTTTGTTAGAAATGTTATAAACGTAATCCCTTTTTAAAGCAGACCAAACACAGTGTACTGGAGAAGAAATGTAATAGAGAAAGGAGAGCAAGAAAGAGAAATTGCAAGGGAGGTGTTCGTTTTTGGGTCTTTGAACCGAAGCGCAGCTCAACAGAGCTCGCGCGAAATAAGGCTGCCGCGCCGCAGACGAGAGAAAGAGAGCAGAGCAAGAGACGAGCAAGCGCGACGAAGGCGAAGGAGGCAAGGAAGGGAGAAACCGAGAGGCGCGCAACCCCAGCCCACAAAAGGCATCGAGGGGCCTGGGCTATACACGCACACACATGCACGCTCATTTTAAAAACAAAAGCATTCGGTCTCTCTTGCTGTCGGTCCCATTATAATACAACAACGGGGTCCCGTTCAGCGCCGCGGTTCAAAATTCGCGCGTCTCTCTGTCTCTGGTTCGGCGATATGAGCCGCCATCGCCGTCGTCGTCGTTGTCGCTGGGCTTTCTTTCAGCGCCTCTCTTCCTCTTTCAGCGCGCGCCGGGAGAAGACGACGACGGCGATGACGCTCCTTTTTCTTCGTTGCCAGCGGAATCCCGCCTCCCTCCTGCACTTATCGGTTTTACATAATTGCGTCTGAAGGACGATCATTATTTATATGATAATCGCGGAGGTCGCGCGCTGCGTTGCCGAGGTGTTCGGTCGTATGGAGAAGAACAGTTTTCGAAGATGTTGCGTCGAGTTTTTTCACTTCATTATATAGGTGCCTCAACGCGATTTTTTTTCAATGCAAATTTCCGAAAATTGCATAATTTCTAAAATGAAATTTATTAATGTTTAGCTGCGATAAAAAATCATAGAAGTATGATTTTAGAAGTTTATTAAAATAATATTAAACTTCAATTTTTAAGACATCTTATTGAAGGCCTACTAATACAGTTCAGATGTTTTTCAGAGAATCCTGAAGCACATGATGGAGCAAAGCGTGACATGTTCAGTGTCATATGTCACATTTTTGTGGACCTGCGTTATTTGAAAACTAAAGGTTAATTACTTCAATAAATACTTTCTTTTCATTCTTTTATTCGTCGTTTTTACATATATTTATGTGAGAAAATGTGTTATTATTTCTGATAATAACAAACAAGGATGACATTTTTCTTGCCTATTTTTACACTTTATTCAATTATGACTGCACATGCTGCATATAGTATAATGTATATTTTGAGTAGACTAATATTATGTATAGACATGGCTTTGGAGAGCGAGTAAGCGTTATTATATTTGCGATACAATTCTGCGAAATCATAAGTAGCGAGCAAACCGAGTGGAGATCTTGGCCCACCTTCTTTAAAAAAAGTTAATTGTCCCTACGCGAATAATTATTAAGTCGAGAGGAAGAGTGGGCCGAATTACCACTTCCCCTTTGAACTACGGCTCACTCCCCTGTGCCCAAAACTTTTTAGATTATTTTCAAGCTTGGCGACAGATGCAGTTGCCTTCCGAGTGTTGAAAAAGTTATTGCCATACCCGATTAAAAATTTTCTTATTCTGTATTCAAATTTTCAGTATTTTTATGATGTATGTACAGATGTTACAATGTATATTTGATAATTATGTATTACTTTATAACTTTTATAATTAAAATAATTCTTTTTAAAAATTGATATTAATCAATTCTTAGATTTTTGTATACACAACATGAAAAATGTGACAGATAATTATCATGCTTTAAAGTTTTGAATATGTTATAGTTAGCGAAATGGATCGTACCTTTCAAAAGCGTAGTGCCTCTCGTCATATCTGCAACATAATAAATTGACTATTGTTATCACTAAAATCCTAACAATTTTTTTATTTTTAACATCAACGCGTTTCCGAAATAATATATTAAAATCCGAACAATCTATTACTATCAACTAATTACAGCATACATAAATGCTTGTTATATATGACCTGCTCTTCATTACTGAATTCCAAATTATAACTTTGTCTAATAGAACATTTTAATTGATTCTGATTTGATTAACATTGTATGCAACCGTTCCCTTGATGACGGACATCTCTTGCACCGCGCCCGTAGAAAGTACAAAGAAAAACAATAGCGATAACAGCGAAAAGGGAGAAGGATGTTCCGGCGTTCCGATTATTTTGATTCGGTAGGAGGTGGGTAGACGGGCAGTTACGCGAGTGGTTATACCTATGGATGGGGATAATCAAGCTCTGGTGTGGGTTGTTTAGTAAGCAGATATGGGGGATAATTTACCAGACGAGCCTCTCTCTCTCTCTCTCTCTCTCTCTCTCTCTCTCTCTCTCTCTCTCTCTCTCTCTCTCTCTCTCTCTCTCTCTCTCTCTCTCTCTCTCTCTCTCTCTCTCTCTCTCTCTCTCTCTCTCTCTCTCTCTCTCTCTCTCTCTCTCTCTCTCACTCTCTCTCTCTCTCTCTCTCTCTACATATTACGAAGGGAAGAAAGTGGAGAGTCCAGTTCTCTTTTTTTCTGTCTTCCAGTGGACCCCCAAATCATCGACCTTTTCCAAAAAGTCTTAATAAGCAATTTCGTCGGGCCGTTATACGCTAGCAGGCCGGATCTAGCTCAAGTTTCGTTCTTACGGGCAATTGTCGTAGAAGTGGATTAAGAGGTCATGTTTAATAGAAATAAAACTTGCAAATGTTGTTAATTAGTTCCTAAAATTCATCTAAAAAATTAGAAATAATGTGTTCTTAATTGTAATGAGAAATTGCAGTTGATCTCTGTGATATATATCTTCTCTGTCATTTATAAAGATACTATTTCTAAAAATACAAAAAATTGACATTTGCGGTTAAAAATTTTATTTACGTACGTATTCTGCAAATTAAGTATCTGGCAAAATTATTTAATATACTTTTTACTACCATGAACAGACTTAAGTAATTGTACTTATTACTCTGTTAGAGCGCCTCAATATAAATGTTAGTGTCGTTGTATGAACTATTTTAAGTTACACCTAAGATGTCATGTATGTAGATGAACATATTTTTGACATAAATATCAGCACCTGTTATTTGAAAGCACATACAATACTGCGGAGTAAAAATTTTTTTGACTTTACCTACAATTTGTATACAATGATTGTGTTTGATATTTGCAATAATTCTTTTTTCAGTAAATAAAACTACCTTATAAAAAGGTAATTTTATAAACCATATATCATTATTGTAAAAAATGTCAAAATTGACTTTGTCTTAATACATTTTTATGAAAAGTAGCTAGATATAAAGTACATATATTAAGGTGAAGATTGTCTAAGAAAAGTTCAATACTGCTACAAACCACGTCATCTCTATGCTTTAGGTTGATTTACGAGGACCGTTTAGAGTATTAGAAAAGATGACGCTCTGACTAGATAATCGTCTGCTGGCGCGACGTTAAAGCGGTCCTCTTAAATAAACGCCTCGGCTGATTTAATTTCCCGTAATAGTAATTGTCGTTAAGTGTTGCTGCACGAGGCAGTTCTTATTTAAAAAGCCACTGGAGATCCGACCAGATAGAAATTTATACGCTGCAGTGCATATATTCATATAATTTATTTTAGATGTATAAAAATTTGCGTAACATCGGAATATTAGTTTCGTTTACTATACCTATCACTATTTAAAAAAAATAAATAAAATTGATTTGCAACGTAAATTACTACAATTATCGATAAGAGAGGCGATATTTATAATCACTGTTATGTACACATAGCCAACAATTCAATGATTATAAATAAATTTAAATACCTTATAGAAAAAGTATAGATACAACAATTAAGATTAAAATATATTTCTCAAATTTTCGAAAACCCTCAACCGACAAAACAACGCTCCACCTAAATTCCTAAGCTCGCTTCTCCGCATGCCACTGGCTGACTCGAGACATCTCACTGCGGTACTCGAGTCACTCGTCGGTCGCGCTCTATAATACCAAGGTCACTTTCCTCCCGAGCATAATGCAATCAGCTTGGCACAGGCGGTCAGCCACCTCCGCGGGCCCGACGCACGTTCGAATATATTCGTGCGGGCGCGCGCTGCACGTGAGCTCAATTTCGATTCCGCGGGCGTGTAAAGGGGATGCGAGAGCGAAAGAGAGCAGCGCTCTATACTTGGCCGACGCCCCCGCTCGCACGCGAGAGAGAGAGAGAGCACGCGCTCGAGATCGGTTTCGCGCTCGCGCCATCCGCATTTAAGTCGAGCTCACGTTCTCCCGGTTGCACGTGACCCAGCTGCTGCTGCTGCTGCTGTTGCTCTTGCTGAAGGGGGAGTTCCCTCGCGCGCGTGACGTCACGCTCGCGTCTCGTTCTCCCGGCAGCCTTCACCTGGCACGACGAGGATTGAACGAAACGCCGACCGCTTATTAGGAATTCCGCGCGGTTCGCGTGTATAAATTCGCGCGTGCGTGTCTATGTGTGCGTGTGCTGGATGCCGACCGAGTCCCGTGTATATAAAAGCTCGCTCTGTGGTTCTGTTCCGGCCGATGTGTTGTCGCGCGCGGGAGCAGACGTGGGGTCTTTGTGCGCTGCGAAAGAGTGCGGCTGATAATGTGTGATTTTTTTCCGTAGAGCGGAAAGTCGTCACACTGAGCAGATGGGCGATCGTTGGGGTTTTCGAGCATATTTTGACACTTGACAAGTATTCGAAGTGTATTGGTTTTTTAATCATGATTATAGAGTCGTTAGTAGTAAAGTTAGTATATATATATATATTAAATATAAGAATCCCCGAAATTTCTTGGTGTCTGTATATATAGAGTGATAATAATTAAACTACAACGGTTTTAACAACAAATATTTTCAAGCTATTAATTTCTATACCGATTAAAATTTCCTCAATTCTCAAATCAGTCTATACAAGCGACTCAATTAAAAACTACAATAAAGAACGCCATCAACTTTCCTCGGCACACTTGTGCGAAGATATAAGCGGCAGGAGCTGCTCCAATCTCAAATAAGATTAAATAGAACGGAAAAAATTGTATCCGGAGGCTACAAAAACATGCAAAAACAAATAAGGAAGAGAAGAAGAGAATGAGGGAGAATGTGCAAACGAAGTATCCTCAGTGCGTCACGGGAAAAGAAACCAAGAAGCTACGCACTCTGCATGTTACGTCGACTTTCAATAGATCCCGCGCGTAAGATACAACATAATCTTCGCCAGCGCAAGAGAGAGAGAGAGGGAGAGAGAGAGAGAGAGAGAGAGAGAGAGAGAGAGAGAGAGAGAGAGAGAGAGAGAGAGAGAGAGAGAGAGAGAGCGACTACACTGCGCGTATAATTCATTCGTTGAAAATGAGTCGCGCGCGACCGTTAAATCATCTGAAATAATAACTCCGCGGCGGACTCACCTGACGCGAGCGATATAACTCACGTGCGCGCGGCAACTTCGTGAATGCGAAACGAGAAAGAGAGAAGGAGGGAGAGCTTCCCCATAATCCGTACTTTGTGAGTCGCGCGTATGAGATTTGTGGGGTGAATGCGTGTATCGCGGCAGCGGCACCCCGCGGCTATATACGCCGACTCCTCCGTAACTTTAACGAAGGGCGAGGTTATGAGCAGCGCGTAAAAATTTGCCGAAAGGAGGCGCTTTTTATAATCTCGCGGAATCAGCTTAGAAGACGACTGCGTACTTTGTGGGTGGATGCTGTGAGCTTCTTGCGAGATTTAACGGAGTTTGCAATGTTTATTATGACAGCCATCACTAAGACAATTTTTGATGAACTGTGTAGTCTTGCGTATAATATATTTGTAAAAGAAATAAAAAAAATACCAGTGAAAAAGTCTTTTACTTCTTTGAGTCATTGTATAATGAACAAATTATATGTAAGTAAGTACATTCAAATTGTTCACTGCAAATCAGACAAATGAAAGTTGTGAAATCAATTATCGATAGTCAAGTAATGCAAACCACTCTCGGAAACTACTGTATGACTGTTCTCAGAAATGTATTCAAATTTGTTAATCTTTCTGTACAAATTAAACACAAGAAAGTACTGAAATCAATTTATTGTAGTCAAGTACCCATAAGTTAACTTGACTGACATAATACAACTTTTCGTACCTACTCATCAAACATATTCAGCCAGCGAGCATAAATTACTACTTAACGCCCAAGGGGCGTAATAGCTCATATATACAGCTCTTACAAAACTTTATAGAACCTACGCACTTTACGTCCATGTGGGAAAAATTATTTGAATTGTATAATATTATATATAAGTACATTCAAATTATTCATTGTAAATCAAACAAACGAAAGTTGTGAAATCAATTACCGATAGTCAAGTAATGCAAACAACTCTGCGAAACAATTATATAACTGTTCTCAGAAATGTATTCAAATTTGTTCATTCTTCTATACAAATTAAACACAAGGAAGTTCTGGAATCAGTTTATTGTAGTCAAGTACCCATAGGTTAACTTGACTGACATAATACAACTTTTAGTACCTACTCATCAAACATATTCAGCCAGCGAGGATAAAGTACTACTTAACGCTTAACAGGCGCAATAGCTCACATACTCCTACAAAACTTTATAGAACCTACGCACTTTACGCCCATATGGGCGAAAATTATTTTAATCATATAACTACTATGCCTTCTTTTTATTTCTAAAATTCATAAGAATTCAGATATTTACGAAAAGTCAAAGCCTATATAAAAAAATTACATAGTTACCACCATATCACCATTTTTCATTATTCTTTCTCAATTTTGAAATTTCTATAATATTACGCATCTTGGGAGGGCAATAGAAGTCTATAGAGCTGCTCTAGCAGGGGTGGTCTTCCAATCTCCCATACATATACTTGGCGGGCCCGACGGTTTGCAGTTTAAGGTGTAGACATGATCATTTTCATATAAATATTCATATGTTTACAGATCAGATAAAATGAATAAATAGGTTGCTTCTACATATTAAATACTAATACGTATTGAATGTATTACTCTGTTTTTAAATAGAAAGTGCAAACCCGCATGAAAATATCATATGAGATCTCATATAAGATCTCATGAGATCCCATAATATATAAAATTGCAGATGACATCACATATATCATACCTCATATGAGATCTGATGTCTGAAATACTCATATAAAATCTCACATGATATTTACACGTTGGAAAAGGATAAAAAATTAGTGGCTTATACAATGATTAGTAAAATCTAAAGCACTTTTGAGTAGACTATAAATTTGATGTATTTTTTATATCAGATTCCCGCTTAAAAAAAACGGACACAAGGAAAAATATTTTGGGTAATGGAAGTACATCATGAGATTTTGCACATGTAGGGATATTATATTTAAACGGTATCAATTCAAAATTAGAGCCAATGTAATTATTTATAGTGGACTTATAAGTATAAACATTGTTAATGAATTTATGCAATAATATAGTATTCTACATTTACAAAGCCCACCGGTAAACTGCAAACCGTCGGGCCCGCCAAGTATGTATGGGAGATTGGAAGACCACCCCTGCTAGAGCAGCTCTATAGACTTCTATTGCCCTCCCAAGATGCGTAATATTATAGAAATTTCAAAATTGAGAAAGAATAATGAAAAATGGTGATATGGTGGTAACTATGTAATTTTTTATATAGGCTTTGACTTTTCGTAAATATCTGAATTCTTATGAATTTTAGAAATAAAAAGAAGGCATAGTAGTTATATGATTAAAATAATTTTCGCCCATATGGGCGTAAAGTGCGTAGGTTCTATAAAGTTTTGTAGGAGTATGTGAGCTATTGCGCCTGTTAAGCGTTAAGTAGTACTTTATCCTCGCTGGCTGAATATGTTTGATGAGTAGGTACTAAAAGTTGTATTATGTCAGTCAAGTTAACCTATGGGTACTTGACTACAATAAACTGATTCCAGAACTTCCTTGTGTTTAATTTGTATAGAAGAATGAACAAATTTGAATACATTTCTGAGAACAGTTATACAATTGTTTCGCAGAGTTGTTTGCATTACTTGACTATCGGTAATTGATTTCACAACTTTCGTTTGTTTGATTTACAATGAATAATTTGAATGTACTTATATATAATATTATACAATTCAAATAATTTTTCCCACATGGACGTAAAGTGCGTAGGTTCTATAAAGTTTTGTAAGAGCTGTATATATGAGCTATTACGCCCCTTGGGCGTTAAGTAGTAATTTATGCTCGCTGGCTGAATATGTTTGATGAGTAGGTACGAAAAGTTGTATTATGTCAGTCAAGTTAACTTATGGGTACTTGACTACAATAAATTGATTTCAGTACTTTCTTGTGTTTAATTTGTACAGAAAGATTAACAAATTTGAATACATTTCTGAGAACAGTCATACAGTAGTTTCCGAGAGTGGTTTGCATTACTTGACTATCGATAATTGATTTCACAACTTTCATTTGTCTGATTTGCAGTGAACAATTTGAATGTACTTACTTACATATAATTTGTTCATTATACAATGACTCAAAGAAGTAAAAGACTTTTTTTCACTGGTATTTTTTTATTTCTTTTACAAAATCATAAATATTATTATTTAATAGATATTATACAGAAAAAACGTCTATACTTGCCTTATTTTATACTTTCGTAGAAAGTTTTATATTAACAATATTATTATTTGTACAGTCATGAAAAAAATTATTATCATTTGCAGAGAGTGCTTATTGAATAGATGAGATTGGAAGAAATAAAAAGACTAAACAAAAATTGTGTTGTTAAAACGTACTTAAAAAAGAATTTTTTTTTAAACGTGTTAATTGTATTAAAAAAAATATTTAAGCTCTCATTAAAGTTTTTGATACAGAGTTTGACGGATATTGAGAGAGAGGGGGAGAGAGAGAGAGAGAGAGAGAGAGAGAGAGAGAGCGGGGGGGTAGAGGGCGAGAGAGGGCGGGCGAAGAGTGGGAGGGAGAGTAGATTATAAAGGAAAAATGTTTATACTTGCCTTATTTTATACTTTCGTAGAAAGTTTTATACTAACAAAAATTATTATTTGTAGTCATGAAAAAAATTATTATCATTTGTATAGAGAGCTTATTGAATAGATTAGACTAGAAGAATTAAAAGGACTAGAAAAATTGTATTGTTAAAACGTACTTAAGAAATTAGATTTTAAAAAACGTGTTGATTGTTTTAAAAAAATATTTAAGCTCTCATTAAAGTTATTTCTACTTTAATTTAAAGAAATTTATAAATTAAATACTTTCGAGGAAAAATATTAATGCTTTCTTTTTAAAGAAAACATTTTTCGAAGATTCCGTAGATATTTCAAAATAAAGTTTGTTATTGTATTATTCTTGTACAGAATGTCTTGAGGGCTGTTTTAAAAAAATATTCAACATTTTTCATGGAGTTATTATACATAGTTGTTAAGTAAAAATAGACGAGAGAGATAGGGGTGGGGATTTTTTTACAAAGCAACTTAACAGTGGTTTAGAGAAATAGTAAAAATAATTTAGTTTTGTTAGCATATAAGTTTTGCATGAACTTTTCATTTTTCTTCTTGTTTTTTTTTTTTTTGTAATGAATTTTTTCGAAAAGAAAGTTTTCAGTTATTAAGATTATTTGTACAGTCATGAAAAAATTATTACCATTTGTAGAGAGTGCTTATTGAATAGATGAGACTAGAAGAATTAAAAGGACTAGACAAATTGTTATTAAAACGTACTTAAAAAATAGCTTTTAAAAAACGTGTTCATTGTTTTAACAAAATATTTAAGCTCTCATTAAAGTTTTTGTTACTCAGTCTGGCAGATGTTATGGGCGCGAGGGAGAGAGAGGGGAGGGAAAGAGAGAGAGGTCGAGAGAGACAGGGGGAGAAAGAGAGGGAGGGAGAGAGAGAAAAGGAGGGAGAGAGGGGGGAGGGAGAGAGAGACTAATACTTGCCTTAGTTTAAACTTTTGTAAAAAGCTTTTTTAGATAGATTTCACAATTTTTGAAGAGAAAATAATAATTACATAGTGTGATAACGTTACGAGAGTTTATTATAGTATATTTTTAATATCATTATTTTAAATGGTATTATTTATTTGTACAGTCATGAAAAAAAATTATGACCATTTGTACAGAGTGCTTATTGAATAGATGAGACTAGAATAATTAGAAGGACTAGACAAATTGTTCTTAGAACGTACTTAAAAATTAGCTTTTAAAAAACGTGTTGATTGTTTTAAAAAAATATTTAAGCTCTCATTAAAGTTTTTGGTACTTTATTCCTTACATTCATAATATTGCACAATCTATTCCTTGCAAAATAGGAGCTTTCAAGATATTCGTCTACTGATATACTGTTTATATGACACATAAATTAATTTTGAAATCACTTCTTTTGTTTTCTTTAATTAGTCAAAATAGTCTATAATATACTTTTACTTCCATAAAAGTCGACAAATATATTTCACTGAAAAACCTCATGGCTTTTATATTACAAAAACAAGTCATTTCATACATAGCCGATATTTCCTTCTATCTGTAATCTGTATACTAAAAAAATTTCCATTGTTTATTTTACACTTTTCTTATATCTTCTTTCTTCATTGTTTGTATATTATACAACCAGTTTATGAACTGACAATCACTAAAAACTTTCTTGATATTCTTGTATGGATCAAACTTTTGACGTCTTCCACCCTGGGAAAATCATACACGAGAATAACTGAGCACTTTTATTTTTTGAAATTTTCACAATATAACACATCCTTTTCGCTTTTCCCATTTGATATAATCTTTTAGTTTCTGTATACTAAAAAAATTTCCATTGTTTATTTTTCACTTTTTTTACATCTTCTTTTTTCATTGTTTGTATATTATACAATCAGTTTATGAACTGAGAATCACTAAAAACTTTCTTGATATTCTTGAATAGATCAAACTCTTGACGTCTTCCACCCTGGGAAAATCATACACGAGAATAACTGAGCACTTTTATTTTTTGAAATTTTCACAATATAACACATCCTTTTCGCTTTTCCCATTTGATATAATCTTTTAGTTTCTGTATACTAAAAAAATTTCCATTGTTTATTTTACACTTTTTTTACATCTTCTTTCTTCATTGTTTGTATATCATACAACCAGTTTATGAACTGAGAATCACTAAAAGCTTTCTTGATATTCTTGAATAGATCAAACTCTTGACGTCTTCCACCCTGGGAAAATCATACACGAGAATAACTGAGCACTTTTATTTTTTGAAATTTTCACAATATAACACATCCTTTTCGCTTTTCGCTTTTCCCATTTGACATAATCTCTTAGTTTCTGTATACTAAAAAAATTTCCATTGTTTATTTTACCCTTTTTTTACATCTTCTTTGTTCATTGTTTGTATATCATACAACCAGTTTATGAACTGAGAATCACTAAAAGCTTTCTTGATATTCTTGTATAGATCAAACTTTTGACGTCTTCCACCCTGGGAAAATCAAACACGAGAATAACTGAGCACTTTTATTTTTTGAAATTTTCATAATATAACACATCCTTTTCGCTTTTCTCATTTGACATAATCTTTTAGTTTCTGTATACTAAAAAAATTTCCATTGTTTTTAACACTTTTTTTACATCTTCTTTGTTCATTGTTTATATTATTAAAATTCTTGGTCATTCTTTGATGCATTGATATGCAATGAACTTCATCATTTTTTAGTGTGTTTTTATCTATCTATTCCATCTTCTAAAAGTCTATCTAATAATTGTATTACTTGTAGTCTATGAAGACTTAGTCAAAATGTAATGAGAAGTTACTGGCATTACTCCTGGTGCTGCTCCTTCGATAAAAATCTGTTCCAGAGCTCAAAGGCTGTGAAAAAATTCTATAATCTGCAAATGAAAAAAATTTTTACAAAGTATCTATTCTTTATCTTTATTTTTTTCAAGTTATATTATAAATATAATACTTATCTATGTATAAAAGTATGCTTATGCCATCAGCTGATTGAAATTCATATTTTTTTTTTTTAACCTAATTACGTAGTATATTTAAAATACGTATTATGTTTATATTTAAAAATTAAAAATATCATATACAACATAAGATATTTTGAGGCTATTGTAGAGTCACAGTTTTAACACATCCTTTTCGCTTTTCCCATTTGACATAATCTTTTAGTTTCTGTATACTAAAAACATTTCCATGGTTTTTTTACACTTTTTTACATCTTCTTTCTTGATTGTTTATATTATTAAAATTCTTGGTCATTCTTTGATGCATTGATATGCAATGAACTTCATCATTTTTTAGTGTGTTTTTATCTATCTATTCCATCTTCTAAAAGTCTATCTAATAATTGTATTACTTGTAGTCTATGAAGACTTTGTCAATGTAATGAGAAGTTGCTGGCATTACTCCTGGTGCTGCTCCTTCGATAAAAATCTGTTCCAGAGCTCAAAGTCTGTGAAAAATTCTATAATCTGCAAATGAAAAAATTTTTTACAAAGTATCTATTCTTTACTTTATTTTTTTCAAGTTATAATTATTATTATATAATACTTATCTATGTATAAAAGTATGCTCATGCCATCAGCTGATTGAAATTCATATCTTTTTTTTTTAACCTAATTACGTAGTATATTTAAAAAATACGTATTATGTTTATATTTAAAAATTAAAAATATCATATACGACATACGATATTTTGAGGCTATTGTAGAGTCGCAGTTTTGTTGCTGTTATCTATATATATATATAGTTACAGAGCAGTGGTCGGAACAAAACAGCTGATCGAGGAGAGAAAAGAAGAAGAAGAAAAATTTTGGAGGATAAGAAAAACAGCCCTCGGAATATATAAACTAGATATACATCAAAACGACATAATATTTTTAATTGAAATTTTTTATACATGTAGTATATCAAAAAAGCTATCCAGTAATATATTTAAATATAAGATAAAACATAACACAAAGTCGTAAAAAATAAGTGAAATTCTCGCACACCCATTTCAAAGTATATGTAGCGCGGTCGTCCCTCAGGCTTCTTCTACATTGGACAGATACTTGCCTTCGGAGCGCTCCCGCGCTCCTTGATAGACCTAATTTGGTGGCTGGAATGTTTCATAATTATAAATTACTGATAAAATTGGACAACTTCAATCATTTAATGCATTGTACAGCTCTAAGGAGTTGATTGCTTTCGCGTTATATAAATTATTTAATATTTTTATAACTATTCTTAATAACAGTCATATATTGACAAAGGTCTATTTCATTAGCGTTTAAGCAACGTTGGAAACGTTATCCACAAATCCACAGCGCATTATACCCTTTTACCTAATATACACCCGGTCTCGTTAACTTTCCTGTCCCCGATATACCCGAGGAGGGTGCGCGCGCGAAAACAAGGGGGTCCGAGAAAAAAGGGAAAAGAATACCGAACGGTCGCCGGTCGGCAATAAAACAAGGTATCGGCAATTTGAATGAAATTACGCCGATTAACGTAAGACTGGAGCGACGAAGACGACGACGCGATCCCGCGAACTCGAGGACAAATTAAAGAGTGCGGGCCCTCCCCGATCTTTTCGTTATGCTCCAGCCGGCGAAGCGCACCTTGTAAGAAGAAGACTGCGAGCTGCTACTCTCCGCTCGGCCCCGGCGAGCTTCTTAATGGTTTAATTCGCGCGAATTAGCATACTTTAAAGAGCCCGAACCGCTGCGTACCTACTAGCAGGGCATTTCGCCTTAAATTGGACGGCTGAAAATTTGAGGATGACGAGGAGAGGCTTTGTAGGCTGCGAGAATTTCATGATTGCAACATGTAAACAGTCCCCTCGAAGACTTAAATTGTCGTGAAAATAACGGGATGGCTTTTTAATCATTTACTGATTGTTAAAGTATTATTCGGTACTTTTTGTTAACTTCGAAAAATATAAATTATTAGGGATATTATTCAAAGGTACATGTATTTTTGAAAGTATAACATGTAAATAAAAATAACAATTTGATAAACGCCAGCAACAGTTAAAATTCCGTTTTTTAAAAGTTATCATTAACAAAAAAAAAACCTGCTCATGCTTATCATGTTTTATCCGCTTTTATAATAACTCTAATCATAACTAAAGAATTTCGTCACGAATCACCCCAACGAGACGATCGCAGCTTTCAATATCCACGTATACGCCTACACTGTCTTTTTTCGCGCGCGCTCCCTCGCGACTCCGCAGCGCTGGTTTTCGCTGCTAGTTTTTTCCCCGCCCCCCTGTCTTTCTCGGCGAAGTTCGTGCGGGACGGATGCGCGCATCATCGGGGGAAAAAGCGGGCGCGCGAGCGCTGCACACAGATCGCGCTCTCCTGGAACCCCTTTGCTCCGAGCGGGCGTTCGCAAACAGAGCGAGATAATTAAGGCATCAAGGCGGCCGTCATCGAGTTGATCTCCACTCGGTCGCTCGTCTTAGGCTCTTCCACGACTCGCCTCGAAACGATCTTAGTTTTATTCATGGCTTTTCTGTCGTATACGAGGAAAACACGTGTACCCTGTTTTTGCCAAATCAGCTTTTATCGATGTGTAATTCACTCGGTTTTCGCGATTTTTGCGATTCACTGTATGATTCATAATGCTTAGTTATCGATATGTGTGTTTCTTTGAAATTGTTATGGTTGAGAGATGTTTTTGTCTGAATCTATACCTGTAACTAAAACGAGGACCAGAAAATTAGACGCGGTAGAGCAATTTCGGATTAACCATTTAATTTATACGTGAAGGGACTAAATTCACTATAATAAACTGGTTATACGTAATCAGTATTAACAGAAACCAATCTTCGGAATTTCGAAAACAATTTAATGGTTCTAGACATTGTTGTAATAACGTTAAAATAAATTAATTGGATTATATTTCATTTCATTAAGAAATTAAATTGATAAATATAGATAGTGGGAATTTATTAACGATAATCAAAAGAATTTAAATTTCAACTACATCTACAACTTTTCTTTTTTTATCAAGTTTATTATTTAAATAAAAAAATTTACAATAAAAACTCCTTCTGTCCTGGATGAATATAGGTTCTTTACGCATTTGATATACGCTTCCGCACCATACATATATTTGTTAATTACTAATTTAAATCCAGATTTGATTTATATCATAGCCAGTTATAATATTATATATTTTTCATATTTACTTTACAAAACAGAAATCCCAATAACAATTCCTTATAGGATATTTCAAAGCTGCTTCTAAATCACATTTCATGCATTTAGATTAAATTACCCACTAAAAAGTTTACGCCCAATATACCATCGCTATTCCGTGGTTTAGAGCAAAGTCGTGTGGCAGATCGGGTCGGAGGGAGAATGAGGGGAGGGGAGAAGGGGTCAGAAAAAAGCCGTCGGTGCAAAGGACTTATAAGAGCGAAAAGGCAGTGGCACGCGGCATAAGACCTTACCGAGAATAGCGGACTATACGCTCGCGCGACGACGACGACGACGACCAGAAGGCTTAAGGAGGGGAGTCTCGATTCCGTCGCTAGAAAAAGCCGGAATGAGAAGGATCGAGGAGGACAATGTCGCGAGGGCTATGGGGGGCTATGTGGATGTCGGTAAAAACCTAACTCGTTAGATAAATAAATATTAAGAGGGTAATGAGGCTGATGTAAGAAAAATCTTCGGAATTTCTTTTTATTTAATCGTTTGGATCCGATTCAAATTGCTTTTAAAAATATGTATCTTTCAATTTTTTCACGTGTACCCCTCTATTGTTTCTATTATTAACTGTCTATATCAAACTAGAGAGAAAATAAATTGCAAAAATTAATTAGCGTAATTCCAAACATAGTTAACTTTGTAACGTTGTGTACGTTGTAAATGCTTAACAATTTTTTTGATTAATTTTACGTCTATATTATGATACCGTAGAGGTTCGCTAAAATTAGAAATTAAATTGATCGTAAGAAAGCACCAAATTAATGAACAAAGCCGACGTGGCATCAGCGAGGAGAGCGACAAGTGCGAAAGGGGAACGCGGAAAGGGGTGTGATGAAGAAAAAACAAAGAAGCCGCCCTCGCGAGGGCTCGAAGAGATCGTGCGGTCGGTTGACCTCGGCGCTGGTAATAAGAATGAATGTGATTCTATTACGGGGTTCGATTGTTACGGGGGCGTCAGATGGGCCGCCGATCTTTTTGCTCCGTGAAAACAGTGAACGCTCCGGAGGGGTAGATGTGATCGTGACCGATAAGATACGCTCACTCGCGCCTCCCCGACGATTTTATACTCTATTCCCCGCACTTTTTGGCTATAGCAATATCACCGCGGCTTCAGCGCGCCACTCCAACTTGACCCTATACGAATTTGTCGTTTTTCAATGATGCAAATTATGAAGACTTGCGGAATTTTCCTTTGGTTATATGGAGAATGGAAGAATGTTCGTGTAGGTGTTTTGATGTAACCAGATTTTTTTTTTAATTCATGATCACGTCGCATTTTAAAGAGGAAATTTTTTTTCATATTATAACGTAGAATGCTTTTTCAATAAGAATTTATGTATGTCATAGTGAATTTAGTATTGTTAATTTAACTTTTTTGTTGTCCATATGTTATCATTGGTTATTTCACTAATTAATATTTTTTCACTTATAACAAAGACAATGTAGCATAGACAACAAAATAATTATTGATATGAAATAGGCGGTTATCAATATACACAAAGAACTTTCAAAATAAATGTACAAAATATTAGTACCCTCGTATTAAAAATGTTTAAACTTTTCCTATAGTATGTTTTAATATCCAAGAATGATAAATGTTTTAATATCTAAATATCTAAAAATATTTTACCCAGAAAAACTAATAAGTACCTATCTTACTTTGGGAGATATAATATTTTATGATAAGCACGAAGTTTAACGATAAATCTAATAAAAATGAACAGTTAAGTAAATGGACCCTATAATACGTTACATTAATTGAGCACAATCTAAGAAACGCAGTTTCTAATGTTTATCTTCGTTTAAACGTAATATCATTTATTTTGTTTTGTTTTTTAAAGAATATTACTAGATATAAGCCTTTAGTATATACCTCATATATTAATAAATAACTTTGCAAAGAAACAAATTCGCAATAAATGTAATGTTTATTTTCAGATTTGATTGAACGCATAACTTTTACATAAAACATTTAATATTGAATAACACCACCTAACGTAACAATGAATAAAATAATCCTACTTTTATCAATAAACTGAGTGTCTAGTCGCAGCGCGTTAAACATCTCCCGCAATCCCGCATAAAGTGTATAATATGAGTAAAAAAAAGAAGAGTTGTTTACTCACCGAGAATTGACAGAGTTGGGGTTGGCGACGTCGTCCATCGACGGTTTCCTGGAATGAAACCACGAATGTAGTTCGTTACTGTTAGCGCGTAGCATGAGCGCGGGATGGGCGGCCGCCGCAGCTGAGGCGCCGTATGCCGCCGCCGTGCTCGCGTAAAAATTCGGCGCCTGCCACATCCCGCCGTACGCCTGTACGTCCATCCCCAGTTTCACAAGTTCCCACTCGCACACACAGTTTCTCTCTGGCCTCTCATCAGCGATACGTCGCCTCCCTACTTATGTATATAATATATGTACGTACGTCGATTCGTACTGCGCTGCAGTGCGTCGCATGGCGCGCGCGCGCGCGCACACGTTTGAAAGCGCGGGCGGCTGTGACTCGTGGCGCGCACACCTCGGACGCGTGCGATCGAGTGTGGGCGCGAGCGGCGGGCCTTCGCAGGGGTTGATCTCGTGTCTCGATTCCCCCCCACCAGCGTGCCGGGAAATTCGGGGCGGCCGCCCTTTGTGCGTGACGCGAGAGCCTTTCTTTTTCGCGGAGAATAAAGTGTGCGCGCCTGCGCCGCACGATTCTACTTTATGTATTATGTACGACTGGAGGATTTTTCCGTTCACGTGATCGTGTGTTGTCGTGGTCGGGTGTACGATATAAGTTCTGAGGAATGTTTCTCGGGTTTGCATTTGCAAGGCAATATAGAATAATCATCATGGTTGGAAGGTGATAAGAAAATATTTGTTATTTTATTGTTTTTTAAAATTGTATTTTGCGTCTGAATTATTTAAACAATTTGAAAATATCTAATATTGGATTAGAAAGATTAATTCACCTTATTGCTAAATGTTCAATTTTCATTTAATATTTTTCGCAGAAGAGGCCTCATATCAATGGTTTAAAATTGTGTTTGTAGAGTATAGGGAGTGCTGTATAGTATTAAATTATAAAAATTTCCTTTGATATTACAGACATATTTCAAAATTTGTTGAGTATGAAAAGTGATAAGATAGTAAGAAAAATAAGATATCATTGAATGTACGCGATATTCTAGCATATAATACAATCCACAATTCGTTTTTTATTTATTTTGTACTTATAAATCGTGTTTATACTTGTATCAGACTAAATTTACAATAAAAAAACTGTTCCCGGGTTTCAAATTAAAAATGAATCCAGGGTTTGTTATTTTCAGGAACATTAATCAACGCGACTTCATAAATCACTTTCATGAAAAATCAGTTTCGATAAATTCATTTATCACAGAGCAGGCCTGAGTGTTTTTAAATAAGTTCACCTATATAGGTTTCTATAAATAATAATAATCACACAAAAAAATTTGACGTCCTCAATTTCAAATTTATTGACAGACAGTATTAGTATTGCAACATCATTAAAACCGGAGCGATCTCAATAATCTCCATCGTTATCGCATATATACTCAGAATAACTTCCCATTAATGTAAACGATATCCCCGCGTGATCGCCCCTAAAAGCCCAAAAACCACCAAAATCATGTTTCTCAAGCCACAACACAGCCATCGCCAACTCGTTTCGCGAGTATAGGCCTATGCACTTACACATAGGTAGACTTACGAATCCAAGCAGAGCGAGAAATAGAGCCGCATCCAGAACTGCTTGTATATACGCGTGCCGGCAGTTACGCGCACGTAGAGCCGGAAAAAGGCCCCCTTCGCTCCTGCGCGAAGGGTAGCCTCTCTATCTTCATTTGGGCGGGCGCGCGCGAGCCCCGAGACGCCAATAAAGCCTCGCTATCTCTCTCTCTCTCTCGCTTGCTCTCCGCGCGACCTTCTCTCCTTCCCGACCGTGCATAACGCACGAGCCAATGATTCCCGCGGTGGTAAGCTCGGCGAGATCATCGAGACTAGAGAGAGAGAACGTGGGCGAGATTATCTCCGAGCGATTAGTCGAAGTGATCGTCTTCGAGGGCGCGCACGCGCTCGGATGCATTTTTAATGTCGCCGGGGATGTGCGCCGGGGCGAGGGAGGATCGAACGCGTTCAAGTTTTAATTTCCTGAAGTTTTGGGTTATTTAAGGCCGGCCGTCTTATACGAGGATTTATCGGGACTGAAGGCGCTCGGCTTTATAAGATAATCAATGCAGTCGTAATTAATGAAATTTAATGGTTAATCGGAGCAGCCGATTGTTTATTAAGGGATTAGCTGCGGCTTTGATTTCTTATTAATTTTCATTGCCCTAATTTTGGGATAGCCCTGCTGGATGTGTAATTTGTTCTAATTGGTTTTAGGCTCAGTTAACTGGATTACTTTGGTCTATAATTGTTAGGCGTGTACGATTTAAATTTTCGCATGTACTTGCAGTGCCAACGAGAATAAAAAGTTTATTACTATTACGAGATTTCTTTCCTAACAGAACTTTATAACATAAAGCACCGATTTTGCTTATAGTCAATTTATTATTTTCTTTTTAAGGACTTCGAGTGTTCAAATTAATTTTTTACCGAGAAACGTATTTGGGTCAGGAATTTCTCTCGGGATTTACGGAGAGCAAACGAGCATAGTTTACAGATTAAAATTAAACGAGCAAGTAAAAAAAACGTCAAGTCCATATAACTGCCGTACACGAACGATAAGAATTTTATGCAGCCTCATGACTTACACTACCTGGGCGATAATCGTCAAAAGAAACTAGAAAAACCTGATTTATTTTTGAAGTGCGGGAGAGAAAAAGGAACGCGACCCGATGTTACAAATCTGAGAGTTTTACTACCGAAAGACGTAGTATAGCACACGCATTTTTCGTACATCAACTGATAGAACATCGCGCCTTCCATGAAATGGCCTCCGAGCACGAAAAAAAGAAGTGACTTCTGTTTTATGGGATCAGGGAGCGACATTTCTACACCGTCATTTCACTCGTATTTTTTTTCTTCTCGTCGTATTGCAGAAGCTTTTTAACGGCCTAGTGTAACTGAAATATAATAGACAAAGGTCGAGGTACTCGGTCGCGAGCGGCACGCGTGACGGGCGGGAAAAAGCGAAGTCTCGAGCGGTGGTCTATAACAGAAGTTGCACAAGACTCGGTGAACGCCTTAACCGGCAACTCACCCGACTGGTATACGCAGAGACGGTCTAATGTCGAGCGCGCGAATAACTCGGTCTTTTATACGACGTGCGACACACGACTTTTCATCTCTATCCTTTTATTTTTTTTTTCCTTACAACTTTTTGAATTCTCTATTTTGGGCTTTGTCCGGACACTGCGCCGGATTTACAACGTGATAATTTGCACGGCCGCCGCGCGGCGAGTATCACCGAATTTATGCGGAGCGACCGAGGGACATATTCTTTTCGAGAGTCCACCGATTGCGAACCGAGATATACGCAAACTCCGGGAATTAGGAATGAGACCTACGGCCTGTTGAGTCAGTGGTTTCTGATGAAAAGTTTACATTTATATGCTGCTCTTGTAGGTGGAAGATAATTTAAAGCGGTCGGAGGTTTAAGGTGTATTTTGGTCTCGAAGACAATCTAACCTTTCGTAATAAAATTAGTGATTTATTTTCTTCTGTTTTATTAAAATAATTGTAATAATACCTTAAACTTTTTTATTTTCATAATAGATTACTTACTTTTATATTATAGTCTTGTATCTATCTTACATTTAGACTTTATTTACAATTTGAATGAATGTTCTACAAATCTTGTCTTGAAAATAATGAGACGAGCCTTTCATCCGAATTTGGTTAACGAACGGCTATAACCTTTTAATCTCTACATTTGCCATTGGAATAATCACTTTTTCCCTTTCAGAATGCAAAACATGCCCCATAGACGTTGGGGATCGGCTCGAGTCACAGCTCAAAAGCAGCGCGACAGTCGCCGCCGCCGCTTATGCCATTCCCTATATAAGGCGGCTCCGAAAGAAACTCGCGCGCGGGACACGCGGATTAATAGTCGATTCCTACTAATTACAAGCTGCTCCCGCGGATATATCCCATGTATGTACGTTTAACACGCGCGCCCCCTTTGCCCGGCCGTCGTCTTTTTGCTCGCGCGCGCCGCGAATGGGGATGGCCGCTTCTTCGCTGAAAACGGCGAGTGAGAGAGTCTGATCTTCTTATCGCAGCGAGGAAGAGAGCGTACATAACCATTCGAAGGGGGGGACGAGTGGAGGCCGAGTTGAGAGAGGAGAGCCGATCATTGTGACGATTGGATTCTTCCTCCCTTTTTACCTTTTATTCATTAGTATAGCCGTCGCATGGCATTTGTTATGGGATGATTTCTTGTTACGCCCCACGCGCGCATATACGTACTTATACATATATCCTCGCTGGCTGGCATCGTTACGGTTCTCCTTCGTTTTTGCAAGGCCTCCAGTTTAATTTATATTTCACGCTTATACGCGTTTATTCAATTTTATTATTTCCTCGATGCCGCAAACATACTTTTTATTTATTATTACCAGCTCATTTGCATGGAGAGCAATCGAATTAATTTCAATTTAATTTTTTATTTATACAACGAAAATTTGTAATAAATATATTTTTTATTTATTTTTTTTTTTGGGTTTGCGTTGAATTTTCGTTTCATAATGATTGTGAAATAAATAAAGCAAAGAAAATTTACAAGAAATAAAAAGAAAAAAAATTTTTTACACATGTCTGAAACAAAGTATACATTTACGAGTAAAACTTCAGACAACACATTGCATGTATCGGGAATTTTTTGTCGTATACCTTTATCGATACGAAGAACAGCGAAGAACAAGTAAATAATAACGGTAGAAAGCGTTCAGGCCGAGTACGGGTGCACGGGTACGCGAACAATTCGGCCGCTTCTCAATTATCATTAAAATCAATTAAAGATCGCGAATGCTTTGTCGAAAGAAATCGATCAGCCTAACAAGATCAAGAATCTGCTCGCGCTTCAAAAGCGCGCGCGCGCGCGTGCCGCCGCCAAGAACCGAAGGAAAAAAAACGAAAGAAGGAAACGATCGCCTCGACGAAAACGTTTACTTAGTACCGCAACAACAAAACATGCGCGTGTGTCACTGTCTCGGTTCTCTTTCTCCCTTCCCCTCTCTCTTTCTTTAAAAATAGCGCGCGCGCGTGCGCCTTGGAACGTGCGCGCGGGCAAGACCGCACGGAGACTCGCGAGTGAGAGGGAACGGGAGCATTATGGCGAAAAAAGAAAGGGGAGGTTCGCCAAAACAATCGTACGCCATTCATCGGCTGAGTGTGGATGGGAGTAAAAAACGCAACGTCAATTAAACTATATGCGACGACATTATCGACGCGCTCCACGGTGGATGCGCGTAAGTCGACGGGAGGTAAGACGATTTTTGCGACGACCGAAAGTACCGCGAATAAAATAGGGTAATGTAAAGAGACAAATGTATGATGAAACTGGTACAGATTAAAAGCTGAATACAAACAACTTATACTACCGGTAACCCGGTGATAATTGATTTCACACACATGTCGTGCGTCCTTAAATATATCATAAAAATATTCGTTTCTATTTTAATAAGTAAGTTTGTAATACTATAATGTTTTTTCAAATACTAAAGTAAAACAACGATTACTGGGACACTCACGGTCATCTAACTCTTATACATATGATTTAAGAATAGTGAATTGTAATTTTTTTGTGAAATAAAAGTTGCAACAGATACTTTATACTTCGTTTAATTGATTTCACGAATAAAATAATGTTGTTATAATCTTATAAAAGTTAAAAACTTATATTTAATTGGTAGTCTATTCACTCTTGAGTGGGACACGATTTTTGAGATAAATCCTAAAGTGGGACAAAGAAAATCCCAATACTGGGACAATATTAACCTTATGGGTTAATCAAACTTCATCCTAAAGTAGGACAAACTGCTAACAGTGGGACAATTTAAGGTTCTATTAGATACACTGTTTTCGAAGAGTTGTTTATTATTTTTTCTTTTAAATTCATAACTTTTTAAATCAAAATAAATCATGTAATTGAATAAATTAGAACTTAAAAATCGTTAAAGAATTTTTACTTTTATGATTTAAGTTCATATGTATTAGATTATTAATAGTATTTATTACTGTTCCGGTATAGGGCGCACTTTTTATATTGTCCCAGTATTGGTTATTTTACCTTATATCCAAGAAGTTCGAGATTGAAATTTTTCAACAGGACCGTATAAATATTTTATTCCGCGCAAAGTTTTAATACATGCTTTAGTCAACAAGTTGAATTGCGGACACTATATTGAACGGAAAAATAAAAAAAAATTATAGACATTAATCGCTATATTTTAATTACAATAATTTTTATGACAAATTTTTGTATCATGCCCATAATTATCAGCAAATTGAAGACGTAGAAAATTACTGAGAATTATTCTATAACGCATTCAAATCGCATTTTATCTTTCCCAATTTATAGCAAAAAGTGTATAATTCGATTATTATCCTAATAAGTATAACGGTACGAATTAACGCGAGGGTTCAAATATCAGCGGAACAAGTGTCGAGCACTCGGAAGAAGAATACGAAGGGGGAACAACGCACGCGGACGCATCGAGAAAGAGAGAAGCATGACGCCCGCGATCGAGAGAGGACAGCTCGGCGCACACACATATAAGCTCTCGCGCACACACGGGCAGTCGACACTCGGCAACGTTTCTTTATGGGCGTCCGATTACCGTCGAAGGATAAAGAATGAATCTCGGAATCTCCTCGTTAAGAGACGTACCACCTGCTGATTGGCGCGCGCGCGCACGCGGCTTTTTCTTGCCCCCGTCGACGAGGGGATATATCGGAGAGCCTGTAGACAGAGATTTTTCAGGGAATCCCGTGATATTTTCAGAGCCTTTCTTTGCCCCGTCCTACATATACATACGCGAGGCGCGCGCGCGCGCACACGTCGAGGAGCGACGCTGCGGCTACTTGTCTTTTAGCGCGCGAGCGCGCAAAGATCGGCTTGACTGATCTCCGCTCGCGCAGTATATGTAGTGCGGTGCGCGCGCGCGCGCGCGCGCGTTCAGCACCGGCCGATGTAATGATGCGGTGAAAACACGCGAAAACGTCTTGTACGGAAATTCTTGAATCTTATATAAAGTTCGATCGGTTTTTGCGCTCGCGCCAGTTCTATTCAACAAGACGTATGCCGAGCTCGAGCCGAGTTAACGATGCGTCGGGTAGACGTATGCTGCGCGTCTACACCTTTGATGAGTGAGTGCGATTTCCGACTTCTGCACGCGCGCGCGTGAGTGCGCCGAGCTGTTTGGTGAGATCCATTTGCTTACGATAAAGAAGTTCGTTATTTACTTCGCATGGGGATAATGATCAATTTTGCTTCTCGTTCGAGTTTTTCCGCGTTCAAGCTAGGTGTGTGCCGATTTTGTTTCGTGCCAATGATGGATGACCTAATTATAGAATTAGATTTCCTAACTAATTCTAATCTATTTCATTTATACTTGTCGTATTTAATTTTTGTATATATTAGTTTGACTACATTAATTATACTTAATAATTAACCTTCTTTCTTCTTGTTATTCGCCAAAGATGCACCGTAACAAATTCGATTTAACAATTTATTGTCGTGGACGATTCAATACTCAAATAATTGCCATGGTTATCGCGGATTTGAATAATTTAGCAAGCTGGCTAAAATTAAATGGTCTTATTATCAATACAAAAAATACTCACGCAATCTGCTCCGCACGTGTAGTTTTATGAGCGAGTTACTTTCTCTCTCTTTACTTGAGCAATAGATGGACAAACTGTTAATTAATAAACTTTAGTCAAATTACTTGGTCTCATCACATCAAACTCCATGCTCTTTTGGTTATAGCATTGAGACTATACCAGAAAATCTTACACTGCTCTATTCTGTCAACACTAAGAAAATGATCCTCTTGTTTGCTGAGCAAGAAAAGACTGATCATGGTCAAAGTCTCTTATCTTCCCTTATTTTGATTATGAGGTGGACCTCTTTTTGGACCTCTGGAATGACCTCTGCACGAAACTTCATCCATGCATATGAACGCAGCCTTGCGCTCTGCAGTATGCCTAAGTAAATTTAACCACATCATACCAGTCTATAACGAACTCATGATCTTCTTTCCTACACCGAGTGCCGTTACTATATTTTTTAATGTCTCTTATTCTTCACGATACCCACCCTAACTATTTAGAAATCAACCTTAATGTTTGTGAACCAGAAAAAATGGCTCATAGCGCCTCTCTCTCTCTCTCTCTCTCTCTCTCTCTCTCTCTCTATCCCTCTCAAGCTACGAGAATCATAGATATCACTCTGTTTTACGGATGTTATGGTGTGTTATTAAGCTAATGAACGAAATGTCTTAGTGTTTTGGTAAATAAATTATGTTTTTACACTCTACAGTTCTTCATATTTGATAACACAACCTTAAAATGTTTTTAATAAATTTTCTCTGTGATTTGATCATGTATTTAAAAACAAATATTAAAAAAAAAGATAGCTAACGAAAATGTAAACACGAATTATTGGTATTTAATTCGTTTATAGTACTGTTTCAGGGGATACAAACGAAAATAATAATTTTTCCGTTTGATTCTGACTCTTTCACTACTCGCCATAATAGCAAGCCTCGTACTAGCCATTTTCTAACTAAAAAAACTGGCCAACTTTGATATCTTTTAAATACTCATAAATAAGCTACTGTAAATCTGTGAAAAATCTTATTCTATTATTCCGTCTATTAAATGGTGAATATGATCGGAAAAATCGTTTCATGGATGGATAGAAATGGCCAAGAAAAGTGTCTAGTTTTTGACGATTAATGGGGAAACTACCTATTTATTAGGTAAATAATGGAATCAATTTCCACGATGGTTATTTTATTTAAATACTGAATTAATCTTTTTTCTTTTTTTCACATTCACTTATTTGCATATAAAACCACAATATGTAAATGTTTCGCTATAATTCATATAATTCGTGATATGCAATATCACAATAAATTTGACATATTTCGATTCAAATTACTTACTCCGCTTAATTAAATTTGAGTAAACTTCGCAAGCAACTGGCGTTCAACAAATTTTCACAAAAAGTACCCAATCTCTCGTACTCGAGCTCCGTTTTTACTCGTATTCATTCCCAATCCCCATTCGCGCAAGAAAAAGCCTTATATCTCATCGGAGCGCGTCGATGGCGATTATTCCGCGCTTTCGTCGAAAAAGAACAGGTAGGCATCGCGCGAAGTACACGTCTCTGCGCCGCGTACAGAAAAAGTACGTGGCTGAAAGACCGCGCGATTAGTCGCTCGTCCGGTAAACACACACACACGCGCACGCATACTTTCGTCCTCGTTCCTCCATCCCTCTTCTTCCTTCTCGACGCGCACGCGTCTCTCATTGATTAATTCAGATCTCGTTTTATGGAAGCCCCCAAAGTTAGAGCTGGCCGAAATCCTTCCCTGCCGGGATAAGAAACGGCCGCTTGTTCTCTAATAGCTCTCGCGCCGACATTCCCGCGATCCAAAAAATGCATCAATATATACCCATTCACCGTGAATTCCGCTTATTCGAGTATTGTACAATACTCGCCTCTTTTTATGCGTATTCGCACGAGTATTTTGTGGCTCCCACCTGCACTTAGGATTCGATCTATTTTCAAAGATCAAAGGATTGAACGATTTTGCGCAAATACGGTTGCTTGACCGAAGTTACCTTTCACTTTTTCTATTGATTATATAAAAAAGAAAACAAAGCAGTAAGGCAACCTTTAATTACTTTTTCAATTACTCGAATTATAATTGTATGATTGTGTTTGTATCCTTTTAATAGTTTTTAATATATATTTATATGGTAATAAAACACAAGAATAAATGAGTCAGACATTATCTTACACTATTCGTTTCTATACATATTATATTCTAAAGTACATTGTATTTAGCAATAAATTCATGTAAAATTGTATGATATATATTGAATAAAATGATATCTTAAAAGAATATTAATTAGCCATTCATATTTCTCGTAATGAATTTTGTTATCTCTTCCAAGAATTAAAAAAAACAAAAAAAAAAAAAAAAAACAGTATTATTAAATATTATATCAGTGCTTGTTCCTGATCATATCTTAATGAATTCCATCACGACTGCTTTATTAATTACTTTAATATGTAAGAGATCATTTGAATCATAAGCGGAAACACGTGTTTCCATTTTAATCAAGAAAATCCTTTGCATACTAAAATTGAATAAAACGAGCGTTTTTTTTCGCGGTGGACGCGATATAAATGAAAATGAGGCGCTTCGCGCGAGAAAATACGTGACAGAGAAACCGCGGGTGGAGTAATGCGCGTGTGAAAACAGGGGTTGTCCGGGTAGACAACCTCCGCAGCGGGCATCACGCGACGGCCGGACACACAGAGGCGACGGTGTAATCGCCCCTGGGGCCTCCCATTCAACCGGTGGCTCACCTGCTCGCACGCGCGCGCCCACTCATTCGTTCATTCATACGGGCCGGCGAGCGCTGCACGCGATTTGAATCGATAAGCGCGCGAACGGTCCCCGCGTGTATGTGTATATACCTGTGCGCGTATATCTCGATCTCCATCCTTTTTCGTGCTGCTCTTTTATCTTTTGCTTTCGCGCCTGCGCGCCCGTATATGCGAGAGCCGTTGCTTCTTTATGGGGTGTCCCGCTTCGCTAATCGAGCAAGGGAAGACTTAATTTTCGAGCGCGAAGAGCTTTTTCGATTTCTTTTTCTTTCGTTCACTGTATTAATAATCCAGGCGATGTATTGATAAACAACAAATAATCGCGTTCGATTTGTCTCTTATAACACTGTTTCTTCACGTTATAATCGTAAAATCTGTTACTATTTTTTAGTTTATGATATGTGAGACAATTTTTTTTCTCTCAATTATCTATAATCATTTACAGGATTTTTTTACATCATTAGTAATCTTGAATGTTTTACAATAGATTAATTTCTTTTTTTATAATTATATCATGCATTTTTTCAGCTACAAAAGCTGCATCTTCTATGTATTTAAAGAAGAAATTGCTGCGGAAGCATGTACCATTGCATCTTACAATACAACTGTGCTCGTTTTAACTGGAACTAACAATCGTAACTCTAGCAAGTCGGCCAACTCGATGCAATTTATACACTCAAGGCTCTTATGCGATGGTTCATCAAGGGTAGGCAATTGTAAGTTTCGTATCTGCAGTAACAGCAGTTTATGTAATGCTTGGCAATACTCGTGGAAGCACAATGACTGATACAACGAATTGATACTTTCTTTTTCTTATAAGTGAAATTTATATTGTAGAATCTGCATTATTTCACTGCTTTTTTTTATCTATGTTAAATAAATTAGAATAGGTAAATGAGAATCAGAAACAGGTTTGTTTTAAAATCTTCAAATAAATAAATATTATGTATTGTACACGAATATGTCATACACGATACATATTAAAAATAAACTCATGAGAATCAGCATTCTATTTTAATTATAAGCAGATATGCCCTATATTGTATTTAACATATGTATTGACTAACATTTTGTTATTTTTATCTTTGTCAGTTATCAATTTTTGATCTTGTATTTAAAATTCTTTCGAATATAACCTAAATAAAATTATATACATGAAAATGAAAAATTACATCGGAATTACGAAAAATGTAACATAAACATCTGTAGTGGTATCAAAGTTCCCTATTAATTTTCATTAATATGGACGCTACACCACGCTATATAAGTGCGATATATCTAAGAGAGTAAAGAAGAAATGGAGAGAGAGAGAGAGAGAGAGAGAGAGAGAGAAGAATAGAAGCTTAAGAATTGGCATCGTTCTAGTGACGGAGGACCTATGCTGCACCGAAGAACCGGGAACGAGATCGAAACAGGGAGAGGGAGTAGAAGATCGGACGAATCGAGGACGGAAAGACGGACAGGACCGGAGACCGCTCATTACGGTGTCGGCGCATACGCGCGGAATGCGGCGGCTCTGGTCCCTCGCTCTCTCTCTCCCTCTCTCTTCTTCGATACAATAAATATAGCATCGAATTGACCAGCTCGATGATGCTAGCGAAGAAGACAGAGGAGAAGGAGTGGGTTAGTGTTCGATGCAGAGTGAGTGAAAGAGGAAGAGAGAGAAGAGTGAGGAGTGGGAGAGAGAGAGAAAGAGAGAGACGAAATGCTACGGTGATGCAGCTGACGACAACAATGCCCGAGCATAGTAACGACATCCAGTTAAATCGGATGCTTTTGGCAAGAGAGGGAGAGAGTAAGGGCAAAAAATGCATGGCTTGATTACTTCTTCGTCGTCTCTTTTTATATACAGTTTGACTTACGACTAAGTGGTGCACAAGCAGTTTCGGGAATTTATATTAATTAAACGTTTGTATAAAGTTTATTGTAAATTTCTTCGTATGCTCCAATACTGCGCCAGTAAATAACTTTTTTAGAGTTTGTTTTACCATTCGACTCTTTTTGATACAAACATTCATACAATCAATAAATTAGACTTATATTCGGATGTTATTATATTTCAGAAATATATCGAAAGCACGTTTTAAGATATATTAATTATTTTATCAGAAAAATGTTCACCTATCATAGTTTACCATGATTTAAAGTTATTTAATTAAGATATAAATTTCATCTAGAAATCTTCGATAGACCACCGAATATATATTAATTATACGTTACTATACTTTACAAAGTGAATTATTTCATTAATATATTTGCAACTATTAACATTTACCCATAAAGATATATTATAAGATTATAAAGCACAAGATGGTGATCATCTGCAGGATGCAGAAAAAAAAATCGTTTAAGGTCATTTTGCTAATAATTAGACTTTCAAACCAACTGAACTTCAACGATCTACTGGATTACTTATACTCTGGAAGAAAATTAACCATATTTTATAGCTAACGTGTTAATTAAATGGAAGTATTTTTAGCCAAAATCATCATATAAAAGTAATATAATTCATCTAAAAGTTTTACTGTTACTTAAAATACCCATTTTATGAAGTGTAAATACCATTATTTATTTCTGATTGGTAAATAATTATGCAATAACAAGCAATGTGCGTTTTGAGCCTTAATTTTAACTAAAAAATACCTAACTTACGGTTAACATTTCTACCAGGGTATTGATGCATTTAATTTTCATAATATCGAATACAAATTTTATTTTTTTACCCGTACATTTAATTTAATTTAATTAACTTTAATGTAAATGTAAACTCTTTGTTGGTAATATTACAAATCGTATAACTTTAACGTGAATGTATACAAACTTTTTATATTGTGCATCAAATTTAATGACAGCCAAGCCAATGAATCGATTATTTTCTTCTTATTCACAACTACTGCTGCTAGACCATATAATTTTGTTGAGGTGAAATAATATTAGGCTTTCAGAAGAACCAAAATTTGATAAAATTTATTTGCCGAGGTTTCAGAAGTATTTTTGACTCCTCTATTTAAAGCTTACAAAGCTTGCATTCTAACACGTTTTTTAATGCTTTAAAATAAGATAGTACTTATATTCTAAATACTACTTTGTGTCGTGAAAACAATTTAGAGAAGAAACGAAGGATGCATTAGGTTCTTTTATATAAGTGCGTAACCCTTTTAAATATGCTCAAACTTCATATCCCTTCCTGCGCGCGATATATCGACGTGCGATCGCCGATCAATCAATGCGCGCGCGTGCGCACTTTCGAGCAACGGCATTTAATCGATGCACTCGATAATTATTGACCGGCTGCATGGCGCGGCCCAATTTGCGAACCCGGTCCGCGATCCGTTTTTCTTGCCCGCGCGGCTCGTCTCTCCGGGCAGCGCGGCAGCAACGGCAGCTAAGTACGCGCTGGCCCTCTTATCGGCCCGTTCCGATCTTATCGGGCCTGCGAGCGAGGCTGCAGCTACTCCGAAAAACACAGTGGGAACGAAATTTCGCGAGGGATGAAGCGTGTAGCGTTATCTCGAACGTGCAAAGGAGTACGGAATATGAGCGCACTTGTCTGGCCGCGCATTTGCATGATTTGTGTAATTTATTACAGCGAGAGATAAAGGTTGTTTTGATTTTTTCGTGAGAAAGTTTTTACGCAAGTTTTGTATCTCCTTGTTACGCGTCCCTTCGTTTATATTTTATTATGGGAGAGTAAATTATTTCTTTAATATTACTATTAACTCTTATATATTTATCCTTTGTAATATATAGTTTATTAAATTATTTTTATAATTGCCATTATACGCATTGAAACGCGCTAAATCATTTATTAAATATGTTTTATTTATACGTACGATTAATATTTTTTGGTAAACGTGAAAACTATTTGACTAAACTAGCTTTAATTGAAAAAGCTACTCCTAGCCCGAAGACTAATATTTCGATCGTATCGTACCTTTAAAACCTATTAGGCGTTCGCGATACAGCATGGAAGTGCGAGAGTTGACAACGCAGCCGAGCGTCTCATTTGAAATTCGTACACTCAGCGTTATCTCGTTCCGCTTTCGAGGTAGTGCCTCATCTCGCCACCGCGACTCATTACGAAAGCAAAAGATGGTAAAAAAAAGAGGAACTAGGGAGATAAACAAGCGAAAAGTGAAGGTTGAGCGCAGGAGAGGTCGTCAAGGCAAAGATAGAGAGAGATATAGCTGGAAAAAAAGGAAGCATGAGCAGAGGAGCGAAAGAGAGGGAGGAGGAAAAAGGAAGCGCGAGCCTCTCGGGCGAAAAGATCTCGGGGGCTGGACAGCGGGCCCAGCTGATAACGTCACGCGCGTTATTAATTACCAGCGCGAGGTTCGGCTGTTTGCAATTAGCGTCCAATCGTTTATAGTTAATTGCGGCAGGCCGCGCGCGAGCGCGAGCGCGACTCCTATGCACTTACCCCCTTTCGTTCTCGCTGCCACCATTAATTACGTCTCCCTTCCCTCACTCGTCTCTCTTTCGTCTTCTCTCTCTCTCTCTTTCTCTCTCTTGCACTCGCCCGAGCCTCCGCGTCTCTTTCATTATTCCTTTTTTTCCCTCGCTGCCGCCGCTGCTCCTCGTTGTTTTATTCATTTTTATTAATATACCGCACTTTTTCACGTGGAATTTTTTAAAGTCGCCCCGTTTGCGTTTTATCGCTCGCCGCTGCGTGCGCACTCGTTCATTTTTGCCCAGCGCGATAATAGAGTATTTAAGGCGCGGGAGAGGTACGTATACACGTAATTAAATTGCTTTACATTCGATCGGCCGTTTTCGGCTTTTTTCCGGCGCAAACAGGGCAATAAATTATTTTGACATCAGCCCATTAAGCGCGTAATTGTTCGGCCTCGTGAAAATTTTTACTTTTAGATTCGATTTAGATATGTAATTGTATCTCATTAATCTCTATTAATTATTAAAATTTTCAGCGTGAAATTTTATGGGCTTTATTAAAATTGAGCATTTTAAATGGTTAAGGAAGGCATTATGAACAGATTAATTTTTTTATAATTTTGCAATTCATTAAAACAACAGTGTGAATTATTTTAAAGTAGATGTAGATAAAAGATATAACCCACACTGCATTACATTAAAAAAATAATGATACGATAAACTGTAAAGATTGAATAGTATTCAAACCTTCATTATAATAATATTTGCCATTGTCACCCCACTGTGGATACGTTGCTTTTGAGAGTTTTATCCGTACTTGCGAGAAAATAATGTATGCCACAGCGGATATGGTCGTGGCATTGCAGCAATTATTGTCGTAAGTACTAATAAATTTGAATAGTAATCTTCCCATATTTATAGCGAAATCCCCAAATCTCATCAATTAAAGATCCGCAGCCAAAAAAACCATCATATACCTATAACTGTAAGATTCTAAAAAAAATAAACTCAAAATTAACGACAAGGTCGTCCCTCCCCGGCAGTTCCCGAGTGCGCACACCGTGAAGCGCGTGTTTTTTTGTTTGCCGCGGCAAGTCTATCATACGTCTCTCGCCACCGAAGCTCGCAGAGTCCGCGCGGCCGCGCACTTGATTTACGTCGCGGGCAGCGCAAGAAGAGTTTCTCTCCGCAGTTCCCTCCCTCTCGATTCTCGTGGCTTGAACAATGGAATCGCGTCGCCGCGTCAATCTGCCCCTATCAATCACCTCGCTCTGCCGCGGCGCGGCGTGCGGCCGGTTTCTCTCTTTCTGTCTCTCTCTCTCTCTCTCTCTCTCCCTCTCGTGCGTATAGTCTTCCGAGGTTCGTAGGTTTCAGGCGCAACCTTGACTCCGCGTGCGCGCGTGCCCCATCGCGCGATCGCGTGCGTAATGACGCTCGCGTGACTGCGGGAGACTTGTTGCGCTTCCGAGAGCGCGATGAAAGCGGTCATTAGATTTTGAGAGCCTCATACACACGTTCTTGGACGTTGTGTGTATATAGTGTCAATCAGCGGATAATAGTTAGTGGCTTTTAGGGAGATGATTGTGGTGTAGGGTGTTGCAGAAAATAAATTAAATATTGACGTATAGTTTATGATGATAATTTAATCTGGTGTTAAATAAAGCAGTCCAAGCGACGTAATATTTGACCTATTTATTATTTTATTCCCATCTCTACTATAATGGCATTTTATAGCCTGAAAAGCGGGCCAAAAGTGGCGTCTGATTCCCTCTTTTACTTTATTCCCGTATAATGCGGGAATAAAGTAAATTAGCGGGAATAAAGTAACACAGTCTAATTTTTTACGTTTAAGGTGAATTGGGTTAAAACTAACAAAATTATAACACATACATACAAAATAACTTTTCAAATCTATGAAGAGGCCACAGTGGCGATGGGAATAAAGTACTATATGTACTATTATTTTATTATCAATTTTATTTTCATTATTAGGTATATTTTTTCAGTTTAGTCGTCTTGTAAAGAAACTATTTTTCTTTGTGATTATAAGTATTCATATTTTACTTGTTGACAACGAAAGAAAAAAAATTCTCTTAAAATGATATTATATACACGGAAAAAATAAAACAGTAAAATCAACAAAATTAGTAAAGTAATAATTCCATTTTTCAAAATGGAAATTCTACCGATGCTTTCGAAAGTAAAACGAACTTGACACTTTATAGTTAAATCAACTGTAGGAAATGTAGACTTGACTAATTATTTTTTTCCGTGTAGGTATATTGTAAGTATAATATAAGAATAAAAACATAAATAGTTCCACGTTATTTCTAGTAAACCAGAAACATAAAATTGCCCGAAATTGATATCTCATTCATAAATTATGCACGCACCATATTCTATCGTGCCTAACGATCGGTTACCGTGCACATCGATCGCCCGCAACGCTTATTAAATCGTAATTGTTTTTCCGGGCTTCCTAATGCACCGGCTCTGAGGTCGAACCATTAGACTTCACCTCCGCGTTTAACCTTTTCTCCCTCAACCTTCCCTCATCATTTCACCGTGCGCGATCCGCAGCTGATCTATGAGCGCGTGCGATTATTATGTTCGGCGGGAACGCCGCGAGTCATTAACGAACTACCACGCTGCTAGCTCGCGCGTCCAGAAGTTGAATGAACTCGATCAATCTGCTAATGCTTATGGGGAGAACGGAATTTTTACGGTCGCGCACGAGCTGTCACGGTTCATCATTTTCGTGCGTTTACTAGGCTAATTTGTTTGATTTATTGGGAAGGAAGTATCTATAACGTCATATGTTGCAAATTGCTATACTATTGAATTTCATCCGCCTACAATTTTCTTATTCGATAACTGACTACGATATTAATTGTTTTTAAAACTCATTATCGAATAATAACTTATTTTAAGTATTTGTTCATTAATGTTATATAATTTAAAGCTAGTTCATTCTTAGTCGCAGATATATGTATAAATTTTAATTGAGAACTTACCGGTCAGACCAACACAGTGCATCATCTCGATACCTGAAACAAATTCATAAAAAAAATTTTTAGCGAATAATTATTACAAGTAAACAGAAAATTATTAATTTAAAAAGTCATATGTATTGGAGTAGTTTACAAGAGATAATGTGAACGCATTGGTTGCGATTTCGCATGTTTTTCGAGTATAGACGGGAAAAAAGAGAGAGGAGAGACAGGAGCGCGGTCAAAGACCGTGTCGCAGCTTACAGGAAAAAGCTTTTATATGAAAGCCCCGACCGTGAATGAGATCGTCGACGTAAATTGCGCGCGTAAGCCTAATCTTGCGCTCGAATGGGTCGCTCGAATAAGAGAGAAAGAGGAAAAGAAGTGGAATTTCATTCTTATTCGTGGAAATGGCATTTGAAGCGTCGAGTGAAATCTACTCTAATTTTTTACAGCACAGCAATATTTTCGACTGCTTACAATATGTGTTAAGAAAGCTTTATCGATGTGTTACATCAACCAAATAGTATTGAAAATCAAATATATTCTTAAATTTTTTACTTTTATTTTTTATATTGAAATAAAGTTTTCTTATTTGACCCTTTAAATAACTCTGGTAGAAATTGTTTCTATGGGAAATGGCCAGGAAAATAATAAATAGCTAGTAAAAATAGCTAATTTCTGGGTAATGAAACGATTTTTCCGGTCATATTCTCTATTTAATGGAGATAACACAACCTTAAAATGTTTGTACTAAATTTTCTCTGTAATCTGATCATGCATTTAAAGTCAAATATTAAAAAAAGATAGCTAACCAAAACGTAAATACGAATTATTGGTATTTAATTCGTTTATAGTACTGTTTCAGGGGATACAAACGAAAACAATGATTTTTCCGTTTGATTGTCTCTCTCACTCCTCGCCATAATAGCAAGCGTCATATTAGCAATTTCCTAACTAAAAAAACTGGCCAACTTTAATATCTTTTAAATACTCATAAATAATCTAATATAAATTTGTGAAAACCCTTATTCTATTATTCTGTTTATTAAATGGCGAATATGATCGGAAAAATCGTTTCATCGATGGATAGAAATGGCCAAGAAAAGTGTCTAGTTTTTGACGATTATTGGAGAAACTAGCTATTTATTAGGTAAATAGTGGAACTGATTTCCACCAGGGAAGAAGTATGAATTCTTCATGAGGAAAATAGTGTATAGTGATAATATAGGGATAAAAATATATCTGCTTATATAAAAAAAAACATTAAATTTTTATAAATAAACTCCTTTATATACCATAAGTCTCATCTATTATGAACTACAGAAAGTCAAATATTAGAATCGATAAAATAATATCGACCCATTCGAAAGTAATTAAATTCATTATAATGTACATTGTGAAAATTCGGCAATAAATCCAGCGATAAACCTTGCAGCTCTCCCCCATTCCCCGAGCGACACGCATTGTAACAAGTACAATAAGTCAAAGCGCGCGGCGCGCGGATGGCGCAGGGGAGGGGAACAATCGAAATGTCATTAATCATGACTTACGAGTCTCGCGACTCCGACTCTGCTTGTCGCAAACTCGCATATAGCAGCGTGTGCGACGGCGTAAAACACTAGTCCCGGGGCGAAAGAGAGAGAGAGAAAAAAAACTTGGAACTTTCGCCTCCTTGCGAGGATAGTTCATAAGCCGGCGTGGGGGTGCGAGAGCCTCGAAAGAACGCGCGCACGCGCCTCACATGTGCGCTATATATATACGAGGGGCGCAAGATGGTTTCGCCCGTCGACAGGCACATGATTTAAAGCCAAATATTACGACAGAGCCGAAACATTCCGAGGTGGCTTTTCGCGGCCGGCTGTCTCTCGCACCCTCGATTCTCTCGCTTCTCCGTATACGTGCGCGCGTGCGCGGCTGGCGCTCCGTCTTCGCCGCGCTCGCGCGCCTGGCTCGCGGATAATATCTTAGGAGCGGCAAGTATTTAGCCATAAAAATAGCTCGCCGCGTGCCTTCGGCTTTATACTACATATACTCCCATTTTCTTTAAATTAAGAGTATGTTGATGAGAATTGAAGCATTCGCTTTTGTTTTGCATAACAAACAGATGAAATGACATTTTAAATTTATATGTACTGTTGCTCATATATTTAAGTTAAATAATTATTTTCTTAAAAACTAAATTTTTCTTCATTTACTGAAAATGTTTTATGTATAATATTAATATTTTATTTATTTCAAATGGTTTTTTAGCAGACGATTAAAATAAGCCATTTCATTGTTATCCTTTAGGCTGTAATAACCACATGAAAAAAATTCATATCACAAGATTATAAATAATTATTACAATTACAACCTTATTCCTTAATCATGAATGTCTCTTCCTTATAATTATAAAAGATAAAGAATCGAAGACTGTGTATAAAATAGCGCAAAGTATACATATACGATTACCATAAAGAGTCCCAGAGAGCGCAACACGCGCGGGCCCTTTAATTAAATCACTGAGACGCATTAGCGATCCACTTCGTCGGCTGCGCCCACGCGGCACGTACACACGAGTTCCTCCTCTCTCGCTCTATCCAACCGTTAGTCCTCTCTCGGGGGTGCGATATCCGTACTTTAATAATTGTCCAGTCCCAAGAATAAGATGCCACTCGCGGACGGCGCGCCGGCAATAAAGCCGGCAATAAACTCCTCCGACCTCTCTCCCTCTCTCTCTTTCTCACTCTCTCTCCAGTTTTCTCGATATTTGTACTGGGGTGGAAAGGAGACGCAACGTTCATGTTTACGTCGTGGCGGCAGTAGTTGCGGTCGAGGACTGACCAGCCATCGGCCCTCCATAGTGCAAGAGAGTAAGAGAGAGAGAGAGAGAGAGAGAGAGAGAGAGAGAGAGAGAGAGAGAGAGAGAGAGAGATGTATAGGCGGCCCAATTACTAGCGCATTAAATCAATGTACCACGAGCCGTCGCGGCAATAAACTGCGTCCCAACATATCTGCACGAATGACCGTGGGGATGTTAAGAAACTTATATGCTCACACGTGCAAGGGGCTATCCAACCATACACATGAGCGAATGTACCCTAAAACCTTACATAAGAGGTGTAAATGAGTATATTTCGTGCAAGAAACCATTGATAATTTATAAATTTTGTTGAACTGATTGAAACTTAAATCTTAACCATAAATGAGCTATTTTTTAGCTAACTTTATAGCTAAAAAACGAACATTGTTTCTATTTCATAAATATGTACCAAGCAGAAATAAATTTTGCTAACAGTAAAACTTTTAGATGAATTATATTACTTTTATATATTTATTTTTGCTAAAAATGCTTCCATTTAATTAACACATTAACTAAAATTATACATTTAAAATACTGTGAATTTCTACCAGGGAATGTATTAAAATATTAGGTGTATTGAGTTAAATTGTTACAATTTCTATTTACAGTATTAATTTATTTCAACTGAAGTGCTATAAAGCAATAGGTTCTATGAGTTCCAACAATAAATCGATCGTAAATCCTAACTTTTAAATTAAATATTCGAACTTCCTACAGACTACACAATATCCAACAGAAATGAGGGATGTCGACAAAAATCACTCCCAAAAGAAAAAACTTTACCCCGCAACGATGCCTGCAATACACAGTCCGCAGCAGATGTTAACCACAGGACTCCGATCCGAAAATCCGTATTACAATCCGATATTGCCACGATCGCGTGCGTGCGCGTATTCTCATCATCTCTCCGCGCATTTGGATTCTTGACCACGCGCGCTTTTACTTTCGCTCTCTTATACTCCGCCTCAAGATGCTACTGCTGCTTTACACACACGCGCGTGCGCGAGCGTAACCCGGGAAGGCCAAAAGCCAAACTTTCCTCGACTCTTCGCCTCGCCGTGGCAATGGCTGCACGAGTGGAAGAAAGAGAAAGACTAGACACGGGGGAGGAGAGGCTCGGCGCGATTACGTGCTTTACAAGCGCTCATAATACGTGGCGCGTGGACGCGCTTTGCATCACACATGGCGCGCGCGATCACGTTCGCCCACCCTTGCGTGTCGACGCGGCCAAACGGTGTAAAGTTTAAGTTTGACTTTAACGCCGGCTGCACGAAATGTCTGCTCCCCCGACCACCTTGTTCTCTCTCTCTCTCTCTCTCTCTCTCTCTCTCTCTCTCTCTCTCTCTCTCTCTCTCTCTCTCTCTCTCTCTCTCTCTCTCTCTCTCTCTCTCTCTCTCTCTCTCTCTCTCTCTCTCTCTCTCTCTCTCTCGTGCGAGTTCGTATATATGTATGTGCGTATAATCTACGCAGGCAGCGAGTATCTCTCGCGTGTATCTTATTGTCTTCCTCGTTGCAGGATGTGTACGGATCGTAGAAAAAATGTGTTAAATTTCGTCGAGGACGTGACATTGAGAATGCTAATGTCGTCAATTTGGTAGCAATTGTGGTATATTAGGCTTGATATGGGGTAATATTTCAAATTCTGTGAAATATATAGGGTGGTGGCACTAGTGGTTGGCCATACCCTAGTCGTTGGACATTTTCGTTGTAACAGTTACATAAAAATAAAAGGACCCCGCACACAATGTATGGGAAAAAATTATTCGGTCAAATTTTGGAGGGTTTTGCCCATGATCTTTTCCCCAAGTTTGATCCAATTTGACCGAATGATTATTTTCCATACATTGTGTGCGGGGTCCTTTGCTAAACTAATGAATCGTAAAGTAATGTAGAGGTTATTTACTTAACAAAAAAATAGTTTATTTATTTCAATTGAGAAGCGCGATAGAAAAAGTTTTACCCTATTTCGATAAAAAATAAGACAAAAAATAAAATTGTAATGTATATAGAAAAAGATTTTTAACCTTTCGATAAATCAACCTTTTTTTTCTGATAATTTGTCTACATAGAGACCCTACACGTTTCGTACTCTGTTCGAGTTTGTTTTGTGGACATCAAGCTGATTGGTATACAAAAGTTTAATGACCATACATCTATTATAAAATATTTTATGCATCCTTTATCTACGTGTATAAAAATTGGAACGTAAATATATAAGTAACACTGGAATTTATTGAAACTGATGCTTCCCACCCTCCTTGTTAGATCCCGAGTAGGAGTTGTGTCTTCGAGCTTTCAGTCGCCGTCAGCGATTCGTGTACATGCGGATGAGTCTTTGCGGAATTCTCAGCACCACGTCTAATGCTAATCTTATGCGTGTTGCTACTTTACGCATATTATGCCACAAGGCATTTACCCGTAACAATAGATATTAACAAATCATTGAAAGCTCATGTCAGTGTTATGTTATTTTGATATTGTATTAAAGAATAAAATACTAGGAATGTTTTTAGTTATTAAGATATACTCAAAAACATCCGAATATATTTCCCTCTTTCATGAAATCAGTTTGGTTTTCTGATAAAAAAAAAAAGATGACTTTATGTAAATCTAATGTACATAACTAAAGAAACGAATAGGAATTGTGTAAAATTTATAGACAGCACTTTCAAATTTTGCTATAGGTATATTAAAATATAATTTTTGTAGAATTTCACGACTTTTTCATTCGAAATGTTTCATTTTACTGATTTTATTTCATGTACTACATCGCGAGTAGAACTGATAAACTATGAGATGTTCTGTAAATCGCTGTATCTTATTGCTTGTAATTTAAATCATTGCAAAAATGTTGATTAGCAAATAGCAATTTTAGTATAAGAAATTAGTTGATTAATGCTTAAAAATTTACAATCATGCATTACAGTTTTACTTATATCGAACCAAAATACCAATTATATATAATATATACCCTGCTAGAAATGTTAACCATAAGCTAGCTATTTTTCAGATAACTTTATGGCTCAAAACGAACATTCCCAATAAGCAAAAAGAATTTTTAATGAACTCTTTAAGACTACTTTATGAACGCTTTTTTCATGAAAGTAATCATAAAAATTCTTATTGGACCACTTTATCCGATCTCGAATGTCCCATCGGTGCTGATTCTTTAAGTATTAACAAAGAATTCTTTACGGAAATATTGTTTGCCAAATTAATAACCCCAAAAATTTTTTAATAGTTAAAAGAGTTCTTAAAGAATTCATAAAGACTCCACAAAGCATACACAAAGACTTCACAAAGATTCCCTTACGTTGATGTAGAACATTTTTTAATACACAAAATTTTTATTAATATTATAAATTTATAATTTATCGATTTTTCTATAGAAATAAGTAGATAAGATTAATAATAAATTAATAAAATTCAATTGTAACGATGAAAAAAATCCTGCCGGTATGGGGATTTGAACCTGGGTCTTCGGGTTGACAGGCGAAGTCTTAACCGTTTGCGCCATCGACGAACACTTACGTGTCATAAATCGAATCGTCTACATATGATATGATGTACTAATACTAATAATCTTTTAGAATACTTAGTGATTACTTTATGATTACTTTGTGATTACTTTCCATTGATATTATTTTGTTTTATTAAAAATATTTTTGAAAATATTTTATACAAAGTAATCTATAAGATTACTTTGTGAATACTTAGAAAATCATCCTCAAGCGGACATTCGGTACTACTTAAAGAATTCTTTTACCCCGGATTTTTGCTTATTGGATTGTTTGTATTTCATAATTACGTACAGATCCGAAATAAATTATGGCATTTACACTTCATAAAATATGTATTTTAAATATAATGGTAGTTAGACAAATCATATTATTTTTGCATTATGATTTTTGCTAAAAATGCTTCCATTTAATTAACACGTTAGCTATAACATGTGGTTCATTTTCTACCAGGGTACGCAAGCAAGTAAATTTTTTTTCTTGTCCTTTATTTGTGCACAATTAAGACACAGAGTGGAGCTTATTAAGTAGTTCGTAAATCTGCATACGGAAAAAGTTAGCATAGTACGCATACGTCATCATGCAAAAGACCAAACCGCGATGTTTTTCCTTGCCCGCCTCGTAAACTAAGCCAAAGTATCGAAGACATTATCGTAGACGTTAAGGTTTTTCTGACGTCGAGATACACATACGCATGGTCGTGGAAGCTTGTGTCGCGCGATGCCCGGTCCGACCCCTCCAAAAACGACTGATTAATAGGATCGAGTTTATTACGTTCTTCTGTTCGGGGCTAACAAATGAAGATGAGTCGCCGATACGAGATGAGAGCTACGTATGTCAAATATTTCTTGGCCGTAATATGACTTTATCCCCCTCCTCATCGAGCATAGATTTATCTCGCCTGTTCGTGTTTTTAATATCGGGATTGATTTTGCATGAGTTAATTAAGTGACTTGTTTATGAATTTTCGCATAACGAAGGCGCTTGACTATGCTCCCTTAAATTATCAATAACTTTTTTCCGTTTTAAATTTATAGAAATTTATGCGTGTTTACAAGATTTTCCTCTGATCATAATTATTTCTACCAGATATCAAATTATAACATAGATCCTATAGAAAGTAAATTATAAAAAGAATATTAACGATCCTGAAAGCCAAAATTTCAGCGCCAGATAAATATAGCTTAGCTCTCCGACAGAAAGAGCGAGTGGCAAAGAGAGCGAACAAGTACACGAGATCGCGAACGACACTCTTACATGCGCATTCACATGGCGTAACAACAATTCACCATCTAAAGTTTCGCTCTATACGTCCATTCATTTCCAGCTCGCCCTCGTTTTCCCTCGCTATCGTTAACCGCCGCGAAAGCCGCGCATTTTTCAGCCGAAATTGAAATGCAAATAAACTGGCGCGAGCGCGCGTGCCCACGCCACCGTGAAATTTGTCTCCCGCGAGCAGCGGTGACGGAGGGTGAGAAAAACTGTAACTCGCGCGCCTGTCAGGTCTGTGTACATATCGTTTTCACCGAGTTGTAATCGAGCCCGCGGTTCATAATGATATCGAGCGGCGCGAGCTTATGCCAATACTTTCACGTGCCGCTGAGCAGAAATTGCAAGAAGTGCAGTGGGTCAGCTTTTGTGCCGACATCGCGTGTGGACTATTCATCGAAATTTGCGTGCCGGGCTGGATGTTTGCAATCTGTTTCAAGGTGTCGCTGTGTATATTTCATTATTCGGACTTGGTTAATCGCTATGCGGGCTGCAATAATCGCAGTCTTGATATAAAAAGTAATCAATTATCCGCATAAAAGGTATTGATATAATATATATAAGTATTGGTTTCTCATATTTATTTGCAGATTATGCTTTATACTTAATCAGGATACGAAGTTATTACTTAATTAATCTACAAGGGACGTGGAATTCTCGATAATAGCATATTTTCACGCAACGTACAATTAACACATCCACCAATCGTTTCTTCTATTTTTCAATCAGTATCATCCACAACATCGACTCTCGCTAGAGCCTTTACCAATACCCACCAATACATGGCACCTTATCTCCTTTCGACTCACCTAAGTAGCACGAAAACGTCAATTCCCCGATCAGAGCGCTCGTAAAGATGGCAAAAAGTGCAAAACCTTATCAGCTCTCTCGGCGTACAAGCTATACGTATCTGGTAAGAGCCGCGAGAGGACGGTCGAAGCTATACCTACGTCCTTAGTCTATCCTCAGCGGCGACGAGGGAAAAAGCGGAAAGAAAGCGAAACACAACGAGCAAAAAAGGGGGAGAGGGGGAGAAAAATAAACAAGCTATATATTGAGACGAATACACGAGCGCGCGCGCGAGCGTCTGTAAATCTCGTGTCGCGCTGCTGCCGTCCTACACACGCACGTGCGCAAGTGTGCCGGTGTTGCCCACAAATGGAAGTGGATTCGAGGAACAGATATAGCTGACATACCGGGCGTTCCAATTATTAAATAAAAAGACAGACGCAGCGCGAAGCAGTGAGAAAGAGAGGGAGAGAGAAGAGGCCGATAAGGAAAAGGACGCAAAACAGGCCCCCCCTCGTATATACGCTGGCAGCTGACCACTGTGCAGCGGTAGCTGCAGTTTCTCCGTTTCTTTACTCCTTGCTTGATCATCCGGCAGGAGAAAAGAAAATGGGAGTGGGAGGACGAGCAGGCGATTCGCCCTTTTATTCCCTTTCCCTTTACTCTTCTTTTTCCTCTCGCCATCTCTCCCTCTCTCTTTCTGCCCCCTTTCTCTCTCTCTCTCTCTCTCTCTCTCTCTCTCTCTCTCTCTCTCTCTTTTGTTTTTTCTTTCGTGGCAGAAAACGTTTGATTCGCGATGACAGGCATTCCTGTCCGGCCGCGGCAACAGTAGCCAGTTGACTCTTTAGCTGAACGCGCGTCTGATGCGATGAGCCTGCGTATATACGCCTGTACATGTGTGCATGTGTATAGACGTGTGAGTGTATACAAAAGCTCTTTCGGTAGCTTCGATTTGCCGTGATTAATTACTTCCTTTTATTTTACAGATGAAAAACGAGTCCAGTGATATCTACGCAGGAGAGAAAGAGAGAGAGAGAGAGAGAGAGAGAGAGAGAGAGAGAGAGAGAGAGAGAGAGAGAGAGAGAGAGAGAGAGAGAGAGAGAGAGAGAGAGAGAGAGAGAGAGAGAGAGAGAGAGAGAGAGAGAGAGAGAGAAAGAGAGGAGACCCATTGGGTCGCCTTCCTTTGCGGTTCCCCTTCTTTCGCTCCCTCTCTTTCTTGTACGCGCGTTCTACTTGTCAAAGGAGAGAAACAGAAAGAGAGAATGAGAGGTAGAGAGAGAGAGAGAGGCAGGCATGTGCAAAAAGAAATTGACTGTGTGTATGCGATCTTACGAGGCGCTGATCGCTAAGAAAAAGAGGTATACACACGTATACGATTGTACGATCTGGTATGGGTATTGTGCGTCGATTAAAACGGGATCCGATGTACGAAATTTTCTTATTTAATTCTACTTTTTTTTTAAATTGTACTTTCATTATGTTTAGGATCCATACTGAAATGACTTGCTAAATCTCTTATGCGTTCGCTAACCCCAAATTTCGAAAAAAGAAATCTTATAAAATTTTAACTGTGAGCAATCGAAATGATTGACATTTTTTATTTAAAATAGTATATCATGCAACAAGGGAATGAAATGAGCTATTACAAGCGAGGGTGAGGTGTGCAGCATGATTCGGTGTTGACGGCACCCGAGACAGAGAGGAGTGCTGAAAACACCTCACCTGAGTCTGAAATATAGCTTTTCTTCCCATGTTACAGACCGCATTTTTTTAATTAACGAGAGCATGATAGGGACTTTTTTATGCATGGAAATTCAGTAAGTAAAGTAGGGAATAATATTATTATTCCCGACTCTAACGGGAAATAATAATATTATCTTTCACTTTTTCGTAGCACGATCGAAATGCGCGATTTTCTACTTAATTTATAGGAATGAAAAAGACTTATTTCGTGCTCGTATTGAAAAAAAAATACTTCAGATTCTGTCTTGGTACACTGTGAACCAATTGAAACTTCTGTTTGGCCTGATAACTGGAAATCCATTTTATTACAACAAATTCAAATAAAACCAACAATTTTTTTTTATTGGTCCTAGGCAATGACACTACATTATTTTCATAAAATATTGACTGAGAATTACTTAAACACAATAGGGGCCCGAAAAGCAAAAACCATAAATATTATCTTTAAAGGGGAAACAAGAAATAAAAGTATATCTGCAGTAGTACAGTTAGTTGTCTTTATTGCTCACTCATAAATATAGTAATAAATTTCAAAATGTTTATACATTAATGTTATCCACGCAACGAATGAATGAATATTCTTGCAATACGGTTACAGTATGTGATTTCAATTTACTTATCAAGCTAATATTCCTATCAATTTTTATTCACGTAATAAATTGAAGAATTATGGACTGTAAATTAAGTATATTTTAAATTACCTGCACTGTGAAATTGGCACTTTCTGATCTTGATAAATAGCACAAAGTATTGTTATCTGTGACATACAAAATATCAATAAAATGATTATAGATAAATTACTAGGTGAGAATAACTACCAGATCAATTTAATCTTGAATGCTGATATGCTTGTAAGCTATAAAAATTTATTGTAATGTAATAAAAGAAAATTCACAAATTTATTGAAGCATTGAATTTTTATGCCTTTTCCATTATTGCATTTTGAAATTTATTGATTTATCATAATCATTTGAATTTTTAGTCCAGCAAAAACATTGGTACTTTTTATTACACCGAATCTTTATATAAGCAATAACGTCCACTTTTCTAAACTTCTTTCCAATGTTAATCTTTGCGTCTAGAGACAATTAATACATTCCCAATTACGGTATGAAAATGTTCAGTATAGAAGTTCGTCTATTGCAAAATAGTAACAAGCCCCAAACCTTACCAGTGGCTTTCTAATTAAGCTGTTACTGATTTCGCTTGGAACTTTGCGGCAAATGAATGCGATTAGATAGCGATAGATTCCAGCGACAGCGATAATTGCACGCTTCTGCAATAGGCTCCGCGCACGTATACACTCTCACACGCGCGCGCGTGAAAATCGTTTCACGCGACGATGTAATGCGACGCGCGCTAACAAGTAAGACCCTCGACTGTAAATCTTAACGCACAGCGCCAGGTAAATAACGCATCAATTCCGCGTCGTTTCAACGCGCATCGAGTGAGAGAGCTAGCGAGCAAGAGAGAGAGAGAGAGCAGGAGAGAGAGGGAGAGCTCTATCGCAGGTATACGCAATTTAAAAGCTCGCGCAGGCGCAGAGAAAATGAAGTACGGCAGAGCGCGACGGATAAGTGGAAACTTTATTACAAGTGACGGGTGGAATTTAATATTAAAGCTTGTAATATATGGCCGGCGCGGATCGATCTGGTGGAATCGATCAGCAGTTAACGGCTTCGTGCCTGTACGCTTTGACGCGAAGGTGCGACATAGGCGCCTTCGCGCCACTTCTCCCCCTCTCTCTCCTTTTTTCTCTCGCTCTTTCCTCGCTCTTTTCGCTCTTTTTCGGGCTCGCGCCCTTGTTGTCCCATTGCGCTCTCGCTTTCTTTCATTTTTCATTCGCTCACTACCTCACTCACTCTCCCTCTTATTTCTTCCGCTGTGACTCCTGGCTTATTTACTTTCCTCGCGTACACGGCTCGTGTTATTTGCTTTTTATATATTTCTATGAGGCTGTTTATATTTTAGAGGATACATTTTATTGCAATCCACTTCTATAATGAATTTTGTTGTACTCCAAATATTTTATGTTAGTGATATATAATTACGTACTGGATCGACCAAATATACAAAGCCAATCAAAAAGACGTACCGATACGTTTACCACAAGGTACTTAATTGCAGGCGCTATAGGAAATTGAAATTTCATACCCTAACGTAATATTACGCGCAATTTGAAAACACCTCTGTTTCAAGTTGGCTGCGGGCAATTAACCGTTCGTGGCGCCCATCTATAGTCGCAGTCAACGCAACAATCTAATCACTCCCACCCTTATTGTTTATAGATATATGAGTAATGGTACGTGAAAGGTTAAACAACTGGTTAGAAAAATAAATAAAAACTTTTTAAGGAACTACCCGACCAGATTGTTCTGGTTCTCTAAACTATCCTGAATATAAACAAAATCGTGAACACAGTGAAATTGTTTCGCCAGGGGGAGTCGCACATACATTTAAAAAAAAAAGCAAATAAATGAAAATATTGAAATTACATACATTCAAAGATGAGCCCAAAATACACAAAATACTACAAAAATGCAAAGAAGAGGATTTTGGTCATTTGGTCATTTTGAAGGTATGTAACTTTTGAATGAATCAATATTTTGTTCACTTTGTAAAAAATAAATGAAAGCTCGTAGCAAAGTTATTGTAACCAAAAAGGTTACCACCCGATTGACAGTGTTCACGATTTTGTGTATTCAGGACGGCCTAGCAAACCAAAAAACCTGGTCTGGTATAGGTCCACCCTCAAAAAATTTTTATTTATTTTTGATACTTAGTTATTTGACCTTTCCCGTAGAATTGTTCCTATATATGAATCGCCTGCGGTGATATTCTTTGATAAACTGCCTCTTCCGATCGCACGCAATCAAAGCACTCTGAAAAAGGAAAAAAACACGGATACCATTGCAGCACCAGAGTGCGAACCACTTCATCGCACGGGAGTGAAACGTCTCCTCTTATCGCGAGCCGTGTATATACGTTTTAAACTGAATCCTGGAAGCTGCGAAGCTGTCGAAGAAGACGAGGGACGCGGGCTGCGCTAGCGAGTTGGCCGCGAAAAAACACGGGATTTCAATTAAAGAGACACGCTTAGTAATGAGCTGCGTTTGCGACATTCGCTGTGGATTTATTGGTATGACTTTAGTATTATTGGCACGCGCGTGTGAAAACGATTTACTTTAGTGGAGGTAACAAAGACCTGAACTGCCTTTGTAAACGCGTTATATGAAGCTGTGAAAGATTTGATTACATAATTATATGAAGCAGCTTGTTCCGAATATAGCGAGACGTTCACATTTTTATAATTTTAACATTATTCGCAGTGTCCAATAAAGAATCAATTGGTCATTTGCAATGAAACGAGACAACGATAAAGAAGGTTTATATTACAGGCCCCTCGGGACTTTGACTGCCAGGGCGAAAGAAGAAGAGAGGATAAAAAAGTCGGTAATGACTCCGTCTCCCAAGAAGCTATGCAGATATGCAAATGAAAGGTAGGAGAACGCGCGCTCAGGCGGTTCACGGGCGTCGCAGGAATCGAGGGCGCGAAATGTAAGGCGTCGATGACGAAATTGCGAGCGTGACGACGGGTGCATAAGTTTCCTTTTTTGCCGCCCTCCCCGATGTCCAAATCACGTGAAACTTTTGGCGCACCGTCGGTCCCCCCCTCTCTCTTTCTCTCTCTAAGTCGATTTTTATATACGTGTTTTTTCGGCACGGCCACGTGATGCAAATAGGTCGTCGATCGGTTCGACAGCGTGTGACAAAATGAAACGTGCGCGGGCGCGCGTTGAGAAAGTTTCGCGTGCGTTCTAATTGGAGAATAAAAATGGCCCTCTTGTAATACTGTAATTATTTACTTAATTAGCGTGAAGACGTTTGGCAACATTTTACGCTTTTCTTACAAAGTCTGTCAGTCAAGAATGTGCTAAATGATAAGAAATATATATCGGTTCACGCACGGATCGGTGTTATTGTGAATTGATACAAATATTAAAGTTGTTTCTAGGTTCTTGAACCATTTCAATTTCTTTGAGAAACTGCGACGTCTCATAGTAAAACTTGCAGAAATACTTTGTAGAAATTTAAAAAAAAATGGTTTAGTGGATACAAGTTTTCGTGTGAAGAGGATCCAATTTTTTAAAACAATAATGTAGACAGATTTATTAGAATTATTTTGAATAATTGAAACATTATTTGGAAAAGAAGTATACCCATAAAAAGTGTCTCCAGTTATTCAAAGTAATTATAGAAATTTGTTATTTATACGAAAACTTATTTGAAATATGAACCTGATTGATCAGTTTAAAAAAAAAAAATGTATATATAATCTCAATCGACAATGCCAATCGGATACGCTGCGCGAACGATTAGCCATCGGGGCATAATTTAAACTCCCCAGACTCGCGCTGCTTCCGATGCGCCTCAACTTAGCGTCCCAGGCAATGTTCGCATATAACCAGGGCGAATTATTACCTCGCCACTTTACTCTCTCATCCGCCCGTTCGTCGCGCGAGCATGCTCATATTGCCTTAAATATCTCCCTCTTCTCTCTCTCTCTTTCTCGAGGATGTCTCGTCGAGTTTGTCTGGCGCGTAAAAGTGAGACGATGCCGCATCGATACGGATCGACGAGCGGGCGCGCGTTATAATGCCGATTAGCTTCGGGCTACAATACTTACTCTCGCTCTCTTTTGGCTTGTCTATCTGCAGCGAATCTCTCGTCTGCGTATCGCAGTTTGTGGGTTATGTTACGCGATGTATAATTTATTTTTTACGCGACGCTTATCTACGCCGACATCGCGCTGAAATACCAAGACGAATTTATGCAGGATGAAGACGACGCGATCAGGGCACGATATAATTTGTTGCCGGCTCTGGAGATCGATTGGTTACGTCTAGTAGAAACTTTCGTGCTTCTGTTATCGTTATTCATGACGTGTGTTTGCAAGCGAACTTTTTTACTGACTTGTTCGGAGGTAAGTCTGTCGAAATATTAATATACTTTATTATATTGTTATGATCGGGAAATCGATCGTGTGCGCGGTTCGAACATTGTGAACAGCAGCACATAACAACGGCGAAGCAGCTGTTGTTTATTGTTTGTAAATAGTTCAGTTTTGATTTGGAGTTTGACCTTGACTGTTGAGTTGAAGTAAAATAAAGTTTCAACGTATTTTTGTAATCATGTGTTACATACTTATTTATTACTCGAACCCGGATCTAACATTTTGGGGGATCGTCTGGGATATTTTCATTACGTGAAATAATATTGAAGAAAGTTTTTGTGACTACACAACCTCATCATATGATTCGATCTCCGATAAGAACAAGATCAGCATCAGCTCAAAATAATGAGATATCAACACAAACAGATACTCAGTCCAGTCTCCAGTTAGCACTACAAGAATTATCTTCGAAAAATGAAGAACTTGATGCTATTCGTGGAGAAAATTTACACCTTCAACAGAAATTGGAATCTGCTTTCCAAGAAAATAGAGATCTCGAGACTCGACCACAAGAGAGAAGTGAAGAAGAAATACAGTTCTCAGCCACTCTTAAAGTTCGTGATAAAGAATTGATGGAACAACGGCGGCTTAACGAACAACAAGAAGCTGAACGACTGACGCTGTTACAAAAAATCAAGGACCTCCAAAACGAGCTAAGTCAATTAAAAAATGCACATATACATACATATAACACATCTAACTCACATACATTAAGACAATTAGTACAGGAAATACCAACAGTAAATCCCGTAGCTGCTAGTAATACTAACTTGATTCAACCAGGGCTAGGTTTAGAAACAAATACTTTAACCTCTAATATTCCACGTAGATTAAATTCACATATTAAAACAGGGTTAGATACATCAAGAATTTCTGCAGGGTTAGATATAAATTAAAACCAGATGTCTATGATGGGATGACGTCTCTACGAGAATTTTTGAATCAATTTAATATGATAGCTAGAGCAAATAGTTGGGATGAAAATCAAAAGATGATCGCACTCGCTGCCAATTTGCGTGGAAAAGCAAGAAAAGTTTTAGATAATTTGTCAAATAATGAAGATTTGGATTTTGAAAAATTAATATCGAAACTTGAATTACGTTTTGGTGACAAACATTTATCACCCACGTATTATTCTCAATTCCAAAATAGAAGACAAAAGCCTGGTGAAGATTTTCCAACAATTGCAAATGCCTTCGAAAAATTAGCAGCCTTGACATATCCTGAGTGCTCCGTAGAGACTCAAGATAAAATTTCATGTGCTCAATTTATTTGACACATCAATTAAGGAAATTCTTGTAGCAATATTTGACACATCAATTAAGGAAATTCTTCAATTAGAAAGAATCACTTCAATGAAAATTGCTCTTGCACGAGCTATGGAGATAAAAGTTATTCGTGATAAAAATAAAAAGATACATTTTGCCCGAACAAATAATGTATTTCTGAATACTCAAAATTCTAGACAAGATCTTCGAGTTATTCAAAATACACAAGACACAAGCTCAAACATGAAGAAAGATTCAAGACCAAAACAAGATTTTAATAGAAATAAGCTGTAACGGGGTGGATACAGAGGAGAAGAGTAAAAAATACGCACCGGCATCGGGACTCGAACCCGAGCCGTCCGGACCGGAGGCGAGTGTCTCTACCGCGAGACTACCAATGCCCTGAGCAACGAGACAACCCTGGCCCTCTATCTGGTGTGCTAACCGCAGGTGCCGGTAACACAGGGCCTTACTCTTGCGCCGGCTAGCGCTGTATCACACCTCGTTATATCCCCCACCCAAATTGCGAGCGTTAACGTCCTCGAGCGACTGTATACCCTAAGAAGGCTTCTCCATGCTCAACCGCCATTCAGGAGTAATCTCAACTGAATGCTTCTGCGGGAGTCTCGTAGACTCTGTTCTACGTAGAGGCTGGATCAGTACAAGAGAAATCCTCTCATTTCCTTGACTGAAAACATGCGGCCCTCGCGCGATCAGACTTGAGTGAAAAACCCCGCTCGGTTCTTGCAACTGAAATCGCGCGTGTGGGTGGAAGGAAAAATTTCGATCGGACTTCTTTCGGATCGTGGAGTTTCAAAGGAAACGTGGATTATTTCGTTGGGCGCCATGTAACGGGGTGGATACGGAGGAGAAGAGTAAAAAATACACGCCGGCATCGGGAATCGAACCCGAGCCGTCCGGACAGGAGGCGAGTGTCTACCGCGAGACTACCAACGCACTGGTCCCTGGCCCTCTATCAGGGCCCTACTCTTGCGCCGGCTAGCGCTGTATCACATCTCGTTATAAAGCAAACAGATTTTAGAGAAATAGAATGCTGGCAATGTGTACAAAAAGGGCATATTAGAACATATTGTCCGAATCAATTAAATATACAGGGAAACTAGGTTATGTTGAACTTAAGGGAGCGAGTTTAACAAATTGCGACAAAGCTCCTACAAATTCAAATAATCAATTTTCTTGTTTTTCTGATTTTAATGTTGGAAGAATTAATGGGAATTCAAATAGATTTTACTTTAAAGATTTTGTCAATGATAAATTTTGCAATTTTAAAATAGATTCAGGATCAGATGTAACTATTGTAAATTTAAAATTTATAAAATCTGAAAATATACGAATTCCTATTAATACTGAGACTTTGAGGTACCCTACTGGAGAAAAGGTCCCAGTAATGTTTAAAACATCAGTTAAAATTCATATAGGAAAATATTCTATCGATATAATTGTATTTGTAGAAAACATAACTGATGATTGCATACTTGGTAGCGATTTTTTAAATAAAGTTGGTATTTCAAATTTAATTTGTAAACTTTTGGTTGATGCACCAAGTTCAATCAACAGTATTACACATTTTCAAGTATGTGCAAGAATCGTTAATCCAGAAGACAACATTCCTGAAACACTAAAAGAAGTCTTCGACAAAAATTCAATTGGACTTGATTCGACACAAAAGGAGAAATTTGCCCAATTATTAATTAAATTTGAAGACATTTTTGATGACACAAATGTCATCGGAAAATGTGACTTAATTCAACACAAAATTGAACTTAATGATCTCCGACCAATAAAACAACCATTACGAAGAGTTCCTTTACATTTGCAAGATGAAATTGACAAGTTAATTTTAGAAATGAAAGAACAAGGTGTAATCGAAGAATCTTCAAGTTCATGGTGTTCGCCAGTAGTTATGAAATCAAAGAAAAGTGGATCTACTAGATTTTGTAACGATTATCGCAGATTAAATCGACGGCTGAGCGGAAGAATATGCTATCTCGGCTGAGGCTAACAGAAGATGCTATCTTGGCCGAGGCTAACAGAAGGTGCTATCTCGGCCGAGGCTCACAGAACGTGCTATCTCGGCCGAGGCTCACAGAAGATGCTATCTCGACCGAGGATCAGAGAACGTGCTATCTTGGCCGAGTAACATAGCATTTTCCAGCTAGTTTTGGCCGAGATAGCATCTTCTGTGAGCCTCGGCCGAGATAGCACGTTCTGTGAGCCTCGGCCGAGATAGCACATTCTGTTAGCCTCAGCCGAGATAGCATCTTCTGTTAGCCTCAGCCGAGATAGCATCTTCTTCCGCTCAGCCGTCGAAATGCTGTAACTATTAAAGACTCATACCTTTACCAAGAATTGATGATACACTTGATAGGCTGGTAAATCTTGGTTTTCTACACTGGATTTTAAAAGTGGTTATTGGCAAATTAAAATTTGTCCAGAAGACAGAGAAAAAACAGCATTTTCTGTTGGAAAAGGTTTATGGCAGTATACATTCATGCCATTCGGATTGTGTAATGCACCTGCTATTTTTCAACGATTGATGGAACAACTTCTTAGAGAATACTTGGATACAATTTATTTAATTTATCTTGATGATATCATGGTAATGGGAAAACCATTTGAAGAAATGCTGACCAATTTAGAACAAATTTTCACAAAATTGAAAGATGCAAACTTGCGACTTAATAAGAAAAAATGTCATTTCTTTAAACGTGAAACTGAGTATTTGAGTCACATCGTTTCAGAAAAAGGAATTTCGACAGATCAAAAAAAAATTGAAGCTGTCATCAACTGGCCCACTCCAACAAGCAAGAAGAATGTTAGAAGTTTCGTTAGCTTTTGTTCTTAATATAGAAGATATATAAAAGGTTTTTCTTCCATTGCAAAACCTTTACACAGACTAAGTGAAAAAGCAATTAAATTTCATTGGTCAGATGAATGTCAGACAGCATTTTTAAAATTAAAAGAAGTCCTTACTTCACCCCAATTTTATCTTTTCCTCGTTTAAATCTTCCATTCATTTTAGATACAGATGCCTCTGGTGGCGGAATAGGAGCAGCTCTTTCACAAATACAAGATAATTTAGAAAGGGTTATACTGCCGCCGTAAGTAAGAAGGTCTGTAACTTCAAATTTACACTTTTACCGCAATTTTGATATGAAGCCTGAAAGCATGTCGTTTTCTGTTAAATGAACGATTTTTATGAGAGTAAATTTTTTTGAAGTTACAGACCTTCTGGCTTACGGCGGCAGTATAGGTTATTTTAGTCGTACTTTAAGTAAAGCAGAGAAAAACTATTGTGTTACGTCGTGAACTTTTAGCAGTAGTAGTATCTTCTGAACATTTCCGTCTATATTTACTAGGAACACAATTTTTCATTAGAACTGACCATGCTTCATTAACATGGTTATTATTTTTTAAAGAACTTGAAGGCCAACTTGCACGTTGGGTAGGAAAATTAGATAGATTTGATTATAAAATTATTTGTTGAGCTATAAAATGATATGGAAATGCTGATGAACTTTCAAGACGACCATGCTCAGATTTTTCTTGCAAGTGTTGTTCGAGGATAGAAGAAAAAAGCGAAGAGAAATCTGAAAAAGAAGTTTGCAGGATTGTTTTTGAGGATAATATGTCCTTTGAATGGCGAGAAGCTCAGCAGCAAGATGAAACTATCTCTTTTATACTTAAAAGAGTCTGGAATAAAACCTAATTGGCAAAATATTTCTTCAAAGGATGAATTTACAAAAGTGTATTGTTCTCAATGAGAATCACTTCTTGTAAATAATGGGATTTTATTCAGAGAATGGATTTCGCTTGATTTAAAATCTAAAGTTCTTCAAATTGTGGTTTCAAAACGAAAAATCAGGGAGATTTTAGAAGAATCGCATGATTCTCCTACTGGTGGACATTTTGGAATTAATAAGACCTTAGAGAAAATTCGTAAAAGGTTTTATTGGGCCACTTGTAAAGAAGATATAGAGAACTGGTGTAAATCTTGTAAGATTTTCATTGCAAAAAAAGGTCCTCCAGACAAAGGGCATGGTGAAATGAAAATCTATAATTCAGGGTTACCATTTGAAAGATTACAAATGGATATATTAGGGCCATTTTCAATTTCATCGTTAGGAAATAAATATTTGTTAGTAATTACAGATTCGTTTACTAAATGGGTTGAGGTTTTTCCTATTTCGAATATGAGAACAAAAACTATCGCAAAAGTTTTCGTTACACAATTTGTTAGTAGATATGGCGTTCCGTTAGAAGTTAATACTGATCAAAGTAAAAATTTTGACTCGCGTTTAGTTCAAGAATTATCAGAATTGTTAGGAATCAGAAAAACAAGAATCACACCATTATACCCACAATCAAACGGTCAAGTAGAAAGACAACATCAAACTATATTAAACTATTTGACCAAATACATATCGTATAATAAAAAAAAAAATGGGATCGTTGGGTCTCATTATTTTTGTTAGCTTACAGGTTCTCAAAACATATGACTACTGGGGTTACTCCAGCTGAGATGTACACCGGCTCTGACCTGAGACTGCCATTGGACCTGATTCGAGGCTGTCCACCTGGCGATTTTCAAGGAGAGACGTACAACAACTACGTACAGTAGCTGAGACAAAAACTAGATGAGATTCACAAAATAACACGACAGAGAATGACCATCATCTCCCAAAAGACAAAATCTCGATACGATAGAAGAGCACCATGCGTTGAATTTCTGGAAGGTCAAAAAGTCTGGTTTTTCAATCCACGACGAATGAAAAGAAAAACCTCTAAACTTCAAATGAGTTGAGAAAGACCTTATGAAATCATTAAGAAAATCAACGACATTGTTTTCTGCATCCGAAGATCTGCAAGACACAAAAAGAAGATTGTACATGCTGACAGATTAGCGTCATTTGTAGAAAGAGAAGTTCCGAACCTAACGGTTTTTGAGCTGTGATTTTCCTGTGAGTTGCTAGGCGAATGCCAGAGCAGTGACTAGGGGCGAGGTCTACAGTACGTCATCTTCCCTCCTCTAGTCCAAAAGTTCAGAAAATGTAAGAAAAGTTAAGAATTCTACTTCAAGAGACGTGTCCTTCATCTAGTCCTAGAGTGTTGAATGGACTTCACATCTCGAAGACATCACTCGGTAACTTGATGCCTAGGTTGGGTCAAGGTAGAGGATGTTTGGTGGAAGATCCTGGGTCATCATTGGATTCTGAGAAGAAGATCAACCCGCTTGGAGAGAAGACTCAAGACGCAAGATGGTTTTTAGATTGTCGGGACGACAATCTGAAGAGAGGAGAAGGCAATGTTATGATCCGGAAATCGAACGTGTGCGCGGTTCGAACATTGTGAACCGCCGCACATAACAACGGCGAAGCAGCTGTTGTTTATTGTTTGTAAATAGTTCAGTTTTGATTTTGAGTTTGACCTTGACGGTTGAGTTGAAGTAAAATAAAGTTTCAACGTATTTTTGTAATCGTGTGTTACATATTTATTTATTACCCGAACCCGGATCTAACAATATTTAGGTCTGGTTATACTATCATATAGAGTCTTTAAATACTACATATTATATATGTATAGATTATACCGTTAATATTATGAAAATTATTATTGATGCAGAACAAATTGAAACTAAAATTAGTTTAGTTGGAATAATGAGTTTGTATAAACAAGCTAGTGGACAAGTAGCATAAGCGAATACGACTATAATTAGTCAAACGTGATGAACATAACTGAAAACCATAAATGGCATCGGAATCTTTTTCTGGAATTCCCTAGAGTACATACGAGCAGATATTATTATGAGAAATATGACACACACGACGTGTACGAAGATTTTTCTGTCGGCGGCTGACCGATCGAACGCTGACAAAAACGCCCTCTCATCGGGTCAGCGCAAGCAACAACCTATCTTTCTCATAACAATCGTTCGCAACGCGGGGGACATACGTCGACCGGAGCTTTTTATCCTCGCCGCGACCTCCGCCGACGACGACCAAGTCTCTTCAAACTGGGAAACGCTTCTGCGAATCCCGCTGTTACGGCGATCCTGCCTGCGCTATCCCGCTGCGAGAGACACGGACCGCGCACCCTTTGTTGCTCCCGCGTCTGACTGAAAAAAGCTGCGCTCCGGCCTACCCGAAGGGTTGATAATATTTGATGTGACGCGGCTAATTGTACCGCGCGCGTGTATTATTCATAGAGGCCCGCCCGTCATCGGTATATGTAATATATGTACATACGTACGTACTGCGAACTCCTGTTGATGTAACGTGGCTTTCTTCATCGTATTGAAAATCGTACTTTTTCACGGCCGTGTGTGATGAAACAATTAAGGACTGCTAAGATATAATAAGAATTTTAGAAACTATATAGATATTATGAGAGGTGGATGAAGAAACTTGCACATATTTTAGCCGAGTTTTCGATCTGTTTTTTGATGAAATTCAAAAGAACAATAAATATTTTTGTCGTAACTATAAGAAAGGAATTAGAAACAGTTCGTAATAACTGTTTCGCAATAATTGAATCGTGTTATTAGAAACCTCTATAGTAAAAAAGATGTTCACACAAATTTACATCAGACTAATACAGGAATTTAATTCGATTGATTCGGTTTTTCTCACTCTCGCTATAATGAATAGCTTGTATAACTAGTATTTACTTAAAAATGAAAACTTTCGTGCTTTGTTTAAAATTGGGTTAATTTAGCTACATTTCTTGGCTAAAAAATCATTTCCATTTTTCCCAGTGTAATATCATCTAAATAAAACGTATTGTAATAACAATAAATGTTCTTATAGATTTGAAATATTACTACTAAACTCAGCTCTCTGTTCATACATCTTGTGAGTTGACTAAAGCACCTTCGCAAAAAAGACATTATAAAAAGACAGAAACACGGAAAGATCCGGCGGGACGGGCGTGCGCGCGACGTCGCATTGAAAGTGGCCTCGTTACGTGCTTGCCTTGAAGCTCTCCCGGCCTGCCCATAAGACGAAAACGATCGATTTTACAATAGGGGCTGGCTCGGCCGATCGGCAGACGCATTAGTATTAATGTGCGCCGCGCTGGCTCGTGGGTTCCGCGAAGGTATGCGCGATTTGTAGCCCCTACAAATTAGCGATTATGTGTTGCTGCCACGCGCGCTCGTCTCTGCGTCTTTTGCGATAAGCCGAGGCAAATTAAAGCCACTATAAAAGTCCCCATGGTGCAAGAAAGCTGCATAAGCGATGCTTCGAATGCCATGTGCGCGCAGCTCGATAACGAACGAAACCGCGGGACTTGAGAAGCAAAAACTGGTGCAATTTGTTAATCGTTAATTATTGAATTCTTTTCTTTCGTGGAAAGTCGGTACCGATAAAAAAGCGGGCGGAGCGTTTATTGTCCGTAATGAAAGACTTCTTGGAAGATTAGGTAGCTTGTCTTATTAAATTATGTTTTTTGCCAAGCTCTGTATTCGAGCTGATGAAAAACTTTTTGTAACATGAAAAAATCAAAGTTTTTCAATGTTAGTGTAATGACATAATACGCATCGCAACAAAGTCATTTTGTTTGCGATACATCTATATGCCTCTTTAATAAAAATCATTGCTTAAAACCAACCCATATAATAGTTAATGCAAATAATTGGAAAGAATTATTTTGAATTTGGAACTAAATTGTGATAAAAAATAAGCGGAGTTCACATTTATTGGTATACACAAGAAAATTTAATCTCCAAAGGCGTTGCCGTTTGTTCGTAATTACAACGTATGATAAACATTAAAATTTTGCGTATATATATGTTTCAAATTATTACGAAAGATAATTTATAATTGCAATCTTGAAAACCTTATAAAATTTTCCTACTTTACTGACTGAGTAACTAAATATGCTAGTATAACTTCAATTTAACAGCAATTACGCTGACGCGTAAAGCCTCGTCGCCTCTACTTTAATTTTAAACGAGATTACTTTATTTAGCTTTCACATAAATGATTTGGAACTGTGTTTATATATCTTACAAGAGCTGTCAAATTATGTAACCCTATATGATTCCTTTAGAAAAATGCCGTTATTATTTATAAAATCGAATTGTCTCGGGTTGTTGCAACAGTTTTTCTAAATTAAGGGACCCAATTCCTGGTTAACTGAAGATTGATACTACAGTAAATGCAATTCACACTATATTCGTCATTCAATTACGTGCATAGATATATTGGGATAACGATCTATTAGTACAGTTCTTAAAATATCCAGATACTAAGACACTTATAAGTTATAAATATTGTACATAATATGTCTGTTCAGTCAATGTCCAAATCTACGAATGATGGAAACATATCTTTTTACTTTTCAGTGTCGAAGTTTAATCCTCTAATTTGTAATATTTGGTGATTAGTTTAATGCTTGCGTTAAATTATTCATTAATTTTATTGCCATATTTAATAACATAAGCAGGATAAATAAAGAAAAAAAAACATTCGAAAGTGCACTGAATTTATCACAGAACCGTACTTTTTACACTTCGTATATGAAATAAATTACTTCATCCTCTGCTCCCAGACTTATTTTACACGCATGTTCTTTCCTTCTCTCTCGGTACCCGCTACCTATGAAATGGCCTATCATTGCAGCGTGCGCGCGATCGACTCCAGCGGGCGCTTATACGATTGCCTTTGTCGAAGCTCGCGCCGGCGGTCCGCGCGCCGCTTGGCTTTTTTGTCGCCCTATACTCTCTCTCTTTCTCTCTCTCTCGGGCTGCCCGCGCGCGCCTTCATTGTGCACCGGATCCCGGCGTGCCGCTGCGTTACGAAACCGCTGCTCGCGATACACACGCACAGAAAAACCAGACACAGAGAGGGACGGGAGGAAAAAAGGAACGGAAAGAATGATATGCCCGAGCCCGACGTCGAGGGGCATTATTCACCATTACGCCTATTACGGGGTCTCAAGGTATCGAAAACGTCCGGTCGGGCTCTGCGCCGCCGCGTGGAGGAGGAGAAAAAAGTTATTGGAAAACGCGGGACCCGAGCGCGTATGTGCCACCGTGTGATTGAAGCGTGTGTTTAGATCGATTTTTCGTACCGAGCTATACCGTTGCGATAAAAAGTCTTGTTGTTGGAAAATTTTATATCGCGCAATAGATTTAAATCAAAAGGAAAGCTGCTATTGGTCTCCCCGGGCTGTGTGTATACTCGGTTTTAATTAGATTCAATGAAATATTTTGTTTTTAAGTTATACACTCTCATTTGAAAAATGTATTTTAAATGTTTTGCGCGCATCAAATGAAGAGATATTTTGTTTAATTCACTATGTATATTGTACACTGTGTTAGAGACGAAAATCCATTTGATATTCAAATACTGTACATCATTTTTTGATTCTTGTGAAATGTTTTAATAATAATAATACAGTTTTAAATGAAATTCTAATGTTTTAAAATCTAGAAATTGAAGATTAAGTAACAATTAAACGCGGATTGGTATTGAGTTCATGACGAAAATGTAGCCCAAAACCAAATCATTTTTCTAAAATTTGTTACAAATGTTATTTTTGATCCGTTTGCAGTTGTAGTAAAAAGTCGTGAAAAGTAGCTACATGAGATGCTGAGTCCTCTATCGTTGAAAAAAATCAGCGTTTAGGGTGCGTTGGGGGAAATTATTTGGATCTCAGGTGTGGAGTACAGTAAATTATTCGTCCAAAGCACACACACACGTGTTAAAAAGTAGGTAACTCTTCTTGTCTCCTTCGTTCATTGAAGAGAGGACGAATCGGTAATAACTTAAATCATCAGACGCGCTCTCTTAACATAACGGTTACCGCGCACGCGTCCGGCACGCCGGTACACGCCATTAAAGCGCTCGTTAAATGCGAGATGACGCGCGCGTGTTATGCGCTTCTTACAGTTTACTTCTTCCGTGGACTTGGGGTTACTCTCGTTCTCTTTTATAGAAACTTTTAGAAGAGTATTTCGACAGGAAGCATTGAAAACTGCTCCAGTTTGGCTTCACAAAGAAGAAGAGGTCAAAAGAATATAAATCTGATTTAAATTTAGATTAAACATTATAGTTACTATAATATTTTCAATTTAAATTAATTACATTAATGTTATTCCAATGAATACCATTTATGAAGTATTTTCGCGACCGGAGGTAGACTTATTTTCCAAATTTATGATTCCTTTTCTAAATTATGATAGAGTTAATAAACTTGTGATAAAAAATTAATTGCTCAAAAATCTTTAGATATGCATTTGCAGTTTCGTTTAATTATTATTTATATACAGCAATTTATTGGACGCAAGCATTTTAAGATTGTCAAATCAATTTGAGAATACTATAAATTAATGAAAACAATTACAAAATATACTAATATACGCACACGAAATACAGGAAAACAAAGTCAGTGAGAGAGAGAGAGAGAGAGAGAGAGAGAGAGAGAGAGAGAGAGAGAGAGAGAGAGAGAGAGAGAGAGAGAGAGAGAGAGAGAGAGAGAGAGAGAGAGAGAGAGAGAGAGAGAGAGAGAGAGAGAGAGAGAGAGAAGGACAGGGAGGGAGAGAGAGCGAGGGAGAGAGAGGGAGAGAGAGTCAGTGAGAGAGAAGGGCGATGGTCAGTGTTTCTTTGCAGTGACGAACCCGAGTCGACTATGAAGCCACTTGACCTCTCGACGCCCCCGTATCTTACATTTAACCTTATCAAGCCGTCTCAACTCGACAACCCAAGCCTCACGTTGGCTTCAAACGGTATAAATGCACTTTTGAACGTTATGAGCACGGTGTATGTAACCTATTTTACATATTCTTATTTGCCAACGAAATTTCATTATTTTCATATGTACATTTTATAGTTTTCTTATATAGTTACAAAAAAGGGTTTAAATTTCATAAATTATTTATGAACAACTTTTATCAAATATTTTTTTAAAAAGAAGGTACCAACTTCAAGCTCGTTTAGGAATGGAGCCACTTGGAAATTTAAGGGATGCCAACTCTCACCAATAGATCTTTTCTATAGTCAATTCGAATAAGAGAACATTTTTTATTACGAATAATTGTTAATAGATACTGTAACCAATAAGCTGAGGTCCATTCTTACACCTGCAAGTTTAATTAAAAACTTCTATTGGTCGACTTTTGAAGCGGATCTCGAGTTGATAACTTTTTTACCAAAAAATGTTTTCACGTGCGAAATAACGAATATTTCTAAAATGTTACTTAAGAAGTTATTATATGTAGGATTAATTATTGGTTCTTGCTATATGTACGTCAGACCTAAAGTCCATTGACTCAAAGTATAAGTCGCAGAATGATCCACCTTAATGTTTGTTTTGATTTCTCATCTGACAAAAGAAATTATATCCCGTTCTATATATGTATGTGTATATATATATAACTGATAATTATAGTATCACTGCTACAGATATTTTATTATTTTTTTATATTAATGTAACATAATAGTCATGTTTCATTAAAAATTGCATGTTACTTAATGGTTTCATTGCAAAGTATGAAAGTACTAATCTTGTAATCAACAGATTCGCATTGAATTATGTAAATGCATGTAAAGTGGCGCTTACGTGTAATTTGCACCGTGAAAATTTAATTACATAGATGGTTACATGTCCTGGACACTTTCAAGAAAAGTGCAAATGTTTGAATAACTGCGGTGCGCGAATCCACTCGGCGGCGGCATTAACTTTACCGCAGCGTATACGCCTGTATAAGATTTCGTTGTCGAGCGCACATAGCAGAACATATTTTACTTGAACATCGCTCACGGCGAGTCAACACAACTTGTCGTCTTGTTTGCAACTCGGCAAGACCTACGAGGCGTGAGCGCGCGTAAAACCACGGATACAAGCAAGGTAAACGTTTGCTTGGTCGGGCCCGTAAAAATCGCTTGTACTAATTATCGCTTTCACTTCTGTTAACTCTGCATAATTTCTCAATTTGCGCATAATTAATAATGCCCGTCATGTAATTTCAGGCTGCTGGTTAAATAATTTCACGTCGCGAAATAAATGAGGTATGAAACTGTATACTGTTGATGGTTGAATTATACGCGTTTTATAAGTAATATATAACTATGTTTTGTAAGCCTATTTGACGCTTTTATGAGCAACAATTTTTACATAGTTTACCAAGTATAATAAAGTTATTTTATTCATTAGTTATAAGAACCATTTGGATAGTGTATTATATGATATATATTCCTCGAATAGACAATAAAACATAGTAGAACAAATGAATCAAATTTCATTTATGGTACATATAATAGGTATAAGACTCAGAGAATGACATCTTTCCGTACAAATGCAAATGCACAATAAAAATGCGCCAAATGAGTAACAAAGCAGACGCAAGCGGACATACATAGACAGTGGAACTTGATCTTAAAAATTGTTGGTTCTTGCCCAATCTTCGCAACAACTTTCCCAACCCACTCCCTCCGTCTTTCTTTTTCTCACGGTGCATTCGTCGCCGCCGACCGAGCGCGTGCACACAAACATATAGGCGTTTTCAAAAGGCGCCTCTCCCTGCACTGGCGCGCGTGTTTGTATTCCGCGTGAAATACGAGGCAGCCGCGCGCGGTGTTTGCCGTCGAACGCGGCCCATCTCATTATTGTCCGCGCGAAGTCCGCGCTTGAGTAATGTGTTTTTATATTTATTGGATTCGCGCGTACATTATAATAACGCGGCGGGCGCGGCGCATGATTCACGAGTTCCTTGCACGCTGCCGCTCTGCTCGGTTGAGCGCCGTTTTTCTTTTTTTTTTACCCCGAACGCGACGTCTTTCCGCAGTGGGACTTGGCGTTGTTACGGTGGTAGAATGTGTTTGCGTACGAGAGCGAGGAGGACAAATATGATAATGTTAGAACCTTTTTTTTAGTAATGGTTGTAGTTCAATATCCATTTTTTAATTTGTTTGGTTCCAGTTGAGACGTGGTACATAAGAATAAACTTTTAATGCTCCACCGCTTGCAGTTCAAATTACTTATGCGATAATAGTTTTAATTTTTACATAAAGAGAACTGCATTTTCAAATAGTAACTCGTATGTTGTTAATGTTCCAATATCATAAATATACATTCCGGAGATAGTAGCATCATATTGGTTTGGTATCGCAATATCTTCAAAAATATATATCACATGAAACTTTATCTACACACCCAGCCCAACCGCAGCAAGTCTTTACCGCATAAAATCTCATACTCTCATTTATAGCTCTTCTTGTAAGCCAAATTGACTTCGCATACATCATATAAGCTCGAACACTTTAAAGTGTGTGCGCACGCTGGAAAAGCGATCGTTCGATTCTCTCTTGGCCGTCCATATCGGCTCATTAAAATATAGTTCGCATTAATCATGCAATGCAAACAGCCGATATTGTCGATCGCCTATTATTCTTCTGATTAGACATCGCATTATGAAGAGGCTGCAGCGGGGGAGAGAGGACGGAAATCCACTTTGCAAGAGATAAAAAAAAAAAAGAAAATAAGAGACACCCCGAGCGTACATACATCACTCGATTGGCATCGGATCCCCAAAAAGCTTTGCGTAGATAAGACTTGCGTATACACGCTCACCGCGAGTGTAATACGCCCCGGAGAGAATCGAACGTCTTCCTTTTTCTCCGTCTGCCTTCTGGAGGGGACGCGCCGCAATATCGATTGGATAATAATGAGCGCGGCAGATTTTGAAATATACATTATATACACCTCGCCCTGTGTCTATATCTACGCGCGTGTATATAGCTACTCCTGTGGATTATACGCTTATGCATGCGGGAAACCCACTCTCAGCGTATTTTTCTTTGATATCCCGAGAGCTGCGGCTTGGCTCCGTGCGATTTGAATAAAAATATTCCGCGAGTCTTGTCGGTGTCTTATGTATATACCGACGACTGCACAGAGGCTCATTAAATATGTATAGCTAGCACTCGTTCGTTCCAGAAAGAGAGAGAGCGAGGCTCCCCTTCCCCTTTTCTCGCTCTCTTTTTTCTCGCCCGGGTGACACCCTTCTTTCGTCTTTTTCTCTCGCTCTACCGCTCTCATCTGATAATGGCAGAACATCCAACGTGATTAGATGAAACATATGCTTGATTCCGGGGGATTCTCAGCTATTGATGCTCTTCAGGCTGCTGGTCTTTGTTTTATGATGTACAACTACTGTGTAGTATACTTGCTTGGGCGTTAGATTATCGTTGCTCATATAAATCGACATTGCACGTGCTGGTTGAATTTTTTTAGGTGAAAAATAGTCTTCATTTATTCATAGCTTTTTTTGGGTTATGCATGGTTATTGGTATGCGGTTTTTATTCTGTAATATGATTGAGTGATTATTAATATATATGTATTATGTTTTATTTTTACATATTTTCCGTAGACGTTGATGTGTTGAAATCAGAGATAACTTGATCATTCATTTATTCTTTTTCATAGATCAAAAGGGAAGTGGTTAGAACTATCTTAAAACTTTTCATTTATTGTACAAAATGTGAGAACGATGATGTTATATATATTCCAGTAAAAAAGTGATTAAAAAAAACAGCGTACTTTTGATCTCTATCATTCCCAAGTAATGAACGTGTAATAATGTTTTAATGCAAGATCTACTTCGAAAAGAGCTTAATCCTGACAAATTTCTCGAGAGTCCTCTTTACCTGCCCCTCACTGCTGTCACTAACGTTAATCGTCTTTGCAAATTAACAGACTCTCCGCGTCTATACGCTCACTTGTCCCGGGCAATCGGTATTAATTGCTCCCCTTTTGCGAGCAACTAAAAAAACAGGCGTCAGGGAAGAAAAAGAGGAAGACGGAGGGCGTGGGGTCGGTGAAGAGCAAGGCACGGAGAAAGGAAAAAACCCTTCGTGGCGCGCGCGGCCTCGTGATTCTTTATTAAGATAGAGAGAGAACGTCGGCGCGCGCGGTTTCATTTCTCCGCGCGGAACAAATGGCTCGCAAGTTATCACCCCCGAGCTATGCGCTCGCGCACGCGGGCCAAACAACGAGGAAAAGCGGGCGCACGGGGGCAACCCTCCCCATTTAAAAAATGTAAATTCGTTAATGCAGTGGCGGAGTAGCGCACGCGCCGAGTGGCTGTACACGAACGACGGGGGTGCGAAAATTCGCTCTCTCTCTCTCTTTTTTCCGCAGCCCTCGAGAGCGCGACTCGCGTGTACCCTATTACCTGAGACTATTATCCAATACAAAAAATCAAATAAAGTATGCTAAGCTACGCTCCGAAGACTTGAAGGGGGAGCTGTTCCCGGGGCTGTGAGGAACATTTTTTCTCGATCTCACTCTCTCTTTCTCTCTCCCCATTGCGATTTTGCACGCGCTCACAGTCGCCCTTCTTCCGTCGCACACTGGCTCTCTCTCTGGGCATTAAGTCGAGCTTCTCATTAACTTTGCAACCCATTCGCCGTTTGTAGCCTCGTTCAAATGGCCTTTTTTCTCGATATTTTTGTTCCCCTTTCTTCTACTTGTCCTTGCCGATTTGGTGTGAACGAGATGTCGATTTGTCGCGCTGTTTCTTATTGCGCATAACGGTGTAATGAAATTTTGCCTGATTAATGCTCTGTTGTTTCTCGAATGTAGGTTCATGTTTACTTTTTCATATATGGCACATTGTTAATGAGCCAATAAGATGACACTAAATATTATTCTTAACATTTGCTGTTTATGCAATCTTTTCTTAAACGAGTGAATCGCATAAAAATAACAGATGAAGTAACTGGACATACTTTTTTCTCCATGTTCATGGTATATAGCGTTGTAAAATTTTAAATTATCCTTGATCTAATATGCAAAGGAAATTATACGACTCCGTGGATATTTGAATCAGGAGATATTTGATAAAATCATTTACTAGTTTTTCCACATCAGATACATAATAACATGGCGCATAAAATTTGTAATTGTTAGCGAATTACGAAGATGTATATGCAAACGATCCGAGAAGTAAGTACGTTGTTACGCGCAACTCGACCCATAAATTTTAACCTTTATTTTATTCAACCGGAATAATATAGCTTGTTTTATGAGCGCCAAAAGATTTATTTATATCTTTTTACGACATCGTAGTTATACAGCAAAATCAAGTTGTGGCTGAGTATCAGCGACCAAACGAGTTACACGTTGACGCGTTCGTTTGGTGAATTGTACATTAAAAACGCTCGATTCAAAAGCAAGACTTATATCTAATGCCACCATTTCACAACAAGTATATGTGTACCAATGCGAAGTCATGCGACGCATGTTTTAAAATACCATGCGTGAAACACTCTAATACATTTATGAAAAAAGTAGAGAATAGGAGGTAAATAATTCTCTCTATCAAGCCTTGTGTAAGATTTTTTTAGGTTCATTGTCGACTAATATATAAAAGGATATTATATACGTATATGTGGGCCACACAACAAAAAAGTCACGAAAAGTTACGGAATACAGAACGCACGTTAGCCAATTCAATTTTTCATTTTTAGTTTTTAAAATATTGATGTTTGCGTCACTCGATGAAATAGGTTATTTCTTTGCCGCAGGTTTCTGAAAAATTATGAAATATTTTTATTTTCTTCAAAAATAAGTTTCTTTTTTAGAATTAGAAAATTTATAATGCAAAAAAGTAGAATTTCTAATCATATTATATAAAACCATATATCCTTACGGCATTTTTTTACGACACAGCATTTGTAATCTGTAGGCACACCACTGATTTTTCTCGTTTTAAAAAATCGCTTAAAAACACCCTTACTTTATTCAGTTAAAATTTGTTGCATATAAAGTTTATAAAATAATCTTTTATTTTCTTTTTTCAGAATTAATACTAGGGGAGCTATGCCCCCCATGTGCACTTCGCTTCGTTCGCTGCGTCCACTCCCTTGTCTGTACAAAACGTTCGTTTTTACAATAACGCACGACTGATCTACTTCGGTTAACGATTGTCAAATAAAGTTGATCAATTTTAAATTGGGAGGGGTGATTTTGTTCCGTGTCCAATTTCAGAGGAAGGTACCGATATAAAAACCAGAAAATTATCAAAATCTACAGTTACATTCAATTGTATGTGCATGTGTATAAGTATATGCATGTTTTTGACAACAATTGAATGCAACTTGGTAGAATTGTGATAATGTTCTGGTTTTTATATATGTAGGTACCTTGCACTGAAATTGAACACAGAACAAAATGACCCCTCCCAAATCAAAATTCGATAAAAAGTATAAAAGATTTGACTTTGTTGAATGTTTTTTTAGGTGACAGTAACTATAGTTTTGACAATTATTAAATTCTATAAGTAAAAATTTGTTCGTTATCTCGAATCCTCTTCTTTTAATCTTTGTTATTACTTATATTACAGCATGTGTGGCAATCATTCTAATAAATCGTTAAATTTAACGAAGATTTTAACGATAGACCTTCTTAAGAATCACACGATGCGGTAGTACGTACCAAAAAGAAAAAAAAAATATTTTCGACTACTTAGGAAACGCTGAAATCATACATTTTTTAAGGTTTCGTGATGCACATATCAGAATTATATAATGAAAAGAATAATTATAGTTGAACAAAGAAAAAGTAACATTTAACAAAAAAAAAAAAATGAAAAGATTTTCTATGTCTGCAACAGTATTACACCCAGCTAATAAGACCATAAACCACTCGTCCGCGGTGCAAATTAAAGTCTTCCTCTCTCGCCTTCGAAAGGTCAGGATAGCCACGGTGCGGCCACCAACGATCTCTCGCACGAACCGTGCACCTTGTATTCGGTGGCTGCTTTGATCGTGGTCCATCGGAAATCGTTTATACAGCGCGTGCTCGCACACCTTCATATGACTGATCGCCAGCACGCACGGTACATGAAAAGCGCGGGTGGATCTCTCTCCCACCTCTCTCTCTCTTTCTCTTTCACTCTGTTGCGCGCGCGCAAAGTTCAAGACCTCCCATATCGGGTCCCGTCCGTCATTACGCGCGTGCGCGGCCGTTTTGAAGCGAGGAAGCTAGATTATCGCGCCGGATAATAAATTGCGCGTGGCCGGTAATAATACGGACGCGATCGCTTATCCGCGATACGTTAATGGCCGAGCATTTTTCGAGGTAAGGGGAGTGGGAGGGATCCGTTTTGCCCCGATGTATTTGCGTACATGAGAAAAACGTGAGCGTGGATGAGGGTATGGCGGGATCGTGCGATGTAAAAGTGTGGACTCGATGCTGGATTAATGGGAAAAGCTTCGAGAATGGTAGAAGCGATACGATCTCCTAGTCGGAATAAACTTTTCTTAGTGCAAAATAACGATCTATTTTCGAATAAATTGGGTTGGATTTATAAAATGCAGCTCAACAAAGTAGAATAATGTTTTTAATATTTACATTACAAATTGAAATCTCGCATTGATTGCATCTCAAGTTCTATCAAAAGCATGTCAACTTCAACAACTATAAATAGAATTTGACATAATAATCATACTTTGTATACTCCGTTTACCAAGTCAGAAAATTTTAGCTCGTAAATTACTCAATCATTAAACAAAATTATAACAACTTATAAATTAATATAATCTTTTAAACATTGCGTATCTCAGATTCCAAGAAATGTGTGGATATCAGAATTTTTACGTAACAAGGTTCGCCAGACATTGCAATATATGTAAGAATGGCAAATGCCACATTCTTCATCCATCGTCTTTCTGGTTCATACCACCGCAAAAATTGTTGCCCTAACTTTGAAAAATGCCCGTAAGTCAGACACACGTCAACCGGCAGCGTACAGCGCGTGCGCGCATCACCCAAGTGCGTACATCAAAGCGCGCGATATTTCTCTCCCAATTCGCCTTGCAGTCTGCGCGCAAACACAATTCGCGATTGCTCTCGCGCAAGAAGCGATGATTTACGGAACGTTTAACAGAGCGAGTGTGCCTCTTCTTCTTCGTATACACGCGCGCGCGCGAGCGGCCCTCGAAAAACAGGACTCGTGCACGGTTACACGCACGACTACATCGATCGGCGTGTGCGCGACAAAACCGATCGTGCGGCCCCCAAAGGGTCCGTTCGCTTCGTACCGAATTGGCTTTTTACGCGAACGGCGAGGCCCGCTGGCACGTGCTTTGCTCTCTCTTTCTCTCTCTCTCTCTCTCTCTCTCTCTTTCTCTCTCTCTCTGTATGTGTGTACGTGTGTGTGGGTATATATGTATATACGTGAGGACCAAATCCCCGGCGCGGGCTCGCGCGCGAGTTTACAAAAAGCGGCTGCGCAACGCGAGGCTCAAATGTGAGGCCGCGCATACTTTCTTTACGGGAGGTATATAAGCTCGAGGAAAGAACGATCGACGGGGAGAGGTAACGTAAAAGGGATATAAAAATGTAAAAACCTTCTCGATTACATAGTTATGTTAAGGATTTCGTGTCGGAAATATATTTTTCTGTCAGAGCAGCGAAAGAAATCGAGTCCTGATTAATGCAGAAATTGGTGAATCCAATCGTTGGGGTATGAAAAGAGTAATTTTTTAACGTCAGGGGTTTAACGGTGAATGTTTGATGAACACGAGGATGATAAATTTTCTCGAGAAATGCATCTTGTAAAAAGAATGTGTAAGGCAAATTAAATTACAGAAACGTAAAACATTTCAGCAAAAATTACAAAAATACGTTATTACGACATGTATGTTAAGCAATGTGAAGTGTTAAAGTACAAATTTAAATAATAGGCAGTGTAATGTACATCGATTTTAGAATGTCTGCATAAAATCATTTTCAAAACCTGCATATTGCATTTATTATATGGTTTTTATTAGACTGACTGCACGAAGAAAAATGCGTTGGTAGAAATGGTCTCTATCGAAAATAGCCAGGAAATTAATAAATAGCTAGTAAAAATAGCTAATTTCTGGGTAGTGATGTAACGATTTTTCCGGTCGTATTCTCTATTTAATGGAGATAAGGTAACTCTAATCTGATCATATATTTAAAACCAACAAAAGATAGCTAACCAAAATGTAAACACGAATTATTGGTATTTAATTCGTTTATATAGTACCGTTTCAGAGGATACAAACGAAAACAATGATTTTTCCGTTTGATTCTGATTGTCTCACTCCTTGCCATAATAGGAAGCCTCTTACTAGCCATTTTCTAGCTAAAAAAGCTGGCCGACTTTGATATCTTTTAAATACTCATAAATAAGTTAATGTAAATTTCTGAAAAAACTTATTCTATTATTCTGTCTATTAAATGGCGAATATGATCGGAAAAATCGTTTCATCGATGAATAGAAATAGCCAAGAAAAGTGTCTAGTTTCTGATGAAACTAGCTATTTATTAGGCAAATAATGGAATCGATTTCGACCAGGGCGGTGTAGGAAAAATTACTACACTGAAAAAAATTTTAGGCTGTAGAAAGCATAGTTTCGATTTGCTGTGCTAGCATTATTTATACTGATCATTTACCCTTACAGACGGCTGAAGCAGTCTATTTATTTGCATAATGTAACGGCACTATTGGTCAGATGCGCAAAATGTATTTGTACAGCTCTGACAACGGTACAATTTAGTTGACAACGCTACAATGCGAAGCCAACGTTTATGTTATAACCTCAAAAAGTCACAAAATCCGCCGATCAACTGCGTGTTCGCAATCCGCTTTTGCGTATTTCATCTGTAATCCAGTGTATTTATCAATCGAGATTATTTTAATGAAAAATATGTACGTATATCGAATCATAACCTATTTAATGCTTCGACAAAAGAACTCTATACATTAGTGATTTCAGTGTATCTTGTACGGCTCTCACAGCTGTACCGATACAATTACTGTACCTAAAAAATTCAGCGGAAAGAAAATCAGCAAAAGTATCGTTGTCAGAACCGTACTTTCAGTTCTCACAACGTAAAATTTTTTTCAGTGTATATTCCACAGTAATCGTGGGACAGATTCAAATTTTCATAAAATTTACTACAATTTATAGTAAAAATTCCTATATGTTGAGTAATTTTTACTATGTATATAGCAATTTTTACTATAAATTGTAGTAAATTTGATGAAAATTTGAGTCTGTCCCACAGTTACTATCGAATATAGTAATTTTTCTTATGTTTATAGTAAATTTCCTGAACATTTCTCTCAGCGTGTGTTTTTCTTCTAATTTAAATAAAGATTTAAATTTTAGAATAAACTTTGAAAGGAACCCGCACACAATGTATGGGAAAAAATCATCCGGTCAAATTGAACGAAACTTTGGAAAAAGATAAATCTTGAGGTCCTGAAGAAATCTATCTTTTTCCAAAGTTTCGTTCAATTTGACCGGATGATTTTTTCCCATACATTGTGTGCGGGGTCCTTTATATAATATGATTGATTATTGTGGCCAATCTTTTCACGACCTTATATTTAACTTCATGTAAATATAATCAAATTTTCTATCTTACAACTTTATGTTTAATGGGGTAAAAACTCTTAAAATATATACGAAAAAGAAAAAACATAAATGTACACGAAAGAATGGCATAGGCTACCTGCACCATGAAGAATAAATGAAGAAAGAGGATGAATGCAATCCGATTCTGATCGAAACGGAGCTTCCCGTTTTAAGCCGGGCGATCGGTTCCGATCAGCCTCCTCAACAAGCTTTAAGTACATGCTCATTTGCCAAAATCACTGTCGAATTACTAACGCGCATGTGTGTAGCTGCATCAACGATACTGATTCGATCTCCCGGCTTTTTGATAAAATGCTCGATTACTTTTAAAATACTCGAAGGTTTTTAAGGAAGCGCTGCTTACAGTAATTGCGCTCAATAATTATCGACATCTAAGGTATAGATCTAAGATAACAATCTTGTTAATATCTTGTTTAATGATAATTTATTTAATAATACTAAAGTAATTAACTTTTTTATTTAAGTCATTATAATTAATATTCATTTCTTTCATGATTTTAAGATCAATCATTTTGAAAATGTTCATTCTCTTGCGTGATAAAAATTATCATAATATTAAGTTACAGTGTTTTTCACTATTGTTTACTTAGAATGTTGCTCGGCAATGTAAACTATACAAAAATAAGACGTACGTATTATTCCGATCGACAAAATCTTCATTGTAACTGACACTTCTCAACAATCAAAAGCTCTTATTCCATTAAATTTTCAATTAATCCAAATTGAAATCTCAATTAAACTTATTACCGGCCTCCTTCGGAACTGACCCCAACGCAATTACGGCTCCAGTCGCAATTAGCATGCGCGGCACAGACATCGATAGATGCCTAAACATCAGCATTATCGAGTTGCGAGCGCGCTATAGCGGCGAATTCGCGCGGCGAGCGAGGAGCCCTCCCGCTTAATCGAAAAAACGAGAGAGTGGGAGAAAAGTGCCTGGATCTTGATGCTGGGTCCTGCGGGCGCGGAGCTTCAGCAGGCTATAATCAATTCTGATTGCAGTTCGCCGGCTGCTGCATGTGTGTATGGATATATGCGTGCGTTCCTGTATGTATAAAAAGTTGGGAGGACCGTGTACACGCTGCTGTTTTGCCGCCTTAGTTTTTGGCCTACGCAAAGGTAGGAGAAAGAATAGTGGGCAGGGGAAGAAGAAAATGATTGGGAAGAGAACTATATAGTCGCAGCTGAATTGTCTAGATTCAGAGAAGATAGTGTATGGTTTTTAAGAGTGATGATTAAACGATACTTATTTGTCGCACGATGGTGGCTTTCGTCATTGAAATGACGATGAAAATTATAGTTGCAAAATTTGTCAAGCGTATCTGAAACCGAGACATCAGTAATGGGAATTTCCACAAAGTTTAACTAATATTAATAATGGATTAAATTTTCAAATTTGTTTCATAACTTCAAACAGATTATTTCTACTAACGTCAGGAAATGTAGTTTTGGCGTTTTCAAAGAATTTAGGAGACGCCTAGCGTATTGTGCACGTTGCTTTTATTCCAAACTGCGATGATAAGTATTCAGGTCGTTGGTCATCCGGGCACGTTCGATATAAAAACACTAAAATGCAGCATGGGAGTTCTAAACGTCTAATTTTCCTTTCTGAGGTAAGTCAAACAAATATAATTAATGTCTTCGTACACAAAGAAGAAATTTTTATTAATTCCACATTTCCATAAGTGAGTATCTTTTTCAGTCAGAAATATAAATATAATCCTCTCTTAAAAAAGTGATGGAGGAAATCTGTCATCACAATAAGACTGTTTTGATTGGTTGTTGCTGGCTCATTTGATTGGTCTACATAGAATAAGCGCCAAAATCGAGTATGTTTGAATTTTGAAGATTGGATTCTTGACTTTGAATATTTAAAACTGAATAGTATAAGAAAAATTTCATGATTTTATTTATAAGACTTACCTTATTATCGTATAATTTAAACTATTTAAAAAAATCTTTAAAATGAAACTTGATCATGTTCATAACCTCAAAAACAAAAAAACAAAGAGATAAATGATACGCGCGAAGCGCGCTAAAAGTAGCTAGTATAAATATAATTTTCATGTTTTCTACAACAATACAATTAGGTAAATATTCTACTTTTTCGCAAGTTTAATAAGTGAATTAAATTATTTCACTGAGATATCACTACTTTTAAAAATAAGGTTAATCATCATTTATTATGTGTTTATCAAATTAGACAGATATTAATGATTATACAATCCAGTAGTTAAATTTTATTGACAATATCCAAAATACATTTTTATACCAGACATCTCTTTTCTATGAGATCCAATATATCCAATATATTTAAAAGATCAGTATAATTTATAATTATATATTTATAACGGAAAAATCATTTTTGTATTTTTCGATCAATTTTTCAAAGAATTTGTATTATACAAATTCTGTTAGTCGAAACTTCTTTCTCAGTATGAATAGGTGATTAAATTTTGCTTCCTCCTAGAGAAAGCTTTATGATAGTAATTTTTTGAGTTGTTGTAAAAACATGTTATAATTGTTTTTCGAGGTGTTAGGAATCAAAATACATGATTTTTGAAAAATGTCTGTATGGACGCGCGCGCGCGCGCGCGTGTGTGTGTGTGTGTGTGTGTGTGTACGTCTGGATCTCAGCTTCTACTCGATCGATTTTAACCGCTCATTTTTTTGTTTTTTTTTGTGTGATGGCGGGTCAAAAATTCGTTTTTTGATTCGCCGATGTGTTCTTGTTTTATTTCGAATTTTGCATTTTCTCAAAAGTGATTTTTGCTTTTTTTTTAATGATAAGATCGAGATATTTCATCAAAATACCTATATTTTCAAAAGAGAAAGAGCATCAAAATACCTATATTTTCTAAAAGAAAATTTCTCTAGCTATCACGGTTCTTTCGTTATTAACAAAAACGTGTTTTTTTTTTAACCTTATAACTCCTAAACTAACGGACAATTTTTTTGAAAAAAATCATGATAATACAAAATATAAACAGCTATAATCTGTAAAAATTTGAATCCACTTTGTCGACTAGTTTTTGAGAAAAAAATTGAAATATGAAAAAAATGAGTTTCGTATGTCCAACGATTACGGGAGTAAAATTGACTTAATCGCTTCCAAATTTCTTGTAGAGGTAGATTTTGGATAGCTCTCGGTCGAGTTCTTTGGACAAAATGATTAGTCCAGAAATTTCATAAATATTTGAGGTTAACATTTTTTTAACCTTTTTTTCAAATCGTAATTTCTGGAGAACGGCTCCATGTATCAGCTCCAAATTTATAGACAATTTTGTATGTGATATAGATAATATGTGTGCGAATTTTCATCTAGATCGTACGATTACTTTTTAAGATATTTTATTTTGAAAATTTTTGTATTTTACAAAGTCATTTTCTTTGTCACATAATAACTAGAGAAAAAAAAAATTGGTTTAATCATGTTGAAATTTTGTGGAGATGTAGAGTTTATATATTATTGTATAAGTCCTTTAGGTAAAAGAATTGTTTCATGATTTTTAGAGATATTTAAGGTTAAAATTTTTTTACGTTTTTTTTTCAAAATCGTAATTTCTCAATGACGACTTCATGTATCAGCTTGAAATTTATAGACTATTTTGTATGCGATATAAGCAATACCTCAATACCTGTGTAAAATTTCATCCAGATTATATGGTTATTTTTTCAGATGTTTGATATTTAAAATTTTAGTATTTTTGAAAATGAATTTCTTTGTTGTCGCACAATATAACTACATTAAAATTGTTTTAATTTTTTTGAAATCTGGTGAAGATGTAGAGTTTGTTTATTATTTATTAGAAGAGTTCTTAGGGTAAAGAATTCGTTTATGAATTTCAAAGATATTTGAGGTTAAAACTATTTTAGCCCTCCTTTAAAATCGTAATTATTCGGGAGCGCGCATTTATGCATACTAGAAAATGGAAAAGACCTGCGCTTATATGCGCTATACGCGCGTGTTGTACCTGCTTTTGTTTTGTAATAGCCATTTATTATTTTTAAGGTTAGAACCTTTTTCTTACATCGGAAATTCTACTAGAGACAAGTACCCTACGTGTGAAATTTCACAAAGAAAATATAATTTGAAGACGATAATATTACAATCAATTATTTTATTTATTTTTCAAACATAATTTAAAAAAAAGATCATACCTATTATTTTATTCATATTGTATAAATAATTTAAAAATTAATACTTTTTAATCTTCATAAATGAATTTAATTATAATTATGTCATAAATTGTTGGCAGCGCTTTTTTATCGTAGAGTTCCAAAATTGGTTTTAGTTACCAGATCGATTAATAAGTTTATATTTTGCTACCCGATGAAGATGTACTCAAATTTGATATGCAGTTGAGATTTTTCCCAGACTAATTATCCAAATATAAAGCCGGGGTATCAGGCACGAAGAATCTGAAAAAGACAGGAGAAACTGCACGCAGCCTTGGATGCGCTTTCTCTCGCTTCTTATGCGAGCGTTCCCGCGCGCGTCTGAATCCGTCCCCGCGCGTCCGGCCCTATTAGTACTCGGTTGGCCCATCATTCAATAACGCTTACCGGGCGGCCTGTCTCCACTCGCCTATCGCTCTAATTCTCTCATTGCAAGTGGCATATAGGGTGTTCCATATCATACCTTTTTCTTTATCTCTTACTTTAATCAGCGAGGAATCATTTTATTAGGTTTATTTTGCAATTAATGAAGTAAAGTGAGCATGGAATTATTCTGTATTTAAAGATAAAATTTTGAGATCCATATGTAATAGCCAATGGATGCTGTAAAAAACAAAAAATAAAAAGTACATTTTGATACATTGATCTGACGACAGACTAATGATTATCGAAATTAAAAAGATTAATAGGATATTTTTTTTTCATTATACAGCATATACATTTTCTATGTTTTTGTTAAACAAAAACGGCTTTTAAGATGCACATGCGTTCATACAACATGATCATTTTTTATAATGCAAAAATTAAATACAAGTTACTTTAATATTCCTTGTTAGGCGGTATATAATATGTATGATTTGGTATGGAAACGAGATTTCACACCATATTGTCGCCCTCGAGAGAATGAACTTGCACTGTGGGAGAGAGAGAGAGAGAGAGAGAGAGAGAGAGAGAGACGTGGCTCGACTTTGAGTGAAGCATCCTCTTCATCGCGGGCTGTCTTCATTTAGCGCTCTCTCCGAATAAATCGCATAAAATTTAGTTCCGGCCTGCCTACTCATGTCAACTATGAGTGAAGTCATTTATGGTTTCAGTGGTCAATATATCTAGATTACATATATATAAGATTGCACTTTTATGCGTTTCTTCAAATTATAGTTAGTAAGTGAGGTTTTCATTGATACAAATGTCTTTTTTAATAGTAGATAATGTTAAAATATAATAGTATAAAATTATAAAGAAATATAAAGATCGAATATAATATTATTAAAAATTTCGTATAAAATGAAACCTGGTTTGTGCGATAAGATAAGTGGATCTATTATACAAAAAAAAGGAATAAAAATATGATTTAAATATAATTTTGATGATACATATGAAAATTAGTACTATCTCTATTTGATATTTATATTATTTATTATATTATTTTCTTAATTAAGAGATTCTATGATCATTTATTGTATACGTTATTGCTATAGGTAATTATCAATTAATAATAATTTCATGATTTCATCAACACTGTATATGTCTACATAACAAATTTTTTAAGATGACTGGAGTTATTACCTATATCTGTCATTGAAATTGGTCTTCAATTTTTTAGAAATGATTTTTATTTTTTATTACCTGTAATAAATAACAGATAGATGCATAATTGGAAAAATTATATATTGAAAACGAATAACGGTATATTTGAGAATGTTTGTAAATATATGTAGTATCTTTTTAATGGTACATTGGTTTTGTATACATTTTGAGGGTAATGTTACCGTTATGAAATATGTTCATGCAACGGAAAAATTCATGACCAGGGAGTCATTGACCTTTAGTACAACTCGATAAAACATGTTACGTTACTAAGTCTTTAGAAATGCGGGTGGTTTAGAAGGCCGAAAATAGATGTTTCATACTCGTGAAATAAATACACAGCAGAACTCTAACGAATAACAGTAAACGGTAAGATTCAAATCATATGCTTCTTTGAACATACGTTATGTTATTTTAAAATAAAATTTATTTAAATTGTTTTGTTTACAATTTCAGAAGATAGAAAACTAAACTATGATTTTGAACTCTTGAATATTTTCAATTTATATAAAACAAGAAATATTCGAGATTTTATATACTGGGGTATGTGGGATGACGTTTTGTAGACTAGGGATCTATTTATATACATTTACTGTTTTTGCTTCTTTCGAGAGGCCTCCAATGACGAAGCTTTGTGTATTATATTTGGATATAATAACTGTTTGTGTTACAGAAAAGCGAATTATCATAAAGACTCTTATGCATTTACGAGTTAAAGTTACTCAAATTTCAAGAAGTATGTCGTAACGACAAATGTATAAACGAAAAGAAAATGTATAATATTATCCTTCTTTTCTTTATTAAAATACTTTATTTCTATCATATTTTGAATTCATTAGTCTTTACTTAAATTTAATCATTTTTTAGGAAAGGACCATTAATTTGCCACCTATATAAAACTGATTAAAAAATACATAGAAAACATTTTTAAAGTCTTGTTGGAAAAGCAGTGCAACTAAACTAAACTAAGAAAAAATAGTATAAAATAATGTAGAAATCCAATCAGCTGGATAAATATAAATTAAAGATTGACATTATAAAATGGATAACATTAAATCTTCTACTCTAATATTTTTTTAGAACTAGCCCCTTCTACTTCATATTCATATCTATGCATTTTACTTTTAATTTAACAACACATGTCAATTTCTCTTTTTTATTAATAACGAGTGATTTTGTTTTCGAGAATTCATTTTAGAGGGATAATATATATTTTATATGATTGCATTACCACGTACCTATAACCTCACTAACAAACATCATAATATTTAAAAAATTTCATACCTCTGTGTTTGACTATATTTTGTCTTCATGCAAAAAAGTGAATATTTAATATAACGACAAAATAGCCTTAGTATAACACTTGCGGATTGTCACATATCAAACCTGTATTAATACATCATATTCTCTTATCCGCTGATCAGGTCATCTGAGATGCAGAACAATGACAACGTTGCGACGGACACGTCTGGTGTTGAATTTGCGTCGCTTGTTTCATCCGTCGGCGGTGCGCGGACACGTGCAAATATACAAACAGATGGAAGCGCGAGATAATAGACGGAAGAGGCGGAGGATGGTCCGATCAGAGGCTGCGGCGGCGTATGAAAGGGCGAAAGCGAGCCGTCGCTTCAAGAAAGAAAAGAAGACAGCAACGTCCGCTGGATAATTGATAGCGGAATGCTAATAACCAGGACGAGCTAGGAATTATAATGTGTTTCTTGCTATCTCTCCCTCTTTTTCTTTCTCTCTCTCTCTTCTTCTTGGTTCGTTTCAGTGTAACGCGAGGGCATCGCCTCAGCTGATCTGTCACGAGCGATAGTACCACAGTTATGCTACCGCGAGCTATCCTCTGTACGTATGTATGTTTCGCGAGCTCAGGCGCCTAAGTGAACGACAGTTCGTTTGTATACCATTGTTTGCATGCATTGTTCCACTTGTCATTACTCACGGGCTCACCATTACGACAGCCCGACAGGAGTCAAATTGCAAAGCTTTTCAAGCTTCAGGATTCACAGTCGACTTTGGGAGGTAATCGAGTGTAAGATTCGACTGTTAAAGTTGTTTTGAAATGATTTTATTGAGTAGAAGAATTTTTTGTACAATTCCATTACAATACCTTTAAATACCACTTCCACTTTGATGGTTATTGTCATTTTTAAATAAACAATTTTTTTACATTTATCGAACATATCGATTTTTTAATGAGTCACGATAAAAATTTACTTTTATCATTAAAAACTGTTATAAAAATATTGTTCAAAGCATCGGTCGTTTTTTCACAAAACGATACAAAGATATATCATATAAATGCCGTTCTACCTTTTTCTTTTCATCCACTTAGAATTCCAACCGTATCCTCAATATCAAGTTGTCTCACACTTCTCTTTTCCAATATCCAATCTTAGGGTCTCGCACTGTATGAAGCGTTTGCACAGCTAACCCTTTGTGCAAGGCTGCGTATTAAGGTCAGCCTTAAATTAGGAGCAAGACTGTGGCGCGAGAAAAGTGGTAGGTGGTAATAGTAAACAAGCGGAGTACATGAAGAGAGCACCTCAATGCAGTGTTCGCGCTAAAAATAGATCGACCGGTATACTCAATAAATTGTCATGCTAATGCTTGAGCGACGTCCTATGGAGCAATCTGGGGATGCATTCGCCTATGCGGATGTTTTGCACCGTGAGCAGTGCACTTGTAAGAATTAACGTCTGACTGGGGTCATAAATAGTCCGAGGTGTATATGATAAAGAGATAATTGTACTTCACGTAGAATCATTTAATTAAGTATATAAATTTAAATAATAAGAAAGGTGTAGTATATTTATTGACTAACATACAATTAAATTCTGCAATTTTAAATAATGTTTGGCAAAATCCTAATAATCATATTGGATTTATTTTCGGAATTAATTTTGTTGATCCATATAATACTTATTAGTTATTAGCATAAAGAAAACATGAGTTCATATATAATGTGATATCGATTGATAACGTATGTAAATCTGTTAATGAATGATGGCTTAATAGACCTATCATGATAGTGATATTAGCCATCAAAGCATCGGGTAATTGATGGTTTTCTTATTGGACAAGATTAACTTAACAACTGTCTATCAAAAGGATTGCATAGAATTAGATTCTGCAATTGAAATTAAATTCATTCCGCATTGACTTCATTACTTTCTTTCAGCATCATATTTTTTCCTATTATTGATGCTTGAAATTAGGTCTAATGAAAATTATTATTATAAATAAAACTTATATCTTATAAATTTTTAAACTCGTTAGTATTACGAAATCTAATAAATTATTTAAAAAATACTTTCATTATGTAAAAATAATGTACTTTTCTTCAGACAAATTTCACCTAGATCATTAAAAATGAAGACAGCCACGATAATACACTACAAGGATTTTGGTTACAAAGTTGAATCCTGTAAAGTGGCACGTTGCCAACAAATTTTGTATACACAGACCAATAAGTTTTGCCGGCGCACTAAAATTTTCAGCGGACCATCGGGTAAACAAAAACAAGGCTCACCTGTAGTAAGGGAACGCTTGCGACACGTGCAGGTCCATGGGCATGGCCGGGTGGCCGGCGGCGGCCGCCGCAGCAGCCGCGCTCGCGTGGTGCGCCGGCGTCGGTCCGTACTCCGCGCCCGGGCCGCCGAGGGGCGGCTGCATCATGCCCGCGGCCGCGTGTCCCGCGGCCAGCACGGCGCCCCAGTGGAAGGCGGCGGCAGTGCCGGGCGGCGGGGCGCTGGGCATCGCGCCCCCGTGTTGATGGTGCTCGAGCTCCAGGGCAGCGCGCGCCCCCGGAGCTGCCGCACCGGTGCCGTTGCCGGCGGCAGCAGCCGCAGGGACAGCCGAGGTACCGACACCGGCGCCACCTCCGCCGCCGCCGCCCCGGTGCATCAGCCAGCCCTCCACCACGGACCGAGCCGCTGCCTCGCGCCGAGTCGGCGAGCCCCACGGTCCCTGGACGCTGCTGCTCTTCCGGGGGACGGGCTTTGACTGGATTCAGAGGACGACCGCTGCCGGGGATCCTGGTTTTCGGCTATAGTAGCACACTTGCCGAACACTGACTGAACGCGCACTTTATGGTCGACGTACACTGTGCGACGCGGGACCGGTAGCGTTACGTTTTAAATTTGCCGGTGTGACACTGCTTTGGTACAGGACGTACTGGGAGTATCATTTCGGCGTCTCTGAACAGCGCGTAGCATTGACCAACTCCAGACGTCATCTCGCAAACGCACTGCGTTACCCGCGCCAACAACTGCTGCACGTGCGAGCCACCAGCTCATCGGCGAACACAACGGTCGGCCGATCGCTCACGACACTCGCCGCTTCTCGACGCTGACGGGGCAGGCGCGGATCCTCGCGATGCACATAACAATGAGACTGAGAGCCGCGGTAGCGCGCACATGACACGGCGATAAGAACGCGCTCGCCGCGCGCACGCACGACGGACAGACGGACGGAGCGCGCGCACCGCCGAGGAGAGAAAGAGAGAGAGGGAGAGAGAGCGAGCGTGCGGCGGCGCGGCCTTTGGCTCGGCCATGAATGACGCGCGGCCGCGGCGAGCCTCGGCGAGACTCGCGGGGGCGGGGCCTCTCTGCGCGCCAGCCCGGCTGCACACCGCCACCACGTGACTCGACGTGACTGCGACGCCGCGCGCGCGCCACCCACCACACGCGAGCCCTCTCTGCGAGCCCTCGGGAGTTAGTGCTGCTGATACGAAGTGCACAACCTACCGCGGAGGTGAGAGTAGAGCGAATGTGTAGGAAAAGACCTGTACCGCTGATTTTTCCCCACCTCGATTGTGCAACGGTTAATGATCAAAACTGCGAGAGGGCTCAATAGCGTTCGTTATATCGTTGAATTGAATTCTTTTTTTAATGGAAGGAACCATTGGGAACCAAATACCCTTACGTTTTTGAGGGAGTAGCGTTACTATTTATCTATTGCAAAGCGTTCGTTTGATAAATATTTACAGTTCAAAGTTAAAAGAAAACCATTTTAAGGACGTTTGCGTGTTTCTTCTTGAACTCCAATTTATTTATTCGTTTATCTTTTTGAAGATATTGAGATTTTTTCCATTGAATAATTTCAGTAAGCGAAATTTTAACAGCGAAGTAAATGGTCTATCTGATTCTATTCAAGAAAATTGCCTATAAAACTATTAAGTTATTTTAATCAAAATGCTATCCCAGTTCCTTTGAAATTTTTTTTTCACGTGTTCTAGAAACCGGAAATATGTTAGATTTGCAATAGACAAAAATTCAGTCGCTGGTATACATCCTATAAACTGAGAAAAAACGTGTTGGTGGTAGTTACTATGTTGCATAGTAAAATCGAATGTAGAGGTTCATATCATCTTTCTGGTAGAATAAACTGTAATATGCTAATGACAAATGTATTAGTGTAGATGAAACAATTATAAATTATAGTATACGGAATATCGTAGTGAAAAATTTTTTAAACTATATAATAGTAAATAGACAGCATATTTTATAGACATCTTTACCATAGACTTCTCTGCATTCGTTACTATGAAATAAAGTCGTAGCCAAATAATATAACTATATTCTATAGTATTTATGTGGGTATGCTACCATATAATTTTCTTATGTGAGTACTTATTGCTAACATAGCCATTTTTGTTTTGCTTCCTCCTAAAGGAAGTTTCGTGATAATGACAAAAAGCTTTTTCAGAAAACATGATAGAAATGTGGTAAGGACATTCACAACCGAAATATACTATTTTTAAAAAAATGTCTATATGAATGTGCGAGTTTTTGATTTTTGATTTTTCGATTTTTTTATACTTAAAGCTAATATTACTTAAGTATTATTTATGCAGTTGGAGCAGAATAAAATTCTCTACAATTTAAAAAATGGCGATGCTAGCTGTGCTCGGTTCTTAAGGACAGATAGAAACACGATTTTTTCACAAATAGGCTATATCTTAAAAATAAAAAGAGTTATCGTAATGAAATTTTGTTTCACATAGACTATGTATAGGGTTGAAATCTGTTATATTAACAAATGTTATAAAATTTACATTAATATAAAATTTGTTTGGAAGTATACAATGTGTACGAAAAATGTTGTCGTTTATTTAACATGCCTGAAAAATTCATTATACTTTACAAGAACTGAAGCACTCGCACTTTCACTCCAAATCATAAATCTTAAAGGCTCTGTCGTAGAAACGTAATATACAACTCAATGATATCGAAGTTTATTGAAAAGTCCGGACATTAATGTACTACTATTAACATATTTCCTACACTGAAAAAACTCTGGCACACCAGCCGTTTCGAAATGTGTCGAATAGAGGAAAATATTAATATTACATTCCTTTCGTTTAAAATGGCTGTTGCTCGTGATAGCGTCTCTGGCACCCCCTGGTAGTGCGTGTGTAGTAATGTATGGTTATAGAGAGCTCTGAAATACTGTTTCTGATTTCTCTTTTCAACCAAACTGAGGAAGGACGCGCACGCATTTTGAATCACGCCCGTAGGATGGATAAATTCATGACCTTTTTTTAAAGGTAAGTTATATATTTTCATATATTACAAAGAGCACATTAGAATTTGCACGTAATTTCATTAGAATTGGATCTTTCAAATATCATGAACTTAAAAGTACATTCACGTTGTCTCTCTCATACTGTATTATAATTCTTCATATACATACAGAATAGATGTAGACTATTCATTTCATAATTGAAAAGATATTTTCAGTGTTTTTATTTAGAGACTTGCATAAGTAATAATCACTTTTTTGCATTAAATAATGCTACTGTATGTTCGCTTGTTAATAAGCAATGTTGCTTAATATATTTCGTTCGTGATTTTAATTACGAAATGGGGCTTATGCTAAATATAGATATAGTAAATGTAATCAGAATGAAACAGAAATAATTACAGGTAATAAATACGAAATAAATCAGAGGTAACAGAAAGTGCAATAGATTGCACAGTCCAATTAAATAATCTTCAGTGAGATCTGCAAGGAGGCTACTGAAGCATCGCTGATCAGATCACTCCAGTAATCTGGACGATCGCCTAAGTTTCTTTTGGTCCTGTTAACTTTAGTGGACAAAAATTGAGAAAAAAATCCTCCTATAATATTTTGAGTATTCTATTCCATCTGACACTAACCACTTAGTAGTTGGGCTATTAGTTTAATTTTGTGTCATTTGTTTCATTTTCTTACAAAAGATTTAGATCGTAGGTATACATAAAAATGCTGTAAGATATATATAAAACTGAAACAATAGTCAATCGCTTTGCATTAAAGCATAAAGTCATCTACTAATGAAATAAGTAAAGACTCAATTTTTTTTTATAAATAAGTTACTTAAATACAGATTCTTTTCTTTTTTCTCTACTTTAGGTACGTATGCAGATCTTTTATATATTTATGTATACATATTTTTTCATGTAGTATTTTTACGATTTCAATCTTCATAGTTTCTCTTTTTATTGATTTTTTATATTCTTCTTGATACATTTCTATATACTTATTCACCGATAGTTATAACTATTTCTTTGCTTCTTTAATAGCATTTGACTGAGCAATACATATGTACATAAACAACAAATTCATTAATTTATTTTTTCATGAACAGAATTAATCCAGCAGCTTTAAAAAAACTAAGAAACGAAATAGTAGAGCTGTTTCCACCAGAAGATGCTGATTTGTACTATATTGAGAGTCAAGTGACTGACTATGGACAAGTGTAATTTTGTAATTTTTTTACTGAGTGTAATTTTTCATGTGACAATTCTGCGTGTGCGTTTACTGTTAAATTTCGATGGGGATTACCAGAGTTTGGAGCAGATATGAATGAACGCAATCGCGAGGATAAGACAGCCTTCGTACTGCTTCCGAACGAACCAGCCAGCGAAGTTAAAGCCAGAATCCTTACAAGACAAGCCGTGAAACTCGACGCATTAGGTCAATTCATCTGTGAGGAATATAAGCAAATGGCTCAATCATACGAAAATTACTCGAAGATCGATGAGGAATACTGTGAAGAGCTCGGTCAAATGAGAAATCAGAGGATCGACAGTGATCCCGGTTGAAAAAGCAGTCATCTCAGCGCCCGGTTGAAAAAGGGTCATCTCGCAAGCGAATTTTTTTATCTTAGATTGAGCACTGCCAAAGTATATTTTTCAGCACTGCCAAAGTATATTTTTCAGAAGAGCTTTATATCGTTTTATACAGTAATTATTTTTATATATGCGATATAAAGCACTTCCGGAAAATATACTTTTGCAGTGCTGAAGACCTGAATCTAAGGTAAAAAAATTCGCTCGCGAGATAACCCTTGTTCAACCGGGCGCTGAGATAGCACCTTTTCCAACCGGGGGCCGAGATGACTCCTTTTCCAACCGGGCGCCGAGATGACACCTTTCCTAACCGGGCGTTGGGACGTCACCTTTTTATTCGGGAGCGACGATATATTCTCCAAGGGACCAACAATTTGGAAGGTAGCGCAGTCGCCACCTCAGCTGATCACGGAGGTTAATCAGCTTTGGGCGCGGTCACTACTTGGATGGGTGACAGCGTTTTTTTCTGTGACTACCTCATGTGATCGTTTAGGTATTGAATTGCCTTCTGACAAATCGATTATCGCGCAGACGATAGCGGCATATCTTAAGTACGGCGATATCATCGCCGATTTCCAAATACAAAGAAAGTGATATAGAAAATCGGCTGCAAAAGTGATATAGTGCCTAGTCAGAATTTGTTAGAAAGTGAAGATTAGTATAGCTAAGTTAAAAAAATAATGATACGAGTGAGTGAATGCAATTACTTGTCAAATTATTTTTCAATAATTATGAACAAATTGACAAGATATGTTGTCAAAATTAACACACACACACGCGCACGCACGTATGCACGCACGCACGCACACAGTAAAACCCCAAAAAAGTTTTTATTTTGGTAATTTGTAAAATGTAGGCGTTTCAGACCAAAATTATCTATGGAGTCCAACCGAGAAGTCTGCAAGCAGTTTTAAATCGTTGGCGAAGGCCATAGCACGAACCATTCTGTTGTTATAGGTGGAGCCACATTCTTGTGGGAGTGAGCGGAGAAGATAGTCTACGACCGGATTGAATATTACTGATGATAGGAGATCGCCCTGTTTTACTCCTTCTGTCACCTTGATTGGCTCCGATGACCAGTCCGTGCCAGACAGTGTAGTTATGTTGCTGGCGTAGATCTGTTTAAGGAAGCGGATCAGAAGAGGTGGTATGCCAGCTAATCTGTTGACGTGAATTTGCGATGTATGTTGACCTGAATTGCTGGTAACGACTGGGCAAGAGGGCGTCGAGTAGCACGGTATGTCGCGAGAGTCATCCATCCTGACTTGAAAGTCTCTTTGTTGATCATCTATATCAATGATGGCGCCTATTATTTGGGCTAAAATCTTGCGTAAGACTCTAGCAAAGATAGAGATGGAGATTGGTCTAGTCTTCTGGCTGAGAGGCCTGAGTCCTCTTGGGGATAAAGATAGTTCTTGATTCCGCTAGGTTTTGGATACCCTTCGCACCACAGGATGAGGTTGAAGATCCTTGAGACGATACCAAGGGGGATGGCTCGAAATTGTCGAGCTGTAAAGCCATCGGGCCTGGTAAAACAGTCAATGATAATTCACCCCCTGAGACGTTTTCTGGTTTGATCAGCCACGCAATAGAATCCTAAACGTACGTACACTCCGTCGTGGTGTTGATTTCATGTTGTGCCAACACCGTGGTTCAGTATGGCTTGATTGCGGCTCTAGCAGGTATTTAGGCATCTTCTACGTCTCTTGATGCACCGCACGTGGTTAGATCACCAGTTCTTCTGGGTGATGGTGTTTTCTCTGTACCTGGACTGCCTATGATTTAATCGATCGCGGGGCAAATTTCGTAGGTATTCGAGAAGAGGATCAGGGAAAATGGGGGAGAACAAATCCCCCATTTCCGGGTGGGATGCCGCTGCCAGTAGGTTGCGAAGTTGACTGGCATATTGCTCGACCATGTCCTTGTGTCCCGGAGATCGACGGTGTTGGCTGATGGCTGCTATGGTCCGGTGGAGAAGCTTGATTTCTGCAAGGCCTGGTTAGTGGCAAGCGAGAAGAGTTTTTCTCCATTGCCCACCCGATGGTTCGCTTATCTGCGGTGATGTGTTGATCGTATCAACCCTTGTTAGCGGATAGTGTGGTTCGCTACCAATGGTGGTGATGGAGGTCTTTCTGCACCCAGGGAATTCTCATCTGTAGATGCCATCGTTTGAAGAAGGCTGGTGGAGTGAGGTTGCTGGAGAAGATCGGTCTGTGGGTCGCCTGTTGTTATCATCCGAGGCTTGGTTTGTTTTATAGGGCCAGCTACATGAGTCGACCGGAGTAGTGAGTAACCTCTAAGGCCTATAACATCGAGACCTTATCTCATGCCTATGTACGACCGTGCGCCCCTTAAAGAGGGGTTACGGTTTATCCTTGGTAAAAGCACCCCGGGGCTTGTTCTGTGGTATCGCTCCGCAGTTGCTCCTCTCGGTTACTAGAGAGCGTATCGTAGGTAGACTCCCGCAAGCGATCGGAGCATCGATCGGTTAGTATATATATACTAGGGAGGTACTCCCCTACTCACTCCGCTCGTCAACCATAATAGTACATTTCGACACGGGTGGGGAAGTCGATTATTTAGCTGGTGTGAGTTTTTGCACGACTGAAGCGAGTGCGAAAAAGTCACACCAGCTAAATAATCGACTTACGCACTAGTTTCGAACGGTATTTTATACCACGAGCGCCGAAAAATCATACCAAAGTTGTGATTTTGAGGTTAGAGTGGTATAAACATATTTTTAAAATAAAATTTTTTAAGTTTTGATATAATTTTTCTTAATAGCTATAATTCAAAATTTTAAATCAAGATTTAAAAAAAGTATTTTCAAATCTTTCAGTGCTACCAACTGCAATTCCGTAATTTACTAGGCATGATCTCACTCGTGACATCACGCGTGACAGAACATGCCATCACGCTATTCTGGCCGCTTCCGAAGAGGTGGGTGCAGAGATTGCGCTCACAGACACACCACTACAACCAGCTACAGCTCACAGACATGCCATAGCGACAAGCCGTAGCAAGACAACCTAGTTCAGTCAAATTGGCTCGAAAAAGGGTGATTTTCGAACAAAATTAATATTAGGATACGATAACATTTTTCTTGTTCAGTGGGCCAATACACAGCTACTGTAAAAAAAGAAACTCGCAACTCCTGGCGGAATTGTTTATATCATTGTTTAAAGGGTCAAAATATGGTTTTTTGCATTTTGCGAAAGTTCAATGTATGGAAGAAGTTGTAGGCATTAAAAATACCTACAAAACGAGCTCTTATTTATTAAGATTCGTCAATTATTTACGTCGCAAATTGAATAAAACAATTAAATTTAAGTTTTTCGATTTTTTGCAATAAAAAATGTTCTTTTGTAGTTATTGATTAAAACTTTGCACATTTGGATAGGTCTTTTCAAGAAGAAAAAATACCATTTTGACATTTGCGATAACTCAATTATTTATTGCTAAAATCCATTTTGCAACAGAAAACACTTTTTTAAAAATTATTTATTACAGGAATGGGAGGTCGCATCGACATGGAGTGAAGCTTATTCTCTTCTTAAAGAGTTGTGCTTTAATTGCTCCATAAGAAGTATATCGCGTTTTTTAGTTAAAAGTTATGAAAAATGGCTTTACAAAAAGAACAGGTAATTGACGTTAATCGTTCGACCGCGCGCTGCCTAAAATCTGAATTAGAGACTTCAAAATGACATACGCTGAAAAATTTAGCTTTTCTCAGCAACTAATTAATGGATTTGAATGATTCTTTTTTTAATTTGGGGTAGCACTAAAAATTATGACGACCTATCGTAATCGTTTTTTAATAAAATTGTTTTTTAATCGGTAATTGTTTATTTAACTATTAATTTTGCAAAAAGAACCAAAAATTGATATTCTTTTAAATTTTTTCAATATAATAATTGAAGTTATTTATTATTTAACATTTCTTTTCATTTTTAGTAATTTTGAATAATTTTGAATAATTATGTACGGTGAAAGGTATGTAAATAATTTTAATTAAGCGAATTTTAGTTATACTCTTTATTAATAATTAACAGACTGCAATTTGCTTAATTCAAACATTAATGAAAGAAATGTTCAATAATAAATAACTTCAATTATTACATTGAAAAAATTTAGAAGAATATCAATTTTTGGTTCTTTTTGCAAAATTAATAGTTAAATAAATAATTACAGATTAAAAAACAATTTTATTAAAAAACGATTAGGATAGGTCGTCATAATTTTTAGTGCTACCCCAAATTAAAAAAAGAATCATTCAAATCCAATGATTAGTTGCTGAGAAAAGCTAAATTTTTCAGCGTATGTCATTTTGAAGTCTCTAATTCAGATTTTAGGCAGCGCGCGGTCGAGCGATTAGCGTCAATTACCTGTTCTTTTTGTAAAGCCATTTTTCATAGCTTTTAACTTAAAAAACGCGATATACTTCTTATGGAGCAATTAAAGTACAACTCTTTAAGAAGAGAATAAGCTTCACCCCATGTGGATGCGACCTCCCATTCCTGTAATAAATAATTTTTAAAAAAGTGTTTTTTGTTGCAAAATGGATTTTAGCAATAAATAATTAAGTTATCCCAAATGTCAAAACGGTATTTTTTTCGTCTTGAAAAGACCTATCCAAATATGCAAAGTTTTAATCAATAACTATAATAGAACATTTTTTATTGCAAAAAATCGAAAAACTTAAATTTAATTGTTTTATTCAATTTGCGACGTAAATATTTGACGAATCTTAATAAATAAGAGCTCGTTTTGTCTTTTTAATTCCTACAACTTCTTCCATACATTGAACTTCATCCGAGCATTAGCTTTTTTGCAAAATGCAAAAAACCATATTTTGACCCTTTAAACAATGATATAAACAATTCCGCCAGGAGTTGCGAGTTTCTTTTTTTACAGTAGCTCTGTATTGGCCCACTGAACAAGAAAAATGTTATCGCATCCTAATATTAATTTTGTTTTGGAAAAAGTCTAATTTGACTGGAGTAACCAGTAAAAAGCGAAAACGTCGGGCAACCCAGCAGCTAATATACGAAATAACTACACTCCCGAATTCTCTGCGAACCACTAACTGCCTACTCCGGGGAAAAGTTTCAAATCCTATAATTTAAACATTCTCCTTAATCAAAATCCGGTTAGTTGAAGTCATCTTAATATTTGAACGTATTCGTAAACTTAACATAGATTATTATACAATTTTAAAGTACGGTAAACTGTAAAGGTTATTAAGCTGGTTCCGTCTCGCTGGGCCGTATCTATGAGTAGACCCCCCGGAAGGGGGGAGGCACCAATATTTTTGTTGTCAAATGACCAGTAAATTTTTTTTTATAATAGTACATATCATCTACTATATACATATGGACCTATTATATGTTACGATACATAAATAACCACAATGCATGCGATATATATGCGTGTCAAAAGCATGATTTTCGGGTTTTATGAAATTAAATTTAAATTTTGCCGGTGACTTATTATATTCTTTACAGAAAAAGATTTTGTAACTCAAATGCTATAGGGGTTTTAAAAAAATATCGATTTTCATGAAGTGACGAGGAAAAATATTTTTCTTTCCATAAGAACCTACGTTAAAAATAGAATTTTCACAAACTTTTCCTACTTGAGAAAAGTACAAAAAAGTTAAAAGTCGTACTTTCAGTAGGTATTTTTCGTTTTTCTTATTTATCGACTTTACTAATTCACCAGACCACCTTAAAGAAATTAGAGAGCTGCAGCGACGTAGGGAAAAGCTTACTACCTCGACCACTTTCACAAAAATCGCAATACCTTAAACATTATTATGACAATTATTATTAGTGTTTTCAATTCTTGATCACTGAGAAAATGGGGTACATAAACGCGTTATAATTTTTTAACGAACAATTATGAGCACAAAAAAGTCAGCCTAGATAAATTCCATCCGTTTAATCGGAGGTTACCATCAAGAAAATTTAAATGGCCCATAAAAATATCGTTCAAAAAGTGATGTGTCTAACACTATATCCAGAAAACGCGGATAGTATGAAATCACGAATGGAAGCCCTCATGTTCTGGAGCCGAATATACCTAACCAACTGACCGGCTTCCAGATTTGAGGCTAATATCAGCACTGCAGTAATCGATTGCATGACCAAGTCACAATAATTAACGGTATCTAGTAAGTAATGTGAACTACTCTAGGGAACGATAATAGAAATTCTTTTTTTTAGAAATAACGCGTCAATAATATGAAACGCGCTGAAAAAATGGCAAATAGTGATCCGATAAAACGTAATAAAATAGCACCCAGAGTCGCACCATATGGATCCAAGGCAGCCAATAAACAAGTGCGCCAGTATACCATACATGCTGCACCGGGCTATTTTTTTTTTGACAATAAAATCTCCGGACACTCGCACGTTAGATGCGAGACATGATCCGTAACAAACTTACCAACGAGACTAATCCAATGTCTACTACTGACCCGATGGCATAAAAAGGGGAATCCGGACTTCGCAACTGCGATAAAAAGAGCAACCACACTAAAAAAACGGTGGCTGAAATGTTCTGCTTTCTTAAGCGAACACGTTCCTCTTCCCTTTTCGCACAATCGATCCGCGAGTTTTGGTAGAATATTTACACCAAACTCGAGCGACCGACCTTGAGGAGCGCTGTTGCGCTGCTGTTGGTGCAATGTTTACACTTCGTGGTGAAAAATTTCTTCCAAAATAGACGACTGTTTCTACCAACTCCGAGAATAGCGAATAACCTTTTCTATAGTCAACGGTTGTGTTTTTCGGTACAATTTTTCTGCTAAGTTTTTTCAGTGTAATGTTTGGAATCAGGGAACACAAGGAACCCCTTAATACATCCTATTTCGGGGAGTCCAAGAGTGATCATCAATCAGCTAATTCCGCTCGCAACTTCCAGCACAACGTGGAAAATAATTCAGCAGATTAACTTGGAGCTGTTATTGCACCAAGGGGAGCGATTACTGGACGCATGGCGCTCCATAACGCAACACTGTAGTAATATGATAGCGTGCCGTCATCAACAGTAGCTGAAGAACATCTATAAACAAGTTACGGATACAAATAAGGACATCGATAGAACTCTGGAACTACTAAAAGGGCAAGGATCACGAAGAGCTACTCTGCCGTCGGAAAGGTCAGCCATTACTTATTTGGAACTCTGTATGAAGCAGCAGAAGAAGAAATTAAAGGGCTTATAGAGAGAGAAAAAGACAAAATCAGGAAATTGTCAGACCTCTTGCTAAGCCAATCGGAGGTCGTATACAGGGAGTTTGGAGCAGTACAAATGAAGGCCGAGAAGCTAGAATGAAAAACACAGATCCTGAATCAACATCAACAAGATTCGCAAAAAGAAGCCGCAATAACAGTAACGATGCAGCTTCTCGAGGAATGTACTGCAGTATGAAATTGGGGTACAAACTCTGACCGACGTGATTCTATTTGCTCAACAAGGGTCCATTCACCCGCGGTTTCTGAACCTCACGAAGATCCGAGAGATGGCGGATTTGATATCCAGAACGATCATGGAAGAGGCTTTCCCAGCTTCAACAGACGAGAATGCCATATCAGAGTTAGTAAAGATATCATTAAGGGGGTGTCAAACTCCATTCTGCGATTTGACCGACCCATAGGTCGGTAAGGTAGGAAGTACATACTATTGATGAAATATGACACAAGCGCCATCTCTGGAAAATCGTAATAGATTTTAACATAGATGGCGCTACATATTTCAAAAATATTAAAGATACGCGTTTTTTTATTACAAACAATTGTACGTATTTCGCGTATACGTATTTCTTTTTATAATTAATTATCCGTATTTTGCGTATACGCATTTTTATTGTTAATAATAGTGCGTATTTCACATACATACGCATATTTATTACAAATAATTTTGCGCATTTCGCCTATACGCATTTTATAATAAATAATTTGGTGTATTTCGCCGATACACATATTTTATTCTAAATAATTATGCGTATTTCGCTTATACGCACTTTTCAGTGTTATCAATTGTGCGCATTTCGCCTATACGCATTTTATAATAAATAATTTGGTGTATTTCGCCTATACACATGTTTTATTATAAATAATTATGCGTATTTCGCTTATACGCACTTTTCAGTGCTATTAATTGTGCGCATTTCGCCTATACGCATTTTATAATAAATAATTTGGTGTATTTCGCCTATACACATGTTTTATTATAAATAATTATGCGTATTTCGCTTATACGCACTTTTCAGTGTTAGTAATCGTGTGCATTTTGCCTACACGCATTTTATAATAAATCATTTTGTGTATTTCGACTATACACATGTTCTATTATAAACAAATGTGCGCATTTCGCCTATACACATTTCTTATAATAATGAGATGCAGATTCATCACTTTATTATATAGTCTCAGTTATTATTGACATTTCAAAATTCAGGACGTCGCCTCGCATGATTGCAAATGCTTTCTTAAAAATTGTAGTGCGCTTCGTACGTTTTTGTGTCCCGGTGAAGGGACAGATCGGATGCGAGGTCTAGGTGTTTAGATGGCCGATGATGGAGTCCGGGTTATGCGCTCCATAGGTTTTTGTACCCAGGTGTTGAGACAGCTCGATTACGAGGTCTAGCTGTTCCAGGTGGCCGGTGATAGAGTGTAAGTGATGCGTTCCGAAGATTTTTGTGTCCAGATGTCGGAACAGATCGTATGCGAGGTCTGAGCGTTCCAGGTGGACGATGATGGAGTTTACGTGATGCGCTCCGTAGGTTTTTGTGTCTAGAGACCAAGACAAATCGAATGCGAGGTCTAGGTGTTTCAGATGGCCGATGATGGAGTTCGGGTAGTGCACTTCGTAGGTTTTTGAGTCCAGGTGTCGGGACAGCTCGAATGCGAGGTCTAGCTGTTCCAGGCGGCTGATGATACGCTTCGTAGACTTTTGTGTCCAGGTGTTTTGACAGATCGGATGCGAGGTCTAGGTGTTCCAGATGGCCGATGGTGGAGTTCGGGTAGTGCGCTCCGTAGGTTTTTGTGTCCAGGTGAAGGGACAGGTCGGATGCGAGGTCTAGGTGTTGCAGATGGCCGGTGATGTAATCCGGGTGATGCGCTCTGAAGGTTTTTGTGTCCAGGTGTCGGGACAGATCGGATGCGAGGTTTAGGCGTTCCAGGTAGCCGATGATGGAGTTTACGTGAAGCGCTCCGTAGGTTTTTGTGTCCAGGTGAAGGGACAGGTCGGATGCGAGGTCTAGGTGTTGCAGATGGTCGATGAGTCCGGGTAGTGCGCTCCGTAGGTTTTTGTGTCCAGGTGTCGGAACAGATCGGATGCGAGGTTTAGGCGTTCCAGGTAGCCGATGATGGAGTTTACGTGAAGCGCTCCGTAGGTTTTTGTGTCCAGAGGCCAGGACAAATCGAATGCGAGGTCTAGGTGTTCCAGATGGTCGATGAGTCCGGGTAGTGCGCTCCGTAGGTTTTTGTGTCCAGGTGAAGGGACAGGTCGGATGCGAGGTCTAGGTGTTTAGATGGCTGATGATGGAGTCCAATTTAATATTATGATTTTCAAAATATTACCTGCATCTGAAATTTTGTGGCACAGTACTGCACTTTTTTGTACATATTCTGGATATAGTTTACAAAATTTCTACCAAGAGATAGTTTAGATTTGGTTTTTATTTTTTTGGTTGAGGGTTTAATTGTTTATTGAAATTTAAACAAATTTCAATCTATTTAGTTTTTTATGAACAAAAAATGTTCCTCAAATTTTAGGTCGATATTTGCAAAAATAAAAAAGCTATGCAATATTGAAAATTCAATTTTTTTGCAATTTTTGGTTAAAATCCAGTTTATTCATTTTTTAACTGAAAATCTTGAAACTTTTGTATAGTACATTGATTGGCAAAAAGGTTTGAATTTTTCTGTAGAATGTGCCAGTATTTATTTTATGACCCTTTTTGAAAGTCTCTGATTGGCTGCTTCTTAGTATACCTTCATCAAAGGATATTGAGGCTGCGGCCAAATATTCTTTATTCGACAAATTTTTTTGTATTCTTCTTCGAAAACCCTTCAAAATGCTTTTTTGATCAATACTGGCCGAGCAAAGGAAAAAAAGTGACAATTTTTTTAAATATCAAGAAAAATCCATAATTTCAATTTTTGATAACATGATTAATGAAACTGAATATTATTCATACATCTTATGGCATGGACCGTACCACTGAATTTTGTTAGAGCATCAAATAGAACATTAGAAATATCTATTTTCAATAATATTAGGCTTACACAATAAGCAATACCTAATTATGAATTAATAATAAATTAAGCTATAGAGGTTAATTACTATAAAGCTGTCAAAATGAAATCAGGCAACAGACTGATAATTTCATTCATAATTAGGTATCGCTTATTGTGTAAGCCTAATATTATTGAAAATAGATATTTCTAATGTTCTATTTGATGCTCTAACAAAATTCAGTGGTACGGTCCATGCCATAAGATGTATGAATAATATTCAGTTTCATTAATCATGTTATCAAAAATTGAAATTATGGATTTTTCTTGATATTTCAAAAAATTGTAACTTTTTTCCCTATGCTCGGCCAGTATTGATAAAAAAGCATTTTGAAGGGTTTTCGAAGAAGAATACAAAAAAAATTTGTCGAATAAAGAATATTTGGCCGCAGCCTCAATATCCTTTGATGAAGGTATACTAAGAAGCAGCCGATCAGAGACTTTCAAAAAGGGTCATAAAATAAATATTGGCACATTCTACAGAAAAAATTCAAACCTTTTGCCAATCAATGTACTATATAAAAAGTTTCAAGATTTTCAGTTAAAAAATGAATAAACTTTGATTTTAACCAAAAATTGCAAAAAAATTGAATTTTCAATATTGCATAGCTTTTTTATTTTTGCAAATATCGACCTAAAATTTGAGGAACATTTTTTGTTCATAAAAACTAAAAGAAAACGAGTTTTGAGGGATTTTAAAATTTTGAGCTGCTGACTTCACGTGAAATATCCCATATACCTGAAACAACAGGAGGGTGTAACAAAATTTGAGACCAAGGGTTGAACTTCAAATGAACCTGAGTATGGTATATAAGTTGATCCGCATTTTAAAATATACACCTTCCATCATATAAACGCATAACTGCAAATTGAACATTTTAACAAAATTTGTATTATTAGAAGTATTGTCATTAATAATTACTTTGCATTATACTTGTCATGCTACTGAATGATTGGCAAAAGTAGAGCTACTATAATTTCATTGAGCTAGGCTCATAAGTTTCTTTAGCTTCTTTTCAAATTTTATGAGTTTTGTTGAAAAAAAACGGAAAAGAATTAATTTTATGTCAAGACATCTAGTTTCTTATAAATAGATAACTAAATAAACTCATGTAATTGTAATTCTTTTCTGTTATAATTAAATATGTTCGCCCATACACCTTTCCTTATAACTAATAATTGTGCGTATTTCGTCTATACGCATTTTTGCATTATAAACAACTGTGCGTATTTCGCTTATACATATTTTTGATATTGTAAATAATTGTGCGTATTTCGCTTGTACGAATTTTTTATTATAAATAATTGTGCGTATTTCGCCTATACGCATTTTTGTATGATAAATAATTGTGCGCATTTCGCATATACGCATTATTTATTATGAATAATTGTGCGTATTTCGCCTATACGCATTTTAATATTTACTATTTTTTTTATTACAAACACATGTCAATTTGAACGTAATTACGTTCGAATAAGTATTTATTTATAATCACGATTTTTACTTATAGTATAAAATTACGTGATTAGTAATACTTTAAGTTTTGACATGTCCAACACCTATTAGCCAAAAACTACGGAGCGCACCACCTAAATATCGTCACCGGCTTCCCCGAAGACCTGGACCACGTATTAGATACGCCCTGATATCCAAACGCAAAAGACTACAAAGCGCACCACCTAGACCTCGTCATCGGCTACCCTGAACACCTGCACTGCGTATTAGATGCGCCCTGATATTTTAATGCAAAAAACCTAGACTCCATCATCGGCTAGCACAAAGACCTAAACCACGCATTTGATACGTTCCAACATCTAGAGACAAAAAACTACGGAGCGCACGACCTAGACATCATCATCGGCTACCCCGAACACTTTGACTACGTATTAGATGCGTCCTGGGATCTAAACGCAAAAAACTTCGGAGCGCATCACCTCGACTCCATTATTGATCACCTCAAAGACCTAGACGACGCATTCGATGCTTTCAATTATCGATAAGTAACACTTCCTTATAATAGTTGTCATTTCCGTATTAGCAGGTAGCAACCGTTACCGCTATAGTATTTCTCCCTTACAATTGAAGGTGGAAGCAATGTATACTAAAATCGTGTGACGCTGTTACGTCGGTATATGCCGCTGATCCAACGATCGTATAATTGTGTAATTGTTGTAGTATGAAAAGCAACATACCGTAAAAGTATGGGTCCCTTACTAAGATTGCTAAAACCACCTTACTTATATAGTAAAGGAACTCCTATACTCCACGAGTAAGCCGTTTTAACTGTAGCAGTAAGAGTTTTCTTTCCGTGTGCACCCGCAGAAAACTGTTACTTTTTGGGAGATATAATTCGTACCTAAAAATCAGGCGTGCCCTAAATACTGACATTAGTCTAGGCACCAGGGGGTTTCCGTGGCCGATGGATGTCCACGCCTCCACCAAAGCTTTTCTTACGTATTTTTGTCTGGTGATTCTGAATTTCGAAGGTGGACAGTCGCCAGAATGTTAGTTTTTTGTTATTAACAATTTAATTGTTTAAACTGCGGCCAAATCAATATGATTAATTATAACTGAATCCTAACTGTCTAAAACTGTAGTAAATTGATCTAGAATTATGCACGTTTGCGCTCGAATTCGCGACTTATTGCACTAAATTTGCAATAATTCGGGTTCTAATCAAAATTTTTCAATTCTGAAAAAACGAGCATATTCTAGATCAATTTACTACAGTTTTAGGCAGTTAGGATTCAGTTATAATTAATCATATTGATTTGGCAGCAATTTAAACAATTAAATTGTTAATAACAAAAAAACTAACAGTCTGGCGACGTTCCACCTTCGAAATTCAGAATCAGCAGTCAAAAATACGTAAGAAAAGCTTTGGTGGAAGTGTGGACATCCATCGGCCACGGAAACCCCCCTGGCGCCTAGACTACATCTCGAGTCTGTCGCGGGAGCGCAGACATTCAAGTATACCTTCGTCGTCCCTTCTCCGTCGTGTCCGCCTAGGTGATGTCCTCGGGAAGTGGTAGTTGCGTTGGCTGCCCTCGAGGAGAGTAGAATGATATGAAGACCTGTTGTTTTCTGCAGGAGCTCTTCGCCTAGAGCAAAACAAAATATAGTAATAATGTTTTAGGCAGTGGGGATGAGGAGAGCAGTATCAAACTGCCAGGAACAGAGGAGTAGACAGATGGAAAGTTGGAGGCTAGGTTCGGCTATACTACAGGATAAAGTCCAAATCCGAAGTGAAGTACTTACTCGAGTCTGTCACGGAAGCGCGAACTACATTCAACTACACCTTCGCCCTCCCTTCTCCGTTGTGTTCGCCTAGGTGATGTCCTCGGGAAGTGGTAGTTGCGTTGGCTGTCCTCGAGAAGAGTAGAATTATATGAAGACTTGTTGTCTTCTACAGGAGCTCTTCACCTAGGACAATACAAAATATATTAATAATGTATTAAGGAGTAGGGATGAGGATAGCAGTATCGAACTGCCAGGAACAGAGGAGTAGACCGATGGAAAGTTGGAGACTAGGTTCGGCTGTACTACAAGATAAAGTCCAAATCCGAAGTGAAATACTTACTCGAGTCTGGCACAGGAGATCAAACTATATTTATATACACCTTCGCTCTCACTTCTACGATATGTTTGTCTAGCTGATGTCTTCAGGACGTGGTAGTTGTGTTGGCTGCCCTGGAGGAGAGTAGACTTATATGAAGACGTGTTGTCTTCTGCAGGAGCTCTTCGCCTAGGGCAAAACAGAATATATTAATAAAGTGTTAAGCAGTATAGGAATGAGGATAGCAGTATCGACCTGCCAGAAACAGAGGGAGTAGATAGATGGAAAGTTAAGATATCTGTAGAAAATGGAAAGGGTCTTTGGAATGAAAAGTCGAAAAAGTGCATGTGCATTTCCAACTAAGACCTCATCACCCTCGCTTAAAGTTTACCAGAATGTTAACACACAATCCAATACATGTTGAGGCATTGTATATTAAATTTTAGATCTTTTCAATCAGCCAGTGTAGGCGAAATAACTTTTTTTCTTGAACATTTCTTAAAAAGAGCATACAAATTGCAATATCTCCACACTTGCTAATTATTTAGATTTGAAACTTGATAAACAATATCCCTCAGCATGTATTACATAGTGTGTGTAAAGTTTGAAATATTTGTAGAGAATGGAAAGGGATCTTTGAAATGAAAAGTCGAAAAAGCGCGTGTGCATTTCCAATGTAGACCTCCTCACCCTCGCTTAAAGTTTATGAGAATGTTTACACACAATCCAGTACATGCTGAGGCATTGTATATTAGGTTTCAGATCTACTCAATCAGCCAGTTTGGAGGAAATGACTTTTCTTGAAAATATTTTGAAAAATACACAGAAAATGTAGTATCTCCACACTTGCTGATTATTTAGATCTGTAATCTTTGGAATGAAAAGTCGAAAAAGCGCATCAAATCTATAGTTGGCCGTTGTTATTTATACGCCAGATTGCTAGATAGGTATACCTATATATACGTAAAACCTAACCTTCAATTTTCTTTAGCCGAAGAATTGACGCTTGATTAAAGAAAAAAATAGGCAAGGATTGACGCTTGACTAAAGAAATAAAACAGTGATTTTTACACGTTTCTAAGTGGGTTATAGGTTATTTGTACGACAGATCTGTCGTACAAATAACAACGCCGTAAAATAAATAAATTCTTGAATGACTTACTTTTCTGTCTTACGGCGGGGCCAAGTCCAAGCGGCACGGTCCGTTGGGTGTGCACGCACACGGTGCGGTACGGACGCTACGGTCTGCGAGGTGGGCGGCTGATGCGGCGCTCCAGGCTGCGCCGTCTGCGAGCGGTCCAGGTGGCAGGCACACCGATGACACGTCGATAAGCAATGGATAGAGGGCACAGGTGGCGAAGGTGGCGGCGGAGGTGGTGGCGGCAACACGGGACCGCCTCCCGGAGGGCCTAGGCCCAGGCATCGGCGATGGACAGCTCAGCTGTGCTGCAGCCAGCAGCGCATGCGCGTACACACACACGGGCAAGGCCGCGCCGCTGGCCGCTGCCGTCGCTGCCGTCGCCGACTCGCGAATCTCGCGATGCTACATATTACCCATATGGTACAATAATCTATTCTTTTTTTAATATTATGCATAATCATGAGTGCATTGCCCTCCGTAATGACATTATGAATCATTCTGCAAAGTTTTACGTCGATATTTTAAGGCATCTGAGAATGGCATTTGAACGAAATTTTCGTTCAAATGCCATTCTTAGACGCTTTTGAATATTGACTTGGCATTTTGCAGAATGATTAATAATGTAATTACGGAGGGCAATGCACTCATTATTTTTCATATATCGTTATATTTTTTTTTCTATTAAAAACAATATATTTTTTGCTCGGTCGGTAAAAATTGAGTTTGACACCCCCTTAAAAACAGTTTCATTAGAGCAATAATGATATTCAATCGCTTACCTAACGAATTAAAAACCATTAGTAGCATATATAGTAAAAAAAGGAAACTAAAAAAATGGGTAAAAGAAAACATATAAAAGTAAGAACAAACTAGCTATGTTTATATTGAAAAGTTTATCACACTGTTATATTATATTTTGTTACAAAACTTATATTTCTATCTAGAATTTTAGGTTAAGTTAGTTTTAACAATACCGGACCAGCGAACAGGAAAATATTTTCCTCTGCTGGATTATACATCTTGTATAATGTAAGTATGTACTTCTCAATTGTACTTACTCTGGTTAAATAAATAAAAATAAATAAATAAATAAATATCAGACCTATCGATCCTATTACACAACTTCCAATTAGTCTACCATATCGCGTTGCTTTTAATTGATTTTAATACCTATCAACCTTTTAAAGCTTCACCCTTGTCAGGTCTTCAGAGAACAGTTAATAAATCCAATAACTTTGCTTATATCTGGCCCAGTTCACAATACTTTGCAGTTAGTATCAATAAAAACACGTATTTAAATATAGATTCCAAGTCATTGGATAATTGCAAAAAATTAAACAAAGGCTACATATGCTGGGAGATGGAGCCGGACCAAATCCTCAACGAATGCGCTTGATATGAGGTAAAATTGGTCGCAAACATCGCAGTTCAGAACTTTTCCCAATGTGAAGTAAAAATAATAGAGTTGGACACAATCTTTTGGCCGCGCTTAAATAACCCAAATTTGTGGGGTTTTTCAGCCAAGGGCCAGGAAAAAATGGCAGTGAATTGTAAGATGGCAGCGGACATAAACCTTGATATAAAAGGTTCGGGCATTTTGACCTTGCCTGCCGGTTGTGTGGCGCGCTCCGACTCGGTGAGATTAGTAGCCACGCGGGAAATCCTAACGAATCTCTCGAAGTCAGCGCTCCATAATGCTGACGAAACGTCGCTTTGATAAGAAGAAGCAAAATTAGAGTTTTTTTCAACACCTATCTGACCTGGCCCTACAAGATCGAAAAAAAAAATCTACAAATAACCGTAACGAATCTCATTCGAAACATTCGATAAAATGCCCTTGGACGTTTCAGCGATCTTGAATGACACTAACGCGTTAGTAGACAATCTAGTAAACGTGATAATGGTCGGGGTATCACTGGAAAGCACTACCTCAACACGATTACTTAAAATAGGCAAGTACTTGCGGGAGATAATCGATAAAGCCTGTGCCCTCGGGAAATATAAAAATATATCTAATCAGCTCTCTACCTTTAAAGATGCCGTGACATTCGGCAAGTACCATAATCCTAATAGTAATAATAGCAGTAATCGTGTGGAAAATGCCAGCCTGGGCGGGTATCCCGCTACTAATAGGAAATAGACTGTTTTCAGAACAACAAGAAGGAAGTCGGCCGGCCTTACGACAATAAATCGTAGGCCGCATGTACTACGTCCAAGTCAACTTCGGATGAGCATGGCCAAAGCTTCCGGGAGCACGAAGACGCTGAAGGGATAGACCCCAAAACAAAAGGCGCAAAGAACATACATGTACACTGAAAGTTTTTAGGATTGAATCAATGAGATATATGTTATATTTAAAAACAAAAACTTATTAATTAAAACAATCGAAGCGTTATTTAAGTCGGTACATGACTCATTAAGTTAAATATATGTTTGATTGTCTTAACCATATTATAATTATCTTCATGAAATATTTCGCGACATAGTAGTAAAATATTTTATTGTAAAACTTTTCTCAGTGTGCGCATACAAAAATGTATACATATAATAATGTTATATAATAATGATTTTTTATTACTTTATACTAACCTAGCGAGAGAGAGATGTCAGGTAGAATTGTAAGAGTTAGTTACATATACGCAAACACTGCACTACACATCATGAATAATTAATTGTAAACATAAACACATACATTTAGATTTTAGAATTTTATTTACACTCCCACAACACCGCTAATTCGAACCAACCTAAGCAACAAGAACAACCTAGCAAATCAAAAACAACTAAATCAACCTAGCAAATCAGGATCATCAGAACAACCGCTAAATCGAACCAACCTAAGCAACAAAAGCAATCTAACAAAAAAACCCAAACAACCTAGAAAAAAACAACAACAATCTAGCAAACCAGGATCACCAGAGCAACCAAGCCAATCTAAAAACACCTGTTAGCAGCAAAAGAAACAAGCCAGACCGATGGATGAATCAACCAGTGACCGAACACAGCAGAAAATTTCCAATTTTTTGACCGCCCAGGAGTGCGATCCCGCAGTCTCGGACGTGTTACGTGTGGAAGCATTCCGTACGCGAGTTTGGTCATACAAATAAAACCGCGATTCAGCGTTCGAAGCGTCGAGAACATTCGGTACTGCGCCGCAACTGTGACGCGAGGAAACCAGAGTCGGTCAAATCGGTTAAGCGGCTGAAAACTGCAAAATCGGCACCAGTGAAAGAACGAAGTTCCACGTGCAGCCGATCCCCACCTATGATTAATTAAAAAAGTGTGAGACACTGCATCGAGGATATAAAAAGTGATGCATCTGGCGTCGCGAGTTGATTCGGGGGATAGTGGATACGGTCAAGACGGGGAACTTATGAGAGAGGAATAGACGAGACGACGACATCAGAACGAGATAGGACGACAACGGAGTTCTCAGCCATCAACCCACGAGGAAGCTACGCAGTCACCACCTCGGCGACTCCTCCGCACCGCGCACATATTTATTAGGGGAGGGCGGGGCACGGTGTGGCAGGCGGGTAAATTTGGCACCTCAATACTTAAAAAGTAAATAAATATTTAGAAATAAATGTTCATAAAAAATCAAAGAAAAATACTTCTAGTTTTTGTCTCTGCTCAAAATATATAAAAAGAAAGTCATGTTAATAAGTTTAATGAAAATGAAATTTGAAGCTGAAAAAAAGGTTGGTTTCATTTTTCATTCGTCTGTCAGAATGCAAAAAAAAAGGATGGAACCGTCCAAATTAAGTGTATTTCGATAGCTTGGACATTGAACTTTGAAGCCTCGTTTGATTTTTTTACTTAATAGTGCTTAATAGTGCTTAATAATTATGTATTAAGGGGGTCAGACACCTTTACAATTTTCTTCATAAAATGACCTGAAAAAAATTAATTTTCATAATTAGAAATATTTAGAAGCAATATCCTAAAAATATATTCAATTTATGATAAAATGAGACCCAAAAAAAAATTTTGATCGATTTTAACCAAATATATGGCCACTTCAAAATTTTTGCTCTGCCGTCGACTCCAGATTCAGGAACTGCATATATTTTAATGGGAGAGGTCCTAAAATTTTGGTATTTTATATGACTATTGACTGAAGAGTTGTACGTATCCAATTTATTTGATTAAATAATTTTTTACGGTCAAAAATTGCTAAAAAATCTTAAATTTAAGTGAAATTCAAATTTTTTTAGCAATCTTTGACCGTAAAAAATTATTTAATCAAATAAATTGGATACATACAACTCTTCAGTCAATAGACATATAAAATACCAAAATTTTAGGACCTCTCCCATTAAAATATATGTAGTTCCTGAATCTGGAGTCGATGGCAGAGCTCAAAATTTTACATTATGCAGAAAACAGCTTTAAAGATAAAATTACTAAAATACTTCTTTATTTCTTCTTCTTTATTTCTTAACTTCATCTCTACCCTGAAATACAAAATAATATTGTTTTTTGCTCAAAATATTTTACATTTAGAACAAATATTCTGGTACCTCAGTATACGATCTATCAGACTTGTAAGCTATGAGCACGCGTAACAGTCATATCCACATCAATCAGTCAAGTTTGGTAAGTGGTTTAATATGTAGATCCTTTGGTGCTTTTAAATCCATATGTTTTTAATAATCTTTATCACATATATTTGATTCTTGTACATATACTGAGGTAAATAAAGAATGTGTTGAGAAATCCAAAATCCTTCATGCATATCGCCATAGCCAAATGCTTGAAAAAAATGTTTATAGCAGCAACATTCCTATATTGATCTTCTTTTAATGTCTGATAAGGTGAACTTCTTTACTTGTCCTTCATTATTCTTTTTCACATATAATATTATTACTTAATAAAGAGAATACGACTGATACATATTTATTGCAGTGCATAACTGTTTTTACTTCAGAAATTAAAATGTCAATTATATCATAGTGAGATGCAGGCAATGGCTGATAATGGTAGCTTTCTGGCAGAAGCGAAGGTTCCATAACATTTTTCTGCACAATAGCATATTCCTTGCTATTAAAAGCTTCCTTTAAAAGTTGATTTAAATCTGTACACTAAATGTTTTTTGTAATAGTCAATATAAACTTAATTTTTCTTTAGTATCAATCCCTGTTATTTTAAGTATAAAGTTTCCAATAAAAGTTCAAATACTAAAAGCTATTTCTAAAACATTAATTCAACTGTCACACGTATTATTCAAACACTTTTAATAACTGATTTAAAATACTTTTACTTATTATAATACACTAAATGTTTACTCCAAAATCCGTTAGAAACAATGAAAATTAAGAACAACACTTTGTATAAAAAAGGTGCTGATGCTGATGGTGTTTATATGAAATGACAGCTGTGCATGTTTACATTGCTTGCGGACTTTTACATAGGTTAAAATCAGCTCTGTTACAGTGAATCCACATTGCATACCATATGCCGTATGCCGTCAGAAAAAAGTTGTTGTCTGAAATCTATAGGATTTATAACTCTATGGTTATAAATCCTATGGGCCTTCATACAGATCTGAGGAACAGATATAAAGTACAAGAATAACATGGGTTAGTATATCTATATATACGAGGAACAGCGAGATACACAAGGAACAAGAGTCTTGTTCCTTGCTGTTCTTCGTATATATAGATATATAACCCATGTTATTCTTGTACTTTATATCTGTTCCTCAGAGCTGTGTGAAGGCCCTATAGGAATTGTAACCGTAGAGTTATAAATATTATAGATTTCGGACAACAACTATTTTTCTGACGGCATACGGCATACGGCATACGGCATGCAATGTGGACTCACTGTTACAATAAAGGAGTGAGCTGTGAGCCTGTAAGAGGCTGTCGTTGATAAGCCAGGTTGTTACGGTGCCAACTTAACTGCTATATAAGTTTTAAAATCAAATATTTATTTTTGTCAAAAATACCGTCCATAAATTATATTATTTATTTTGTATCTTTGTATTAATGATTAAAATATTATTTTTGGATCTTTTAAAGTATATACAGACAGATATTTAGAGTGAGAATTTTAAATATATTAAGAACAGTGAAATGAGAAAAAAATTAGTAGAAATAATATATGATTATATAATTATGTATACAAGTGGAAAAATGTAATTTGAAGAAAGAACAAATGAAAAGCTTTATCAGTGTTTTGTGTATATTTTTAAAACAGAAATAGTTAATGCTTTAAAACTAATTTGGACATATTCTACAAGTGTTTTTTTAGTAAAATATGTAATAAAAAAAAATTGATTTTTCGTCATTCTAAAGGTGTCCGACCCCCTTAACGATTGAAAAAAACGATGAAAGCAGGGCACGTGTGTCACCCCTGGTGGGGTAGCACACGGCGACGTGGTGATTCTGGCGGTCCAAGCATTATTAACGGTCAACTGGCTGGTGTTGTATCCTCTGGTATGGAATGTGGATCCACATTCTACCCTGGCCTTTACACTAGAGTCCACAAATATTATAAATGGATCGCTAAAAGGCGAATTTATTATTAATATAATTTAATTTTTGTATTATATTTTTATTTATTACAAAGATATCATTGTGATGTCAACGTTAAGTCAACGAATTGTTATCATAAAATTCATATTTTATAATCATTTGCACATTCTTAATTAAAGAGCTTCTTTGATATTTATGTGTTTTTTAATTAAAAAAACTTATTATTTAACAAAATATGATTTCATAGTAGTTAAAAGATTTTTTATATTGCTTAATGTTGCTATATCGTATGCTCGTATTTTAATACCAATCAGTGATGGCAATATAGTCGACATATCAGCAAAGTGCGTGTAAATATTTACAGTGGTGCTTGCGTCATTGATAAAGATCCAGACTGAGAAAGTTGGGTAATAAATAGCGTTGGTTTATCCAAAAATCTACGCTCATAGTTCATGACTGTAGACGAGTGGGGCCACAAGGTCATATCATTGAAACTCATGCGCGAGTATGAATAAAATTTAAAATTTTTTTGAATGAGCTATTCATAAATAATTCTTTTTTAATTTAAATAATACATACTCATTGCAAAAATAAAAAAAAGGATTATTTATGAATTAAACGTAAACTCATTCGACAAAATTTCAAATTTTATTCATATTCGCGCATGAGTTTCAATGATATGACGTTGCGGCGCCACACGTCTACAGTCATGAAATATGAGCGTAGACTTTTGGATAAACCAACGCTGGACTAATATGCTTTGCCCCCTTTCCAAATGTATATTTTGGAATATATATTAACTGTTAATATGCGCACCTTTTTTTACAGTAAAGAAGTCCATTATTTCTGTTTATACTTCATATGTTTACATGAAATAAGTTCCTTATTTCGTCCGAAATCAAGTATTCTATTCTAACAGTTAATAAATATGTTAACTGTTATGAAATCCTTCTCTCAGTGTCGACTATTGAAATTATCGCATCGTGCGCACGTCGTAACATGGGTACCGTGGCTCGCGACCTTGAACGGTATTTATCGTAACAATCACGAAATAACAAAGTTAATGATAGCACGAAAGAAATAGTTGACTCCAACACTTGTGTTTATTTTATTTTTAATTTATAATTCCATTAACAAATTGGTATAGAAAACCTACCTTTTCTGGTAGGTATATAAGCTTTGATTCACACCATCCTATTTCACAAAAAAGAGCTCTAGTCTTTTCCCTAGTTGACAAAGCAATAAAATTATCCCATCGTTCTTTTCATAACAATAATTTAACTTTGGTCAAGAAATTTCTTCTAAATAATAAATTTCCGTTGCAGTTTATTGAAAAAAATATTAAAAAAAGACTTTGTCACATTTTTAATAGTAACAACTGTAATAATATTACAAAAGCTTATACAAAAAATCCTTTAATTATACTTCCTTATGTTAATAATTTATCACAGTCTATCAATAAGATTTGCAAAGAATATGGTATCATGCATGTAAACAATATGTCTAACAAGCTAAGTTTCGTTAAATTAGGAAAAGATCCAATCAAAAAATCAGATGTTACCGGTATTGTTTACAAAATAAAATGTAATGATTGTCATGCTGCGTATGTTGGACAAAGTGGTAGAGCGCTAAAGAAAAGATGCTATGAACATAAATATTGCATAAAAAATGCGGACGAAAGATCTGCCTTATACATGCACTGCAAATACACAAAACATAATTTCGACTTTGAAAATGTTTCGATTCTTGATGTTGAGAAAAATAAATTCAAACGAGAATTTTCAGAAATGCTAAATATTTATGCCACTGCGAATAACATAAATCGCAAAACTGACATTGCTAATTTAAAATATTGTTACAAAAATAATATAAATGTATTACTTTCAATGCTGGAAAAAAAGAAAAAACACAAACATAAAATCAAAGGTTTACGTTAGCTTACAAATACACTAACAGCTCCCCACTACTCGAGGGCACAATATAAATACGAGCTATCGCTCGGTTTGGACTTTAAATTTCCGAGAACTGACGGCAGACGAGTTTCTGTGAGACATTATTACGTACTTTTTAACGATGGTTTTATAAACCTATTAATTTATTGATAGAGGTGAGCAGTTTAAATCGTTATTCATTTAAAAGTGTAAAAAAATTTTCTTGTAAATTAAAACTTGTAAATTTCTATGTAGCCTTGAAAAGGGACATAATACATGTCCGAAACGTTGGGTTAAGTTAAATAAAGATTTGGTTCGTTGGGTCAAGAAGAAGGAGTTTATTTATTCAACAATTCTATTAATGATCATGCAATAAGATTGGTGTATATAAGGAAGGTTTTTTTTCATTTTTACTTATTGCAGTCATGAAGGTTTTGTGTATTTTATTGTGCGTCGTTTTCGCTAGAGGCTTCTATATAGGTAAAAGAGATTTTAAATAGTATTTTTGTTGATTAAAATAAATTCTTCAATTACATATTATATTTCAATTTCTAATAGATAACAATGAAAAACATGAAGAGAAAATTGTTGGAGGAGATTTCGTTACAATAGAAGATGTACCATATCAGGTAAATAGGTATCAACTAAATTTTGCAATATTCATTCCTTTGCAGCAATTTTTTTAATGTAACTGGTTAAAAAGTTAATAGATTATTTGATAGTTTTATTAATAGATTTATTTATTAATAGATTGTTGCATAAAATAGTCCATGAACGATATTAATATAAGACGTACTTGCTTTATCGCATCATGTATTGAATAAATTTCATACAAAACAGTTGATAGAAATTTAAAAGTTTTTTAAAATAATTCAAGAAAATGTTGAATCTGATTAAAGCTCCTTATATTTTGTATATCAATATAATAATTTCAATATAAATCTTTAAACCCATAGCTCTCAGGATGAAAGTATTTAAATTTGTTTTTAGGCTAACTTGCTTTGGATGGGAGTAGAGAACTACTGTGGTGCAACTATTATACATAAATCTTGGGTTGTAACTGCTGCACACTGTGTCCAGTAAGATTTCATTTAATTTTTATAATTACATGAAGTATTTCTATATAACAGAACTTCTTACAAAAAATTAAATTAATCTCTTTATTGTAAAATAGTAATAGATCGCATATATCAGTACGAACTGGCACTGGACACAGAAGAACTTTAGGTAAAGTACACATAATTGAGGATATTATAATGCATAAGGATTTTGAGGCCCATATAAAAAACAACGACATTGCTTTAATCAAGGTAATTAAATATGTTTATTTTATCTGTGAATTACTTAGAAAGGATTTAGTATAGATATAATATCACTATTCATGGCAATGTTTGTATTTTAATGTGTGTAATAATAGTTATATACGACTTCGAAACTTGTTAAATAAATTTCAGTACAAATTTTAATTTGATTAAGAACTAAGAACTTGTGATTAATACGAATATTTTCATTATATTTTCCATCCAGCTTGCAGAGCCTATTCATGTTAATAATAAACAACAACCTATAGAAATTGCAAAGCCACATGATATTCCCAGAGAACATGACTTGATGCGGATTTCTGGTTTTGGGCAGATAGGGGTAAGTGCTTATCCCTCACAGAGAAAGGTTTTCTTTTCTCTAGAATTTCTTTAGTTAATTTAATTAACTATTTTTAGGAACATTATGACAAATCTGATGTTTTGAAGGCTGCATACGTACCTGTAACGAATCAAGAATATTGTCAAAGAACTTACAGGTCACCCATAACCGATAATATGTTTTGTGCGGGCAATGGAGACGCTGATCCGTGCTATGGTGATTCTGGTGGACCTGGTGTTATTCATGGTAAACTCTATGGAATAATTTCCTTTGGTACAGATTGTAGATCGTGGGTATTTCCTGGAGTATTCACTAGGATGTACAAATACCATCATTGGATTGAAGAAAAAACTGGACTCAGATTCTAAAATTTGTAAACCGAACTTAGTATAACAAATACTTGTTTTACATGTTAAAAATATAGTATATTACGACACAAGGCTAGAAAATTGTATTCTCGGCTTCGCCTCGGCCCTATATCTCACCGATACGGGCATCCAATATTTCTGGCCGTGTGTTGTATACTATTTTTCTACCTCCCGGCTGGAAAGTACGTCCAATAATTAATAATAAATTGTTAAAATAGCGTTGCCGGCTGCTCTCTTACGGTTCGCCATACTTTTTTTTCGCTGCCGGCTAGCTTTCTTTTGCAGATCGCATCAGCACTCCTTGCGGTTACCTTACGATTTATGTACTATTTCTGCTGCTGCTCTTCTTGACCAGCAAAGCGATTGCAAGGGGGGGCTAAGGTTTGGCCGCCCGGCTTTTGCTGTTCGGGGCGGCCATCAAAAACGTGTATAAAAAAAGACAAAAATTATGCATAATATTTTTATTAGTATTGCTTTCTTCATTTACTATGTATGTGAAATTTTGTGGAAATGTATAATCTATAAAAATTTGAATAAATTATGTTGGAGTTTTGTTATTTCTGTCTTTCTGAAGTATTACATTTTAAATATTGGAATTAAAAATTAATTAAAGGAATCAGTAAATTAAGTTTGAGGAAGCTACGTGCCAATGAATTGGCAGCGGTTTTTTTAAATTTTTTTATTGTATCTTATGTTTCTGTCTGTTATTTAAATTTAATAATAATTAAACAAAATTTTAGGAATATCAAACTGCTTCTACCGTTTTGAAGATTGCCGAAGTCCCTATCGTGGACCAGACAACTTGTGCACGAAGATGCATTCGTGACCCTATCACAAACAATATGTTAATATGTTCTGCGCTGGTAAGGGAGCTACTGATGCATGCCAAGGTGATTCTGGCGGTCCAGGCATTATTAAGGGAATTCTATCGGTACGATGCAAGTCAAAGAGTATTCCGGTTTCTGTTTGACTTACTCGGTGCAAGATATGACAACACCGCGTGCTGGTAGGGCACACTGCGCATGCGCTGAGACTGTTGTTTATTAATACGACAAATACGAACATACAAAAATATACTATTTCTTCCTTATACTTCTTATTTATTTATTATTGTGTTAATTATTTATCTAATTTCCATAAAATGATAAAAAAGTAATGCTATGTAAACAATTTTTCGAGTGGGGGTCATTTTAAAACACGCGCGTTCTAACCTTAAAATGCGGTGTTGTCGCATGACATATACGATGGTGTTCAAGTCGTGAGAAGCGTAATACTTTACTATTCGTTAATTTTTTTGTAGTGCTTAAATGCTCGCAATCATAGTCTTTGAAAACTGTAAATGTTCGTTGAATATTTGTCTTGCATTACAAATATTTTGAAAAACATCTGTGTGTTAACTTCTTTGTAATAAGTAAATGTATGCGGCGAAATTACAATTTTCCATAAGAACCCGTGTTAATCAGCTAAAAATGAAAACATCGATATCTTTTTTTACAAGCTAGTTCGGCTTCTAAAATTTTAGCTGGGTAATTTTTGCACCAATTTCGAATAGTACACCAAATTTTAGAATATTCTGTGTTAATTCTTTCCCCAATAGAACTCCCTTAACGGTCAACTGGCTGGTGTTGTATCTTCTGGTATGGAATGTGGATCCACATTCTACACGGAGAAAAATTCGGTGCAGCCCCTACCCTCGAGGTTTACGGGGAGTGCCGATTTGAGGTAGTGGGGGCTACACACTCAGAGTAGCAGCTACCCCGAACGGCGCGCCTCTTACACCGCTTCGGTATACTATACAGCGTCTGCCCGTGCGAGATCAAGAAAAAGAGTACTCACTGCACCGAAAAAGTAGAGCCAACAGCAGCGCCTTTTCCGCTCACTGACTGCGCCGCTCGTTGGGCGCGACTGTCGCGCCGATCGCAGGTTAGGACACGCGCCGAATTTTTCTCCGTGTACCCTAGCATTTAGACTAGAGAGTGCACAAATATTATAAATGGATCGCTGGGAGGGGATCCAAAGCTTAGACGATTTACTTTAAAATTGAAATCAACTATAGACGTTTTTTAGTTCAATATATGGTACTGCAGATTGTTCTTAATTTCGAAATTCTAAATTACAAAAATCGTATTTTCGAATGTAACAATTCACCTACTGTCCAAAAAATCGAATTTCATTAATAGAATTTGAATAGGGATACAATAAAGATATTTCGAAATAAATCATTAGAAATAAATTATACTAGAATATTGGGCGCGCTACGTGCGTCTACAATGCAGCTATGTTTTCTTGAGTCGACTACAATAATTGTGTAAGGTAAATCATAATATAAATGTATTTGTTAATATATACTGTTAATTATTTTGTTAAGATGTTAATTCTGGATACATGGTACAACAAATTTCGTTGTAACATAGAAATAGAGGTAAATAGATCTCGAATACGGCCGATAGAGGAGAGCATGGGAAATAAAAAGCATAGATTTAGGAAAGAAGACATTGGAGAGGGCTCTAGCACGGGTGCAGTGTGTACTATTTACAATGAATATATTTTATTTATTCAATCTAATACATGACCTTTAAAGTTAAATACAACAAAAATAAATAGTATAAACTTATATAAACTTATTTTTTGCCCATCATTTCTTCGTTTATAATACGGATATCCATCAGATGATATTATAGTTTCCTCTCGATATTGTTTTGGGTAATATTTCAAAAATTGACCGTCAATGATTTATCTACTATCACATGGAACATGTATCATATTATTAACCACAGTGTCGTACAATATTAAATCGGTCTCAGAATCAGGAATTTCAGCAGAAATAAATTTATCGATACCATTCACGGTAGACAATTTATAAACATCTCTCAAAGTAACTAAAATGTGTGCATGAGGTAAACCTCGTTTTTGAAATTCTACTACATGTACATGAGCTGAAACTTCGTTAAAATATTTCTCTTTTGTTATTGTTTTTTTAAATGAAAAGCACGCGCATAAATGTCAGGACGATCTGAAGCCTGTTGACCCGTAAATAAATTATGTCTAATTTCACGCAAGTACTAAAGCCATTGCATCCTGATAATTTTGTATCATATATCCTCAAAACCAGCAATGATACATCTATTTGTTAATAAAAAAAACATGCGTGAACCTATAAACATGAGGATCTATCTTTACGCAGGTTTTAAAATTTGGTTTTAACTCCCTAAGAAATTGCATGTGGAAAAAAATGAATCCTTCCAATTTGAGATTAAGGGAGTGCCATACTCGATTTTAAAGAACAAAACTACTTTATCATAGGAGTATGGCGATAATGTACAAAAATTTGCCGTTAGGTGGCGTCGCGCACACATTCCGTTATGGCGTGTTTCCGACCGGAGTTGACACAGTAGCCAAGCGTTTTTTACGTATTTTGAGGCGCAGAATTCAAATTTGGTGGTGTCCAGATTAAAAGACGGTGAATTTGTTTGTCACCAACAATTTTATTTAAAAAATTGCTCTTTTTATAAGATGTAAATTTAGAATAAAACTAACATTTCATTTTAAGGAAAAAAAAAATACTTTAAAATAATAAATCATGCTTTGGTAAACACAAAAACAGTGAATTGCCATATAATTGTTAATAACAAATAAACAGACCATTTATTCTGATTGGTTTACTGAGACATTATTTCAACGTATTTTTTTTTCTTAAAATAGAATAACGTTTCTTTTTTATTCTGAATTTAAATTTTATATAAAAAAAGCAAATTTTTTGGACAAAATTATTAGTACCAAAATAAATAACCATTTTTAAGCTTAAAGACAAATCCAAATTCTGCGCCTGAAAATACGTAGAAGAACGTTTGGTTACCGAGGTAATTCCAGATGCTTAGACAGAGCTCCCTCAGTACTGAGACTAATTGCCTACTAATGTGAGAAGCCGGGCTAAAAATTAATTCCTGTTATTCTTGAAATTTTTTGTACATGATCTACTATATCCTCTTGGTTAAAATAATCCTCTTGGTTTATATACTTGTCTTAATTAAAAAATTATGAAAAAATCTTCTTGATTAATAAAATCCTCTTGATTGAAAATGTTTTCTTGATTAAAAAGTCCTTTTGATTAGGAATATTCTCTTGATCGAAAAAATCCTTTTGATTGATAAAATCCTCTTAATCGAAAAAATCCTCTTGATTGGCAAAGTCCTCTTGATTTACAATCCTCTTGATTGATAAAATCGTCTTGATTGGCAAAGTCCTCTTGATTGATAACATTCTCTTGATTGGCAAAGTCCTCTTGATTTACAATCTTCTTGATTGGCAGTCCTCTTAATTGACAGTCCTCTTGCTTACAGTCCTCTTGATTGACAGTTCTCTTGCTTACAGTCCTCTTGATTGACAGTTCTCTTGATAACACTAAGTACACTTGAATATGCAAGCAAAGTTGTCTCATCTTTTGTGTACAGTTTTCGCGTTACCAAAGTCCTCGAGCACGGGTCCGGCGCTGAGAATCGTTGCTTGACCCCGCGAGCGGACGAGCCCTCCTGGCTCAGGGTGGTCAGATGATGGAGCAGAAAATTCGTTGACTCGGTCTTACCGGAACCGCTCTTGCCACTTATCACAATGCACTGATTCTTCTTCTCCTTGAGCACGCAGTGATATGCCGCGTCGGCTATTGCGAATATGTGCGGCGATATGTCCGGACCGAGCCTTCGATTCTGATATAGATTCACATACTTCGAATAATAAATCGAGTAGAATTTGAAGGAGTTCCGGGCGATCAGTATGCTGCCAACGTAGGTGTAAATATTGCCAGTGATCCGGATACTCCTTATTGCAGGGTTGATGCACAAAGCGATTGAAGTAGATTGAGGAACTGCGGATCCATGGAAAATCTGCTGTCTGACCACAGGTAGTCAGACGTAAAACCTAAAAGTTTTGCATTTTATTAGTTATGAATTTACTCATACAATTATTTGCAAAAAATTTTAATTGCTTTTTTAAATTAACTGGGCCACAAAAAAAATATGTTTTTTTTTTGTATTAAGGTGGTTCTCCTCGGACTCTCTAGTCAAAACAGTGCTAAATATAGAAGTTACCTAAAATTAAAAAAAACATAGTTGTAATGTGATTTATTTATTTAAAATGATAGAGATAGTCAATGTATTATAAATAAAGTGTATTTAATATGACTAAAATAACTTTTTTTGTAAAATGGCGATATTTTAGAAACTAGATATCGTCATTACAAACATTTTTTATTATTTTTGGAGTAATGTATAGAGACTTATGAAGGGTTTCCATCATAAATAGTATTTTTTAATCTAAAATCAGTAAAGAAACAAAAAAGATTTCGGTGATTTATCAATAGTTTTTTGTAGTGACAACATCTTAGTCATGTTAAATACACTTTATAATAAATAAATCACAGTACAACCATGGTTTTTTTTAAATTTTAGGTAACTTCATCATTTAGCACTTGTTTTGACTATAGGGAGTCGAGCAGAACCACCTTAAGGGGTAACGCCACTCTATAGAAGTCGAAAAAAACGCGATTTTCGGAAATTTAAAAAAAGATTAACTTGCAAACTATTATCGCAGCATTCATTATGTCAGTTGGAAACTGTGCGTAGGTATCCTATTGTGTTGGCAGGCAGTAACTTAGTTTCCTCACTGGAAACAAAAATCTATAATTTCCTATGTGTGTTTAGTCTTTTCAAATCTCTTGAGTATTTTGCCATGTTTATTGCCGAAGTTTGCTGATATTGTTGGACAATATTCTAGATTTTAACTGAAAAAGAAGAAATTATTTGTTATTAAAAATTAAAAACTGATAACATTTAATTAAATATAACATCTTTGCTGAAATTCACAAATTAATAAAAATAGAATCTTACAATCATTATAAAAGTATTAAAACAGTATTTCAGAAATAAAATTGCTTGTTACAAATATGTGGATAAAAATTCAGAATTTAAATCTAAAATTTTCGGAGTAAAGCCAGATCCTATTTTTATCGATGTAAAAATTGATTATGGCACCCCGTTAAAAGTCAACAAATCAAACTGACTTCTACAGACTAATATAAATTTTTCACAATTTTTACATGCTCTCAGATTTATGGCTCAACCATATCCCCTTAAATTAAACATTCTATGCCTTGCATCTTGTCAATATAGCTGTTACAGCAGGCCTATAGATCTATAGATCTTTCGGACAGACTCACACTACACTACAGGACTACAGGAGAAGGGTCAACATTCAAAACTTGACAAGAAAATTCATCCGGCTCCTACAATATAAAAGCCACCTGTCAGATTTAGCAGTTGAATTGGCTATTCAATGTTATCAATATTTACACGGAAAAAAATGTTTACTCATTTTGACCAATGACATCGGTCATTTTGACTGATCTGGCATCGGTAGACGGTGATCAGTTAAATCTACCGACCACCTCTAGCCATTTTAGTCGACCAACGAGTAGCAGTATCTGCGGACCAGTCATTTAGCAGAACTCACAAATGAATTCAGCAATTACTACTAAATTGTTTAGCGAATACAGTAGTGCACTTAGCCGACATTTCCAAATCATGATTATTTATCCTAACCTCAAATATAAACAAGTTTGAAAAATCAGGCTATTTATTACTGTAATACCAATGCACTAAAAATAATAAAACATTAGAGAATTTATGAGAAAATTAATAATAAAAATTACATAAAACTGTACCTTCAAAATTTAATTGATAATAAAAATAAATTATGGCATAATTTGAATGAATTTTCTTATATTTGTATGTGAAAATAATAAATTCCAGGGTGAAAATATAATATGCGATCTAATATTTTCACGCGGGCTATTTAATTATTTAAACAATTGAAGGATTTTACAAATTTTTAACAGTATGTACATATATAAATATCGTTACAAATACATGTATATGGGCATATCTCTAGAACTTTTCATTTCGATGATGGTGTATGGTTTCACACATCCAAAATGAAAAATTTAATAATTTAAGGCAATAATTTATTAGATAATATCAATTTTTGACAGTTACTCTAGTGTCTTCATTATCAATTAAAACCTATACCCGATTGTTCCGAACACCAAAACTCGTGAAAAACCGATAAGCCGATGTGATGATAACATTTTTTTTTCTTCTAGTTACTGTAACTTTTTCAACGAATATAATATCATGTTCATAATTTTTTTCTATGAAGATAAGCATATTAGCAATTAGGAAAGCTCATATAGATAAGTGTGTCACGCACAGTAAAACCGCTGCCAATTCATTGGCACGTAGCTTCCTCAAACTTAATTTACTGATTCCTTTAATTAATTTTTAATTCCAATATTTAAAATTTAATACTTCAGAAAGACAAAAATAACAAAACTCCAACATAATTTATTCAAATTTTTATAGATTATACATTTCCACAAAATTTCACATACATAAAATATATATCACAATTGCCTATAAATTTGCAACTGATATTTAGAGCTCTATGTATTTGAATGTAATTTATAGCATTCGAAACATAATTAAATTACCTATATTTTCTAAAAAAAATTAATTTTCTAGCTATCACGGTTCTCTTCTTATTAACAGAAATGTAAAAATTTAAAAATTAAAAAAAAATCCTCAAGAAATAGATTTTAAAAATGTCTAGAAAAATTTTAACCTCAAATATCTCTGAAATTTATGAACCAATCACTTTGCCAAAAGAACTCATCCTAGAACTATCAATAATATACCTCTACAATGAATTTTGAAGCGAATAAGACAATTTTACTCTTGTAATAGTTGAACATATAAATCTAATTTTTTTTCATTTTTCAATTTTTACGTTTTTGTTAATAACAAAAGAACCGTGATAGCTAGAGAATTAATTTTTTTAGAAAATATAGGTAATTTAATTCTCTTTCGAATACCACCCACCCCATTTAGATACATAGAGCCGTTCTCGAGAAATTACGATTTAAAAAAAAATTTAAAAAAAATTTAACCTTAAATATCTTCGAAATTTATGGATCAATCCTTTGGGCAAAAGCCCAAAGAACTCACTCGATTGGTATACAAAATCTACCCCTACAAAGAATTTCAAAGTGATTAAGCCAATTTTACTATAGTTATTGAACGACAAAAAAAATCACTTTTTTTTATAAATTATTTTTATTCTCAAAAAATAATGAATAAAAAAACCTAAAAATTATTAAGTTATAGTTCTTAATATCGTTTATAACCAAAAAAATATTTATGTTAATATCTTTTTTTAATTTCGAAATATAACCTATTTACAAAAAATTACGTTCTCATCAATAACTTATGACGAAATATAGCTACCGACTTTTTTTTTTTTAAATTGTAGATAATTTTATCCTACATACAGAGAATTCATGATATATAAACAATATTTGTTCTAAATATTTAAAAAATCGAAAAAAAAAATTTTGAAAATTAAAAAATGGTTATAAAAAAAAAATCAAATTTTACAAAAATAGAATATTGACCCCAATTGTGGAAGCAAAATCTAAAAAAATGATCACTCTCCCGTTAAAATCGGTCGAGTAGATCATGAGATATCAGCGTATACATACACACACACACACATCCATATGGACATTTTCTAAAAATAGTGTATTTCGATTCCAAATTTGCTAAATAACATTTCTAAGACATTATCTCATAAACTTTTTTTTTTATTATCACAAAGCTTCCTCTATGAGGAAGCAAAATGCAAAAAATTATCAAAACAGTGATGGCATGATTTTCGAAATTCATCTTGATTTTAACTTTTTTGCTACAACTTTTTCAACAATCTTTTAATCAAGTCAATCGTGGAGTAGCGCATTCTACACACCATAATCTATAAAATAACACGATAATAGGGTGTGTGCCTCTCATAGAAAAAATATTATAAGCAGCTGAAATTTGGTTGCTGAAAAGAAACTCAAACAAAAAAATCACTATTTTAACTGGCACACTTATTGGTTAATGATTATCGGATTCCGAATAATGGTGAACTACACTAATTGGTATAAGTAATGTCACTGTCACTCCGTTAACAGTATATATATGTGCAATTCTACCGAAATAGACAAAAAAGGGTATAAAAAGAAAAAAAAAATAATTTCGGGCACACCTACCACACCAGATTTTTTCGGTTCTTTGGGGGTCCCAAAACATGAAAAGATTGGTGAACACTCATTATCCGTTGCCAAGCTTTTTTTGCCGACGAAATAAATTTTTCTTCTGGAAATTTTGACATGGGAAAAATGGACGAAAAGTAGTCATTGATGATGAACCAATAACAAGCTATTGAAGAGGCCAAACCAAATTTTACAAAAAGTCGATTAAAGTTGAAGAACGGAGCTTCAATTTAAGATGTGAATCTTTAAAATCGGTCGATTCTGTACAAAGCTACGTGAATTTGAAAAATTTGAAGAATTACGTGGGTTTGAAAAAAATCGCTTATTTTTGTCATTTTTCACCATTTTCAAATTCACGTAGCTTTGCATAGAATCGGAGGATTTTAACGATTCTCATTTCAAATTAAAGCTCTATTCTTCAACTCTAATCACTTTTTCGTGAAATTTGGTTTGGCCTTTTCAATCGTTTGCTATTGGTTAATCATTAATGACTACTTTTCGTCCATTTTTTCCGTGTTAAATTTCCATAAGAAAAATTGATTTCGTCGGCAAAAAAGCTTGGCAACGGATAATGAGTGTTCACTAATTTTCTCATGTTCTCGAACCCCCAAAGAACCGAAAAAATATGGTGTGGTAGGTGTGCTCTAACAAATTTTTTAATTTTTTTTTGTTGATAAAAATGTTTATTTCTTATGTTGTAAAGAATCGTCAAATTTTAGTTTATAAATCGTTAAATTTGTATTAATATTTTTCATTATTAATAAAATGTTTATAGAAAAAATAATAAATCTTTTTTGTGAATAACGTATAGTGTTTTAACACTCCGTGCGCAAAGCTCATTTTCGCATACGCTCTGATAAAAAAGTATGCGCTAAATTAAGCTCTTCACACGTCGTCAAAAAAATTGTATTCGATACACGAGTGAGAAAGTAATTTTATCCTCGTTTCGCTCGGGCGCAAACGTCCACACGGGGATAAAATCACTTTTTTGCACTTGTATCGAAAATAACTATATCAATCTTTATATGGATAGAGCATTTTATAGCATGGTGTAACCTAAATCCGCGCTTCACGCCTATTCGTGCCTTAAGCAGTCCATTATTGTACCGTGCGGTAATGCCCGAGCGTAGCTAGCAGCGGATTTAGGTAAACGTGCTATAAAATATGTTACGACTCTAGTGCCTTCAGTGGCCCACTACACGACGTGAATTATCACCCTCGCTACACTTGGACGCTAATTTCACGCCGTGCAATAATGGGCCACTTGAGGCTCTATTTTTCGATACTAGTACGATAAAAATGACTCTTGCGCGACAATCACACTCATGTGAGAAACATTTTTATCGCGTGTATCGAAGATTATTTTTTTTACACTCCGTGTATGAAGTGCCATTTGTGCGCATGCTTGAAATATACACGTATAAAAGTGTCACTTTGTGCTCTGAGTGTCAAAAGCTACTATTATTGAATGGAAGTATATTTTATATACGTTGAAAACGTTTTTCCATAGTTTATATTTTGAGAAACCACCATCACGTATTAACGAGTTTTAAAAATGAGTCACCATAGTTTTTTCGTATGTTTTATAACTATAGAAAACAGATTATATTGATTACGAAGATGTGCTCCCAAATTTTAAAAATCTTTGTCGATTCGTCGAAATTAAAAAGTTCTAGAGATATGCCCATATATACTTTATAAGTAAATACAGTTCAGATTAAAGTTATAAAGAAGCAAAACTGTTCAAATTTGTATAATATATAAAAAATTACTAAATAGAAATGAGATTTGGGGAAGGTATCATTATGGCTAGTAAATAATGTTTGCAGAAAAAATTGGTAATTTAATGGAAAATTCTCGCAATTTATTGTACATAGTAAATATCAATACGTATTACGCGCGTGTTGGCGGGGAATCTGCTGTATTCGCTAAACAATTTATTAGTAATTGCTGAATTCATTTGTGAGTTCTGCTAAATGACTGGTCCGCAGATACTACTACTCGTCCGTCGGCTAAAATGGCTAGAGGTGGTCGGTAGATTTAACTGATCACCGTCTACCGATGCCAGATCAGTCAAAATGACCGATGTTATCGGTCAAAATGAGTAAACATTTTTTCCCGTGTACTTTCAGGTGATGTGTCCGTACTTAATCCAAAGAATATAAGAATGATAGATATCCGCTTCAGTAATGCATCTCAGACATCTCATGTACTTTGGAATTGACTTTATCTTTCTGAAAGTACATATAATTTAATAAAAAAATGAAAATATGTTATTTTTCATTTTTGACAGTTCTAAAAAATACACAAGCAGTGTCTTAGCTAAATCTGGAAAATTGCATAATTTCATATTTTTTATTAAATTATACCTCAACTGATAAGAATTTTTCCATCGGTCTTACAGTCTTACAAATTAAATTAAAATAATTAATATTTATAGCAGTCAGAATTTAATTTGTAACACTGTAAGACCGATGGAAAAATTCTTATCAGTGGATAGTAAATTGCAGTCGACATAAGTAATATTTTTAATGTTAAATTATACCTACTTACAGAAAGATAAAATCCGCTAAGAAATACATGCGATGCCTGAAATACATTATAGAAGCAGATTTCTATCATTCTTACATTCCTTTGGATTAAGTACTAAAACACATTACCTCAAAGTAAACATCGACAACACTTAATGATGTGTACATCTGCTACATCTGACATGTGGCTTTTATATTACAGGAGCGGGATTAATTCGTTTTTTCAAGTTGTAAATTTCAGTCTATTTATTTAAATATGTTTTCTCTTATAAAATCTGAGGTTCCGTGTAGTAGTGTGAATCTGTCCGAAAGATCTATAGATTTATAGGCCTGCTTGCAATATGATATTTAATTTTTTCTTTAAGAGAGTATGATTGAATAATAAATCTAAGTTCCTGTCAGAATTATAAAAAGTTGACTATAACGTGTAAAAGTCAATTAATGTTCATTAATTATTCATTAACTACTACAATTAAACTGAATTTTACAGGTTAAAATAACTTTTTCACAATCTTTACATGCACTCAGATTTAGGGCTCAACCATGCCCTCAAATTACCTATTTGATGCCTTGCATTTTGTAAACATAGCTGTTACAGCAGGCCTATAGATCTATAGACCTTTCGGACAGACTCACACTAGACTACATGAAAAGGGCCAAAATTGAAAACTTGACAAGAAAATTTATCCGGCTCCTACAGTATAAAAACCACCTGTCAGATTTACTAGTTGGATTGGCCATTCAATGTTATCGATATTTACTTTCAGTTGATGTGTCCGTACTTAATCCAAAGAATATAACAATGATAGATATCTGCTTCAGTAATGCATCTCAGACATCTTATGTACTTTGGAGTTGACTTTATCTTTCTGAAAGTACATATAATTTAATAAAAAAATGAAAATATGTTATTTTTCATTTTTGACAGTTCTAAAAAATGCACAAGCAGTGTCTTCGCTAAATCTGGAAAATTGCATAATTTCATTTTTTTTTATTAAATTATACCTCAACTGATAAGAATTTTTCCATCAGTCTTTCAAATTACAGTCTTACAAATTAAATTAAAATAATTAATATTTATGGCAGTCAGAATTTAATTTGTAAGACTGTAAGACCGATGGAAAAATTCTTATCAGTTGATAGTAAATTGCAGTCGACATAAGTAATATTTTTAATGTTAAATTATACCTACTTACAGAAAGATAAAATCCGCTAAGAAATACATGCGATGCCTGAAATACATTATAGAAGCAGATTTCTATCATTCTTATATTCTTTTGGATTAAGTACTAAAACACATCACCTCAAGGTAAACATCGACAACACTTACACTGAGAGAAGATCGGCGCGTGAACTACCCCCAGAGCTGAGCGACAGCAGCGCCCATTAAACGGCGCTGCCAGAGCGCCGAAAACGCGCAGCTGTTGTGTAGTTCACACTCGCAGCAGCTACTCCACCGATTCGGCGCGTGGTCTACACTTTTTTCGGAGTACTGGCTACTCTTTTTTTGCAACGCTGTAGCGCCTGTATAAGCTACTCTTTTACGGTGCAGTGGGTATACTTTTTCTTGTAGCAACTTTGTTTCATGAAAAGATGCACCCTTTTTAGCAAACTATTTGTATACAAAAAAGTTATTAACAAAATATCTTGGTGGAAATATACTGTTAATATCTTAGAGAAAATAGAAATAAAACAAACATTGTTCTTTACTTACAAAGTGTATAAACTTTCATGGCAAAACAATGATGTTCTGAATATTATTAAATATTTTTAAGAAATTGTTTTAGAAATTTTGTTTTATTTTTAAAATTTCCTTTCCTTTAAAAATGATAAGTAAAAGTCGGGGTTGGGTACTAAGTAAGGTATTATGGAACACATCTTGAGGTTCAATGAGGTTTGCTATTTAATTTTAACTGAAATAAAGCTAATAGATTAAATTCTTTTGTATTAGCCCTAGTAAAAAAAAAATAAATGCAGACAACAGTTAACATCGGAAAATATCAGACAAAAACTGTAGAAAACTGATAAAAACTGAAGAAAACGGAAATTAACAGCAGAAAAAGGCAGGAATTGAGACAAAGACAATAGTTATTTTCGGTTTTCATCAGTTTTTATCAGTTTTCTTCAGTTATAAACAATTATAAACAGTTATCTGCTGTTATCAACAGTTACATTCATTTGTATGTAAATAAAAACCAATTTAAAAAGTGAAGAAATCTAAAGAAAACTGGAGATAACTGTTGTATTCTGAACAAAACTGATAAAAAATGAAGACAACTGTTGAATACTGAAGAAAACTGTTTTAAACTTCTAAAAACTGTTACTATCTATTATTAACAGTTATTATCAGTTACATTCATTTTTCTCATTTATTGCAGAAACCGCTTTTTAAAAACAACAATACTTTTTTAAAATGGGACAAGTGGACACAATTTTAAGAAAAACATTTTATTTCATATTTTTTAAATTATCTAATTTCGTAGTAATATTTACAATAGGTCAAATTAAATTTACATTTTCATCGTAGAATAAACGATATATCTATCATCACAATACCTAATATTACAATAATACTGTTGCAATGGTATCTTTGTCTTATTATTAATTGATATTACGTCCCATTGAGCCTTTAACTATTTTACTTAAGAAATATTACCGGATGATTGTGTTATAATTGAAGGTCTGTACAATAACGAGTAACGTATGCATTGTAAATTATTTTCGTCTAAAGTACATATTTTGTAATTTATAACATCACTTACGCGCATTTTTTTGTGTAGAAATCATATCTTCATCTTTATTAGTTTTATTAAAAATCCCAATAAACTGTTTTTTTTTTTTCTAAAAAAAAGAGTTTAATGTACTTTTCTGTTGAACTCGCCAGAATTTCGTTCAGATCAAGTATTTCTTTCAGAAATGTTTACACAATAAATATATTAGGAATATTATAAACCATAGCAGAATAATAGAGATTGTTATTGAACCAAATCGCGAATTTTAAAACAATTTTTTTCCCTATTTTAAACCTGTATTTTCAAATGCAAAAGTTGTGTAAGGAAGTTTTTTGAAAAATTTCAGTACTCTAAACATTGTTGTTAAATAGAATTTTTCGTGATTGTTACGATAAATGCTGTTGAAGGCCGCGCGCCACGGTACACGTGTTACGACGTGCGCACTACACGATCACCAAAAATTGTACAACAATACATACACTACTGATACTATCGCGTTGTGCGCACGTCATAACATGGGTACCGTGGCGCGCGACCTTGAACGGTATTTATAGTAACAATCACGAAATAACCAAGCTAATGATAGCATGAAAGAAATAGTTGACTCCACCACTTGTGTTTATTTTATTTTTAATTTATAATTCTATTAATGATCATGCGATAAGATCGGTGTATATAAGGAAGGTTTTTTTTCATTTTTACTTATTGCAGTCATGAAGGTTTTGTGTATTTTGTTGTGCGTCGTTTTCGCGAGAGGCTTCAATATAGGTAAAAGAGATTTTAAATAGTATTTTTGTTGATTAAAATAAATTCAATTACATATTATATTTCAATTTCTAATAGATAACAATGAAAATCATGAAGAGAAAATTGTTGGAGGAGATTTCGTTGCAATAGAAGATGTACCATATCAGGTAAATAGATATCAACTAAATTTTGCAATATTCATTCCTTTGCAGCAATTTTTTTAATGTAACTGGTTAAAAAGTTAATAGATTATTTGATAGTTTTATTAATAGATTTATTTATTAATAGATTGTTGCATAAAATAGTCCATGAACGATATTAATAGACGTACTTGCTTTATCGCATCATGTACTGAATAAATTTCATACAAAACAGTTGATAGAAATTTAAAAGTTTTTTAAAATAATTCAAGAAAATGTTGAATCTGATTAAAGCTCCTTATATCTTGTATATCAATATAATAATTTCAATATAAATCTTTAAACCCATAGCTCTCAGGATGAAAGTATTTAAATTTGTTTTTAGGCTAACTTGCTTTGGATGGGAGTAGATGACTACTGTGGTGCAACTATTATACATAAATCTTGGGTTGTAACTGCTGCACACTGTGTCCAGTAAGATTTCATTTAATTTTTATAATTACATGAAGTATTTCTATATAACAGAACTTTTTACAAAAAATTAAATTAATCTCTTTATTGTAAAATAGTAATAGATCGCATATATCAGTACGAACTGGCATTGGATACAGAAGAACTTTAGGTAAAGTACACAGAATTGAGGATATTATAATGCATGCGGATTTTGAGGCCCATATACAAAACAACGACATTGCTTTAATCAAGGTAATTAAATATGTTTATTTTATCTGTGAATTACTTAGAAAGGATTTAGTATAGATATAATATCACTATTCATGGCAATGTTTGTATTTTAATGTGTGTAATAAAAGTTACATACGACTTCGAAACTTGTTAAATAAATTTCAGTACAAATTTTAATTTTTGATTAAGAACTAAGAACTTGTGTCTAACACGAATATTTGCATTATATTTTTCATCCAGCTTGCAGAGCCTATTCATATTAATAATAAACAACAACCTATAGAAATTGCAAAGCCACATGATATTCCCAGAGAACATGACTTGATGCGGATTTCTGGTTTTGGACAGATAGGGGTAAGTGCTTATCTCTCACAGAGAAAGGTTTTCTTTTCTCTAGAGTTTCTTTAGTTAATTGAATTAACTATTTTTAGGAATATTATGGCAAATCTGATGTTTTGAAGGCTGCATACGTACCTGTATCGAATCAAGAATATTGTCAAAGAACTTACAGGTCACCCATAACCGATAATATGTTTTGTGCGGGCAATGGAGACGCTGATTCGTGCTATGGTGATTCTGGTGGACCTGGTGTTATTCATGGTAAACTCTATGGGATAATTTCCTTTGGTACAGATTGTAGATCGTGGATATTTCCTGGAGTGTTCACTGGGGTGTACAAATACCATCATTGGATTGAAGAAAAAACTGGACTCAGATTCTAAAATTTGTAAACCTAACTTAGTATAAAAAATACTTGTTTTACATGTTAAAAATAAAATTTTGAATATAAAGAAAAAAGTAAACTTGATTCTTCCGGCTAATAACGTCACACGATTAGATACTGAATGATTACTTCCAAAATAAGTATGTGGAAAATACACCAAAATCTTACGATTTACGGTAAGTTCAATTAGTAAAAAAAAATTTCTTTTCGAGACACCAAATCTACCTTCTATATTTGATTTTTCTACTACTATATATCATATCTGACAATTCCCACTTAGGGTGTAAAGTTATACTTTATGCCCTTGATACGATAACTACTATTTAATAATCATTTTTCTTAAAAAAATCTGTGTTAATTTTTTTTGTGGTTAACCGTTTATTGTAGTCTTTTTACTGTTGTCCCACTACTGATTCCAAAATTGGCTTTGTCCCAGTACTGGGTACTTTACCTTAGTTCTTGAGAAAAAGCGATATGAAAATTTCTAATGTTCCAAATGAGAGCGTTGCTCGAGAGAGACAGAGTTGCCCCCCCCCCCTCTACAGCGGCGCGGCGCGTCGGGACGCGCGTTTCGTTTCCGCTGCCGCGCGCGATATTTTTTTCACTTCGACGATGATTTTTATTAGCAAATCTATAAATCATTTATTATTCAAATTTTAAGTTATTTATTTAAGTTATTTAAATTAACTATAAGTTCGGGAAGATATTTCTTTTCTTTTGTTTATAAACGATTTTCTGTTTTTAAATGTTGTATTTTTATATTTTTTATATTTTAAAAGCTAATATTATTTATGTATTATTAATGCACTTGAAGCTCAATGAAGTAAATAGATTGGGTGACTTCACCAATATCTGAACAGTCACCAGTTAACGAAAATTTTCTTTAAATATATGAAAATATCAAACTTTCTATGTATTGTTGTTTATCTAACATGACAATAATTTTCGAATCTTTGAAAATTTTTATTTCGTTTTACATAAAGATTCAACATAAAAGAAATTATCTTGTTAAGAATAAAATCATAAAATCGCCGCTATTGAATGTTTATTCACTGGCGAAGTATTCATTCACTGGCGAAACGTATAGATACTAAGATCGCGTGTTCATTTACTGGTTTTTAGGAGATATTTATAGATTTCTTTTAAACAAAATTTCTACTGTTATTCATCTTTATCTAAAATTTTGTCACTAACGTAATGTTTGAAGATTTTAAAATACTAATTTCCATTTTTAATTCTCTTAACTAAATAACAAAAATTGAAATTTCCTTATTCGTTCATTCACTGGTGAAGTCATCCTATTATCTCAACAAGAGAAAGTGATTTGCAAATGAAAATGTTTTACAAATAACTTATCTTAAAATTTACAACTTGATATTGCTTCCTCATAGAGGAAGCTTTGTAACGGTGAAAAAAATTTTTGAAAAAAAAATGTTCAAAAAGATGTTTTAAGGCGATATATGTGTATATTAGTTGATTTTGATCATTTCTGTTTTCGTGGGTGTATGTGTGCGTGTGTGTGTGTGTGTGTGTGTGTGTGTATATTTGAACTCTTTATATCTCCGAAACGAATCGACCGATTTTCGTCGGGTAAAGCTTATTCTCTTTGTCTCGCAGGAAAAGAAAGGTACCCTGATGGATTTGAGTTTTTATTGATTTTCTTTTGATTTATAACCAAAAAACGATTTTGAATTTTTAGTTTTTTTTATTTTTTCATATCTTACAGTCATTATTACATAATATAATAAACTTTTCTTGAAAGGTATTTAAATTATCTATATTTTCCTATATTTCCGAGCCGAAGGCTCGGGTGGCAATTTGCACGAGCTGTGGATTGTCCAAGTTTTTTCCTCCCTTGGTGCGTAACATACTATTACCGCCCGCTACGGCGAGCAGCGGGCGGGAAAGAGCTTTTTCCGCCCGCTGGTCGGCAAGCGATCGCTTTCGGCTCCATTAATAGGTTCAAAAAACGTGAAAATCGTGCTTGCGGTACAAAAATTATTTTAATTATATAACTACTATGCCTTCTTTTTATTTCTAAAATTCATAAGAATTTTTTCAGATATTTACAAAAAGTCAAAGCCAATATAAAATAATTACATAGTTACCACCACATCACCATTTTTCATTATTCTTTCTCAATTTTGAAATTTCTATAATATTACGCATCTTGGGAGAACAGTAGAAGTCTATAGAGTTTTTTTTTCATATGGAATACTCGGATATAAAAACTTAGTTCAGTTTTTTATGAATTTCTGTGAACATTTGTTTTTAAAGAACCATTTACGGTTTTAATATTAAAATGCCCAAGTGACCCGACAGCCTCGCCATGCTGCAATTTTGGCCCCTTTTGGACCTTTCTTATCTAAGAAACAAAATGTAGCAAATTTAGATAGGCATATGAAACAGAAATGCAGACAGTAAGCAGATTTTTGTCAAAGAAACGTTTTTCCCACTGTGAGGCGCCTCGCTCGGAGACAAAACTTAAAATTTTCCTTGAACAGGTACCTTTTACACAGTGTGCCTCATAATGGATTTCATTGATAAACATAAGTTACAGCTTATAAAAGTTCTGAAAAAACTCAAAATACTGTCGACAATCTTTCTTTAATTATAGGAAACTTTATAATTTTCACTTAGGAATATACAAATAAAGGGTATCGTAAAATGATATTAACGTACCAAAGTGTTTATAAATCGAGACAGGGGCAGTTTTACGCTTCTGCCTATAGAAGCCAGAGTAGTGATATTGCGCACTCGCACCACTGCCCATTAAATCACCCGAGAGGTTCGTGCGCTTCTTTCTCTTTTTTTTCCTTTTCGAGCGGGGGAGTCGGCGCATGGTAACTGCGCTACGATAAAAAATTTAATCAAAATGCCCTCTTGGTAATTTACAGCTCAGCGTCTCAACCCTTTCCTCGAGAAACCGCGTATATTCACTTCGTTGAGATTCCGTTACTACTTGCTGGCTTGAAAGTCGCTTCTTGTACCAAGCCCACAATATTATTTATTTTAAATGTAAGATAATAAATTAATTAGTTAGATTTCAAATAAAAATAAAATATATGCAAGCACAAGATTCGTTACTAACATAACAGTTAATCGCAGTCAATGTGCATACAAAATATATCAAATGAAACTATTATCAATATACAGGGCCAAATAGGTTCCGAAATATCGCGATGACCTATAATGGGACTATTGACAGTTTCTATTCTATCTTCAGCTAACTTATCAGGTGTTACATATAATCATTAGAATATATTAACCGATAACAATTGTATTAACCCATTGTCATAGAACTTTGTACAATAAAAATACTTATTAATTATAAAAAATTTTTTTGGAGAAAACTTTCTAGGAGATGCTTTACTATATCTCAAACATTTTCAAACAAAGTAATTTTTGTTCTACCAATGTTTTCTCACAAAGAAAAAGTAAACATTGCGTAAATAAACTGTCCGTATTAAAAATCGCGAGGTTAGTGATATACTGGTTGCCCTGTTGATCGAGTATAGTTCTTAATCTTCTTCAAATAATCGTTTGAAATGACGCACCATAAAACTATCTCTGATTAATTAGTAATACAAGAGTGTCATCTCAAAATAAAATATAATGAAATAGGTATGTACTGTCGCGCTTGAATTTAACTAGTGCAATTATATTAATTCCGAGTGACATAATCATAAGTTTGTGCACAGTGCATGCATATACATACGCTTATTACATATTTATATCTTGTTTTTGTACGTGGAAGGATGATGAAGCGAAAACATAAGAATGGATGATCATGAGACGTTTTTCCCTTTGCCGAACAGATAATAACTGCCGAAGCCGATTGAAATGGACACTTCAGAGAGAATTGCTCTTACTTCTCTTTTTCGCTTTTTGGCCCCCACTTTTCTTGCGGGAGAAATATAAAATGGCACAAGATTGCCCGAGTAGGGTCGGAGGGCACGACCGCTATGTTATTACAACTTACACTGTACAAAGGTATAAGTTCACGATACCGCCGACTGAATTGCCTTAAGTTTTCTTCTCTACAGGTTGTATATGCCGCGGTACTTTTGCATTATTAAATAGAATAATGTTCAAATCAATAAGACCAGCGATTTATTTAATGATGGAGTAATGGCTGAGTTTCTCTTTTTCAGAATGCCGCGGTGCTGGTCGTTGATAATCTTTTCTTGAGGTTGTTTATTCGCATCTCATTGCGCGTATCCATGATAAATCTATTAGTATGTATGTGAGACAAAGTAGGCTTGCGTGCAGATATGCGAGTTACTATCGCATTTACAATAATCGATATGAAATATATGAGATTTATCAAATCTCTTAATGAGTTTCATGCTCGACTCTCTAGTCAAAGGTATATAAATTTAAAATATTGCATGATGTACGCTAAATACACAACATTAACGTATATAAATAAATTCATCCAGTATGTTCAGCGGAGTTTTTTTTTATCCGACAATATCTTTTCAAGATGTTCGGGAAAGAAAAAATTTTAAAATGACATAAGGAAGGTCAGAACTTCAACTTACCGAGCCTGGTTTTTCGTATAGAGATTCATTTTTTTTGGGAGAAATCACATCACTTCATGAATTTGAGAAAAATACTCGAAAAAGATGATTTTCAAAAGCGATTTTCTTACTATTTTGATCGGCATCACTATCTGAAAATTCTAGAGGGGGTGTATTTAATGTTAATAATGTTACGTATGAGAAAAACAATGGAGCGAACTCACGGATCCCAGATTATAGTTTAGTGCTCTGACCATCATTGAGCTAATGTCGCGAGGTTTGTTCAAAGGCCTCGCGTACATCTTCTTTTTATTGTTATGCTGACGTGTCAGGGCTCGCGTCAAAAGCTTCTATTAATCTTTATTTAATTATCCAGTTCTTAGATAAAACAACCATTACTGGGACACTTACGATCACCTAACTCTTATACATATGATTTAAGAATAGTAAATTGTTGTTTTTTTGTGAAATAAAAATTGCAACAGATAGTTTATATTTAGTTTAATTGATTTCACGAATAAAATAATGTTGTTAAAATGTTATAAAAGTTAAAAAGATACATTTAATAGGTCTATTCACCCTTGAGTGGGACACGATTTTTGAGATAAATCCTAAAGTGGGACAAAGAAAAGCCTAATACTGGGATAATATTAACCTTATGGGTTAATCGAACTTCATCCTAAAGTAGGACAAACTGCCTCGCAAACTGCCAATAGTGGAACAATTTAAGGTTCTGTTGGATACACTGTTTTCAAAGAACACTGTTTATTATTTTTTCTTTTAAATTCATAACTTTTTAAATCAAAATAAATCATGTAATTAAATAAATTAGAACTTAAAAATGATTAAAGAATTTTTACTTATATGATTTAAGTTCATATGTATTAGATTATTAATAGTATTTATTACAGTCCCGGTATAGGGCGCACTTTTTACGTTGTCCCAGTAATGTCTATTTTACCTTATGGCTCATAAACTTTCTTAATATTTTGTATCTTGTTTAATGATGTAATCATAAGTAAATTTTTTGATGTCTTTTGCATAATATCGTCGCTTCCGCATAAAAATGTGTCATCTCAGGATTCGGTTGAAAAAGACGTTATCTCGGAAGCTGGTAGAAAAAGGTGTTATCTCGGAAGCCGGTTCGAAAAGGTGTTATCTCGGAAGCCGGTTCAAAAAGGCGTTACCTCCGCGATGATGTTTTTCGCTTCTATTAGCTATTTTTTCCTTACCTTAAAAAATGACTGACCATTTAATTTTTACATGTTCTAGAGCTTCTATAATAATAAATCACTCTTTATTTTTTTTTAATTTACTAGTGGTTTAATTCTCCATCAGTTGCGAATATAAATAGAAGTGAAAAACATCATCGCGCAAGGTAACGCCTTTTTGAACCGGCTTCCATTATAACGCCTTTTTCAAACCTATTTCTGTGATAACGCTTTTTTATACGGAAGCGGATATATACTAAGTAGTTTAGTCAATTTTATAGCTGTCTTTATTATTTATTAACAACATTATATCAGTAACTCCAAAGTAAATTAAATAGAATCAGAATAAGTTACATAAAAAATTAATTATTTAAAAAGATACATGGAATTTGAATTATACTATTCTGACATATCTCAATCCTTTTAATCTAACGTTATCTTGTTAATCTTAGTTACAAGAAAAATTTATAAAAGTAAAATGGAATTATTGTAGATGTAGATTATCTTAGTTTCGTAGATTCATTTTGGTAAAAAATATATTGGTTTATTAAGATAAGTTAAAAATTAATAAAAAAAACAAAACATTTCAGGAAGGAACTTGTGATCTGATTCAAAATTCCAGTAGTATGTAATTAATTGCATGCATATGCGCAGAATTTTCTGTTAAGGTCAAAATGAAAATTTTTCGGAACTGAACGTGATTGTTCACTGTACAATCGATAGCTGGTTCTAATTTGAGGCAGTTTTTTAATGCTGTGTTTGGAGATTTCAGGCAGTAGGCGCGAACGGAGGCTTTTACTTTCGCGCGATAAAACGACGACAAGCGAGAAAAAAAGAAGCGCAAAACGAATCGAAGAACGGAGGCGTACAGAGGGATGGTAGGCGAGAAAAAGGGGAGGCGCGTCCGAGAGTTTTTACTACTTTTTTTATGACGCAATATAAGAAGGCATCTTTCGTGCCTAGCAGAACTAAACCTATTACCAAGGCTTCTACCACCGCAAGTTGGTGATGAAACCCAACTATAAAAAAACATCCCTAAAACAAAGTTAAATGAGGTGACGACGATAATGACGCCTAAAGATGTATAATTCTATCTGCTTTAGCAGTATGTAGTATTTGCGTGAATATATGCTTATTACTTGTTTAAGGTATATCATTAACAAATTGCAATATTCATCACAGCATATCGATACAATTGTTCAGATTAATTGAGTGAAGTCAAATTTCTATCGAACAAGTATAGTTTCTTTAGATACTCCATACTATCTAATTTTATACTATGTTTTATATTGCTTGTAAAATAAAAGTCAGAAATGTTTTAATCTATTATTAAAAATTCAATTTATTTCTGATATAGCTAGTATGTATTATGTTTAGCATATTACATAAATATTTATTTTTTAATAAAATAAGTTCAGAATATTATCTTCTATTATATTTTTATAGATATTTTTTTTATCTGTTTTCATAAAAAATCAATGTCTAATATTGCCTCGTCTTAGAGGAAGCTTCGTAATAGTAAAGTTTAAATTTTGTTAAAAACATGTTGGAAATGTGTTTTGAGTCATTTGAAGTTGAAATAGATGTTTTTTAAATGTCTATATGGATGTCAGTCTATGTGTGCGCCCAGATCACAACTTCTATTGGACCGATTTTAATGAAGCAAAGATCATTGTTTTTATTCTTTTATCACAATTTTGGCAAAAAAATCAATTTTGATTTTGTTTTTATTTTATTTTCATTTTTCAGTTTTGGAAATCCACCTTTTTTCCTTTTTTTCAATGAATCGAGTTCATAAAATTAATTAAAAAAAAATGTATCATTAAATGAGTTTTAAATAAGTTATATTTCAGACATGTCTAAATATCTGCGTGTTTCCTCACAGATAATAGACCTTATGAGGAAATAAATGGGACGTACTCATATCTTAAAGTCTTATAGAAAATAATCAAAGTGATGATTAATGTCCAAAATAAAAAATGTATACACAAACGAACATGAACTGGACTCCAGCCTATGATGAAGTGTGTGTGTGTGTGTGTGTGTGTGTGTGTGTGTGTGTGTGTGTGTGTGTGTGTGTGTGTGTGTGTGTGTGTGTGTGTGTGTGTGTGTGTGTGTGTGTGTGTGTGTGTGTGTGTGTGTGTGTGTGTGTGTGTGTGTGTGTGTGTGTGTGTGTGTGTATATATATATATAGCGTCCTTAATTGTACACAATTTTCTCCATATATTTTATAACATAAGAAAGAAGAAAAACCGCGTCGGGAAGTACCTTTAAAAAAAATTTTGACCGGTTTTGGGGACGCGAAATGTTAAAATTTTTTCTGAATTTCCTTATATATATATATATATATATATATATATATATATATATATATATATATATATATATATATATATATATATATATATATATCTCTAAAGGGGTTTATAAAGCCCGTTTTTTTATATATAGGGGTTTATCGAGCCCGATTTTGATTATGCGGCCCGGGCTTCATAATATTCCTAAATATAGGGGTTTATGCGGCCCGACCTAGAGTCTATAACCCCAGGGTCCATTATTTCTTTAGTCACTTGCTATAGGGAACTCTGGGCTGTAGGTACTAATATACAGTGTTGGGCCTCATAAACCCCGATAAGCATGTGTGTGTGTGTATATATATATATATATATATATCATAGATACAGATGTACACTGCATACTCCACTTTGGCGCCACCAATCTATATGCACGGTCCCAATACCGTCGCCCCGGCGCTCTCACCACCTTCTATCCACAATGTTTTTCTATACTTATTACCCATTGATTTCGGTAACGATGACATAGATTTTGAATAACAATAAGTATATCGATAAAATGTTCATCACTGTTGGGTACTCTATCACGTCTTCATGGAATCGCCGGGCACTCTTGGAGTGGACGTTATGTATAAGTGATAACAATACCACTGACCTTATATTTAAAAAAATCAAATACTAATATACTATTGTACAATAATGTGGTTCCAAAAAAATAAACCCATTTATTAAGTACTCCCCACTATGTACGTATGATCATAGCGCTAGGATAATAGATATTATTTATTCACCATACCCTGACCGAAAGAACCACTTTCGCTCCCAGCTCAAAAACGCGAATGTGGTATTTTTGGCCCGGGTATGGTGAACAATAGTATACGTAACACGGGGAGTATGCGCAACACGGGGATAAACAGGACCACCCCAGAGACCATATTTTCCACCCTCGCCTTCAGCCCGGGTGGCAATTTCCACGTCCTCTGGACTGGCCAACTCTTTACCTCCCTGGTTGCGTAATATTAGTATATTATACAATTATAAAATGCATTTCATATAATATATTTTGTGAAATACGTTTTCAACATAAAGTAATTTGTTTTTTTTTTAATCTTAATTATTTCTATATTATTTTAAATACATGAGCTTGAACAAAACTTCAAGAATAACTAATTTTTATAAAAACTCAGTATTAGTAACGGGGTCAATACAAAGCCATTTTTATTTAACTATTTAGAAGTTAATATTGTTTAAAAATTATCAATGCACAAGCAAATAGTTGAAAGTAGGTTGATCGATTTGATATATGAAGAAATTATCTTTATTAATAAATACTCGGAAAACATGATTTTTGTCAAAAGCAATAATACCACAAAACAAAAGTAACTCGCAATTCACCATTCATCAGTCAGGCGAGGAGTCCTTTCTAATTCAGTCTTTGGAGGTCCCGCGTCATGAAGGTCCCTTAATTGGAATCTCTGATTGGTGAGAGACAAGGAAGACTCAGCTGGCCTTTTATCTGAACAACAAGCCAGTCGTGGTGAACCTTGTCGGACGTGGCTCATGGCTTGCTCTATCCTTGCATTGAGTTATATCTTGGTTGAGGTGTATACAGCTAGCTAAGATCGATGGGCTACGGTAAAGATAATAATAGTCATACCGCCCTATAGTATATTAGAAGACCGCGACCCAGTAATTGAGCGCTAGTTTTTTTTCCACTTGCTGTCAATTTTCATAGAAAAGAAGTGTCTTACAGTTGATAACTTGATTGTGGGTAGATCTTAATCCACTATTAGACTTTATCAACAAATTTGTTTTCTTATTCATGGAGTTGGAGAATGCATACCGTAAAGGAGGTATGCCGGCCTCAATATCCAGTGTGTAGAACTCAGTCCTTTCAGCTTTTTCAACCTCCGTAGAAACGGCGAGCCTGGAGGGAGAATAACTACTAAATTCCCACCTCCGTATACTGGATTTTATTTTCCGCGCTAACAGCCTATTCGGATTATTTCAACGCGGTGTCGATAATCCCTATTATGGAATTATCTAACAGGATCACTTTATTTTCGGCATTTACAGCCTGTCAATGTTTTGTAGCATGTCTAGCACGCTCTTCTCGCGCCCGGACCTCCAATTAAGTCAACAAGATGTTCCTCTGCCTTCTTCTCGCGGAGAATGCTCTCGATAAACCTCGCTTCAGCGTCCCAACACTCTTTTTTACTAAGATCCGCACCTATTATAGTCTTCGTAGTTATCCGTCCCAGTATGTCCTCTAACTCATTTCTTTTGTCAGTCGGCCTATCGCACTCGAAAAACGTACACTACACGCGGCACACCTCCTGTGATTTTATGAGAATGCATACTGTCGTCGGTGTCATAGAGAAGGGTTTGGTCCGTTAGGTATCTCGAGATGACTCTTCGCAGATAAAGTGGTACCCTTTGGTCTTCCATGGCCGTGTTCCATGGCCCTTCATCCCACCCTAACCGTGTCAAATACTTTCCCGACAATATCCAACATACAGAGTGGTCGATACGAGGATGGCTCATCTGGAGGTTTATTTCCCTTAGGAAGGAGTACCAACCTCTGTACCTTCCACTGTGCCGGGAAAATTCCTTCACATAGGCATGCGTTGAAAGTGTCCTTGAATATATCAGAAACATTCAAAGCTGCGATCTTTATAGCTAAATCAGGCGCGCCATCCAGTCCTGGAGCCTTTCTTATGGTAATCTTCTTGGCCTCTCTCTTCACTTCTGTTTCGGTAACTTCTGTTGGCTCGGCTGCACCAATATTCTCCGTTAGACCAGTGCCAGCTTGCCATCTCGGTGTTCTGGGAACAAATGTTGGACCACTCTATCGAGGAAGGTTGGACAAAATGGAGCACTGGTGCCTCTGGGTTTGATTTTGTTCATGACCATTTTGTACGATGGTCCCCATGGTGTGTGCGTATTTTTTTCAAGAGGAGGTTAGGAGAAAAAATGACTTTACGCATACTAGGATGTTATGTGAAGCTTAAATAGCAGACCTCTTCTCGATTATTGCTTCCTCCGCGGGAACCGCCGCAAGCAATGGCTTGCAAGCAATGACATCGCGGGGGGCAGTCTGCCTCATTGGCTCCTTCTGTTGCTGACTTCTCGTTTCTGTACATCTGATGGAGTTCAGCTTCTCTTCAATGGAGGTGGCAAGGAATGCCTCGAGAAGCGCGCTACCGCGGTGATTGGTCTTCCCACTGCCCCACTCGGTTGCCCATGTATTGCAGCCCCCCCTTTCCTATCACGACTGGCAAGAGGGAGGTTCTTGCACTAGTTACGATAGTAACCAGGGTTCTTATGAATTCTTCGATGGCATCGCAGGTTGGAATATAGGACCTGTACAGCAGTACCCCGACTGCCTCCACCCAGGTGAAACTAGGCACGAGGGAGGCCATCTTGTTGGATACGTGGAGACATCTCACCAGCTTACCCAGATCGATGCCTTGCCTAAGGCGTCTCTGACCCAGCTAGGTTCGCTAAGGTCCTGGTATTTCTCGCTAATGACGACAATATCTGCCTTCTCTTCTTGGACCAGCTGTAACAGTATGTCTTGGGCGACAGTGGTTTAGGTTGATTTGGAGTACCGTAGCCATTGTTGGTCGGTGCATTTAACTTCGACATCTTCCGCTTGTTCACGGTTGTGCAGTCCACTGCCTTGTGGCCATCCTTGGCACACCGGTAGCACAGCGCTGATCGGTCTATCGGGCTCTTGCAATCCCTAACTTGATGCCCGGTCTCATGGCACCTTATATAGCAGAGCGAGGGCGTTTGGCGCAATCGGATCCGATAGTTCACCCAGCCGATCTTCAGCTTTCCCTCTTGCAGTAGTCTCTTCGCTTCCATTGTTGAAAGCATAAGCTTGCTTCCTGGGTGACTCTGCAGGATTGCCTGAACTTTATGTCCTGCGGATCTGTAGCGCTCGGGTTGATCACGTTAGTTATGGCTTGCGTCACCTCATCCACAGTTGTGGTCTCGTTCATGTCTCTGATGTGGATAGCCTCCCCCTTAATTAGTGCTCGGTCAACGACTGGCTCCTTTATAGTGGCCATGACTGCTATTTGAAGCTTTGCGGTTTCCACGCCAGGCCTTCCCAGCTTCAGGATCAGTTCCGCTACCCTGGTTCGCTTGATATAGGTCACTCTCTCTTTCAGGACTGAGAGATCCGTTGCGGTTTTCATCGTTCGTATGATACTGCCGTACCGATCATCACAGATGCCTTGATTTTAATAGCATCAGGGCGTGGTGGCCCTGATCTGTGGCTTGTTCTGGTCCGGCTTGCCACCATCCTTTGTTTTCCTGCCCCTTTTCACTACGGCCGTCCAGTCGGGGTCTTTTGGCGGGCTCCCTATCGGCGTCGTGGTAGGAGGAACCTCCCTTCTTCCTTCGCCTCATTTTGCCTTTCTCTGCCTCGGTGTTTCGGGCGGTGTCGCTCGTTCACGCTTACTATTTGTTTGTATCTCTTTCCGTTTGTGAAGCGGGACGACGTCTGGGTTGCCCCGTCTTTATTAGAGCTGGTGGTCTGCTCGGGCTTTGGGCTTTGTCGTACCTTGATGAGCTCCGTAAGGGCCTTGTTGGTGGACCTCGCCGTGTTCTTCAGCTCTGTATCAATGTTCTTCCTCTCCAAGATGAAATCCACCAGGGAATCTAGCTTTCCTCTTAGAACCCGGAACGCTGCTGTATCTGCACTAGCCCGGCTGGCCTCTTGTTCTTCACTTGGTGCTTTAAAACCCTTGGAGGCCAAGTATTCCACCTCCAAGGTTTTTTCTTTTCCATTGCAGGCACTGGATATCGACGTCGGTCCGCTGAGGCCTGCTCTCGTACCCCCCGACGCCGGCACTAAGGTATCCGACACCCCCCCCCCCCGCCCCGGAAAGTAAGAACTAAAATTTTTTTATCTTCATCATAGTTGGTTTATTATTCGGGGTGCCTTCCCCTATCTAGTTTTGGTCCAACAAGGGTATTTTATTTTTCCTCGGTGCCCTTCACATCTGGGTGTGTGTGTGTGTGTGTGTGTGTGTGTGTGTGTGTGTGCATGCGAGTGCTGTATTACGATGAGTTAGAAATTGTTAATCCATTAGGATCAAAGTCAATGTGTACAAACTTGGATCATTTTATTATCAGATTGATAATATCCCACCCCATATGAACTCTGAATTAAGTAACATCCACGTTCTCCTTCATTGTAGCCACTGAAATCTGGTAAAGTATGGTTTTTCTAAAATATTAAGTCCATTTTTAAATGATTTAGCAAAATTAGAGAGCGATGATTGTATAATGCTTAAATCTGAAGATAAAAGTTTTATTCTTCGAGGAACCATAACAGCTTTTTGCGGCGACGGCCTGGCAGTGTTTAATTTATTAGGTCCATCATCAAATAAGTTTTGAAAAAATTAAAATAGTTATTGGTCTCAGATAAAGATATGGAGAGTACCAATTTTTCGCTTTAACAATGGCAGACATTTGTCAACAATCAAGGCAAGAAAAGACATAAAGAAGAAACACAAACAGGTGTTAAAAGACAAAACCAACCAGGCGGCAGCTACAGCTACAACGAGGCGACAAGGTATAACTAAGAAGCCTTGCAGACCGAGAACAGAAGCAGTGTTAATTCAACAGGGGGAGGAAAGTCCAACGCAGAAGATTTACAGGCAATCATGGAGAATGCCAATCAAAGACGATGAACTCGACACTCCAGGCCATGAGATGCAGTCGAGAAGGAAGGCTGGTTTTGGTGCGAAGTTCGACAGAAAATAAGGCTGGCTTTAGTAGGGATGTGGTGCAAGCGTCCGGGGATACAGCCAGTGCGGTCCAGCATCAAATCTCAAGAACGATACTATAAATCTTAGACATCGACGTGTACACTATAGAGCAGGAGGTAAGGAAGGCATTAAAAAGCCCAGGCCTAGGGGGCATCATCGCGCTACGTATGACCAAATCAAACACTGGGGCCAACGGATTGCCATAGTCACGTTGCATGAATCGGAGGCTACAAACTTTTAAAATCAGGCAAACTGAAAATCGGATGGGCAGTATGCAGGATTAAATGAAAAATAAAGATGGTGAAATGCTTGAAAGACAAGATGCAGTCTTGGTATAAATGGGGAGAACTAGGACATTTCGCGAGGAATTGCGAAAATGAGCCTCACTGCGTACTACATTCCAAACTAAATGTAATTGTAATAGAACGACGGCACATTACAGGCACCTCAAGATGTAGACGATATAAATCGCGATAGGGGACATACATAGAAATGCTTTAGCAAGTGACCTACTTTGGCAGATACAATCCGAACAGGCCGACGACTTACTACTGTTGAACCGACAGTACACAAACCCGAAGGGCCCAACTTGGATATCGGACACTACCGAAACGGCTGCCATCTGGGTCGCGAATTCCAATGCGACTCCGATACCTGATTGAAGACAATGGCTCGGGTGCAGGCTACGTCTGGGTCAGGAGCCAGGAGGTTGCTTACTTTAATTGCTGTCTCGCCCCAAACGAATATCGCGATTCGTTCACAGTAACAATTGTAATAATAATCAATAATAATAATGCTCAGGCTGGCAAGTCAGAGTCTATAGGCGCGTGCTCTAGGTGGTAAATAGGCGAAGGCCAAAGTACTGGCTCAATGCAAATAAATTAAATAAGCAGCCGTGGACCACTGACAAATCGACTTTACGCCGCGCTGGGAGTAGCCTGTAGCATTGCTGGTTGTTCCCACCAGCTTAGGCAAGAAGCTGATATAAGTCTAGCTTTGCCAATGCGTTCTTCCGGAACGTGGAGCCAGAAACCAGCCGTTTCGGATCATGATCAGAAAATGAGCATTGAATACAAGTGTCGGAGCCTGAGTGTCTCAAAGCAAGTCTAGTCCGTCAGCGCATTCTGGTACTGGTTAAGAGAGTTCTCTCGATACCCAACTAGTCAAAATGAGGGCTGTTTATCTATTTGTTATTTTACAAAGCTTGTTGTTGAAGAAAGCCTTACAAATACCGGTAAACTAAATAATAATTATACATTCAAACAAAACAATTCTATTCGTCTGAATTATCAATAACAAGTTTCGTAAGGAAGCTGATTTGACTAATTTTTTGACGTTAAATGTATAGTTTTTGACTTAACTAAATTTTTTTTTTATACATAAAGGTATCCAATGATACTTTTTAAGAGCAATAATCGTTCGTTATAGGTTTATCTTTAGCTGAAAATTTTTCATCACAAACTGCTCTTTCTGTGAAACAAAATACGTAAATTTGTGCGAATCCCCCTAAGACTCCATGCTAAATTATTTAAACGAAAACATTCATATCTTGCTTCCTAGATACCTTTTGGTTTCAAGAATTTAACTGACAAGGAGTGTATCTCAGATCCGGGTCATGGATTCTCACCAGCTCACAGGATCTTTCTTCTTTTACCTAAAAATGAAAGCCTGTGCGATACGAGATCCTAACGCTTTGAGGATTCTGAGATACAAGCCCTAGAATTATTTAAAAATTGAATGGTATTTTCCACTAAAATTACAGTTTTGGCGGGTGAAACTTCCTCTCTAATACCTATAAACAAGCATACAGGCATGATTACTTGCTTGATTATGGTATCACATGGTAAAATGTATAAAAATCGCTCATGAAAGTATCTTTAATTATTTTAGATTACCTTATTTGATGACGTAAAAGCCCTTAAATTGCTTATTTGGCAATAAAACCTTGCATTTATACCTGTAAATAAGCATTCAGACATTATTATTACATAAGTTATGGTTTTATATGGTAAAATATATTATAATTTTTCACAAAAATACTATTGTTAAATTTACATTACCTTGTTTGAAGTTATAAGCCTTCTTTCCTAATATTTCTCATTTAAATTGCAATATAAGTAATTGTCGCCTTGGAGGCCTTGGTCGCCTTGAAGGCATTGTATGACTTCAAACAAGGTAATGTAAATTTAACAATAGTAGTTTTGTGAAAAATTATAATATATTTTACCATATAAAACCATAACTTAAGTGATAATAATGTCTGAATGCTTATTTGTGGGGCTCAGAGCAAAAATGGGTTAAGTTTTATGCTTATACACACAACTTAACCCGTTTTTGCTCCTCATTTATAGGTATAAATACAAGGTTTTATCGCCAAATAACCAATTTAAGGGCTTTTACGTCATCAAATAAGGTAATGTAAAATAATTAAGGATGCTTTCATTAGAGATTTTTATACATTTTACCATGTGATAACATAATCAAGCAAGTAATCATGTCTGTATGCTTGTTTGTAGGTATTAGAGGAATGTTTACCCTCCAAAACTGTAATTTTAGTGGAAAATACCTTTTAATTTTTAAATAATTCAAGGGCTTGTATCTCAGAATCCTCAAAGCATTAGGATCTAGTATCGCACAGGCTTTCATTTTTAGGTAAAAGAAGAAAGATCCTGAGAGCTGGTGAGTATCCATGACCCGGATCTGAGATGCACTTCTTGTGAGTTATTTTAAGACTTATATGCACCAGTCCTCCAAATTTTATTAAAATCTGTTTTCTTATTCAAAATCGAGAGAACTTCTTTAAATGGAGGCTGGACCCCGGTGTGCGTGTAGAATACGTGCGTTATGCCACAGAGAGCGCACGACCAAGGGTACATCAATTCCTGATTTTTCCGATCCGCTCCTTTACGTACAATGCGCCGGCTAAACCTCCAGGATATACCAATTCCCACAAATAAAGTCAAAGAGGAAGGAGTGAGTACACCGACCCAGAGTTCAAGTAGGATGATAACTGACGTGGTGAACGACACTAGGTGACTAATATATTTGCCAAGAAAATGACACGCTCAATTAATTTTCCATAATAGGGAGAACGATACACAAAGTCAGAGAGGATGGGGGTCATTTTTGGCATTATGAAGCGGCTATTGAATAGCAAAGGAATACCACCATGCCAGACAAAGACGGAATAATTGTCCTGGCTACGGCAACAGAGGCTCTTCGAAAATTTGCGCAAGTGTGACACAAGCAAAACTAGCGATAATTACAGCAGTCAAGACAAACGAGGGAGTGTCGACACCGAGTAAGAACCGAGCTATGGAGCCCCGCACTGAATACGCTTTCAAAAAGGATGAGAGGGCGTGCAAATAAGGACGGATCCATAACTGCAACCAAAAAGAGAAAGGAGGTAAGTAACCGCGATAGGCAGGCCAGCGAAAGAGCCGATGACAAATGGAATCCGCACCAAAGACACAGTGGGATCAACATTGCTTCGCTGGAGAAGAAGAGCTATGTGGGCATACTATGATCACTAATGTCCAGAATGACACCGGGGAAGTGAAGGCTAAGAAAAACCCGTCCGACAAGAAACGTCGGAGTTCTTCTAGGACTGGATAGACGGTTGGGAGACAAGCAAAACTTCTAAAGAACAATCAAAGCATCCGTTGGAGAAAAGTTTAAAGTAAAAGGCTTAGTCTCTAGACTCACACTGGAGCCTAGACACTGCCATGATGGCAAGTCTGATCCGCATGACAACACCAGATCTGAGATATAGATAGAAAAGCTAAAGTAGGGTTGAAAATGACCAGGTTGAATAGACAGCAATCGCAGGGGAAATATCAGTGGGCCTGGCAAAGGGAATGGCTTTGTGTGGGCGTGCGTTCGGGATGTCATTTACGTAAGTCTTTACCTTTCTCCGAACCTCCGAAGAAGCGACGTCCTAAGCTAGGTCGAAAGTGGGATATGTTCGAGACGAATAGCAGAGGCAGGACCATTTTCGAGATGGCAGCTAAATTAGAAAAGCTTTAAAAAGAATTAAAAGCTAGGGTATTTGATCAATTGGAAGTTGCACTTTCTTGATTCCGTATTGATAAATTTCCAGAAAACCTTGGAGATTTTAGTAAAGAGCATGGTGAAAGATTTCATCAAAATATAAAAGAATTTGAACGTCGGTATCGAGGAAGATAGGATGTTAATATGACCGCAGACTACTGTTGGATGTTAAAAAAAGAAACAGCATAAAAATCCCTTACACAGATCGTTTAGAGGCAAAGGCGTACGAAAGCGCAAAACGATATAAAATGATCTATTGCTCTTATATCAGAAAATATGTAGCTCAGAAACAAATAACTTAAAGAAATGTTTACTTTAACCTTCTGGTAGCATTCCAAATATCAGCACCTTTTAAATGAACGGTTTATGTAGCATCAGTACTCTTCCTTTGACGTGCTTCAATGATAAAGTGAAAAATATTAGGTTTTCATCCATTTTACCCGTTTATAAAAGCAAATAACTGCTAATCCCTGCCTTAGACATCTAATTAGTATCCGGTAAGTTCATTTGGTTCATTTACAACATTCTCTTTCACTTGGCATACCTATTTTCATAGTACATACCGGTTAAAGTCGAAAAAACATGGTTTTCATCAGTTTTTATTTTTTTATTTTTCTTGAAAATAAGCCTTTTGACCCCTATTTTTTACGTTAAATTCGTGTTCAGAAGGCCAAAATACGTACAGATAGAATGGTCCCGACTTCACCATAAGGTACTTTTTTGGTGGCCTGTGTAATCTATTTAATAGTCTCAAGGTTTAAATGTAATAATGATATAAGGAATCTAATATCATCAAAACAAATTATGTTAAGAACAGGCTTCAAAGGAGAAGGATTCGCAAATAAAATTGAATGCAAATGCTAAATTTACAATATTTTTATATATTTTAATATTTGTAGATATTTACGAAGTATATGTTTATATATTAATAACCCTTTGTTAAGCCCAAGATAGTAATAACGTAATCAATGAAAACGAGCAAAGAAATGCAGAATTTTTATAATAATTACAGATAATTTTATAATTTTTGTTATATTTATAATTAATCTTTACGACCACTTTTGTGCCAGTGATTTCTAAAATTCGCTAGATTTCATTTGTATATTGAACTTCTGTAAGTCACTAATTAAATTATGTAGGGCTGAATGTATCAAAAGGTGTAGAAACAAAATATCAGAAGGTGATGAAAGACAATCGTAAAGAGTGGGATACTATGAAGCGGAGCTTGGAATAAAAACAAAAAAAAAATATGGGAGAAGGGGGTAAGAAGAATATAAGTAAATGATAGGGAAAAGAAACACCAGAGCTCCAGAAAGATGAAAAAAGCGCGTGTGTGTGAGTATGAGAGAGAGAGAGAGAGGAGAGAGAGAGAGAGAGAGAGAGAGAGAGAGAGAGAGAGAGAGAGAGAGAGTAGATTTAGGCTGTTTGCAGTGGTGGAGATGCGGGAAACGAGCCTCCGGTAATGAAAAGCGCGATCCGCATACCAAGTAGCAACCTCTAACCCAACTTGTGTGTGTGTGTGTGTGTGTGTGTGTGTGTGTGTGTGTGTGTGTGTGTGTGTGTGTGTGTGTGTGTGTGTGTGTGTGTGTGTGTGTATAAGCGCGCCAACATACATACATGCACTCATATGTACACATCAAAAGAGAAAGAGAAGACCTATAACTTATAGTAGTAGGCAAAGTGCCTCCAGAAGTCAGGCAGAACAACGTTCATTATCACATTTGTTCTTTCTTGAATCACTACAATTGCGTAGAAAACTACGGAAAACTCAAAAGCAATTGTATGTATCCCGTTTTTTTCCTTTACATTATACATTTTCTTATTTTAAAGTCCATAAATTTTTTGTTTGCATCCTCCTAGAAGAAACTTTGCAACGGTAAAAATTTAAGTTTTGTTAATAAATAACATGTTAGAATTATGTTTTGAAACATTTGGAGTCGAAATAAATATTTTGTGTGTGCCACCAGATCTCAACTTCTAATGAACCTATTTTTATTACACAAATCTTTTTTTTTGTTTTGCTTTCTAGTAGAAAAAGGTTTGTGAATGTGAAAACAAAATTTTTTTGAGAAAATATGAAAGAAATGTTGTATACGACATTTAGAATCGAAATACCCTAGTTCTCAAAAATCTCCATATAGATATTTCTGTGTGTTTTTTTTTCTAGAGGAGGTCGGGAAAAACTGCTGCCAATTCATTGGCAATTAGCATCCTCAAACTAAAGTTATTGTTGTAGTTATTGTTATTTACATCAGTATATATAGGTAAATAATTGTTATTTATCAAGGTGCATGTGTTGAACATATTTTATTTTTTCAAACTTATTTTACAAAATAACCTTTAATTTTTATTTTTTTTTTAAATATTCTCTTAGAAACTGGTATCCCAAACTATAAAAAAAGCAAAAAATTTTTTAACCCCAAATATATTTGGTCGTCACTATTGGATTTCTTTGAACAACGAATTCGGTACAAAGATATAAAAAATAGTGCCTAATTTCAGGACGATTGATTGATTTTTACTCCTGTTATCGTATGAGAACAAAAAGGCACTTTTTTCTAAAATAATTTTTTCTCTCGAAAACAAAAGAAGATAATCTCTTGAAATTTTAAAACAATGTTGTACTCGATAAGTGTAATAAGTGAGTGGATAAATAAAATATTTTTTTATAGAAATCAATTAAAGAAGTATAAACAAATGACAGACCAAAGATATTTTAAATATTAAAAAAAGAAAATGTAGGTAATTTAAAGGGCTTCCCTGGTAGAAAATAAACCAACTTTTGGATAGCATGTTATTCAAATGGAAGCATTTCTACTTAAGATTAATATCGAAATTTAACTAAAACTATTTAAAACTATGATTGTTCCGCACAAAACGGAACTCATGGCAGGTGAATGTAAATTATAATAAGAAACACAAAATATTCCACAAGTTTCATTTATTGCAATGAAAATTAATGAGCACCTTATTCAAAGTTTACGCAAAGACTAATCACTAATGGCAAATCAACAACTTAACTTCTTCCTAGCAAAGGTTTTTATTTGTTTTTCGAATTAATCGAAGTATATGTATACAATTAAAAATGATGAATTTATATAAACTCTATTTTCTAAAATTCTGAGTATTTATAATGATTATATTTTAAAGAATCTATAACATAATATTTTCACATATATAAAATAGTTATTCTTCGTCAACAATAGCAACATAACCATGGTGTGACGTATTTAATTTAAAAATTGACAAATAAATCGTTAATCGATGGTTAACATTTCTACTAGGGTTTCAATAAAAATTTTATATGTTAAGGTTGTATGGGCTATACGTAAAAAATAATGTCAGATCAATAAAATTTCGTCAGTAGGTCAATAATATTATTATAAACGTCTCTGCCAAATTTGAATATGATTTGCGAGCTAGTTTTCGAGATATTGTTAGTTTAAAATTAACGTGGGTTCTTATGAAGATTCTCTGAATATGGCTATATTTATCGTAGTTATTGAAAAAATAGTGTTTAGTTCTTGTAAATTTGTGTATACGTACAAGAAACCCTTTATAATCAATTGCAATTGAAATGAAATGTTTTTGCGAGCTAGTATTAAAATTATAGCATAAAAACTGTGTAATAAGGCGTACAGTCATACGAAAAAGTGAAAAAAATGAGCATTACAATGTTCTAAAATCGATGTAAAGTTTTCTTCATAGTACTAAAAAATATTTTACATATTTGATTAACCTTACGGACAATACAACCTTAAGTAATACTGGCTGTAACATATTACAAAATAAAAAAAAAAAAAACGAAAAATTCAAAATCGTTTTTTGGTTATAATACAAAAGAAAATCGATAAAACCGAAAAATAGGTTATGTCCTTCAAAATATCCTCGGAAACGAAGAGAATAAGCTTTTTATGATGAAAATCGGCTCAATGGTTCAAAAGTTATCGCCCGTTTACACACACACACACATACGCACACCATGCACGCCATACGCACACACACACACACACTGACTCGGGCATTTGTAGAAAAATATATACTCCGCCTTCAAATGACTCAAAACACATTTCTGACATGTTTGTACTATTAGAAAGCTTCCTCCAGAAGGAATCAATTAATATAAGGTATCGGTAATTAAGTTTAAGGATGCCACGTATCAATGAAGTACCAGCGGTTTTTAGTTCGATTTAGAGTACGATAAAATTAATATTATATTAATAATATTATATTCTATGATGTATACCATGGATATTAATTCGTATAGGTATATTGAAACTTTATATTACACTGTGTAATATTCTATAAAAAATGAAAAAAAACTGTAAAATTACATAATATCTATCTAAAAAATTTTTAGTTCCGTAGTTACCACTAGTAAATTGTAAAATATTAAATCTCATTTTCAGTTATAAAAGAATCTATTTATTTTTTTCAAATCAAATGCTAAAAGTTGATTTATTGTATGAGTGAATATTTAAACAACTATTACAATTAAAAACCAAAATAATAATAATATACATTTTTACTCTGGCCTCTCCCATTAGTACGGTACTAAAGACCGAAATGAAAGAAAATGATTTTTGAAGTATCAAGATGATAATATACAAATGCACAAAGCAGTTTCTCTACAACATGCTCGCCTTGGAGAATCATATTAGATTTCGGCTCCTTTTTCCCATTATACAAGGATATCTGTTGAATAAATTCCTTATCCACCCATAGTACCCTATAAATGCACAGTAAAATTATCTTCTTCAATTGCTTTTCTTGTTTTATCTCAAAATATCGATGTAGTTAATCGTCCATAAGTTCTATTGACTTTTGGGTCACGTGTGCTTGGGTAGAGATACGACATAGCGCGGTCGTATTTGCGGTAAGACACGCTTTTAAATCCTCATTTTAATTTCTCTACAAGTACTTAATCCCCCTCGTTGATGGGGGCTTTATTCATGCAAAGCGCGCTGTCCGCTTGACCACTGACCCACTTGGGGAGGGGTTTACTTCGATGTCGCCATTTCGCCCCTTCGTCGACAGCATATCCCTCGACCCAATGGTGATTACTACATTTTCTCGTAAGACTTTTCATTGCACCATTGAGATAAGCACGCTTGGCTTTGAAATAAATTTAATAGTGGTTTGTTTATTTTATCCTTTAAGATTAGCTGTAGAATGTGGATGGAAAATCTTACGTAGTTTGTTGTGAAATTGAATTTATAAAATGAATTTTGTTTGTTTAAAGTGTATGAAGATAAATTCATGAATTATTATAATTTTTTATTTACTTAACCAACACAAATTTACAAAGTATATACTAAGGAGGTCAATCAATTACCTATACACAAATCTAGCAATATTAAATTAAAATTAAATTCAGCACCAACAAGGAGTAATTCTGTTCTCCAGGAAACGGATGTCGATAAGGCTTTGAGAATCGTTTTTAGAAGCCTAATGGAGTTCATTACCTGTAGTACCTGAAATCAGAATCAGCTAGTTTCTAACGAAAAATACGACCTAAACAGTCACGTAGGGGAGACCCGGGCAAAACGGCGATGTGCTATATTTTATAACTAGGAATTTTGTATATACTGTCAGTATCTAAGTTTTAGTGCCTGAATGCCGCTCTCAGCTATAACATCGACAGCAAATGTAAACAACGATTTTTGTAGGATATTTTCCGATTTCAACAAGGTAAAAATTTGAACATATTTTTCATCCGTACTATTAAAGTATACTCAACACTCATTAGAGATTCTTTATTTATTTCTATTTTACACAATCAATCGATTAATGAACATTACATTTTTTATTTATTGTATTTTAATGACTCCGACGACAGCTGTTGTTAATAGGTGTGAAGGGACTAAGATGGTCTTTGCTGTCCAGTATGTGTCCAGGATTGAAATGATACAACAAGTATTGTTAGTCGACGTTTCGAACTTCTTTATTAAGTTCCTTATGAAGACTAATACAAAAATACTTAAAACAGAATACAATAATGAAAATTAATATTAACCTTTTTACAGATAAATTATATGGGTTGTCATGTAAGCAAATAAATATAGATGAAGAATCAGTCGAATCAAAAAACATATCTTAATAGATGAAAAGGGCTTTAATTTCCCGTGTACCTCGTATGAAAATCATGATTAAGTCCAAAGACATTGATTGTTAAAGTTAGACATAAAAACAAGGATGAAATTTGAAATAATCTACAATTCAAAGTCATAGAGTATGTCAATTTTTATACTCTTAATATGGTGAGTTTGGAACAGGCTTCGAGCAGTTTCGTAATATCACTTACAACAATTATTGCACATTATTTATTCTAATGATTTTTTCTTATACTTATATGGGCAGATTCATTACTTCCCAACCAAAGTCGCTGGGTCCCCCTCTTCGATTTTACCAAATTTTTTTTTAAAGTATATTAAAAACCGCTGCAAATTCTTTGGCACTTAGCTTCCTCAAAACAATTTATCGATTCCTTTCATTAAATTGAAATTATAATAATAAATTTTTCACAAAAAAAAATAAAAAATTTTCTAAATTAAATTATCTCAAATTTATGACTTTTAAAAAATACATTTTCATATTAATAGAATATTTTTGTAAGATTATATTAATATACTTTTTTAATTTTATCTTATTGAAGAAGAAACTATTTGTTATTAATAATTGATGATTTCCAAATTGACTTTTTTACAATTACCCAGCACTTAGTTTATCTGAATATAGTGTACAGCATTTATGATTAATACTATTTTACGCAAATTTTACGTGCAAAAATAATGTTATTACAGTTACAATAAATTAAGCTCAAGTTATTTTGATCTAATATGAAAATATTATAAATATTTTAAATGAAGTATACCATATTGTAACATGAATTATATAAAATATATTCTAAAAAATGTATAATTATTTAAAATAATAATGTAAATATATTCAATATTATTAAATAACTGTATTTAAATATGTATTATAATATGTATTTATTTATAATATGTATTGCTTTATGTATTTCTTATTAACCATATAATTCTCTTTTTCAAATATCTTTAATCGTAATTGACCGATTTTTTTTTTGCAACGAACTCGGTTCGAAGATGTAAAAAAGATGTCTCTGTGCCAAATTTCAATACGATTGGTTGACTTTTACTCCTGTTATCGTGTCCAAAAGAAAAAAGCACTTTTTTCCAAAAATTTTTCTTTCTCGAAAACAAATGAAGATAATCACTTTAAATTTTAACCAAATATAATCCTCAATGAGTATTATAAATGGTTAAAATTTTAGGTCAATAGATCAACAATTTTCTGAGAAAACACAATTAGAAAATTAAAAAAAAAATTTTAAGCTCAAATATCTTTTTATTAATTTACTAATTTTTTTTCAGCAATGAACTCGGTTCGAAGATATAAGAAAGCTGTCTATGTGCCAAATTTCAAGACGATTGTTTGACTTTTACTCCTTTTATCGTGTCCGAAAGAAAAAAAATTCACTTCTATTCAAAAATATTTTTTCTATGAATAAAATGAAGATAATCATTCTAAATTTTAACAAAATATAGTCTTCAATGAGGGGGTTATAAGTGATTAAAATTTTAGGTCGATAAATCAACAATCCTCTGAAAAAACGCAATTCGAAAATTAAAAAGAAAAATTTTTAACCTCAAATATCTTTAATCGTAATTGACCGATTTTTTTGGGCAACGAACTCGGTTCGAAGATATAAAAAAGCTATCTCTGTGCCAAATTTCAAGACGATTGGTTGATTTTTACTCCTGTTATCGCGTCCGAAAGAAAGTTCCCTTGTTTTCAAAAATATTTTTTTTCTTTGAAACAAATGAAGATAATCACTTGAAATTTTAACCAAATATAGTCTTCAATGAGTGTTATAAGTGGTTAAAATTTTAGGTCGATAAATCAACAATCCTCTGAAAAAACGCAATTCGAAAATTAAAAAGAAAAATTTTTAACCTCAAATATCTTTAATCGTAATTGACCGATTTTTTGCGCAACGAACTCGGTTCGAAGATATAAAAAAGCTATCTCTGTGCCAAATTTCAAGATGATTGGTTGATTTTTACTCCTGTTATCGCGTCCGAAAGAAAGTTCCCTTGTTTTCAAAAATATTTTTTTTCTTTGAAACAAATGAAGATAATCACTTGAAATTTTAACCAAATATAGTCTTCAATGAGTGTTATAAGTGGTTAAAATTTTAGGTCGATAAATCAACAATCCTCTGAAAAAACGCAATTCGAAAATTAAAAAGAAGAATTTTTAACCTCAAATATCTTTAATCGTAATTGACCGATTTTTTTGGGCAACGAACTCGGTTTGAAGATATAAAAAAGCTATCTCTGTGCCAAATTTCAAGACGATTGGTTGATTTTTACTCCTGTTATCGCGTCCGAAAAAAAATGCAATTTTTTTCAAAAATATTTTTTTTCTAGAAAAGAAATGAAGATAATCACTTGAAATTTTAACCAAATATAGTCTTCAATGATTGTTATAAGTGGTTAAAATTGCAAGTTGATAAATAAAATATTTTTTGAGAAATTAATTTATGAAATATAAAAATGTTTTCCTTAATAACAAATGACAGAGTAAAGATAATTCAACTTTTAAAAAAAGAAATTGTAGGTAATTTGAAGACCTTTCAAAAACAGTTTACTATATTATGTAATAATGGCTGTATGATATGAAAAAATCAAAAAAACTGAAAATTCAAAATCATTTTTTGGTTATAAAACAAAAGAAAAACGATAAAATGAAAAAATAGGTTAAGCTATCTCTATTCTATGTCCAAACGAAGAGAATAAGCCCTCATAGATGAAAATCGGTCAATTCGTTCAAATATAAAAACCGCACACGCTCACACACACACACACACACACACACACACACACACACACACACACACACACACACACACACACACACACACACACACACACACACACACACACACACACACACACACACAGACACACACACACACACACACACACACACACACACACACACACATACAGACACGAAAATTTTTGTTCTCAAAAACATCGGATATTGGTGCCAAAAGTCTTAAAAAATGTTTTTAAACATTTTTTGTTCCAAAAATTTTTTTCACCATTACAAAGCTTCCTCTTTGAGGAAGCAAAATCGATTTGAGAATAGACATTCGACTAACGCATAAGAGATTGGCTCGTTGAAGTCCGATTAAAAATTCAAAACTATTAAGATAGCACCACGAGCGCTTACAACATATTTAGTATATTAAAAAAAACTAAATTTTTCCAAGTTTCCGTCCATAAGATGATATGGAACATAAGCTAAATTTTTTTAAAGTTTCAAAAACTACGTAGAATATTCCATTTGCAATATTTTTTCTGAGACTTCTATTCAACCTTTTGAAGTGTTAGACATGGAATTTTTTCACCAATTTCAAAGATATATTTTTTAGTTCCCATGTATATTCTTTATGTTATGTTTTTTTTAAAGTATTTTTTCATCATTTTTAAACAATTGTCATTTTCTCAAATCAAAAAATAATAAGATTATCGAAATTGCATTTTTTTCGTCTTGAAAAAAGCTTCAAATTTTGTTTTTTTAGAATCGTCGTAGCAAAAAAGAGTTAAAGTCATTTGAATACCACCCTTTTTTGAAAAAATGACATATTTAGGGTGCTATAACTTTTTTTTATATAAATTTTTTGGTTCGCTATTTTGAGGAAATATTCATTATTTTATGATCTTCTTCAGCTCTTTCTTCTTCCTTTTCTGCGTCATCTTATTCTCTACTTCTCGTATAATCTCCAGAGCTCTTTAAATTTTATAAGTGTCATTACGTGTATCACTTTGATGTCCGAGGGTTGCATTAATCGCAGACTTCCCGGTTTTGTTTATTCTATTTAGTATTTCTTCTTTTTTAATCGTAAAATCGAGCCCAAGAAGATTACGAGGGTCTGGACATGGCTTTCAAATGAAAAACAGTGAACACAAATTTAAGTAAATACAAGTAAAAATGAAAAAGTAGGAAGGGAAAAATGTCAAAATATAAAGCTTCAATTCATTGTCTCCTCATAACAGCAGCTTGATTAATGCAGTTAGGAAAGTTCTCTTTTTAATAAAAGTTACAGTACTGTAATTACTGTTGTATTATTATTGATATTAAATTAAACTAATATTAGTCTTAAATTTTTAGACTTTGTTTATACAAATACAGAATAATCTATATTCGCTTCCTGAAGTCGAATTTTAATCACAGGTTCGATATACCTTTCATGGATCTGAAAATGAAATGTCATATCTAAAGTTTAAGAATAGCCGAATAATGTTTATCAAAAATGTTTTTCATAAAATACAAAGTAAAAAGCAGTTGCATCTTTCACATATATTCTATACATATACTTTACATCAATCCATGACGTTATCTACGGTTATAACTTTCTCATTCTACCCTTCCCGTCCGTGCATCAAAGAAGAGCAACATCCTCGTTGTCGCGGCGGCTGCGATAGAGTAACCGCGTCACGTTGTCACGTCCCCACGAAGCTTGCTCGTCCTACTTGAGGGCAGCAGCAGCAGTAGCAGCAGCAACAACGCGACGAGGGTAGCATAAATAACCCTCAGAGCTTACGAGCGCCGCTACCAGCGCGTATACGACGACCGCGACAGAAAGAGAAGCCGGTACCAGTCTCTCTTTCTCCCTCTCTGCTCTATTCGCTGCTTTAGGATATATAGCCGGACGTCGTGCGGTTCGCGTGACCAAGAGTAAAGGTGCTCGTAAAGCTGGACTGCTGCTCTCTTACGAGCGTCAGTTCCGTCGTCGTCCAGTGGTTACCTTGTATATACCTAACCAGCCTGCTCTCGGTCATCAAGATCTGTCTGGGTTAGGTTGCTTCAAGGGCCAAGGAGCCGTAAATATACTCCGCTAAAGTTTGGCTCCATATATCGTGAAATGTCTTTTTTAAGGAAGTTTGTGATTCTGTGCTATTATTATCACAGGGAACTATGAGCAAATACAGAAAAGCTTAACAAATTTCCATAACTTAAAGTCATCAAAATTTATTTTTGAGGCACACCTTCCGAACTTGATTCAAGTATTTACAATAGCTTGATATAGTCGTTAGCACTATTCTTATACTGTTTATTTTTTTCACCCCTGAGTAAATTTCTCATGTAAATGAGAAAGGAAATAAATAATTTTGCAACATATGTTATAATTGTTTCCACAAAATGCCTGGCTAGAAGTACCTGATTTTGTAACGTAGAAAAAGATCTTTTCTCGTGAAATCATTCTTAAAAATCAATTATTGTGCATTCACAAGATGATAAATTAATGAATGTGCGCAAAATCCCTAAAAGCGCATAGTTATACCTTCGCAACGCGATAAATCAGAATTGTTGCAAACACACACTAACCGCAGTGGCATTACCATAGTGGATAATTACGGCTTTGCGCCGCGTATTCGCGACGCGACGGGGTATGTCTATGCGCAATTGTGGCCGTCATGCACGCATGCGGTGCGTTTGCGTTTGCTCACGAATGCGTAATGCGGTAGCGGCTGTTGCAGCGACGCAATTTCGATTACTTGTGTCGCCCGTGTTTGCGTTCGTGCACGCGTGTATGCCTGTCTGCACCAAACCCCTCTTCCCTCCCAACACCTATTTATGCGCTCCTACTTCTGTGTAATTTCCTCGAATAAGGAGAAGAGAATTTGGCTAAGTTTGATATCAGCACATAAATTGGATTTTGGTTTCTCCCGACAATTTGAAGTAAATAATTCATATCAATATTATAGATATCATTTTTTACTATATAATTTAAGAGTGTTTTATATCAATATCGTCAATTGAATCACTGATGTTGACAATAATTATTATCAAAGAATTATTTTAATTATAATTAAAATATCTTTTCTCTATATAGTGAGACTACAACAGTGTATTTACTTATGAATATGAAAAACTAATTACTGAGTATATATATATATTCAGGAAGGCTCAAATTTCGATGTTATTTCATATTTTAACTTTTTACAACTCATGGTTCTGCATCTTCTACCTTATGCAAGTGTTTATTTCATTTTTGTTTACGTAGATTAATTAGAATATCACAATATTGAACTGCTTACGAAATAAATCCATAAAATAAATTTAAAAAACGGTGTGTCTCGGTCTTCGATAAATTTTTTTCTCAACGTCTACATTTAGCATATATTTTTTATTTAAATACGAAAACAATTTGATTCTTAGATGTGTGGACTTACTGAACTTAGAGAAACTTTTGATTGGTCATTCGACTAGGTTCCACAAGTTTGAATGAGATCTCTGACCACTTAATTTCACTGTCCTGAGAATGGAATATGTCACGTAATAAGTCGCAGCAGCATCCCACGGGAAATCATCTAGGAGTTGATACTCTTCGTTCACTTTGGTTATTCTCACCTTCTTTAAAAAAAATAAAAGTACTGTTTAGATTAAAGAGTTATTTATTATATTAGATATTAAGAACGAATGTGTAATTGTCACATATGATGTACAATTTCAATATCTATATATTTTATATTAATTGTCCATGAAATACAGCAAATTCAAAATAAAATTTAACTCTAAAGATTGAATGCAAGAAATTCGAAAAGAAAAATTCTTCAAATTATGGAATACAGCTTGGACTGCATTTACAGAAGAATTTATATTCTAAAATGAACCAGCTGACTAAGTGTTACTACTATGAGCAATGCCACCTAGTAACGGTTGATAAGCCGTTCGCTGTGTACAAAAATCTTCTCCCATCGTCAGATCTGAATATTGTCGTGGGCGTAGCCGAGGTCGAAGCGGCGCGGCGCCTCGTGCATAATGCAGCACAACGACGACGCTCAGCCGGAAAATGTTGGACGCTAATACATCGTGATGATAAATAGCGAACATGCTTTTCGTCTTCACAATGAGATCGGAAATTTGCAGATTGAGGACTCACGTCGGATAGAGGACAGAGGAGAAAAGTGCATCTCTATAGTGGGTGGAAAAGGGCTAAAGAGTGATTAGTACAGAAGTAAAAGGTGCGGTTTGCGCCAATGATAGACAAGAACCATATTTACTTTTGTCGCTATAAAAGTAACGATAATGTGTGTGTGTGTGAGAGAGGGGGGGGGGGGGACTGGTTCGCAGTCTGGACGATTTTATTAATCATACTCGCATGCTATAATAATAAATAATGCTTCCAATCTACGAACTATGAAAACACTATTATAATAATGTATATATTATGCATTTAAGAAAGTAAAGCTAATTTTGGTATAGACCTCGTATACCAACTAATCCTATTCTCCTTTACTTATTATAATCAGGAATAATAAAAGTTGAGATTCTGTACTCGCAATTTAATCTTATTTTAGCTTTTTTTTTCAAACCGTAGGATATTATTATACATAGATTTTCGCATCTTTCGTACTTCTACATCTATGTATATGTTAATAACTTTAAAAGAATTTATTTTGTATTTCTATTTTTTGGTTCTTTTTTCAACTTAAAAGTAGATAGTATGTTTTAACATTATAAGACTGTCCATGTGCAGTATTTTGAAATTTTGATATAGCAAAAATTAGAAAAATTTAAAAACAGAGATAAAAAAGTGAGCGAACAAGAAGGATATCACCGCTACACAGCAAGGATAGAGTTGAAAAAGTAGAAGGAAAAAAGAGAGAGGGAGAGAGAGAGGGCAAAAGAGAGGACGAGATAGCGACGGAAGAAGGGTGGTGGAGTAAAGCGTGGTAGTGGGGGGCTGCGTCGGGGTTGGTAGGCAGTACGCCCGCGCGCTTCGTGATTCGTACGCTGAGCACGTCGCCGTCAGACGAGCGTACGTGCGACACGACTACGCTTTTACGTCGCTCTTTCCCTCCCTCCTCTTTCTCTCTTACTTTACTCTCCCTCTTTCTCTTCGTTCCTCGCACCATCTCTTTCCGGGTTCGAGGAAAGCTCTTCCACTCTCTTTCTTCTTTCTTCTTACGCAGAGGATCCCAACTAACTTTCTTTCCTCTCTTGCTTCGTTCGCACCACCCCTTTCTGCTTTGCCTTCCTCCTTCTTGATTTTCGAAACTGTGAGGCTATGGCATAGGTAGTATGCGCTGCCTTTTTTCACTTCGTCTTCTTTTACTATATCCGCGATTGCTTCGAGGTAAATAAAATGCTAGAGGAAAATAGAGAATGAAATGTATTTTAGTAAGAATTCTCGGAAATTCATGATATTTGATAATAATTGCTGTTTTTATTTTTATTTAGTAATAATACAAATGGTTTCCATGATTCATTTTTATTCTGTTTTTAAAAAGAATTCTGAAACTGACATTTAAAGCGACGGCAAGAAAAACAAACTACTTCTCAAATTTATTATTAGCAAAATGGATTTTAAAAATCCTTATTGCAATAATACTATTTTCTAAAAATATTTGTTTAGGAACGATAATAATTTGTATAGAATATATCGGTACAAGGTAGTTATAACATTAGAACCCAAAGCCATAAACGAAGAAGAAGAGGTAGTTATAACAACTATCGATAACGTAGGATTCCGTAGTAGGCATTTCAAAATCATGATTGTATACCTACGAAATATGTACCTACAATCAGTAATCATTATATTATCAACAATAGAATGGAGTATATAATACTTTTATTAATTTGGATATCATTAGTTGTTGAGCTCAGTTTTCGTAGAGTAACGTTAAATTTAAAAATCCTTAGTAACTTTGTTGAAAACATAATAAGCAATATCTTTTATTAAATGAGCAATTCTACAGAAATCATCAAACTGGGTACACAAAATGAATAAAAATTGTTTGTGGGGTACACCTACCAAGTAGATGTTTTCGGTTCTCTGGATCATTCTGAATATAAAAAAGATCATGGTTGACCGAACACGATGAATCTGCTGGTAAGCTTTTCTTCTTCTTCTTCGTTTATGGCTTTGGGTTCTATTGCAGAAATCCGAGTTGCCACCATGCAGGTAAGCTTTTTTTGGCGAACAGAAAATTTATTTTTAAAAACTGTTTAAAAATGATGACCTTTCAAACATAAATCGTTTTGCCAGGCAGATTCGTATATACATTTCGTAAAAGAAAAATTAAACCAGAATGAAAAAATTTTGATTTCTTAAAAAGTCACGTGAGTTCAAAGATGACTGTAAAATGCACTAGTTTTTGTAAATACATTAAAAATTGGTAAAAAAATCCCGCTCCTTTACATTTTTATTGTATTTTATTTATTTTACGCTCATCTTTGAACTCATATCATTTTTGAAGGAATCAACATTTTTTCATCCGCTAAAAAGCAAATGAAATGCTCGCTGACAAAATGATTTATACAGAAGCTTGCCACCCAATTGACTATGTTCCCGATTTTTTGTACATTTAAAATGATTCAAAAACCAAAAAGACTTGGTCTCGTAGGTGTGCCTCAAAAAATTTTTTTTAAATTTTTGTACTTAGTTATTTCATAACTTCAGTAGAATTACTTACATATTTCTATTAAATTTGGCATCAATTCATTAAAATTCAAGACAACCAGAGCTTTTTGAAATTGGAAAAGGATTTGATAAAATCGGCATTTTTGCAATTTACATATAAAGCAATTTAATGAAAAATCGTTAAATGTTAAGACGTGACATAAAGGTTTCGGATAGCAACTTTTTCCACATTTAGAGTAGTACTTGAGAAACACATCAACATAAAACAAATGTTATTTATTTGAGCCCTTAATTGAAGTATGTTACGATAAGGGTGGGTCTAGATAAATCGAAATGCTGATAATTATTAGAAGCCTTATCCTTCAAAAAATTAAAAATAGAACATGCGGGCCCCATTAGCAGAAACATGCTTATCATATAGGATTTTAAACAGAAAGCAGGTTTAGCAAAATGCGAAAATATAGAAATATATCTTCAAAATAAACCAATCGTATACTGCAACAATTATTGAAAACCTACAGTATGACATGCCATAGTAACCTTATAGTTTTTTCTGTATTAGTGTATGGCATTCTCTGTATTTGTGACATTCGTCTTATGTATTTTCTAGAAATACGCTTTCGTACTATCTTTTTTCTATAATTATGGCAAAATGAAATTGGTTTATTCGGTAGATATATTTCTATATTTTCGCATTTTGTTAAACGTGCTTTCTGTTTTAAATTCTGTATGATAAGCGTGTTTCTGCTAATGGGAGCTGCGTGATCTATTTTTAATTTTTGGAAGGATAAGGCTTCTAATTATCAGCTTTTCGATATATCTAATCCCACCATATGAAAAGACTCGTTAAATATAATACCGAAAATATTCTGTACATCTTCAATTTATCTATAAGTCTGTTAAATACATCATTATAAAATGTATATCTTTTTAAATTGCTTTGTTTGAAATCTTTAGTCCAAAAATAACAGAAAATTTGTTAAGAGAATTTTTATAATCCATTATTTAATCGTCGTGACGCCATCAATTATTAATTAATAATGGTATAAAATTAAAATGACTTATAATTATTGGTCATTAATCATATGGCGGTAAGGGTACTTCAATGAAACAACACAATTTGAAAACTATTTATTTTGTTTATTTTTGAAAAATTGCCAAAAATACATTGTGGTACTCCTTGAAGTTGGAAAAATTGTCTAAAATTCTTCAGTACATTGTTATTGTTAGTAAGCATATAATTAATCATGAAAAAGATGGCACGACATATGTATCGATGTGTGACGTGAAATGTAATGTGTCGCATACGATATAAAGTTATGTATGCTTAATGATGCTAGGTATATGATTTCTTGAATGAACGAATAATCGATATTATGATGAATTCGATACCATTACAATATTATGCATGACATGAAAGAAACATTGAAGAAACTGGCTTAGGAACGAATGCATGCAACTCGCATATGTTTAAGACGAAGCTCAGCAGAAACAGTCCTATACTATAATACGATGCACGCGCTATAAATATACGTTATACGCATAATTAGACTGACGCCGATTTAAACAGTCAGCGTCTATATAGATATTCCTTTTTATACCTTGCTTTTCGGTGATACCCTTACTTCCAACAAAAAGCTTTGAAAAGGCACAATTGAATACGTCGACTGCGAAGGTCGACATCGTATTCGCCAAATCGAGCATGTGTCTCTCATCTACACAATGCAAAAGAAATCTTTTCGATCGCTTGCTAGAAAGAACAGTGTTTCGCTTGATGTTAATAATGTTAATCGCTGCGGAACGTCCGACACGGATTTTTATCCTTACGCCGTTCCGCGTTTAAGGCAGTCTTGGTAGTTGAAATGTATACAGCTCAGTGGCAGTTAGCGACATTGTGTCTTTTGAATCGATAGATTACACGCTTCCATGCAGCCGCCCTTTAAGCGCACCAGCTTCGAGCTTTTCTTCTCGATTTTTCGCCACATTTTTCAAGATTCGAAAAATTAATGACATCGATGAATTTTCTCGGCTGGAAAACGACTTATTGGCAGCGATATTCGGAAAGCGTGATAAATCTTCAAGTGGCAACGATCGCTGTTAACACGCACACGTTATATGGATCGATCATTGCCAAAATAGAAAAATGATTATACTAAAAGGTGTCACACAAACATTACTACCAAGCTCTAGCTGCAAAAGGCCGACGATTAGATCGTTCGATCAATTATTATTACACACAGTCGAATACAATAAGGATCACCTACTGTAATCAAACTGTTGACAAGTTTTCATTACAAGAAAAGCTCTTAAGCTGAAAAAAATGGATTACCACTAACAAAATCTTTTTTTTTTCTTTTTTTCGACATAGTTTTTTTCTCAGCAACAATCGCGTCACAGAAGACGCTATATATAAAAATAGGAAGAAAAAGAAAGAAGTAGGAAGAAACTTAAAAATTTAGGCATGCAACGTACACGAAACGTATAACGACGCAACATCATGGCACACATTGCTATGAATGTTAGTACGACGGTGCGTCGCTCGCCTTGTTTCGCTTTTTCATCGATTACGTATATACGATTGTATACTTCAAAGCATATCATCAAGCCCTTTTTAACTTAACTGCTTTGATTACTCAATTAACGTAAAAGTATCTGAATAATAATATTTAGATATAGTTCTTATTTACGCTTCTATTGCAATTCTCATGCTAAATATAAATATTATTTGATATTATAACTAAATAATAACTTTCATTATTTTCAGGTACTTTATACACACAATATCGTGATAGATAAAGCAGATATTGCGTCTTACACTCTGCAACAATTAAATATAAAAAATAACTTTTTGTCGATTTTGTTAATCTTCTTCTTTGAATATATTCGAATAGCTCTCAATTTGATATAAAACAACTTATCCACTTTTTTAATCTATTTTTACTATTTTCAGAAAGGCAAATTTCGAATCATTTTACTATGAATGTACGTGTGAGTTCAGTAAACTGCGTATAGCATGTAATTCCAGCATTTTTGTTTGATTCATCGAAGTAAAAGATTATATAAATAGTTTCATATAAAATCTTAATGGTTAATACCATTACGAAAACCATATAATATAAATAAATATATTTACAAAAATTTGATAAAAAGTTTTAAATTTAAGATTGTGTTACAATAAATAGATTAATCACGTAAAAGATTGTATACACGCTTACTTAATTGTAGTAGCCGCTTACACAACTTTGGCACATTTTTGACCAATAGAAAATAAAAATAATAAATATTGATAAAAAGATTTTAATATTATACAAATTTTTAAAGAAAATTAATTAATATATTAAAATATTAAAAACTGGACTACTACCATTTAAAAAAGACTATAAAAATTTGTTTCTTTTAATACAATTTTAGTGCTCTGGAATAACGTGATCTTAAGCGCAGAAATTGGTGTTACTCAAATTCTAGGATCTCATGCTATACACATAATCGTATATAATATTGGCTAAAAGGAGCAAAAAAGAAAATTAAGAAAATCTGACAAACTAATTATGAATTCAATATAAATCAGCAGCTATGAATAAAACACTCATTGGCTTCAAAATCTATACCGAAAAAAATATGCAAACTCATCTAAAATATATAATATATATAATTTATATACATATATATTATTTTCATTCTCTTGAAAATATATCTTGATGCACGTATATGTCTCAAATACGGTGCTATCATTTTAAAACTGCATACTGCTGTTCAAATATATTCGTAAACTGCAACGCTGCAGATACGTAAGTACTTATTTTTTCAGTTATCTGAGCCCCTACCATCTGGGTGGGTGCTCTTTGCAATTTGTGCACTTGCTCTTCCTTATTATTCGCGCCAATATAGGTCGCGATATTGATTCATTTTATGAAGGCAGCTCCTTAGGAAATGTCAACGTTAATCTTTACAACACTGTAAAGTCAACAAAAAAATTAATAAAACAACAGGAGAAACTAGTACGAGGTGGTTATTACATCACCGCGATTCGTACAGTAATAAAAAAAGATCATCAGACTTATAGTCAATCGGCTTTTTCAATAAATGCCGCTATTAAGTAGCATGTTTCACATGAATTTCTTTTTCACATTTCAATAGATCGTAATGATAATTACTGCTATAAAAAATCGTATCATCATTAATTGAATGTTTCTCAAAGCTATATACAGCATTTGTTTACATGGTAAACATTTTCTTTTTTTTTCATTATTATTTTTTGCTTAACATATACATTTTATTTTCAATAAAAAAAACTCAAATGATCGATGAATCTTCTGTACAATATCTAACAGTAAAATCATCGTGTGAGGAAAATATATATTAACAACAGCAGCACGAAGGCCTTCTCTTTTTTCGGTGACTAGTTGACAGTTTCTGAACACATTGATTTATGTTTCAGTTGCTCACTATTTTTTGTTTTTTGTTTAAATAAAAATATTATTTGTTATTCTTTTTAACTTTCTAACTATGCGATTGATTCTTTTCGTATTGGGATTTTGTAAAAAAAAATTATTCCCATTTGCAATATGTTTGGAAGAATCGGTTACAAAATATTTTGTTATGTTTCTTTTTTTCAGCCTGCGTGCTTTAGATGAAAAGTGATGTTACGAAGAATAATTGCACTAATCTAGCATGCAGTCCGTGTTTATACTTTTATAAACTTCGAAAAATATATCTACTATGTATACCCATCCTTTCTTTAGAAAAATTTCTCGTAAAAATTTCCAAACATACTCAGTCATTTAACCTAATGCCATTTTTTTGATTATCAGGGATCAGTAATGTTTTAGATATGTACATCGAGAGCAAAAACTTTTTGTATGTACCTACACTTTAGGTAACATAAAGAGAAAATTTGCGATACAAGGCACGTTTATATTGTTTATAGTACAAAAAGCCATTTTTTTTTTAAATTGGCACACGTCCAAACCTTAGTCACGTATTGTATCATCTATTGCTCTAGTACTACTTCATTAAAATGCCCCTGATTTATATTTCTTTCATCATCAAAATATATTACAATTTTCTAAAAAATTTTCCTTTGCAATGAATAAATAATTAATCGATATTCAGTCCACTCATTTTACTGATCTATCGTACCAACCAATTATTTGTTCAGTACAAAAATATATTTATGTATATATATTTAATGTCTCAATACAGACACTCTTTACGTAAAAATATAATCCGCACTTTCAGTCTATTCGATAAGTAAAAAACTAATTTCGATAAAAATTTACGCATTAATCTGGACATCGACATACAAAGGTATAAAAAGAAAAATGATAAAATCGCAAAAACTTCAATCAGTCTGAAAATGCGAATAGTCGGGAGCTCGCGCTCCCGACAGCGCTGAGCAATTGGCATACCCCTCGTTCTATATCCACACACCATAACACTCATTCTCTGCCTCTACGTATAAAAATTCGACCAAAATAAACAAACTCGAAGGCACGTAGACATTCCATGGAGCTCCATCACGCAGGATTCAGCACAGGGTGTGGCGTCATCCGCTTCGTATACAACTCGTCCTTCTCCTCTCAGGACGGCAAACTCGCCGAGTGACCCAGATGTCTCCTCGGCTGGCGACGACAATGATGCATCTCGGCTCTGAAGCAAAGATAATCAGAAAAGTGATCCAAGGCACGAAAGTTTCGTTTCGCGCGCTAGCGAGCGCTCGGCCAGCTCAGACGGGTGGGGGACCGCGCACGTAGCGCAGCTGCGGCGTCAACGAGAGGTTGAGCGAGTTGCTCGCCTCGCAGCAGTGCGGCTCCAGGAGGCAGGCCGCGCAGAAGAGCACGACCAGCGCCAGCTGGAACGGCAGGGCGGCGCGCAGAACGCGCCAGACCCAGCTGCGTGGCACGCTTGGCTCACTCTCCGGATCGCCCGCCGACGTCGAGTAGCCCAAGGCTTTGCGCGCTTTGGATTTCGCGTTAGGCGTCGAGGTCTCGATGTGCGGAACCTTCTTGCGCTTGCTGAAATATTATATTCAAATTTATATTTACATTTTGGTACAAAAATTTTATTTTATTTTATTTAAAAGAGTAAGTAGGTCTGTAGTGAAATAGTATATTACGCACCAAGGGAGGAAAAAACTTGGACAGTCGACAGCTCGTGTAAATTGCCACCCGAGCCGGAGGCGAGGGTGACAATTTATAAGAGCTGTGGGCTGGCCAATTTTACTCCCGTGGAGCGAATACTATTTTTTTGCCTAGCGAGGCCGAAAATACAACCTTCGCGATCGGGCGCCGGGAGCGAAAGTGGTACTTTCGGCCCGCTAGGCAAAAAAGATAATTTATTATAAGGCTGATTACGTTTCAATTCAGGCAGGACGTCGATTTTTTTTCCTGAAAATTATAAGGATGTATTCTAAATCATATTTAAGTAGACAAGAGTCTTGGGATTTTTCTTGAAAAATGTTTTGTTCACTCTACAACCTTAATTACTATTAGACGTAAAAATGGACATTACGAAATTTAAAATGTACTTCAATTTTCAAACTGCTGTTACTTTATCAATTTTCAATCTTATGGGATGATTTTTTTAGTGCGAGAATAGTTTTAAGGAAAATTTATACTTTGATGATCAAGATTTATCTTATCAAATTATTTATGAAAAACTGAAAAATGACGATTTTTTTCAAATGCGATTTTCTCAAAAACTACAAGTTTTTCTTTCTGAAAATTTAATATGTTTTATAAATGAAAAGAAAATAATTTTTCCAATAGGCGAGAATATGCTATTTTTCGATTATTTTGTTTAATGAATTTTCAAAGTTTTAATCTATTTTTTCTATTTGAATTCGTCCATCCGTGCCGTTATTCAAAGAATCACGCCTTTTCTCTACCCATGTACTAATCCCATTCGCTAATATATTGATAGTATTAACAAAAAACTTTTGAATAAGCTCCTGGTCAAATTTTTTGATCAATCAAATCTACTTAAATATGATTTAGAATAGAATACATATTTAGTTTTTTTTTTTTTTTTTTTTTTTTTTTTTTTTTTTTTTTTTTAAGATTCCATCTGTGACGACCTGCGTGAAATTTAATGCAATAAACTATTATAAGTTAATTTTTACGGCCAGATCATTAAATAAAAATAATAAGAATGACCAGTCGAAAAGGGAGAACCTTTGCACATTTTACAGTCCAGTTTGAATTTTTAACATACAAACGAACTGATAAAAGTAAGAATAAATAAAACTCACTTAGGCACAGGGTAGGTTTGTGTGATAGCGGGCCTGGTAGTGGTGCGCGACTCGACGCTGGCGGCCGTCCGGACAATGAGCTCGCGGCACTGCTTCTGGAGCTGGCGCAGCTCGGCCTCGGCCTCCTCTACGCGCCGACACAGCTCGCTCAGCACCTCGTTGCCGCCGTCCCTCAGCTGCGACTCCAGTGTCCTGGTAAGGCGGCGCAGGGCGGCCAGGCGACGCTCGCGCTCGCTCAGCTCCTGCTCGCTGCCGCTGTCGGAGATACCACTGTCGGAGAGGGAGCCGCCCTCGAGACCCACGAGTGAGCAATTGCTCGTCTGCGAGTCGTTGAACGAGGACTGCGTGACGTTACCGCTGTCGTCGCTGCTGTTCGCGGCCATTATCGTGCTGTCTGATAGAACGGTGGTTTGCTGTAACACGGGAAATCGTTGCAGCGATTCTGTGGCTGTGGGTTCAAGCAGGTCGGTGCTCGCGTTGGGGGTTATTAAACGTATAAAAGGGAACGGAGAAGTCTATTTTTAGAGCAAAGATTGAGTGCTTCTATTTCTATGTTCCGGTTATTGTGTCGAAAACGAGAATCGATTAATGAAAATAAATATTCCGTTAAAGAATGGAATATACGATTTTCAAACTGGAGAAGTTTTCAAGCAGATATTATCCTTGTAATTTATTACTAAAATGTAATTTTTCAAATCTATAAAATATTTTATATAAACACACGGCAGCTTCGTAATTTATGAAAATATCATTTAAAAAAAATAATTAACTCACTTGACTTACTTCGTGCTTCTCTGAAAGCAAACGTGCAACATCTCTTACTGAAGAAGCCACTTCCATTGTAGCTCCAGCCTTGAGTGCCGCGTCCAGAACTGCCAGAGTATCCTTATCCCTTCGCAAAGCACACTGAAGTTCTGTGAGTCGCGTCCCGAATTGCTGGACTGCTTGTAAGGCACAGAGCTGTTGATTTCCCCTAAAAGCGATTTATGAGTTATTAGTTTTGCAATAAAGATTAAAGTGAGGAATATAACAATTATTTTGAAAATATGACTATCTCATTTGAGCGAAGAGAAAGAAAATAATGCGCTCACTTTTGAAATGCTTCGTCCCAGAGCCTGTACAAGTCTGCTACTCCATCCTTCAGTGCGGCAAATGTAGGCGACGTCTTCTGACCGAGATCTGTGATGAGGCGGTGTGTCGAAACGTTCAATGCGAGCATAGCAGGTTTGCGATCTCTTAAATTAGCCAGTTCATTCTGTAATGATTAGTAAAGCATATAAATATATTAATTAAAATTAATTTTTTAAAATATTGTATAGAATTATGTCCACTTCATTATAACTAGAAAAGATAGAAGAGTTGATTTCGTAAGTGTAAAAAATAAAATAAATAATCTTCGAAAGTGTTTGATAAATAACTTAGCCCAAATGCCTTTTATTAATTGTTACGTACGTTTTATTTTATGTTAAATCTATTACAAAGTATTTTCACTCGGTTAAAACTACTCATTAAAAGCTCAGTCCACTCTTCTTTCGAAAAATATGCACCGACTGCGCTGCAGCCTCAAGAGTATCTCTGTCCCCCCATTTGATTTTTTAGTTTTGGAAAATAGACAAAAAACGCGGACGGAGCTAAATTCGTCAAGCAAGCGACGAGTGGTGGGGGAGAAGCGAGTACGATGATCGCCCAGCGGTCTACCTCACTGACTACGGCATGCGCAGACCCCACGCATTATTTCGATGCACAAACAAATGTCAAAGTCCGAGACTTAAGCTATAGATCATGTTTTGGATCGTTACTTTAATACTCACAGTGTACAACAGAAATATGTGTATACATCACGGAATTCGTTTTCTATATTCACAAGAGTCAAAATTCTTATGAAATAATGATTTCATTTTAAATTTTACAACTTACTTGTATTGAAATTTATGTAATCTCGTGGTCGTGTGTTTGCATATTATAAGTGAGATTATTAATATTTTTTTTCATTGTTTTCTTAATGTTTTTTTAGAAACTAAAAAACATCATAGTGAATGTTTTTGATTCTAACGGCAGCTCCTTGTAGATATCAAATATGCGTCAAGTTGAACGACAGTTCTTTGTAGATATGAAATATGCGTGAAGTTGATTGTAAAATTATTATTTATTAAATTAAAATAATATCAGTTATATTAAATTACATTCACTTTGATGTAAATAGTAGCTTTTCGCATAGAGTCATTGAATTATTGCTTACAAGATCGTATAAGGCTTTTGTAGATATGTTCGAGGTAACAACAAATTTTCGGGCAGTATCATTTCAAACGTTTAATTTAAAAGTAACACAACTGGTCAGGCATTACACTGATACATCAAATTTATTGCAATCTATATAGAAATCTATAGATTTTATAGAAATTACTCTTGCATTTATTTTAAACAATGCCGAATGCACGTATAGCATTAAATGGAAAAAAGTAAGTTATAAATTGATAATCAGATTTTTAGCAATATAAAATAGTTTTAACTGATAAAGCTGTAATCAATTTTACTGATATAAAAAAAAAAATAAATAATAAATAATATGTGTACGAGTTGCTTTTAAAACCGTCAGTTTTCTCCAATATATAAGAAGCCCATACAAAATTGTAGTTATAATCGTATAAATAATAATTATATGTATATTTTTAGACGAAAAAGCAAAATATTTGAAAATGGTAAAAACAAGTCAGGAAAGCCGAGTACTAACGATGCGAATAACAAAAAGTGACAATCAAAACTTATATCACCCAAAAAAATGAGAAGATGCAATTTCGATATCACGAAAGTTGTCATTTATAAAATAGTCTCGCCGTATGAAATCCACTTATCTGAGTGCGATGAAATCCAACTTTTATGAGAATGCTTGACATAATGAACGCATTTTACAAGAGGAAATAAGCACAGGATTGGAATCCTGTTCTGGAGCCTGGAAAAAGTACTGTATTTTTTTTTTTTAAAGACAAGTAATGCTACCGAGCGAAGTTGCTTGAGTTGAAAACCAATGAAGAAAGAATCGCGATAGCAAGAATGTTACTTATTGACATTGCTGACGAGATAGTACCTACCTATAGATTTGATTCAGCCGCTGTCGAAACGATATTATGAAGCTCCACCGTACGTTTACAAAATTAAGCTGTCGGGTATCATACCGTTTCATGGCAGTACGACCTGGGATTCGGAAGCTTGCGCAAAATTAAACGACATAAAATATTACATTCAGAAGTTGAATGGTTTACATTCACCTGTAAACCATTTTATGTAAATGTACATAAAATCAAGTTTATTGTAGGAGGCAAGAAAAAGAGTCAGGCTTTTCGTCTCGGGGTTAACCACCAAGACTCGTCAGTGGAGGCTGACGGTGGACTACTCCTGCCCCGGATGCCGTGAGTACGCACTTCTTACTTGGCCTTATATAAAACTGGAATTTCTGTTTGTGAGAGTACAGTCTCGCAGTGCTCTAAGCATCCACCTAGCGGCCAGTCGAACAACTACCCACGCACGCCCGAGACTTCTCCCACCCAATGGCTCCTCTTCCAATCTCTCACAGATGAACACATCACATATTATACACAAATACATACGATGCATCATATTTTTTATATTACAAATTAGTTTTTGCATAATGGTTATATACCTGCATTATGAATTTGATTATATAACTAATAAACTTAAATATACAGATATTTAATCTGATATAAACCTTTGTTAAAAGATTATGTGTGTTAAAAACACTTTATACCTTTCTTATATTATTCGTCCAGAGTCAAAATATATTATATAAGACCAACAACTTAATTATATGAAATCATGAACATAAACGTTATTTAAAATCATGCCGTATTAAATATAATGAAAAATCTTTTTGTATTAAGTCGAACAGAAAATTATCATGATTAAAGAGAGAATCATCTTTTAGAGAGAACAAAAAGCTGATGAGTCTTTCACCGTTGATCTAGTCATGAGACGCAATATAGTTACAAAACCGCTTGAACCAACAAAGAAGCAAACCTCATTAGTCTCTTGCCGGTAATTGAAAGAAAACTTCGCCACGATAATACAAAAGTAAGTACATATTTTAATGAAAACTTTTATTTATATTTAAATATTCTAATAGCAATTATTTAATTAAAATTATTTGTGTCCTAACACGAATTCAAGGGAATCGACCGATGAATCGAATAACAGTTCGGAGTTCAATTAATGAGCTTAGAAACTAATAGTTGAACTTGCAACCTTGCTGCAAAGGCAACTACTGACGACAAGTTGATAAATGATAGAAATTCAATATAATTTTAATTTCAATTTTCCCTAATTTTTCGATTGTCACAAGATTTTTAACTTGCTTTGTTCATTTTTTTTTAGAAAACAAATGCAGATTTTATATAGATGAACGTGCTATTATACTTTCACTATCCAGCCGTATACTGGTCAGTCATTAACCAGCTCGTCATGGAGAATGAGTTACCTTTCAAGATCTTCATGCAAGTGAAACCGAATGGAATAAAGAAAAAATGTTTCATTGATAGGATGAAAACTACAATTTTTTAAGGATGGCCTTTGTGTCTCGATTGAATATAGTCTTGAATTTTTTTATAAACGTTTCTTAATAATTTTATATAATTTTTATAGAAACAAGAAATGAAAACTAAGTCAGTTCTCGATTAGGTTAAGAGGCCTGCGTCACTGTATTCTTAAAGTTTTTCTACTTCAGTGACATAATGCTTTCTCTTTGAGAAAGTTTTATATACAGTTAAAATGTATTTCAGTAGTACAAAGTCGATTCTATTCATATAATCATTCTGTTTAATTGGAAACTACATTATTTTAAATTGAAGAAAAGTGAGGAGTCATAGCTTTTTTGTAATTGGAAATTACAGTAAGTATTATTATTATTATTATTACTTATGCGTTATTTTAAAAATAGAATTTAATATTGAAGAGGATTCGTGTAATGTTTGAAATCTATATTAATATTGATATAAAAATACATTATTTTACTCATAAACAGAAAGTTCAAAAACTAATGCAGCTTTTTAATATGTAAATCCCAATTTAGAGCTGCCTTTGATGCGTTGGAGCAAAATAACTTTTTGAATATGCTACAAAATAACACTAAATGATTTTTTAATAATAATTATGTTCGATGATTGAAACTCTAAAGAAAAACTGTTACATTAAATTAACAAATCATAATAAAATTGGTTTATATTTAATATATTATGAATGTAAGGTTTTCTCAAAGTTTCTCTTAGAAACTAAGAATGCAAAAAGAATAATAACAGTCACTCCGAATAAAAATAATTAAAGCACGCCTGCACGATAACCAATCGTCATACCGTGAAATTTCTGCAACCTCGCGCGCCGATCTTATCTCGTCTTCCCGTTTCTCGGGCACACACTCAGGCGTGAACTCGCTTTCGGCACTGGCCGTGTAAACCGCGTATTTCTCTCATTTTTTTCCTTCTCCCGTGTATGTAAGCTCATACGCGGAGGACGAGCAATTGCACACTGCACACCGTTCCGCGGGACTTTCACTCGGCGCGCGATATAAAATGCAGCGGCGGTCGTCATTGCGTGCATGCCTGCGGGGTCGTCAAACTTCGCGAAAGAAATCGACATGCGGGAGTGCGTGTGGAAAAGCCAAGCGGCTTTGGATGCCAGGTAGCGAGGAAGATTTTCCCTCTCGCGCGAAATGCGATATACGCGCGGAACCGGTCTGCGCGACTCGCCCTTTAATCTCACCTGCGCGCTTATGGTCGATCGCAACGACCAGTTTTTCGCTGCAAAAACTGAGCGACCGAAAATAAGTGCGCATGCGCGCACGTTATGAGAATCCGCGAGGCTTCTTTTTGTCGAGCGCGCGAGTTGTAATTCTCGTTGAGAGCCGACCTTTTTCATTGCACGATGCGAAATCAATTGCCGATCGAACATTGCCGGATTACAAAAAGCGCTTGTAATGCGCGTAAGTGTTCGCGCAACATTTTTCGATTGCTTTATTTTCATTTAACAGTGCTTTTAAGAAAAAACTTTCAATAAATTACTACGTTTCACCTTCAGAGTCAACTCACAATGTTTCTCGTGTAATTGGTCTTATAGGAATTAAAAAAGTTTTTGAAATATTTTTATAAGAAGTGAACATTTCAAAATGAATAGATGACCAATAGCAAGGATTTTTACGGCAAAAGTAAATAAATTCCATTATCTTACCGTAATCCTATTGATGCGGTCTTCTATGATGTGAGGCTCCTCCACGACGACTCTGTAAGATGTCAATCTCTCGTGTGCCGCGCAAAACTCCAGCTTCATTGCTGCCATTTCACGATGAATAGCATTGATCTTCTGCGCCTCCTCTGCCCTTAGCGATAGGGATTCCCATCTTTCCATTAAGCCTGGAATGAAAGTAAAAGCGAAAGTTAATTGATAAATCAAATGATAACGAGATTAAAATTATATAAGTATGATTAATTTTATCTTATCAGTATTGTTATCTTAATTTGATTAAATCTGCTGAATATTTAATTTGATTTTTTGTCCCAATACTGTGTAAGAGGATAAGTTAGGTTTTATTTTCTATTTTAATTGAATTATCGCAAATTTCGAAACCGGTCTTACGACTTGCAACACCTGCTTGCATTCAATCTTTGTTGTGTACTTATACGTATCACTATCTATCGTTGACAAGTGGCAGCCTTCACACCGTACATGGGCAAGCAACTGATCGTAAATATAAAGTGAATTCTTTTTTTACTTTTCTGTAAAGGCTGATTTGACAAGTTTAATCAAGTATTTAGATACTTTTTTTTTTTGCTTTACAAAACTTTTTGTTGTTATATTTAATAAAATATATACACTTTGTACATTGAACTTTTGAGAATGTACTTAATTGAGCACAATTACTTCATTGTTTCCTACAAGTATACCTCATTGTAGTTTCTCGCTAGAGATAGATCAACGAGCACTGATAAAATTTCTGTTGCATTCGTTAAATTACTTCCTACGAAGAGCTCTCAACTGTGAAATTAATCTCGCAGTGAAACAAGCATGTCCTTGACCACTTAACGGAAATTTGCACTTTACGAATGTGTCGAAAAACATGCAATAACATGGGTATTTTTTGACCGACACCTGTAGTTTCCTTTGGCTTGACTTCTTCGTTAAAAAGTACTTCTACACTAAATTATATGCTAGAGTTTGGTACAACGTAAAATTATCTCTACAGAGTTTGCTGACGTGCTTTGTAATTGTAATTTCTAACATCAAGATGCATGGCACGGTCTGATTTTCATTGTTAATTGTGTCTGCGTACACCACTTCTTACAATCTTAAAATCTTCTCGAAGCAAAAGTCTCTTTTTAATGGTTTCTACGACCTCTCTTATATTGTGCAGTTGTTCTCAAGTCCTTCGGTTTGAAAATGGCATTGTCTTAGATCAGATAATTATAGCTTGTTTCTGGGTTTTCTTTATATTTGAAACTATTTGTCGATAAAAATTCAAATTCCCTGTCAGCTATTTTCAGGTAAGCTTATAATAATGTGTTTTTAAAAACTATTAAATTTTGGAAAATTACCTTATTAAATAAAAAAGTTACTATCGTAAAGTATTTACAAATTAAGTACAACGTTAATATTCAACTTGTATTTGCAAAGTGTAAATATTTCTAATACTTTTTAACGTTCAGGTGACTCATCGTTCAACCAAAGATGGGAAAAGACTTGTAAATTTGATCATCGCATTCCAACCATTAACAGTTTACAATTCATATGAATAATTGAATATTTACGTATACGTAATGGCTTTATTTTAGCACATGAAAGAATGAAGTAGTAAAAGCCTACGCAACCGTGAAATACTCAATAGTAACTTGAAAAGAAATCAACAATAATGATGAGTATCCTCAAAGTTTGGACAAAAAAACTCTGGAAAATTCCGGCAGTCAAGACGTTCAACCTTTTTACGGGAGTGACGCGTGCTTCAACGTGCAAAAACCTGTCCGAATCATCAATTATTCACAAAGCCGCGTCTTCCCACACAAAGGCGCTCAATTCCATCGTCGCTCGCGAGCGCGAATTTGCCTTCTTGCGCGTGCTCGCGGTAACCTTCGAGGCCCTCCTTCTTGGACCGCGCGCTCGTACCAGCTGGCCGCCACTGCCATTGCCATTTTCATCTGTTCCCCTCGCGCGTGTATGTACACGCCGTGTCTCTATCCTCTACCTATGACACACATAAATCCCTATCCGTTTCTCTCCCGCTCTCATGCCGAAGTGGCGCTGTAACATAACAGTAAAACACCGGCGAATTCTCTCCGGAGCCTGTTCCCTCTTTCTCTCTCTCTCGCTCGCTCGCGCGAACTAAGCGTGTTGCTGCTCCTCTTTTTTTCTCTCCCTTTTCATCTCGCGCACGTGAGACACATCGCGGCATCTTTCTCTTCGTTCCGGGAATTTGTAGGGGGACACAGCGTAAGGCAGCCGCCGCGACGTAACGGCGACGAGAAAATCGCGACGCGCCTTCACCATTATGCCGAGCGGCTCGAGAGGAACGGAAATTCAATTGCGACATGCGCATCGTGTGCACCGAGAGAGAGAGAGGGAGGGAGAGAGAGGGAGATAGAGAAGGAACGGGGACGGCCTTTAAATAAGCGCCGGCACAGAAAAGCACAGTAACGCAGTCGCGTGCTGAGGCGCGACGCTGAACCGTTTATTTGATTGGCCGAGCAAGCGACTGCCACCGTGTCGTAGTTGCCGTTGCGGATGTGTGTTTACTTTCTTGACCCTTTCGACGACGGTTATACGCGACGTTGACGACGTCTTGGCTAGCGGATTGAAAATTAACCGTCGACGCCTCGAGCTATTCGTTGATTTAACGTCGTTATTATTCAATTAGACCTGGCTTTTCTCGCGCGGCTGGCGATGCTTTTGCGTTGTCTTTTAGAATGAGTTGTGGTCTCGCGAGGCTGAAGCGTGACTTGAGAATTGGAGTGCATAACGGCTTCTGGTTTGACATTGAAAAATTTCTTGTCGCGTACAAAAGTGCAGTCAAGGACGATTTTCTTGAACGTTCTTTATCGATTATATTTGTTGTATAAAAAGTCGTACAAATTAAAGCACCTTTTTTAATTCAATTAAATTTATCAAACTAGAACATTAAATTTTGTATTTTTAAGACATAAAAATTCGGACGTCGATGTATGAGGTAAAAATATGTGCTCTTAAACGTTTTTTATTTTAGTTTTTATGTATAACGGGAAAGTTTGTACTTTCCAATCATTGCGGATTCATTTTTTTATTTCTATACATCCTGAAAACTGTACTTTGTAAAGTCGTAGTATCCAAACTAATTTGTATGGTTTTAAGAGAAATAGTAATATAGCTATGGTTTTAATAATATTTATTGTAAGTTATAGGAAGACGTGATGAATACTTCCTACAAGCAAAGCATGATTGCTTTTTAGTAGTAATTACGCGCAAACACTGTCTAATTTTGGATCTAATTTGAATCGTGATAAAATGTACCGTTAAGATTCATGAGTAAACTATATATAATATGAACTACTTGTAGGATAAATCATGAAGTTTGTTTAAATTTTATATTTGCTGAGTTTCTATTCATGGTAAATTTAAAATGATTTTTTTATTTAAAAGAATTTAAAAGTCATTGAAATTTTCACTAAAAAAAATTGTTGAAATACTCAGGTGTTATCTAGAAAATTCACATTTTTACTTAATAATCAACTGACGCACGTCACGAGTAAAAATTAAGATAAAAATTATCGCTATTATTTAATTTATTGCAGGACATGCGCCATCGCAAAGTAAATAACTTGGTTATAAATCATATGTAGTTAAATATATAGTTGAAGTATTAATCACTGCATGATTATTCAATAAATTGAATAACTCTGAATTACATTTACGTTACTCTAATTAAAATATGCCATGACAAAAGCAAATAACATAATATTTTTTTATGAGTTTTTTTTTTCTTATTGGTAATTGTCATCAGAATTATATTGCGTTTATAATACATTCCCTTTTAAATGAATTAATAACCTGACTATATTGTAACTGAAAATTAAATTATTGATGCTCCTTTTAAAAGTGTTATTTTACTAATTACTTTAAAATATTCCTTGAAATACATCAATTACTTCATACTTTGACGCCGGATGTATTGGATATATTCTCATTCGTACTATTCAATTACTAGCATGAACTTTTATATTACTCCGTGACTACCATACAAATTGGTGAAAGTGGTCAAGTATCACCCGATCCACTCCATGAACTGTTTATAAACGTTTCGTGCGAGTATAAATATTATCTAACACAGAGACGGAAGCTTTGAATGTATACAAAGTTCGCAAACGAACACGTCAAACGGCCACATACGATTCCTCTCGTGGGATCTAAAACAACATTTACTGCACGCTTCACCTTAATTTCGCTCGGTACCACTCGCGAGTACATCCGTGTCGATCTCGCAAGATCCCGCGTGTTTACGCCAATGTGCAGACTGACGTCATTGCCAAGAAAGATCCACGAATGCGCATCGGCGAATATATACGAAGAGGTATATCCTCTCTAGATGCCGCGCCTCTATCTCTAGTCGCCAAGTAGTTCGCGCCGCGCAGAAGGGACAAAGCGGGCCGATTTTAATCTGGTTAGGTGATTCATCTAGCACGTGTGTGTGTGTGTATAGGAACGAGGGGACCTCATTATATATGTGCGGTCCCACAATCCCGGTGAAGGTGGACCGCGACTCTTTGAAAGTCCGGTTTTATTATTACACACGCGCGCTCACGGGTTTATGTATACGTGCGCTGGTTTGGGGTCAATATTATAATAGCCAAGTTTCATCCCAATTTTACGAGCCCCGTAGACCTGCCTCGCTTCGGTCGCGATATATCTGCGCGAGACTCGATCGAACGCTCTTCCAGGGACGAGGCCTTTTGATTTACAAGTGCTGATCCTTTTATTAAGAGCCGCCGCCGTATCGCATCTGTAACACGACTCTGTCCGCGCAGATCTCCTCGTAGAAATTTGAAAGCTATAGAGGTCGTGTGCACGCGTGCGAGAACTTGCATGTAGCAGGAAAAAGGAATATTTTTTGTCGAAGGACCTTGGTCCACTCTATCCTTGGAATTTACGGGCGCGCGAGTTGCGAGCCATTACACACTGTTTTACGAGCTGTCATTATTATCGGTAACGCCGTAATGAATAAGTGGAACATTGTGTGCCCGCGCGCGCCACGTTATTTTCGAAATTCCCGCGCGGGAAGTCGTTGGGATACCGCTATAATTGCGACCTGGCGATATAGGGAAATCCTGCCGCGTAGATATATCTTGATGCAAACGATGAGAGAAAACTGATGCGAAAGTAACAAAGTGCTGGTTCCGCGAGACGTAATAGGTGTTTATGCGTAATGAATAATTTGCGCTTAAACAGCGCGTTGACACTGACCTAGAACTTATCTTATCAATTCACCCATAATATTATTAATCTGATAAAGAATTAAAACAGTGGCGTTGTTATCTTGATAAACGAGGAATCAAGGAAGTCAAAAGGAAAGAATTGAATTTAGAACTTTTTACAGCTTTTATTAGTTGTTGCTATGCAAATGGTTTATGAAACGTTTGTTACCTAATGACAGAATTTACTTTTATAATTTGCAGTACATAAAAAGATGCTGCTGGTAACTCTATAAATGGTTTATAGATAAAAAATACATTACTTTGCAGAAAAATTACTCACTTTTTAGAGATAAAATTTATTACTATAAAGATATTAAAGTATGATAACTTGCATTAGAAATATGAAAAATCGGGCGCTACAAATATGACGAGGAAAACACTAGATGTACTTTTTACATATTCTTGCAATTAAAGTGATGGAAATCGTAGTTATTTAAATTTTTTGCACGAAGCCAATTAATATAGAAAGTTTTAAATTACAAGTTTTTCCATTATGCTCATACTAGTAAACATATGAGTCTAATTAAAGAAAAGTAGCGCTACTGCGTTTCTAATTTCTGCTAAAGCACTATACGGGTTTCATAAAATACAAGCAAAGCAATTCCAATTTATATTCCACAGTTGGCCTGTTGTAAGGAAATTTCGATTTTAAACGTCTCTCAAACGTTTAAGAATTTTGCTTGAAACCAACCAATTATCATACAGCCTTTCTTGAGGTATTGCATACATTTCTTGCCGAGAAATTCCAGCGATCTATTTCTCTGCAACCCGATACTTTCTTATTATGCAGATTCCCGATAACCAACCGGCTACAAGAACAACTCGTCAATTATTCCATGGCACAGTGAAAACTCTATTTACGAACGGATTGCTCAATCAACCAGCGAAAATCGCACAAAATGTTGCCAAGTTTCCGAAAACATAGAGAATATATGTAAAGATTAATCAAAGCAATAAAATACGTACGATTATCGCTGGTGTTAATCCCAGCGGCGATGAAATCGGTCTGCACAGACATTTGCGCACAGGTGTCTCTATACCGCAACAATGCGCCGCAAAAAAAAGAAGAATACAGGTCTCTGCGAGCTGTCAAACTATTATCCACGCAAAGAACTAGCAGTGAGCACGAGAATCGAGAGTCAGATCATCGACGAGGCCGCAGCAAGACTGGCGCGCCGCGTGAAAGCCGTAGCGGAGGACGCGGTGGCGGTGGCAACGGCGGCGGCGGCTCTGAACCAGTTGCGCATATACCTTATACACATGCCCCTATACCGCGGCTGTAGAAGACGATCGCGCAGTAGCCACAGCCACAACGCGACTATATGCCGCCGGCTGATCCACTCGCCTATACATACACTATCATACACAAAGACAGCGCGAGCTGCAGCTCGTTTACGAGGCTCTTTAACGGCCGATAAATATTAGTCTCGTCCACGGTCGGCTGCCAGCAGCTTTCGCGATTTCCCCGTGGGCGCCGTTTACGCAGTCTTTTACTGCCCGCCTCGCTGCTGAATTTGTCACTGACATCAAGCGAATCGGCCTGCCGGATTGCAAGCTGTATACGCAGATCGGTACGGTTTCGGACTTTCGTTTGCGCTCGATCGGGAGGAGATAGTCTAGTGACGCTCTCTTTTGCGGTTATTAATGTTTCGAGATATGCCGGTGGATTGGGAAACTGCAATTTCCACTTGGCTGGCTTTTAGCGCGCTGCGAACGCTGCCTGATTTGTTAGTGACAAGTTGTACCTACTATATCCGATCTCACGTTTCTGCTGCTGCTGCTTACTGGGTTAATGCGTGCCGCTTTCGAGATAGATCTACGTAATTGTTAGCTGTTTCATGATAATATATACATGATACAAGATTAAATGCATTTGTATTCTAATGCTAAGATCGAGGCTATGGTTTCATTATCACATATAATGCCAAGTTAATGTTATCTTATACCATAAAATTAGAATATAGCAATGGAAAATTTCAATTCTTACATTTATCTTGTGGTTGTTTAACTTTACATTTTGTAATACAGGTTGGAATATATTAATTCTTTACTCTATCCTTACATTTTTCCCTCTTTACTTAGTGTTTGTAACAATTTTTTTTTTATTTCTTGTGACGTTTCGCAAATATTTAAAGAATCGATAAATTTAATCGAATATTGGTTTTGTTTCTGCAATTAAAAAACTTATAATTAAATCTACACGGTAACATTTCCGTATATGGTAATTGGTTATTTAGCAACTTGTCCTCCTACGCAGTACTTATGGAGCTTCGCCAGAACTCTCATTTTTATTCAGCAAACGGTCTTAAAGAGATTACTTTGGTGCACTAACTGCTTGTGCATACTTTTAAAGACTTGATGTAATCTCACATTAACATAGAGACAATGTAACTTACGCATATAAATATTATTTAAATATATATATTGTCATGCACAGTGCCGCAGTAAGTAAAAGCGTAAAGCTAAAAAACAAGTGATTAAAAAGGTATGAATAAAATTAGTAAACTCAATAATGCGTATTTTATTGATATAATATATTCAAGTAAATGTACAATATTAAGCTACTGTGAGTATAAATAACAAATTAAGCAATATTTAAATAAAACTAGATGACAGAAAAATGAATAAAGTGAAACATATTAGTTATTTCTATGTTAAATATACGGGGTGTTCCAAAAAGAGCCGAACTTCTAGATAACTCTTTAGGGTAAAACAAAAGTTATATGATTTTAAAAAAACCTACTCAGTGACGAATTTGTCTTTGATCTTGACTCAAATTTTGTTTATAAACCTTTTTTGATGGGACTTTGTCCTAAAGAGTTATCGGGGGTTTTTTGGTCCCGTTTTTAAGACACCCTATATATAGTGTAGAAAATGTTATTGTGTATTATAAATAGTATTGAGTATGAAAACGTAGACCATGCAAAATGATATATGCACATATTTCTTATTGACTAGTATGTATTAATTATCTTACACAAATGTATTATTTAATGCATTAAATGTGATTCGAAGATTCTTAGATAATTTATTATTAACATTAAATTAGAAATATGTGCCAGTTAAATAAATAGCGAATAAAAAGTCTTATTTTGTCTTTGATTTGTTGAAGCGACTATCAAGGAGAGTGTCTGCCCTTTGGGGAATGAATTTTTTCGAGGTTTGATTATCGATTTCTTGTACCTAGAACTAAAGTTTTGGACTCTTTGTATGGGATCCTTTTCAAGACACCCTCTATTTAATGCACAATATATTAAGAATAGGTGGTTTTAATATGAAAACCGCCAGTCAACAACTTTCAACTTGTTTTGACGGAACTTTTTTTATGATATATTATGAGCTACCCAATCTCAAACATGCTTAGTATTGTTAAAAAGTGATGTCTCATCTCTTACCTACGATTCTATACAAATGTATTTGTTATAAAAAAATTTATTTAAATTTTAGTTCGTTATGCAATATTGATTCATTATAAAGTTATAAACATTCAACAATATCATAGGAAAGTAGTTAAGATTCCTTTTTTATTAACAAAAAAATATTTTCTATGAATTTCGTACGCTACTTTTGAATACTTACAACATTCTACTGAGTCAATATTTACGCACCAAAACTTAAACGAACGCTGATTTTCTCTAATTTAGTAAATTTTGTGAACTGCTCTCATAACATAAATATTTATATTGTTTTTTAACTAAATTAAATATATTTGTGACCGTATAGCTCATATCTGGAGAAAAAGGCTAGATCACAATAAATTATGTATACTCCGCTTCGTTTTTACGTACCAGAAATCGGCTCTAGAAGCCTCGACAAAATTCGTTTCCCAAAAGTAAGATAATTTCTTTATGAGCGGTTAATCACATTTACATGACTATGATAACTTATAAATGATTACATACAATGAAAGAGATGATACTTATTTGATGTAAAACAAAAATAAAATTAAGAAATTATTATTTTTACTAGAGCTTCGGAATATTCTAATGCTTAATTGGAATCAATGTAACTACAGAAAAAAAACAATTCATTTGGAAAAATGTTATTAAACTTTATTATTATTTGATGATTAAACTTATATGCAATACATTTTAAAAGCAAAATAAAAATAAACTATTATTTTTTTATTATAAAACTTTTACAAAATTACATAAATAAACAATATTTTTTGAGCAAAAAATTAAGTTTTAAGTAAGTTTTTGCTAGTATTATATTCATAAAAACGTTGTTATATATACAATTAGTTTATACAGAATATATTAGAGCGTTCTTTTAATTTAAGATTTGCTTGCATTGTATTTGTCATTGATTTTATTCATATTTCTTTAACGGACGTCTAGAAATGTAACATAGTACTTTCCCTAATACAAAAAACATAATGTCTAATAAAATTTTACATTTATAAAATATGATACCATCATAATTTTTATCAAATATATACAGGTATATACAAATTTGAATTTTTACATCATGAACAATAAAATTGAATAAAATATTTGTAAATATTTACAAAGTTATTGTATTAAAATAGAAAATAAAAATACTATTAAATAAAACACTTTCAAAATAAAAAATGCTAGAAATATATAAAACATAAATAAACTAAAAGTATAATGTTTTTTAAATTCAAATATGCTCGTACATTTTGAATTTTGTTTGCCAAACAGAACGTGTACAATAGAAGAGTGGTAATGGTAATTTGAAAGGCCAACAATGGAAGTGGCTAATCTTATCTGCCGATCCACAGAAAAAACTAGCAAATTCCGAAGCTCTGCAAAAGCGCATCTTTCTCGCTGCGTGCTTCCCACAGTTAGTACCGTGAAACGGGAAGTACGAGGAGGAGAGAAGAGCGGTTCAGAGTGTACAACAAAAAAGCCAACGGACACAGAGTGCAGAATAACGTGAGAGAGATAGTGAGAGGCGAGACAATGCGCGCGTTAGATAGAGGCAGTGCTACAAAAAATATAGGCAAGTCCACTGAGAGCCGTGACGAAGATGGCCGCAACGCACGATAGCGAGGTCATCGGCGAGGACGACGAGGACCGTGCCCTCTCGACCACCACCAAGGGCCTCTTTTCCCCACCATCATCATGATCAATCCCGTACTCACCACGAATTTGCTTGCCGTGCTTGTCGCTGTGACGGGAAACGCCGCTCGCCTCGGACATGGCGCGCAGACAGCGGATGTTCTCGCGGCAGACGCGCGTCAGTTCATTCTGAAACAGAACGCACAGTAGCCAACGCTCGCGTCACATTTCTTTAATAAGGGATCTCGTCTCAAGCTGAGCTTGCAGATCTCTTGCGAATTACACTCTTTCCGTACTGGTAGTACTATCAGATGCGTTTGCAAAGTTATTCACAAGCAGGAAGAAAGTGCAATTTAAAACCAAGCAAAAGAGTGAGGAGTTAATAAGGTAAAAGCAAGGGTTATGAAAAAATCTTTCATTAGGTTTCAAACATATATTTATTACACACATTCTTCATATATAAAAATCAATATCAAACGTGTTACAAAAGAAAAAAAGGCAATTATGAGAAAGAAGTTTTGTTAGGGAGGTATTAGATAGAAAGAAAAATTAATGTTAATAATATGACAGACGATAGCAATATATTCTAAAGTTCACTTATGCTATATTACATACATATATATGTAATCATTTCCTAACTTACATTCATGATAATCTAAGGCTGGAAGAAATTGATATTCTTCGTATATTTTGAAAGCGCTTTTTTTTTATTTTTACAATATAAAGTATGTCGATGAAATAAAATTATATTCCCTTGTCTACTCCAAAATTGCAAATTACTTCATATATCTTTAATTCAAATAATAAGATTTATATAGCGATTTCCATTCTAATTTATATATTCGAATAAAATAAAAGAACAAATATAATTATTAACCGCAAGTTATCAAAATTTCTTAAGTAAATACAAAAAAATATATCATGATATTTAACTTCAATAGACTATTTAATATTTTATCAAAACACTCTGGGTTCCGGAAAAGGTAGCAGAACAAAATATCATTTAAACAGCTATTTTAAATACATATCGTAGAAAAATAGAAGCTCACGTTATCACAACACGTATTATTTTTAAAGTATGTCGATGAAATAAAATTATATTCCCTTGTCTACTCCAAAATTGCAAGTTACTTCATATATCTTTAATTCAAATAATAAGATTTATATAGCGATTTCCATTCTAATTTATATATTCGAATAAAATAAAAGAACAAATGTAATTATTAACCGCAAGTTATCAAAATTTCTTAAGTAAATACAAAAAAATATATCATGATATTTAACTTCAATAGACTATTTAATATTTTATCAAAACACTCTGGGTTCCGGAAAAGGTGGCAGAACAAAATATCATTTAAACAGCTATTTTAAATACATATCGTAGAAAAATAGAAGCTCACGTTATCACAACACGTATTATTTTTCTTAAATCACAGTATTATATCAAATACGCGTTCAATACTATCATTGACAAGTAATGAATGTATAATTTATATCAATATGCAAAATAAAAAAAAATTATAGAATACCAAAAAAGAAAAACTTTTGTTTCAAGCATAACAATTTGTGTTTTAACCTATTTTAATAAATGCACTCAAAAACACTCATGCTTATTAAGCTGAAGCAAATCAGTGGCTCAACTGCCGGTAAATTTTAGTATTACGTTACATTGAGGAACCCATAAATATTTAATTAAGTTTACAATATCATATGGCTGAATTTTCTAATGAATATGTAATTGTCAAATGGTTTGAAAAAAGAAAAAGTATTGCACACTGTTATAGTTTTGCCACTTGATCGACTATAAGGAAAGGACTATCGTAGCTGATATTTACTATTCTCGTTCGTTAATATTTAAAAACTCGATGGAATCATCAGTCAAATTCAATAAAATCTTATGTAGCGAAAAAGAATAGTTTTATAGCAGAGCTACGCATTTTTTTGAAAGCAATATCGCGTAAAAAATTGTAGAATTTATGCAGCGATTTGCAGGCACGATCTTTCAACTGTGACAAAAGTCCGAGCAAGTAATTTATTAATCTAAACAATTCCGCGAGTGCAATACGTACGAAGCTCGTTTCGGCCATGGTTCCGTAGCGAGATTCCGAGATCAAAAGCTGAGTACGCGACGTCTCTGCAAGACGTTTGAACTCTGAGTCGCTATCGCTGTCCTCCGATGTTATGTTACTCTTCTGTAAAAGATAAAAATATAACTTCATTAAATTGTTATTTAAAAACTAATGTTCATTAACGAATAAATATAGTAAAAATTAGTCTTCATTTTGCTTATTTATAAATAATAATATTTTAGATTAAAATTAGATTAAACATTTTTTAGTTACAAAGTTGTCCATTTGAAATCTTAAATAAAATGTTTACTAATCTTTCTTAACAGAATAAAAATAAATTCAAAGTCCACTTGGTAAAAGATATCTTTGCGATAATCTTAAGTATTTTTAATAAAACCTGATAATGATTGTACTTACGTAATGAACGGCTCCTAAACTCGATGATGCACAGTCTGACTGACTGTCGAAGAAATTTCTGTAATCATCGCCAAATTCTAAAAGACGTCTAGCAGTTTCTGTGTCTGCAGTCTCACTGTACGCCTCACTCATATACTTTTCCTAATGGAACAGAATGATGAAAATTAATTAATTTATCGGGATTAAATTTAAAGCTGCTATAACTACAAAGTCGTTCAATTTACTGAAAATAATCGAAAAAAATTGTTTTAATAATACAATACTGCAAACTTTCACAGTTAATAATATACAAGCTTTTCAAAATACTTTCAAAAAATTTATAGCTCAATTATATAACTACAAGCATTATAAGTGAAATATAGAAAACAATAAAAGTTTGACCTGCTGTAAAATCCATAGTTTTGTCAGCATTGTGATAAAAACTTTTTAAAAAATATATAGTTACTATTAAAGTATTGATATATTTGCTCTGATAACAAACACCTATGATGTAAATAATTATACTATTTAAATGATGGATGAAAAGTACTATTAAATAAATTAGTAATCTATAAGAGTTCACATGACCACCGTTATAATTACATAAGAATTACCATCAGAAAGACTTCCTAGTTTTTAGTTTACAAAAAAGGTATTCTTGGAATTGGTATTCCAAACGTACTCTTGCATTTAATTATATTTTATATTTTTAGTAAACTTTTCAATTCTTTTTATTTATATTTTTATTATAAAATTCTAACCGTTATGTAACTTTTAACATAGTTTATAAATAATATATTCGGAACAAATATACGCAAAAAAACTAAACCACCAAAAATGACTAACTATGAAATATTTATTGATTTGATAACCAGACTTATAATTAAAATGTATTCAATTTTTAACCGTAAGATATTAGTCCGATATATTTAACATCCCTCAAGGAAAAAAAGGATTGGTTATCCTAACTTGTTGGTTGCTAAACACACAACCAAGAAGATAGTTAAACTAACGAACAAATATTGGTTCCGCCAACAATTTTTACGTAGCTATAACTATTAAGTTGGTTATACTAACTATCCTGTTAGTTGTGTATTTTTTGACCAATTCAGATGGTTATAATAACCAATTATTCGGTTACTAGAACAAACTAGTTTTTTTCGTGATAAGAATGGCAGTGCTAAATGCCTTCGGCTGATATTTTTCGTGACTTTTTACCTGATAGTTGTCCCAAGCTTGTTCGGAGAAGGAGTTGTTGCTTAGACTATTCTTCTCGACATCGCTGTCCGCAGTAAACTGGCTGATCTTGTTACTCGTCAGTATGCCATCATCGCAGTTGCTGCACGAGCGTCCGCTGCGCAGTGGCACGCGGCAGTTCGCAGCTGTGCTAGCCTCCTCCTCGGATTCCTCAGACTCGGACGACGATTTGCAGCAGGAGGCGAGCTTGCCCTGGGGGTCGCTCGAAGTCATACGATCTGCGCCCTCCTGCTGCGCGCTGTAGCCCGAGAACGAGCCGGACTTGACCAGGTGGCACATGGGCGAGCCCGTGGAGATGGTGCGGCACGAGGAGCGAGTCTGACGGCTGGCGAGCTTACGCGCGGAGCGGGTGATGGAATTGTTGTTGACCGAGCTCACGTCGTCGCTGTTCTCCGAGCGCTGGTTCGCACACGCGTTCACCCCGTCTGAGCCGGATTCGCTTTTGCGACCCTGTATTATTTTGTAATAAAATAATGGTTGGATTAGATTTTTTAGTTAGTAAACTTGGCGAGAGGAAGCAGAAGAGGAAAAAGTAAGCAGTCACATTGAAATTACTACTTGCTGCAATCAAATAATTTTAATCTAATATAAATGTATTGAACATATAAGATGATAAGAAGTCAATACAATTTCTAGATGGGAGATAAAATAGAATATTGTAAGATTGCTTCAAAGGTTTTTATACGTTATTAGAACTGGTAGGTGAACCGAGAGAGCAATCATTTCTGAGAAAATGCAACGTAAACATCGAAATAAGATAATTTACTTAATTCGCGTAAAAAAGTGTTATCCTGCCTGCAATTGAGCTACTCAAATGACATTAGCTTCCTGGTCATTAGTTCAATATCCCCAGAAGATTTTCCTCTTTTTCCCCTCGTCATCTTCATACGTATCGAGTTTCATATAGGGAATAAGGAAAACCGGTAGGAAAATTGTTCCCATTTCCGGATTTTTCAGACCCGAGCAAAAAATCGAAACGGTCGCGAAGCCAAGGAGGGACATAGAAAGATAAAGAGTGAAAAAATAGAGAAAGAAAAACAAGTAGAAATGGCGAGAGTGTAGAAAAAAAGGGGGCAAAGACCATACGCTTACCACATTCTTTTTGCGAAGCCTGTTTTTCCTGCGGCGCAGCGAGCTGTTTCTCACCACGCGAGCATCGTGACCGATTATCGTTTCTTCCAGCAATGTCGACGTTGAGTTATTGAAGGGTGCACGCGATTCTCTGCAAAATACAAAGCGAGACATAAAAGTAGAGCGAGAGGCAGCGTTCGATTTCTATCGCTCGATATCGGAGAACTGTCAATTTAAAAAAAAAACCATCCTGGTCGCGCGCATGCGGATCGTTTGCAGAATACAAATAATTGCGGATCCCCGCGGGACTTTACGCCACAAAACCTCGCGTTCCGCCTGTGTGTTTCCTACGCCAATCGATGAATTATCAATTGTCCTCCGATTGTTAGATAGTGAAAGTACGATTTTTATGAAAATAAATTGTTCAGAGTAAGAACGATGCGATCCGTTTTGAATCGCAGTAAAGTTTTCGTAAGTGGGGAGTTTACAAATTGAGTACACGGATGTAAAAAACGGTATCCTTATTTACAAGTAAGAATTATTAAATGATAGTTTCTGAATAATGAGGCATACTATCCACGAATAAGCATTTTGTAACAAATAAAAGTTAGAGTAATAAAATATACTATGCATATTTTTTCATGACTCTATAAACATGTACCCTTTACATCAGTATTTTTATTATTCCGTATGTTAAATAAATGACACTTAAAATTTAATAAAAACGCGTTACCGCAACGCTTTCTTAACGTTGAGATACTTCTATAAAAAATAAAAAGATCACTCACGTGGCGTCAAGTGAAGCAGACTTGGCAGGTGGACTGGTGACGAGCTGGTGCAAAGCCGTCTCGGAGATGGAGAACTGTGCGATAGTCTCGTCGGCCACGAGACTCGAGCGCTTCCTGATCTGCGTGATGCAGGAGACGCTCCAGGGTCTCGGACCGTTGCTCGATTTGCGCTTCGATCGCATCACCACCTTGGGCGTGTTTGTCGCGTCGGCGGGGAACCGCTCATCGCTCTCATCGCGCTCCTCCAGGATCTCCTGGGAGTTGGACTGGGAGACGGGTTGGCCGAGGTCGTCGACGCGTCGGCACGTGGCCACGCTGCTCTGGTGATCTTCCTCGGACGTATCGTACTGTTTCTCGACGTCCGACTCGCCGGTCGTGTACTCGCCGCTCGCGTCGCAGCTGTCAAGCGTCTCCGAGGCTGCCATCAGGCAGTACTATGGTGGAAAGAAGAGATATCGATCGTTATTTCGAGCTTTGGGAGATGGACAGTGAAAATGCGGTGTAATGATTTGTTATTGAGTGTGAGAGAGAAGTGTGAGTGTGAGTGTGCGCCGGTTGTTAATGTTATATAAGCCTGGATTTTGTATTGTAAGTGGACGAATGATGGTTTGTGGAGTTTGACGAAGCTGATGGTGTGCTTATAGTCTTACCGTTCTAGTTCATGTTTGTTTGAAACCCACGTTTCATTCTGTCCAAATGAAAGGTGTTACGATTTTTTTTTTGTTATCTTTTATAGCGACAGTTCTTTCCCTTTACTAGTAATTTAAATGATACTATCAATTTCAATATTCAAATTTTAATGGATGTATAGTATTACTACAAAGAAAATTATAGCATAAATGTCATGTAATCGGAGTACTGTGTAATTTTTTTCCCCTCTCAAGATTACATGCATCAATAAAACATTTACCATGTCTCTATTTAAAATGCAACCGTAAAATGTTTGGCATCATTATGCAAAAAGAAAAATGGGGAAGAACATGAACTATAAAAGATATTAGCATTGCATATCGCGCCATTGACTAATGACAACGTTGCGAACGTAACAATGATTTACTCCCCTACGCGAGCGGACTTTTAAAACTGTTCTTACAAACGAAAATAAATCACTTTTAAAATTAAGTAAAAAATAACATTAGCCTTTACGGCTATTTCCAATGCCTCTACATAAATCGATAAATCATGTAACCACACGCGAGCCCACAACCGAACAATTCGACTAAAAAAATGAACCCCGAGTCCAAGCATTCGAAATACAGTTATCAACGTAGTAATTAGTAAAGTCGGCGCGCCGGCGCGCATTAAAATTCCTTCACGTAATAAATGTAAATGTAAGGCGTAATGAATTGTCTCTCCATTTCCTAGCGCACAAAGAAGAAGAGGAATAAGAAAAATGCTGCGTAAGTAGTCGATTCGTATATATTTATAGAAGCCGTATCACGTACGCGGGCGCACGCGCTCGGCTACTCTCTCTCTCTTTCTCTCTCTTGCTCTGGCCGCAACATGCAATCATCGATTTTTTTACTTACCGTCTCCCCCCGTCTCTTACGTACTCGGCGCGCACGGACACTCACCTGCGAGGTGCACCTGCCTTCGCGGCAGCGCGCCGAGTTGAGTGCCAGCCACTCTTTGATTCTCGCGTACTTGGCCCGGTGGCTCTGCGCCCCGCTAAGCATCAGGTTCTTCTCCTCATCGAAGATGAGCGAAGGTACCTTCTGCACGGCGCTGCCCTCCTCGCGCACCAGTTTCTCCGCCTGTGGGAAAAGGATATTCGACTGGTTATGGATTGTTTCGACGAATCATTCCCATGCAATGGGAGTTATTCAAAATTATTCGATGACTGTAGATCGAAAGGCGTAGATATTCTAATGGGGTGACTTTAAAGTGACATGGATGACAGTTTTTGTAGATATGCTAATGTATTTAGAATGTAAGCTTGACTAAAAAAATCTCAAGTTTATAAAAATTCTTTATGTATATAAAGTTAAGTTACAAGCGCATAAAGTGTAAAAATTATAAAATTAAATGAATAGTTTATAAAATTTATAAAAATACTTGAGAAAATATTTTTTCCACAGGAAACTTACCTCGCGGATCAGCCTCTGAATGCCTTCCTTGTTGTTAATGCACTCGTCATCGCTATTATTGTTCTGCTTGAGTTTTAGTTTCTGGTTCTTTTTCCCGACATTCTTATCCGTCACATCGTCAACAATATTACCATTGAGGACGTCGCTGTCCTCGTTGGTATCGTTCTGCGTCGCAGCCGCGTTCTCGAAATCCAGCCGCATCTTAGCTCCGCTTCTGCTCTTCTGCGTCTCATTCTGCTGTTCCATGCGCGTTGAGGTGTAAGTCCACTCCTCTTCTGATGACTCGTCCCCGGCTGTCTGTTGCTGCTGCTCCTGCTGCTGGCGTCGATTGTTGGCGTTACTGTCGGCCTCCGAGTCTGTGTCCATGTGCTTGAAGTAGAAGGTCGCGCAGTTCTTTGATTTCCGATTCGAGCTGCAACGAGAGGAGGCGGCGATTAAATATCATAGTACACGGTGGAATTTCTGTTCACTTCTTTACTGTTCTTGTAATTGGTAGTGTGTACGTGACAAAGGGGAGAGGGAAAACTTGTTCTTCCGCAGATTGAGGAGGTAAGATAATGGATTTTCTCTGATTGTACGTAGCGAACGGATGATTTAAACTCACGTAATGTACATTTATAAAACGGTAGTGACAATACTGGCGATTTCAGTACAGCTGACTGAGCTGAGCAACTTTTACAATGGCCTACGTGACATTATCAGCAAATGTGTTTTTGTTATATATATGTAAAGTGCAGATAACCGTTTTGATCACGATAATTGTTATCAGTTATTAAAAGCTTTCAGTTGTATGAAATCATTCTTCATAACATTGTATTTTGTCCTAGTACAAAAATTGCGATAAATAAACGAGAATTATACTTAATTATTATTTTCTACCGAACTCTAACATTTATTTTAACCATCTGATGCAATAAAACAATATAAAAAATACAGTTCAGTATTATTTAAACAATTTAGCAATGATTGTAACTTAAATGAAAAGTTGTGACATTTAATTATATATATATATATATATATATATATATATATATTACTAATACGTTTATTTTTCAGCTGAAAATACAATTTTCTTAAACCACGATTCCTAAGATTTCATTAAGATTAAGTCAGATTAAAATAAAATATATTATTCTCCTCTTATAATTTATAAAATGATAATATTTTGAAAAGGACATAGAATTTTCTTGGAATTTAAAATAACCTATATGACATAATGCCAATCCAAACTTTATACTTGATGATCGACAATCTTTTCATATATAATTAAAATACAATTTTTTTAATTGTATAATTTATTATTACTAAAATAATGAACAGATCTGTCGTTATTTTAGTTTTAAATCGTCATGTATAAAGTCAAATATTCTTGAACAGTAACAAAAATGACATCTATATTTTATTCAGAAGAGTACAAATAACTGCATGAATTTCGAAATGCTTACGTGTTGAAGAGAGCAGCCTCCTCCATGTCAGTCCTACGTCGCTTGGGACTGTCGTTCGTAGGCGAGTCGGCCGCGCCCTTGCCGAGGGCCACCCCCGGGCTCGCGGACTCGGGTCTGCGCGGCGCGCCGGCCCCGTCGATTTCGTCGCACGATTCCTCGATCGACGTCGTTCTCGCCGCCATCGTTGGCACTGGGTCCGGCGTCGGTGTCATCGTCGCAGCCGTTGCCTCCGAACCTGTCTGATCCACTTTCGCCGTGGTAACGACGCTGGAGTCGACCTCTTCCTCGCTCAAGCCGGCCTCCTCGATGTCAGCCTCGGCACCCTGGTCGCCGAACGCGTTGCGCGGCTGCCGCTTCGATACGTACAGCTTCTTCTCGCCGGTGAACTCCTCGGGCTTCACGATCATAACACAGAGCACGTCGAGATCGTCCTGAGTGAGGTAAGATCAAGTTAGAAATGAGAATGTGTCGCAGGTTTATCGATGTTGATAAACGGATTTTCACATTTATTTTGTTGACTGTTTACATATCTACATTATTAATCGTGTTCGCGATTGATTACTTTCATTGGATTGTTTACATTTAGTACCCGTAAGACTTGAAATAAATATTAAAAGGTTAAATGTATCTTGTCTATGAATTTTTCTCAAAAAAATCTGTAAACGACGAATTTTCAATGTTTAATAATACTATATAATCGATAAAAGCTTATCATTCATGCAACTTTCACACATTTATCGGTGCTATCTGCATTTGCGGTTATAGATATAAAACGTATTTTTTACATGTAGGTTTAAAAATAATGCAAAAATTGCTTTATTATCTTTATTTCAAGAACGTAAAATGTCAATTCATTATAAGTAATTATATGGCGAAACCAAAAGTTGAACAAATTTATTCACAATATCAAGAGTTTGACATCATTTACTATTTCAAATTTATTCCGTATTCAAGAAGCCGGCATAATTTTTCCCACGCACCGCGTGCAGGGAATATTTCCCCTGCCGATAATACACACGACCGCTGATGGAATCGTCGCGTGAGCAAGTGCACGTACGTTTCCGTGCGGGACACAATAATTTCATATCCACGCGATACTACCGTGACCGGCGAATGGAATTTATCTGGTTATACAAAGCCTGTAATTTTTATTTCGAATCTCACTAGAATTAAGGATCTCCCGCAATAGATTTCACAGATAGTTTCGACGTGTATCGCATAAAGAGATTCTATTTCAAGAAACACTCATTTTGGTAGGTAAAATTGTCTTGTAAGTTATTAACTTTTAATAGAATCAGTATAGAAGTATGATATTAACATGAGCTATTAAATAATGTGCTTCAACTATTTTTTTTTGTAAATACTGAATTCAAAATATCAATATTTCAATACTTTTAAGCTTCAATTTGTGTTTTCGAAAAGAGAACTTATTGATTTTTATGTATAGCCGCTGTCAATTTGGTAGTCATATGGTTTTTAGAAGCCAAATAAGAATCGATATATAATTACTGTACGTGCTGGCACAATTTTAATCCTACTTTTTATATACTTCAAAGTAAAAGTCTCTTCTCAAAGAATCACCTATTTTCACTATACATATATAAACTATGAAAAGCCGGAGAATTATCTTCACAAGCATCTCAACTCATTCCCTACTTCCCAACGCCCACCTAAGAAAAAGCCATAAATCCGTCGCGCACCTCAAAGTAGGATCCATCATCGACGAATCGGTTCTCGGAAGAGACCTCACTGTCGGACGATAGCTCGGACCTCGACGAAGAGTCGATACAGCCCGCCTCGCTGGTACCCTGGCCACTTAAGGTGGTGGCGATGCTGCTGTTGGTACTGTCGCAGCAGCCAGTGGACAACTGATTGGCTGCCGACTGCTGATTGCAGCGAGCTCGGAGCTGTCGTCTGGCTCTGATGGACGCTCGCCGTCGCTGCGAGCTGTGACTGCCACTGCTCTCGTCCTGGGAGGAGGACGATGAGGACGACGAAGAGCCCTTGGAGGTGGAGGATGACTGGCTCGCAGAGGCGCGGCGACTCAGTCGGGGCTGCTTGCTCACCGGCTCCTCGTCGTCGCTGTCGCTGCTGCAACGGCTCGCTGCCAACTGCAAGTACCAACAGAACGGTCGAGAGTTAATCATAAAAGAATTTTCTATAGATTTTTATTTTTTGTTTGGATGGGGTGTCATACAGATGGTGGAACTCATTTTGCGTGAAACTCATTTTCCGATATGAAGAAACATGAATAATTGAATTAGTAACTTGACGTACTTCCTGAAGGATTGTAAATTGTTATCGCTATATTCCTTTCACTTTTCTCAGGGTTATTATATAAAATAGAAAAGATGAAGTTTCTTAATTTCATTTTTGTCGTCTTATTTTAGGAGCATTAAGACTAGTCGACAACATTCATTTTCCTACAAGTTTTACTGAACAATAATGTTCTATTGTCACGTCATAATAACACCGATTTAAGCTTGGAGCGTTACCTCACCATCATTAAAGCGCTTTCTTATTTCGGCCAATTATCAAAATAAATTGAGAAAATAAAAAATTAACCTATGTAACCTGCTATAAAGTATTTACATGCTAGTATAGATTAGAGTTGCAATAGCTAGTGACTCTTCTATAATCGGGTGTTGTTTGAATGTTTAAACAGATGTGCCAGTTGATCAGGTATTATACGTGTTCATTTACCATTGTGTTAGTAAGTGCATATAAATTTTTAAATAGAAAGAGTAGATATAATTTTTGTAAATTAAAAAACAACTGAAAAAAGTCTAGAAACTTATTAACGGGACCATTTTGGGATAATAAATACCGTATTTTCCGAGCTTGATCTTTTTTTGGAGTTTTTTTGTCAATGCGCTAACGGAGGTAATTAGCCATAACAGTGACGATTATAAAGTTTTATATCGAGCATAAAACAGTTTCGTTAATCGAGAATGAATTAAGCTTACTGTACCAAAAGTCCCCACAATCGTAATTACACTGAATATACGTTATGAAGTCTTTCCAATACATTAAATGGACTTATCGTTTTTCATGCCGTACGAGAATGTTAACGGATTTAAAATTAATCTAAACAAAAAGTATTATTATTTGGTCTAAGATTTCTAACACATTATAAAAAGTTACTGCAAGAATTAAAAAACATTTATTTCGTAACTTTTTAAAAGCTTTTTCTAAATAATTAATTTTATTAATCCGTAATCACACTGTGACAAAACTAACGAAAATACTCATCCCCACACGCAAACCACATACATTTAAAAAAAAAAAACTTTATAAAACCAAAATGTACCTCGAATCCTTCGTCATCTGTTGTAGAAAAAAACTTTTCAAAACGCAGGTACACACTGTCACAAAATTCACAAGCTCGGAGTCACACTACATGAAATTCTCGTATTTCACGGCACATATCCGTGCAGTACACTTGGACCATAACACGCGATGCCGCTCGGAGTCGGCGACGCGACACGTGAATGAACGAACTGCGCGCGTGCAGGAGAAAGAGAGCAGTGGGTATGGTATATACGTGCGCGCACGTTGCTTCGACGGTGCACCGACAACAACTGGTCGACCAGGTGCGCGGCGCGGAGAGCAGGACTACTATACGCGCGGGGACAGGCGGTCTGTCTTTCTCCTTCTCTCTCTCTCTCCCTGCCGGCAGCGTGCCAAACTAACCTGCGGCAGGAGCGCTCGAGAATTTTCCTTCCTGCATGCCCCTGCGAGAAGCGCACGTCCACAGGTATGTAAACGTATATTTATATATACGGCTGAATTTTAAAATAACAATAACCATATCGGGAGGGGAGGTATTAAGATGTGTAAATATATATGAGAGAGGAAGTGAGGGATGTGTCGACAGTCGTAAGGAAGTGCAGGAGAAATTTACTGGAAGCGATTTTTTTTAGGGACGCGCTTGGGTGGCAAGAGAATTTCGAGGGTAAAAGTATTGCCTTTATGTGGTCGAGGGATGCTGTGCGATGACCTGTCAATGGCTTTTGGCGCTCGGACCGCTCGATGCCGCTTCGATTTCGTCAGTATAGTTCGATCAGTAGAGCTTTCTTATAGTTTATACTTTTTCAAATAGCCGAATTTAAATGATATGAAATAATATTTATAATAACATAATTATATAACAAATTTGTATGACTTTGTATAACTTTTCAATTCAGCTACGCTCCAATTTCTATTTCTAATAAATAAAAATTCAAATAAAAGGTTACAAATTCTATTTTAATTAACAATCAATTAATTCGATATTTTAAATATTAATAACTATATATGTTTAATATAATCAGCATGATACAGAACATCATATTTTCAATTAAAATATTTAATGGTCTTAATATCAGATGCCCTCAAAACGTATATCAACATCAAATAAATAAGCAGTTTGCAAGACATTAATTAAAATTTGACATTTTAGCAACAACTTTCTCCTTTATCAAGGGGCACGGTTGAAGCTTGTATGTATTAAATTTTCTAAAAGTCCAGAGAACTCAACTCGTTTTAGCATTTCGAAGCTTATTTTTAACAGTAATCGCTAAAATAATAATCTCGCCTAGAATGAAATCGTCTAGAACTTGCGCAATGAAAACAAAATAATCAGCAGTCACGTGCACCGTTAAAGTTCGAGCGAGACGATAAATTGAGCAACTTTTTAAAATCGCGAAACACGTACTGGAATTAAAGTTTATATACGCGGCGCATTGAAACAACACACTTTTCAATCCATAAAACGAGATGAAAACACAGGGTAGTATCTCGCAATACGCGCGCACACGTCCGATTGAAATACCTTTATGACTTAATACAATTTACAATTTTCGTCCTCTCGGCAACAAGCGCTTATAAAGCGAGTGAAACACGTTTGGCTCTCTTCGATCAGCCGATCTTTCGTACGATCCCCGGCAGTAAACTTGGCGCGCGGCGGCACATCTGGGCGATGCCCACGACGGAGCCATAAGTAGGAGGAGGGGCTGGGAGGATGCGCGTCGGTGCAAAAAGACGAGATAAAAAAATCCAGGCGTGGGGAGAGAAGAAGACGTCGTCGCACGAGAGGAGCTTCTTGTATATACGCGGCCGGCACAACAGTATACATAAAATCGACGCGAGCTCGAAACCTAACCTACTTTCGCCGTTATGTCGATCGGCCACGCGCTCCGCGCTCGAAAACAATGAAAAGTTCTTCTTCTTCTTCTTCCCCCGCCTCGATCTCGTGGCGAATTACGTGACCGTAACATTAATCTCGCGCTATTCGGAGAAAAAGATCAGTCGCGCTTCCGTGTAAAGCGATAAAGCTGATGCTGCCGTTGCTGCTGTCCTGAGCTATCCTGTCTTTCCCCGGCTGCAGGAGCGGTAAGTAAGACGCGCGCGCGCGGGAGAGAAAAAGAGCGAGACGTGGCTTGTAGGCTGAGGTGCAAACCTGGGCACGTACTTTATTGGAGGAAGATAAACTCTAACCCGCGTGCGCCGTGTGAGTAGATACGTATGGATGGATGAGTTTTGCCTTGAACCGCGATTTTACATCGAGAAGGGTGATCGGTCTGTAATGAGCTATAAGTTCGGCGTAGCGGGAAAGCTAGTCACTTCATTACCAGTGGTGTGCAATTATCGTACGGTACTAATTTTACTTTGTAATCAGACGTATGTGACACGAGGTTTTTTCAAGTGTCCTTTGCCTGATGAAGATTAGAGGCTCTTCTTGGCGTTCCCACTTTGCTTGAATCACAACTGTCGGCGTGCAGAGTTCTGAGAAAGAACTTTGTTGTATATGAGATTTTCAAAATTATAATTCCTCTTTCTAAAGAACATCGCACAAAATCGCTCGTTAAAACACTTAATAACAATATAACAGTGCGCGCGAAGTATTGTATTGCTACACATTTACATTTTCATATACAAATTCAAATTTACAGTTTATAATCATCTTATTACACGTTGCGCGGCTTGCAATTACTCCGACCACAACGACTTAGAACGAGCCTGCACGACGGGTATATAAAAGCCGCGATTAAAGCACCGAGGAAGTAGTGTAAAAAATTAAAAATTAAATCACACGCCCGCAGCCACATCACACCGTTCCGCAAGGCGCGCCAACGTAATCACTTTAGAGTCCGCCCGAGCCGCAGAGAGTCGTATACACGAGCGAATAATCCCTATATACGCGAATCGGCCTAACTCCTCGCTATATAGCGCGCGGATCTCTCCCACCGCGCATCACGTCCATCAGCCACAATAAAGCACAGCGGATTTTTAGCCGGCGCGCGAAAGAAGCTGCCGCCGCGTCGCGCCTCTTCCCTTAAATCAGCCCTGCCTCGCTCTTTACCGTAAATTCCGCGAGCGCGGGCGAAAAAGCCGCAGGATCGTTAATTTGATCCCTGGCCCGATTCCGCGCGGCCTATACCGCCGCACTGTACTCGGCCCGCGCTGCAGCGGCGAGTAAATTCTGCACGGGGGCCTTTCGTTACGCTCTCGCTCGCAAACGAGCGGAGAGGATAAGGCACGCGCGGGGAGGGTAAAAAAAGCGGCTGGATGCGGGGGAAGGAAATAAATGCGCGGATGTTAATAGATCGCGATGCCGTGTGTGGGTACGCGCTTTTTATCGCGCAGGGTACGTAGAGAGGCGAAAGTAAGTACTTTGACTCGCGAGGATTTTACATTATGCGCTTTTCATGCGGGATGCGAGCGTAGGGAGCTTTATGGCGGGTCGGAAGGTGTATGTCACTGTGAAACTCGTTTGCCGCTGCGGTTTTTCATTTTCTTTATTATGGGGAAGTAAGCACTAATACACGGAGAGAAATTTTGTAGTGAAAATTACAAATATTCGAGACAAAATTACCAGTTTCTATGGTAATGGATGGACAGACTGACAATTTCAAACTTTTTACCAAAGTGCCTTGGTAAAATTTTTTTTTAGTTAATTTAAATTAAAAAAATTAACTTTTTTTATCCATATTGATGGATATATAGTATTTTAATATAGAAATAGAAACAGAAACAAGGATGAAAAAACATTAAACTGAAAAAAAATTTTTACGGAAGCGGGATTCGATCCGACGATCTTTGGGTTGAGAGTCCGAAGTTCTACCGACTGCGCCACGGAAGCTGTTACCAACAGTCATTTGAATCGCCGTTATTACTTACTGAAAATATGTGTATTGTTTTCATTTTAACGTCGCGCACGCCTCTAGTATCAATCTTCTGAAACACAATAATGCGCAGTGCGCATGCGCGAATACACAAATACCAGGTTATTTGGTAAAATTTATCAGTTTTCTTAGTAAAAATTCTTAGGTTACCTTGTAAAAATGACTAGATCTCAATTTTTACCAGTGTGTCTGGTAATTTTTATTCCGATAATTTGGTATTTTTTTTAAGTGGTTATGGTAGTTTTTCCTGGAAAACTTATAAATTGTATTAGAAACTTGGGAATATCACGGCTTTTGACAGTCTATCCATGCGCTACCAAGGCACCTTGGTAATTTTTACTCTAAAATTTCTCTCCGTGTACTTTTGAGTAATTTCGCGAAGCGGATTATTCATTGGAGTTGAAGAGCTGCTAAATTTTAGAGCTTTTTCAATCATTTTGGAGGAACCGAGAAAATTACGCACGACGTCTTACGTATGTATATTATGTTATATAAGGTTTTAATTAATATCTTAAGTGCAGTGAAAATGATCTTTTACAAGAATAATTTCTGAAGTACTTCCTCTTTTATAAGCTCAATTAATGTACTGTAATAAATAATAACCGTGATAATGATTGATTTCTGTAATGATATCCTGATCAATGCTACATCATCTCTCAGTCCATTTAAATTCGTTAGCTCAATCTAAAACTACTCTACGATAAAAAAAAATTATATAGAAAGTAAAAGTACAAATTACAAAGATCGTAATTACCAACTCGAAACATAACTCTCTTATAAGATTATGTATGAACACGCGCAAGAGGCTGTAAGATCTGTATCGTGCGTATAAGAAAAGTCTTTTTCACTTTTGTTTTTTTTTTCTCTATGAACTCAAAACGCAAAGGCACTTTTTCACAGCTCATAATTATCAGTCGTAGAATTTCACTTTCACCTGACAGATGTAATTAAGCGCGCTTCGGCTTTCATTACAAAACCACACGCTCACGGGCCTGGTGAATTGGACGGGACACGCGTCTACTAATTGCAAATGAATGCCCTCATTGTAATCGAGCCGATGCGATCGGCAGCCTCCAGTCGTTTTCTCTTAGCATCAAAAACCGCACCACTCCGACGTCGTTACATAAAGCCATTTTTCACTTTTCAATCGTGAGCAGCGCAGTGCGCGCATTGCAGCGGGACATCATAAAAAGACAACAATGAAGAATGGGATTAAAATGGGGAGTGAGATTTCCACTGTGAAAAAGTACGGGTATAAGTATATGAGGGGGTATGACATCATGCATTGTGTTTTATACGTTTGGCGGTTAATGGGCGACGCGGTACGTGCCCTTCGCTCTCGTTTTTCAGTGGGACTCAATTTTCGACGGGTTATACACGCGCTAACCTTGGTGTATCACAAACGTTCCTTTGTGCGACCGCGCTAACGACACGAAGTATAGTTCGACTCTCGTGATCGGGTGGCCTCCCGCGTCATGGCCCAGATAGGAATTATGATCCTTTTATTATACCTGCGCAGTGACCTATACACTTTCCAGGTACGATTTTGCCTCCGAAAGATTTAACTGTACAGTTATACTATACAGTTGATCGGCACACTCGCAGCTGAGGTAGCGCCTAACGTATAATTAACCGAGGATACATCACGCGAAAACTGAATTTTTATATATAGCTATAAAACGACGATTAGCGGCGTGTGTGCTCAAGATCGGCACGTGACGGCTCCTCGTCACTCAGCCAAAACGGCGTAAAAACCTTAATTAGCAATCAACGACGGCAATAAATTAACTCCCAATCAAACGAAACCGATCTATAATCATCCGTATAAGACGAAGCCGCGCCGGGAGAGGAGACAGAACCTCTGCGCAGCAACAAAAAGAGAAACCGAGAGGAGAGAGAGAGATAAGGAGTGTGCGCAGCTTGACTGTAAGGAGAGAGGGGGATTCAAATCGTGAGCACGGCAGGGCGGCGATCGCCAGCCCGGATATCTCTCTCTCTCTCTCTCTTTCAGAGTAGCTGCAGCACCGTTCGGGCTCTCTTGAAGTACCCGGTGTGCGGCTAGGCCTTCCTGTAATTTTAATCGCTCAAGAGGGAGGGAGGGCTGACGGAGAGCTGTCCTTCGTCGTCGTCGGGGCGGCATTCCGAGAAGCGAAGTGAGAGAGAAAGAGAGAGAGAGAGAAGATGATGCGCGTTCTGCAGTACAAGGGAATATAATAGAACAATTCTGATTTCGCGTTGGTACTTTGCGCTACGCGTCAGCGAGATGCGGTAGTTCGACGAAGCCACGAGCAAAAGCTACTTGGCGGCTTTCTATGCATTTGATCGACGATTTTAAAATAAGGAGAATATACGTCATCGCGGACTTCGTAATTCAAAATAATAAACCACACGTATATGTATATAGTTTTAAAATATAAACAGCGATTGAAAGTAAATGACGATCCACGTATTATTGATATATAATGTCATGTATACTTGATAATTCAAAATTTAATCAACATATATACGCAGATAAATATATTAAAAAGAAAAACAATACAGAGAAAAATATTGTTTATATCAATATAAGAGAAAGAAAAACACCAACAATGAGTTGGAAACGGTCTCAAACTTATTTGCACTCCATTAGCATCAACGTCCCGGTTATAATCCATCCGTGGAAAAACCGAGCGTGCATGCGGTGCACCCCTTTTCCTTAGAACTTCCTTACTTCCTCTCTCTCTCTCACCGATACAATCTCAGCTCTCCAAGCGCACTTGCAAAACTTCGCGATCCCCCTGCAACTCTCCCCCGCCCCGTTTCTCTCTCTCTCTCTCTCTCTCTCTCTCTCTCACTCTCACCCTCTTTTACTCTCGAGAGCCGCAAATTTCACTTTTACGAACGAACAAGCGCGCCTCTAAGAAGCGATGGGCATATGCGCGGCTTTCAAAAACTAATCCCGCCGTCCGTCGGCAGGCAGGAGTAGCCCTCGAAATCCGGCTAATTTTATTGTCTCGCTCAATTACGCATATAAACTAGAGGCTTGAGGAGGCTCGAGCGGCTTTGCCGGCTATATACCTGCGCGGACGCCTACGGCGTCGAGTATAACGCGGGGGATGGAAGAAAGTGCGTGCGGCAAAGCCGACGCCTCGGCACTTAAGTTTTCAGGGAGATAGCGTCTCGTGCTCCCACGCGGGACATGCGTTGGAGAGTGTAGCGTTTGCGTGCAGTGTGGCTGATGGAGGGGCACAGGCGTCCCGCTGCTGCGACGTATTTTACTTTTTTTTAGGGTCGCGCCTGTTTAGACAATTTTCTTGGAAACTGTCTGTAAGTGAAGTGGGTATTGCAGAAAGATTTCTTTGTATGATTGTTATTTGGGATGCAAATTAAGTTGTCCGTTTTTGTACTTTATTGACTTTTATTGGCCGCGAATGTATTATAAAATAAAATTTACTTTTAAATTCTTATAGTCGTTGGATTAGATCTTCAAGATTATATACGTTTAAAAATTGTTACGACGATATCTTATTCGCTTTTTAAATGATTAATTAATAATAAAATGTATATTAATCATGTTGTACGTACTTGAATATTTAAAAGTTTACTTTCAGAAAGGCAACGTATTAAAGGTTATCTCAACCATTTTTTGTCCTTACGAACTGTAAAATGCTAATTCGAGGCACGCACGCGCCTTGAAAGAAAATCATTAATACTTGTACAATGCAAACAAACCCCGATATGTTAATAACTTCTTTCCCTTCTTAGAAAATGAATTATTAATAAAACGCCTCTTTCACGTAAACTACAAAAACACCTTCACCGTTTACAAATTCAAATTCTGCTCAAACCTAAAACGCAGCTTTCTCCACTTTCGGAAAAACGAAGACAGCGCACCCCACGCCTCATTAAAAATCCAAATGGCCCACAATGACTCTGTCCTTGATTTGCAAACACTGCTATCTCGACTCTCCTCGAGCGCGCACTTCGCTAAAGTAAAAAAACGACGGAAACGAGTTGATTCTCCATGCGAGGCGAGATTGGAAATTACGAGGGGTAATTTTATCGCGCGCGTAGAGCTACACGGAGTCGTTAATGCTGCGACGATGCGAGACTTATTGTTCCGCGATTGAATGAGAGAGAGAGAGAGAGAGCCATTGTCTTCTAACGGTGTGTGTAGGAAACGACGAACGGAGAGCGAGGAGAAAGGGGAAGGGAGAGAGCGACAGGTAAATATTCATCGGGCCGTGGGCGAGCGCGCAATTATCGAGCCGATGCTGCATCGGCAAATACATCGGAGGCAGAAGGAGAGTTGGCTAGTGCGAGGGTGGCAGCGAGAAAGCATTTAAAGAGGGATTTTTATTTACTTCTTTAGAGCGACGCTTAAGGGCGGCACTGTGTGCTGACAGCGAGAGAGTGCCTTGTCGCGCAGGAGGCACCGGATAAATCTAGTTGTGAAGGTAATGACGTGCGCCTAAAACTTTCTTGTACTTGGTCGCAATAAATATAGCTGATTGAGGACGGTATCTATCGTGAATTTACGATATAACTACACGTTATTTGTTTTTAACTATACTTTTACTATGTGAAGCAATAAAATACATCGGTGGGCTTGTTATTTTTCTTTTTTGTTTTTGTAAAAGCTTTTTCTACTTATTTCATTTTGCCTTCGGTCGCATTTACGTATACATGATAGTGGCATTTCTGTAGTTTGCAGCAAAGGAAGTGTAATTAATTTTAATAGATCAGAAGAAAGGAGCTTCGACGTTTGGTTCGAAAAAACTTTCACTTTTTGTAAGTGTAATTCATCGATTTGTCTTTAACCTTCCAATGGTTTTGTAGAAGTGAAATTTGACTGACAGTTGTATTGAACAGCAATTATTTATTCATGATGTTATACATTATTTTCTTTATGAATATACATTTTTTAATATTGAAGTTATTTATTCGTTAACTAAAAACATGGAGTGAGCACATATTCACAGTAAATTTAAAAGTTAAAACGTGCCGCAATACTTATTACCTAATCTTTTCATCAATCAATAGACTCGAAGTACAATCGAAAATGTCGTTATGATCAATCATAATTCAACTTGTTACAGAACACAACGTATTGAAATGCTCACATAATTTCCGTCATAGTATTAACATATTCTAAGTATTGTGTGCACGATACTCCTGTGCGCATTTTGGCATAATAACGTTCAACATTAAGACATTTCAAGGTATAATAATAAAACGTACCTTAAAATAATGGAATTAACGTAAAACGAATAATATTGTGAAAAAAGTATAGCTACCAGCAAATGAATAGCAAAGTTCACAATTCATTGTTCCGAAAATTTCCTTTTGTTATTACAATACGAAACACAGATATGATATGCATTGAAGAGATTTTCAAGTGGCCACCTACAAGGAACATTATTTTCTTCTGTTATTCCGCGAAACGAGCTGCTGCAGGGCTTACTCACAGTTTAGAAATGGACCTTCCGAACGATACCCTAGCTGCACACCTTTCCGTACGAAAGTAGATTTGCGCTCTTCCATTCAGGCAGTTTCCGCGCGGACGAGCTCTACTTTATTGTCTGGAGAAGAGAGGGACAGTGACGGCAACTTGACAGGTGCTTTGTCTTTCGGCATTCTATATCCAGGTAGAATATTGCCCCCTGACAGTGGGTGCATTAATGCTCCCACTGGAAAATTTTTCATCCTTGGTTTGAATACAAACACGTTCGAGAAACATCGGTCAAGTTTATTAGTGGCCAAGCCTGGTAACCTTCGAGTAAAGTGTTTTTATATTATAGACTTTTCACAGCTACTTTAGTTTCAGAAAAAAAATTAGATTGCACTGCTTTAACGCGCCTTATTTGACCTGCTCTTTTCTACAACTAGATAGAGGTGATGATTATAGTAGACAGATATGGACATCCGTCATTACTTTTGTAAAAAGAAAATGATTTTCGAGGAATTATCATTATATAAAATAGTATGCTATAAAACATAAAAATAATATCTTATACTTCTTATATAAGAGTTGTGTATATATACACAACTCTCTATAGTATTTTAGCATTAACAACATTGTTTATAAAGTTTATGACGTTTAAGTACATTTTTAGAAGCAAAAAATAAACTTATTTACATCTTTCTATACTTATAGATTTTTAATAATTCTTCTTAATGTTTTATCACTAATAAAAACATTATTATAGATTATTAAATAATTGATTAAATATATATCGACTTATCTCTCAACTGACTACGACTTATTCAAAATTGCGCAAAAAGCGTTACGTAAACCGGCAGCTGACTTCCTCCCTTTCTTGTCAGCAGGAAACCATACGAAATTTGCGACTTTGCCCCTTCACCCAAAAAAGCCTTACGTAACCCAAGAATAGCCCTAAAAGTCATGCTGGAAGCTCGCGCGCGTAGCCCGCATCTGCTGCCTTGGCGTATATAACTCGTTTATAAAGCAACTGCATTTTTACCGAAAACACGTCAATTATGCACGAAGTACGTGACGGTAGCGGCTCGCCGGCCAAGATTAACGCGTACTTTGACCCTTGCGTACGCGAGCACGAGTAAGTATAAAGCCCGCAATAACAAAAGGCAGAAGAACTAGACGACCCCACAGGGCGTCGTGCGACATGTGTAACGAAAGCTCCCTTTCTTGCCTCGCTCGAGCAACGGTTAAAACGAGAGGCGCATATATATATACGAACGTGACGATATGCGGTTAGCGTATACTCTGTCTCTCGACCGTTTTTTCTCCCGTTCTCTTGCGACGAAAATTTCGTAAAAATCATACAGAGACGAACGAGAACCGGACCAGTGGCAGCGCAGGTGTTTAGCGCGTAAAGAAGTGAAGAGTAACGCGCCCTTCAATTTACGGGGCGTTCTTCCCAGCCGCTTCCGCGCTCCGAGCGAGCTTAATGGGCCTTGCGTGCGCCGCGTACGCTAAGCGGTTCCGAGACGTCGTTGCGCGCGCGCGCGCGCAGTGTTTCCGAAATCAAGTTGTTATCTCGATACTCGTGCGCGCAAGTAGGATATGCAATCACGCCGCGCGTTTTAATCGTCGTTGTACTTAAGGTTGCACGCAGTATTGTAGGGGGAACTACTTTTTAAAGCATTCTTACGAAATTAGTACGTGCGCACGCGCGTCTTTTGAAAATTTTCGGGTGTTAATCGTGAGATTTCAACTGGCTGATACGACTCGGTTGAGTATCGCGATTTGACTTAATGTACCGGTTAAGTCTCACTCTTTCATATGTAAAATGAAAGGTAATTTACATATGAAAGAATCATTACATTGCGTATTATATATTTCGTAATTCGAACCTTTTGAACGTAACTATATAGTATTGCTGGAAATTATATCAGTTAAAAGTATTCGATAATAAATGCAATTTCATATTACAAACGTATATTTACATGATCCTTTTCGCAAAAGAGTGTTTTTATCAATTTTATGTTTCATTCATAATTGCTTTATCCATGCATCGAATAATATTTCATGAAAAGCATTCTTCATTTTAATGTGAGTTTAAACATATGTAACAAAAATTCGTCGTTTAAAGAAGTAAAATTAATTAATTCTCAGCGTGACATAGCCGTTGTGCATACTCGAAACGTCGGTCACGATTCCTCGGTAGGTCATTTAACCGAATATTAAGATGAATATCCTTTTTATCTTCCCAAGAGACATTTCAATAATGGTATCTCAGTGACGACTAACAGCCGTAATTAATCAATGCATCATTAATTAAAGCGTAACCACCGCATGCCAAGAATCCGCAGCGTTTCCCCATTACGCTGCGAACGTGCGATGTCCCGCCACCGACGCGCGTGACTTTTTTCGATTCATCAGCGACACACAGAAACTCCCCGCGTTTGCGGAATTCGTAAACATTTCACGTGTTACTGCGGTTCAAATCTATAATAACAACAAAGCCGCGATACCTCCTGGATATTTATTTCGCTGTACGCGCGTACACTGGATCTGAATGCCGGCGTCGTGGTCACGTATAGCGTTGCCAGTGCGCAGGCGCGTGTTTACACGCGGAAACCTTATCGCATTCCTCGCCGCCGCCGTCGTCCGAGACCTTATGCCCGCGGGAAGGAGGACCCGAGAGGCCCGCTCGGGCGTAGATAAGCGCGCCGGCGAGATCGGTGAGTTAATCCTTCCTCTCTTTCTCCATGTCTAAAGTCAACGGGTATAGCCGGCCGTCGTGTTTTCTGTGCGCGACGGCTGTGGGAGAGATATGCTCCCCGTGTAATTTACCGGCTCGTCGAAAAATCGCTATTCCTTGGGTTTATGCAGTCTTTTTTACGCGGAAATCTCAAGTTAATTGCCATGTTAAGGGTTAATCGGCGCGAGTGAGTGACGGGTTAATGTAGTCCTCGACGTCGACTGATTCGTGATTATTTAACGTCATTTTTTCGAATGTACCTATGTTAGTTTAGCCATTGATGAAATGGAAAGTAGATTATGATTGATGATAAGTGGTCTACAACATTTGTTGAAATTGCAAGCAGACTGCTCGGGAAACTCTTAATGAGGGTCTAGGATTTCAAATTAGGATGCTTTTTTGGCAAATATAGTGTACTGGCAGTTCACATCTGTTGTACTTTTTGAAAGATTGATGGCATCAATCAATCATAACTGTCAAATTAATGAACTCGCGTACTTCTAAAGTACACTTCGCTAAAGTACACATTTACCGTAGAAAGCTTATGCAGTTTTATTTGAGAAATCTTGGGTAAGTGTTCATTGCACAGAGTTTCATGGTACCCATGATTATCTTTGTTGAAGATATTTGGATTATTTTCGTTAGAGCTATTACCTTTTATGCTGATTTTTAAAATCGATCTTCCCAAATAAATAACCTACTCCCAAACATGTAAAAGCGAAAGTCAACTCGTGCCGATTTCGAGAAAATATAAATTCGCTTTTCAGCCTCAGAGGTGTCAGGCTCTCGACTTTAATGAGAGTGAAAAGTCAAGCCAGTCCATCGAATCGCGATTAATCGACTCGAAATCTCAGAACTCTGCGCGCGGCTTGCACATCACACGGCTCTGAGAAATTTAGAGAGCCGCGCGTGTCCGCGGGACAAGTGGCATTCCAATGAGCGTTCAAACGGACAAAAAGCGAGCGCGAGCGGCGACTGTTCCGCGCCGGCAAAAACGAGGTGAACGATCCCGTCGAAGCTCTTCTTGCGCGCCCGCGAGAGAGACAGAGAAGATCGATCGCGCGAGGCGATGAAAGCGCATGCGAGCATGACTACTTGATCGGCGCGCGCGCACCGCGGCGGGACGCCGACGACGAGTCAACTGATCGTCTCGCACAATGAGCACGCGTGCTTAAAGACTCCTGCCGATTGCCCGTACGTTAGTGTATAGATATATTTAAAATACAGTCGTGATGTATACCGAGAGAGAGAGAGAGAGATATTCGCTCGACCGGGCGCCCGAGAGAGTGGCAGTGAAACCGGGAGAAAACGGAAGGCAATCGAGGTGTATATGTGTGTACGTGCATATAGAGGGAATGACACGCGTGATGTGTATTGCTTCGCGCACCGGGAGATATATATCCAGGACGAAGACGACGCGTGAAAGTTTTTGGGCTAGGCTCAATAATAACGATACAGTGCAGGCTTTCATGCTTCGTTTCTGTCTCATTGTCGGTCTCGATGTATGCAGGCGGGGTGGAGGAGAGAAGGAGGCGGAGGCTGACGACGAGAGTTAAAAAGGCCATGACTAATGGCGAGACTAGGCGCGAGAATTGTCGGATCGTTCGCGTGAGTGTGCAGCGCACTCGTTGGAGTCGCACCGATGATTTTTATAAGGGGGGGTGACGAGCTCTCTGCTCGTTATAACGCACTGACGATGCTTGGTGTCTTTAATGTGTGTGAACACGTCAAATGAGATTATTCGCTGCGATGATTCAAGTTTAATATTTTGGTGGTAGCGCACTGCGTATCTCCTCCACACCTTTATTAATCCATACCTTCTTACAAATTCCAACCTTTATACCTTAAATCTAAAACCCTACCGTTTGCCATCCCGCATTCGCCCATGAGGATTATGCCTGTGGGGCGGGTAAAACCTATAGGCAAACCACGTGGGATAAATCCTTATTAGGGAAACCCGCCCCGGGATGGACGGCGTATTGGAATAATTTCAGTTTGGATGTCTAGGTTACATTCCGTAGGCTTAGACACCGAAACTGTAATATTTCACACCTCCCGCTCGGTTTGTGAGAAGACAATCAATACCTAACCAATCATACATTTTGACAGCGAAAAACGCGGTCAGCCATCCAAGTAGTAGCCACGTCCAACGCTGCTTATCTTCGGTGATCGGCCAAGGTGGCGACTGCACCTACCGCCAAACCATTGGTCTGATTCAAGTTTAATAGCATGAGAGTATTTTTGTGATTTTGGAGATTAGCAAAGACGTAAAATATTAAAATGTATATTGAGGGAAGGAAAGAATATATAAGCTTCATTTAGGAGAAAAATCAATCGTACCGTTAGACATATTTTTCAGGGAACTTTGAAACTTGCGGGAAAATACCTTGTAAGAATACTAAATTATTGCATATTAATCCAACTATGGTATTCGATAACTACTTCAGTATATGTTGGTGTTTCCTTTCTAATGCTGAATCATATATAGAATATCTACCTTAAGCTACCCAATGCCCCACTTAGCCTGTAATACCGATGAAAATGGAAAAAAAACGGTTTAATTAGTATTGAATATGACTTGCAACAGCATATTGAACTCGCCAAGTATTCGAAAATATATATGTCAGCCATGTAATTAATTTTAAAACTTTTCTACTTCAAATTAAGAGATGTTCAATAGCAGCGTTCGTCGTTAAGAAGATTTCAATTACAGGATAGTACATCCTGACTAATTATGTTATTACATTTCAAAATGGCAAGTACGCACAGAAATAAGCAGCCATCAGTCATACAGCACTGCAATATACATCCGCCGATCATTAATGTCCGTGCTTGAATATAAGAAAAACATCTTTCAAAGACTTTCGGACTACGTGTGCGGTGATTAATCATAATTTTAATCAGCTGGTAAAATAAAAAATTTGTACTGTACAAGATGTATTAGAAATTTTCTATGTATAAATGGTAGTAATACTCTGCAAAAAAGGGGGGAAAGAAGCATTTACGTAAGTTGTTTACTTACGGGTACACGGCTTTTTCAATTTTTAAGCCATAAATGAATGGAAACAATTATACCATGGAAATTAATGATTGGCATCGCTCGAAAAATACTTTCGCAAATTTTATATTTCCATAGATATATGATAAATTAAGCAATGGGAAATACTATGCGCATATGCAAAAGTTAGCCGATCGCTGCTTTCTTAAAAGCATTTCTGTGTTATGCCCACTGCGGACGAACCATTATCATATAGATTACGAGTCTAACCGGACGCACTTTGAAATAATAATCGCTTCAAAAACTCAAAGTCCGTATCCCCCAGCAACTTATGCAAAAAACTGACCTTATTCATACACCAGCGGGTAATTTCGACACACTTCCTCTCTCGTCCGTATGCCATAGGGCAGAGCGAGTAAAAGTAAATAATGACCGTATTTTACTTAATTACACCCGCCGCAGGCCCGTCAAAATTTGAAGCGACCGAAAAAAGCAAGAACGAGCCTTGGGCACCCGTGATCGTCAAAAGCGGAGACGAAGAAAAAGGAATAAGCCGCCGCGCGAAGGGAAATCCAGTGCACATCTCGTCATAACCGCGTGTGGGCTATATTATATACGCGTTTCGCGTGCGCGCGAGTGTCGTCGCTTTTTTATACGTCCCTTGTGCCGCGTGCGTAGCAGCAGTAACCGCGAGAGCTCAAACTCTAATTGCCGTTTGTAATTGTGGCCTGCTGCGCGCGCGTCGAGATGGTAATCGATCTTGGCTTTCATCGCGCTTAATGCCCCGGCGAGCAATTTTTCGGTTTTCACCGCGCGCGCGTACACGTATATGTACTTCTCTCTCTCTCTCTCTCTCTCTCTCTCTCTCTCTCTCTCTCTCTCGCCCTCTTCCTCTTGGTCGTGCCTAGCTTCGCAGGCGGCGATGTAGGCCGATAAAAACGTCGAAATGGAAAGTAATGTATAATTCGACAAGCGCGCAAGTGCGCGAGGCTGAGCGTAAATATGATAACGGGGCTTAGAGATAGAGAGAAAGAGAGAAAGAGATATATACACATTGGGAATCGGATAGCGCACGGCACGAGGACCGGTCGGAAAGTAGAAGTGAGGATTTTTGCGTGGAGCTCCGGCCTGTCTAAACATACGAGGCCTGCGTGAACTTGACATGTTTTGCACGGGCAAGTGGGCGCAGTAGCGAAGTACAACGGTATAAATTTAATTACTTTCTTTTCGTGTCCGGCTCGTTTTTGTCGGCTACACTAAACGCCGATAAGTACTTTCAAAAGGCGCCTCGATCGCTTGTTCGCCGCCGCGCGCGAGTTTCTAGTTTCGATATATCGTATACGATACTTGTGTGAAATGGAACGGGTGTGTGTGTGTGTGTGTGTGTGTGTGTGTGTGTGTGTGTGTGTGTGTGTGTGTGTGTGTGTGTGTGTGTGTGTGTGTGTGTGTGCGCGTTGTTATACTCGTGGAAATTGAAATAAGGTCGTAGTAGAAATGTTGTCAGAAGTTGCTGTGTATGATTTTTTTTTTTCGAGAGTATACAAGTAACACGTGTGTATACTTCTTTGCCTCATAAATTTTAATGCTGCGCTTTACTTTGATTCCAAGTTCATATCATATATAGATTAAATATTATATGCGTTTTGATATAGAGTTATTAGAGGTATATTATAATTTCAACTCCCCCATCTAATGTTTTTATTTATTCTGATCATGAGGTGGATAAGATGATAATCTTAATGTGAAAGTCATTTACCTCACATTATAATCATAATCTTTAGATTCACAGATAATTTTTTTTTAATTAAATAATTCTTTGGAATATCTTCTTTTCCTTAGTAAAAGTAATATCCAATATAATCCGTAAACAAAACATTGATTTTAAAAAAATCGCAATGATAATATCAACCATCAATGTGTAATGTACCACTTTTTTTTTGTAAGTTATATGATTAATGAGATACGGCGAATATATCGAGCGAAAGTATTTCGCGCAGCTTTAATCGAGTCAAACAGTTAAATACCATCACGAGGCTGACGCAGCGATAAACGCATCGACTCCACGCGAGCGTCCAATCAACCGTCGCTCGGCATTAAACTCTCCTTCAATCTGCACGTCCCTCAAAATTCTGCCAGATACCCCCTTGTCTCCTCCCCGCGGTTAATGCCCCTTGGCCGCGGCGAAAGTACAAAAGTGCATAAATCATTCCCGCGACGATATGTCTACTTGTGTACGTCCGCGCCGTCAAATTGCAGGAGCAAAAAAGCCGAGGCGATCAATCCCCGAACTCTCCGCGGCGCGCAAATTAAAAAGTCGAAAGTCATTTGCCGCCGGAGTCGATGCCCCTGCAGTGCGGTAGTCGTCCCCTCGTACAATACTTCTTCTTTCTCTCTCTCTCTCTCGCTCTATAGTCACGATAATGCTAGCTCGTTAGGCCGAAAGTCCCCTGCGCGAGGCGGCGATCGACAACGTTATAAGTCGCCAGGTGGGAGCCACAATCGCGCATACATAATGAGAGCTACTGCCCCCGGGAGCGTGTATAATATACCTGTGCGCGAGTGCGCGCGTATACATATATCGATTCGAGCGCCTCGGCTCTGATATATAAGCCTCTATACCGAAGCGACGCGACTTCCCGCCAGCTGTCGTGCGGCGTTCCGGACGAGGAAGTGAAACTTTTTTATATGGATCTGGAAATTCGTGGTGCTATTATAAAAGAGCAACGCTTTTTATTGATGACTTAGTTACTGCCGAGGACATCGGATGTTTTGATATGGTAACGCGAGCGGCGTTTACGTAATTTCGGCGCGCTTTCGACAAAGAGATCAGGCTCACTTAATTCCGCTAATCAATTCGCTTCGTTATGAATCACAGACTGAAACCTTAACGTGCCATACATGTGGTTGGTCGAAAAATATCATGGAGTGTTTAACGATAAGTGATTGAAATATAAAAAAAAAATATCACCCAATGACCATGTCATAATAATATAAAAATCTATCTCTATTCAGCGCATCGTTGATCAAATTGTCTGAATAGTGTAGAGCCCTTACTAGATTACAAATGTTGCAATTGTAACAATTATGGTGGGGTATACAAAAATATATCTAATTTAAAACCTCCGCGTACGCTGCCCGTTATCATAAAAAGATTTCATGACAATTTCGAAAAAATCTGTGATCCGATTGATCTGGACGAACGTATCATCCTGAAAATAAACAACCAATCGATTTCTTATATCCTTTCCTCCTCTGCCGAACATATAGGAATGACTCTGAACAGTGGCCACTACACCTCCTTATGTAGAACAAAGGAAGGATACAAATTGTTTGCTGACGATAAAGTATGCTATGCAATTTTTTACAGTGAATTTTATTTTTTATAGTTATAAACAAACTTACGAGATGATCGTGAAAAACGAATATGTTTTGCAGGTTATGGCTGTTTCTAAAGATATGCTGCAGCGTAGAACATACTACGTATCTTTACACGAGCAAAGGAAGGCCAAGAATATTTGCCCTTGACTGAGGTGGTACCTGACCTGAACCCCGTGAATGTCAAGCCAAGAATAATAAGCGATGTAATAATAAACCCCGGTAATGCCAAAACGGTGAAAAAGGACAAATGTATCCCTTTAGAAGACAGAAGAGCCACCAAAACAAAATATAAAAGGGTAATAAGACTTTCATATAATATAAATTGTCATCTATCATTTATCTATATTCTAGTAATTGTTTTTTAATTTTTTTTTTAATTGACAAAGAAGTGTGTGCACGCTTCGTATGTGTTAATACGCTTTATTAGTAACTTTCATGTTTTTTTTCAGTGAAAAGGATTTCATCCATCTTTACAGAGAGGATTTGATTTACAATCTTTCCTTTCAAGTGGCCCCAAAGGAAATGTTGAACGGCACAATTGATATCGACTCATACGCTATTTGCGTTAAAACTTTATATTACATGGTTTTCGACAAGAGGACAACTTTGATATACATGTGTACGAACAACGTTACAGACGTCCACAATGTGCAAAATTATTGCACCAACTTAATGATGTAATGGCTCTCCGTAATTGTCTGGACGAAACGCCGAAAACAACGTGGCTAGAGGGCACAAAGGGTGCAAATATTTATGTTTTGTTTAAGCTAATTTTAGAACCCTATATCGGAATAACCGTAATAAGTAAAACTAACAACGTTTATTGTTCCAGATGAGAAAACCCTACGGAAAGATTAATTACATGGACGCATTTCGTAAATTCGTAGTTCTTCCGGCTTTACGTTGCCTACAGCCGCAAACAAAAACAGGGCAAAATTTTAGCGACGTCCACGCAAAATTTGTCCCTGTTTTTGCGGAAGATTATCCGGAGCTGGCGAAGATAATCACAGCAAAAACCCATACGTTTGTGGCCGAAAAGTAAACGTATAATGGATGTTTATTTTTATAAGGCAGAGCATGGTCTACGCAAAGGCAATCCCAATGAAATGGTGCAAGGTATTTTACGCATGATAAATGAACAATCATCCTCTTGTCGATTTGTGCAGCTCCATATCGCTGCTGAAATGAAAGCTCCACTCGACTCCAATTTATTGATTGATTATGAGAAGCTATCAAAAGTATTCGGCACAACGGCTTTTTCCAAGTGCCAAGGATGATATTTTTTTATGAAAGTTGGTCACTTTCATAGCTTAACTAAAAGTAAAATGTACCCGCATTTGTATTACGCGCACAGCTACGAATAAATACAGCATCGAGTGAGGGTCCACAGCTATTCTCACAATTGGATGCTGTATGCCATTACAAACGGGTACCCCATGTCCAAGGGTTTACGGACAAAAGCTGAACAACAATGCAGAGAGCTGCTGTCATTGTTGTCGGGACATGGAGAAAATCTCAATACAAGGTTGGAGTTGGTAGAGGGTTATACGAACCTTAAAATTCTCAAGGGAAAATTCCCAACAGAATGGAAGGCGAAAAAACCTGAGATGGCCACAACGACGATATTACCGCATGTACTATCATCATTGTATGCCCACAAAGCTTTTGTCGTAGTTGACAATTGGTCAACAAATATCATAAAGAATTTGTCCGCGGAGGTCAAATTACTTCAGCAAGTGCTGAAAATGAATCGTCATTGCATGCCTACTAAGGAACTACTGACTACAGTATACTATGCCGATCAAAAGGTCTCTTCCTAGACGAAAAGTGGGATAGGTATGATAGCAAATATTTGTCAACCCTTCAAGTTGATGTAAATGATGACTTTATTTCCTACTCAAAACCGAAAATCTGGCTGCCTGACTCAGTATTTAGCACGAGGAATAACTATTGCAAAAATGAAGGTGAAGCAACCATATTCAACTTGATTTACAAAAAAGCCTGCACCGTAGATTTTTCCAAACAAGAGTCTCTGCTTAAATCGGTAGACGACATCCACACTCTTGTAGGCGCACTTCTTGTTCGCTTTGGGCTAACAAGATAATATTTAGTGTCCGGGCACAAAAATGCCGCAGCTATCGATCCGTATCAATATTTTAATGCGCACGCTGGGACAACCGATAGAACATATCCTGGGGATGTGCTTGAGTCCATCCTACACCCGCAGCTACCAATATTAAAACTGATGAAATGCTACGTATTAAGCTCAATGACGGATTACGAAGTGGAGAATCACTTACTAATACAAATAAAGAAGGTAGTTCAGCGATGGCCAAAACAATTTATCAAACCATCGTACAAAGCGAATTTATGGCACTCGGTGGAACAACCTACAATTGAAAGTAGGCCCACAGTTAACGATACCGTGCAATACGCAAAAGGGTGCGCAACCATTCGCGTCTACAACTTTCAATTGAAGAGGTCGGCGATTCAGTTTAAGAAGTGAAAGCACGAGGAGGCGTTCCAACCCTCTGCCGAAAACGTCGTCGTCAAACCCAAATAACTAAAAAACTTTGTAAATAAATAATAACTGAATAATCTGCTGAATGTGTTTGAGGACAAGTGTTTTAAGAAAACAAGTGACTAAAGAAATAATCCCCCTCATGTGTGAAATTTATAAGTATCCACACTCATAGAGAGACTATTTCTTTAGTTACTTCTACTAAATAATCTCCAGACGATTCTCTATCTATCTAATTAGTCGTCAGGAGACACTTTTCCAGCATCTCAACTAGTGAAACCGTGGGACTTCAAATTTAAAAAATCAAAAAATTTTTATGACCTATTTTCACGTAAAATTCGACGGAGAATCGAATGCGCGTACTGTCGAGACCCAAAGAGCTGTCGTTAATGAGATAGACTTTTTTCCTAATATTTCTTTATAATTTCACTGGTAACATAGTATAGTTGTTCGGAAAGGTACCAATGTCTATACTGCTATGGATAGGTGAGTTCGAGGCCCATCTTCTGGACCACTCATAGCACCCCGTTTTCGCTCAAAATTTTGAGGTTAGGCACCATATCTCAGTAACAGAAAGAGATACGACCTCGGCGATAGGCATATTCGATTCTCCGTCGAATTTTATGTTGTAATACGTTAAACAAAATTCCGATTTTTCGAATTTTGTAAATTCATAAATATTACATGGATTATTTTTCGGTAAGGTTTGCAAATCTCTGCACGGAGAAAAATAACATAGGAAAAATTGCCATATTTGATTGTAAGTCGAGGACAGACTGAAATCCTCCACAAAATTGCCATAATTTATGGTAAAAATTGCCATAAATTTATAGTAATTTTTACAATGTAGGAAAAATTGCCATAAATTTATGGCAATTTTTACCATAAATTATGGCAATTTTGTGGAGGATTTCAGTCTGTCCTCGACTTACAGTCAAATATGGTAATTTTTCCTATGTTATTTTTCTCCGTGTGCTACCATATAATTCGTATTATAAAGGCTATAGCTAACACATGCATATCTCGATTATATGTCCGTTTAGTCCTTATTTATGTTGAAAGTTTACCTACTAAATATATTATACAAAACAATTATATGCGTGTTTCCCGATGTAAAATCTCGTCCACATAAAATGCACGATTTTATCTGTAAAAGAATGTAAAAGATTTCCAATCGGATACGTATCTGAATAAAAGTGAAATCTTCTTCTTCTGTCGTATCGAAAACTAATTATTCAGACCGAATTTAATTATAGTCATTCGAAATTTCCGTTCGCTCCTGTCTACACTTTCATTCTAAATAAGACAGACATCATCGTGCGGACTTCTCTATATAGTGTTACGAAAGTAACGTTTTAATAAATCGTATATGTATTATAACGAGTGTATACGCTCAATTGGAAAATCTCCATTTAAAATTGTAACGACTTCAATTTAGTTGAAGCCGAAAAGAGGGAACGGTAATTACACATCAAATATAACGATATTCCAATAGTCATCTTCCATTGATTTCCAGCAACAATAAGCCATGAAAATTAAAAATCACGAGTCAAATTCGTTTCGACACCTCGATCTCTCAAACGTGAGTTCCATTTAATATATCTTCATTCGATCTGGAGTTCAAAGTAGCCACTTTCATCGCGCGGATTATCCGAGCCCCCGCGTATATACAACGGTAGCCACCCGAGCGGTAGCCTCAATAAACGCGTGATGCTCGTGTATAGGGAACTTTGTTCCCCGAGAGCTGTTTTTTTTTTCTCTTACGGGACCTGGTCGCTCTTTGTGCCCCACATGTTCATTCGTTCCGACCAGGTAAGCTCAACGGCGCGTTCATTGTTTAGCCCACACGGGCGATTCGGGCACGCGCGCGCGGGCTACGCACAAATGCGTAAATAGGGGGACAATGAGTCGGGGAATTTTCGACGCGCGCTTGCGCTTACGTCAGATTACGGTTGTGCAGGGGAGATATTTCAATGGATTTTCCTGCCTGCTCACACTTTCACCGCGCCCCATTTTTTCGCTTTTCCTCTCCGAGATGTATTTTTTACGATAACGGCGCGTAAGTGTCACTTTTTTCAACGCTCGGAGCGTGAAAATCGCGAGCTCGGTAGTCATTCTTCTACGCCTCGGTGATTCCGTCCCGTTGCGTAAATCTTTTTATACGCGCGGCTCTAGAGTATAGGATAAATCATATATATTTCAGCGCGAGAATGAAGCGTGTGTTCGGTGTGAATCAAAAGAACTTTATGGCATTGCGCAAGATTTAGGAATAGAACGGAAAAAGTGCGCAAACAAACGCGCGCAGCCTCGGGAAGATGACCCTTCTCTACCTGTTGAATCGAGCCACTCTCCAAAAGGAGCCAGCTTCCAGTAGGAAGACGTAGCACCATACGCGCCAAGTAAGGAGCCGAGTGGAAGCTTCGCAGGCTCGAGTAGGAGGCGCGCTGAAAAATAAGAAAGCATCGCCCGCATGATGATGCGCACGCACTTAGCAAGCGCGGGGACGCTACCGGCGAAAGGACGGACACGGCTTCCCTTTATGCGGCGGTAGTGAGGAGGCGAAATCCTCGCGGGAGCGTACAACAGTGGTAGTACCAGCAGCAGCAGTTACCTCTTACATAAATACTCATTATACAAATAGGCAAGGAAGCCGTGCGGACAATGCGCGCACAAAGTGCGCTAGCGTACCTTCTGATCGTTCCTGCATACAGTCGTGTGCAAAACTTTTATGTGAAAAACAAATGTATAGATATTGTCGAAGAAATAAATAAGGTAAAAGCAAATATGTTATAGCATGAAGAGAAAAAAATCTTTTAGTTTCATTTTATTGACATAATACTCATAAAAAGTTTAAAGCCTAATACGCGGCGAGATGTAAGCTTCGGCATAAATTAATTCGTAAAGCAAACTCGATGTCATTCCTATGCGTACAGAGTTACACCGTAGTAAAAGCTACTGCGAATATATTCAAGGTAAACCAGTTTTGCGCGAAGAAAAAAAGAAAATAAATTTATGACTAACTAAAACAAATAAGATGCTAAAGTTACTTCCAGTTGACAGCCGTGTATTCAGAGAGAGACAGAGAGAGAGAGAGAGAGAGAGAGAGAGAGAGAGAGAGAGAGAGAGAGAGAGAGAGAGAGAGAGAGAGAGAGAGAGAGAGAGAGAGAGAGAGAGAGAGAGAGAGAGAGAGAGAGAGAGAGAGAGAGAGAGAGAGAGAGAGAGAGAGAGAGAGAGAGAGAGAGAGAGAGAGAGAGAGACTTGTATATCAAAGAAGGAATAAAGAAAAACGATGCTAGTTGTAGATATTACAACTAATCCGCTTTCAAAGGTTAAGTTACCCAACTGTGCCCGCTTCGCTTCGATTCATTTCACACGACCAGCATATACGTGTATTTCACTCGCGGGGACATAAAAATGGCGTAAATTTGTCGCGCGTCATAAAAGGGTCTTTTTACGCGCTATTAAAAATCTCAATTTTCAAGGAAAAGCTGTATAACGTGTATACGCACGGACATTAAGTGACACATTGCATTGGCCCGTATCACATCGCCATCTGCAATATCCAGTATAGTATCATGCCTGTTTTGCATTCTCGTATAATTCGATCAGACTAAAAATGTTCAATACTCACACTACAAACTACAATGTCATTAAAAAAATTTGATATTCAAGATTGTAAAAAATGAGTTTCACGCAAAACCACACAAAGTATCGCCACCGGGGGGTGTGAAAATTGAGCAGGCGCGTTTTCTCGGTACACTATCACGTAGATCAAAAGTGCATACGCTGCTCAAGGTTACACCCCATCCTCCGATTCCGCGAAGCATCGACTTTCACCGCGACTTGCGCGTGGCCAGGTAGACTGCCACAATAGCCTTAAAAAGCTTCCCGGTAGCCGTCCTGAGCGCGAGTCAAGTGCGGAAAGCAAAATGAAAAACGAGCGGCTTAGAGAGACAGGGGACTCACCTTACTGCGAACCCGCGCGGCGAGGGCCTCGATATGGCATTGCCACTCCAAGGCGCGCAGGAACAGAAGATGCCAGCGACGCTCGAGCGAGCTCGCCACTCGTAGCGCCTGCTGCTGCTTTTCCCGCTGCTGGTCCTCCGGCTGCTGCTGCTGCTGCTGCTCCTCGTCCGCCGCGGTGCATCGGTTTCGCCCAGCCACGCGCTCGCCGAGTTTAACGACCGAGCTCACGATTCGCCCGTGCGCCTCGATGTCCCTTTGTAGTACCTGCGCATAAAAGATATGGGGGTACGTGAAAAATCGATTGCCGCAGCTGGTATATTGTACACGGTTATGATGTTATATAGATATAGGGCTTTGTGTTTGTTTTGATTCGCCGGCTGTCGTGCGACTTTGAAACTCCCGGGGTTCCGGTCGCCTATTGTATCGGTTGTATAATGTATGATGTTACCAAAATATTTGCGTCCTGTTTCGAATTTTATTCGAGTATCTGTTGTTTCAACTATTTGATTCGTTATTTTTTAACGGAGTTACTGTTACAAGAAAATATCTTGTGGTTTATCTATATCTGGGGAACAAAGTTCAGTGTATAATTGCAGCAAAAGTATACAATACAATAAAAACGAGTTAATTTTTCATCTTCTTCAACCGTATGACATAATACGCTTAATTTATTATGTCGTTTCCTGTGATAAATTTGGTAGCGACGATGTTTCCGCGAATAAATATGTTATTCAGCGACTAACGCAGCGTGCATAAAATTTATTATGTATTTTCTTGCTGAAGTCAGGGTATATTAAAAATTTATCTCCTCGTCGATCAAAACCTATTATGACGCTGGCGTATATGGGGGCTGTTGCGAGGTTACACCCGGTCATGCCTAAGAAGCGTAAATATCGTGCCGTGCTACCTTTGCTTTACAAAATACAGCATTTTATTAATTACTCAACACTGATTGCAATCAGTATGATGAATTACCTTGAAATTTAGTTCACAACTTAATTAATTTCTTCGTTAATTTGCTGTGTAAATTCGACATAAATCGATAAAAAAAACATTTACAAGTTTCGTTTAATAGATGTTTACCAACAATATATAATACATATAGTATATAAATTTGTCTGGATAGCACGAAAAGCCTGAATAAACGAACAAATACAATCGTGACTATCTCTCTCTCTCTCTCTCCGAGCGAGTACTCCCAATAAATTACATGCAACGGACAAAACCACTAATCGATCAATCTCACCGGTAATAAAACTGTGCGCGCGGGCACGAACCTTGCCTGCTCTATACAGCTTCGCTCGAGAATCGTAAATTATTCGATCAAAGCCCGTAATCTCATTACACGTGTGTGTGTGTGTGTGTGTGTGTGTGTGTGTGTGTGTGTGTGTGTGTGTGTGTGTGTGTGTGTATGTGTGTGTGTGTGTGTGTGTGTGTGTGTATATATGTATATATATATATCCTATCGGCCGCAGCAGGAGCCGCTGCTGTTGTTTGTTCCCCGATGGTGAAAATCCAGAGTTCGCGTAGAAAGTGCACGCGGCTGCCGCCGCAGCTTCCGTTATAAGGTCCAGAAATCGAAAGCTCCCGTGCAGGCCGCGGCGGATCCGAAACACGCACATATACACGGGTACACGCTTGTAGCGAGATAGCTATATAGGTGTAGGTAAATTTTTGTGTATAACGGGGAGCCACGCGATGTTGGTAGCGCGGCAAACTCAAGCGTGAATTATGGGCTACTTACACGCGGGCGAGGCTGCGCGCGCAGCGGACGAGCTTTACGATATATTTTAACGTCTGCATCGCGGCCGACCGCCGACGACTTTCACGGGCAGCGGCGGCTTGTACCTTATATAGGAGAAGGATATAATTGAGAATGTGCGGGGGTATCGCGGACTCCCGATAATCGCGACCCCGTGACGGAAAAATCATCGGCAGGCGGCTAACTTTTCTCGCGATTCAAGATTTGTGGGGTCATTCGCGCGGAAGAGGCAGATCCGCTCTGCAGCCTGCAGCGCGCGTGCGCGGCAGAATCGAGTACACGTGCACGAATCGAGCCATTAATTAGAGCTTAGAGATAAAAAGCTTCGGTTTCAATTATGAGAGAGACGGAGATATCGTGCGTATTGGTCAAAATACGCGGAGGATTTATAGGCGTTTGGCGATGGTTATAACAGAGTATGAATCATGCTTTGATGCCCGCGCGTTGTGATGTACGATGATGAATGGTCGAAAGTGTATTTTCAGGTCGCGCGCAGCATTGAGTGTCAATATAATATGCAAACTTAATTGAATCCATTGTTTCGTCTCGGGTGAAGTATCGCATTGTATGGGTCTCAACGTTGTGGTGTCAAAGAAAAATTTCGCTAATTGAATTTACATGGGAACTGTGTCAAAATAGATATAATACTTATATACAGTAATGTAATATATATTGAAAGTAAATTACTGGAGAAAGTCTGGACATGAAACACTTTTGCAATATATAGAAAATTAAATGTGATGTAGGATTATAAAGAAATTTATTAACAATCTACACTGTATAAAAATACACTTGCTTTTTCATTTGCATAACCATTATACATTCCTTATACTTAGAATAACAATATGTATAAGTAACACCTGAAAAAGCTTGTTTGCATTTGTGCAACATTTTCCTAGCCAGAAAATACCACGTAGCTAGACCGCGTCAATAGAAGTTCATATTAGGGCACGTGGTGCGAGAGCAGGTAATTTCTGAGGAGCAATTCACCGAGTGTACGCCGATGAGAGTGAGAGGGAAAAAAGTCACCCCTCGCCGATGCATATAGTCAGTGGCACGACCACGGCCCGTACATATACCGAGAAGGAAAGGGCATGCACGCACGCCTAAGGGAAAAAGCTTGCTTTCATGCTTTCACGCCGTTTTTTGCCTACCCGCAGGGTTTTCTATGCTCGCGCGGCCGTGCAAACCCTCCGGCGATTAGCCCTCCCCGCAACTCATTAGTGCCATTCCTGCATAATGCGCGAGATAAGGATAAAAAGCGTGCGTTTCCGTTCCGAGAAGAGTGCGCGGCGCGCGCACGCGCACGAACACGAAGGGGTGAGTGCGCGCAATCATTCACTTACACGGCATGCGAAAAGCTGGAACGAGGAGAGCTGCGGGGGCGATGGTGGCGGAGGTGGGAGAGGCGTTGGACAATTGTAAAGTGGCATGGGGGTCTCGCTCGAAGTCGCGTTTTTCAATGGTTCTGAAGTTTGCAACGTTGGAGTGCAACGAAATAAAATAAATGGATTTTACTTCAAAGTTATATTGATTAATTTTAGTTTCGCGTGAAAATTTAGTATTTTATAGTTTAAAATAATAACTTTACGACGAAGGTGTAGATAAAAATTTTTATTGTCTAATAACTTTAATTAATTGTAAAAAAAATGTTTCGTTGTATTCCAACGATGCAAACTTCAGACCCATGTTTTTCAAAAGGATTTCATGAAGAGTTTGAAACATTTTTTTGTTGATACATTTTGAATTTATTATTAGTGTAATAATATAAATAATAAAATGGCTTGAAATATATTGGAATAGTAAAGTAACAGACTGTACTTGAGTGAGTTTTATTACAAATTTAAAATAAATGAGATGAAAAATTTGTTTTACTACTATAGGAATAAATTTAAATGGAAATTCTTATCTTTATGCTAGCTGGTACATTTTCAATCTATCTCAAGCATTGAATATTAAAAGTCACTGTACGACCATTACGGCCACGTGAAATTAGTCATAAACTGCGGCCTCTCGCAAGAAGTAGGCATACACATATACGCAAGCATACATTAATATTAGACCTAGAAAATTTAGCAAATAAGAATATGACGTAATGCCAATAAGAGAGCAATGCGATTGGTAATTTAGAGGCTATAAGCGTTGTGCAACGATGGTCAAATATTTGTAAAAAGTTTTTCTCTGTACACACACACGCGCGCGCGGCTATAAGTGCAGCTATATATCGTTTAAAGCTGCAGTCGATGCCTTACTTTTATGTAACCAATTGCAAACCGGTTGCTTTAGCGGAGCATCCTGTTATAAGCGGCGGCGCAGGTTATCATTACTGATGATCAACGGCCGAGTGGCTCACTTTAAAAATATCTTGATTTCGGTAAAGGATACACACCGCGGGATTAATCACTCTGCCAGGACTACCGGTGTGTGTGTATGTGTTAAAAAAAGGACGCTAAAAGTGCGTAATTGGTTTACTTTAAGAGACGTAATTAGCACATCCTACATAAATCATATAATAAAATGTGCATAATACATTTCACGTTCAGCATTCGGTCAACGCGCTTCAAGCCGAACCGTGAAATTAATGGATCGACCGCGAAATCATTTATTTGTTTTGCAACTTTCGATACACATATTGTCCGAAACTTGATGGCAAATATTTTTGGCGAACCATGACGGTAAAATTGTTTACAACAAGCATAAAAATTTGTACCTATTCCGAGCGGCGTAACGGTGTGTGTGCGTGTGTGCATGTTTTCATTAAATAAATTACCGCAATATCCGCAGATTTCATCGACTTGCTTTTAAGGCAAAAACTCATCGTCATAAAAGGCGAACCTCTGTAATCAACTCGTGTGTCAAAAAAGCGTGAGATTCACGCCTCGATTAACACTATAAATTGAAACCCCTCGTCCTGCAACACACGGTTTACCCGTGTACACTCTAATCTTAATTTTAAATTAGCCTTGGAATCAGATACAACATATTCAACTCGGAATCAAAATTTATTAAAATAAATTAAGCTGACCCCCTCTTCTTCCATTAGACGCGTGTGCCTTATTCCTCGAACGAGACAGCCAACACGTGATGAAGACACGCGGTGTTGAACATTTCCATGCGCAGCGCGGCACTTGCAGAAGGAGAACTTAATTTGACGAGTATATATACGGAGGCGCACGCAGACAGGCGCGCGTGCGCGGCGTATACTGCCCTCGGAATACTGACCTAACCCAGTAATTTCGCGTGCGCGCGGTGTATCTTATGCGGATTTCTCTCCACGCGCGCGCTCACGGAAAAACGTCCCTTCGATCGGCCGCACAGATAAGGAAGGCGCGCTCATGCCACGGCGGCGCGTAAAGCACGTTTCCTCGGAGAGAAAGAGAGGAGGCGAGGAGCACGCGCAATAATTACGGTATACCGTTGCCTACTCCTTCGCTATATACACCAGCGCATGCGCGCAATTCTTTTCTGTTTATTAAGAAAACCTTGGATGCCGACGCGTAAATCAGGAACTTGGGCATGTAGGTTGGCGAGAAGTAGCATCTTCGGTATTCGCGATGAGATAACATTGGTCAGCTTTTTACTCAATTAAAATTGCAAAGTAGCACCTTAATTGAAGAGTCGCTATTGTTTCGCGCGACAAATTATTTGGCGTGAATAAATATTGATTGTTTAGTTTGTATAATAAATATAAGCAAATCTTGAGAAAAGAAGTGACCGTTGATTATTATTGAATTGTAAATGTGTGCGATTCATATATAGAAGGCAACAAATTTATATTCATAAGTATATGTAATTATAGTTAACGGCGAGATCTACTTACATATATTTACCTCTATCTAACTAAATTACTCTAAAATCCAAGAAGACATACATTTAGTAATCAGAGTAGTAGATGTACAACATATTAATGATCTTTATTGAATAATGTAAGGCTAAGAACGAACTACTTAATTAACATACTTCCTGCTACTTATTACTGCTACGATTTAGTGTTCTACATTTATAAAAGCATTTAGATAAATATATTTTATGAGATTATATACTTTAATATTTTTGTGATTTCTAGAAAGGTTTTATTGTAACTATTTGAATCAATGGATAAGCCGTTATAATGAATTTTTAAATTATGATTTCTAGCTATAAAAATACACCATTACAATAAATTTCTATGAAGAAATACTTTTGTAGCAATTTTATAATACTAATTAAATAATAAAAGTTGTAAGGTTTTTTAACAACTGATAAATATATTTAAAACTCGCATAGTTATAACATTTCAAAATTGAAATGTGACGATAGTCCTGATTTATGGGATTAATTTTATCCTCTGATGTCAGCCGACGTTGTAATCATACAGTTTAACACATACCTCTTAACATTTCCAATATAAATTATTCATGATTTTACACTTGTTTCAGTGTAATAAACAACATTCCTTTTATCTTCTATCCCATTTTAAGAGGTCAGTATTAATAGTATCATACCTCAAAGAAATTAAAACACCATTACTTTCTATTCGAAATTGAAATCGAAAGAAAGAGAAAAGACTCTATTACATGATTTAAGATGCGATTGATCTTTCGATTGCTTGTTTAAGGGTCACGAGCTAATGAAACGTCAGGTACGCCGTCAACTGAAAGTCTAAATAACTTAATTAATTCAACTTATTATAGGTATATATACTAATTCTTTTATTCTCAAACTTATTTCCCGCTAATAGGAAGCTTCAATTAATAATAAAGTATACCATGTTGAACCACCTCAGATCTGCTGATAAGCTATAATACACCAAAGCTGAACAGAGGAAACTCTCGTGTTTACGCGCGTTTTCACCGATACCGCACGTGTGAAAATTAACGTGCATTCCTGCGTAATTTTCCATCAGAGTCTCAGCATCGATGCACACACACACACACACGTGCGGCAATTGACTTTCTTCGAAAAAAGCTCTTTGCGCGCGCGCGGATGGTGATCATCTCGTGCTTTACAGCCGCGGCGTCTTAATACCCGCGAGAGATCGCTTCTGATTTCGCCAGTCCTTTTTCTCTCAATCTTTCATATACGCTTGCCAACGGTCTCTCTCTCTTTCTCTCTCTCTTCCTCCTCTCTGCAGCAGCTACTACAGCCTCGCATCGCTTGCGCACGCGTTCAGTTCCCTCGGTGCAGCTGCCGCGGTATATATGCTTGCGCGCCCGCGCGCGCGAACGCGTCATTACACGCGGTCGGAAGAGCTGCAGGAGGAGTTTTTCTCGTTTTTCCAGTCGCGCTTTCTCCCCTTCTCCTCTCCCCTCGCAAGGGAGAGAGAGAGAGGGTTATAGAGATACCCCGAAGGAGAAAGAGGAGAGCTCTCGATCTCTCTGCACTGTGCGCGCAGCCGACCGCCGCAGCCTTTGATTATTAGAAGTTCATTCTGCTGTAATTCCATACGCTTAAGGAGTTGCTAGATCGCACCGGGTTGATGAATAGAAATAGCAGTAAACCGCCATCCAATTGAAATTAATGGCTTTTAATCCGAGCTTGATCGTCTGCGCGCGCGCGCACCGCACTTATATACACGTTCGGTTCGCGTGGAATGCGCCGGAAAAAAATACGAGCGCGTGCGCGGAGATAAATAAAAAGCCCGGGGGATCATCGAGAGGTAATAAGCGCATTACTGAATCCTCTGTATTGTGCGTATTGCATTCTAATTGCAACACGTCGCTCTATATTTATAACGTGCGTTTTTTTTCTTGCGGAATTGCAATAATTTCCTTTTATTGGACGCAGACGTGTTGCGGTATTTTAATGACGGATACCAAGAGAGAATTGAATCTATTGTCCGATCGGGCCGGACTCGGCGATAGCTGTAAAGTTTCGGTCTAAGGGTGATTAGCTTTATTAAGTATGGTGTAATATATCAAACCGTATCCATTGATTGATACTGGAAAATATACAATTTACTTTTGTATAATGTATAATGTATCTAGCTTATGTAATTATTTTCTAATGGCTTTTGATGAAAAATTTCTGAAAGCATTATATTTCATACGTAGCTGATTCACTTTTTAAGTGATAGAATTTAATCAATACGTCAGACTCACAGTTGTAGCGTAAAATTTTACATAATCATGAGAAACCGATACCATTTAAAACGGTCTCGAGCACTTTCAAAGCAGATCTTATGCAAATAGGAAAGCACTGCGGCGAAGTGTACCGATAACTCATAATATTGAGTAATTATCGAGCGCTCGCCGAGTAAAGCGAGAGTGCGAATTTTTTCTCCTCTTCTCTCGGTCTCCCCTGAGCAACTCGCGCGCACCGCCTAATCATTTCATTAAAATGATTATCAAAGCAAACACAGCTGGAGCAGAGCTCCTCTCTTAGCAATTTACATCCTTAATGGAAATTAACCCGAGCGCAGCTCGCTATAGGTGCGCGCGCGCCTCGTGTACCATCACGAGCGAAATATAAATGCCGTGCTTGCGTAGCTCGTAAACGAGTTAGCAGCGGATTAGAGAAGCTGTGAAGAGCATCCCAACGGCGCACGCAGGCAGCCAGCCGAGTAAATTATCCACGACTTTTCTCGAACAATGGACGTGATTTCTCTGAAAATAATATAATGAATCGTCAGAGTGCTGTTCACGGTTAGCGCACGATTTGCAGCGAGCAATGCACCATCGCGCCCCCGCGAGAAACAACAATAAAAAAATGAAAATCCAATTCCCCGCGCCGCGTGTGCGCGCGGGTCACGTTGGGGTCAACACTTTCTTCATAACAAACGCGTAGCATCCATATTTGTACGTGTACATACTTATAGCTTCGCTTCGACTTCCTCGCGAGCGCGTGTTTTCCTCCGGTTTCCCGCGCGCGATACGCGAAATGAGTTCCGCCTCGGGGGAACTGCCAGTATTGCGAACGAAGGCTGACTTTGCCGCGCTAGGCTCGCTTGTGGAAGTGCGCAGCGAGGTATCGGCGCGCGGAATCGTAAACACGGCGGCGCGCTAATAGAGAAGCGGAGCTCGGCTATACGGCGCGCACACGTGTAATAAATGTGTCAATTAATTTGGCTAAACGCGCACTTATAGAGTGCTTGACGAGTTCGCGGGCGCGCGAGCGAGTGAAAGCGGCCTCTGCGCGCGCGAAAATGGTAATATTGATTTTTTTCAAACATTCATGCCCTTTCAATGCTTAATGACTCCTTTCTGAGAATGAACTCGTTAAAGTTGCATGAAAATGGTATAGCGAAGTGCGCGCGTGGGAGCGGATGCATTCGAGAGCGAGGCAAAACTCGAAGAATTAGATGGGCTATTAGTGGGTCGATGCTATAATTACTTTGGGAACAAATATATCAGAAAGAGAAATAATTTTCCGGGCTTTGGTGTTTCGTTCTGATAGGAAATGGTAAAATTAAATAAGAGAACTCAAATGTAATTTGGTTATAAAAGTAGACCTTAGCAATGATATTTAGTCATAAACCAATTGTCGATAAAACCTATAATCCGGTCCAACTAAAGACCGCAAACGAGCCAACGTCGTTCGCAATTGCTCGATTTCCATGCACATGTGCAAAGGGTTCGCAGACGCGGCATTTTCTACTTTAATAGTCACCGATTACGCGGCCATTAAAGAAATCCCCCGAACCCGTTTTCAAAAACATTCGCAGACACATTACTGCGTGATTTCTCCAAATGGTATAACATTATCCGCGCTCGCGCAGTACACTGCTTTTACTTTTATAATATATCTCGGAAACGTTTACCGCAACCATAACCCGAGTGCCGGCATATACACACGGCAGGGGGAAAAAATTCACGAGATCATTCTTATCCAACGCAGATAGCCTGTGCCCGGAGCTCCTCTAAACTCTCATTGTTCCGCATTTCCCAGTGAAAGTCGCGGGTATGTGTATACATATATATGTACGCGCTCGCGCGCGCGCGCGCGCGCGCCTACAACCGACCATTCGAATTTACATAACTCAGTCGAAAAGTTATTGCTGCGCGGCGGTATAATTGGGCATTAATCCCGTCCTTAGCGGTTATCAATTACGTTTTACGCTCGCGCGCTCATTGTGCGGTTGCGCTCTTTTACACACGCGCGCGATATAACTTCTGGGCTCGCGCTTCCTAGAGGAACCGAACACGCAACTTATGTGTGTACGAAGTGCGTGCAGGAATTGATTTACGCGCTGGCGGCGCGGCCCAACTCTTGCTTCTGCTATGTATACCTACCCGCGAGGATTATAACAGTCGTTTATGGGCTATTCTGCAATCAGGAGTTCCGGGCAGATGCGGTTTGCCGTATGGGAGAAGCATCGCCGGATAGGATAAGCGCGAGATATATGTTACGCCGCGTTGTGTACAAACAAAATTGCGCGATGCTCGACTATTTTAATTGGATTTAATCGCTTTCTTATCTACGCGCCTATCGTATACGAATCGAATCGTTATAGGTAATTTTATCGAATAGGATCAAGAATTTAAATGTAATTCGATGTGGTATTTTTAGTCGGCATAAGAAACTTGAAGCGATAATTATTATAAGAATTGGAAAACATGTTATACAACTATTTAGCGTAAATAGCGGATAATTTCAACGAATCATATATATATCAATTTGATAAAGTTTTCCGCTTTGTAAGTATATTCTAACGTGGCGAGCGAACTGAAGGGTAGGTTGCGCGTAACACGGCGCTTTGTTCTCAGCTTTTAAAAGTATATAAGATGCAAGTATCAATAGTAAGTATATGGTAAACACGATTATACATATACATGCGGGAAATTGTACGGGCAAGCTTCCAGGAATCGGTACCCCCTAAAGCTATATGCAATGCCTCCTTTATAGCAAGTAGTCGCTATATTTAGCTTGCCTTCTTCCACCTGCTATACTTCCAATATTTATAATACTCAAGGAAGAATCTCGTCAATTGTTGCTCCTCCTCAAACGAAAATGACCTTGAGGTTAAGGAAAAAATTGATAAACCTTGATAACTTTGGAAATATGCTCATATCAATTATGATTAGTTAATAGCGCTCATTGTAACCACCCTCTTAATGGAATTTTGTTACCCGTTGTAAGTCTTTCAATTACAATTCTCTTCCCCCACGTAAAATTTGCATTCCTATACATTCGCGTACCGCATCTTCACAACTCGCATGCGTAACCCATGCACCGGCTCACCTCGACATTGCACTGTTGCGAGAAACTCATTAACGAGCGGCGGCTTATAAAAGCCTATATAATAGATGCACAGCGTCGCGCGCTTCTTCTTCTTCTTCTCGCATACATGTGGTATCGCGAAGACTCGCGGTCAGCGCGCGCAGTCTTCCCTTCTTCTGCGTGAGCTTATATATATATACTTACACGCGTGCGCGCGAGACTGCGGTAATAATAATATAATGCGCCAAGAAGAGGGGGAGAGTCAGAGAGAGAGGAGGCAATGACCGGCGTGCGAGAGCAGTTCTAATTCAACTGTTAAATTACCCCGGAGACGCGAGCACCTAGACGACGAGGACGCGGCTTGAATAACGAGCCCCGGGCTCTGCTATAAAGGATTATTGCTCAAGCTCAAATGAACGTTTGGCGCGCGCGCGGCTGCAGACACGCAAAATACATAGTTGCGAACTAGGTTGAATGGACTTTGCTTCTTGCTTCGTTTCATTTGTTCATGGTCAAGGATATCGCACTGAGAGTATAAAAAGTATGTAAGCTTAAAAATTTATTAAAAGTTAGCCATTTAACCCACTTCTCGATCTCTGATGAACTTTGAAAATATGATGGTGATTATATCGCAAGTGGTTTATCGCTTGTTCGTCACAGTTTCGTTGGTGTCTGGCTTCATGTACTGCCATTTTCAGAGTTTCACAAGGCATACGAATTGGCCGCAATTAGTTGACTGGACGTTTGTCGGCTTTTACATTCATGCAGGGAAAAATGGTCACATTGTAGACACAACAAACGCGAAAAGACATCTTGGCATTGTTGTGCATTTTAAGTATGTGAATGCCGGCAAGCAGTGACTTATCTTCTTTTTTTTTTTACTTTGGGGAAAGTAGTCGGTGTAGCTAAGCTCTTTTCAAGTGAGCTTACAGTCGAAATCGTGTTGATGATTCAATTGTGTGCGTCCGAGTAATTGTACGTGTACGCGTGACCCCCTAGAGGAGGTTTATTAAGACGTATGTATGGGAACAAACTTATACCTACGATCGATTTCTTCCATGAAGATTTGAGTATAGAATCCTCAACGAAACCTAGTAGTTATCTTATGAGTCGTTTTCATTTCAGGATTCGAGCTGCAGATCTTCAAAGCCACTGATAATTCAATGTATTCATGAAATTTAAGTATCGATTCGTTTCTTTTATTAGTCTCATCTATAGCTTTGAAAAGTTCTTCGTACTTTGCATTATGTATTTATGCGCGTGGTCTTTTGAATAGCAGTTTATGACTGCTTAGGTGAACGACAGAATTTCAATTTCAAACCGTCTTTATTTGGAATTTAGATTGCTATGAAATTTCTTTGATGCATGAATATGTGATTGAAATTTGATGTTACTGGCGAATGATATGTTATTGCAGAAGGTGTGACCGTCATTGAAGAAGAAGCATTGTTGTTTGTATTGAGTTTCACTTATAACTTTACCGATCGTACTAAAAAAATGTCTTGAGTATGTATACTAGAAATGGGAACACCGGGTTTCTTAGCCGTGCCTATTTCGCTTATATTATGAAGTAGAAACTCCGTTATTCAAAGGCGGTATAATTATTTATAATAATATGCAATTTAAAGGAATCTCTATTTGATTTTCAATAAGATACATCTTCTAATATAACCGTATAACGATAGATCAGTTTTGCATCAAAGCAAATCGTTAAAAGGAAAATTGGCAGTATATTCAGAAAATAACGTCTTTATGCAAAAAACTATAGACCTCAATTCTGCGAGGTAATTTCATTTTTAATATTTTCGAAATTTCATGCTTGCTTTCGATACTTACAAGCAGGTTGCATGCTATTTATAAAATAACATTGTAACTCTCAATTAAGGATGTTAAACCCCATTTATCAAACAAATAAATAACCCCTTCACTGGATTCTTATATTTTTTTAGCGACAAGCTTACAAATGGCCACTTATCCACAATTGATAACAAATATTTGTTCAGCATCAATGGCTCGGAATTACAACTTTCGCTCCACCTTGCATTAATATATCCGAAAAGACACCTCGGCGAACCCAATATTCACTTAGCAGCGCGAAGAAAACGCTTGTTAGGGTTGCACGTGCGCGTCTGTAAAAAAGCTGTTTGTTTTAATGCGCGCAAACAGCTCCTTACAGCTCCGAGACGCGGATGCGCGCAAAAAAATTAATTTGCTTGCTGGATTTTCGAGTCCAGGTGATCCCTTTCACGCGCGCGCGTAACTGGGAAAAAACGTCATTGACTTCGTCAAGTTCGAGCGCAGTTGGAATTTTTTGCGCAGGATCTCGCTGCAAGTGGGTTAATCTGCCGCGGCGCGCGTTCCTTGCGAAACTTTTGGGGCGCTTAACGACCGCGCGAATTGCCTCGCACCGCGGCTCTCAATTTCGCGGCATTTAACATTGTTCTACACCGCCGCGGTGGTGTGTGCGAACGCGTACGCGTATAGTACGAGCAGAGCGCTAATAGTTTTTCTCGCATAATGCACTGCGCGGTTTCGCTTTTTAAAACACTTTCCTCTGGGGCAAGGCAATAAACATTGACCACGCGCGCACGTATGGGCGCTTCTGCGTTTTATTGCACGCGGAAGCGGACGCGCATCACGAAAAACCATCAGTGAGAGATCTCGGCCGCTCTTGAATTTTAAGTGCCGTGCGTCCGCGGTTGTCTTCCCTCGAGGGTCGAGGGAAGAAAGTGCTTCGCTTGCAAAAAAATTATTTGGATTCCAGTGAGTTATGGTCGCGAGTATTGCAAGGGACACGCTGACAACGTACAAGAAACACTCGAGAAATTTTGAATTCGGAGAATAATCTCGCGAGTGTCTTGGTCTTGACTTTTTTACTGCACGTTTTTTGGAAGAGTTTTAAATTTAGCATTAAAAGATTTCAAGTGAAAGGAAAAGTACTTGTAAGTCGGAGATGTTGTTTTTAATGTTGGACGACAGATAAAGCTTTTGATCGGCGAAAACGATATCTATAGTGATATGGCTAACCGTAGTATACTTTTTCTTTCTCTTTTGAGTTTTGACTTTTAAACACCTTAGAAAACAAAGAAATACAATTTGCAAAAATTCTGCATTGATTTCCAAGTTTCGATAAAAATAAGTGGCCTCTTCTATTACGAAGAAAAGAAATAAAGAAATACAAACTTTTACTTGGCAATTTATGGGAAGTATTTGCTATTCAGGTAGTCGTAGCATTCATCTCTTTGTGGGAATTCTCCTCCAATTTATGATTTCACATCAGTACAATGAAAATATAACGTTTGATTTTCTCGTGTAATTCTTGTGGGAAGAGTATTGAGATATTGGCAAAGCTATAAAAAATTAATAAGATCAGATATAGGATAGGAGAAGAGAAGAAGAATGGGAGAGAGACGTAAGGGATTCTATTGCGAACAATAAATTGTAACCGAAGGTCAAAGAACGGGCCTCTTATATACGAAAAACGATACGTCTATCTCTTCATCTGACTGCATCGATCTCCGCGTTTATCTCTTTCTTGCTCTTTCTTTCCCTCTCTCCGCTCCTTCTCTATTACCGGATACAGACACAGGCATGTTCCTATAATAGTTATCTTAATCATCTTTATAGCCGAGTAAAGTACCACAGAACGGCCCTTTAGTAGCCTTACAAATTTCACGAGGTAATCGCTATGAAAACATCATACGGTTTTAATTTTTTTTTTCAGTGAGTGGCAGTTTTATTTCATCCATTGCCATAAATCACTTTATTCTTTTAAGAAATATTGAAAGAATCGAATTCGCAAAGTAATAGTTAATTATAGGTAATGGAATTTTTTAATCGAATGCTTATGCACGTTCATTTAGAGTGTACTAGTTAACAATAAATTAATTTTACAAAGAATTTTTTTGTAACTAAAAACATTGCCATAAGATTAATTGCAATATGGCATTACAGGCTCGTGGCATTTTAGGATCGTGATGAAATATTCTACATAAATTTTCTTGTTTCGCGCATTAGGATTAAAGTAATTTGTATACTCGGACAATATGATTTACCATGTAATAGGCTATGTAATTGATTATCCTTATAGAGTTTTAGAAGAAGGAATTTAATTATGCCGAAACACTAAAATTTCCTTTCTACTGTACCTATGATATCAACAAGATATACAATTATGCAGTAGTTAAGATACTAGTAGTAATATTCAAATACGAAAAACAAGTATCAGCGTATAGCCTTGGTGTCAGAAATAACGATATAGTGCTTACATTTAATCTGACTGGAACATGAAATTGAAAATTACCCTTAGGCTGAATGCGACAATGCAGTCGAAATATACTTAATAGTATAATGTTTTTTTTTCAAAATTGTCTTCATTTTTATGATTCATTTTTTACTCATAAAAAATTTGTTACTACGTTTAGAGGTAAAATGATACCATCATAAAATAATTTGTATGAAAAAAATTACATGCAAAATACATTCATAGAGGAAACGCAAAAATATGATGACTAAAGTGGTTGTCTTCGGTTATTACGTGTCAATTTATATTCATGACTATGAATTTTCATGCGATACAAAATGACCGACTATTAAGGACCAATTTTTGGCATAAAACTTCTCACACCTACTGAAGTAATTATATCATTTTTGAAATTACGAGAAAGCAAACCCTGCAGTTTCGCATCGTATTCCTTTGTACAACTGCAAAAAAGTGCCGACTCACCAGCATGCGAAGAAAAGCATGAAGCATCGCACGCATATGAATGCTTGGCAGCACGCGACCCCTATGTAATAGCCGGCGATTTGTATACGTGGCATTCATCACCCGCAGCAGATGCGCGAAAAAAAATTTACATTTCAAATTTTCTACTCGCGCTTCCAACCTATCGCTCCTTGCGCCGCACTGACAAATGGAAACGTATAAAGCCTCGCGCGTTGCTTCGCGAACACAATAGGCTCGTTAATTTTTGCGAAAATTTCTCGTTTCCCCCGCTGAAAAGTCTCTCTCTCTCTCTTCCTCCCTCGCGAGAACTCAGACATACGGACGAGGGCAATATAAAATACTTTCCAGTGCTGGATTTCAAAAGAAACGGAAGAGCCGTTGCTGGAATCGCAATAAAATACACGGTCCAAGAAGAGAAAGGAAGAAAAGAGAGACTCGCCCGCCGAGCGCACAATGATATTTCGTAGTCTCTAGCGCGCGGAGAGAGAGAGAGAGAGAGAGAGAGCGAGAAAGGGACGACGCGCGCGCGCGCGCGGGGAGAGCAACTATAGTGGGAGTGAGCGAAACGGACGTAGCAGCCGCAACGTGAATTATACACTCGTCTAAAGGCATCAATTCCGCGAAACGATTTAGCCGCGCGCGAGTTGCACTGCAGTCTATATACCTCATGCGCGCCTCCCCGCGACGCCGATGGCTCACGAACTCTCCGCGGCTCATTTTTCTCTTTCTCTCTATTCTCGTCGTTATATAGGCAGCGAAACTTGCCGCTGTGTCTATATATATATATCTATGTGTGTGCGCGCGCCGCGCCCCCGATTATCGCTGACCGCTGATCGATTTTCGCGCTTGCCTTTATCTCCAGTCACGATACTTCGAACGCGCGCTTTCTTTCGTCGTCGCACCGGCGCATAAGGTGAGCATGCATGCAGGAAAAGAGAAAGCTCGAGGGGTAGAGAAACGTATTTAGCGGCTACGCGTTTATATATAGGGATAAATAAGGCAAAACGCGCGCTAGTGGAAATGACAAGAGCGCCGTTATAATAGCGCCTTTCGTTGCGCGCTGTCTCCTTCTTTCTCTTTCCGTCTTCCTGCGTCCGGGGGAAAATCGTTATGCGCGCCCGGTGCGCTAACCTCGCACCTGTACGTACAGCTTGACCCCCAGCGGTGGCGTGACACGTGTGCACATGAGGAAATTATCGCCGCTCATGCGGGTGTAGGTATATATATGGGTTTGAATGGTGGTGCTTTTTTTCTCCCCGGTATCGCCGTATGTGGGAGACCCGAGTTGATTCTGTGTATTCCTGCCCTCGGTCCCCAGGGTTACGTTTGGTTATTTTCACAATTGCCGTACATATGGCGTGCGTGGTGCACTGTAGGGCACTACTTACATTTGTACGACGGATGGTAAGGAAAAATAAATGGACAACTGCAGCCCTTTCACGTTTGTATCGCGCGCCACGAGTGTCGAGTGGTAGTAAAGGGGAAAGCTCTTTGTTGCATTATTAATAGCGTTGAAATGCTTCTGCATTGACGATGGCTGGTTGCCGCCTGCCTGGTTGTATACCCCTAGTTTGTTGATGTACTGCAGCTGCGAGAATACGTTACGGAGGCAAACGAGTCTATGTACATCCGCCGATTGAAAAATTGTACTGATTATCGAGGTACTATGTTTATTCTTGTCATATAACTGCTATCCTCAAATCCTCGAATTGAATTTAAACTGTTCGTAAAATTGATAAATATCTATACAATTACATAATAATAAAAAATAATTGGAAAGAATGTATAAGTATTAAATGATACAGATGAAGCACGTAATAATTAATTTATGAAGTAATTAATTAATCATGAAAAAACGACAGCAGTTTGGATTCAGAAAACATCAACGACCTACTACATAGTCTCTTTTATAAATGCAATGTACTATAAGTAGTTCTCGAACAATGTTACTACTGTATGCTTCCAAAAATATATTTCATTATTTATTATCAGCCAATAATAAGTTACTATTATAAATAATGTCTAAATTGATATTGTATCGTATATTATTTACAACCGTATCATTCTTCCCTAGGCCAAGAAGGCCTAGGACAAGAAGGCTTGATTTATACGAACATTAAATGTATACATTATACTAACACAGTGTGTTAAAGGTGTGCTACTCAAATAAACAACTACAGCCCTCCAATTTTTAAGAAGCACAAAGCTATGAAAATCTCTTTCTTCCGCTCTCACTTTATAGCCGCTATCCAAACACTTTACTGCGGATCACTGAAAACAAATACTCTTTCGGCCGACAAAACGAGAACCCGCCGCGCGCGACTGTCTCTCGTGTCCCCTAATCGTTATCATCGTTTTTCATGCCCTCGTTCACCTTTCCCGCCGCGGTTTTATTGCTGCTTCGCGCACCGTAGGTTATATACACCACCGAGACAGCGTCGTTGCTGATGGTCGCCGCGCGCAACAAATCGAGGACTCGCGCGTCGGAAAAGTCGGAATTTCGCAAAAATTAACGAGCCCATTGTTCCGTGCCATAAATTTATGCTCCATCTGTCGGCGAGCGATCATTTTTACGATCTCCGGTAATTTAGCGCGGGACGAGGACACGCTCTCTTGCTGCGGGCTCTCGCGCTGTGTGACTCCGCAGGCTTTTCGAGTGAGAGCCGCGCGCGGTTGCAAAAATTCACCCGCAGCTTATCTGCAGCCTTGCAACCGGCTGAGCATATGCCGCGTGTATACATATAACAATACCGTTGTCGTATCTTGTCCTACGGAGATATGGCTAGATGGCCGTCGGGCAACGTTCACTGGAGATTGACTATGAGCTCTACGAGCGGTAGTTGAATCGATAACCGCGCGACAACACTATGAGTCTGCAGTTTGCATTTTAAGGAAGCAATCGCAATACGAGAAAAGATCCGTTGAATGTATATACTTTTAGAATTTTCTCTCGAGTTTATATGTACTCTTTGGGTTCTCCGATAAAGTTGAGATTCAGTGTGTTTGAGACAGGTAGAAAATCTTTTGCATTCAAAGCATTTTATTACTGGATAAAAATGACGTAGATGCAATATTTGCACAAAATGAATAATGCAAGCCACCTGCGACATCAATGTAGGTATACTATTTCTTTTACAATTTATCATCTATCCTCGACAATTATCTTTCGAAGCTACTATTATCTATTTTTCTATTACTTTATACAGAATAGAATAGTGTACTATCCTCATAAACGCTCCTCACTCTTCTTCCTTCTATTTTCCAATGTCTTATGTTTATTGTCGCGTATACACAGTTCGTCCAACGCGTTCACGGATCCATATATATACATGCACGCGCACGCGTCGACGGATATTCTTCTCTCCTCAACCGGCCATTCATTTTCCCTTCCATACTTTTCCTCGTTGTTCTGTCGTACCCACCGGTCATTTTAATATTCTGGCCGGATGCGTGGGAGAGGCAGCAGCAGCAGCAGCAGCAACAACAGCAGCAACACGCTACTATATGCTTCCTCTCGCTTCCGACAACACGATTTGATACCCCCATATATATACGACGATTTGTATTTCCCGACGTTTGAGCGCGGCTGGATTAATCGGCCGTTGTTGCTCCGAGTTGGGGCTGCTGCGCCATTGTCGTCGCGCGCATATGATGATGGTCATTTGCGTCGGAATAATTGATTGCAGAGAATTTAGAAAGTGTCCGTTGGTTTGTTTTATCATCAGGGGCTGGCAATGGACGGAGTAACGATAATCTATCACAGCTGCGCTTTATAATTTACGTAAATATTTATGTTTTTGTTATATAGAATGTTTATATTTTTAAAATAGATTTTGGAATTATTTTGGAAAATAAGTACTCAAAATGTCATAAATGCGCAGAAAATTTCGCCTCGGAATTGCATTGTAGATTTAAATTTTCATACACTCGTGCCTTGTAAGATCACCGCAAATTATAAATGCAAATACAACTAAGAGTTGCAACATATGTAACTATTCCTAATGACGCAAAATTGATGTAATTGTATAAGAGTAGACGAATCGCAGGTCCAATTTCACAGCAGCAAAATGATGTTCATTATGAAAAAGCAGTGGCAGTACTTTATTTAAACTTAATTTCTGGACTAATAATGTTTACTTTACATTTCCTAAGACTTTTTTATACAATATTCACGCGAAAATTGTTCAACTCTCTTATCGTAAACGATCGTTGCCACATATAATAACGGGCTACTATATCACGTCGCCAACTCGTTTTCGAATACATTCATTTCACCGCAAGTGACTGCAAATCCTTAAACATTCTTCCATGCTCTCTCGCTGTTAGTACCTTCGCACGTGTAAAATAGCCGGTATAAATCCTCACTTACGCGCAAATAAAAGCGCTAAAGGTGCGAGCGCGCGCAGCCCATCGGATAATGGATAAAACAAATTATCATCCGCGCCTCCTTTCTCTCCTCTCGCTATACACCTTATAAAAATCAATTTTAATCCTGATAAATACAACGATGCGCGTCGTGCGATTATTGTATAGGCGCGAGGCGCAATTTGTAAAGGCGTTAGTATATACACCTTCCCCTCGCCGCAATCATTTTGCAGAGTCGCTTGCACTACGGAGGCAAAAAAGCCTTTTAATCTCTCTTCTTGCGTACGGCTCGCGATTACACACGTATACATAATACGTGAGCTACGGGCGCTCGCGTACAGTCATTCGTAGTCGATTCGATCGATCGCGGAATTGTTCGGCGAGCGCGCGCGGCAGTGAAAAACAGGATGTCGAAATTTGCCACGGCTTAAGCCGTGCGCGAAGTCTCCGCCGCGGTATTTCACTGCCGCGCGAGTTGCGAGCGAAGAGCCAGCCTCGCGTTTTGCTAAAAGAGTGACTATTAAAGTTCCATTTTATTGGGAAACGCAAGCGAGCGAGCGAGCGAACGGTGAAGGCGCGTTTTTGCACTCGGGCAAAAGGTTCGCGAGCGCGCTACGGTTTGTCCGTTTTTTTCGTCTCTCTCGCGGCGAGAGCTCTCGATCTGTCTCTCTCCTCGCGTTTAGAGCCGCGCGCGCGCAGTCGTGGAAATCGAAGGAGAGCGAGAATTGGAAATTGACGCGCGCAAAAAGGCGGAGCTGCCAACGCTGTACTGTTATCGCGAGCATTTTTCCAGCGCGGCCGCGGCAGCGATTCTCGGAGTAAATGGGATAGCCGCGATTCGCGACGATCGGAAATCACTCTTTTTCTGGCTTTTCATTCTTTTCGCTGACATCGAATGCGTTTTATAGCCGATTTTTGATTCGACGGGATTTTCGCATAGGCTCCAATCAACTTCTTGTCTAACTACTATATTTTTGAAAGTTTTTCTGATTGTGATTCGTTTCAATTTTTCCGTGTTCTACACTATTTCGTAAAATTTCACTCTCGTAAAAAACAATGCAGCAATACTTTAAAAAACTGTCTAATATAATATTTTTAACCATTGATAAGCGCAGGCTTAATTTCACGAAGAGAAAAACCTCACATCCTCTATATTCGCAACACCCATCACGCGAATCGATAAGTTATCTCATACGCTAATCTCCCGCAATGGTACGACTTTTAAAAATACCGACACAGTGCAACCTCGTCAAAGTCACACACACACAGGCGGAGATAACGATGCGCGATGCAGGTGACGCGAGCTTCCTTTGTGATTCCACGTTCGCGTAGGGATTTCGCGGAGCAGCGAAGCCCAAACGAGGAGCGCACGCGAGTCGGCGTGAAGATAAGCCATCCATAGGAGGGAAAAATAGAATGAGAACCTCGCTCGCGAGCGCGCTACCTGCCGCGCTGTGTATATAGGTATAATAGGTGCGCGCGCTTCCCTTTCACTTGCGCGGAGTAGCTGCGCGCGCATATTGTAGTGCAATGACACGGGTTCGGTTTGCATGTCAACGCCGCGCTTTCGTGATTCGCCATTGTTCGATCGGCAATGACACGATTCCTCACGTCGCTCTATAGCGTGGTATGCATTTTAGCCAGTTGGAACGAAGCTCATTTCGTTTGCGAGGTTTTCAAATGACGCGAAATAATCTGTTGTATAACCTCTTTGGATAAAGTTTTCTTTTGAATTATAATACCGTCGAGTTATAAGTGAAGCAGCGTTCTAGGTATACAATGTACCGTACTAGTTGTAAAAATTTAATAAGTTATGAGTTACGCAAAAGTTCAGAGAACCGTATATTCTATATTTACCGGGGGGAAAAAAGCCCGTCGTGAAAATATCTGACCCGTCGACGACAGGAAAATCCTCGTGTCATGCGGTCTTATAATATGCACGCGCGGACGTGTCATAAAAACTAGCGGAATAACAAAATGTACGCACACTTGCGCTTGCAAAACTGGGCTGTGGTGCGTATACCACATGGTAAAAAACATTGGGACAAACAAACTAAGTACTGTTAATCTTTTTTTTTTTGCTTTATTCAGTAATTTTACTTCGCCTGGTCATATAATTTCGAATTTATCTGTTAATATTTATTTTCTTACACTGAGAAAAACGTTAAGTAAAAGTAGTATTAATAATTTTGTGAAAATTACTATACTTTCTGGGGAAGCCACCACAAACTGTAAAAACTCAAAAAATGACCATACTTATAAGAAATTTTGCTAGAAAAATAGCAAAAATTTACTATAAGTGCTGTAAAATTTACTGGAAAGTATGGTAATTTTTTGGATTTTTTACAGTTTGTGGTAGCTTTATCAGACAGTATAGTAATTTTTCCAAAACTTTTTTGTCAGTGTAGGATTGCAAAAGGTTTTTTTTTTTAAATTTCAGCATATATTCTTGTAATCGGGTTAATGACATAATTGTCAACTCGAGTACTTCAGAAAAGTGTCAAGGGTATACGCACTGCAGTTACCGCACGGTGGCCGAGCAACAACCAGCTTCCGCAGGGCTACTCGCATGCCCGTGTCACAAGTCTGCGTGTGCACATACATACACCTGCTGGTCCGCGCTAACCCGACGCTGGCCTGACATATGCTAAGTGCCCTTGTGCATATAGCTTTTGCTCTCGAAAATGAATGGCGTTTCGCACGATGCATTCCGACAGGCGGCGACGACCTACCGCGACTCGCACACCTTCGCCAAGATTGTAATCCGTTTAAAGTTATTTATCATCGCGCGTGCTCGTGTCTTGATCGTTAATGACGTCGTGCAGCGGCGATGATTAACAAGTCGCCCGCGTGAAATATTCGCTGTGCGAAGAAGTCGCGTGCGGTGATCATGACAGCGGTGCCTGATGTATATAATATAATACAGGTATGACCTTGACCTCTCGTGTGTAGCGAGTAGGCAGACTCGACTTGCTAAATGTCGGCTAATGCTCTGTCGCGCATTAATTTAATTTTCCGAGACGTGTTAATCCACGGACGGATAACGAATTTGCGCAGAGTTGGATGTATAGGTGGTAATGCGGTTGTACTTTCCTGGGTGCAGGTTCGGCAGAAAGCGATAAGATTATTTCTTCGAAGCACTTGGTTAACGTTTAATAACATCATTGACATCACTTATACACACACACCCACACACACACATACACACACACACACACACACACACACGAAACGGCAATATTGTTTGAATACAATTAAAATAAAGCGGAAGGTTTGCAAAGTTTGGTTTATGTTGTAGCTCTTATATATGCCTCGCATCCAATTAGTATATACATGCACAGCAGATTTATTTAAGTCAAGTTAAATATTATTGAGTCGCCGCGGGTGCACCGCATATATACCACTTTTACTCGCGTTAATGTTTTTAGTTGTTAAAAGAAATGACGTATGCACAACTTGCTACAAATTATAATGTCACCAGCGCACAATGGCCATATTTCGTAAAAGTCTGTTGCAAGTTACCACGCTAATTGCAATGTTAACCATACATTAAATATGTTTGCGCAAACACTTCCTGATAATCGGTTATACTACTCCCCGTATTTCCCAATCATCGTTTATTATGCACTTTGCATCGCGTGCAATAAATCAAACTCTCAAAGGGTTTGTGTACACACAAATATGTATATTCATTATCGACAGCCAGGCGGACGGCAAGCCTCCGTCTATAAACTCTAGAAGCCCCTGATGAATATCAAAATCACGCAGCTTCGAAAAAAATAACGGTCGCCGATGGGTCCTCACGATTTCCGAGCACGATTCATCATCATCCGTCCTCTCCTCTCCTTTTCTCCCGGGGCCTGTTTCGTCCACGTCTCAGAAATTTCGTCTCCACTTTTCGTTAGTATGTATAAGTACTACGCGCACGAACGGTCTGTTCGTTCAATCGACGGCGCGCGGATGTGTCCCGTCCTGTCGGGCATCCGCGCGGCGCGCGCGACATGTGCACGCAGACGCAACAAAATGAGCCGAGCACCGGCGGGCTTTTTCTGCCTCTCTTCGTTTTTTCTCCGCAGCGCTGTCCCGTTGCTCTTTTTTATCGCGGCGCACGGCCACTTCGGGCGCGGATGACGCTGGCCAGAAGCGACAGCTGTTCGCCTTCGTCGCGCGATGAGTACCAGGCTGTACTGTAAGGATTCATATTATTATATATACTTAATTTTGTGCAGTAGTCGCGTGTTTTAGCTCGGTCTCGTTCTTGCGTGCTCTCTCTGTTTCATTCTTTCACGTTCCCTTGCATTTCCACTTGCGGTAAAATAATGAAGGGGAAAACGGGTGAAATGTATATTTTTCGTAAGGCCGCGTCTGACACACTTTTGATATTCTTTGGAGCAAAAATGTTTGACGGAGTTTGGATGAAATTTCACCTTGTTGCCTCCGTAAAATATTATTACGGTATTATTCGCAAATCGGATTATCTTATTCAAATATTTTTCCCATGTTAATGTATAATACTAAAACCAGTTCGTGTTTAGCCAAGTATAGTGACTAAAGTGGACTAGGTCATCCAGAATGAAATTCTCATACAGTCCACTCTTAATTTCTTTGAAAGAGGTGAAATATGATTTCGCCGATTCAAATATTAAGGTTAACTGAATTTTAAATCAGGGTTCTATTTTCCCTTCCATTTTAATATATGCCAATAAAGACACAGCTATTTACTGACTTAAACTTCATCGCTCAGGATACAGTAGTTTCTTTGTACTGGTCTACTCATTGTACAAATATCAGACGTCACTGGCCATATGGCATCTCTCTCAACGTCATTATCGATGCTACTGCACATTCAGTCAAAGTACCGATATATGTCCTGGAAAAAAATTTTCCATTAGAAGATATAGATCTGGTCGCCGAACTGGTTGTACATTTGCATATACAAACAGGCTATACACCAAAACGCTTTTACACTGTTTACCCGCGTGTTCCCAGGGATCCGCGGGATATACGCCGTCAAACAAAACCATAAAACGTTCTCGTCATCGGCCCGGACTTTTCCTCGCTCCTACGCGCACTGAACGCTCGTCGGGTCCTAACGACCGCGGACGCCAACTGGCGTTGAAATTTAATCGCCGCCGCGCGAAAAGGAGACTGCACGCTACATACGTACACCTTCTCGCGCGCACACTCATTAATTAGGGCTTTCTCCCGTTTCCTGTGCACTTGCACACCCAGGGTACAACGACTCGAGGCAGCGAGAAAGACAGAAAAGCGACCGCGAGCTGCAGATAAGACGCGCGCGCCGGCTTCCCGGGCCGATAAGCCGCCGCTGCGCGTGTAAGTACCTACACGTACCGCTGTGTAATTTTCATTTAATTTATATAAAAGGTGACCGCGCGCTCTCTTATTGTGCGAAACACCGCCGCGCTCATTTTTTTTTTTCACCAGCGCGATATCCTCCTCCCGGCCGAGATTTAGAAACTCCGATTAGAACTAGTTTTCCACCGGAGTATATATGTATACGCGCGTTTATGAGCGAAAACACGCTCCTTGTAAATGCTGTTTTTCGCCGGATAATGAATGTACTTGCTCAGGGAGAAGAACGGAGATTTTATGAAAAGATTCGCTGCGTGTGCGAGCGGCTGTATATAGCGGCCGGGAAAATTATTATTTTGCACAAAGGCCCTTTCATTGCGCTACATGTAATAACGGTGTTCGGGGAAGGAAATGCGGCTCGAAAAAGAGTTGTGTATTATCGATAAGTGCAATATCTGAGCGCCGAGCTTGATGATGTGAGCCGAGCCTTTGTTTCGAGTGTTGTTGGACGATCGATTTCGAAATTGTACAGATGCGGATGGTATTTTTGTAATGGAACGTGAGAGATCTCGGTGCATATAGATAGATGGTGTGCTTACATTTAAAATCTGTTGGGAGCTGGGCAATTTATTTTATCTTGATAAATCTACAAAATCCAATTAAAATTACTGTTACGTTAAATAGGCTTTAAAGTGTTGTCTATGAACAACTTACTAATCTAGTTTATTTTAAATTTTATACATGGCTAGCGAGAAGGTCGACAAAACCGTAAAAAACTGATTTTTTATTTCAATGACACTTTGATTGTATACTATATAGGATACTTCAAGGAGACCTTAATTTTGTGTCGCCTAGCTCACTGTGTTCGATATGGAAATCGCTTCGAAAAAGTATCACGACATGAAAGTACCGTAAGCTTAAACTCTCTAACACTTGAATTTACATTTTGTAAAATAATGCGAAAAGTTAATTGCTTTTTAATTAATGGCTTGATATCAAGCTATTTCCTAAGAAATTGATAGCCGGAAACTGAAATAATGCAAAAATTGATTTTAGATTTCAGTGCGCTTACGAATAGATTTATCACTTTTCTATAAAAATCAAATTACCCAGAAATTACAATGAATGAAAAAGTGTACATCCTGTTATGAAAAGCTAAGGTACTGGGTATATTTAATCAAATTTTGGAAAACGAAAGAGAAAACTTCTCTGAAATTGAAATAAATCCAAAGTCCTGGCTAAGGAAACATATTACCATTTCTCGCTCTCGCGTAAACATTCTAAAATAATTCACAGGTGAAAGAAGCGACGACATTGGCTCAAAAATCGAGATATACCCAGGCGATAAGCCTCGCACGGCTATATGGCTAACGATCCGAGCGGAAGCATCACTTTAATCTCGCGTCACCTTTCGCGCGGCGCACGGTAGCCGATATCGGACTGAAAAATGGCACGCGATGAAAGTCCCGCAACCGTGCTCCTCGCATTATAACACGGCTGCTGTGTGAATCCTCGCGTCTCCTCTGTTTCTCTATCTATATTCCCGCAGTCGCGTCGCGTGATATGGAAAACGTTTGCACGCGCAACGGACGCGCCGGACTTGTTGCTGAGGCACTTTCACCTCGCGTCGCTACCGACTCGCGATCGGCACCGGAGAATAAAGAGAGAAAGAACGAGAGGATCGTTATTGTGGGAAAAACGAGGCCATTGGGAAATCGTTGCGGGCTGGCCCAGTCCGCGGTAATGCCGAGCTTCCCGCAAGAGATCTCCGCGCGATTAGCGATTGTTTATAAGTTTAGGTTAGGCCTTGGCTCTATTATGCGAAACGCGCGCGAGCCGTTATGGGCTTCGCTCTCGTGGCAATTGACTATTGACCCGATATCGAACTATCCGCTGAAACATCGTCCGAGGCAACGCGCGTATTAATTTCTCCCGCGATTTCGCACAATACGCGAGAGATTGATCAATACCCAATTAGCTGCGAGCGCGTGCGCCTTTGGCTTTTTTTTTCTTACTCGGCTGTGGCCGGCGGTATATCCGCAAGGTAATGAGATTTGCATGCGAGCGCGTTGCAGTTTTATTACAGGGGTGTGTGGATAAGCTTGTAATTTTTAAAGAATCTGACGAATTAATAGTTTTGTTCGGATCTGGCTTGTTGATCGCTAGGAATGTTTGAAAGGTTTCTTTGGCGATATATAAGTACATGAGTTATTCAATGATCGGTATGAACGTATACTTGCTGCGCAGATCGGTTGCTTGTAAATTCACTGAAATACATGGTAACACCAACATAGTGGTTTTACTTCTTTCTGCCTTTCGATGAGATCGAAGCAATGTTTTCGTCTTAATACTAGTCATTATTTATATTTGTATAAAGCAGCAAGTATAATTATATATATGTAAGATTCTTTAATTTGACTGGGAATCTAAGCATCTTACAGGGTCCATAACGCGATCTTGCTTGCAAATTATAATCTATTAATCCGATAATAATTACTTTCTATATCTATCCCAATTATATATCTTCGCTATTGATGTCAACGTTGTTATTATAAATAATCATATTTTCACCATGAATTATCGCAGGAACGTCACTACATTTCGTTGACTTTTATCCTACACCAAGATCGATTTGAAATAGAACTTTCTTTTTCACGATCGCACATGTTATATATTGCTATTAAAAAATGATACACGTGTTTCTCACGTATTAGCACGACATTGAGTAATTACCTGTGACGCGTTTCTCCGATGCTGCTCTCCTCTCTCTTTCTCTTTCTCGCGGGCTATGAGCAACCACGCTGTGCGTAAGTCAGGTATCGCCTACAACGACCGTGACTGACAGTAGCCGATGGCTAGTAGATTTTTTTGCCTTACTTCATAGCGTGCACCTTGATTATATAAAATGTCATTGAGCGTGTGCACGCGAGGAAAATTACCGGACCTACCATTAATCCAACGATTTCCAATAAATTATTTTGTAATTTTCTGGTTGATACGTTTATTTCCATTCGGAGATATCTTTGTCTCAAACTATTAATGAATTTACACATGCACAAATTGTGTATATATTTTTTCTTTGTATCATTTTTAGTTGAATAATGTCGAAAGATAATTATTCACTTAATTTCATGAAAATATGCGTACGATTTATTTACATGATGACTTTTATAATATAAATATAATTTTTCGCTCATAAAGGTGTTTCAATTCTACAAGTTTTCCGTTAAGAATATACAGTATTTAAATTCAATATAATTGCTAGATTTTTCGGTCAATTATTAGAAATTTATGGACATAACATTCTTCTAAAATTGCTCAAACGCTTAGAGATATATCTTCCGTTTAACTTATATTTAAAGACTCTTCTTACGATAAATTTCGGTTGAAGAATCTTAAGCGCATAATCACTACACTTTTCCGGCAATTATCTATAAGTTATGAATACAATAACCCAGTATTCGAGTGTCGGCACGTATATCGCGATGAAATTTCTTGAGAACTATTTCCTCCAGTGCCCCGCTAAAAAATGACCAAGAGCACACCAGCCGCAGACTCGTGTGCATAACTCGAAGCACTTTATTTCCAGCCTATAGCGCAGCACTTGCAACTAGCTCATTAGGATTAAAAATTTCACTATAATTTATCTTAGAGAAAAAAGTCCGAGCTCCGCACAACTCGTTTTCCCGAAACAAAAAGAAAACCGCGCGAGCGAGCGCGTTGCACTCGTTACGGGTTTAACGAGGCTGGTGCACCGCAAATCTCCGGCTACACATCAAATCCACGCTTATCTGGGCGTGCGTGTATACACACACATACAGGGCAATCAGGCGCCCTTGGAAAATAGCCTGTAGTGATCACGTGAAAGTGCGAAAATTGATCGACCGCGCTCAGTGGATGATCGCTGAGTGCCACTCCTTTCGATAAAGCGGCAGAAGCGCGATGAAGCCGTAAATTATAAAACCTTTCTCTTTCCTCACCTGCGCTCGTGAAATAAGTTGCGTGCGGTGCTTTAGCGGAATCTTTAGAATCTCTCTTCTTCTCTCTCTCTCTTTTTGCTCTGGGAGTGAGAGTCTGCACATGAACTCCAGATACGAGGAGACGTCTGTAATAACTATGCCATGCACGAGCCCTCTTCTGCTTTCGTCCGTTTATCGGATTATCCATTTTCTTTTCGTCTCTGCTGAGTTGTGCTCGCGTGTATATGTAGGTTCAGGAGAAAGGAGGAGTGCGCGGGAGCGATATGTAATGAGATTAAGTTGAGAATGCCAGTACGAACGTCTGCGCCTTTGCTGATTTCGTCATCGCGCGACGGCGAGAGCAGGAGGCGATGACTTTATCCGATGCACCGGGCGCGCTCGTAAATCATTTCTCGATGAAGGGTGTACGAGAGAATTGCGCGTGTTTTCGCGTATTGTTTGTAATGTTGATAGAAAGTGCGCGCGTTCGAAAGCTGCTTGTTAATTTTGAGATACGGTGTTATATTCAATGACACATTCTATCACTTATTGCTGTTATCTTTCCAGGTAATAATGATCGATTGTCCGCGGGCTGTGCCCCGGAGAAATAATTAAATCTGACGCGTTACGTGGCATTTGGAGCAGTCTATTCTTATATATTGTATTTCTTATTATTGCAGTTAGGATGAATAAGTAAATTAATTTTTATTTTAAACATAAATATATCAAAAAAGAAGACAATTTTCTTTCATTATAATGAAATACAAATAAATGGTGTATAGAAAGTTTAATAGAAAAATGTAATTCGAAATGCGTATGTGATAAATATTTTTAGAAAAGTTATACGCAATTTATGTAATTTTTTAATTTGATTTTAAATGCTGCATACAGACAAACATTCTCACAAACTCAATACTAAATTGCATCAATTTCGAAGTGAAATTAATAATTATTTTATGTATACAATACTTTTAACTTTTCAAAATGACAGTTGCATTAAAATTATACTAAAATAAGTTTGTATATTTATAGACAACATAATTATCGCTAAGAATTTTAACGACTCCTTTGTTTAGTTTGCATATATTGATGTAAATTTTACGTGCAATAAGACATGCATAATGCTCAATTTAACAATTAAATATAATTATTTCAGAAAAGCTTTATTATAAAATAAACAATCAACGTCGTTAAAAGCATGCAAAGAAATTAACGTAAAACGTTTTTATGATTACGGCATGCCTTCTTTATTAGAAAGTCGACGGCAATATGTAAAGAATAAAAATCAAGAGTATAAGAATGTTTATGGACGATTATTCTTTTGCGATACGAGTAAAATTAACTAAATTGACGGCGTTACAGGTGATAGTTTAAACCAAGGATGATTTCGAATGTAAAAAGCATTAGTTAAATGGAAACACAAATTGTTTCGCTCATGCGTCTGCGTATAATTTCGCTTCTGCACAACAACTCTCGAAAAAATCCACAGACATTTTCACAACAATGGAGATTACCCTTCTCGGTGTGATCAACGAGTCTTATTTTCACCAGGATATTCATGCTAGTGAAAGGACGAGCATCAGCCGCAGCGCATAAGATTACGGCGAAATATCGCGTTTGCATACAAAGGCCTTATAAAGTGGCCATAGGATTTTCTTCGTGCCTTTTTTGTTTTAAGGAAAAAACGAGACACAGCGGGGAAAAATCGTTGAAGAAACTACGTTACGCAACTCCTCGGCAATCTAGTATATACCTATTATACATAGCGAAAAGTCGCCTGAACTTTCGTTAGCGTCGGACACGTTCTCGTATATATACGCCATAAACAACGGCGAGCTTTACGGCTTCCCGAGGATAATTGCACGCGGCGTGATATTTCACATCGTTACACGCGCATAGGCGCGCGAAAAACCGCTCACGCGAAAAATAATGCATCTAATCGCGGCGATTTACCGCTGTACGCAAACAACGAAATAATAATGCATTCGTATATCTGCGTATATTGCGCGTTCTCCTGAATTGCACAATAATTCAGGGTACACCTTATAATCCATAAAGTGCAAACATTATGAAACGAACCTGCACACACGTGGGGTACACAACGTTATATACACGTAAGAGGAAGAAAAGAAGGGTGATCGCCAATATTACATCGAATAAGGCGTTGTCCGACACGAGAGACCGGGGGAAAAGTATAGCCACTCGCGAGTAAAACAATTCCTCGGCCGCTGCTTGTTTTTCCATTATCCGAATATGAAACCGGATAGTAATTCGCGTTACCGCGATACCAAAGGGAGCGGAGGTGATCGCGATCCAGCAGATCTGTAACGTAATACACACGCGCCGCCTATATGCGAGAGATTGAAATAGAGAAAGAGAAGTCGGACGAGAATCGGGCGAAACCACCTACGCGACCGCCGACGAAAAGTGGTGGTACATCGGCCGTCAATTAAATGTGCGATTATGTCAATTACTTAATCGCTTATGGTCTCGCGAATACTGCGGGCGGCTGTGTTCTCGTGAGCCAGACATTATGCATATGTATATGTGTATGTGTGTATGCGCGCGCACCCGCGTTCGCGTTTTCACTTTAATCGGTCGCGCGTGTGTGCCTCGCACCGGCTGCTGGTGTACATGTAAGTGGTTGTACTGACAGAAACTACAAAATATTATAATGTTGCGGGTGGTTTACCGATATGTGAAAGTTGTGGCGTTGAAATTACGTGTAATAGATTACCATGTTAGAGAAGTGTTTTTGTTGTACTAGCAGTAGTCTGGTTTCAAGTAAAAACACTGTGAATTTCTTAAAGTAAATTATAGTCGAGCTTTAGCGGTCATTTTCTATCTATTCAATTTGTGATTATATCGAATTGATAAGGCTTACCAATACGTAGAAATAATTAGATGTGTTTAATGATTTCACACTCACCTGCAACAGAAAGAAAAACAAAAATTTATTTGGAAATAGAATTTGATAGCTTTTTAAATATTTCAATTTGCATATACTTTTCATAATTAATTCATTAAAAATCCATCTATACTTTAATACATTTTTACGTTAAAGAAAAAAAATCAAACATCATTTCTATAATTACACACGCATTTATAAATAAATATTAACATTAATTAATACCAGTTTATACATCTAAGTCATCAAGTATACCGCTTTAAAAATAAAAGTGATAACGCGTTAAATGGATACAGACTTAATAAGTATATGTACATTGAAGACCGACTGAATAAAAGAGCAGAAAACTAAAATCTATGTCAGACCTTTCAACACGTTCGGGAAGTAGTAAAATCTTTTAGAACTCTGCTATAAAAACGTCATTCATGCGATTTTGGGGCCTCCTCACTTGAACCTTCTGAATATATCTAACAAGGAAGGTGTATCGGTGTCAAGGACTGTCTTCTCGAAGTCAACGATAACTTGAATTCGTATAGTCACCGTCGCGTAGACAAGGTACAACACTATCTACGCGTGCGCGTGTCCGTTTCCGCTTAATTTCTATCAAATGCACATGACCTTCTTGATATGCAAATGGACTCGCGCGAGCATCACAAAATCCCGTTCCCGAGAGAGAGAAAGAGCACAAAAATACTCTTCGCTCGGCTAATCGCGAGGAGCGGACGATCAACACAATGCTATCTCTTCTCATGAATAATTATCCTGCAGCTAGCGTATATACACACACACGCATGGGATGTTAAGAGCTGCACCGTACAACGATATATCCTCTCCGGTTCATCTCAATTATCGCCTCCGTGTATCTCCCGTATCGGAATTAGATTTTCGCCCGCCCACAAAGTTGTATACGCGCGTGCATTGAGATTCGAAGAATACGCTTTACACATACCCGCACCGCGTATATAATAATCATAAATCTCGGAAGCGCAGAAGAAAAAAGATACGAGAAATTAGTTAAGCATCATCGCGATAAAACGCGCGTGCAAGATACCAGAGAGTCGCCGACGCGACGATAACTCATCGACCGACTCTCCTTGCGCACGCGAAAAACTCGGGGACGCCGTTGATGCGCCGCAGTGCCGGTCGATAAGCGAATCCGTCATATATATATGTACAGAGGTAGAGAGAGAAAGAGAGGGAACGAGGTGTACGACACACATTTATATATATGTATACTCATATAGTTATCGGCACTCAACGACCACGCGCTTCCCGACGCCTATTCGCGCGCGACTCTCTCTCTCTCTCTCTCTCTCTCTCTCTCTCGGATATGATATCATGCGTGTGCTTTGGGGCGCACGTCGTCGCGCGCGGTATAAATTTCGCCAGTGTAGTCTCTCGCCTTTATGTGGGCCCGATAAAGCGCGAGGAGCGAGAGCGTGAATTATTGTGGCATGCGAAGCTGCTCCATTGAGGTGGTAGTTTTCTAGCCGGCTTTACTAGCGATTAGCTAAAGGAGTTCATTCTTCATTGATAGGACGTAGTGTATAGTCTGTTTTCGAATGAAAGTCAAAGTTAAAATTAAATGTTTCTGTTGAAGACAAATGAGTAACCAACTTGAAGACAAATAGATATTAATATTATATATGTATAAAGATATATTACAATATTATTAAAAATCAAGAAATAAAAAGAACAAATGGTTATTCTCAATTTAATTTACAGGTTAATCACAACGTAAAAGATAGATTTATGTATACGAGTAAAAAATATCAAATAATAAAGTGAAGTCGTTAAAATTTTATTTCATTTATAAAGTGGTCGCAATAGTGCAGTTGCACTTTCTACTGCAATTTGAATAAAAATTGTTTCTATTTCGTTGAACTACGCACGGAAGTAAATACATATAATGCGATTAAGCTGGCTTACATATACGGGTACGTGTTACTGGATAAGGGAAGTGCGGATTATGGTATTATAAGGAAGTCAGTCCTCGAATGCTATTTGTCTTATCAAACAAACTTGACGTCTTTTTAATTTTATTCAATGCAGTATCTTAACCCGTGGTGTCATATATACTGCTGTATTTTAAAGTGAAATATGCATGCATAATTCTGCAGATAAGTTTGTTGCTTTACGCTATTATTAACTGCGACTTAATAGTATTTATCTTTACACTTACGTCAAAATAAATGTATTGATAACATTTACGCGTGTTAAATAATAAGTTAAATATGCTGGTTGCAGATTACAACTCGCAACATTTATATATTACTGTTAAAGCAGATTGAATAGCTAATTGTAAAATAATATTTACAAAGGCACATATATATAAATCCATAAAGAAGGAGAATAATAATAAACATATAATTAATTTTATTAATTAATACAGCTTAGAAACTTTTTCCAGACCTTCAAGTCACGTGGGAGAAGCTATACAGTCGACCAGCGATAACAGTAGAGAAACCACCAAGCCAGTTGATCCAAGACCAAATAAGCAAATGCTAGAGACTTTCTATCACACTGTCATCGAATCCAAACACTTTGAAAAAATATTATGAAAATAAACGATCGAATTTCTCACCCATTTCAATGATTGTGTTTTCTCTCGGCGTGTCACCCTTTCCCTCCTATATATTACCCCTACATCCAACCGGTATATAAATAAATATCAGGGAGAAGGGCATTCACAACTCCCGACGTATAGATTCGACGAGGCCGATGAGGGACGCGAGTCAGCCGTATATAATAGCTCTCGCGCGCTCTAGCCTCTGTCACGCGGTGCGCACTCATACTTACACGCGTGCGCATATACATAAACCCGCGCGAGGGAGAGCGAAAGAAGCGAACGAGCTCCAATGAAATACAATTGGTGAACTCGTATATAGAGGCGCGGGCTGAGCACCGAGCGTTATAAATAGCTTCGTGCTCGTAGACGAGCTTATGGTGTGTATGTATGTATGCGCGCTTCCTGCGTGGAGTGCACCGTGCATATCGCGCATATACCCTTCTGCAACGACGTTCAAATGGCTTTCCAGAGAGCGCAGAGGGCCGCCGGCCATGGACTTTTCTAGGGTATATGTACACTACGACGCCAACGCGATATTTCAATAGGCCTCGCGCGGGCCGAGTTTTATAAGAGGGCGCATATAATGGGAAGAGGAAGCTGGACTGGATGCGCCTTTGACAACGTTTACGATCGGCAATGCGAGCTTTATTGTTTCAGGAAGCTGGCGTCGAGTTCTTCAAGCGGATGTTTGGTAGGGAAGAGGCTATATCTCGAGCTTTTTTGTCTTTTCCCAGATAATGGAAATGAACGATCGGTATTTTACGTAACTTTGACTAATTCTCATTATCTCAATTGATAGCGAAGAATAGTCTCACTGCACTATTGGGCTGTGATGCGGTGTAAGGGAATAAGCCTGTAAAAGAGTTACTCAATTTTTATTTATAGCACTTGAATAGAACAGAAGAATGGTTTAAAGTTTCAAGTCATGTTGTCGTATATTTTTTTTTTATAAAAATACAAAGCAATAATAACAAGGGGGTATTCATTTTGAATAAGTTTTCAAGCTCTACTCTCATAAATTTCATAACAGATTATACATGTAATCCTCGTCTGTGAAATGGATTTTCCTTGTTTAAAAAGTCCATCTTAAACTTTTATTTTCTTCTGACTGACTGACTGGCCTAATTTTATCCAAATCATATACTTATATGCATAACATGTAAACTTATATTATTATTTCACTGGTAGAAAATTAAGCATATTTTATAGTTATGGTGTTAATTAAATATAAGCATTTTTAGCAAAAATCACATAATTTGTCTAAAAGTTCTACTACTACTTAAAATTTTATCAAGTGTAAATACCATAATTTATTTCGGATTGGTACATAATTATGAAATACAAGCAATGTACGTTTTTATCCGCATAAAGTTAACTGAAAAATACCTAGTTTCTGGTTAACATTTCTACCAGGATTCCTGCTCTTTTAGACGATTAATCATCCCTAAAACATAGCAATTTTTATTCCGTGCAATTTGCAAAATAAATCATCTGTCGACTACTCCTCAGCCACATTTGAAAAAATCACCTGACGAAAGTCCATTAGAGCCGCTAACGTCGCGCAATACGCGCTTGCGTGCGTTCGTGCAGCCGCGCATGTCCCCGCAAATTTAGACGTGGTCTGCACGCGCGACTCGTTAAACCGCACACATCTCCCGGGCGACAAAACGATATATTAGCGCGATTAAAGCGAGAGCAGAGCTATATAGCGGCAGGCGCGGCGTCGGTGGCGGCGCATCCCGCAGTGCCAGGGCTAGAAAGGGCAACACACTCTTGGTCACGGATGCTCGATCAGCCAGAATGGCGCGCGCGTGAGAGTAGGGGACGAGCTATACGACGAGCGCGCAAAGAGCGCAAAGCAAAAGGGAAAGAAGAGAGAAAAAAAAGGGGGAAAGAGCGACGAGGGGACGCGCGCGCGTGCAAGCGTGCGGAGGAAGAGCTAGCAGGAGAGTGAGAGAACTGCAATGGCATAGTAAGATTTCAACGGATTTTACGAAGGTCTTCCTCTCATTCTCTCTTGACGCTTCGGAGGCGCTAAAGGAAGCTATACGCGCACGCGCGGGAGGAAATTCGCGCGCGCATTATGCGGCTTTGTTCGCAGCCGCGACGCATACTTATACTTACCGTGCGCGCATACGGGTTTAATGAGTCGACGCGCTGCATATGCGCTTCTTTTCGGGGCGAGCGCGCACTCGTCAAAGCGCCGGCTTTATTGTGTTTTAAATTGGAGTTTATCTTTATTGGTCGTTCGGTGACCTACGCGCGACTTTATTTTTTATAACCTTTCCCCATTGTGCACCGGATGCGCGCGCGCGCGAGCGTGTTTTCATCTTCGCGAGGCGTCTTTCGATCTTACGGCCAAAGTGCTGCCCACTGTGACAATGCGTGGCTCGTGAGTGTATTTTCACGAGTAGCGGCGAGACGAGCTGGAATTTAATGCCGATAGTTACGATATGCTTAAGAGGCATAAACGTTTTTGTAATGGGCCGTAAATGCGCCTTTTGTTGTTACTATGACGTACGTAATTTGTTGAATTTTATGTAGACGTATATTTTTAGTTTGGAACAGTGTGATTGTAAAGGCGTTAAAAATCATCATAAAGGTATTGTTGAATGAGGTTAATCAAGATTTAGATTAATGAGGGGAAGTAACAATTTGCTTAAGAATTAGCAATGCATTTATACATGATGTAATTACATTTGTAATAAGGGATGATAGTCGTCGTCGTCGTCGTCTTGCGGTTTTAGTCGTGATTATGTTCTGAATGACGCAATGAATTCTTTATAAGCTTCGGCCGCCAGTAAATTCATGACTGTATTGTCTTATTCTTTTTTGACAATTACAGCCGTGTCTTAGTGTGCAAATGATATTGTAGTGGCTGCTATAACTACATTAATTTAATATGAATTTTATTTTATTTAAAATAATTACGTGTGTTGTTAAAATGTGTAGAATCTGTAAAAAACTTGTAAATATAATAGAGCTAAATAAATTAAACCGAAGCATGATCAATTTATGCTGTATTTTGTTAATATAAAAAACATTCATTCGAAAGTTGAACATAACAATTAGCTGAACGAGAAAACAAAACTAAAAGTTTCAACAAATAAATTGGAAATGTTCTCGCATTGTCTTTACCACTCGCGTGTATCTCCTCATCGCCGTCCGTTTCATTGAATTTCTTCCTAGACTACACTCAGCTCCCACCGATTACCGTCTACGAAAGATCTATTTTGAAGAGCTATTTTTACGCGGATGCTCACGCAAAGGAAAGCCTCCACTTGCGAGAAGAAAAAAGCGAGACTTCTAGCACACACCACACCTCTCAAAATACACCCGCATCATACGCTACATATTCCACTAATTCCTCGCTGCTCCAGCGGTCGATTTTCATTATATATTTCACGCTACTCCGCGGCAACTACGTTCATAAATCAAAATCAAATCCCGCTCTTAATCAATTCCCTTTAGCGGCGCGGCAGTACAAACATGCAGATTTATATATATATACATATAAGCGCGCTAGCACGCGTACGGTATCCTGGAATTAATCAAAACGAAAATCTAATCTACATACCCGCGGCGATAATAAATTTTCGTTTACCGAGAAAATAAAAGCACGAGCGCATAATGCGCGCGCGCGCGCCTATCGCGAAAAGATACATAGTTCTGCTTTTCCCTCGTGCCGCCGCCGCCGTGGATTGCTGCTTTACACGTATGTGATGCAATGTTCACGCGACGGAGACGGCGACGGCCAGGGTCAGGGTGGTCTCTCTCTCTCACTCATTCTCCGTGGCGAGAAACTTGGCCTCTTTCAAGAGCACGCACTCTTCGCGATCTTTACGCGTGTCTGCGCGTTTCTTTATTTCATCGTTTTTGCTCGAACCGACACAAGGGGGAACGCACTCTGAGTCGCGTCGCGCTACGTTTTCTCATCATCATCGCTTTTTTTCGACTTGTGTATAACTACGGGAATGTGAAGGCTAGAGGTGGAAGTTGTGATTTTGTTTGTTCTGCAAAAGTTAGTCGACGCTGAACTTCAACATTTTAAAAACATTCTTCATTGTTAGTTTCGTGCTGGACGTATAATAACCTGCTTTCTCATATTATTGTTCGACAAATTAAGTACAATGTTGTAAAAAATGGACATTATGAATAGTCTTACGGTAAATCGAAATTAACTTTGATTAGATGCATCTGGTGAACAAGGTTAGCCTTGTGCTTCTGATGAATATAGAGGCAATTGAGGGCGAAATGTGATTTAAAATCAATTTGAGATGCTGCATCTACTTGAGATATGAGTGCGTAGTTTTAAGATTCATGATTTTGTCAGATAGATTATGTTCATAATGAACACACTATTCTCAAATTTTTATAAGGCTTACTTAAATTTCTACCAATAATCAATGCAATGATTCGTATAATATTCCATTAAAAGTTATAGACTCTATTGTATATTTATTAATAAGAATTTGAAGCCTCAACAAATTAATTCGGTTGAGATAATATATATGTCAAACTGACGTACGTTAGTGATGTGAGAAATTTCCTTTTTATAAACTAAATTAGGAAATTGCTATAATTGTATGGTGGAATTAAAAATTTCAATAGTCATCCGAAATCGTTAAAGCGGTCTTATACCTAATGGCTCCTGAGGCCAAAATTACCTGAAAAAATAAATTAAAATATAGTTACTATAAAATAAAGTATATATATTACTAATATAACTTATTTCTAATACAAAATCCCAAGAGATAGGTTTCTTAATCCACTTATTTATGCAGAATTATGTCATTTTAGAAAAATCAACTGGTGCAAGTTTTCTTGTCAATCATCGATGTATTTTGACGAGAGAAGTCGCAAATTACTTGGAAAACATGTACCTTATAACGGAGTTCCAGGATAAAATACGGAGAAAATAAGAATCTCGGTTCTCCGTATTCTATCGAACTCGTTTGACTCTCGTTCCCGCGAATTCACGCATCTCGAGCGTTTGTTGACATCGCTCGAACGATGTATTCGCGATTTGCGCGGGGGGTTGCGCGACTTTGGCGATTGCAAAGTCGCGCTCGATTCATTTTTTAATCAGATTCTCTCGGGCTGTCAAACCGCGCGTACGCGAGTTAATTTGATCGTCCGCGAAGAAAACGGTATCGTGCGTCCTCACCGGTGCAGAGCAGCGCCCGTACACGTACCGACCACGAAGAGCATGTAGCGTCTGTAGGTGACCGCTGGACGTTAGGACTCGGCCTGAATACTCCGAAGTCGACCGGAGGATAAGGCCTGACGCAGGAGCGGATTCGTGAGCGAGCGACGAGAGGAGTGCACTCCTTCTCCCGGTAAGCCTCTTTGTACTTCCCGCGCAGCGATTTATTTGTGTATTTTCGACTCGCAGCGGCGAGTGGCCGGTGGTGCGTTCACCGGCCCAGCGAAAATAGATACCTTGATCCGCCCGCGCCGAGCGCCCGTCTTCTTGTCGGCGCGCAACGCGACGCGTTTTTGATGTAAAGGATTATTTTGAATAGACCTTGTTATTGTGCTGTGAAATAATTCAGGCTATTCTTCATTTATCGACCTTAACCTAACCTTCTCCCGGATACCGCCGCCTCCGCGGGAAAACGACTCCGCTGGTCGTTTTCATATCTGAGCATAGCGGCCGCGAGCTTTACTCTTTGAGCGCGCGCTTTTAACTCAGCGATCCAATTAGTTGGAAAGCGAAGTTCGCGTGCGATCTTCGCGTTGTTTTCGGGATTCCAGGAGCAGATCCCCGGGCAAGTCATTTTAGTCTGACACCCGCGGCACCGTGTTCTAGGGCATCGCTGGCCTGTGGCTTTTTGGGATCTTACCCCAGAAGCCATCCCGTTACAACCTATGGCATGAAGCTTTGGAATTAAAAAATATCAAGACTAAGTATTTTTTTAATTGAAAAAAAGATCAAAATTCATAAAAATTGCTAAAATTAAGACAAAAAAAAGTAGTTTTTTGAATTAAAAAAATACTTAGTCTCGATATTTTTTAATTCCAAAGCTTCATGCCATAGGTACATGTTTTCCAAGTAATTTGCGACTTCTCTCGTCAAAATCCATCGAGTGATTGCCAAGAAAACTTGCTTATCAGTTGATTTTTCTAAAATGACATAATTCTGCATAAAGTGGATTAAGAGACCTATCACTTGGGATTTTGTATTAGAAATAAGTTATATTAGTGATATACATCCTTTATTTTATAGTAATTATATTTTGATTCATTTTTTTAGGTAATTTTGGCCTCAGGAGCCATTAGGTATAAGACCACCTTAAGCATAAATAATAACATTTCTGTACGAAATAAATCGAAAAAGATCTATCGAAACCTCAAGAGGAGAAACAAATTCCGATGAATGAGCACATCAATGAGAAACTATATAAACCCTGTAACGGGCCTTCAAAGGTATGGCTTTCATCTACAGGCGCGAATGGGATAACCCCACGAAAACATCCTCGTAGACAAGAGAAAATCCAATTTATCCGACATCGATATAGGAGGCAATGCGTTGGTGGCTCTCATTTCGAGACCTCGTTCGATGTCACAATGAAAAATATCCTCTCGCGCACGCGCTCCTATAAATACAAAACAAAGACTTGCGGCAAAGGCTCGATGGCTGCAAACAGTGGGGCATTATGCCGAAGGCGTATACACTGTGTATACAATGTTGCGCCGCCTCTATCTCCGGTATCGATCTCATATTCGAGAGAGAGTGGCCTGCGATCCCTTCATAAATCAAATCCACGAAAAGTACGCTCGCTCTCTTCCGCGTAACGAATTTTGAGAGTCCGGGGATTCTCCGCCTCTCTGCCGGCCATTACTTATTCCGCGCGAGCGCTGTGCGCGCATATATATACATCCTTCGGCGCGAAGATAAACGAGTGGCGCAACTGGATTTACAGTAGTCGTCCGTGAACGACGTCGTGTATACCGTGTACGTAAAGTGCGCCGGCGAGTGAGGAGCTCGCTTGGGTTGTACGTGCGCCGAAAGGGAAATTTTACCGGGAATCGTGCACTTGCATTTGCTCCAGCGCATTTTTTCATTGTCTTACCGAGCTTCGATGATTGTATTACGCTTCTTTTACTGTTATCTCGCGGTTTCGTAATAAAGTGCATCGCGAATGATTTGTTGTGCGCGATGCTTCGAGGGTCGAAGGTTTTCCTTTTTAGGCAGTCGGACTGATCGTAGAAACGGTGTTTTCTACCTTGTTCGAAATGCTCAGCGCCTTTTGTAATAAATCACTCGTTGGACGTATGTAAAGTTGTTGCAAGTTACATAAAAATTTTATAGTTTCTGGTGGATCTTTTTTTTTTTTTTTTGAAAGATTTAGTATATCGGAGTGAATTGATTATCATTAATCAGCTGTTTATAAAATATAATATTAATTTGTTAAATGAAATGAAGGGCTTATTCTCTATAATCACTGACTATCACAAGATAAATGATCTTTAATAATGCGCTATCTATGTTTTAAAGTAATATACTTATTTCTAGTCAAAATCATAATAGGTTTATTATATCATTCTTCATAATTTATTGGAACATATTAGCATACTTCGATAGAGTATAAATTTTCGTTTTTATACAAGATCCATACATACCGAAATCGTAAATATTCATTTATTTGTGAAAGTTTTTATAGCGCGAATCTTTAAAATGTTGATCGGTCATAACTCTTACTATATTTACTTCAGATCTTTAGCTTTGCTCATTAAGAACAGGTACTTATTTTTTAAATATTAGTTCCCTCTCTTGAAAAAATTTCTCCTGCATTTATTGGTTACTAAAAACCATGTTCATTTTGACATGAATATTTTTAATAAAACAACAAATAAATTCGAAAAAATCGTTGATTTACCAAACCAAATATTATGGTTCATTTCTAATGATGCCATGAGCAGATTTTATGATTATTTAAAGGTCCATAAAAATTAATCACCTAGTAAAATAATCTTGACGAGCATATTTTAACTTGCTATCTTTATATTATTTAAAAAAATGAACGACTAGGGGACGTCCAAAAGTAAAACGTGTAGAAACTTCGAACTGAAATCTGATGATCTATGAACTTAATAGGCAAAAAACGTGCAACAATGAAGCCGATTTGACATAGCCAAGCCTCAATGGAAAAACAGTGCCATTGAACATTCGTTGGATCGCAATTTTTCTCCCGCGCCTGCGATACGAGCCTTTCACGTATGCACAATACATCAGATACACATCCTATATACGCCTGGCCAATAGAGCGCCTATAGAAATTCTTACAATATATTTTCACTTCTCCTCGTACAGATATGCATGTACACCGGTTAGTTTCAATGTACAATCAAGGGCCCAGCCGCAGTCTATCTATTGATCTCTCGATATAGGGACAGAGAGCTGCTATAGCGTAAATATATATATACGTACACATAAAGTACTCCTACGGGATGCGAGTGGCCAGGGTTCCTCGATGCATCATCGATTCGTCTCCTTGCACTTTCACTTTAAGAGAGAGAGAATGAAAGAAAGATGGCGCTCGCCACTGAAACGCGTACCACTTCCGGGTGATGGTTTACATCGATAAGCTCTCGCCAGATATTTTTTATAGATCCAGAAGTTGCACGTAACTATATAAGACTCGACGTACATATATATCTACGTGCTCTCGGCATAACGAGAGAGAATAGTACAGAAGGAGAGAAGGAAAGGTGAGTGGGATTATATCGAGTAAGTGTCAACTACACCAGGTGTATGAATCGATACGGTTTTAATGTGTTTGCAGGTAGAAGAAGATGTCAAACGGAAAAAATGACGAGGAGTGACTTTCTCGAGGACTTTCGAACGATGATTTATTGGCTGTAAGTTCAGGCAGCGCTTTGTTGTGTCGTTGTTCTCGATTTTGTATACCATTGTGGCTGTTATTTTTCGTTCAAAATACAGCTACTGCCGTTGACAAAATTATTAGACGTGCGGACAAAAGATGATTATTACGAAAATAAATTATATACTTGTGATATTAAATCATAAATCATTCGAAATAGTATATAGGTAAGTTTATGATTGTGAAATTGCAATCGTACGAAAAAGGTTGGAAAACTTTGTACTATGTGAATAATAAATTGCTTACAATATAAGGATTTGAAATGAATTAGCAGTTGCGCATAAAACTTTAACCACTATGATAACGTCTTTTCTAGTTAGAGACAATTCTTTTGTTTTTGATATAAGTAAGTATTTATCTGAAAAGAAACAGCTGAGCCATTGAAACTGCATAATAAAAGATAACATTTCTTTTCGATGCAATGTTTGCTTCAATTTATCAGATAAAATAATAAATACTACTAATAAAAATATGTTTCACCATTTATCTGAGTACCTTGGAATTCATTTCGTTTATATTCCCATTATCTAATAAGACCTAAAACTAAAACCAAACTGTCAATCTCTTCCAAGCACACCAGCACCACTTGAAAGTTTCTCCTCGCGTTCTAAAAATCTCGATAGAAATCGTTAAAACTTCCTCGTTTGAGTATATGTTCACCATATACATAGGTACACATCCGCGTGGCGAGCCGACAGTCCCGCGAAAGGTCCTATATGCTTATAGGCGCGGTGATCGATGTGACCCGTTGATTTTAGCAGCGCGTCGCGCCGTGCGGGCGGATTTCGCCGGAAAGGAAGCGGATGGGCGAGCGAGATAAGCCGCGGCGCGCGCGCGAATCGAGGGCGTAAATCAAGCGCGCGCCCGCGACGGAAAGAGGGGCGGGGAGGGCAGTGCGCGGCTACTCGCAATAATCTTAATGCGGATCCGCGGTGAAGTGCGCTCATATACACGCGTATCTTTCCGTCGAGTGAGAGGGAGAGAGAGAGAGAGAGGCAGAGAGAAAGATAGTTATAGGGCACGCACGCATGCATCGAGGGTATTTAATATGAGCACGCGGAAACTCGGACGCTCTCGGAGCGTTTTGTTTGTCTTGCGAAAGTTCGCGTTCATCTGTGTTCAATCATTAGAGAGGCTGTGTGCTGGCTGCAAATCGAATCTTTTGTTTGGTGAAAGATACTTCCCGTTCGGTAGGTTTTATCGGGTGCATATAAATCATTGGATAATCTCTCGGAGTATTGTTAGAGCAATAAATAAATTTTGATGTTTAGTATATCAAAATAATTACATCTAACTAAAAAGTAATTAAAATTATTGAAATATTATTATGAAAATTTCAAGCGATAACTCTAAATTTTTGAAGGTAATTCAACTTGGGCATTGTTAATTGTTTTATTTAAAATGATTAAAATTTGAGATGAAGAGTGATTTTAAGTATTATTTAATGGGAAAGTTATTTGATTCGTAAATGTGACCTTCAGAATGTATTATATGAATCATAAATCAATTCAATGAATCTGCCTATTATACTCGTAAAGTAATGAAAGTTTATGGATTATACGTTCTATTGGCCGCAAGGCACTAACTCAAAAGTGAAGAAAACTATTTCACAATAAGGCTTTAAATTTATAAAACAATTTATCACCTGAGTAACTGCTGGCACATTAATTATAAAATTGGTCTTCAACTTTTTGTATTTATGTAAATTTTAAATTATATATTTACATAAATAAGATCTTATACAAAATATTGTTCACAACTTACCGAAGTTAGACATACATATATGTGACCGAAAGGTATCGTTACTCACCTGAAACAGAAAAAAATATAAATTATAAATTTATATTCAAAAAAGTGTATATTTTAAAAACATGTAAATAAGATAAATAAAAAGAAATAGTTTTTGTTGCCATTATTTACTATGATATTTTTTGTAATGGTTCGTTGAACATATCCCGCTGCGTACGAAACTATTGTGAAACGCAACCGTAAACATAATATACATCCATTTAAAGATAAATCCTATTGGGAAATATCAGAGTTTCCATAAATTTCAAAGACCTTATATACCTACAGAAACTGAAACAGGTCATAACGTTGCACAATTGCTTTGAAAATTACCTTTTGTAAAATAAAATATTGACTATTCAATATTTTTACGAACAATAAACGATATCCCGTGGCGCATTATATATCAACGAAATTGTTAAAACAGACGACAGACTGAATTTATACTCCAAAAGTGCCTATTGAGAATAGTCATAGTCTTAGTAAAGCAGCGTATCAATTACTTCGTTACAGTTGTACCCATTTGAACTGGCTCTGAAACTTTCGCACAACACGCACCACGGCTATACATCAACGACGTTTTCAAGGCGCGTGAACACTATTACTCTTGTCGCACGCTCGCGTATGATACAAATCCCAATTCCCCTTGCAGCTCACGCCGTAGGAGAAAGCAGAGCTCGTTCTCGCGTCTTAATCATCGAATTTGTCATTGATAGCGGAAAAGGCAACTTGCGCGCGATAACACGTGTGTATACACGTACAGTCCCCTCTATTGTAAGCAGATAGCCAAGTTTTATAGACCGCGATCGCGATTTATAGCGACCAAGTTCGAGAGAAGAGACACCCGTGATTTTTAAGCCGAGGTTTTATTGGGATTTTCTCGAAGGTTTCGCGCGCTCCGTCGTTATTGTGCGAGTATGCGATAAGGTGCGAGCTTTAATTCTTTTTTCGCCTTGCGACCGATATATGGGTCGGCCGGTGTTTTATTGTTATTGCATGTCGATAGAGAACCGCGCTGTGTACTTTACGAGAGGCTTGGCATTGGGAGAAAACTGTAATCTAATTCAAGTTTAGCGAGATAAAGAAAATTACAGTTTGTATCGAAAAGGAGATGTTGCAAGCTGTGGGAGTTTTACATTGTTTCGAAAATCGCTCTTGCAATGCTTGATAAGCCCTTTCAACATATAATACTCGATACACATCTTTTCGATTTTCCCAAGAGAAAATTTCCATGCTGAAATCAATTCTAAATTTAATTCACACGAGGTGAAACTTAATCCCCCAGGAATTCAGGGCAACATTAACGCTATATTCGAATTCTATATTTAAAGCTCGAAACAGATACCTATTATTTGGAATCATCAATATCGCACAACAATGTTACACTTTTTACAGCCAGCAATTTTGAACTTCGATATTAATCTCACTTAAATATAAAACCAGCGTCTGTATACAAAAACGCGACTGTGTACGCTACATCCTAGAAATCTCATCATATTTCACGTAATCACAGCAGAAATTCTCTCTTTCGGCCATACGCGAGGCCTCCGGCGGTCTATAAAAAGCATTCGAGTAATTTCAAACGGGAGCAAAAAAATGATGGCCGATCGCCTCGCGCGTCGAACGGTTAGCGCTCGCACGCGCGGCAGAATTGGATCGAAACCGCATTGGGGACATAGCAGCAGCTGCACTTGGCAAGGCGAGCGGATAGATCTCGGGAAATGGGGTTCGACGCACTCGCGAGCTCCGTTCGCAAAAATCCCGCGGTAAGACGGATCCGCTACGCAAGCAAGGTGCACGCACCTGCCGCGTATATGTAAGCATATGTGGCGTGTTTATAAATATGAGAAACACGAGAGGCGGCGGTGGCAGCCGTGCTGCGTTAGACAGAGGGGAATTCGAAAAATTCAGAGTTATAAGTCGTTTAGATATTACTAATCGAGTGGTTAAGTGTGATGCATGGACGTGAGATGCAGCTAAATTTTACTCCACACTTTCCAGAATAGCAGCTTCAGTTATTCTACGGGGGTTTTAATATACACAAAAATTATAGAGAATAGTGCCCGAAAATAAGTAATTGTTTAAATTTATTTTCTTCTATATAACGAAAATAAAATACGATAGAATAAGATTCATTATTTCGTTGCTTACGTTCAGTCGTGACACCGAACTGATCGATTGTTAGAGTCTATACAAAGAAAAACAAGGTATCACTGGAAATAATTACTAAACATTTTTGTTTGGATCGTTGAACTTCTTCGTAATCACTTTGCTCAGTAACTGCTCCTGTTTTCCTTGTCTTTTTGTCTTCGAGGAAGCGAAGTCTAGTTTTTTAAACTTCGTCCTACCTCGTGTCACTAATAAAGCCATGAGAATTTAATACCTTTTCCAGATAATAGGTGGGTCACCTGGCAAGTTTTTATCATGGGTGTCAGGGAAACACTTACGCTTTTTTGAACGTGTATTTAAAATAAACTGTACAAGGATTTATAATGTTTTATTTCAAAAGTTTTTAATTGTTAAATTGTTCGTAAATGGAACTTTGAAGTTGTATACAATTATATATATAAATAAAACATATAAAATCATAGCTAATACAATGTATTACTTAAGTAATTATAAAATGGTTGTCGAATATCTTGAAATTCTCTGATTATTTTCACGATTATTCAGTGGTAATTGGAGATTAAAAAAAAATAAATAAGTATAATCATTGTAAATCGTAGAATAGTTATTGCCGTTTCAAAAATTATTGAACCGAGTACCAATACTCAAGTGTATTTTTAACGGGTCAAAAGCAGCGGGTTCTTTGAATGAATAACAAAATTATTTAAGCCCCATTGAAAGGCCGGTGCCGCCGAGCAATATGCAATCTTAACTGCGCGCTTCGGCAACTTTAATCAGCGTCAATTTACAGCCACGCATCGACCATAAACAAACCGAACCATCGCACGTGTACAGAGCTTCCATTTCGTCAGCGATCGCGCGCGCGAGTGCACGCAGTGCCGTAGGATCCTACCTTATACCTCGTAAAAAACGTCCCCTCGCTAACAGTACGAAGACAGCATGAAGTAGGGGACGAGGACAAACGTATCCACGAGCCCATCGCTTGAAACTTACGCGTATTCCCGCGTTGCATAATAACTCCTCGAGCTCGACTACGACCGCGGAAAAAGCTATGGTATGCATGTATACCCACACACGCGCGCGGCCGATGCACCGCTAAAGGAGAGAGAGAGAGAGAGAAAGAGAGAAAACGAGCGACCGCCTCATTGCGCGCGCCGCGCTCATATCCACACGGCAAAGTAATAGTCCGATTAGGAGGCCGCCGCTATCTTTCTCTCTTGCGAATTAGCCGCCTCGTTTATCGCGTTGTATAGCGATGCATCCGCTCCCGATGTAGCCGCGGCAATCGCAGCTTTCCGCGAATGCTAGTCTCTCGTAGACGCGATCATAGACTGCGAATTTCGCGCGTTGATTTACGCCGAGGATGACGGGGAGGACAGGTTGTTGCGAGCGCGGTTGTGCCGATGGCCGTTGATTCGAGGCGGAGATCGTTAAGGAGGGAATCGCATCTGCTGCGCACGACTCGGTGTCGAGATGTGCACCGGCTATACGGTAATTGGTGTATCATTACGCGCGCGTGCGCGAGAGCATCATGTCGAGTGTATGTGTACGCTGGCTATGTTATTAGGCGGTTTTTGTTTGTTTTACAGTGGGGGGGGGGGGGGTCGTGCGTTCGATTGTCGCTACGGCTTTCAAATGGCGAATTGGAGGGTATTAACGCATTCTTCATTACAAGTGTATAATATATATACAGAATATTTCATTTTTAAAATTAAAAAAACATCTCGCGTGGGTAGCAAAGTTATACACTGAGAGAAGAATATTGTTACTGTTAACATATTTATCTATTTGAAATACAACTGTTTGACATGTTTAAGGATAAAATGTGATATTGTATAATAGTTACGATATCTATATTAACTAATAGACATATTCAAATTTGAAAGTAGCTGATGGAAGAAGTTTTTGTAAATTGTAGTTTTTGAATCTAATAGCCAATTTTCTACCAGGATGATGTTATATAACAAAAAGGTTTGAAATAAAAACTCCATTTAGTTTTTTACTCCAACGTTTCGGACATTTTTATTGTTTATGTCCCTCATCAGGATAAACAATAAAACTGTCCGAAACATTGGAGTAAAAAAATAAATGATGTTTTTATTTCAAACGTTTTTGTTATAAAACAACATCATCCTGGTAAAAAATTGTCCATTAAATTCAAAAACTACTATAATAAGCGTATTGTAACTATTACAATATCAATGTTCTCAGGTAACATATTGAAATTGTTTATGAGAACATGGTAACTTAACTGTTAACATGGCATTATAAATGTTACAATGCCTATATTTGGTCATATTTAAACATACGCATGTTATGTTATAACAGTTACGATGCCATATTAACAGTAAACAAATCCTTTTCTCAGTGTAGTTGAAGTTATTTCAATGCGAAAATTGGGTGTGCATTCGATATAACGCTCGTTTATAACATATATTATACCATTTTATTTGAAAGCCGTTGTATTACGTGAAAACGCGCGGAATGTTCCCGGATGCTTATAGTTAGATGTTATATTGAAGTAGGCAGCTGCTTCGAAACAGTTTCTCCGTAAACCTGCCATGCACGCGTGAGTCACAAACTAAACAATGCATGCGCGAATGGAGCAACTATAGGCTTCTATTTTTGGTTTCCATATTACGAAAAATATTGGCATATATAAATGGGATACAGTGCTGTGCCTTTTCTGCAAATTATTCAACTTTTCAAAACGAGGAGGTTATTTGTTTATTCAAACGTTTAGTCAAAATAATTGCCTCACTTAGAATTATTCATACCTAAATCTGAAACTTTTTATATTTGGAAAATGTATTATGAAAGTATGCTGTAAAATGTCTGTAATATACATTTGAGAAGTGTATTAAAATAATTTTAGTATAAAAGCTCCCACGCATCGAAAAATCGTCGCCGCTACTAGACGTCTCTCACGCAGTCGCGACACAGTCGTCCCTTTCAGCGCGCCGCGTGTGTGCCGCGCGTTCCACGCACACGTCATCGTGCGACGAGCGTCGTTGTATGTGTGTGTCGTCGTCGTCGTCGTCGTCGTCGGCGGCGCTCTAGCCGGCTAAACGCCGATATATATAGCCCCCGGGGACATTCGTCTTCGCCGCACTCGCCCACACAATGGCCACTATGCTCGCAGTGCGCGGACGCGAAATTTCCGCGCGGCGCGCAATCGGCTAATAAATCGAGAGTATCCTGCCTCTATACACATATACACACACACACAGTTCTGGAGCGGTGGCAGGATCCGGAGCAGCGGCGGCGGCGGCCTGTAATATCCTCTCGCCGCGCTGATTATCTGGCCGGCCGCATCGCGCTGGACGTGCGCGATTCAACGGTTTTCTCGCGGGAAAAAGAGTGGCGAGGCCGATGCGCCGTCGGATACGTCGTTTTGATTGATTTACGCGCGCGAGCGAGAGGCCGCCCGTGGAAAAATGCGTTTACGGTGCGTAAGGGATACACACGTGCGCAGAAGTGTATGCGCGCGCGCGCGTATATAAGTGTCGTTAGCGAGCCGGAGAGAAATTTAGTTTGTCCGGGATTATTATATACGGGTAGCATGCAGCAGCTCGTCAAACGTCGTCGTTCGAGCCGAGTCACGGCTAATGAGAATTATGAGCCGTCGTGTGGCTCGTCGTGCGCCACTTGCACTTTAAATTCCTTGATCCGGACGGGATTTTAATTTGTAAGGTGCGTTGGGAGTATGCCGGTACGTCGATAGTCGGGGCCAGCGTGAAAGCTGTTGTGATTAGCTCGGTAATTAGTTCGACTCCTGTTTTCACCCTTGATTCAGAATATCATGAATTCCAAACCAGTACCTGGTTGATTGGAATAAACATTTGAAAAAAAGGCTTCGTTCACCTATATTTAAAAGAATGCTTTTAGTGATGTTTCTTTAAGCGTGATAGATGAAGAATTTGTTGATTGAATTACTTTCACGGCACCTTTGAATTATATCATTAAATATACACTTTTCTATTTTCAACTTATATTTAAGAATAATATTGTAATTAAGTACCAAAATAGACTTTACGTTATATATCTAATAGATATTTTCAAGAATAAAAGAATATTCAAATAAATGTTAATATCATTTTTTTTCCTTTAAGAAGGTATATGATAAGACGTATGCTGCTACAGTGCTTCATTTGACTGTAAACTTATAGATTTAATCTAATAGCGTGACACTTTTATAAGATTTATTGCGCAATTTTTATTTCAAAGCCGTTTTGCTCACGAACCTTTGACTTACCAACTGGATTTGCATTTTTCCATCCGACCATAAATTTTTACATATATAAGGAAGAATAATTTGAAACTTAAATGACTTGCATATATTTCATGTTTACGATAAAAACAAAATTGTATGAATGTACGTAGAAATATTATTTAAACGTTGATTTTACTAATTCAATTTCAAGCTCCCATAGTCAATAAAAAGCAAAGTATTATATTTTTCTTTATAAAATCACTATTAACTCTTCATAGCATCAATAGTAAGATAACGTTTCTGAAATAATTACAATAGTAATCTTTCTAACTAATTGTATAATAATTGTTAGAGATTCAAATGAAATCATAAATTTTCTTTTTTATTAACTTATATCTAAATAGTCTCCGTCGAAATGACATCATTGAATATTCGTTAGGCACAGTGGAGTTGAAAACTTTCAGTTTGTATGGTTATTGTCGCGTTTAAAACTGAAGCTCGTTCAGTGATTATCCCAAGTTACGTATTTTTATTTTCTGTACGTTGAGTTTAATTGGTCGCACCGACGCGCAAATTACCGTAGTAATTTTCGAATGTTATTAAAGGTGAAAGGAGAACTTAATTGAGCCGAAGTGATCCCGGTGCAAAGATGCAAATTTTGAACGCCGCAGGGTTATTATTTCAAATATTGCAAGTTTTGACAGTGAAATTTATAGGCACGCATGGCCGGGCTTTCTAATTTTTGTAAAATTGCCCTAAATATTACCAATTTGTAGATGATTTACTTTTATGTGCTCGTAAAAATTGAGTAAATACTTAAAACGGTTTATTTGTCAAACAAAACGTTTGCAAAAAGTTAATACACATGGGAAAATATTCGACCGTAATATTTTAAAAGATGTTACCAAATTTACAAACAAAAAATGCTTCAACAATATAAAGTATAATTATCATTTCAAGTATGAAAAAAATTCAATTGATGTTTCTAAGTACTATAATCTTAGTTTCAATAAGAAAATTTTACCACGTATAATTTTAGTTTCAAGAATGTTACCATTTAGGGTACTATAACCAAATATTCACAATATAGCGATGGCGAAATGCGTAAAAAAGAACAAATAGATGATCTTCAAGAAATTCTTTACGGAATAGAACTTGTGGAGTATCATTGAGCGGTGATTGAACAACCACAATGCTCTCGACGTCCTGAAGAAAAAAATTCATTCAAACGAGGTTCTTTAAAACTCTATCAAGACATACTTCCCTTTCATACACGGCGTCTACTCACACGTACAAACGAATCTCGAGGTTCCGCGAACGGAGTCTGAAAAAAACTCTTCGGTTAAGAAAGTTATAATTACTCTGCTTACGACAACGAACAATGACAACGTTATTAAGATAAAAAATCCGTAATGCCATACTCACTGTTAAGGTATGGCATTAAGTGTGAAATCTGCGGGACGAGCGTCTTCCCCTCATCGTTTCGTCGGAAAAAATCTCGAGAAAATAACTCTCACTCTGCTCTTCTGCGAGCAATAATCAACACGAAATCGCGCCGTGGAAACGTTAAAGGGTGAAACCAGCGGTTTCCGTTGTTAAGTAGGCACGTGCCCAAGGTATGTGTGTGTATTATCGTGGACTCTTATTAATAGCGCGGCACTTGAATGGGGCGACGATTATATATACGCCGATGGCTGGAACGTGTTACCCCGAGGGCCATTAAGAGGGAGCTTTGGAAGGTTTCTTTTGGTGCTATATAACTGTTTTATAATAAGAATTACTGTAAAATTAACTATTTCAATTTGAAAATTAATTTTATTTTTTAATAAAACTGCATCATAAAGGTATGGTTATGTATTTATCGAGATCTTGTCGCTTTAAGTTTTTCTGTTTGTTCTAGTAAATTAGTTGCCTGGTGCATTATACAGAATTCTAGTGTAAATGTTCAAAGAAGAAATTCCATTGTAAATAATTATTTTGTAACATTTGCATGCCAATAATAATTATTTAAATTTCTTAACATTAAAAAACCATAACAAATACTGATGAATGTCTGCAGAAGGATAGCCATTATATCGTTATGAAAATGAAAATTTTAGTAAAAATCGAATCACTTTAAAAGTACGTTTTTTCTTTTTTAACTTTTTTTACTTCTTTTATTTTTTGAAATGTAAACTAATAACATCCAACCAAAGAAGGAAGAATTGGGAACATAAAATGCAAGAACAACTTTTGATGAGATACAAAATATTCTTTCACGAGTAAGAAAATCTCCAAATATTTAAAATGCTGCTTTAAAAAAGAGAAATGAAGTTTTTATGTACTCTCCATTTCTTTGAAAAATGTTCCATTCATTTCAAATTCCCAACGTTTCAAGTAATATTCACGCATATTCATGCATTTGTGGTTGTTATTCTTTTATATCAAAATAAGAAGTCCCTTGCAAAACATTGAAATAACTGTATTGACTCGTAAATAATTACAATGACAAGAGTTATATATTTCAGTAAAACTTGGCTGCACAGTGTACACAAGAAAAGAATTGTTGCAGTACAAAGCGAATGCCATAACTTTGTATTATTTTCAGCAAAATATAGGACACATCTGTAGTTTTGCACTCGAATGACCATTTAGCTGTCCAGAGAAAATAATTGGACAACTTTAAAGTTATGTGGCACAAATACACTAGGAAAATCGGCAATTTTACTGGAAACAGTGTTTTCTCTAATGGCATACTTAGAATTACTGGATTTCATGCAAATGCTTTCATTTTCACATTTTTAAAAGAATAGTCACATTTTTAGCCAAAGGATAATTGCAATATAAATAAATAGGTACACTTTGTTATTAAATATTTCGTTCTAATTTTTCTTTAAAGAAACCGAACACATTACATCCTAATTTCTCAAGAATATGGCTTCATTCAAACTTAATATAATAGAATCTACAAATTACTAACTTTCCGCAGACTTACTCCCAAAATTTCGGACCCTGCATACATAAAGTAGGAGATACACCGCATATATAATTGTACAGCCTCGTGCCAGAGAGAATCGGCGCAGAGACAGAGGCAGAAGCAGAGAGAGAGAGAGAGAGAGAGAGAGACCCTCGCACGCAGGTTACTGGACTGGCTCGGTTTTCAAAGCACGCGATATTTTTGGAGTCGTCGTCTTCGTCGCGCGAGCGCGCGAGACTCTTCGAGAGTAGTCGACGCCACCAAGTATATCTTCCTTCTCCTCTCTCTCTCTCTCTCTCTCTCTCTCTCTCTCTCTCTCTCTCTCTCTTTCGCCATTCCTTTTGTATCGTTTTTGGGCAGTCGCTCTTCCTCAACTCGCCGCGGCGCGCCGCCGTTGAAAAACAAGAACAGGGCAAGGTTGAGAGAACCTTTCAAAAAAGGAGAAAAAAAGCTGAGTAGAAGGAGAGGAAGAAAGCGAGAAAAAAAAGAAGCGCAGGGCAGAGACACACACACACACACACAGACACAACGCGTGGGCAGTGTGTACCCACGGAAAGAGAGAGAGGGGCAGAGGCTGTAGAGTGTGTGGAACGGAGCGCGGCGAACCCAAGGTCATTATGAATGCACGAAACGCAAGATCCCGAGGCTGAGATAATCGACGGCCACGGCACGACGGTGCAAATGTAGAGAAAGGGAGAGAAAGAGAGAGGGAGAGTATAGGCGCATGTATGCGTGTACCTGCCCCGTGACTCGCCAAATCTTCTCTCGGGACATGCATGCGTTACCATCGTGCACGTTCGCGTCGGCGTGTACGTACAGTGTGTGTGTACACAGGAGGAGTTCTCGCGAGATCCCGAGTTTCTACTACGCGAGGTTTACGATAGTTACGCGAGGTTTCTAGTGGGAGTTTTATCGAGTTCTTTTTCCCGGTTTTATAGGAGCCAGAGACGTTTATAGCGCGAGTAATGGAGTTTTATTTGTTTCACTTTATTTAATGAAAGAGCGCCTCTGATCGAGCCTTTTTGAGGTCAGAGTTTAGGGTTACTCTGAGTTCCTTAGCACGTTTATATACCTATATATATCATAGAAAATTGTACAGAGTAAATGATTTCGAAAGAATAGAATAAAATTCATATAATTGAAGTCGGTGTTGAAAATGGTGCTGAGTGAAGTGCCACAGGGAACGAGCGTTTCAGGAGAGTCAACGTAGAAGTCATCAGCGTCAAAACATTTTCAAACCAATTAATCACTCTCTTATAAAAACCACATAAAAATTCAATTATCCGTAAAGGCTCTTTATAAAATTAGGTTCTACTCGCGACCTTTATTCGATGTATTTGGAGATGTAGCAAAATTCATTTGATTCGTTCTTGTAACACTTCAAAAAATGAACTTTTCTAATCTCCGCGTACACGAGCTTTCCCACAAAGATCAAGATACCTTAAAGACCCATTTACGCATAAATAATTTCTGCGTTACAAGTAACGACGACCGGTCGAAACATAACACCGATACATCATCCATCCAAGATCTACGAGCATTTTATACGCTAATGGCATGAAAAATTTCGTGGTTTTTCAATGGAAAGTCTAGTCATACGAAGTGATAAATCGTCTTCGTGAAAGGTCGAGAAAAAAAACTGCATTTTCTTCTGGAAAGTCTTTCTCTCTCTCTCTTCTTCTCCATCTCTGTCTCGCTTCTCCGATCACTGCAGTGCTATTAGCAAATAAGAAGTTCCAGCGCTGAAAATGGCAAAGCCCAGGTGAAAAACGTGCAGGCGGCGCACCTTTGTGCGCGTCTATAAGGTAGTGCGTGCTACGCGTGCAACGGCACGCGACTCTCGACTCCCCCCCGTTTCGCGTTTCTAATTTAAAATGGTGGCTCGTCGCACCGGTGCAATGCATTTTTCGTGTACTTTACGGCGGAATTTCACGCAGGCTAGAACCAATTAGTTAATTTTTCAAAACCGAGCTCGCGAGCTGTCTGACTTTCTCTTCGTGTAATGGACTTCTTTTGTAATACGCGAATGAATAATACTTTGAATGCAAAGAAAACATGGTGATATTGTAATACGCTGTTTGCTTGTTACAGTCAAAAAAGATTCTGTCAGCTAGAATTATTCTCAAGAGCTAGCTTGCACCTGACGCGAGAGAACATCTGTTGTGGACGTGCGTTTTATATATATCCACAAGCCGGAGGGCTAATATTTCACTAATGTGCAATCAGAAGACAGGCCCTGACAGATGCTTCCTCCGCCGGATGTCTGTAGTCCATCCTTTCGCTGAAATTTCGGAGAATCCAAGATCAACTGGAGCATCATCCAAGGGTTCGAAAAGAAGCATCGCGATTGCAGATAGCGATTGTCCATTTACGACGCTGTTCTTGCGCGTCGTTTTTATTGATATTCTTAAGAATCAGTATGTGAAAACTCCCATAGCTAGCGGCATAACGTTTTCTGTCCGAGTGACCTAGCCTCTTTTCCAAGCCGCAGTGCATCAATCACACATGGTATATTGCGGGTCTTTAACGTGTCATTCAACAGCACATTATAAATGATTAATATATAAGTAAATATATGCAAATAAGTATAATTATATTATTTTCCGTATATATACCTGTGGTTGAAAGTAAAACCATTATTTCGAAATTTTCATAAATCAGGTATACCCAGAGGGCGCAGACATATTGCCCGAAGTACCATAACGAGATCGGTCAATTTCGTAGGAATGTCTGGCCGGCGTGCACGTTGCAGGGAGTTTGTAACTGCATCGGACGAAATCACGCAAGCGAGCCTCAAATACAGTGTTACGATTACTCTTTCGTAAAAATCGTCAAACCGCCACGAACTCGCGGCAAATTTGTTCTCCTTCACCAGCGCGCAATACCAAATACGTCCGAAACGGTCTCTTGCCCGGTTCAATCCCGCGTAGCCAATTAGCCGCGGCGACGAGCAAGCTGCAGCATCCGCTCCATTCCCCACTCTCTATTCCCCCGTTGAAAATGGAAAACGGCCGCCCGCGGGCGCTGAGAAAAAGAAGGTGCCGCAGCGAGAGATCGGCACGCGACCAGCTGCTCCCGAGCAGACACACGCGCGCGTGTATATATATATACTTACACGTAAAGCAGTAGGAGTATAAGTTAGTGCGCTACCTACACACACTACAGCCTCTCTTATTAGCGCAGGCGCACTATCTCGGCACGCCGGCGCATCGTCGTCCCGATTTCACTCAGGCCACTACCGGGAATCTCTTCTCTCCCGCGCTGCACGCGTGAACTCAGCCGACCTCGTGCTACTGTGCGCGCTCGCGTAAAAACGCGAGCAGGCGATCCTTCTTCGAGTGCGACTTCTTTATAAGGACCAGGCGCGCTCGCGTGTTTGCTCCAGAGCGAGAAAACCCGCGCCTCACTGGCGGAGAGAACGGGAGTGACGAGTAGGTGTGGGTCGCCGCCGAGCGCACGTGCGGCTAATCACTAGCTGCAGAGGGAACGAGGTTGGAGAGTATAGAGGACGTCAATTCAAAGGTTCGGGGTAGCATCTGTCGCTACGGTCCGGGAAGCGGCGCTTTTTGTATTCGGCTGCAGCTGCTGTCGCCTAGGGTTTATGTTTTAATCGAGCGCTCAATAGCGTCTGGGATGGCCGTTGGGCTTTGTTGTTTCTGACCAAAAAATATGGACGTTTATAGCGTGAATTTTTGAGTTTGTTTTTTTCTTTCTTTTAAGGAAAAAACTTGTTGTTCGGGTAATTAAAATTTAATGTAATCACAATCGACACGTGGAAAAATTTTACTTTCGAATACGGAGAAACTTTTTCATATTAATTTGAAGATGAAAACTTTATTAAGTAATCGAAATATTGACAGGAAAAAAAGAAAACACGATTCATTGGCAGTATATGCGCCGGTCCAAAAGCTCAACTGACTTGTGCTTTCTCCTCGAGAAAGCTTTTTTTGAGCACGTCGTCGCAATTGGCCAGGTACGCGAAAAACACCGCTTGTTGAGCGACCGCGAGCGCGCTAAATGCGGCATTCAATTGTAATTACTGCCAAAAGCCGCTAATTAAGTGCGAGGGTTATGGGTTTGCGAACGTCAGAGTCTAGAGTTAAAATAACGATGCGTGTACAATTCGGGCCATGGATGAAATTAAGAGGATCAGTCGATATTCCGGAGAACCGGACTGCTTTAGTCCAGTTTCGGAAGGTAGAGAAAGGATTCGGTGGCAGCGCGGGAAAGGCCCAGGTGAAACAGCTCGCCAAGCCCTGCGTGTATATATGTGCGCTGTAAAACGGCGCGAGATCATAAACCGTTGGGTGGTGGATCCGCTTCACCAGTCGACCAACTGGCCTTCGAGACAAGGGACTGCTTGTATAATACGAAACAAAAAGAAAGAAAACGGACTGATGCTCGATATGAATTATCCAGTGTCGAAATCGGTATAGCTGATGGGTGTGGGTTTAATAAGACGAAGGGTTAGGTCGAGTTGGGCAATGGAATTTGAAAAATGAATTGATAATCGTTCTTAATACGCGTGTTGAAGAAGATCTTTCGGGGAATTATTGTGAAAGTCTGTAATTTTTAAAGCTCACGAGGGTACGGATATAAAATTGACCTTACACTAAGGAAAACATTTTTATGGTCGTTTCTTAATTTTTATTTGCAACTACTTCAGTTTTTGCCATGGTATGTTGGGGTTATTACTAAGTCATTTTTGCAGAAGTCTTCGCAGGGTTATCCTAACTTTCACTATAATTTTTCTCAAGAATTTCTCTTGAAATATAATAATCGCATATTGAATTATTCGAGGCGGGTTTATATTATATATTTGAAACTTTCACATTGATTTCGTTAAAATGACATGGTATTTTGAGGTTTCTGTTTCTCTCGGAATTTTCCGTTACAAGTTGAAAGTGAAACGTCGAATTATGAGATTATAAGTTAAATTATAAAATATTTACACGATCAAACCGATCGCTTCATCTCAAAATATTATGTTCCATCAATATTATAGCTCATCTTCGTATAATCAAATCTGCCACTAAATGACGCTAAAAGTCGTATATACATTCTAGTTATATCTCCATGAAACGTTATGCTAAATCCTCACGTTCATTGGGATCAAAGCTAATGCCAGCATTATATTTCCAGAAACTTTCTTGTATATTATTTTTCCAGCGATCGGCAACACGATTCGTCTCTCCTGAATCATGCAATTTCCACTCCCCCCATTCACATCAACGTCTAATCTCGCAAAAAATCCCAGGCCTACACACACACACATCAGTCGGTTAACACGATTCTCCCCCGCTTCTCGCGCCGATCCCGTTACCCGAGACTCGCGCAGACACAGCGTCGAATTCGCGCCCAAATTGATTCGCAGAGAAAGAGAGCGCCATATAAACGAATCCGACTCTTTTCAGCCGCGCGAGAAAACAAACAATCGCGCTCAATCGCCAATCCTCCCCGTCGAATAAAAAGCCCCGCATGCAGTCGTACAAACATTCGACACGAGCGCTCTCTCGTAGACCAAACTCGCGCTCGCGCGAAATACTTGGCGCCCATTGTATTGTTGCGCTCGCGCGGCACGTTAACAAGTATATATACACACGTGCGCGCGCGCCTCCTTTTTTTCGGTCTCCCTGCCATTATACACACGTACACAAAGCGCGTAGCGTTATTGCACCTTACGGTACATCGGCTAAAGAGCGCGCGCCGAGCCGAGAGAAAAAAATCGAGGGGAACTGGAAAAGATCCGCAAGCTCGTGAGCCTCATTACCCCGTCGTTAATTCGCCACGCGAACCGTCATTGAGCTGCGGTTCTCTGCTGCACGTATACAGTACTGCCTACTCTAGCAGAGAGGCGAAATGAGGGAAGCGCGCCGCGAGGTATAACAATGACAGGCTACATGCGCGAGCTCACGCGACGACTCGAGCGCCAAGAGACATCTCGAGTGTGCAGCACACCGGCGCACTTAGTCGCGACCGGCTCTCTCTCACGTGCCACGGCTAATGTCGCGATCCTGCCTGGATATGCGCGGGGTTGCGACGGGGGCAGCGTAACTGTAAAAATGATTTTTTCGCCACCGTGAGAGTAGTACCATGAGGTGATTTGGTTATATTGTGAGACCGCGAGTGTAATGGAAGCAGTAGGGAAGCGGTGGATTGATGCTGGATGATGGAGATTTTAATTTGGCGTGTCTTGATGCCTCCGTGATTTATCGCTGGCTCGAGGTGATTATGGAACTTTTTTGATGCACTTATAGCGTCCTCTAATGTTGATAGTCATTTGTTGAATGTATATATGTATACAAATTGTTTTCACACTTTAAGAGCATTACTACTGTTAGAGTAAAATTAGGCAGCTCATTCGAAATAATTAATATTTTTTTTTATTTCACCGTTAACTGCATCGCACTTACAAATTAATCAAGTTCCATTGCCAAGTTAATCTAAGAATTTAATAACAAAACGAAAGCGAACGCTGCATGTACCGAATCAATCTCTCAGGTAACGAAGACAACGCCTAATATAACGTCGAATCGTTTTTACATAAGGATTACGGGCGTATCCGAGGTAGTAACCATTACCATCCGCTTTTCTTCTTGCATCACATTAGCCACTCATCGGAGAAATTTTTCCTTGTCAAAAAATCTTACTCTTGTTCTTACGCAACTATAGACGCGCATCACTTCCCTTATCCCGCGATCCGCTATCGAACTCGGCACCGTCACGTCCGACATTACCAGATCCGTCAGCGCGACTTCATTATACATCGCCCGCGCCTATAGTCGAAAAACCATCACTCCCTCAAATGCCAAGCTCCAGCGTCCATTGATGAAAATCATTATATCGGTAAACGCACGCATATGCGCGCATGCGCGGGCCTCTATTGTCCTCGTCATTGTTCTAACGGCGATTGAACCCGTGCGCAGGCAAGCGCCGCGGCTGGAAAGTATCGCGCGCGTGCCGATTTTTCGCGCGCCACCCCCTCGCATGCGTGTGTGTATATATATATATATATATATATATACACACAGGCGAAAAAGCCCGACTGAATCACTCGAAGCGCGGCCTCCTTATGCGCGCGATTATGATCCGCCGCCCACGCGTCGTCGTCTCCGACCCGACCGCGTATACTTACCGTCTATACGTTACATACGCGATTGTTCGGCGACGACGAGTGTACAGTCTGGCGCGAAATGACGCGGCCGATGACGCGCGTCTGCGTATGGGAGAGAGAGCTTTGCGTTTCTAGGAAATGACTCCGTTGATTGCGGCTTGGTGAGTATGGTGCAAGGGCTGTACAATAGTCTATAGCCTAAGCATTGTCGGATATATACCGTTGGTATAATACGCATGTATTTTATTCTCCGTATTTGCATAAAATTAGACATTTATATACGGCTGGAGCGCTGTATATTTTTGATTAATAGTAAAAAAATCAACGAGTATAGGGTTATCTTAAATTTATACAAATAGAAACAACAGTTTTCTTAATGAGGCAGAAACGGTGTAGGTATATCCCTTTGAAATGATACGACAGTTAAAATAAGCCTGACCGTTTAAAATATTCGAGCGAGAAGTTCATTAGCTATTATAACAAAGTATCGCTAAGCCGAAAAAGGGACCCCGTGCAGTCGGTCAAGATAAATTGAATACTCGCGCCTATTAAAGCCGCCCCTCGCTGTCCACCGCTAATTTAGAGCCGGCCATTGTAAAGTACTCGCATTAATACCATTATCCTGCCGTCGAAAAAGCCACAGCCCCCCTTTATTATCCCCGTCGCGATCGGCACCTCCCAGCCGCTTTATATTCCACGAGTCACTTTCGATTAAAACTGTACAGCCTGGATGCTGCACATCCCTCCGCCCCGAAAGCAAGCTTACACACACACACACACACACACACACACACACACACACACACACACACACACATGTATAGCTCGCTCAATTTGGCCTGATCGCATGCTGCCTTTGTGACTGCGCCGATTCTTCCGCGAGTGCGCGCGTCCCGAATCCTATACGGGGACACCCACGCCCGATAGAAACATATAACGAGGTAGAAAAAACGAAGAGATAAGGTGCCGCGCCGCGCGGTCATCGCTTGCATCATCTCTTTCTCGTGCATATATATATATGTACATGAAGTCGGCTTGATACACGTTTCATTATCTTGGACGGGCTGTAGTTGAACTCTACCAGTCATCGCGCGAGTGCATCATGCATATTAGATGATGTGCAGCGATGCTCGATGCTTCGGAGGCTGCACTTCACTTATATGGGCGTGGGTTGAGAGCTTTTGTGCATAACGCGGGATCTATATATGTATATGGTTTTTGTTGATTTTCTTTTGGAAGGGACGCGAGTGGAGAGAGAGAGAGCCAATAATGAAGGTAGATGCGCCTTCGACGCATTTCTACTGCGGCTAGTTTCGTACGCCTAATATGGACAGCGGCATTGTTGCGCGATACTTATTAATGGGGCTTTTTTGTTTTTCAATTTCCTACGATAATGTACATTGTTTCGAGATTTTTACAAGGTGAAATGGACGTCTCGTACATTATACGTGCGAACGAAATAAAAGAGAAAAGTGTAAGTTTTTGCTCGTTTAATTTTCTCTTGATATTGTAGTTTTTAAAATTGATTTTTAAGTTTTATATGTACTTAATTAGATCTAAAAAAAAAAACAATAAATAACATTTAATAATAATAATACTTTTTACTTTTAACTTTTAAAAAGTATTACTTCGATTTATCGCAAGTAAGCAGTTATGAAGTTACAGTTCAATTGCAGACAACGTAACACCTGCGCTTGCTACTTCACGCCTAGAAGGTTATTTGAAAATTCCACATTTTCCCATAAAACATTGTAAGTGTACTTTTAAACCTTGGGAAACTTTTATTTTTGTGTATAGTAAAATTACTTACTCGTGACGAGAGAACACTAAAGAAAAATGTATCTTGTTGACATTTAACATTTTATAAATATCTATAACAAAATGATGTGCTGCAGTTATATTACTATTAATAGGGATAATCTCATTACTGGAGATATAACTTTGCCATATCACCGGAATTCTTGTGTAATATAATTGACTTATTACTGGAGTTTAATTAGATTCCTATTTATGATGTGATAGAAAGTTACTGTCAAAAAAGGCCTTACAACCTCACAATTCTTTAGTACAGTAAAATTATCATTGATTATCGGCAATGCGAGAGATTTTACTTCAGGAGAAAGTTATCTTCAATTAGACATTTCATTAATATTAACATTGCTCTAATTATCTTTGATTAGGTCATAAAAATCATAACTTTCAAAACAAGATGAAGACGCTCATTTATTTACACATTACATATACATGTATATTAACTAAGCTTTAAAATTATAGAAATTTTTATTTTTAGAATCTAATACGATTTATAGTTTCCTCAATATTAGCATCAGTTAAGTCTAGTTAGTAATACTCACGACTAAAACATTGTGGGTAATATTTTTATCTAGTTCTTAAACTATATGCGAAGTTGAAATGACTCAATAACATTTGACGAATCACGTACATATACTGGTAAAAAATTTACTTGAAAAATAAAAAAATATAATATGAGTGGCGTTAAAAATGTTGTCCATTAGAGTGAAAATGCAGCGGTAGAAAACTTGGAAATCAACTTTTACCACCTATTAGCGTTTTTTGAGCGGCTCAGATGTTGAATAATACTTGTCATTATTTCTTAATAATCACTGATAACAAATAGGTAGGCAGTTTCAAAGTGCCGCTTGATACCTATAAATTTTTGGTCGATTCCAAGTGAACATTTTCCCCGCGCTAAAACCTTGCAAATTATGCAAAACCAATTATTTTCTCGTTATCTCAGCGCCTTACGTCACTTCTACAGGTCAGCTGAATAAAAATCCACACCTCGAATGCGCGCACGTCGTTCGTTACACGTATATACACGCGCATAAAGGATGTTATTCATGAAAATTTTCATACGGGAGATGCTTAGAACATTGCTCGTTAGTTTAGAAGTTGATTAATGATCTCTCGGGGGCGCGTCAATGATTAATGAGAGGCTTGTTCGACAATTATCTTAAATAAATAACGCGCAAGTTGTCATTGGTGTAAAAAGTCAAAAAAGAAGTGATGAATTTTCGTGAAGATATTTTACTCCTATAACACTTGGAGTATCTTCATAATGTAAATTAATTTTTTATGTGGTTTCAAAACCATATAAAAGCCCCTTCACATTATACAGTTTCGTTTCAATAAGTAAATAATGGAGATGAGGTTTGAATCGCGTCATACTTTAATATAATTGATAGACAAGATAACGTATAATTTTTATTTTACTACTTAAATGTAAATGATGTTTACATCACGCATACTTTTGTGAGAAAGGAATTCGTAAGCGGCTTACAGTACCTTTATCCTTCTTAAACTTTAAATTACATCTGCAACAATAAATACTTGATATTTTTCTATTCTCTTTGATGTGGAGAACTGCGAACAGTTAACGCGACGTCCATCCAATTATTCATTGTATAAGTATACGACTACAAAAGCGTTACGTCAGTTTCGCGTATGGCGAATCTCGGCTATTCGGTACGAGATCTCCGCTCCAATTATACTTGCGTCGGGGACCTCTTCTTTTTATTCCCTCTGCACACCGTCCGTCTCTCTCCCTCTCCTCCCTCTCCCCCTCTCTCTTCCTCTACCGCGTGGTCGCGGCGACTGCACTGCTTCTCTAAAATCTATTTGGGGTCCGAGAGGAAAAGCGGATGTATCAAATATACGGCGCACGATTCATGCGCGCGTGCGCACGCGGTGCGTCGACAAAAACTCTGCCTATTCAGAGCTAAACCGTAAACACGCTTTTTGTCTGGAGTCGCGCATATATATACATGCATGCGGTGCACATGCATGTGTACAGTGCACCGAGGACAAGAACTCCACGCGGACGCTCCGAAATGTTCTCGAACATAAAGACATACATATGAGTAGACGCGTGTATTTTTACGTTTTGAGTTCTATGGGTATTTATCGAATGCAGGTGTCTAACACAGATTGATTCAGACTGCCATATTTATCAATAAAATTTATATTCACGAAGTGTTTATTCTTTCGTCATTATGTAAATAGCAGTCTTTGAAAATTTGTTAAATCGTAGATATTTTGAGTAAAACAGCTACAGATAAATTGTGTGCTTTTCTTTAAAATTATATAGCAAGTAATCGAAAAGCATTATTAAAGATACGCCTTCGTCATTCATATAACAAGTGAATTCGAAAAGTTTATAAATGTTTGCTACGCGTTCGACCGCCCACGATAGTTTAACCGTACGAAATTTCATTAGCCATAAACCAACGTCTCTATACAGTTCGTCAACTCCGGCACTCGATAGTCAACTGCCTGCAATAATAATTAAATCGTGAGCCCGCATGCCAGTCAATCTACAATGCGTGTGCACGCGCAGGCTTCAATAACCTTCGGATGCCGGAACTGGTATTCATAATAATTATCGCAGCCGGCTTCCCGTTATCGCGAGCGACGGCTCGGTTAATTCATCGCGATCGAAATATCCGCCGGCGCGTTCTACCCTCCAAAACTGTCGCTCGAGCGCTACTCCCGCGAACGCAGCCGCGTTTCTAAATATTCCGGCCTGCACCGATGCGCTCCGAAATCCGGCACATACTCGGGCGGCTGCATCTAGCCCACGCGGCCGGCCGTGTGGCGAACGCGCAAGAAGAAGAGCGGGGCTCGACTCACCAAATATAATCCAGGAATCCAGCGCGGGGATGCGAACGGCCTTTAGCATCTCCCTCTCGGCGCACACGTTCGTCTTCGTTCGTTCATTCGTTCGTTCGTTTCGTTTTCGTGAGATGTGTGTTGGTACAACGCCTTTCCTTCTCTCTCGGTTCTCGGAGCACTCTGACAACCCTCCCGCGGACTCACAGATTCATATCACCATAGAGAAAAAACGCAGAACTATATAGCAGTAGCACCACACAGGAATCCTCCGTGATCGGTCCGAGATGCCGAAATCGCGGCCGGATGGAGATCGGTAGTCCTGCACTTCGCGTGTGTTTCTCTCAACGATTATATATCTACTTGTAAATTTTCCTTGGCAAGCGGTCTCGGAATTTAGGATGGCATAACTCGTGCGTCCGGAGTCGCACGCGCGGCGGCGGTGGCAACGCTTGTAAGTCGGCAGAAAGAGAGCGACGACGGCGGCTTCGACGAGCCACTCTCGTCGGCGGAGCAGCAAACTCTGGCTCGCGTGTATACTCAGGCGCTCGGCCGGCTGCCGGTTCCCCACCGCCACCAGCGCCGCCGCCACCATCGCCGCGCGCCGTATGTACACTCCGTGCGCGCGCGGATGTATGTAGGAGAGGGAGAGAGATGGAAGAGACCCTCGAAACAGAACCGATGTGTGTGTGTGTAGGTAGGTGTGTATATATGTGTGTGAGCACACGCGCTGTGGAGGAACGCGCGAATATGCGGCCCTTCTTCGAGAACGAGAAGTGGGAGAGAAAGAGAGAGAAAGATTTAAGGACGGAGCACACACAGTGCACGATGAAGAAATTTAGGCAATTTCTGGTTGCTGCGGCTTCGTAGCGCGCTTTCGACTGGAATAATATAGCTTTGGAGCGCGTTTACAGTTTATTTAAGTGCTCTTTTATTGGACGGCTAATTGATTGTTGCTCTAGTTTGAAGAAGAAGAAGAAGAAGAGGATCACGCGTGGATATTAGATAATGCGTGATGCGACACGGTGTTAGCGTAGAATTTTTTCTCAAATATATAATATCCTTTCTACCTATATATTTATGTGTGTATGCTGTCACTGCTGAAATTATTGTCTCATTCATATTCGATTATGATCAATTTACTTAAATAAACAATAAATCACGTAATTCGTATATTATAATCGCTCTTGATTCAAATCGTAATAAGTTGCTAATAATACGCTGCTATTTGAAATGGAGCTGAGAAAGTTGAACATCATTAATATTCTACGAAAATACACATACATTTTATCTCATACATTTTAAATTACGAAAAGAAATTCAAATTATCACCTGAAATCTGAAATTTTTGCTATTTTGGCACTTTATTATATGTAGAAATTTTCGATTTTGGATAAACATACAACTAGAAACATTGTTATGACAGTATATATGATATGAATTTAGAAATGCAATCGAACCTTGCGTGTCCTCTATATGTATATAGTTTCGTACCTTACTTTCTTCCTCTATATTCGCATGATTTTTTTTCTCGAGCAACCTTGGTTCCAGTTTCGCATATACATCGCGGCGAAAATAAAAATCAGAAAAGAAACCGTTATCCGAAAAAAGGCAGTGGTGGTCAAAAGGACATGGCAAATCGGGAGCGCGAAGCGCTAGTGGAGAACGCTCGGTGCGGACGAAACGAAAGAGAGACCGCCTCGCGCCGATCCTTAGAGTTTACAGCGTCTTCCCCCTCGCTCTCTCTCTCTCTCTCTCTCTCTCTCTCTCTCTCTCTCTCTGCGAGCTCCTAACTACACTTTGTTAAGGTTTCTTTCTTCCTTTATCTCTTTTTTCCCTCTCTCTTTCTCGCTCTCTTCCTTCCTTTCTCTGCCCCTTCCTTCTCCCTCCCAGTTCCCCTTCGATGTTGCGCGCGAGATTCGCTTCCCCTCGAATGGCCCGCACGAAAGTCTTCCGAGACAGCGCACACATGTAGTGCTGCGAGTATATACACGTCGTCGAGCTCTCTCTCTCTCTCTCTCGCTCGGCACTGCCGCACACTCGAAGGACGATCGTTTCTTACGTTTCAGATTATACTCGCCGCTCGCGCTGCTGCTACTCGTCGCTGAATTTTTTCCTCGCTAGTTACGATCTTGTTCGGGCCTATACAGAGAGCGAGGTTTAGCGCACTGATTGGTCTCGTCGGAGTGGAGAAAGAGAAAAGATGTTGCTCCGATATCGCGCGCCCGAGTCGTTGCCCCGGTTATTTTTCCTCGATGGATTGTTTTTGTTGTCCGTGGAGACGCGGCGCGGATTATTTCATCGGCAGAAACTATGTTACGTGCGGAGTGTTCTCTGCGCGGCTTTGAACTTGGACGATGTTACTTTAATTGCTGAGGTTTTTTTATGACATGACGCTGTAGGTGCAACTGTAAAAATGTTTATTTCATTTAAGGTGGTTTGACTGGTATCATGAAGGTTATAAAGTAGATTTTTTTATCTTTGAGGCAGTCTTACGAGAGTTGAGTCATATATTTTAAAAAAGGTTTTTTCCATACTTAGGAAAATTGTTTTGCCTGTTACGAAATTATCCTGTACTATATTATTGCGTTAATCAAACGTTTTTGTGTATATTCTTTTTTTGGGCGATAAGTGTAATCATTTTCAGGAAGAAGTCATTTCTTTTATCCAAGTCGAGTTAATTCTTGTTACTTATTGTTTATAATATACAAACAAATTCAAATCATTTTTATAATATATATAACGAGCTCGTTAAATTTACAAAATTTTTTTGAAAATTGTTATTGAAAATATAGTTTATTGACTTTTTCATTATTGCTATAGAATTTTATAATCTTATCAGATTCCAAAAGAAAATATTGTAATAATATACACTGTATATACTTGAATCATCACCCTTTGTCATTTCTTATTATAAACGTTATATCGTTGAAATGTTGACATACTAATTGAATTATTATCGTCGATCGATAGTAATGATAAAAATTATGTTTCTCTATTAACGAATTATGACTAAAGAACGTGGACAATGATAATTTAAGATTAAAAAAATACTTTATATTTATTATAAAAATTTAGAATAAAAAATTCTTAAGTCGATCAAAATATATAACAATTGTATATTTTTGTTCAGATAATTCTCTGTCGTTTGCAATATATAAGAGGTGTATTAAAACTAAACGCTGTGAGGTAGTAGGCTATTTATGGCAGCTTATACATCGAAAGTAAAGCGAACTTCGATAGAATTTCTTCCGATCAAGCCACATGTAGCTCGAAAATCGCCTCACAATCGTTTCGATCCAGAAACACACTTTCTCGTGCGGATAAGCGTTTTCTCGATACAAATATAAACACACCTGGGATTTTCTTTTCTTCTCCCTCCTCGCACCCCCCCCCCCCCGCCGTTGTTTCCGCAAAATATTATAGAAATCTCGCGCGACAAAAAAAGACGTCCGAGAAACGCCGAGAGCGCGGTTTTACGTCCACGCGGTTCGTGACGGATAACCTTTTTAATCACGGGCTTAATGGCGCGTTAAAGCGTGCGCACTATAGGCGGATAAAGCGCGCCGCACACGAAGCTCGAATTTAATCCTTTCGAGAAAAATAAGCGTGGGCTCGGCGTCGCGATAGCGTGCGCTAAAGAATAAACAGCGGCTGAAGCGCAACGAAGCGACTTCGAAGGTTAATCTCTCTCGTGCGCGCTAATCCAGCGGGGAGATGCACCAGCACGCATATTTTTCCCCGAAGATGGATTCATCAACGTTATGCGCGCGAGCGCGTGGAAAGTCTTTCCCCTTTCTAAGCGCGATGACTCCACGGTAGATCCTGAGTTATGAGGATAGTGCAACAATAAAACGCGAAAAGAGGAAAAGTTTTCTGTAACTTTTCTCGTGTTTATACTTGCGATGTTTTCCCAAAAGATTAACCTAGAAACGCTAATAATTTTTATCAATCCTGTATTTTCTATTTGGAAAAATAAACTTTTTATGTTATATGTTTCCTACTTATTATGTTTATCCATTTTTAATGAATACAAATTAACAAGTACAAGTTGATACAAAATTTTACCACTTTCTATAAAGCTCGCTTCTTTCATATGTAATATATTTTATTGTACATATTTTTCAACTTTTCTTAGATAGTTATTTAGAAAATCATACAAATTTAATTAGTGCAATAAACTGCATACCTTTATCAAACAGTTAATTAAGTAGTAGGTTAATAAGCTCGTATACCGATCAGATTGGTATCAAAATCGTTAACATCGCTTGATTTTCTGCCACAGTAAGTTAAGATTTCTGGGATTTAATCATTTTAGTATCTCGTCTAATCTCATAGATATATGTTTAATTTTTAGAAATTTCCGCTTATTCCTTATTTTATTTAATAAAATGTTATATCCTGTGTATATATTATAAGATTTATATACGCATAAATTACAAACACATGCAATGATGCATAATTATATTATAGAAATCAAATTTTGGCGTTGACAGAACAAGATCGATTGCTGAATAAAGCTAATTCATGTCAGTTCTTCACTCATTTTATTTACCCTGTCAGATATCAGAATTATTTGTTTACCGTTGATGACAAATAGGTAGATACGGTTAAACCTATAAAAGACAAAAGGAAAATTCAGTCGATCGAGCACTTGAGACCTGCCCAGTATAATAGCCTACACTGACAGAAAAAATCTGGTAAAAATTCTTATGTTGTCGTGTAAAAATTACCATGTTGGAATCGTAACTCGACCATATGTCGGATTTTTAGCAGAATTTGCAATACACGTAGGAAAAATTCCAAGTCTAACATGGGAATTTTTTTATAACTGATTTTAAAGAGCGAAAAAAATTATTTCATCTTTTTTTTTAGGAGTGGGGGAGGAGCGAGTATCAGACACATAATTATTATATTTAGACAATACAGAAGTTATTTTTGAATTAAACATGATTAAAGAAAATTTATTAAATAAATTAAAAAATTTTTGACGACATCGAGACTCGAACCTGGAACCCTTGGCACGGTAGTCGGGAGCGCTAACCACTTACCTATAAAGACATATGTCCTACAAAATTTTGGAACTTGTATATCCCCAAACGTAAGATATGCGCGCTAATTTTATAACAAATTATGCTTTAACTCGAATAATACTATTCTCTATTTTAGCGTAATTTATTACAAATGTTATATATTAAGAATATTGTTTAACATTTTACAAATATTACCAATACCTTAAATTAAACAAGCTCATTTATTTATTAATGAATTTGTATTTTCGATATAATAGTTTTTCACAACCTTCCTTAAAAATATTACAAATAAACAATTATTTTAAAAATTGTCTCATCATAAAAAATAAAAAAAAAATAAATAAAAACAAGTATATTGGATTAGAACGGCACATTCAGTTGTTGCGTTTAGCGTTTGTGTTTTGTCTCGATGTTGCCAAGGTGGATTGAGTTTGTTAACATGTATCTGTCTGAATCTTTCCTATTTTGACATTGAAGAGGTCAACTTTTCGTGCACTCGCGGGCTGTTTACGATTGAACGTGTGAATTCTTATTCTAAAACTCTCTCAATTTTTACCATGCTAGCCTGGGAAAATGTACAAAAGATAAAGTTCCATTAGCCACGTGTTAATTTTTACTATGCTGGCATAGGAAGTTTTACTTGTGACATTGGACTTTTTCATATAAAAGATAGTAAATTTTTCGATTTTAAGCAGTTGTGGGCAACTTCCAAGAGCAACATAGGAATTTTTCCCCGGGTTTTTCTGTCAGTGTACCACGGGAGGATGTTCATAAGTACATCCTATCAGTATATGAGCACAAAAACTCGTGTATTCGCTTGAGGCTTTTCTCATAAATTGTCGACTGAGCAAACACTGGATTGTTGCATATATTTCAAGAAGTTGCTCATATACGACGTAAGTTTCTCCGCTTCCGTATCAGCAATATAGCTTTGTATTGATTTTTCGCACTGCTTAATCACATAAGACGGAAACTGCGAACCTCTGAATAAGAAATTTCCTATAGAAGGTGTAAAAATTGCTTTATATTACGATATAGCTCGAGAATTCGCTTTTATCGCATAACTTACGAGCCCCTATGAACTCGGGAGCTGTGTTTTATTAGGTTACAACTTGTGCTTTGCTTAAGTCCGCGATATATATATATTATTAATTATCACTGGAGCATTAAATTAGATTGTAAATTAAATATATATCGCGCGGTGAAATCGGCGCGTATAAAGCGCTTAAAACGCGCTCGTAGATTGCACAATTTGGCTCTTAATCCAGTCAGAAAATAATACATACCGATCATTAAAATCTATGACGAAACCCCGTGTACACCTATTACCGGCTCGTATATATTAAACCAATAAATTGTAGATCCGGGCAAAGGTGAGCTACACTTTGAATGGCCCTCCGCTGATGCGTTACACAATCTCACCATTCTCCATACTACATTTATATACATGTACGCTGAATTTAACAAATCATAGGGACTTGCGAACGTTGAACAACTCATCTCTCAATGTAATATTCAAAGAGAAATTTTTCTTCCCGCGTCTACGCACATGCCATTCTCTACACACTTTTTTCTCGCGCGCGCGCGCGCGCGTACGGACACTGCCGTGGCCCATTACCAGCGCGTATAAAAACGCGCTGTAATTACAATATCGAAGTGCGCGTAAATGAAATTTTCTCCTGCCGGTTGATCGATCGTAAGCTCGCGCGCACGCATGGGGCTTTCTCAATTTCCCGTCGATGAAGAAATTCAAGCGGCCGCGAATCGACTGCTCTTCCGTATTACGCGATGGTTTTATATTATTTTACTGTACAGTCATGGGCTACTTTTTCACATAAGTGCGGTCATCAAAAGTGAATTATAGCGTGTTGGCTGACATTTTTTAGTTCCTATTATATAGTAGCTGAAAAATTACTTATTCGATCACGTTGAATTTTTTTATCTAATTATTAATGCTTTATACTATGGTATATCGATTGTCAGGTATATACAATTATTTTGATTTTATGTATTAAAAAATGTCCGCAAATTTAATGCACTTTTAAGTTACAATTGTGCATTAAATTTAATGAATTTGTAACAAAAAGTAGATTTCTTTACAAAAACATGAAATTTAAGGTATTTTTACGTTATATTTAAAGCATTTACATAAATATTCTTACACCTGTACATGAAATTTAATGTACTTATATATAAATGTTCAGATTCCATTAAAATTACGCGTGTAAATTAAAATTAATGTAATGTTCATAAATTTTAATGTAAACCTCTCTAAATATTGCAACACAGAAACATGAAAATTAACGTTAGGGTAATCGAATTTAATATAATTTACATGAAATTTCATTACACGCAATGAATGAAATAATTCAACTAACGTGCATTAAATTTACAACATTGTGCATTAAATTTTGTATACTTCCTCATAAAGATTTCAGTGAGCTCGCTTTTCCCAGACCTACATTGGGGTTTAGAAATTATTTTATTGATAAATTTGTAATAGCCTCCCTGCGTACTCCACTTTTCTGCGTGGATCTTTATCAGGGTTTAAGAAATATCTTATTGAAAATTTTACCAGTAGTCCGCCTGCGTCATAAAAAATATCTTTATTAACTGAAAATTGCAAGTGTAAATTAAAATTAATGTCTCATTTATGAAATTTAATGAACATAATGATAAAAATTAAAGTTCAAGAGCATTTAAATTCATTCAAATTTATTGCAATTTAGAGCTCCGTCGCGTAGCGTATTGGGCATGTTCTTGTTTGTGCACATAAGGATTGTGCACATATTTATTGTGCACAGATAGCATTGGTACAGATCTATATATATAGATATATACCAATGTTAAAGTGTGCACAATTAATATGTGCACAATCAGTATGTGCATAAACAAGAATGCGTCGCGTATTGTATAGCGTATTGGTTAGAGTGTTGCGTGCGAATTGAGCGTCTAGGGTTCGAATCCCCGTTAGGTCGAAAATTTTATTTGTATTTTTTTCAGCTATTATTATTTGTTATAAATATTGTAGCGTATCTATTCATCAATATTCTTTGTTAATATTCTTTGTTAATAATATTACTTGTTAATAATATTAAAATTTATTAATAATGTAACAAAGTGTAAAATTTGTTTTTTTTTTATCTCCGTAATACATTGATTTTTAAATATTTAAATTTTATATTAAATAATAATTTATTTTATTTATATTTATTAAATAAAATTTTTTTATTTAAATTTTATATTAATAATAATAATAATAAATAATAATTAATATTAAATTTTTAATAATTAATTAATCTGTTCTAAATTAAAATACACTTGCAACAAATTTAAAATTAATAAATAAATAATTAATTATTAATTTATCTATTAATTAATTAATTTCAACTACGTGTAACTTAAATTTCATGCATTGGATTGAAATTTCAGTGCTTGCATAAAATGAAATGGGAATTCTAATGAATAAAATTTCATGTAAATTTGCATTAAATTTAATCAACGTGTACCTTAAATTTCATGACGGACATTAAATTTTTTTCAAGCCCGTTCATAATTTTTGCTTCCAGTACATTTGCATGAAATTTCATGCATAAATTTTTTACAGTGTATGGTTACATGTAAATTGAAATTTATGTAGTATTTTCGTTAGAGGTTATAATTATTGTATTTCAATATTAAAGAGTTAGGTGAACATCGTTGATTTCTGAGCAATATAACGTTATTTTTTATATTCTCTTTAAAGTCAAATATGATTCTGGGAAAAATATTTTAGCGTCTATACGATTTCGTTGAATAGGTGGTACACTTTTAAAAAAATTGAAACGATAGGTAAATAATGCAGAAAGCAATAACCATTAAGATCTAAGCAGTACGTTCGAGAAAGCTTAAAACAGAAATTGAAAGTACAGAAGAACATATCCTTAGATTTAAAGCCGATGCTAAGTTAAAATTCATTGTTTGAAAAAAAATCTAACTAAATGAAAGTAACACAAAAAAGTAGACATTCAAATATACCTTTTCCGTAGTTATTAAACAAGTTATTTCCAAGATTTTAATTGCTCAATCTTTGAGTAAAAGGCTATTAAGATTCGTTTTCTTTCGTAAAACACTTTCTAACTCCGCCAAGCTGAGATGTAAACATTTTGTCTTTTAAATAAAACTAAAATTATTTTTCTATGATATATGTAAAAACCATAAAATATGAAATTTCGTTTAATAACAAAATAGATTGTTTCACAGCTTCTATATCTATTTTACGTTATCACATCAATAAAAACTTTATTATTTGAGAGCTGTACCATTGCCGTTACAGAAACCACAATTTCCCTGCAAGATTATTGTTTATAAATCGTAATACAATAATAACAGCGAGTATCTCTAAAATGAAGGAAAATTTCATGTTTCAACACTACTTAGTGGTTTACACGGAAACCACTGTTTTTCCCTTCCTCAATCCATTACACGCGAAAATCAATAAAAATACACGGTTTACGCCATCCTCAATATCCCCTCGCCCTTCTCTACGATCTAATGTCTATACGCAGTTACGAGCAACTTCGGAAAAAGCTAGCACCGCGAGCAGGCAAAAACAGTATAAGAATCGGCGAGAAAAAAGGGCGGAATGGAGTAGCATAGGCGAAAATAAAAGTAAACGCGAGAGGCGAGGCGGATTGCTTTAAATCGAACGCGAGAGAGCAACACACAGGGTAAGCTCAGACGCGCGTACTTATGCCTCTTCTCCTCGCGTGGAAAAGTAATTGCCTCACGGCGCGTGAGTGCGGCGTAAAATTGCCAATGGTAAGTAGCCGCGGCTTTATGCGCCTGTATATGTATGCGGGCAGGGATAAATAATGGCGGAAACTCCGCCGGGAGACGCGCAAACTTTTTGAGGCGACGGGGGGAGAAAGGGAGATGGCAAAATTTACGCTGTGTGCTGAATTGATATTGAAGTAGGCCTAGCAGCGATGATGGGATGGTTGATGGTGCGACGGCGGTCGCGCGCTGTTTTCACTCTTTCATTTTTTCGCGAGACGTGTGCGAGCGCGCGCGCGGTTGGGTTAATGGGCAGGTTCCGATCGAACATTACGGAGAAAACTTCGATTTAGTAGAAAATCATTTCCAGCGAATGGTATAGGAGTCACTCTATTGATGTTATTGAATATACAGGGAATATGTTCAGTTTCTACAAATATTTTGCCCTGTCCGTTACCGTGGTTTTCGTAAAGAGATTGATAGAGACTTGTTGTGACATGAATTCATTACTGTATTATTTATTTGGTGTATAATCAACTTGTTTTTAGCGAAAATATCAATGATAGATTATATGCACTCGCAACATAATTGTTACTTTTTGTAAGATAATTCATTTTATGACATGTATATACTGGTCTTTGTAAAGATAAATCCTTTTCTTTTAATCTGCGTTAATTCTGTATCCATAATGAGAGCATAAGCCATTCAATAGTCGATAATTTTTCAATTATCCTTTGATCCCTACCAATTTCGTGCAATTTCAGTTAATCATCCCTGGTAGAAAATTAATCATAAGTTGGCCAGAATATGGCTAAGCCATATGCTGGTTAAGCATATTCTGGCCAACTTATGATTAATTTTCTACCAGGGATCATGACAAAGTATGTTCGACTTAAGTACTAAGAAAGCAAATATACCCTGAGCACATTGATATATCCTGCAAGGTAATGATTGTCAAGATTCGTAAGTAGTTGCTTTTATCGAACTTCACCGAGATTTTTCCATCCGTTTTAATTACAGCATAGGTTAATGTCTTCTTTTTAAACGACCTGTCAGCAAGCGCTATTTAGAAATTAAAGTCTCGTTAAGTGAACATCATATTATTTCATTAAGAATACTATAATATTACCGTTATTGCAGGTAACACTATATTACCTATCAAAACTTACTTAAAGTTATAGCTAGAATTATAACTGAATAATGATAATGAAGCTACGTTATATTAAATAGATAAATAGTTCGCAAAATTTTTATTTTAACCCTTTGAAACTTGAATTTTTTTCTGAGGGAGATAAAAATTATTTTCTGGTCGTTTTTGATTCTGCATATTAACATATGAATTCTGATTTTTTTCAAATTTGTTGATAGCGTATATAAAAAGATATAGGTATGTCAATGTCCACTGGGATGGACACGTATTGTTGTTTCGATATACGATTTATATAAATATATTCCAGAATAGTAATAAATTCTTTTAATATTTTAAGTCCTTCTGAATCTATCTGAACATATTTTTTTTAATACCCAAACTAAATGTCTTACAGCATAGAAAAATCCTTAAAAGTACAAAAATTCAAATCTTGAAATTTTCAAAATTAGCAAATTTAATCCTTAATCCATGAATTTTTAAATTGTATGTCCATTGGAATGGACATTGGGTTACAAAGAGTTAAAAACATGACATCGTTAATAAAGTCAGTCTTATATTATGCAATGCTATACAATTTAATGTTATTTAGTTTATACGAGCTAGTATAGTTTGTATGGTTGCGTGGGAACGAGAATTTCAAGTTCAAGTGGCGTAAAGCAGCCTCTGCATTGTCTCTATCAAGTCATCACATCTCTCATCATATAATAAGGATCTGGGCGAATAAGTCGCCGGCTGTCATTGAATGCAGACGTCAATTAATAGAAAGATAAAATTTTAGACTTTCTTATGTAAGTATTTAGTATAACATAAATGATGATTTTCCGATAAAAAAATTAATTTTGAGCTTTGATTGATGAATATTTATTTAACAAAAACTTCGCACATGTTAATTAAAAAAAAATAGGTATATATATGTTAATTTAAACAAAATAAGTATATGTTAATTATAAAATAAAATTAATATTTAGTTTTTTATTCATTAAAACTTTAAGTTGCATGAAATACTATATAAAAGCATTGCAGAATTTTGATCTTGATTTCTTTTCTCCTGGAAAAGTGCACATTTACGAGTGCTTACCTAAATTCTTAACTATTATTAATACTGAATCTCTCCAAGACATATTCTTCTTAAGCAGAACATAATATTATGCTTATTAATCTTCTGAAAATGTTAAAATAACCTAACAATCAATACCACGAAGTAAGTCATCCTGATCTACCGTTTCCTTAAAAATACCATATACAATGTCAACGTCGACGCTTCTTAACGATTGACACTCGTCGTTCGGAGAAAGACGCCGTTTTCAAGTTCAAGCATCGTCTCGACGCCGTCCGCTGCTTCCTCCGGGTCGTGTGTGCGGGCATTGTCTCCTCGCTTGCACGTCTACCCGCGCTAGCGCTTCGTATAATGAGGAGATTAAGGCTGACTCTTTCCTCTCCACTCTTCTATATATATACACACACACACAGACACTCGCTGTGTACTCGCCTCCGCACTATACTACCGCAGCACTCGCAGCAGCAGCAGCAGCCGCGTCTCTCGCTAAATTACCTCAATTGGTCAATGAATGCGGGCTCTATCTCTTTCTCTCCGAGAGCGGATTATTCTCCTCTCCACGCGCGCGCTCGAAGCGTGTCCATTGTCTCCTCCAAGTGAGTCAGTCGCACTAGCAGTGGCACACACTGCGCTCTTGCCGCGGATTATTATCCTGCGCGACTTTCACTCGCGCGGCGGCGGCTCCTCGTCGAACACACAATCGACGCGCCCGATGATTAATCGACTTTGCCCGCGCGTGCAAAGCGCACCTTTTATCGTTGCGCGCCTATCTGCACGCGCTACTCCTTTGCGCTTTCCTCGTCCTTTTGTGCGCGCAGGTTGCGCGCCGAACAAAGGACATTACGCGCTGGCAATAGGGTAGGAGCCGCTTGCGTATAGGACTTTTTTTTCCCCCCGGGAGGAGCTAGACGACCGCGACAAAGTAGCGGCGGGGCGAGCGCGATTTTATCGGGCGTCCGCTTGTAACTTGAACTTTGCGCGCCAGCGCGCGACTATGTGGCGTTGGGGAAAAAATGAGAATGAGGGAGAAGGAGAGGAGGAGTGTGTGTGTTTAACGTGTTACTGTCTAGATCCACTTGTGTAAGATATGTTCTCGTGTTTGCAGACAATAAGTGATAAAATACGGGGCTGCGTGAGCTACCGCCTATCGAGGTTTTATATATCTTTTTTTTTATTCTGATGAACGTCTTGTGTTATTGTACTTTCGCGGGTGTTCCGAGGTTTGGCTCGAGAATTGGCAATCAATTTTAGTAACATTTCGGTCACGTAATTGAAAGATTAGTAGTATAAGTTTTCGTGGTGGTTTATTTTTTCATCGTGTTTTATTTAAGTATTTATAAAAAGTATTTTATTACCTATTTCAGTATGAATTTGGAATGAAACAAAAGTAATAGAGATAGGGAGGCCTTACAATCTTCAAAAGAAAACAATACCTAAGAGGTTCCAGTTTATATATTGTATTGTGTTTATGAAATGATTGTAGAATACAGAAGTCTCGAATGGCAAAGAAAGGAAATTCCTTCTACTTAAATTCTTAAGTTCCACTTGCTGGTATGCTATTCAATTTCTTTACCCCGAAGTAGAGCTAAATGCGTTCCGTGATTCAACTATTGAGAAGGTAAAAGTTGGTTATTCTGTACTTTTACTTCTTATTGTTTTAATCATCGATTCCCTTTATGAATTTCCCTTTATGAAAAGGTAAAAGTTGGTTATTCTGTACTTTTACTTCTTATTGTTTTAATCATCGATTCCCTTTATGAATTTATAAATAGACAATTTTATCGAGTACCACATCGATATTATAGTCTCAAATATTCTATTTGAATTTCTAATATATTTATCAGTGTTTTGCAAACAAATTTTTCGATTTCAAATATAATTTAATATCCAGAATAATTCATATTTGAAAAGTCTGCAATCAATCGTAAGGGTTTATTTGTCACTGTTTTACGTATTGCTCAAGTAAAACCAGGAAGAACGTTAAATGACTAATCAAGCAATCACACTCACAATAAACCTTATTCTCGTCGATTTCTTCGTGGCACGTCCGCGGGAGCAAAAACCGATGGAAATCTCCATGAAATTTCGTTCTCTAATTGGACATCCGGAACTGACGTTAAGTTCCTTTCAAACTCTAATTGCACAAAGAGAAATTGTTTTTCGCAGTGAAACGAAACTGTAATAGGTCCGAAAGTGTACCGCGATGAAAAAATGCGCGTGGCTTATCGCGTCGATTGCCGCATACTAGATCTGTTACTTCCAATGCACTTGAAATGTGGAAAGATATATATATGTGTGGATTCGTCTTGCACGTGAAATTGAGAATTTATCTGCAGTTGTGTGCTCTAAATAAGTCGCAGTACGCAGAGAGTTATTTCATTGTTAATTGTGCGTTTCTATTCTTAAAGATATCACTTTATCATTCACTGATAATTCCAAGTGAAATCTGCTGTAATGAATTAAGGAAATCGCTAAAGTATCTGAGTTGAACACGGAACTCTATTATATTTGCGATATATCACTTAAAGGGAGTTTCCGTCCGCTGTAATTTTTTAAATCAATCCTATATCTATCTTCCAAGCATGATATTACGTTATCTTAAGTAGTTTTCACTTATACATTTCCCTTTCACGTATTAAAAGTAGTTTTAATTAACAATTAAACGATCCCATTATAAAAATACACATAATAAAATACAAAGTATTTATGCTTTCTTATTGTTATATTTTTATACATTCTTATAGTTTTTTTATTTCTTTTCTGTTCAATGTACATAAACACGCATGTATTCACCATCATTGTGCTAAAGAATTTTCCGTGCGAGTTGGAAATAAGAAACTGGAACCGTTTAATGATTTAATTGGAAAAGTTATGCCATACCTTCCAAGACAATTATCTTCCGACGAGTCATAATAATATACGCGTGCGCGCTCAGTATGACGAAACGATAACCGAGAACAATGTTCTCCGAGGCTTTTCTTTTCATTTGCGTCACAGAAGGATGTTCGTATTCGTACATATTATACGCACATTCAAGCTTCCTCTGTTTTTTTTTTCGGAGAAAGTTACGCGTACATACCGATAATTGAGCTCGTAACATTCATTATTTATATTACACACACACGGCAAATAAATTGACACCCGCACGCGTGTGTATATAATTGCTCCTTTCCGCGGATGTGCGCGCGCAACGAGACAGACAGGCGATGCGGTGCTCGTTAGAAGCCTCTTCCGTATATACAGATATACCGTATTCACAGACGCGCGCGCAGCGTAATCATTATACTCGCGAGCGAGGAGGTGATGGCGAACGCGAGAGAAAGAGGCGTCGCGTTGTCTATAATTACGTGCGTGTCGAAAAAGCGCGACGATACTTTCGCGTGTCAACGCAATAGTAGTAAACAATGACTGATGTATGCGCAAATTAATCAATTAATATTCCGATTATTATTGCGTAATTATAATTTTTAATTTGGTTAATAGAGTACTGCTGACCACCGCGAACGTCGTATTATGAATTATACATACTTTCGCAGGTGAAATTGGCCAAACGGAAGTTTATTTTTTCGTTCAGATTTGATGTTCGTAAACATGCACACTTTCATTTTTAAATAAAATATGATAATTGCATGAAAAAATTGCGCTGTTCAGGAAAAAACATTTCTCGAGTCGTTAAACGTATAAAATTTCTTTAAATGTAAGATAACATCTTCTTTGCAAATAATCGCAAGTTTCTTCGTTGGACTAATAATTTTACAGATTTTCTTCTGAATTCAATATTTACATTTTATTCCAATTTCCATAATAAATAAATAAATATTATTTTTAATTTATATTTGAGACATTTTTTGATGTCGTAATTGTTTTATAAAAAAGTTTTTTTTTTCAAATGGGTACACACAGTAATTACTTACATTATATATGTGTGTCTATAAAATGCTATATAGTATTTCCGGGATATCTAATAACGTTCCTCGAACGTTGTTTACGAAAAATAATTGGTATACAATAAAAATGCGCACTGACCTAAATCAGCGACTTTTACACTGGTACCATAAACCGCAACACTTGGTGAATAAGTAAAAGCGTCATAAACATAGCTTGGCCAACTGTAACTGACTTTCAGTTTTAATAAAAACTCTTCTTCTAGCCGAACAAAATCGTTTTGTCGCCGCAGCTCTTAGGGCTCAATAAAGTTCATTCATGCTTTCGCGGAATAGAAATCGCGCGTTGGAAATAAGGTGATTCCTTGGGCGCTTCCACAGAAGCCAACATTCAAATGGAAGGAGGATCATTTGCGTTTGTCTCGGGGAAAGAAATCGGCTTCTAGGAAGTCCTAAACCTAGTTACACTGCTCCCAGACGGAAGAAAAAGCCGTTTGAATTGATCACACCTTATAATTGCTCTGAAGTTCCTGTTTCTGTTGTGCGCTTGGCGCGCACATTTTTATTGTACGCAGTCGTTCAACGGCCCGAGAGAGTTTCCACATAGCGGCCTTTAGCGACTACTAAAATTAATTATTTTACACTTTCGACATCCCATTGTTTTTTCCACGCCACTTATTTTTCTGCTCAGCAATTCTTTATTGTATGTTACAGTTCCGTGAATTATTTAATACAGCTGTAAAAAGCCGCGAAACTCCAGACAAAAATAAAAAATATTTTGTAGAATTGTATTAGAACTGTTTGTGTATTTTTCAGGTATACGAATTGAATAATTAGGCAAAATACTTTTTGTATATGAGTAATTCTACAGAACCTTTAACTTTTACAATCTGACACGATATATCATGAACGTAAATGAATATCGAACTCGACAATTAAGCTTTTTCTTGTATAATATATTAGAAAGTATCCTCTTGTATGTATTTAAGTGGAATAAGTATTGTAAAGAAGAACAACGAGCCCAAAGTACGATTTCTACCAAATTTCAAAGCGTACAAGGCGGTACTACTCAAACATTTTTTTTTTATATCGCTATAAAAAAATAACTTTAGTCTAATCACTCTGAAAATATAATAGCATCTTCGTATAATGGTACTCTTTCCAAAAAAATGCGCCAAGAGTGTGCCAATCTTTAAAAAAATTGTGCAACCTAAAATGTGAGCGTATACCGATTTTTAGAAATTCGAAAATTTTTTAATTATTTCAATATAGAAAAAATAACTTTTAATTTTATTAATTTCTAATTTCATACGTTCATTCTACACCAAAAACCGTAAAAAATGAGACTTCCGGTGTGCGCGTGCCTCAAAAACTTACTTTATAGGAACACTTTAAAAATAGTCTGGTCTGTGCGAAACTCGTTCGGAAAAACAACATTTTCGAGTGGCACACTTAAAGGACGTTGAGGGGGGGCCTAACAACTACGCTGTTATTTCTTCCTTACACTATTTCTGAAGTTGCCATCACATGTTTAAGTTGTCATTGGGTATCTTACATGGTGAAATCAACGTTTTAGTAACATAAAATTTTAACAAAAAAATGGGGGGGGGGGGGTCCAGAATTTCGACGATTCACTATAAAATTGAAGTCAACTATAGACGTTTTTCAATTCGACATATGGTAATGCAGATTGTTCTTAATTTCGAAATTCTAAATTACGAAAATCATATTTTCGAATGTAACAGTTCACCTACTGTCCAAAATATCGAATTTCATCAATACGATCTCAAAGCAAATATAACCTGTTTCTAATGATTTATTTCGAAATGTCTCTATATTGTACCCCTGTTAAAATTCTATTAATGAAATTCGATGTTTTGGACAGTAGGTGAAGTGTTACATTCGTAAATATGATTTTCGTAATTTAGAATTTCGAAATTAAGAACAATCTGCATTATCATATGTCGAACTCAAAAACATCTATAGTTGACTTCAATTTTATAGTGAATCATCGAAACTCTGGACCCCCCCCCCCATTATTTTTTGATGACTTTTAGTGAACAGTTAAAGATTCTGTAGAATTACTCATATAAAAAAAAACACCCCACATACTTATATTTTGTATTGAATATATTTTGAATTAATATTCCGAATTATTATAAAATAATGATTGAATATTTATTCAATGAAGATACAATAGAAATATATATGATATTAATCTTATATTTAATTTAATTATAATTGGATTTTCCACTTTTCTTACTAATAAAATGATTGTTTGGTCTTTTGTGAAAACGATAAAGAAATAGTTAAGAGTGCGGAGAAAATTTGTTTCATAAATTAAAAAAATATAATTTGATTTTAAATTAACGCTTCCACTGTAATTTACACCACCTTGACGAATAACGACTATTGCATTCAGCCACGCCGATACGCATACATCACGTTAACCCTCGACCACGTTAGCCAATCCGGTAACGTAATATAGGAGGGTAACAAAAGACACAAATACTGTGTGTCGAATCGTGCGTGGAAATCTCTAAAACAATTCGCACAGCTTCTCTCTGTCTCTGCCGTTGAAATTCAGTTATGCCATAAGTCGCCAGGTTATAGGTGTTACATAACAATTTTCTAAACAATAATCACGAGAAGTACACTTCGAGCATCATAATAATATTCTTTTACTAAACTAAATAGAGTCATCCTACTTGTAGTGTTAAACTTTAATCTATAATGGCTGTTTGTGATGGAGAGAGCGTTAAATTGGCTCTTCTGATTGATCACATGAAGTGCGTAAGTTAACGCACGCGATAAATAAGGGAAAGTAGGGCCCAATTTTGATCTCGCCAAGACAGCATGTGCGTGTGTGCGCGCGTGCACGCGTCTGTGTATAAAAATAATTTCATTGTAATTCGTAGTATGGAATTTTTTTGAAAAATCATGTACATCAAAATCGGAATATTCCTTTTTTTATAGGCGTACCCTTTCACTTAGTTTCAGAACTAAAAATATCGATATCTTACAAAGTTACACTAATTTAAAATTTCAATTTAAAATACGCGAGATACGCTAATAAACATGGTAAATGTTGTTGATATTTTGTGGATTTGGTCATGTAAGTTAAATTGAAAAGCATCTTTTGCATACATCCACGGATTTAGAAAACTATAATATTTGCACGATGGGATGAAAATTAAAGTAGTAAAACTATATATTTTCATCAACAATTTTCTAGTCTAAATTCTATTATTTAAACTTTTTATGTCATTGATACTTTTAGCAGCCCAGATAAATACAAGTTAATTCTCCTTTAAATAGCTATGTTTTTATCTAAAAACCATGAGCACGGCATAGACCTACGGTGTTGGTAACAGCGTGCGCGCACAAGGGTTAACGAACCAGAGGCAAACCCTTCCAACTTACGTAAGCCGGACGTCGGCTTTTCACTCTCGTGCTCGCGCACGCTGGTAGCCGAGCGCGAAAAAAGTCAGCGGAGAAAGAGAAAGAGGGAGAGAGAAAGAGAGAGAGATAATGAAAAATCTTCTCGGCGATCGATCGCTTTCTAAAATACTTAGAGGCCACATTATAATGAAGCTCGCCGCGTAGGGAAATTGCGCAAGCGCAAAAGAAGAAATTCCTGAATCGAAAACTTTCATCTTTCGCGCTCGTGCGCACGCTCACGCTCTTCGCACGTCGTTTATTACAGATACGTGTATATAGTACATGTACATAGAGCAGTGTATGACTCTGCGCACGCACCACATCGTGTTCTCTCCCCTGCGCGAATTCCCGATGTCCGAGCGGCGTATCAAACGCGCGAAAGTTCATACGAGGCATGCACACAGCGCGGCTTGCGTGCGCGCACGCGTGTACACGCAGATAGAGGTGCATGTGGTCGTCGGGGAGAGAGAGGGAGAGAGAGAGAGACAAAGGAATTTTAGTCTCCGTTCTGCAGTGCAGCGGCTGACGTCGTTAGGTATAGTGAATGTGGGTGTTGGGTGTGCACACACGAAAAAACGAAAGAACGAAGGAGCAGTTGCGGCCGCGGTCGTGTGGGTTATTTTAAAATTTATAGGTGTTTTATACTTCTGTCAATATTATATTTATAGAACCATGAGTTCAAGGATAGAGCAATGTGGAATTTCTGGTATATTGAATATTAATGAGACTGCAATAGTAAAATAAGATCTGTTAATCGAAATATATATACTTTCATTTGTATAGATTAAATGGATTACTAGATTATTGAACTAACTGAAATACTCTAAAAACTTTTCATAATATGTATCTATGTACTTATTATACATAACTGGACTAGAGTCATTGTTTTTCATGTTTTTACACTGTATTTGCCGTTCAAATTATTTTTAACTTTATACAATTCCTTAAACACTTCTGCCATGCCCAAACCTCCATATTACGATTTTACGACCAGCAAAATCTTTTACGTTTGTTGTTTCGCGAACTGTCTTTTAAATACCGACTTTTTTACGTTTCGGTATAAATACACCCCAATTTGTAGTAGGCGAATGCATAAGACACGTTTGAACAGCCGCATTATATCATTCGTTAAAAACTTTCGGTAAAGTAATAACAGTTTCTAAAATTGCGCCAAGGTAAAAAATGTTCGCATAGACCATGCAATAATGTTCGGTTATTTTCAAACATTCAATATTCTCGTAAAAATCAAGAGCCGTATACAGCCTCGACTCAACTACATATTAAAATTAATGCCAGTTCATTCCTCTCTGCAAAACCTGCCCATCCGCGCATGTTCGCTATATATCTGAGATCGCGCGCGATAGGGGCAAATCGAAGACGCGGCTGCAAAGCGAGAAAATCGCGCGGTGCCACACGTGCGCAGAGATGATTGCGTTATATGCGCGCGCTCACCACGGGCGCATCTGACGTAACCGCAAAGCTTTTCACGCGCGCTCGAGCCCCCGTGTCGGAAAAAGGGTATATAGAAGCGCTCACAACCCAATGCGACCTTGAGGGAGTTCATATATGTATATTATACGCGCGAGCGATGATTTCGCCGTGCAATCTTGTCGGCGGCAACGGCTGCGGTTTGTTTTGCGCTCGCGAACACAACGTAATGGACGAGGTATACGCTGTGTTTGGAAAAATTGTCTATAGGTTTTTATACCTTGTTTAAATGCCTCGATAATTTCAGAGTCGGAGATGTTGTGAAGGAGAGGGTGCGTAATTTGGGTACTTTCGGTAGAGAGTGAAACTTGGAAATCAATCATATAATGTTACGTCCTTTCGTATAATTTCATTGTGGCCTCGCCAGTGATTTGCATTAGAGTTTTAAGGTGATTATTATGTGAGACGAATGTGGGGAAGCCACTTTTTAAAATTATTGTTAAATTATAGTTCATTGTTTTGCTATCAATGGTTTTTATATAGTCTTCAGAAAATGACTTACAATTTCACTTCAGAAACTCTCGTTTTGGTGAATATTTATAGTACCTATCATGATGCGCAACTACTATTTTCGATTGGTTTATTAGATTTACTATGAATTTAACGTTGCTTATACGATGGGAAGTGAATGATGGAATTTTCTTAATATTCTCTATACACAGTTGGCATTATCTACGTATTTATTAAATACGCAGATCAACTATTGACTGTGATAGGTAGACATGCTAAAAAATTACTTGATTTACAAAGTAATAATTATCAAAAACCTAAGACGCAAATAAAAATATAAATTTTTTTATTTCTTACATAAGTTTGAAATGTATTTCGCTTAGAATTATTTCTCCCTGTTATATAATATTGTTTAATTAATAATTGATACTTTCTCCGTGTGGTGTAAACGTTTTCTGAGTTGATGCTTTTTAATTAAGAGTTAGCTATCGAATCTGCAAAAATTATTTTGTCCAAATTTGTTTGACATAATTAAAATTAAGTGCCAGAAAATAATAATGTTAAGACTTCCTGATGAAAGAGATAAAATACAGCATGGAAGCGATGAAAATGACTCTTTCCATCGGTTTACATCAAAGCCAGCGCCGAAATTTAGCACCGGTTTCTTGAGTGGCTGAAAGGTTAACTACCTTGGAAAGCTGGTACCAAATATTTTGCAGTTTGTATGGCCTTTTTCTTCGAGTTGATTGAGTTATTATCCGGGGATCATTTTTACAACTTCATTTTTATCATTCACACCGGATATGTTGCGTCGACAGCAGAACTCACGCGGAAATTTCAAATATATATAAACATTTTGAGATTTCGATATATTCACCGAAGTATGAAGATACCTTTTACTTTATTTTCTAATGTCATATTGATTTTCCATTTCACGCCGTTTGTCTCATCTCATCTCAACTCCATTATACAGTCACTGATCATTGAAAATGATAAAATTAATGACGCATTAACGACTATTCTCAAAAAATCATAATTGTATTTCTGCCTAAACGTCATCAATAAGCGCCGAGCGGCATCGTAACTATATAATCAGAGTTGATCGGCAAAACACAAATAAACATGAAAACACGGAAATTAACACGGCGAGAAATACTAAAAGCCTTACAGTCCCATCATAAATTTCGAATCCCATTGAAGGGTCAACTTTCACCGCGGCTTGCGCGCGCGCGCAGAAAGCGCGCGCAAAGTTATGACACCGCCACGAGATCACACTCGCGAGAATAAGTGTCGACTGGTGCGCGTGCGCACGAAATCGCGCGCGAGAGAGCTCTATCCGGAATCCATTTCTCCGCGCAAATGCATTATCGCCCATAAGCACGTATAAATCGAGGATATAGCTGTATTTTTCGATCCATAAACAAGGAGAACGTACGACCTACAGGAAACTTCCTCTCGCGTGGTTCTCCCCGTAATGTATATTTCAATGTAGCCGCGGCTATGGTCGTTTCTTCTTCTCTTTCTCTCGCTCTCTCGGCCTTTTTTTTATGCCAAGTCGATTGGGCCTTGCATCTATTCCACCATCTCCCTCTCTTTCTCTGTGAGTTACGAAACGAGCCAGCTCCACAATGTCCGCGCGAGATAGAAGGGACATCGAGACGGTCCTACCGTTATAATTGCGATCGGAGGAGAAATGAAAAATCGACCGCGCGCCGTAAAAGCAGCCGCCACGCAACGCGCCGTACGGTTTCGAAATGTTTTGAATGATGATATGATAGATATCGATCGATCGATCGGACAGTCGCAGGCGCGAGGCCGATGAACATTATTGGATGGCGACGTAATCGTGAAACGCAGAATGCGAAGGTATAAGGGAGGGAGAGACAATGGAGAGCAGCGCGGGAGCGCGGCACCGAAACGATGGGATGATGACGCGCTTGCGTATACAGGTACGCACGAGGTGAGAGGAGCGGAGTGAGGATAATTCGTTTCGAGATGGATTTCTTTTTTGCGCTTACTCGCGTTAAAATCTCGTTCGTGACGACTGTGGTTTGGCGCGTAAGTACATTGTGCCGCGCGTACCACTTAGCTTGTAAATTGACATGACTTTCTCGAAAATTAACATATTGACGTGTGTGCGTGCGCTCGCGCCGAAGAGGCGTTTTAAGGACGAGGAGGAGGCGGCGGCAGCGCAGACCTATACAGTGCGAGAGATGTAGCCTGTCAATCTCGAGGAAGCTTTTTTACACGAAAATTACATAAACTCGTGCGCGCACTGAAAAACGGAAAATTCGAATGAGCGCGGTGATGAACGATGACTAGTACTTTTAAATTTCAAATTTAAACGGAGGAGCATATTGTGTTTTCTCTCGTCAAACTTCAGTTAGTGACGAAAGTATAACGAGTTTTATGCAAGAGGAGGATACATTAATTTGAGAAAAAACGTCAACTTCGAAAGTTTTCTATTCGAATGTATATCGAAAATTTTAAATGGAATTCCGTAGGAAACGAGTTCAACGTTGAAAAAGACATAAAACCGAACGAAAGGTCGTAAAAAGTTGAGAGGAGCCCAGAGAGATAGCGGAAAGTAGTGGAGGATTGAAGCAGCGAAGAAGCCGAAAGAAATGGGGAGAAAACGGAGATTGACGCCGGGACGAGCAGAGACGAAGAAAAAGGTGAGGAGACGCTGAGCGTGACGCGCTTCACTGCTCGCGCAACTATTTCGTGTCTAAAAAATACGATTGCCAGTCCTCTCCGAGTAACGTTATATAGTTCAAGTCTGCGGCTGAATTTACGCTGCGTCGCCTATTGTTTCCCCGCGTGCACACGCACGCGCAAGAAGGGGAGAAAGAGATACAAGAAAGAGCGACAAAAAAATCCAGGTGCAGGGAGATTGAAATTAACACAATTTGGCCTACATTATACACGACCCGGAGCTGTGAACGCGATGCCTTCCGCGAGATTACTTCTTTCTTCGCGCCTGCAAGTTGGCAGTAGCACGCGTGCGACGATCGTCGTTTTTTCAGGTGATTTTCAGGTGTTCCGGGCACACCTGCGCCTGCGGCCGACGATGATTGCTCGGAGGCGGTGTAGATACGAGGCATTGATGCTCATGCAGTGTAATTATACGGTGGTCAGAAATCGGGGCGTTCGCAGCCCGCTTTCAAGATGAATTCAGGCAGATAAATGCACATGAAACTTCAGGAGATTCGCAGCTTTGATGCATTGGAGCGTTTTATTTAGATGAAAGTTGGCTATTACAGGCAGATCGAAGATATTTTCAATTCTAATGTACGTATTTATTTTAATTGTAATCAATTATACTTGACGATATTTTTATTTATTTAGTCGTGGTAAAAGGAAATTATTGAAATATTAAATAAAAGTTGATTATACGTTGCTATCGTTTTTAAAATAGCTATATAATATAAAATTAATTATCGAGTTAAAATTGCTCATAAAATCAAAATCTTATAAAAAATTTTTATGAAAATAAATATCTTCTTTGGTAGATGGTTCCTTGCGTAGTTTTTAAATGAACGAAAAAATTGGACGTGACATACTGAACTCTTTCACAGGCTCGATTCACACATACGAAGATTCACCTGCTTGCACAACAAAAACAAAGAATCGCACTCCCCCTTTTGCCTCCTTTCTAACTCGAATTTTAATTGCACGAGGCTCTCATGGAGAATTTCCAGGAGTGCTAAATCTCTCATGGCACTCTCTCAAAGCAATTCAGCAACCAACCTCCCGATAATCCGGGAACACGATTTTCGCAGTCATTTGCCAGTGGCTAAAAAAATCCCTGCAGTTAGTGAGAGAGTGAGAAAGAGAGAGAGAGAGACGAGTTGAGTTGGCGGTGAAGAAACAGCCGCGCGCAGCGAGGAGCCTCCGATGTTTCGCGCGCATAATTTACGTACCTACACGCTCGTTCGAGTGGCGCATAGAAGCGCGACGAAACACATCCGACCTAATCAGATCCCACGGTGCGCATAATGAAAGTCGCTTCGCGCAACCGGGCCGTTCGTTAATCGTAAACGACGGGAGATCAAGTCTGAGCGAGAGAGCGAAAATCATAAACTATTAAGGGTCTTCATCCACAACACAGTCGAAGAAAGGAGACGGGCTCATCTCGTCGAGGGTAGCCGTTGATGCTGTTACTGCCGCGCTACACTCGCCGTTCGTTTGGCACGTACACGCGGGGCCGTAAAACGGCGGAAAACAGAGAAAGTTACTCAAGCGTATCGCTAATCTAGCGTGGTGAATCTAAACTATCTAATCGTATATAAGAGCGGCCCGCGCGCGCGTGCGAGAGGAGAGTTCGAGCTGTGCAGATGCGCCGCGCAGATATATATATAGGTACGTGGCGGACACGCGGGGAGAAAACCCAAGTCAGAGATGCTCTTTTCTCTCAGAGCGCGCGCGTCTTGCAAAAATTGAAAAATCTCGGAGAAAATGGAAACGCCGGAGGTATACGCTTTTTGTCCGAACGCTCGCCGCCTTCGTAATGAGGTACTTTTATTACGACGAGAAAGTTATTGCTGAGGCTGGATTTAGAGTAAATTAGGGAAGATCGAAGAGCGATAGATCCAGGGAGATCGGCAGATAATTATGTAATTCAATTAATGGTGAAAAGGCAGAGTTGTGTTTTTTCTTTAAATTTGTTGATTTGTTAGTGACCAAGATCGGCGATTTGTAAGTTCAGGATGTTGAAAAGTTGAAAGTTTCTAAAATAGAAAAAAATGAGATAGATTTGTGGAATAGTTATTTTAAAATTCGTTAAATGTGACTGTATGCATAACATTATAATATGATGGCGATTAAGTTACACTGCAACTAGATAGATTTAGTTGGAATTTCTCTGTTCCACCGAAACCAAGCCCAATAAAGACCAAATACAGAAAATTATTCAAAAACCGTACGGGTATAAGTATGTATAAAGCATGATATTAAGTTATATAAAATATGATGAGAATTAAGACACGAATGATACAACATTGTAAATTGAAGTTTCCACGTGCCACATAAATTATACCCATTGAAGATGCAGACCTAAATAACTTTATTTTAATCAAGATCCATGAATTATTAAAATTAAATAGATTTGCTATTTTAATAAAGACGTTAATTCAATTCCACTCATAAAACTTAAGTTCACCATTAACTATTATACAAGCTCAACAAGTAAAAATTAATCAGAATAAGCTTAAATCAATTTGACACCCGCAACAATTACTGTCACATTGTTCACCTACAATGCAATATAATATTTTCAATTTTGTATTAAATTACATCTCCTACATGAGTCGCTTCGCTTATTAATAAACCAATAAAAAAGCTCTGCAGTTAATTGCAATCGCGTCGCTCGGGTACATGAACGTTACCAGTTTTTAATCGCCGCAAAAACTCTTTTCATTCTTTCACTCTCCCCCGCTGACTCGCTTTATAAACGCGCAATGGGCTCGTAAAACTTCTCCAATTCTAACTGCTAGTTTAATGGTCGCATTTAAAATTCTAAAGTGAATCTCGAGCGCGCGCGGCAGGCAGATAACAGAGTGAAAAGAAACGGCGGTTAGCGCGTGTATCGCCGGTCGTCGTTGGGGTATTATTGTACGAGGCAACTTGCTCTCCCTCCTTCTCTTTCGAACACCGCTCCTAGTTGATTTTCCGCAGATAACGCGGTACCACCACTATAGTACGCGCTTAGTCCTTTCGTGTTCTTCTCGTTTTCACTTGTCGATGCGCGCGCGCGTGAAGGGAATGGCCATTCGAAAGGGGCAGAACGAGAGATTTTATTACGCGGCCGCCGATAAAGTTTGACGCAACGCGCGCGCCGCGCACGCTGGTGATTTCAATATTGATAAGAGGTAGACAATTTGGAAACTCGTGTATATACATATCACGCCGAGGAGTATATATAGCGGGACAAAAATTACTCGCTAATCTGTTATTGATCGCGGCGAAAATCGCACGCGTTCACGAACGTCCATTATAATAGAACGCGTAATAATGATTTTTCGCACGCGCGTGCGTGTATACATGCGTTATTTCTCTCCTTTTTGCCGCGCTGCCGCCGCGTCGTCGCTGTTTATAGCCGCTGTAATTAAAGGTATATTTTTTGGCCGTGTTTGCTTAATTACGACGCTGCGGGGATTTGCCACGAGTTTGTATATGTGTGTGATCGATCGATAAAGGTAGACTAGCAGCAGCGAGCGCGCGGAAAATTAATCAGTTTAGATTTTCAATTAAAGTGTAATTGCCGCACTCGCGCGATTGCCGCGCGATTTTGCAACACCGTCTCGCGGAGAAGCAAATGCACGCGCGCACGAGTGCTCGGTGATTTCTTCACGTAGAGAGCTGCTAGAGTTTCAGAGCTTCATGAAATCTTGCGATTCTCCGGAAAATTTATTACCATGAACTGACGCGCATTTTTGCAGAGATGTGTTAGTTGGATAACGAACGATATTTTGCAGACAATAGAATTAAGAGTCTCCCGTCACCAATTGTTACTGATCGAGCAAATTACGTAGTTTTTAATTAATTAAAAAAGCATATATATATTGATATAGGTATGCAAAACCAACACATTGTTACCGTCCATAGTAATGCACTCTATACTATTTTCCATAATTAGCATTAAGACAAATTTTGGATTGGAATGCTATATTCTCAAACAATTTGAAATTGCGATTTGAAACTTGGCAGAATCGTAGAGTACAACAAATATTATTACCGAGCGAAATTATATCTTGATTATTCATACATCAAAATATTTTTTTTAATTATTTAAAAACTGTATCATTTGCTCAGTTGATAACTGCGTATCCCTAAATGTTATACGCGTGGTGATAAAATCAATAGAACCTTATAGTTTAGTTATAATTACTTATTGATTGATTTAATACATTTTAGAATTTCTTAGTACTAAAAAATATGGTTATTTTTACATAAGTTTGTTGTTATAGAATATAATAAATGATGGAAGATTTATAAATAATCCTTGGAAAATAGCTTCATGACGGAGTGAAGACCAGATAATGAAATCAAATTTTCGTTACAACTGTTAGTGCGCAATAGTGTTCCAATGAACTTTTTGAACAGAAAAGACATTATAATTTTTTAACTTACCAGATTGTAAATTGATAGCCCTACTGTTAAGAAACACAACTGAAACTGCAATAGCAGCAATTAACATCGCTGTAGACTAATCACAAAGCTATCGAAATTTCAATTGTAATACATTCGAATGCGATCTTTTACTATTCAGTAATCTCTTCATGAATCTTTTCATCCTCTTCGTAACCGATACATCAATAGTCCGACAAGTAAAAATTTATACGGCATTCATGCGCTGCGCACAGACAGGAGAAGAAAATATATAGCAGCGATGCAGCCTAAAGGACCATTCACCATCTACAGACGAGTCTAGTTCACCCTCGCTGCATACCCACTACTTTAACGAATACTTCAATCACAGCCGCGAAATTTATCTCCCATTAAAATCCGTGCAGCTCTTCATTACCCACTGTACGCGCCTCTTTATACAATGAAAAATGAAAATCCACGGCTACGTGCCGGCTACAAACCGACAACTGTACGTCACGCGTGCTTTATACCTAAACGAGAGGCTTGAGATAAAGGGTCAACGCCGCGCACGTTGTCTCGTCTTGCAAAATGGTAAACTACGGCACTCGCGGGACCGTTAAAGGGCGATTAAACCGCGTACGCAGCCTCTCCCACGGCGAATCTCTTTCTTGCGCGTTCTTTTTTTTGCATACGGAAGCGCTCTATTAGGTGACCCAGTATCAGGCGTGCGTGTATGCGCGTACGGTTCCTATATGCTCGAGCGTGTAGCGGTACCTGTCGGCTGCAATACTCCTACCCAGCATCAGATTGCCCTCCCCGCCGACGGCTCGCCGTTTCTAGGTAGACAATTAGACGTGACGACGGCGGCGACAGCGGCCCAGATATGACCTGTGCACATCATGTCCAGTTGCGATGAGTTGTTGCGTTGCTGCGTCTGTATATATAGAGAGAAGTGGATAAATCGACGTCGCGAGACTTCCGCAACGCATCGAACACGTGTCAGCCGATGCCTTTATTTATGTATTCGGCCTCTATTTTGCGCGCCTTTGTGAGACAGCCATCCTATCCGTCGGGCTGGATGCGTTATCCATTATATCTCGCGTGACGCAGCGAATGCGCCTGCGTATGCCACTGGATGCGCATCACGCGACTATTGCCTCATGCAGTGGAATTATGGAAGACTTTTATGGACAGTCGGATCGTATGTTAGCGTTATTTATTGGAAGCTTATTGATCAGGGATTTTTCGGGTCACTTTTATTTAGATGCATTGTAGGTCAGTAGGGAAAGATACGTGTGGATATGCATGACCCGTTAGTTTTTTATATTTATGTGTCTCCTAAACATGTTTCGTTATATATTGGACATCTACTGGATTCTGGTACACGACAGTTTAGACTGATGGTGTTAAGTTTCAACGGCAAGTAACGTAATTTTCTTTTGGAAATGCATTTCTTTAAATTTAAAAAATAATTTTCAAATGATGAAGATACAGTCATAACTGTTGTATAAGTATATATAGTGTAGAACAAGTATGAGTAGGACGTCTTAATTTTAAAAAAGGATGGTTGAAAAAAGAATAGAAATTAGTTAATAATTTTGTATTAATTTGGTATTTTTAGTTTTATAGTTAAGTATCTTACTTTTCTAGTTAAGTAATAGAAAGCAGTTGTAATAATATTTTATTTTTTATTGTATTATCATTATACTTAGCATTAAGTTTCAAATAAAAGGCTCACACATAGAATTTATAATTCAATCAATTAAAATAAAGTTGTAAAGTACAAACGCGTAGCGGTACATACGAAGGCTGATTTACAATCTTGCATTTTATTCATCACATTCATAAAAAGTGTCTCAAACTTAATTCACAATGCCTCGTAATTAGGCGATAATAAAACTCCAGGACCAAAAAGCCCGTATAACGACCCAAAACGACCGCGAAACGCATGCATTGGAGACACAGCGATATCCTTCTGCCTTCAATAATTCATGAAGCGCTCATATACCAGTCTCTTTATCCATCTACCTCTCCTCCTCTCTCTCGTTTTCCTCCTTGCAGCTAAATAAATGCGCTCTCGTCCAGTCCGCTTCTGACTCCGGTTCTATCGCGCGCGCGTCTCCTCTCCTTCTTTTTACTCATCTCGCCAACGATGACGGGTTAATCGGACTGCGGCGAGCCCTCGCGGATGACGAACCCGTGGCGAGTGTGTACACGGCAGCGTGCCCGAGGTGCGGCCACTAAACTGGTTTGCTGCCCGCGCGCGACCAAACCGAGCGCGGATAAAGACGCTACGCTTTTCTTCGCCCGAGCCTATACGCTGTCTCTTCTTCTTCGTCTCACGTCCGTGATGTGGGTTCGTTCTTTTTTTCGCATCCGTGATTTATATGGAAAAGCCGGGCGCCTTTTTCACGGGCGGCGCGCGCTTTTTCAGCTTTGACAACATAGACACACACTTATTTACGGCGTGATCGAGGCGTTGATCGTCAGGAGCCGGACAGGTAGCGCGAAATCTCGTGTGTTGCGAAAGAACGAGCTAGCGCTATACCGGTTGCGGAGTCTATGGGTTAACTCGAAGTAGATGATTCAGTGCTATACGGCTTCATACTTTGAGTGACAATCTCATCAACACCTGATTTGAAAGTTATCGCTTTATTTATTCATACCTTCGAAATGAAGCTCACTTATTCAATCATTCCAATACAATATATAATTTTACTTGTTTTTAACATTTAAGTAAATGTTTTTCATGATTAAGTACCTAGACCATTGAAATAAAGATGCTTCTGAAAGAGGACGTCAAATGTAAAACAGTTCACACAGATATGCATACAGATGCTTTCATCGATCACTTCATACGAGCAATCATGAAGCTAAAATTTGTCACGTACTTCAGTATTCGAAGTGGCGATTCAAATCAAACATGACGATAAGTACTCTTGTAAATTTGATTGCGTAAGTCTAATAGAAAGTATTAAACAACGTTATTAAGTGCAGTCTTGTAGCCATAATACGAAATCAATTAAGAAAATATTTAATATCAATAGCAAGATACGCGAGATTATTTTACAACAACTTAAAACTTTATTATTTGTTCTGTGATGTAAACAAATATTTTGCCTGGCAACCAGTATCTTTATTTGAATATTTTAAAAGCTTATATTAAAATTTATTAGAATCTCATTTTTCAAATTCGTGATAGATTCCTATCAGTTAAAAAACCTTTCACTTCCGGTCTCCTTAAACCTTCTGGACATAAGAGACTATGTTACAGTTGCCGCTTTTAAAATAATTGTTCTCCAATTTTTCCCTGGCAAGGTGACCCAAACTTTCGGATACAACTTCTTGAAGTATTAATTGATATTTATGGAAAGTTTCAGAAACTCTTTAGAAAACTTCAAAACCAATAGAACCTGTTTCAAACTTGCAGGCACACACATAATATATAGTTTCGATTTTCGTACAGGGTCCAGCGTTTTTATATCGTGTTTTTACGAACGGTCCCGTTTCGCTCATGTCATCGGTGATGAAATGTATATTGGAATCTAAATCATTATAACTGACTCTTAACGTGGATATTGATGAACAGTGCGGAACACCCTCTCTTGTCAATCAAGACAGTGGAAAAACTAGTCTGACTGTGAGTCTCGGGTATATTGGTATAACTTGGAATTTGAAGTGAAACTTAAATAGTTTACATGTTTAGTGACATTTATTTGTCAGAATTTTACTAAAAGCTTTTTTCACATTTGCAAAAATTAGTATTGCACTCACTACAATAATATAAAATCACTTACCGGTTTCTCTGTTGAATATCGTAAAATCATTTTGACGAATTAACATAAGTATCGACAGCATATTATAATATAATTATTTTCACCTCTACTTACTATGATACACAGTTAAAAAATTAATATTCAATTTGTTTAAGAAATAAAGTGAAATCAAAATGAAATGTCGTTTACATAACGGTATGCAAATAGTTTGATCATTACATTTAAATCTAAAGTGTGTAGACTGACAGTGAAGAGCACAGGAACCTTTACATATCTTAATTTTTCCCATAATGGGCTTAATAACTTTAACTGCCACGATTTCCTTACATCGTTTAAAAGCGGTTCTGCATTAAAAATAAAAAAAGGAATTTCTTTCAATTAATGTTCTCATGTTAGATTATGTAGCGCTATACCAAGCTAAAAGACAAAATATGATACCCGATATTACTTCAGAGTAAAGGATCCAGTTTTTCTTTGAAGCAAAATAAAAAATTAGCTACGAATTCATTGGCACGTGGCTTCCTCAAACTAATGTATAGATTCCTTTTCTTAAATTTTAATACAAATAATTAATTTTCTCACATTAAAAAAAATTATCTCTCACGCAATAAATTTTTTATGTAAAATTTTTGTGTTTTACCCCGATACCTGGGTACGTGTTAGTCTTCCCTATGGAATTTATTTTTGGGAAATGAAATCAAGAGTTGCTAACATTTTGAATACAAATTTAAGATTCGAAAGCACCTAAAATGGTTTATAAATCATATTTTATAATAAAAGATATAAAAATTATAAATTAATCAAATATGCATATACATTTGCAAAAATTATTATTTCTAATTAATTCTGCATTTTTTAAATTCATCCCACACTTAATATAATAATATATTACTCTTGCGTCTGTCATTGATAACCAGATGAAAATTAATAATAGCTTACGTTATTAAAGTAGAGATTAACGAAGAAGTCGCCATCTCTTGGTACTATTGTAATACTTATATATAAACTTCATATAGGTAAGGTTTTTTCTTGGAAATTCATATTAGACGTCTCAATTATCTTCAATCGGTATAACAGGGACCTTACTTACCTTCTATGGTCAACTATACTTTAGCCATAATTAGATCATGTATACATATATACAAAATAAAGTAGTTCATACTATTAAACGTTTTTTGTACATTTATTAAATGAAAAACTCACCATGTGCTCTATAGCCTTCTCTTCGATCTCAGTTCTACTCCAGTCGACACGGAAGTTGAGTGGTTGTAAACGAGCTTCCATTTCTCGCAGCCATTTTCTCAGACATTTCACCTCATGTTCAAAATCTGTAGGGTCAGAGATATAAATATTACAGTACAGAAATAAACTTCTCATTAAGATACTTGTACTTCGTGGAATGCAGACATTCTGGAATTTATGTATAGTTCAAACGACAAGATCCATTTCCTAGCATTCCATGTGTAATAATAGTTACTTATGCAATTGTATGAAAATACCAAGACTTTCATACTTGATTTAAATTATTTTCACTATATTTTAGTGTCATTAAAAAGTCTGATAAGATTATTTAACTTATTAATATTTTGGTACACAATGTTTTTTCAAATCTTGGTTTTAGAATTTGAAAGAGAAAGTTACAACGTGAATGATATATTTATATAATAAAAATTTGTAAATTCTATATAATAAAGTAAAGATTATTAATGAACCTGTTAATTCTTTTCATTCAGACATTACAAACAAGATTTAAATTACAGTAAATAAATCTAATTTCTAATAAAAAATAATGTGATTTAATTATCAGAATGTTTAAAATTTATAGAAGATACAAATAGACATAAGGTTGTATGATCCGTAACGTCACCGCCAAAAGTTAGTTTCTAACGTTAAAACTGTGATAAATAATTATGTAAAAAAATTGATCAATTTTTAGTTTTCGCGATTTATATGTAAATGTAATTAAAATACCTATAAGCTTTAAAAATAGGAAATCGAAGCAAGATTGTAGAATTCGCATCATATCACTTTTTAAAATCGTCAACATGCACAAATTTAGACGAAATGACGAATTTAAAAAGTGATATGATGCGAATTCTACAATCTTGCTTCGATTTGCGATTTTTAATGTTTATCATATTCATCTTGTTTTTCTGTATTAATCGCAAGAATTTAAAATTGATTAAATATTTTTCATATAATTAATTATTTTATTATGCACCCTGCTGGAAATCGTCCATTTTTCGCCCATTTGTGAAACGATTTTTCTCCCATTTTCTATCCATTTAATGGCGAGTTGACCGAAATCGCTAGAAAATGGATAGAAAATCGTAGAAAAATCGTTTCACAAATGAGAGAAAAATGCAACCCTTAGCAAGGTGGTACAGTACCAAAACATAGAATCCGTTAAGACATTCAGGAACTTATAATAATGAAAATACCATCTTGTGATCATTCGTTAAACTTATCAAACATTTTCTCCTAGTTAACGCGTACAATAACAAAAAATAACATTCAATATTTAAATAAAGACCTGTATTGTATCATTGTATTAGAAACTGATACTTTAAAATATTTTTCACAATAGCAATTACTTTGTTATATGTTTGCATTTTATTTTGAAAAAAAATTGCTCACAATATAAGAGTTAGTATATATCTAGTGTATATTATTAGATATCATTGAAGAATGCGTAATCGATAGGGGTTCAATAATATGATTCATTAGATATATGGGCAAATCTATAATACTTTTAACTATTGTATGACTTTTTTTTAAAGTAATTTACTGCTGCTATTAGCCTGCCGTGCTAAACACAGAAACCAGAATTGATCTAAAATCTTTAACGGAAACTCGAAAACAAGCCTCGTAATTGGTATGAGTGTCCAACGCACGGTGCAATACGGGATGCATAAAACTGTCAAAAAAGGTACCTTTTTTGACAGTTTTATACCTCCCCGCATTGCGCCGTGTGTTGCACCGTAATATGAATTACAGGGCTTGTTTTCTAGTTTCAGTTAAAGATTTTAGATTCAGTCTGGTTTGTGTACTTAGCACAGCAGGCTAATAGCAGCAGTAAATTACGTAAAAAAAAGTCGCACAATAGTTAAAAGTATTATAGATTTGCTCACATACTAACATTAAATTTTAAGTAAAGTTGAACGTATTGTCTGACCGAACTCATGCGATATCAACATATAATTACGGAGTACGATGTTGAATTTTATTTCAATTACTTTTATTTTTCGAAATAATCGATCTAGCAAATAATGAATTTTCTTGTATTATATTATATTTGCTCCATGTAAATCATAAAATATTTTTTTATACAAATTCAGTATCCTTTTTTAATTTATGTATACATTTTAGAATTTACATATAAAGTTATTAAGAATTTAATAAGTATTAAGACTTTTTAAAATTCCTTTTATAAAAACCTCTTTATAAAAAGATGCCATCGAGCTTTTTTTAGAGCTAAAAAAAATTAAGTGACACTTTCATTACTACAAAGAAATCTTTCTAAATCATCTTGTAGTACCAAAGTATAAATTATATTTATTGATAGAATAAATTCCTGCATAAGGATGTCACTAATTATTTTTATGAACTTAGCGTCAAAAGCTATTAATTCAAAGCTTCTTGTTCAGATAACAAAATAACATTCATACTAAATAGTAAAATCACATTTAATTTGTCTTAATTAATTTCGCACGTAGAAATAACATATCTAAATTTTGATTGTATTTCCATTGTAAAATAAACGAAAATTCAGATTGAATAATTGTTTATGATTTAGATAAGAGCAAATAAACGTTTTGATGGCATTTATATTTTCATTTAGAATATTATCTAATTTTATTTAAATTATTTTTGTAAACGTTTTCAAAATAGTCTTAACATTTTACTCGTACTATAAAATTTACAAAATATTGTAGGTACGAAGTGCAATGTAGTAATTGCACAATATTGAGACATAATTTAATTCTAATTAGTCTTAAAAATGTAATTTTTTGTATAAATAGTGTTTCTCAAATGAATTACTTTCCATTATAAAAAACTTTTAAATAAACAAAACTTAATTTTCATAAAGTTATTTTTACTATTTTATAATAGATTGCTTAATATTTTAATTTTCGAAAAAATCTGTATAACAAATTATAATCATTATGATTTTTGTTATTAATTATTAATGTACTTAAGTATGCAGTATTTCTCAAATGCTTGCAAATATATCCGTATATTGTGATATTTTAATCCATAGTTTGTTCTACTGTTCTATAGTTTTTCCTTTTTGAAGTATTCATTTTCATAAGAAATTTAGAATTTACATGTTATCATTTATATTTTCTTTTGACTGAGAAAAATAATTTCTTACTTTATTTTTGATTGCTTATAATTTCCTGCGGAATCAATATTTTTTAATGAAACAAAGCTTAAATTAAAGCTTTCTCTGTCTACTTTAATAATATTTCGCGTTTATTTTCGGAACCCTATATTGACAAAGCTGTATACTTAAAGAAAGGAACATGATTTTTATCAAAAAAGTTCATTTTGGAAATTTAATAGTTTGGATATCAGTATATAAAACCCGTTAAGAAACATACTAAGACATGGGTCTCTTTTTTAGGCTGAAAACCCCTACTTTAGTGTTTGCGACAAGTCGGTAACCCGACGTCAGTCGGTCATGAACTCTCCTTGTTAGAGCTAGTCAGTGATAAATTTATATCATTTATTGTCATAATTTAACGGAATATTGCACAACGTAACAATTATATAGTTTCTATAATATAAGGAAAAATCTTACTTTAACTATTATCAATTATTTTATAATTATTCCATTAAAAAACTATTTTTTGAAAATTATGAGTAAAAACAAGATTAAATCCATTAAGGGGATGCCTTACTTGTATAGTCTGTACATGCTTACCGACATTTATTGATTTTTCAAATATCTATCTCAATTTACATATTTTTGCTTATCTTGAAGCTGACGCACATTCTTTGAATTATATAGATTGTGCGTGTGCTTCAATAATTTTGATAATATGAAAATTGGTTGAGAAATTTGAAAAATCAAGTGCAGAAATCTGCAGTTAGGTAAGGCTTTCCCTTAAGGGGATGTGAGTACCGAAGTTATTTTTTAAACGAGCATAACTCATGCAAATATCAATAGAATTATCCAGAAAAAAATCTACATATAGTGCTTGCGTGTACGGAGTGCTTGACAGACGTCTTTTTCCAAAAAAATGATGAGAATTTATTTAATTAAATAAAAACCGTACTGTCGGTAAGTAGGAATCTACAATTGACCTACTTTTCAAACGAGCATAACTCACGCAAATATCAATAGAATTATCCAGAAAAAAATCTGCATATAGTGTTTGCGTGTACGGAGCGCTTGACAGCCGTTTTTTTCCAAATAAATGTTTGAATGTTGATTTAAAAAAATATTGAAATTAGGGTTGCACATCCCCTTAATGGATATGACTTTAAAGTAATACATGCAAGCATTTCGAATTTCTACCCCACTAAAATTCGACATTAAAGTAAGTATAACAATACCCATATAACATACGTTCATTACATTTATTCGCATTGACGAAGTCAATTCTTCTGCATAATAAACAGGCTTAACTGCTCGTGTCTGCTACGTAGTAGAAACAATTTTTTTTACAACGCATTGAGACTTTTGTTTCCTTACAGTGATTTTTCATATTTGTATAAAGTTTGTCCATCCAAAATTAGATGTAAATAGTATGTAATAATTTTTTACGATGTAATATTCAAAAGTTATCTGGTTATAAGTGTGTATAGTCTTTTCTAAAGTTATCGAAAATTTGTAATTGAAAAGTACTACTTTCTCTTAGTTAATTATTTTGCTCCGAAACAATCAAAAAGCGAAATGACTACTCATAAGATGAATTTTTAATCATCCAAGAATTTTCCAGAATGTCCATTTCCATATTCGTATATAAAAAATAAGGAAAGGTAAAGTTTAGAACACTTTCGCAGAACGATAATTACCTGCTGATACGTCTTGATTGTCAAGTTCATCGGGTCTTTTCACTGGAGCCATTATTTGTTCAACGAGATCCCATTTGGCGTTTAAATGGTCAACTCGCCAAGAAACTTCTTCTTTTAAAGAAGGAGCTCGAGCTACTAATTTTTCCGCTTGCTCGTTGAACAATCGTCTCCGGTAAGCCTTACGGCGTAGTTCCTCTGTGTGAGCCTAAAATAAGAAGATACGGTTATTAAAAATATTGCAAGTATAGGATATTATTTTAAGATTTATTAACGATTAATAGTTGATAAATAATGCATAGACGAAAATATAAAACACGTAGGAGAGACTGGGGTAAAACCGGGTACTGGGGCAAAACCGGAATTCTCAATTTCTCGGTTACTACTAGTGTGATCTATATGTATAGTAGTGCGATCTATATAGCTATGGTATCTCTTTGAGAATGTTCCTATTATTTAGTTATCATAAGAGTCATAGTGCATATAATCTTCCTGTAAGCAACGTATTTTTTCAGTAAGTCACTAACCTTATTCCTTATATTACACTGAATAAATAGTAGTATAATTCCGTATCTTAATTTTACTTTTAATTGCAAAAAATGAATGATTACTTTTTTTTTAACTTTGGGATAAAAAATAAAACTCTGTAGGTGTAAAAATTTCCGTGATAGTTAAAGTCACATTATAATATTTTCTAATAGAATTGTTGAAGAAAAACATTATCTAACAAAAATAAAAATGTTGTAAGCGTAAACATTGCTAACTTAAAAATTTTTTTTAGAAATTATGAAAGAATGCAACGTTTGGAATAGCAGAGCTGTTTACCTCCTAACAAAATTTTTTGCAGAAAGAATTGCCTTTTACGTTGCACTCGCCTATAATTTCTAAAATTTTCTTATTCTAGCCTTAGCTGTAGTTGCACGGGAAAAAGAATAACCTGTCTCTTAAAATCGAAAAAAATAAAAGTCTTAAGTTTTAGTGACTTTTGACCTACGCTTGTAACATTTAAATTTTCGTTTAAAAAATGTTTCCATCACACGTAATTCCTTGAAGAGTATAAAGAGTAATACAACATACTTAGCATATTATTTTCTTTTCTTTTCTTTTATTTTTAATTGAAATGAATTGACCTACGCACATTAGCGTTTTATTAGCTTTTGAAATATTAAAACGTTGTTTGGCACTCGTGTTTTCTTTTAAAATAATCCAAAGCCATTATATTTTAAATAAACGATTTTCTCATGAAAATTGCTGTAATTTTATTTGGTTGTAGCTTTGTAAATATTTACACTAGGAAAATTATTGAAAAGGTAAATGAAAGTATGCTATAATAGATCTTTAATTTGCTGTTTTCCATGTATTAAAATGTTAATTTGGCCATAAGTTACAGATCATTAATAAGTTAAAGACACGATATGGATAAAAATTGCCTTTTTCATTACTTGAAATAGTACATTACGATACTAGTGGCATAAGTTGCACTTTACGGCACGGCGTGTATAACGAGCGATAACGAGGGTGATAAGCACGGTGCAATAATGGACTACTTATGTCACGGATAGGCGTGACATAAATGCGGATTTATGCTACGCAGTGCTATAAATACTTTAATTTTGATCCATGTTTTTATCTGTAATTTTGATAACTTACAATTTGAGTAAATCAACATTTTGATAAGGCAAATTAAAGTTCTCATCATCAACTTTCATTTGATTTTTCTTCAAAAATTTACATTTAATAAATCGCTTACCTATTTGAAATATAATTTATATTTAAGGAAAAGGGTCTATAAGATTAAACTAAGATACTGGAGAATAATTCCTTGTTAGTAATGAGATATAACACGAATTTCACGTACCACGCGTAGACTTTTATCCAGTAAATTTTCTTCCTTTGAATAGACCAGCTCTTGAAGAACTCGTAGCCATGAGTAAAGCTCAGAGAACTGACAGCTGACTTCTTTCAAACCCCATGAAACAGTTGAGACATCTCCTTCATCCCAAGTCAGTTCTCCATTAGCTTCCTATAAATATGAAAAATGAATTAGTCCTTAAAGAATCTATCTAGTTTTACAACTAATGAGTTTTAAAATAATACATTTTAATATTCGGAAATGTAAACGACAATATAAAAATTCATATGAAATTCATATTATTATTTAAATCTTTTATATTGATACTATGATAAATTAAATATAAAAATTATAGAAGAATAAGCATAAAACAACTCATTTTGAGTTTTGGTGTAATGAAATCCTATGGCAATAATTTTAATTCGTGGGTTATTACATTTAATGAAATAATTGTATTATTGCACTAATAAGACAGCATAATTAAGTAAAATTACATGAAATCAATGAAAAATGTAAATTGGTGTTTATTCCATGAACACCGATTATCAAATATGAAAAGTATCTTATGTACTCATCATTGTAACAATTAAATATGTTTACGAATAAAATCGTAATACTACAAAAAAAAAGAACATTATTTGTTGGTTTTGAATACTTAATATAAAATGTTTGAAACAAATATGTATATAATTTAGCGAATGTAACATCCTCGACAAAAAAAATATAAATTTATTGATTACTTTTTCCTTACGGTAGAGATGGTTAATTATTTTTATTAGGATAATCATTTACTTTGCATGTTTCAATGAGGTTTGTGTCCATGATGTAATCATAATTCGTGCGAATGGCAGCCCAAAAGTCGTCTTTGCTATCTTCTGGGCCAGACCAGTTCTTAGTACATTGATCTTGCATTGGTTCTTTCCTATAATGAAAACATTTTTATTTTATATAACTCACAATGATTAAAAAAGAAACAAATTTTTATTAATTGATAAAATTAAAAAAAATTTATTCGTTAATTACTACACTAGTAGTTATAAAGTATTAGGTAACAATATTTTCTTTTGAGGTATTAAAAAGCTAAGTAAACTGTAAAAAAAAGAATGTATAAACTTTAACGCAATATTATAGCTTTCACTTTTTATCTGTTATAAATAATTATAATTGTTTATTTCTTTGTGTATAAAATTGAGGTGTTCTCTTTTAATAAGAGTAATATTTCTATGTCATTAGCAAGTAGCCTTGAATTATTACAAATTAAACAGACATATAAGCTTCAAAATGAAACATTCACCCATAGTAATATTACAAAATTTATGTCTCTCATTAGGAAACTTAAAGACGTAATGTAGTATATCAGACATTTTTTCATGAAAATATGTTTTGAATTGAAAGATGAATGTCTTAATTTATCTTGTCAGCAAGCCCATCAGTTCACTTTTACAACCGTTAATAAGATCAAAAGAAATAGTAAAGTCTTAAAAAATTGTAGAAAGTTTAAGTATAACGACTTTTGAAGTATTTGTAGATATGGATACTATAAGTCCAAGAGCAAATTTATTAATTCTTTACTTTCCTTGATGTAATATTTAACATACAAATTCAACTTTTTCTTAAAATTATTTTAACTAATAAATCTTATTGTGTTTTACTGAATAAAGTAATAAGGCAAGTTTTCAGTATCTAAAAATGAATTCTTGTAGTCTCAGTTAAATCACGAAGGCCCTTATTCTGAAGATATAAACTTTTAAAATTAAATTTTGAATTAGATATAATAATTTTGCGAATATTTAGAGGAGAAATAAAATTAGAAAGATAAAACAAAATACAAATAAAAGTGTAGCAGAAGAAAAAATACATAATAATATAAATGACATATTTTTTCTATTGACTTTAAAGATTTATAACTTCTGAATGAATCGACATTTTACTACTCGGAAATATCAGATGAATGGTTTTCTTGTTTACTTTTATTTGTTTCTTTTTCAATTTTTGTGTAGTTTGAATATTTACGTTCATAAATGGCTAGTCTAAAATATGATTTTTGCAATAAGGAGTTATATAATTAAACTGAAGATACTGAGATTTAAATATTCAAGTTATTTATTTTTATTTATTATATTTCTTTTTAACTCATATTCAAGATAAATCTGATAGTGAATGTTTAAGAATGAAAATGACTAGATCTGTATTTAATGTCCCATAAAATACGAATCGTTGTTTTAATTATTAGATAAATATAAAATCATGTGTATGAAAAAAAAACTAAATATAAAATAATTGTCAGAGGCAAAACTGACCTTTTCTTGGTTAGACTATTGTACGGCCGATCCACCCTTGTCCTCGTGTGCTCTGCTCGCTCTAGGCTACCGCTAGAGGGCTGCAGCGAGGACAGCGAGAAGCTCATCTTCATTTTTGCGGTCTGCAATAAAAAAAAATTCAAGAATTATTATATGCGCCACTGCCTTTAGCATAACGACTGCGCGGCCCGCGACACGCTGCATTTATTCCAAGCGCAGATTTTACATGCATCAAGTGACAACAAAGAAGGACTCAGCGTGACATACGATTCTCACGATTATTAAAGAGTGGATGGTCGGGAAATGAAGGAAGTGTGCAACGACTCGCACCTTTTCATCGCTAATGCCTCCAATTACACCGATAGTCGCGCGTGCGTAAGCGCGCGATTCATGTTACACATTATGTGCGCGTACGTAGGCGCTCTCGCGTATTTATACGCTCATCGAAAGTCGTCTCGTTAATAAACATCAGCTTTAAGTAGACTCAAAGTACTATGCGTCGCGAACATTGTCTCATTAGAGCCTTTATTTATAGTAGCAATGGCGGTTGAAGCGAGAGAATAGGTTTTAACTATAAAAATGTTTTACAATACTTTGTCAGCTAATTACGATGTGAAAATCGATGTAATATGAAAAAGGGTGCTTTAAGTAACAAAGAAAAATGTTATCAAAGATATTATCTTCCTAAACGACAGTGATTTTTTATTACTTCTTATAATTTTGGATACTTATACAAAAACTAACTTAATTAAAAATTTGTTTAGTTATTTATTTCAATTAATAATACATATTGAAACGAGCTGGTTTTTTTTTTACTTTCGTAGACGTATTTAAAAAGGAATGAAAAGTATATATTCACAAATTATTAATAAATTGAAAAAAAAAAAATTAATAACTTAAATTCATGTTTAAAGCAAAACAGTTTTCATTATTAACTTTGAAAATTTCTAATATAGTAGCAGATGTCTTCTTTTGTATATAAGTAGTAGGGCATAAAAGAAAGGTTTAATTCTTAACTGTATCTTATATGTACTGTTAAGTACACATGTTATCATGTATTCTTAACTGTTTTCATTGAATGGCAAATTTGAATACTCTGAGAAACCCATTAATTAATATTTGAAATAATCTGAGTTCAACATATAAATCAAATTATCATAAGTTCATGTATATTTTAAGCGTTTCTTCCGGCTAATTTTTTTGTTGCGTAATGTTGTCTATTCGTGTACTAGACAACAAGATACAGTATAATTTGTTATTTATTTGTTTGATCTATTAAAATTTTTGCAAAGATTGCTCAAAGAGAATTTTTCTAATATAAATACTTAATGTATTCCAAATTGATGCTAATAAATTGGCACTTATCTTATATGTGCACTTGACAACTTTACGATGTTATTGCAAGATAATGTTAAACATATATTATTGATAATTGTTAAATGTTGCAATGCGTGTATATAAATATTTTGTAAAAACAAGAAAACAGGCACTTTCATGAATAATTCAAGATTAATATATTTTCAATTATGTAACTAACGGAAGTACTTGTTTTCTGAAGAAGTATATTTTTGTAAAAATTTGGTGAACATTCTCAATTGAATGGAATTTCTCTTCTTTGCCTCATCTTAATTAAGGCAGAAATACCCTCGACCCTCAGTGTTTTCATACACATTCATCTCAAGCCTTTTTACCTTTCGATACAGAATAAAAATTAAGGACTTTCACGCTTGACAGTTTCTCTCTCCTTCTTCACGGTATCGAATATCGACGTTGCAAGAAAACAACAAAGTATAATCTATAACAATCGGCCATTGGAGAAACTACAGCTCGCCGTCGCTACATGAACAAGACTGTCTCGCTCGCGGCGGTCAATATCTGCTCGGTAGTTTGGCCGGAATTTTTCTTTTGCGGTCCCTCGCCGCGGCAAAAATCGTCGTGCAACCGGAATGCATCGCCCGCGCACTGTCGTCTGGAATTGCGAAAGCAGCAAAATACACGCCGCCGCTCTGCTCTCCTTCCAAAAAGAACATCTCGGAAAGGAAAGGAAGTCGAGTGTGCCTCCCCAATCTCCAACTCTCAGCAAGCACACTACTCTAAAATCGGTAAACACGCCGCGTCGAGAGAGCACACGCGAAGTTATACATATATACATCACCGCGCCACCTGCGTCGCGCTCTTCTTTAAGCGTACATGTATAATATACACCGGAGAATTCGAGTGAGAGCAAAAGAGCCGGTAAAAACGAAGAAAGGCGAGAAGGAAGAGTGCAGCACGCACGAGAGACGTTGCCTCCCGCATTCACAAGTGACTCATTGACGACAAAGCAGCCATCTAATTGCAGCCGCGTGTTTCTGTAACGGGGACAATGTGCGGCGCGCCGTGTGACTCTTATCACGACTTGCGCCGGTATCGCGCGCTCCCTTTTTCTTTTTCTTCGAGCTTTTGTACATGGAAGGCGGCGCTCGCGTGGGTAGCGGGAGATATGACATTCTTTGAATTGATATTTTAAAAGAATTTACTTTTAGACAAACTTTCAAGTTACTTCGTATACGAAATAAGAAAAAAAAAAGCATATATATGTACATATAAGGAGCTCAGGGTTTCAGCTATAGTTTTATAGTTGTAAATAAAATTAGTGTGGTTGTAAAGGTATATTTATAAAAAATAAAGTTATAAACGGAACTGCACACACATATAAAGTTTTTTGCCATCCTCGGCAAGCCTATAGAGCCGTTAAGTGAGAGATTTATTGCTTTTCTATACTAGCAGCGTCTGAGAAAGATTGCACATCTTCAACAGTAAGACTATTGGAACGTATATATATATAAGCCTCCATAAAATCGTTTCTCTGTGAGAGGTTAAAGCAATATAGTTGAAAATAGTTTTCCACGTTATTTAGCTGTGAAAGAGGGTTCGGGCGATCAGGGAATCCGGGTTACACGTGAGTACAGTACCTGGAAATGTAATTTTAAACATCACCGCCAAGAGCTTAGCGAAGCGTTGGTCATTGTTTTGACAGCCCTCGTAAGTTTGAAGCTTAAGTCACAGCGCTTTCACTGTTTGTAATGCTTGTATTTATAGTGCATAAAAGCTTAAAACGGTTGATCGTATGTCCCGATTAGTAATATAGAAATTAGAGTCGCCAAATTAATTGGAGTGAATAATATACGTGGATCGTGTAACCATTATAAAAGTATTTAATTATAATTAATCATAAAACAAACTTAATATTTACCTAAAATAATTAATTCTTCATTATTACTACTTATCAAGTGTAAGTACTTTTTAATACAAATTTCTTAGTAACATAATTGTATATTATGAATTTCCAATGACTATTTCCTCCTTGCTTATCCAAATATGTAAAATATTTGGATATTCAATAATTTTAAAAATTAATGGTATAATTAAGATTGATTTATAAAGTTAATGTTTACTATATATTTAAGAAGACTTTTCTGGATATGTAAAACTTTTACTTTCTGCAAATATATTTAAAAAGTACCTGTTAAATATATTACTAATAAATCTATTACTTGTATTCTATATTGCATTAGTTATTATACTACCCTGTATGCGCGCATATATAAAATGTAATTATTTATTATAAACAGATCTCTAATTGTTTCCAGCTAATTATTATATGTGTGTGTGTGTGTGTGTGTGTGTGTGTGTGTGTGTGTGTGTATATATATATATATACACACACACACACACACACAAATTATTTAATAACTAAAGAATTCCATCCTTATTGCGCCTACATGCACGAAGCAGTGTTACTGGCTCGTGGCAGTATATACCTTGTGAACAGAACTGAGGTTCCGGGGCCAATAGGTTAAAATCGTTCGATCGAACCACGGTTCAACCGAAGTGAAGGGAGGTTGGAACCATATGGCATACCGGAACAATAACGACGAAACAAAAGAAAGAGGCTTTCGCAAAAAAAGAAGGTTTTGGGGTTCGCGATGAGTTCAGTTGAAAAAGAGGGAAGGGAGAGCTCGAAGCTTTTAGTTTTTTGCGTGCCGAGTAAAAATTGCATTTGAATAAAGCATCAGTAATTAAAGTTATTGTAGTCTATTTTACTTTCCTCAACAGTACCAAATGTTTTTTTGTATTTGAGTTTCTGTAATACTTAAACTTTTTGAGTCAAGTCCATTGTACTTCATAAATTATGCATAAAACGCAGCACAGCTATAAAATAGAGAATGTAACTAATCTAAAAAATTCCCACAGATTCATATCGGAAATGGTAATGCGTCTTGGTAAGAGATTAATGTCTTGCCAAAGAAACAAAAACTAAATAGCCAACAGTAAAACAATGACCTAAAAGTAATTCTTATTATATTAAAATCCAGGCAGCGAGCCATTGTGCCCTCGCGTATGGACACCTAATCTCCAAGTCTAAAGCGCGTGCATTACACAGGAAAAAGGCCGCACACTGTCGCCGCACATATATCAGCATGAGGAAACCGAGGAAAGGCGCGCAGAAACGAAGGAAAGAAGGCGGAAAAACGAGAACGAGCGCGTGCGGCGTGTCGCGAGGAAATCTGCGACCGCAGAAAGTTACGCTGCGCGCACCTCGGAAGAAGAGTCGAGTGTGCTGCAGTGCAGTGCGCATTACGCGCGCTAAGCGAACCCTCTCTTCTCCTTTTGAAGACAAGGCCGAGGCGCCGCGAGAGTTTTTCCCCCCAGTACACGCGCCGAGGGAGGATATAGGTATACCTCTAACTCGGTGCGCCGCGTCAGCTGTCCAGATGGCGGATGTATCGAATTATCGGCCTTGCGCCAGCTTTACGGCCTTTTTACGCGTATATAATACACCACACCGTACAGAACGGAGCAAATTGCTACCCTCCCGTATTAAGGTACTGCTCCGACGAGGAGCGCAATTATTTACCCCCTCGGCAAGATGGAGAGTAGCCGAGTATACCTACGTCGCGAGCGCGCGATACAGTTCGGCACGCGGATGCGCGTGGCGTCTATATAATAATGCGGGCATTGCTCAGGGGCGGGTAAAATAGCTTTTAAGAGATTGAATGAGTCAGTGCTGCGAGCCGGGTGTGTGCGAGATCGCGCGCCGCGTATAAGCGGGCGAGGTCTGATGGATGGGGGAGTATATAGAAGTGCGTGTCTGTTGTCATAACGACAATCGACTCGTCCGCGTGCAAACAAAATTTATGAAAGAATTTGCGGCCTGGAAAATATATATGTATGCGGAGTATAGAGTTCGCGCGCTCGGGGTAGCTATATAAGTAACGAAGTATATTAAATTCAAGAATTTTATGAATCGATATGCGGAAAACGTCGAGGATAATCACGCGGAAAATATACATCGTTTTGCAAGATCATAAAAAATGCATTGAAGCTGTGATTGAAGCTTGACGGATGTTATTCGATCACAGGAAATCTATATACCTTACAATTTATTGCTAAATTTTTAATATACATTTCTTCAGTAAATGTTCTTTTTGTAGAGTTAATCTTCGTCCAATAAATAAATATACAGAGTAAGTGGAATCGAAAGCTATTTTTGATGAGAATCTTGTTTTAATTTTTCTTTATTTACGTTATAAAGCGCTTAATTGACATTTAATATTAGAATTAAGTGCTGTATAACTTACGCTAGAACGTCGTGCTCAAACATTTTTGCTTTCCCCGCAAAGGAAGCGTCTAATAGTAAAAAAGGGGTTTGAGATAACATCGCTGGAACGTGTTCTGAAACTTTATAGTAATCAAGGATACGCTACGAAACATGTACATGCATACGTCTATATTAAGCCTATAATATATAGTATGTGCGCTAATAATAGATTTATGACTTCTTCTTAGTTTTTCAACAAGAGCAAAATATATAAAATTTTAGAAATTTTTTTTTTGTATATTTTAGAATAAAAGATTGTCACAGCCGTAAGGAAGACTTTAACATTTTCATTTTCTATGTAAAATGTTAAATTTTGAAATGAGATTCCGACTGATTTGATGTGATTGCTGTATAATTGTTTCGAAACAAGTTATAGCAATGCAATGATAATTGGAAAAAATATTTTTTTTTAAAATGAGCTGTATCGTAAGATAATGTACAGCATAAAATTAAAGAAAACTATTAACATATCAGATACGTGACTTTTTTTTATCTCTTGCTCTAACGCTGAGCACAGATAATATACTTATTTAGTTTGGAGGTAGTTTAGGATCAATGCTTTCTTATTTAACGTTTTAGCATCTTAAAAAGGGAAAGTCTAAAAATATGTTAATAGAATACATTTATATTTTGGGACATAATTATTTATCGAATGTTATTATTCTAAAATAAACCAAATTTTAGTGTTCCTAAAACAGTTGCTAAATTATATTATCTATAAAATTATATAAAATGATAATATATTTAAATTTCAAACCTTCTATTTGTAAATAAACTTGAAACTGTTTTCATCAAGACTCAGTCAACACTATATTTCTCAAAAATATGAGCAGGAAATTTATATAAATTTTATTTCTTGAATTTTATTTCTGTTAACCCTGGCCAAAAAAATTTATTAAATCCTATTTAATTCCGATTTGGCCTATGTTAAAAGAATAATAGGTCCGATTAAAAAATCTCCAAATTTAATTAAACACGAGTTAATAAATTATTTTGGTCAAGGAAGAGTTATTTACTTATATTTGTATTTGCTATAAAAATGTTGCATTAAAACAAGAGAAATAACACATACGGGCATTTAAAGTACAAAGCCAAACTTATCATTCTACAAAGGTATTCCAACTATTTTTTTTGTATATGCATTAGGCATGTATAAGTGAGACACTATAGAAAAATTTAAAAACTATGAAGTCTTTTAGAAGGTCAGGTGAATCTTTATACGTATATTCACGAATAATTACTATTTTAACATTCAGAATCGAAATATTACGAAAGAAAAAGAAATTATTTACTCTATTTAGAATAAAATTAAACTCCATATAAAATACAATAATTATGCAATTCCTGATTTGAAATTCTTCAACTTTTATGAATAAACAGCACCACGATATTGAGTAATACCGCCGAAATTTCGAATCCGTGGAAAAAAATCCACTTTCCATGCCAAGCCAGTCGGCAATAAAATTATTCAGCGCTCAACGAATCACACAGGATGACGCATTTTTCGCGTGTCTCACTCTCGTACGTTGTTGGCATCTAAGCACGCGCTCGGAAGAGAGCGCGTCGTTGAATAAAAAAAAAGTACGAAGAATCTCCGACGGCGCTCGCTTCATTTAGCCTCGCGCTTATCGCATTCCCCATTCCCCTAACCTTGAACACCTGTGCTCGCCGCGCGCTCACGAGTCGGCGCCGGGAAAGACGTTAAAGCCAAAAGAAGCTAAAAAATGCGAGGAGTGCTCACGCCCGCGAGAAGCGAAACGAGAGAGACAGAGAGAGGGATAGAGAGGTAAAAAGAAAGGCCGGATTCGCCGCGTGCAGCGTGTACATAATCCAACGTAACCGTCCGAGCGAGTGGAGCAATAGCCGCGCTCGCGAGAGAGTATAAGAGAGCTCTGCGCTCCTGGCAAACAAAACAGCCAAAACGGGCGTTGGTCTCCGCGTCCTCTTCTCGCAATTATATTCCGAAAGCCGTTTGGAGAACGACGATACTCTGCCGTCTTCTCTTTCCGCGCGAGAAAACTTTATATACGAAGCGACGCGCGAGAGTCCGCTTCCTTTTCTCTTGCACTCTTTCTCTCTTTTTTGTCACCGACGTCGTTGTCGCCGCCGCCTTCCTTCTCGGATACAACGAGTGCAGCGAGAGCGTGCAGCAGCAGTGAGCGTCTTTTCACGGGAAGAGCGAGCGCGGCTCATGAGCGCGTCCGAGACCGTTATATACCCGCGCAGGGAAAAGCAGCGTGCGCCGCGGAGAGAGAAACGGGAGACGGAACGGAGGAAAAAAAAAGGGAACAGAACTCACTCTCCCGTGCGCGAACTCGCGGGCGCCCCCGCGCGCAATGTTTGCGCTCGCCGCGGAAAAAAAATCTCATTGTCGTTTGTACAGCTTCCGGGATCTGAGCGGCGTCGTTCGCCGGAATGTTAATGTTTCTGCGGGGCTTCCAGGATTATCCGCGGGTACTCGCGAGCAAAGGGGCACAGTAGGTCTCGTTTCGTTTCTTTTCTGCGTTTGCACTTTCTGCAAATGTGCAAGAGCGCGTATGTAGGTCCGGTCTCGAAATCGAAATGCGCGCGCGCACTCCTGCTGTGGCGAGATCGAGTTCGCACCGAAGCGCAGTGCGCAGAAACGGCGACGCATATTGCGATTGGTTGCAGTCGAGGCGGATTTTTGGGTAGGGCGAGAGTGAGAGAGAGAGAAAGAGAAAGAGAGCGGAAACCGAAGGCCGAAGCCTTTTGCCGATTAGAGCGTGCTTCCGGCGTGGATTGAGAGAAATCGATTTTTATTGTCGGCTTATCGAAGATGAGAATGAATTTTCGGCGCTAATTGGTGTAATGGACAAGGGATGTCGTACGTGGTGATGGTGATCAAAGGCTTTCTTTTACATGACTTTCTGTTTGATAAATATACTGCTTCCAGATTAGAGCTTAAGAAATTGTTATGATGATTGTGAAATCGTTTGTTCTTTAATATAAAAACGAATGATAATTCGTTCACCGAAATATGCAACTTTTAATGGGTCTGAAATAAAATAGTACATTTCGACACGGGTGGGGAAGTCGATTATTTAGCTGGTGTGACTTTTTGCACGAGCGAAGCGAGTGCGAAAAAGTCACACCACCTAAATAATCGACTTACGCACTAGTTTCGAACGGTATTTTATACCACGAGCGCCGAAAAATCATATCAAAGTTGTGATTTTGAGGTTAGAGTGGTATAAAAATATTTGATTTTACTTCAAGTTTATAATAATTAATATTACTTTTGCGTGTAGATTTATTTTTTACAGTATTAAATAACTTTATAACAACGATTTAGATAACATTTACATTGCTTGATAACTTTAATTAATTGTAAAAAATTATTTCGTTGTACTCCAACGATGCAAACTTCAGACCCATAGCTTTTAAGTCCCAGGAAAGTTTCATTGAACATCGTATAAAAATTAATACGTACATTTTATTTTATATTTTGTTCAATGTATCTGTTAAATAGTGACCTGTTTGCTAATAATACATCGAAGGACTTGAAAACTTAAGAATGTAGTTAATTAACTGAATGAACAGTAGTGTAATATCAGAATGTTGTTACTAGTTTCATAAACTTTCTTCATTTAAATCTTTGTTAAACTTTTTTACTGTAACTAAAAATATTGGAAATTTCTACTGATTTAATTCAATTTGGCAGAAAGAGAAAGGACTTAAAACTTTTTAAAAATATTTTATATATTTTTGTATTTGTGATGCAACGTGAAATTATAAATAATAGTATCAGATATTTTGTGTTGATTACTTTTTATGTATAAAAGAATTCAATATATGGGTTAAATTTATATTAATACTGTAGCTCATATAACTTCACAAAAAAGCGTATCATCAAATACTCTTATACTTTAAAATAATGAGTCTTATAAGTTCCAATTACCAATAACTGTATATAAATTAGCTCAATCTAATTAAATAATTATTTAATGATGTAGAAATTTGAGGTAAGTGATACTGTTAGAGTTGATAAATTGTTTAGCGTATATAGGTATCACACAAAATACAAAAAGGATCAAGATAACTATACTTTCACTTCTATGAATAAGAAGTTTGCATAAATAACACATTTATTCTTACATAGAAGTTTTCAAAATGATTGCTCAACAAGAAAACTGTAACCTTTTTTTGACCAAGTCAATATAATTACGTGTTTTAGAATACTGTTAAAGCTCTGTCTACTAGTATTACTATACTATAACGAATATTATTGCGCATTTGGTTATTAAACACGCAAAACGAGTAAAATTAATATTAAAAAGCCCTGGTAGCAAATAAATCAACTTTGTTGGTTAGCATGTTAATCAAATGGAGGCATTTTTACTGAAGATTAACAACGAAATTTCATTAAAACTATTTAAAACTAAGATTATATTTTAAAGCATCTATAATATAATATTTTCACATGTATAAAATAGTTATTCTTCATCAACAATCGAAAAATAACCATGGTGTGATATTTTTCATTGAAAAATTGACAAACAGATCGCCAACCGTTGGTTAGCATTTCTACCAGGAAGAGACTGCAGACAATGAAATATGAATGACATTCATATTCATAAAATCGAGAAACATTTTTTATTTTACTAAAGTTTAAAAAAAAGTAAAACATTTATTTTTTAAAATAAATACTTTGATAACGTCAAATTTTCTATTATCATACAATATTTTTTAACCACTATAGATTTCTTCAGAGAAACCACATGTTGAAATATTAATTACCTAGATAAATAATAATCAAAATAATCGAAAACCAACCATTCTTGATTTTGTGATTAGACCGGGTAGCGAGCCATCAGCGTTTTTAAAATATACTATCCTTCTTATTTCTTGACTTTTACCTATTTTCATTCTGATGTCTATTCTTTATATGTTCTTGCGTATATTTTTTCAAAAAATATAAGACGAAACAGTATTATTTCAGATAATAAACAAAGTTGTAATTTAATAAATATATTATTTATAATTCAAAATAAAATTTCATTGTTTAACGTTTTATTATGAGCATATAGTATTAAATTATTAATTTGAAAAAATATATGTATGTGTAACATCACAAAATTAGCTTTTCTATCAATATGCGTAGGAGGTTTCACTACTACGAAGAACAGTATACTTCTGTTTTGTCACCTAAATAAATGGAGAATTTCTCACGATGTAGAAGATTTCACACCTAAAATTTAGAAAGTTCAGTATATTGTCGCATGGAATGTCATCAAATCTTATGTAGTAAATAAAAAGTATTATAATATCTATTTGCTTTATATGTAGATTGTGTACTATAATAAAAAAAAAAACTATCTTTGTCAATTTTTTTCATTAAAAAAAATACAAAAATTGAATTTGAATTTTCATTTTGAAAAATTTGTAAAGAGAAACTTCTCTGGCAGTCCAGAATTTCAATGAATTTCTATTTCTAATTAAAATATATCTATTCGAATAATATTTTCGTAATTCGCAAATACTATCATAAATCAATTATAATTTTCAATTATATTGTTATCTATTTAAAGATAAAATTATTTGGTAATGAATATGTTGAAACATTTTCTGTAATGCTGCATCAAGCAACGTAGAAAAGATAGTGAACGAAGAAGAATAGTAGAAAACCGCGTTAATCTAACGGACGGAGTTCCATCAGATTGTGCATACAGAAACGAAATTGCGGCATAATTTACTGAAATTGTAGCTCTGCCAGACACAATTATATGCCCTTACTCCAATCTATGGTGCTAGCGCAACTAGAAATTCGTAGCTTCAAACTTTGCGAATGGAGGTTTGGCTGGAAATTGCATTTGATACTGTGTCAGTGCAAACGTCTAATTACATGGAAAAATGTGTGACTCGTACTCTGCAATTTGTGCAAACGAGAAATTGCATTCGTCACGGTCATGAACATTCTTAAAACTATCAATGCAGATCAGTGAAGATAAAAATTCTTTCTTAGATATCTTTTTTTCACTAACTTGAAATTAACAATACAAATGTCTAACAGTCATAATTACTTTCTTGGACGCTACTTTAATAAGAAATATTTATACAATGCCAATTTCTATTCCATTTTGTCATGAATGTAGGGTACGGGGTTTGGAAATGGAAAATCGTGCGAAAATAATACCTTGTAATTGATGCTCTTTCTTACACGGATTGAAGAAAAATATCGTATATCTATTTAAGATCATTATTGTGTATTTACTTGCAAAAGTATTTTGTAAGATCCTGTTGCGAAACCAAAAAACTTCATGTACGCAAATTAATTATAGTGCTGGCGTTATAGGATACGATAGACGTGTTTCCGGTCATAGGTTGCTTTTATAGTATATTAGAGATCTGCGACATCGTTTCTTCAATTTGAATTTCATTAACGTATGCTAGAAATTTAACTTTAGCAAATATTATTCCGTAACTGCGTAATGAAAATTGTAAATTATAAGAATACACGGTTTATAACTATCTATATATCGCATATGATAATATGATAATAGCGTTCTTCCGCCCTGCTTTCTTTTGAAAGAAAAAACTTACACATGCAAATTTATCACTTTCATGATACGTAAATTATCAGATTGGGCGAATGGAATTAATGTTTCGTTTCAAATACCTTATTCAGAAAATACAAAACTAAAAGTTCCTATGAAAACTGTTGGCTTCTACTAGAGATATATATTCACTGCATGTTAAACGCAAAAGTATATAAGCTTCTGAGATTACCACACAACTTTCGTAGTGCATTTTGCAGATAAGTAAGTTCGTGAACTTTTTCCCGAGAAGTTTAAGAACTATTTCAAATACGTCCATATCACATTAGAAGGTATTGAAATGTTTTGCATTGTTTGCTATATAGTATACTAAATAAATTATATGTAAATCTGATGATATTTTTAATTCTTTCTATAGTTATATAACCAACCATAAATATTTCTCTAAAACCTTTGTGACTTCTTAAGGAAGGTGGGACTACCGCAGTCTCTTGGGAATTTCAGAGATATAGCGTAGCAATACCGCTTTTTATGAATAATCATTTTTGTTTGTTACCTTGAAAATCATAATAATATCTATGAGAAAAGACATTTAATTATTTGCATGTGAAACATTTTAATACTACCATAAAATAAATTTATTAAAATTTTAATTGGTCTGTAATTAAGTTCCCGTCAACCGGTTTAATAGTCTTCTCCTCCAAAGTTTTAATTTAATCTATTATAATTAGAATCTAATCAAATAAAGCAAAACAATTTATATAAAATATAAAGCAATTAAAAAAGCAATTGACATTTTATAAATACGAACAACTTTTCTTATTTAGAGAACACATGCATACATTTGCACCGCAGAGCAATTCTCGATTTCATCGTCGCGCCGCGAGTCCCAGCGTTGGACAGCTCATTCAGCGCACATGAGATACGATTTCCCTTCATAAAATTAAAAGAGCAATGTCGCCGTAGATCTCAGCCCGCTGTGCATAGCCGCGGCGAGAAATCTCTGCAGGCACGCGTCGCCAGACGCGCCAGGCGCGCGCGTTATTTCTAAAAAGGGAGGACGTCGTTGCCAGTTGGCGCGCGCGAGAGTGCAATTTTAGATCCAAAATTTTTGCGCACCTCATCTCTTTCTCTCTTCCAGGCCAGAGCGCGGCTTCGATCCGCTTTAGAGTCACAAGCGAAAAGTCTGCGGTCGCGCGGTCGAAAGTGCGCTCTCCCATGCTGCGGGTACCCGCTAAATATAAAACGCCTCGCCGTGGCGCCCGACTACGGCGACGAAGAAGACGACGACGACAGAGCAGGCGAGGAGGAGGCACTTTGGCTATGTTTATCCGCGAAAGGGTCGGAGCATCAGGAGGGCCACGGAGAGGATAAAGAAAGCCGTCGCCGGCGCGGCAGCACACACACGTGCAGTGCGTGCGCACGACGAAGCCGCTAATCGTCACGAGACCGGCGAAAATTCTGAGCGGAAATTTCGTTTTCTCGTGTACGTTGAACCAGCATTAATCTTAGTCAGCCGAGTTATTCCACTGGGAGCCTCGCCAACTGTTCAGGCTTTTCGGGAATTGCTTATTGGCGCTTATTAATTTTGTCCTTTGTGATGCAAATATCGTACCTAGTTGGAATTGGTTTTACATTCTACGGAATCTGCTAGGAATCTTTACCGCGAAATCATTATGTATGGTATGCTAATTTAAAAAATATTAAAAAGAACTTTAGTGAAATGGTTGTTATTTCCCTCAAAGAAGTTTCGACAGTTTCTCGATTTATAGACATGTTATAATCAGCTTTATTTAACCTGATGGAAATCAATCTATTAAAAATGTGCAACAAGTCAAAAACTGGCTATGAGAAATGGCGGTACTTTGAAGAGATAAGCGAAGCGGTCTTTTAACATAAACTTCTTCCATTTAACTCTCAAAATCGTTATATTAAATTTTTATAGTAATTTAGTCGTATATTATAAAAATATGCTCATAAAAGACAGTTTACGAAGATATAACAGCTATTAAGTGGAAAAAGAATCTTCCACTTTTTATTACAAAAAGTATATTGAAAATACTCTTTTTATAGCTTAAAACATTCATGATATATGACCAATTCATAGTATGAATACCTTGGTACATATCGTCTATTTTTATCTTATTATATAGTGAAACGGTTTTTAATGGATAATTTTAACCATGGATACTTTTTAAAAATTTATCACTCCCGTTTTAAAGTCATACGTACAAAGTAAATCAATACAAAAAATGGCCATTTAAATCTCTTATTTCAGATTTATGTAAATGGGACGAAATACTTGGGAAGTCGTTTTAAAAGTATTGTGGTTATTAGGCGAGCTTACGTTACTAAATTCGGTATCTTCCTTTTTTTAGACTTTTCCATATGGCACAGCTTCCCCGGAATCCCCATTCGTTAAATGAATAACGTTTGCATTAGGAATAGATGCTTTTAAGAAGAAATACACGACGCGTACGTTTTAGCCCTGACGCATTGTCAAGATCTAACTAACGTTCTAAAAGACGGGGTGCGTGTAAGTGACAATTTCCGGTCTTCAAAAAGAAACAGTTAGTTCTTGACGGAACAAGTATGGTTTTATTATGTTTGCATGTCCGCGTATAACGTTTGCAAAGTATATGTGAATGCGCATTCCTTCGAAATTTTTAGTTGTTTTTTTACTGTTAGGACTTTCCAAGATGAATGAACATTTCTGCGTTACCGCTTTCCAGCGTGAAATATGGACAGTATTTCAACTTGACGATTGCTTTTTCGCAGCTAAGTATTGTTTATAAAATACATGATGTTAAATATATTATTTCTGACAATCTTGAAAAACGTTGTATTATTAGAGATCTCAATTAAGTTACGGAAATTTACGCAACAAATTGGTTCAATCACTTACAGAAACTGTAATTGCACTACGTCGTAGATAATTGATTTGATGTTATAAAGGGATCGTCCATATGTATTTTCCAGTTGTTTAAATTTACTTTTCTGTACTTCCATAAGCGCTACCATTTTTCTTTGAAACGAATATAGCTTTCAACGAGGATTTAAAAATAGTAATAGAAAAAAAACAAATATTAAAGTTGAATAATCATCCTCGAGTCAATAAAATCATCTTCGTATCTGCATGATTCAACAATGTCAGGCGCTTTCAATTTACTCAACAAATCCATTTGACCACGTGTGCTCGCACATTAGCACAATGAACGCAACGCAAGCACACCGCGCATACCTCGTCTTATCGTTCATTTGCATATTTTTTCAACAATGCAAAGAACTGCGCGCTGTATGATGTAATGTAAACACGAGAATTTTTTCGCGTCCTGTATAACCGTACGCAAGCCGCCGTCGTCGAGACGTTAAAAATAGAAGTCTCGAAGAAATCAGCTATGATTGAATTATCACCGAGACGTCGGCGAACAAAAACCATGAAACCCGTTTCCTACAATTTATTTCATCGTCCTGAAAATAACGACATACACGCAGCTGCCGTGCAGCGTTATATAGCCAGCGCGCGTGTAGAATGATGATCAACCGCGCGCGCGTGGCTAAGTCCATCCCGTAATCCTCCCGGGCGCTAGAGAGCAAAGTGAATTACAATCCGGAGAGTGAGCGAGCGCGTGGATATTTTCACTAGGAAAGTTCCAATTTCCATTCTCGCCGGCAGTGCGAACGGTACAGCTGCCGCTCTCGGCAAAGGGAAAATCGAGCGGCCTCTGACTCTTCCCGATTCGAGCCCCCGTATAGAAAAATAGAACAAACTACTCACTCTGACCTCTAAATTATACGACATGTAACATTTCACACGCGTCGACGCCTAAATCATTGCGCGTACAACAGCTCGTCCTGTTACATTCCACCTGTAATGGCTTCATTAAACGATGACGCGCGTAAAAGTGCATCGCGCCTCACGTGCGCGCCTCGTCGTTAACATCGCCTGGCAATTGGATAAAATCATCGCTGTCGTCTACATGCGCTCGAAATCTAGTCATCAAGGCGAAAACAAGGCACTCTGTACGACGAGCGATAAAGAGAAAGAGAGGTAGAGAGAGAGAGAGAAAAAGAGAGAGCACACCTGCGGCTTTGGCGACCCTGCCTGTACGTATATACCTACGCACACGTGCGCGTGGTGATTACCAATACACGCACGAGCACGAGCGGAAAGAGACGGCGGTGGCGGCGAAACGCGCTCGCAAACGAACACGGAGACACGGAGCGAGCGGTGACTTGGAAATGGGAAAAGGGGTTGAGAGTCGGGGGAAAGAGAGAAGAGCTCAGTGAAAAAAATGCGCGGAAACCGCAAAGAGCCTCGGTTGCTGCCGTTGCAGCAGCCAACTCTCGGCAGGCTGCGCGTAGCGCCTATACCTATATCCTTGCGCTTTCAGCCTGTGTATGTGTGTGTGGAATACACGTCATGGCACCGCCGCAGCCGCCGCGGTAATTCAATGCTTCCTATATACTCGACTACAACAGAGCCTATAGGTATATATCGACGAAGCGCCCGGAGGCGCGTGGGTATGTGTACACAAACAGACGATGATTTTGGCGCAGCGCGACGCGCGGACCACCGCAAAAGGTAACGTCCTTTCGCGTCGCTCTCCCGTTTTGGCGGCCCCGTACCGAGTGCACAAACGTATACCTCTGTACCTGCGCGCCTGCATTCGCCATTCCAGGTGCACGTATACGCGTGTGTGTGTGTGTGTATACAAGTATGAGTGCTCGCGACAGCCGAAAAGCCAAGGAGAGCGGACGATCGGGCGCGCGAGCGAGACGGATTGGAGCTGATGAATGAAAGAGAGAGGAGAGGCGATCGGCGCGATGAAGGTGGAAAAAGGAGAGTCGGCGGCAGCCCGGGCGATTATATCCCGGAGCTGCTGCCGCCGCCGCCGCTGGAATGGGCCGCGCGAATTTACAGGCTGCCGAAGCAGCAGCGGCACTTCGCAAGTGCAGCGCGCGTTGCCGGTTCTCCGCCCTCTCGCAAACGCCTCTGGCTATCTGTATATACTCACGTTTGTCGCTGGCTGCCTGGACGATATCCTTCCCTGCGGATTTCTCCGACCTTCTGCTTCTCCTTCTTCAGCACCTCCACCTCCTCCTCCTCCCGACTTAGTTTCGTCGGGTGACCGAGCAGCGCCTCATCGCGGAGACGCTGGCCTTGCAGCCGCTGCCGCTGGTCTCCCAGAAGTGGCTTCCAGCGATGTGCCGTTGCTGCTGCTGCTGCACTTGGCGCGACATAACCTTACGATGCACACCGCGCTCTCACCACCATCACGAACCACACAGATAGATACTCAATGAAGCACACACTTGGTCGATTTCCCGTCGATCGCTGCTGCTGCTACTACCGCCGCGCGTACAGTAGATTAATCGGTCTCCAGCTAAGCTCTGTCTCTCTTTCTCACGTCGAAATTCCAGCCTCTTCTCTCCAAAGCGCACAGTTTTTCTCCGCGTTGCTGGTCGCTGCCGTTGCCAAACGGCACCGCCGTGTCGTGGGTGTATGCGTATATTGTCGCGCTCTCGCGCGCCTCCTTTCCGACGCACACGCGCGCGCGCTCTCCTGCTGCTGCTGCTGTTCGCTCGCTTGCCGAGTTGAGTACAAGGTGTATAGGACGTCCACGGCAACTCACCACGCCAGCTATAGCGCGCTTCGCTCGCCTCTCTCTCTCTCTCTCTCTCTCTCTCTCTCTCTCTCTCTCTCTCTCTCTCTGTGTCTCGCTCCCTCCGCTCCTCGACGCGAGGGCATGCAGCTCACGCTCCGCGCGCGCGCTCACGGCACACACGCGAGAGGGGATCTCCTCGGCGAGGTGTGTATATATAGAATGTACGCGAGAGCGAGCGCGAGGGAATACAAATGTGCACTCCGTGTGGAGTTAGTGCTCTGCGGCTGGAACCCAGCGCCGCCAGGGGACAGCAGCGCGAGGTATATATACGGGATTATTCGTCTGCCTTGCGCGCACGCTGCAGCTGGCTCTTGCTTCTTTTTACCTGCGCGCGCCTGCGTATATAGAAGATCCCACGAGCTGCGTTAAGGAGATTATTATATGCATGTGTGTACATAGGTGAGCCGGCGGAGGAACGTTCTCTAGAGTTGCCAACTCGAGTGTCTCTGAACGAGCCAATAAATCAGGGATTGCTTTGCTCCGAAATTATTATCGAAAAGGTTCTGCTCCAAAACGGCTTGGTCATTTCCAAAAATTATAGGATTGCTGTTTACACTTGCATATTGTTTGTACATGGTACATACACACCATCAAATGTTCAAGTTTGCAAATATGAGAATATAACGTCACATGATCAAGCTTCTTATAGTGAATGCTCCAAATTAGTTAAAAGAGCCGTTAAGTAATTAAAAGCAAATTTTAAGAAATTTGGATTTGTAATATTGATTTGGTATGTTGTAAATTCGGTAAAAATTAAGCGTGTATTAAACATAACAGAAAAACTTTAAAGCAGAAATTTTTTGTTTTAAGAGATAACTCTATAGATATCAGATTAAATTTAGTACGAGTTTCCGCATATCCAAAAGTATAGTCACATTTTTATTATCGGAAAATATATTCTTAACATTTAGATTAATTAGTAATAAAAGTTACTGACGTCCTTTTGACTATCGGTAAAACAGAGCTCTTTATTATCAGTATTGAAATGCGATGAAATTATACTTTAAAAAGATTTGCGTCGTTAAATAACTGTAATAAGTTGAAAATGAACTGCCTGACGTAATATTAGAAAGTTAAAATATAATTTTATTTGTAGGATTACGAAATTCTTTAACCATAAATTTTGTTTGATTTTGATGTTTATCGTAAGTCAAATACTAAATTTAATTTACCATTAATTTTATTTATCAAACATATTTAATAAAGCCATAGTATATACGTCATATTAAATTTAATTTGCATTATTTAGAATTGATATTGAATTTAATGATTTTCTTACAAGGAAAGCGTATACCCTCTGGAAACCGATTTCAACAGACCTTTCAGAGTCGATTTCTGGTATCAAAAAATGAAACGCAGAGCTTGTAATTCCATCATAGGCCGCTTTTAAGATAAGAGCTACCAAATCTCGAATATACTTTATTTTAATAAAAAATTATCTCTCTTCTCCTGACTGTTACTTTGCAAGTATTTATATTTCGAAAACAACCATAAAAACATATTTCTCAGAAATTAAAATCAATTAAAGATAGAATAGGAAAACAGCAAAATTTCCCTTCTTCTTTAATGATTTTATGGGTTGTATTTTTTCTTGCGCTATCTTTGATTGCTTATAATTTTCTTAAGCAATTAATATTTTTTAACGAAACAAAGCTCAAATTTTAACTTTTTCTGTCTAATTATTTAATGTTTTTTGGTCGTTTCCGTAATATAAAAATTTGAAAAGTGAAAGTCAACAGACATCGTTTTTTAATAAAATAAAGCATATTTGAGATAAAATAGCACTTATTTTTAAAAAGGGCCTAGGTATTTGATGAAATTATGAGCACTAAGCTTCCGTTGCAAATAGCAGAAATCGATTCTCAAAGTTCCGTTGAAATCTGTTTCCCAGGAAGTGTACACTCTTTGTTTATTTTTTTAATGAAAATTTTGTTAGAAACTTATGCAAAACAGGCTAAGTTTTTTTAAACTCATTCCTATTTTTGCAATGAAATGAATTTGGTTTGTTTTTAAGTAATTACATCAACCTAAATTTGTTATCTACACTGTAAAAACCCCTTGTAGATTTACAGTGGATTAGTAAAATTTTTCCACTAGACAACGGTAAATTCACTACTTTGAAAGTTGTAAAATTACAAATTTCATGAATATTTTACTACATTTTTTGTAAAATCTGAACTACATTACAACCACATCGTAAAAATACTACATTGAAAGTAGGTAATTAAAGTAACCATCGTTGAAAGTAGTAACATTCATTTACTACTTTCAATGTAGTAAAAATACTAACTTCAAAGTAGTGAATTAGCTGGATTTGTATTAATTTTACCACTTTCAACGTAGGTCACTATGATTACCTACTTCCAACGTAGTATTTTTACAAAGGCTTTTTTACAGTGTATACTCTAACGGTAACTTTTTTCTATTTTTTTTTTTTTACAAATTCTATTATAAATATTTTTAAATAAAAAAAAATTAAACATTCAATACCTATAAAACTAATTTGTTTTAGTCCTTAGCAATTTATTTGTAAAAAATTACCCTTTTAAAAAAATTAAGAATCGGCCATTAGAACTTGCTATCTGTCAATTTGATTGCCTTGTTACGTTTGAAGATATATTTGTGTATTATATTGTAGCAACGAAAAACATAAAACACGGCAAATATGCTTTTGCGTTTTCTCTTTTAAAAAAATCATGATTGGAGAATGAAAAGAAGCCCGCACAGTAAATTAAAATCTCAAAAATGTTGATGATAAATAAATATTATATGTATAGTCTTTGCCAATATCAAAATTTAGTGTTATGTTGGTACTCCCTCAAATAACTTAAGGCGGGAATTTTTTAAATTTGAACAAAAGAGTTTAGTCAGCGCGTAGCAGTTCATTCATTATTAAAATTTATGTAAGTTTTTCTATTGTTACTTTTTATTGGAAAATAAATTATTTTCTATATACACAATTAATCTGGTTATTGGGCGAATTAAAGGCTCATTGAAATTTTACCACAATTTATTTTTATTATTAAAATTCATAGTAAAAAGATAAAAACTTACTAAAAATTGACAACATATTTATAGAAATCAATGTCAACTTATCTGTACATTTAAGTTTCTTAATTTCAAATTTAATTTACATCAATGAAAATGTATTTGATTGCTATTTGTAGATATCATCACAGCATTTCCAGCTGAAAAAATTAATCATAATTTTTGTAAACAATAAAATCTTATAGAAGTTTTAGATTTAGAAATCGTATAACAATTTTGTAGTAATCGCTGACGTCGCTATTGTTGCTCTAGACTATCACTTACAACTATTAAGCACCATTTTTAACAAAAATAGACTTTTCTATTTTTCCATTGAGATTTTTATGTAGTGAACAAAAGATGAATAATTATTTATAGTTGTATAACTTCATGAAATTAAAACTTGACGAAGAGAAATGTATATAAATTATCATGACAAATTTTGAAGATGGTATACGATAAAAGATATACGTATACACAGTTGAAAATAATAATTTTACAATAATCAATGTTTTTATCATTCTACAACATTGCCTCATTAATTAAATATTATTTTTACACAATTTTAGCTGGAGAAAGTGTACATTTTCATTGGGATCACTTTATGAAACACAAATCAAAGCATAATTTAATATCAGTAGTTGCTTTGCAATTTAATTAGAGTTTACTTTGTATTATTTTTATTTTTTTCAACTGTGCACAATCTTATTATTTGATTTGTTTCACGTAACAAAGCACATCAAATATTTTCAAATTGTTAAACGACATATTCCAGAAAAGTCAACTTTTCAAAATTTTTACTGTACCATTAGAACGTTTATAGGTTAATGCAATACATGTATATTTTCACTCCACTTTGTATATCGTTGTGCGTTCATTGTCATTAATATTTAGCACTCGTATTGATAAATATTATAAATTTAATTTAATTTTTAATGTCGATATTAATGGTCTTCCAAAACATTAACCATAATAAATTATTTGAAATCATTCAAAATGACTCATATTGGAGAAGAATAAATCTTAATGAAATTAAAGTGAAAATAGGGTGTATTGCTTTGGTCTTCAACACGTCGCTAAGCATGTCAATTTCAACTTTTTATTTTTAGAACAATTTTATCATTTCTTTTTATTTATAGTCAAATCCATTATAATTTTGATGCAAGGGATGCGTTGAAATTTTTAATCAGAGCCATTGATTATTATTTTATTATTCAACAGGTTTAAGATATTTAAGAACCAAGACTGACTATTACTTATGTAAATAGTTTTTTATATGAACATTTACCCTGCTTTTAATTTTCCTTGCAATCCTTCCCCCAAATACATTCACTAATTATCGAATACTTTAAAGCATTATATTTTTTATGATAATTATTCATCGCTTAGAGGATTACATCTGCGCAAAAACGTCGTGGTGATGCGAAAGGGTATGACAGAACTTCATTTCAAAATTCAATCACCATACCTTAACAATTTGAAATGTGTTAATGTTTTGTTACAAATATACAAAGAATTGGGTAGCCAATTAATCAAAACAATATTGAAACTGACCCTTTCACATTCCCGTTAACTGCTGGATTTTTAACATTCAACAAAAGCAGCAAGATATTTTCTACAGATCTCCAGTTCCCATGTGCTACTCAATTGAAATTAGTATAGGTTCTCGTCTCAATCCTGCAGCTTCTTGGCGTGAATTTTGATCTGCTCGTAAGTGATCCAGAGCACAATGTTCCAAGAGACGAGGCGCGCAAAGCTGGGCACGAAACCCTTGTAAAACGCCATTGGGCCTTCGTTCATGAACATGCGGCAGGCGGCGTCAACCGCGCCCTTGTATTCACCCGGTGCGCTGTTCATGTAGCGGGTCTTGACGACATCGACGGGACTGGCGGCCAGAGTGGTGCAGAGGCCGGCAGCCACGGCAGCAGTCATGTGGCACGGGATGCCGTCGTGCAGGAGTCCCGTGCTCAGTATCTGCTCTTTGATCACGTCGTAGCAAACGATTTCAGAGACGTTCACAATTGCATTGCGTGAAATGTTCGGAAAAGTACCTGTTAAAAAAACGTATTTATTATTTTACATTTTTTATTAATTAAAATACAACTTATGTGTGTATTTTTTAGTTGCAGCCAGTCGACCATGAAAAAGGTTATTGCAAACAATACGGAAGGTTATTATTCTAAGATCTGATTACGTAATAATTTCCTTTGTTTTTTCTACGTGAAGAGGCACTTGTAAAATAAGATACGACGCGAGGGTGAATTAGAACCCTTATCGGTTTCTGCGAACTGGGTAATGTAAGCTTTAACTATTGATTCCGGCTTACCTTGAAACTATATCTCTACTGTACATTCACTTTTAAAATATTTCAAGTTCTTTGTCAATGAGGTGAAACTTTAAGTAATAAAGATACTCACTTATAGTTAAATGACAAATAATATTATCGTCAAACTTAAATAATTTATTAACAATGATCATAAACATATACTAAGGAATATTAAAACACGGTCATACGATTTATCAAATATATAATATTTCTGGTAATTATATTATAGATGAACTGTATTTTAGTATTAGTTGATATGCAAACCCAAAGTATCAAAAATGAAAGTATAAAATTGCGAAAAATCATTATTGACCGATAATCAAAGATCTTTAAAATTGAATGTATTCTATATACCCTATGTAGTCTATACACCCATTTTATTTCTGGCCTATCAACGGCATTTTATTTTTCATTTTTACAAGAATAACATATTTTCTTTACTTTACTTCATTTCATGTACGAATAACCAATAAGATAAAATAAATCCAAATTGATTATTCATGAAAGGCGACAACACATAGTCTACTGTGCTTGTGATAAGAACGACGAGTCATTCATAGAAATTGAGACAAATGTTTATATTGACCTAGAATGGATTAACCGAGTTCATAATTGTTATATCACTCACATCACGAGTACGTTTTGTACGAAGACATTGCATGTATAAACCTTACATAGTCATTTCATAAATCATTTCTTTCTATCATTGATATCATTTTTTCCGACAAAATTATTATCTAATTAATAAGAATGAAAAAAATTTATTAGATCAGTGAATTTTTTCTAATTATTCAATGTGTTTGACATCAACGCTTTTAGAACATTTGCAATAATTAAACTTTATTGATTGGTAAATGAGTTGAATGCGTCAATATTTTAGAGGAGAGGAACCTCTATAGAGACTGACAGTAGTGCGGCGAAATTGAGAACTTTTGCAGTACGCCTTTATTAAATATATTTATATATATATATCTCTCTCATAGATATATAGAGACCTAAAAACGCTATGGTGGCGCTACAGCTTTTCTACTTCTCTATATGCCTTTGATGTCAAAACAAAATATACCATGCATGGGAAAACATGAGCGCGGACCTCGCGCGGTATGACCGTAACGGGACTAATTGTAAGAACTGTCAATATCCACCTACAACTCTGCTAATATCAAAATTCAATACACGGATACAATAATGTACTTAAAGCGATTATTTGTGTAGTGATGTAAGCAGTTTTTACTAACTAGGTCGAAACGCATATATTTATTCAATGTCAAGAATTTCAGTACATCGTACCGTTATTCAAATTTCCTCAATCAAAAATATCAATGTTTTTAATTTGATCAAGAATTATTCTAAATTTTAGACACTTAATTACATGTAACAAATTTCATAAAAATTATTTTACTTTCAAGAAAAATAATTTATCTAGCCTACAAAGTATTATTACAAATATTTTCATTGCTTTCTAAATATTTTATAGAAATATGAGTTCTTTTAATATTCAAGAATTTATGGAAGCTAAATAATTGTTAGTTTGAAAAATGTTCTATATTATCTACAAATTATATATCTATTGAAGCACATAGTGAGGAGATTATCTATGATTAACAGTTCTTGACCGTGGTTTCATATCTAATAAATTATGAAATGTTTTTGGGGGATTCATATTTAATTTCAACAAGAAGTGAACTATATTGAGAATGAAGTTATTATATTATTTGATTTTTGATTACTCAAAAAGATTAGTAATATTTCGATTAACAGTTACTGAAACTATTGCATAGGCATTTCTACATTAATTAGTTGCCACTTATATATTGTATGAAAATCAACTCCGGCTTTAACATAAGTTTTGTGTCAAACATGGTATGAGTAAAACACTTTTCTATTAGCGGGAAAAAAGTACACGAAATTTATGTAGAACTAACTAAAATGAATCGAGTTATAACGGATATTTTGTTTTTATTCTACACACGGTTTATGTAATCATATATTTAACTACACAAAACACTTGATTTTCAACCGTATAATGCTGACAGAATAATGAAATGATCCCTTATTACGATTGCTAATTTAGTTTAGGGAATGTAAATTCACAAAGCTTACTATCTACATCTGTTTTGTATAGTAATTTTGCAAATGAAAGCATAGTAAATTCTTGTAGCATTCGAATAAAGATAATGTAACTATTGTTTTAGTCTATATCTAATTTTATATAACGTATATTTAATTGATCGATCAACATAACTCAAATTTAATCATAGGCGATCAGTATGAAATAATCTTATTCACGCGTTTTATGTCAATTCATTGACTTTTGTGAAGTGCGGTTTTCTGTTCATCATGTTCGTTTACTAATCGTTATAGATTATTGAGAATTATCTCTAAAATTTGATGTTTCACTTTACTACAGCAATCAAACCTTCAATCTTGAAATATTGCTATACCAGTAAAATCTTTTTTTTTATAATAGAGTCTTAGCGTCTTTTACACGACTACTGTTGGAGTTGTAATTCTGAGATGAAAAAAACATGCTCTAGTTTTGCAAAGTATACCTCTCCAGAGACCACTCGTTCCCTCGGTGAAGGCGATATTCTTGTAGGCCTGCAGAGTCGAGACATAGCGTTGACCGTGCCCGTTAGTTCCAGCTTGCATTCGAACTTTTACCACGTCAGTGGGCTGAGCGAAAAGAACAGCGAGAGCACCAGTCGTGATGCCAGCCGCAATGCGTACGCCGATGTTGATTGAGCCATTGCCAGTTACTGAATCCTTCCTATTACCTGTCAATAATACAAAAACAAAAGAACTGTCAGTTTGGATTTCATGGTTTATCGGAGCTTTCTTTTATATTTTTTTTTTTTTTTTTTTATTGAAGATTTGCATACAAGAACTCAGTTGAAAGAAATAGTTTATTGAATAACAAGTGTTTAAGTATTTACACATTAGATGTGTGCAAAGTTATTATTCATTCAAATCGATCGCATGTATTACAATATAATGCAATGCTCTTTTGTTTAAACACAATGCAGGTTTTTTTCGATTGAAATATACTTTTTGTTTTTTGAAAAATTTCCTCCCGGGATACGCGACTCATCGTTATATAAATGAGTTTTGAGTTTTTAATTATTTTGGGAAGTAGGTTTTTAAGAATTGTTGCCTCAGAAAGTGAAGGGACGATTGGTTCTCTTCACTTTCTGAATGGTAAAGAGTTAGCATAAAACCTCAGTGCCTGAATTCTAAAAATACTTTTTGGAAATGACGTGGTAAAAAAATAAATTACAATAAGTTTTAAAATATAATTGCCTTAACATATCCAAACTTGAATAAAAAAATAATCTTTAATGTCTCTCTAATTATAGAAACGAAATTACTTTTAAAAAATTGTAAAAATTTAAATTAATAATATTTTGTTAATTAGATAATTGAATATTATCATGGATACCGTAAAGTTTATCTCATATACCATATCGAATATCAAAGATAAAATACATACATTGAAATAAAAAAAAATTTATGGAGAATACTATCGGCGAGACTGTTGATTAAGTGGCGAGCAAAAGACAGTTCAGATTTCAAGCTAAACCTTCACCGCAGGGCGACAAAATTCGGTATGCATTCTTATTATTCATTTTTTAAACAAACTCTTTGTAGAGTCTTAGCAGGAAAATACCGTCGATGATTCCAGCGTAGAGTGTCTTGACGCTGTCGTAGAGGCCCAATCGTATGCTGGCGAAACACATCTGTCTCTGGAGTCCCGCGGAAAGACCTCCGTACAGGCTCCTGCAACCACCCTCGCTCAACAACACGCCCTCAACAATATCGCTAAGTGCCCCCCGGGGATCGACTTTATGCGCATTGGCTTATATGTGCGGACAATTCACAGTGTCACACTTATCATTCGAATAGCCTTGAAAAGTGCGCTAGGTATATTTTACAACATATTTTTCCTTTCCTATTTCAGTTACGAAAATTCTGTTGAAAATTTTCTATTTGTATTGCCAATATAAGCACTTCTTCCAAGACGACTTTCATAATTTTTAAAATCAAAAGAAATACAAACGTATGAAATAATAATCAAGAAATAAAACCGAATAAAATGTGTAAGAAAACCACTTTTTAAGTAACTCTTTAAAAGTCTTTTCGTTGCATATTTTTGTTAAAATGTGTAATAATCACAATTTTTATCGCAATAACGATATTATTACAATGAATGAATATAAAATTGTAACATTGTTTATTGGACCATGATTTGTTTAAATATTAAATAATATTATATGATCCACGTGAGAAATATTTAATGACTGCTAAAGAGTTACATAAAAGAGACCAATAATTTAAAATAATTTAAAATAATTTAAAACTAAATAGATTTTTTTATCTATTGAGGAGAAACTGAATAAAAGCAGTAATTGTTTGAAACGTAACGTAATTGTGATAAAAAGTTATTGCTTATTATAGGAATTAAAAAAGAAGTGAACTTAGAAAATTGAAAATTACAGTTTACTTATAACGACACTAACATATTTATACGATTCCACGGTTTAGGAATAAATATTTGTAAGACCCCTTGAAGTACCTACCACTCGAACAAGATATTTTTAAAAACGGAAACGTACCTTATTCCTTCATTTCTCACGACGTTGCCCATGGTCTGCAACAGTCCCGGTTGTACCGTTCTCAGAGCTAATACGGAGCCTTCTGCAGAAGCTACCAAGATAGCACGTCCTTCTCCAGCAATCTATTTTATTAATAAACAATATTTAATAAGATTATCGTAAATTTATAAAAACTCTATGTAAAAGGATTACTCTAATTTAAATGCGAAAATTAGTATGTCGAAAAAATAAAAATTTAGAATTATTATTTATATCTTAAATGTCTACTTTCATGAGGAACTAGCTTAAACTGGCTTTTTAAGCGGTTTATTTGTTTCAAGCTTAATCTCAAATAAAAAATATTCTAATAATGATTTTTTAAATTAAAACTTAGGAATTTAAATCTTTTAAAATTTTATTCTACTTGAGAATTTTTTTTTGCAATTGAGCATTACCAAATTAAAAATAAATTTAAGATTTTTTCGAATCATTCTTAGCTACGCATCTGCAAGCCAATGGTAATGCAATTGAGCAATAAATTGCATTTTGTTCAGTTTGTGTACTTGCACCAGTTCATTATCTTATCTTCATTTCAAATTTCTCTGATTTTACTAATTGTCGTTGTAAGGAGTACTATCAGTTAATAAAGTAAATATTGTCAATCTGTCCATATACTATGATAACCGGTATTTCTCGAAACACTTAATGAGTTTAGAGATAATATGATTGGCCAATAATCATGAATAGTGATTTTATTATAAGCTAGTTTAATAACCTGTGTAATATAAAACGCTTATCTTTTACAAAGAATTTAATAAGTGGTTAAAATTTACAGTCAATGAATCAAGTATTCTCTGAGAATACGCGATTCGAAAAATTAAAAAAAAACTTATTAACCTGAAATATCTTTTTTCGTAATGGACCGATTTTTTTGGGCAACGAACTCGATCTGAAGATATATAAAAGCTACATCTGTGCCAAATTTCAGGATGATTAGATAATTTTTACTCTTGTTATCGTGCGACAACGAAAACGCAAATTTTTTTAAAATAATTTTTTTCTAAAAAACAAATGAAGATAATCTCTTGAAATTTTAACCAAATATAGTCTTCAATGAGTGTAATAAGTGGTTCAAATTTCAAGTCGATAAATGAAATAGTTTTTGAGAAATTAATTTATGAAATATAAAAATGTTTTCCTTAATAACAAATGACAGAGTCAAGATAATTTAAATATTAAAAAAAGAAAATATAGGTAATTTAAATACCTTTTAGAAAAGTTCATTATATTATGTAATAATGGCTGTAAGATATAAAAAAATCAAAAACACTCAAAATTCAAAATCGTTTTTTGGTTATAAAAAAAAAAGAAATTCAATAAAAACTCAGATCCATCAGGGTACCGAGTTTTTTTCGCGAGACGAAGAGAATAGTCTTTGTCCGACGAAAATCGGTCGATTCGTTTCCGAGATATAAAGAGTTTACACACACACACACACACACACACACACACACACACACACACACACACACACACACACACACACACACACACACACACACACACCACCCACACACACCATACACACACATCCACGAAAAAAAAATTTCTCAAAATTAACAAATATCGACATACATCGCCTTAAAACATCTTTTTGAGCATTTTTTGTCTCGAAATTTTTTTTCACCGTTACAAAGCTTCCTCTATGAGGAAGCAAAAAAAATGTTGTTATTACTATCGAAGCTGAACTACTGTAACCTTATCTGTTACATGCATTATTTACCTGCATTCTAACTTTAGCGGTATCTAAAGGAAAAGTTGCTAGATCCGCGATGCAAGCCGCGGTTCCAGCGGTAATAAGTTTGGTTCCCAGAGATAATTCGTTTTGCGTATCGGCCTTCATCGTTCTATCAATTGATGTTACTTCCTCTTTGCAAATTTTCCTCTTGGCGTATAATTTAAAAACTATAAACTTAGCTGATAATACTTTTGAGCTTAAATGTTCAGTAATATGTACACTATTTACAGCCTCCTCGTCGGTGGTATTTGGGGGAGAACCCTTTAAAACATAAGCCTGGGTTCTCTAAAGTGATCGGGGAATGAGTGCAGTCCTCGCGACCGCGGCTCGTGTTTTATTTCTTTGCCACGAAATTCCTTATACATACTATTTTTCTGCAACATAAAACAGAGATTCGTAACATTAATAGAATGTACCTATAATATGGTATGACAGCTATATACAGTATACTTTTACTAGCAGCCCCCGTCGTGGCTTCACCCGCATTCTAGGTTAATAGGCTATATTATATAGTTGTTTTAAAAAGCTTACGACCCCCCCTCCCCCTGAGGAGGCGGTGATTATATTATATTACATTATATTACATAATCTATGACTCTTCGGAGTACATAATAAAGCTACTGTCAAAATTTGGGGTGATGGGTTCAATAGTTTTTGAGATTTTAGTGAACAAACGTTTCCTTTTTATTTAATAATAAGATTAATTGACCAGTATTCTTATAATTATAATTATAAATTATATCATATACAGCCGATAATATATGAGGCAGAGGAGAGGGTGAATGATAGTCGTCTGTGACGACATTGTACTTTTTGGCATTAAATAGGTATAACATATGTGTATTTTTAGATTCCTATTTAAAATGGCATTATTAAGATAAAATGTATAACTTTACTATAACTAATTAATGAAAGTCTTCATCGTCTCTTTCTATACTGTTAATGGAGTGCTTCTCTCAATTTTAAGATTGAAATGTTCGCGTTTTTTATATGCATAATTACGTAAAATAAAGAAAAAACACTGCTCTGTATATTATAAGAATCTATCACTGTACAAAATTTCATTAAAAAAAATGTTAACAATTAAGAAATCATTGTAAAAATAAAATGAAATAAACTTTGATAAACAAAAGTCTTTGTTCTGAATGTAGTACCTAATTACAAAAAAGAGGTCTGTCATTTCAAAATCCAGATACACGCACGTCCGTCCACTATCGAATACACAAACCAAAACACACATTTGAATTACAAATTGATGTTTTCTCATGTTTTCTCGTAGTCTTTTTGTAAATTAAAATTTTTACTAGCAAAATATATTTATATAAATAAAATAAATATTTTATCAAAAGGTAACTAAAAACATTCACTAATTCAAAAATCGTTCTTTGTACTGGCATTATCACATGTATTATATTCAATAAAAGCGTAAAGTAATTTCCATAGTTAGTGAAACCGATGTTGTAGTGACATTGTATCGAAATGCAAGGCTCTTGAGAAAATACCTGTCCTTATAGGAGAAAATATTTTTCATTGGCGAAAAAGAACTTTTTACTACATACAATAAACAAAGTAGACTGTACCAATTAAAACGCTCGTTACTAAAAAAAAAGCAAACAAATTCTTATTATAAATGCGGAAAAACTTCAGAGGAAATAAATTTAGTTCTATACACGCGGAGATGCATAAAAAATACACTATCACTCTGAAAGCTTACTCGAAACTTTTCTATCATTATGATGTCACTGTACACCATTGGTTTCCGTATCTGCAACTACCGTAAATAATAATAACACTCACATTTTCCTATTTTCAATTAGTTTTTTTTTTCAGTCCAACTGCCTATTTCGTACGACAACTACAATTGCCACTTAAAATGGGCAAATTTAACAACTAAAAACACTCATGAATTTTCTGCATCACACGCAACGGAGCGAACGATCAAGTTAAGCGTACACATTAGCGGAGACGTTAAAAATAGCGAACGCATGGCAATTGGAGAACAGCCAGGCAAAATTTCGCGCTCACGTGCTACTGTGTGTTGTCCGTCAGACTTTTATGTATACTATGTGCCGGATCGTTGTGAGTTCTTTTTCTGAAACGCGCACACTTTTTCTCCGTCTCCCTTCCTAACCTTGATTCATAATGTTCCGAGGTGGGAGAGAACCCAGGGGTAGGAAGAAAGGAAAGGAAAGAAATTCCATTCACAGAAGACCTCTGTTTTGTTCGCGTATACTGTATATACAGTGTATGCACAGGTGTGCCAGTTAACAAGAAATATTGAGGAGTAGGCACAAGTATCTTTTAAACCTGTTGCGCAGCAATTTGTCTGCACTGGTCCGGAGGAAAGCACAGCTAGTGGGACATAAATGTACGCAACTATGAGACAATAACAAGCCACGAACGGAAAACGCTCGATCACCTTTGACTTTGAATTGCTGTACATGAGAAATTTCCAGTGTGCGTGAGACTAGAGTTATTTCCGCTTCCCGTATTCAAGTTGCTTTTAATGTATTGGTTCGTGCGAATCGCGCCATGTCAGTTGGATGGCTTTGTTGCTATGGAAATCGATTAACGGCTACTTACATAAAAATATATTAAAATATTTTCGGTTCATATATTTGATATTTTAATATAAACGGTTTTGTATTAAAATTTTTCAATGACGTATATCAGATTTTGAGTCATTTTTGTGTCAATCAAGAATAAGTGGTAACAAGAAACAATTCAGTTCAATAAATGCATTCTCAATCAGATTCATTCTTATATTGCCTTCAAATTTCATGAAGTTGTTTTGAACCTGTGATACACAACAGCAATGAAAATAATATGAACTACTGAATATGTTATTTCTCTTACTCTTAAATATCTTCTCCTCTTACTTGTATACACGGTGTCCCAAAAATGACTGTATACCGTATGCACAAGTACTGGAACTCACCTACAAAGTTTTCCCCCTCGAAACAATCCAATATGTGTCTGAGAGAATTTCTATACTTTCGACTATTTCAGAAATAACTAGGGTATAAACTAACATTTTCGTCACCCTATATCTACATATAATAATTCATTTTGTTTCCTAGAACCGCTCTTATTCCTTTTTGCGTGTAATGAATTTATCTGATAAAGTAAAACGATTTAATGAGCGTAGTTATTTAAATTAGTGTATTTATTTTTATGTAATATATTAATATTATTTTACTATTCACCCGACAAAACCTTACAAATTATCTTTTACATACTGTATGACTATAATCAATTTTTCTTCTGCGATAGAGTTAATATTTTGTATTCAATTAAAAGGTCTATTATTGTAATGTTTATTATATAGTATAGTATATAGAGTTTGTTATTAAGAAAATCACTGCAGTCTTTTAAAGTTTATATTATAATAGTATATATTTAATGTAACTTTATAAAAGATTTTTTACAATAAAAAACATTTAAACTTGTTAAATTGAGAAAAAAAGCTAACAATAATTTGAAAAAACAAGAAAAAATCGTTTAGGGTCAGATGCCAAGAGAGAAAACGATTAATTTTTCAAGAGAAGTAATACATATTTAGTGTTTTTTTTATTTGTCCTAAAACCTGTTCGCAATTTTAAAAACCTACAATTTTATAAATTTAGTAATTTTTTATTAAAAAATTTTTTATCTAAAAACAAAAGAGTTGTTTTGATATTTAAAGAGTTTATAGTAGTTTATATTATATAAAATATTCATGCTGAATGTCCACCTTTATAATCAGTTATTACTTTATAAATTACTTTTCAAGTAAATTTGTTAATTTCTGTCATTGAAAATCAACATAAAAGAAAACAAATCAAATAATAACCATGCCGTCATGTAATATTCTATTGTTTGAATACTAGCACTCTTGAATTATATAAATTATTATAAACAAATCTATCAACATAAATATTATTAACTTCAGTCTTTGTATAATGTACTTTATACAAAGTTTAACAAATAAGGGCATAGTTTAATAATTACATTATATTTTATTTAAACTTAAAAAGAAATTAGATTTATCTTCAAATCAATGTTAGTGATAATTAAAAGTCGTAAAAATATTGTATCAATCACTTGTGAATGGAACGCATCAAGTTTATAATCAGAGCAGTTTGATGTTATCGCATAATTTTCAGTGTCAAGCGTCTGATTAGAATGTATTAATCGTAAATCGATTCTTGCGTTTCTCGTAAATATTACTCGGCATGATTCAAATGAAGATAAGCGGTTGACAGCATAGCAGTCGCGCATCCGTTGTGCGCACATTCGTTCCAGGGCGAGCTGACGAGCAAAGTCCAAACGAACGAACAAGACTGCGCGTGCGCTTAATACTTTCCCGCATACGTAACGATCGCCTATCGAATGACTAATTGAAATCTTCGAATTGAGTTCAAGATACCTTTGTCACTTTGTTTATTGATATAGGAACAGTACATAATAATGTTTTCATGCGCGAGAAAAATCTGCATTTTACAGAAAAGTGATATCGAGCATAGCATAATTGACTGACATTGAAGAAAAGCCTTTCGACATGAAAATTTTTATTTTGTAAATTACTTAGAAACTAGGAGTATAAAAAAAAATTTCTAATAACAACTGTTGATTTTTAATAGATTCAATACACCGAATATTTTCTATAAATAATTTATTAATTTTAAGAATTCGTTATAAAAATATAGTTAATTCATATCTAGAAGATTATCATTTAACGTATCTTTTAATTTACTTAAAGTTAAGAATTTTTTTTATCAATAATATGCTTAACTTTAATTGTTGTTAGAGTCAGTGAAGGTTTCGCGAAAAAAATTATTAGCGTAGTTTTCAATATATACGTAAAAAATATTTTAACGTAATTATTCTGATGGCAGCTATATTCATGAATAAACTATATCATTATTAGAGGGAAAGTTAACAATCAATCAAATAAAATAGCAAAACTACGGTTTATCTTATTCAAATCAATTATTTAGTTGTTTGACATGTACTTACATCGATAATAAATTTATACTGTAAAAATAAGTTAAATTTTTAAGAATTCAATTAATATATGAAAAATAAATATTGATTAACAAGCGATGCCAGTATTCATTTAAAAATTTGAAAATCAAGCATGTAATATTAACGGTTAATATAAATTTGTAAAATCAGATTAATAACCGGGATTTGCGTCCTTGCGCAGAAGCAGAAGAGAAATGGAGTCGACGGACGTGTTATTGATTACACATCCCTGTAAACGTAAAAATACATATCTATGCCCGAATTTCGGACTTACTCATAAATTTTTTAACTGACGCACATCCGATACCAAACTTGCCGTCAGTATAAAGCCAAAATTATATTTTTCCAAAAATAGAACGCGATCAATGCTATAAAAATAAAATTTTAAGAAAAGGTGTCAGCGAAATAGGTGACGTAGTTGAGCAACCAAATACCACTTCCGTGAATATTTAAAAGATTTAAAATTGACAATTTTAATAAACTGAAGGCCAGAATGAATATCTCCGACATTTGAAAAAGGCAATGCCTTCGTTGCACATGGAAGATTTAATATTTTCTGACACACGAAGAAGAACGACAGACCTGTCATCGATCGGTGGAGAATCAGCTGTTTACGTCTTTGTTCCCAACCGTGAAAAGAGAAAACGCGTCGAACGTATAGCTACTGTAAGTTTCTCTCGTCTCGCGAATGTTCGAGAGAAAACAAAGAGCCGATCTTTGAAAGACTTATTTCTGTTGGACTTGATAGCGAGCAGTGAAAATAGAGTAAAAATATTGTATGCTTTGTACTTACCAAGTATACAGTGGGTGAGTAACAACAGAACTGAATACAGTCGCGAGACCTGGCAGAGCTTATACCGGCCGCCGACCAATAGGAGAGCGCACTCGAGAACCACCTTCCACCAACTCTGCTCGCTTGCGTCACTTTTCAGCGCATGCTATATACACACATATATAGCTACACTGCAGTGGATAGTAGCGCAAATCTCGCGACGCGCGCACGCTTGTATACGCTGATCGATAACCAAGCAGAGGCGCGTAAAAAGCCCCCGATGCGCGTGATGAGAGCTTTTTTATCTTTTTTTTTGTTTAAGCAAACTCCTAAGCGAAGGAATCCGAAAGGCGAGGTTTGTAAAGAAGGCCAAGGTTCGAAAAAATTGTGGTAATTCTTGCATTAGTCCGATTTTATATGCATGTGAAATGAATAACGAGCTGTGGAGGAGTTAAAAAAACTTAGTGTTAATGAATTATTTAGTACTTTGCTTGCTGCAAAGTACTAAATAGTCCTATAATTTTCTCCTACAACTTATGCAACTGTTTATTCTAATAAGATATATATATATATCTTACTAGCGCTGCCAAGCGGAGGAAAAAGCCCCATTGAAAAATTTTTACGAATTTTCACATGTCTAACAAGTTAAGATTCTTGGCTCCGGATCATAAATTTGGCTAAAACTTCAGGATGTAATTTTTTAAGATAGAAAAATAAACCCCTGTATTGGAAGCAGTTTTTCGAAATATCTAGGGAAAATAGGTGTCTTCGGAGACCTAAATAAGCTGATAGCTATAGAAGTGCCAGAATAATTACGCATAAATAAACAATAAATGACCAGAAAGAACTCCAATTTAAGCTGTAATTCTTCTACAAATATTAATTTCTCAGGAAGTTGTAAATAATTAAGGACAGCGTAAAAAAAAAGGTTAAAAATCCCTTTTTCCTAACGATTTTCTGGGTGATATTTTTAACCATTTTCTTACTCTGTCTTTGATTGCTTATAGCTTCCCTAGAACTAATATTATTAAAGTAATCAAAGCTTAAACTAAAGCTCTTTTTGACTATATGGTCTGTTTATTTTTCAGTGATTATTCTAAAATTTTTAATTAACGACTTATTTAGGTCTCCGTGGACTCTTATTCGTCAAGATATTTCGAAAAACTGCTTTATCTAGGTCCCTAGAATTAATAGGTTTGAAGTGTGCAACGTTTGAGTGCAGCGAAATAAAAAAAAAATAATTCATTTTATTTCAAGTTTATACTAATTAATATTAATTTTTCGTGTATATAAAATTTCCATTGTTTAATAACTTTAATCAAAGGTAAAACATTATTTCGTTGCATTCCAATGATGCAAACTTCAGACCCATTAGAATTAAATGGATAAAATCCTAAAACCGGAGTTTATTCTTTTGCTTAAAAAGTTACATCCTGAAGTTCTTGACAAATCCATGATCCGGAGGTGAATAGCTTTTCTGTTTTGACGAAATAGTTAAACAAGATATAATGTGAATTTTATTCCAACCCTGCATGGATTGAGGATGAGAGTTTCCACGTTTTTGGAAGTCGGAATTGACAGTATAGTTACTATTAGTATCAAAACCGCAATGATAGATATTTTATTTTCTGAAAAAGCTATGTATGTAGATGCTTTCTTAAAATTATTTTGCAGAAATAAAAAATATTTGCCCTGTTACATAAATGATAAGAAACCTATAAGCATAAAACACCTTCTTTTGATCCCAAACCTAAAAAAATATTAATCAATTGAAATAGTATATTATGCAACTAGTGTGTGATAAAAAGTCACACACGAGTTGCATATGATATTGCTTCCTCAAAGAAGAAGCTTTGTAATGATATAAAAAAATTTTGAGACAAAAGATGTTTAAAAACATGTTTAAAAAAATTTTTTTAAAACATTTTTTTTCGAAATATTTTTTTTACCTTTCTCAGCCACCCACTTGAAGCTTTTTCTTTGAAACCGCAAAAAGACTGATTTTTGTACTATTTAAAACGTTTTTATAATGAAGTTTTCGATCAGTGTTTTTGCAGACAATATAAAACTTGTGGCTTTCATAGGTCGGTAGATTCAAATATTAACGCTATTTGCTAACGTCATTACTTATATGAATGAAATTTTGATATTAATGTTAAACTGAATACATTTCCTGTAGAAAATTATTTTTGAAATGACTATGTAGTATTTAAAATTGTTATCCACAAAGAATGGTAGAACAAAAAGCTAATCTATCTAATGTCGATAAAAGTCTCAACACATGACAAGACAGACGAATGATACGTTCTTTACGTAAACATAAGCAGTATTGAACTTTTTACTGACAGATAATTTACACTCCAAAGTTCATATACTGCACGAATAGGGTAGTCTGTAAGTATAATAAGATAAGAATTACTGACAAATCTTGCAGCCTGCAAAATAAATAAATTACCGCCCTTCTTTTCTATCCGTAATTGTTTTAAGTGTTTTATCGTATACGTTATGTTAAACGCGTATACCAATTTTCATGCGTTTTCCTTCAAAGTTAGCTTTCATCGATTTGGACTCGATGTTTATTTTGATAAGGAACGCATAAACCTCCAAAAGTAAAAAAAAAATGGCCCATGGGGGGATCGAACCCGCGACCTTCGCGTTATTAGCACGACGCTCTAACCAACTGAGCTAATGGGCCTGCTGGTAGCGAAAATTCTATGATGTTTTAGTAGAGATTTTTTTTATTATTATTGTTAATAAAATGTTTTGAAGAATTTTATGAAATTCTATTGAAATGTTTTTATTTGATAATAAAAGTATATAATTAATAATAAAAAATAACATTTCTAAAGTGTACATAACTGATTCTACGATATAAAGTTTCAATTGATTCTAAAGAGATCGAATGAATGCAATGCTAAATGCTCAACTTACAAAATTAAGGTCGATAAATTGTAAGTCCAAAGTTCATACTCGTGAGGTTGGCATATTAAGAAACTGCTGAATCATGCTTATAATAGTATTTTCATAAACTAACATACTTAACACACATCTAAGATTTTTTCTCCGAAATTTTTGTAAGTAATAAAATTAATTTTACGTACAAAAGTATCTGGGGACAAATTTTGTTACTATTTTATTATTTATCATTTGATGTGATGAAACATCATATGATAGATAAACTACTATACGTTTCATCTACAGGCAATGTAGATATCTAGATTTGTTACTCAATTGGTAATAGTGACGTTTTAAGATTTGGCCGATAGATGTCAGAACGTATACGATTAGTATAAATTTTATTAATTACTAACGTATTTCGCACGCACGTGGTCCTGTGTATTCTAAACCAAAACTCTAATCTCGTATACATTCATAAGCAAATTAATAATGTGGAATAAGCTGCATTTTTCATGAATTTGACGAATCAGAGAACGAATAGAACCGTTATGTTCAATTTATGGTTTTTTAGGCACGACCGCTTCTCGGCAGAGCCTTATATTTTCGTCAGGGCGAAAATTGTAACACTTCAAATTCTGAAAATTTACAACATAAAAACTATTTTCCACCCAAAATGAGTACATTTTAAGCGTTTTCCGAGATGTATGTATATCTGTACGTATGTATGTGATCAAGTAACCCGATTATTTCAGCGAAATTTCGATAGATCTAAACAGGCTTTGCAGCAGATACTCGTCTAATTATAAGTAACTGACAATTCTCTACCGAGCCGAATCTATCGGAAAATAAAAAAATGGCAGAGCAAATGAAAATAAAAAAAAAAACAGATTTTTAAGCTTAATGTATACAAAATTAACTTTAAGTCAAAAACAACAAATGCTTACATTGAACATTTTTTTCTACGAACAATATTTGGCAATACAATAGCGAAAAAACCGCTAAAAATATCAAAAATAGTCGTTTTTTGCTATTACTTTACAGGGTTTGACTTTACACAAAAATGTTAAATGTAAAAGTTATAGATAATATTAAAACAAAACTTTTTCCTATTGAACATTTTTTTGTATGATCAATTCCTAACCAGTTAAATAAAAAAAAAAGATTTTTAATGCCTAAATATACCTAAAATGGTCGATTTTCGGTTATAATTTAGTCGGATTTCATTTTATATAAAAATGTCAAATGCAAAAGTTATAGATAATATTCAAACAAAACTTTTTTCCATTTAACATTTTTATGTACAATCAGTTTCTGACGAAATAAACTTATAAAAACGATTTTTAATGCCTAAATACACC